>CAJQUN010000007.1:4224105-5648835 GCA_907163345.1 Haberlea rhodopensis
TAAGGGCTAGGGTTCGGACCCTGGCTCGAGCATGGCGAGCCGCCGCAAATTTAGGGTGTTTGAACCCCATTGGCTGTGACGCTTAACTCATGACGGCTAGGGCTCGAAAAAATAGCAGCCGAGGAAGGGGTTCGAAGAAACCTTTGCCGCATAAGCCGCCGCTCGGCATGGCTCGGCAATGGGCTAGGGTTTCGAACCCTAGGCCCACTATTGGTCCAGCCGTGTGCTTCATGGTTCGAACCATGGTGGTTCGTGTTTTAGTCGCTTTAGTTCGTGGCATGTGATGTCCCGAGCGTACGATAATTTTTCAAAAATATTTTACAGTTTTAATTAGAATTAAATTTAAATGTTTAGAATTTAATTAATTAAATGTTAATGCATGCTTTATGTGTTGTTTGAGCATGGTGCGTGGTTATAGCCCTTTGACCTAATAGATAGGATTTGTGGATGTTGTTGTAATTTATAATACGACCTGCGTGTCGTGCCTTTCTCTATTTCATTCTAAATGTAATCCCTCCCCTATGTTCCCCTCGAATGTGAATCGAGGAATTCTATATCTTGTAAATAGTGTAGTTTATTTTATTGATGGTGATCAATGAAGATGGAGCATCGTGCCGGGATGAGGAGGCCATTCACAAATTGGAGCCAAGGAAGGTGCTTGTGAAGTTACCTTAGGTTGACTCATTGGATTTATCTCATTGGCTTGAGAAAATCATTAGTATGGGCTATAACCATGTCACGTTTAATTATGTATGTTGATGCATGATTTATCTTATGTTTTAGTTTGATAATAGTATTACACATATATGTAGATATGTATACAACTATATGTAGTGGACATATTTTAAATTATCAAATTAATCATGAGATCAATAAATCCCTCTAAAATATTAAGTTTTAGATGCCTTCCAAAATAAAAGTACTCGTCAATAACTTCGATTGTACATGTGTGGGTTTGCCAAAGCAAAGCACCGTGGCAATCTTAGTAAGGCGCGAAAGGATAAAGTGATATCCGTTATACTTTAATTGGGTACGACTTAACTAGGTTATCTCAATAGGATTGGGAACCTAGAGGCATGGGTTGGATTATAATTCATTTGATGAATTGAACAAAGTGTTGTTCGTCCAACTATCCAAGAATATATGTGATATAATTGACAAAGTGTTGTCTACCTAAATAACCGAGACTTGGGCGATTAGCCAAAGCTAACTCAAGATTAGTGAAATATGGATCTTGGCCCACTAAAGGTTTCGAGGGTTGATATTTTTCAAACAAAATAGTGGGAGTATCATTTAATATAAGACCATGTTAAATGATTTAAATCATAAACTTATTTTGCATATTTATATTGTAGATATCCATGGCAACTAACAAACGTTACTAGCACTTTATCACTGCGATCGGTCCTTGAGAAGGACAAACTTAAATGGGACGAATTTCCTAGACTGGCATAGGAACTTGAGGATAGTCCTCAAACAAGAAAAGAAACAATATGTCCTAGAGGAACCCTTACCCGCTGAGGAACCTCCCCTAACGGCTACAAGAGACCGAAAAAGATGCTTACAAGAAGCATCAGAGTGACGCACTTGATGTTGGGATGCCTCATGCTTGCCACCATGAACTCTGAGCTTCAGAAGCAACATGAGGAAATGGAGGCGTTCGATATGATCGAACACTTAAAGCAGTTGTACCAACAGCAAGCTAGACAAGAGAGGTATGACGTCTCTAAGCGTTATTCCATTGCAGGATGGTAGAAGGAAGCTTAGTTGGAACTCATGTGCTCAAGATGATTGGGTACATTGAGAATCTGGACAAGCTGGGTTTTCCATTGGACCAAGAGTTGGCCACCGATGTGATCTTGCAATCGTTGCTGGAAGCTTCAGTCAATTTGTAGTAAATTACAATATGACTGACATGGAAAAGACTTTACCACAATTGCTTGGTATGTTGAGAACATATGAAGCAAATACTAAGAAGACTAAGGCCACAAATGTCCTTATTGTGAATAAGGGCAAGGAAGGGCCAAAGCTAAAGGCAACAAGAAAGCAAAGAAGGTCTTTGCTAATCTAAGCCAAAGTCTTCTGCACTAAAGCCAAAGGGAGGGATAGCAAAGGAAGGGAACTGTTTCCATTGCGGTGAGACCGGCCATTGGAAAAGAAACTGCAAAGTATATCTGGAGGATCTAAAGAAGGAAGTGTGACTTCCGCTTCAGGTATTTTGTTATAGAAGTCAATTTATCTACTTCTTCATCATGGGTATTAGATACTGGATGTGGATCTCACATTTGTGTAAATGTGCAGGATCTCAAAAGGAGTAGGACATTGGCGAAAGGTGAAGTTGATCTCCGAGTTGGAAATGGAGCAAGAGTTGCTGCATTAGCTATAGGAGATTATCATTTAGCTTTACCTTCTGGTTTATCACTGATTTTAAAAGACTGTTATTTTGTGCCTTCAATTACTAAAAACATTATTTCTATTTCTTGTTTAGACAAGTATGGTTTTTCATTATAATAAAGGACAATTGTTGTTCTATTTATTTAAATGATATGTTTTATGCTAATGCACAATGGTGAATGGTCTTTATGTATTAATCTTGATATGCCTATCTATAACATAAATACTAAAAGGATTAAAAATAATGATTGTAATCCGACTTATCTCTGGCACTGTCGCTTGGGCCACATAAACGAGAACCGCATATCTAAACTTCATAAGGATGGAGTATTAGATTCATTTGATTTTGAATCATATGAAACATGCGAATCTTGTTTAATGGGCAAGATGACTAAAGCCCCTTTCAAGGGACATGTTGAAAGGGCAAATGTTTTATTGGGACTAATACATAGTGATGTATGTGGACCAATAAGTACGCAAGCTAGAGGTGGTTTTCAATACTTCGTTACATTTACTGATGACCTCAGTAGATATGGGTATGTGTACCTAATGAAACATAAACATGAAACCTTTGAAAAGTTCAAAGATTTCAAGAATGAAGTACAAAACCAACTTGGCAAGAGTATCAAAATCCTTCGATCAGATCGAGGAGGTGAATACTTAAGCCAAGAGTTTCATGACTATCTAAAGGAGTGTGGAATAGTCCCCACAGCTCACTCCTCCGTATACTCCACAATGGAATGGTGTATCCGAGAGGAGAAATCGAACCTTGTTAGACATGGTTAGATCAATGATGAGTCATGCAGATCTTCCGATATGGTTTTGGGGACACGCTCTAGAAACAGCAATTATCTTACTGAACCGTGTTCCATCTAAATCAGTGGAAAAGACACCATATGAGATATGGACTGGGAAGCGTCCTAGTATGTCTTTTATGAAGATTTGGGGTTGTGAGGCTTTCGTTAGACGTCACGCCACCAACAAACTTGGACCCAAATCTGATAAGTGTTTATTTGTGGGGTATCCTAAGGAAACGAAAGGGTACTATTTCTATTATCCCACCGAGAACAAAGTAGTTGTTGCTCGGACTGGTGTATTTCTTGAAAGAGAATTTATTTCTAGAAAAACCAGTGGGAGAAAAATAGAACTTAGTGAAGTTCAACCACAAGAAAACACTGAACCTGAGATTGAGATGGAAACAGAGCAGGCACCACAAGCTGTTGTGGAAGAAGTACCTGCTCAAGAGACACAAGCCCAGCGTAGGTCTGTAAGAGAACACCGAGAGCCACAGAGATATGGATTTCTTGTGACTCAACAAGGTGACTTACTACTTATTGATGAGGATGAGCCGTCATCTTATCAACAAGCTATTATGGGCAATGATTCTGAGAAATGGCAAGAGGCCATGAAATCTGAGATGGAATCCATGTATGCAAACCAAGTATGGACTTTGGTTGATCCACCTGAAGGGGTACGACCCATAGGGTGCAAATGGAGTTTCAATAAAAAGACCGATATGGATGGTAACGTACAAACCTATAAAGGTCGACTGGTTGCAAAAGGATTCAAACAAATTCATGGTATTGACTATGATGAAACCTTTTCACCAGTGGCCATGGTTAAATCCATAAGGATCTTACTTGCAATAGCTGCATTTCATGATTATGAAATCTGGCAGATGGATGTCAAAACAGCTTTCCTTAATGGAAATCTGCTCGAGGATGTGTACATGACACAGCCCGAGGGTTTTGTCGATCCAAAGGATGCTGGAAAGATATGCAAGCTACAACGATCCATTTATGGATTGAAGCAAGCTTCTCGGAGTTGGAATCTTCATTTGATGATGCAATCAAAGAGTTTGGTTTTATCAAAAACGAAGATGAACCTTGTGTCTACAAGAAGGTCAGTGGGAGCGTAATCATTTCCTAGTGTTGTATGTAGATGACATACTTCTTATTGGAAATGATATCCCTGCCTTGCAATCTGTAAAGATTTGGCTAGGGAACTGCTTTTCGATGAAAGACTTAGGAGAAGCCACCTATGTATTAGGAATCAAGATCTATAGAGATAGATCGAGAAGGCTTCTTGGTCTAAGTCAAAGTACATACATAGACAAGGTGCTTAAAAGGTTTAGCATGCAAGAATCCAAGAAAGGATTCGTGCCTATGACACATGGTATTTATCTCTCGAAGGAACAGTGTCCTCAACACCAGATGAGAGACAACGCATGAGTAAGATTCCATACGCGTCAGCTATTGGATCTATCATGTATGCCATGATATGTACTCGTCCCGATGTATCGTATGCTTTGAGCATGACGAGCAGATATCAAGTTGATCCAGGTGAAGGTCACTGGATTGCTGTCAAGAACATCCTGAAGTACTTGAGAAGGACTAAGGATACATTCTTGATTATGGAGGTGAGGAAGAGCTCAATGTAATGGGTTACACTGATGCTAGCTTCCAAACCGACAAAGATGATTTTCGATCGCAATCTAGATATGTGTATTGCCTAAATGGAGGTGCTGTGAGCTGGAAGAGTTCAAAGCAAGAAACAGTAGCCGATTCTACAACAGAAGCTGAGTATATTGCTGCCTCAGATGCAGCAAAGGAAGCTGTTTGGATGAGGAAGTTCATTTCTGAACTGGGAGTGGTGCCTAGCATTAAAGATCCGATAGAACTCTATTGTGACAACAATGGAGCGATCGCATTGGCTAAGGAACCAAGATCTCACCAAAGATCCAAGCACATACTTAGGCGTTTCCATTTCATTCGAGAAATCGTTGAAAGGGGAGATGTTAAAATATGCAAAGTACCAACAGATGATAATGTATCTGACCCATTGACGAAACCGCTGTCACAGCAGAAGCATGATCGTCATACTAGATCTCTAGGCATTAGGTATATGTCTGAGTGGTCTTAGTGCAAGTGGGAGATTTGTTGGGATATGCCCTAAGACAAGTCATTAGATGATTGTTTAAGACATACAATGTTTATGGATTTATGAATGGCAATTCATTATTATATATTATTCTTTTAACTGTGCATTGTGAATTAATATATATGTTAATGTCCTTAGAATAATATTGTATTATTCTTAAAGATGTCCCTAGTCAAGTATTATCATGAATAGGGATAATGATAATACGTAGAGACTAGTATATGTTGATCGATGAATTGTTCATTGATATGAGATATCAAATCAACATATGGGTACATGTTAGAGAACGATGTACTGGACAGACCCACCATGAGAATGCAACATGGATAGTTATATGATCGTCATATGCAATTCTCATAGTGATAATAATGTATACAATCCTTACGACTTGTGATCATCAGAGATCCCAACATAAGGAGTTATGTATCTTGATATCGTCAAACGTTACCCGTAACAGGGTAATCTATAAAGGCGACTATTGGATACACTACGAATTATGTAGAGGGATGTTGACTGATCGAGATAGGATTTGTCCCTCCTATATAACAGGAGATGTGTTTGGCCCTTGATCAAGTGAGAACTAAAATGCATGGCCATGCTCGAATGAGTCGATATGAGATATCGAGCTTATTCGTTTATTCTAGTTCTACTTGGGGATCAAGAAATAAAGATTGAATATACGAGTATGACTATTCCATGACTCGTGTTCAATCTAAACACAAAGGACAAAGGGATTAAGTTACATGATTAATATTATCACGAGTTCTAAAGGTTATGTCGAGTCATTGACATTCTCGTAATTTGGGTAGCATCGATGTGTTGCTAGATACCGCTCAATGCTTGCGACATAAATGAGATTTTATGTCACTGCCAACATTACGAGATCCTATCGGGTCGCACAAAAGATTAAATCAATAAGGGAAATTAAATTCATTGGATGAATTAATTAATTAAGAAGAGTCTTAATTAAGTGATTAAAAGGTTTTAATTAAATCATGGGTTTGGGCCCATAAGACTTTAAGAAAGTCTTGAACTTTAATTAAAAGCCTTATAATATAAATAAGGGGTTTTGATTAATTGTTAATTAGACTTTCATATCATTGTTTGATATCAAAAACCTAGCCACCAAAACCCTTAACCTCTCGGCCACTTTGAGAAAGTGACCTAACCGCCGCCGCCTCCTCTCCATCTCTCGGCCATCGCTGCCGCTAGTGAAGGAAGGAGATTGGTTGTTGTTAATTGGTTTTGATCCGTGTTTTTGGTTTTGATTCGAGAATAAGTATAGCAACTTATTCTTGAATATCCCTTTTCGATTTGATCGTGTGGATACCGTAGAGACGAAGGTGAAAACTTTCGTTTGTGACTCGGAGTTCGTTGGACGTGCTGCTCCGTGGAATCTGCTTCAAACACGCTACAAGGGTAAGACTCTTATGTATTCTCTAATCCGATATGAATCCCTATGTATAGATCCGGTGTTAGTAATCCCAAAATTTTATTCCGCTGCGTTGTATGCTCATGGGGTTACTTACAGTGGTATCAGAGCCGTGTACAAGGCTCATATCGGATTTATGTGATTAAATTGTGTTAATCATATTAGAGCTTATATTGCATGCTATTTAAAACTGTATTTTCATATATGATATGGATTAAATCGAGTTTGCGAAAATCATCGTATGATATTATATATGATATAATTGACGGATCGAAATATATGATAATTCGTGATCAAAACCGGTACAATGGCTCACGGCCGAGACCACCTAAGGGCTAGGGTTTCGAACCCTAGTCACCATGGCTCGGCCGCCGCTTGCAAAAGGCTAGGGTTTCGAACCCTAGTCATCATGGCTCATGGCCGCCGCATGTTGCTAGGATTTCGAACCCATTGGCTCGTGCATGGCCAAGCAGCCGCCGCTTAAGGGCTAGGGTTCGGACCCTGGCTCGAGCATGAGCCGAGCCGCCGCAAAATTAGGGTTTTTGAACCCATTGGCTCGTGACGGCTAACTCATGACGGCTAGGGTTTCGAACCCTAGCAGCCGTGCATGGGCTCGCCACCACCGCTCGAGCATGGCTCGGCCATGGGCTAGGGTTTCGAACCCTAGGCCCACTATTGGTCCAGCCGTGTGCTTCATGGTTCGAACCATGGTGGTTCGAGTCTTAGTCGCTTTAGTTCGTGGCATGTGATGTCCCGAGCGTACGATAATTTTTCAAAATTATTTTACAGTTTTAATTAGAATTAAATTTAAAATGTTTAGAATTTAATTAATTAAATGTTAATGCATGCTTTATGTGTTGTTTGAGCATGGTGCGTGGTTATAGCCCTTTGACCTATTAGATAGGATTTGTGGATGTTTGTAATTTATAATACGACCTGCGTGTCGTGCCTTTCTCTATTTCATTCTAAATGTAATCCCTCCCCTATGTTTCCCTCGAATGTGAATCGAGGAATTCTATATCTTGTAAATAGTGTAGTTTATTTTATTGATGGTGATCAATGAAGATGGAGCATCGTGCCGGGATGAGGAGGCCATTCACAAATTGGAGCCAAGGAAGGTGCTTGTGAAGTTACCTTAGGTTGACTCATTGGATTTTCTCATTGGCTTGAGAAAATCATTAGTAGGGGCTATAACCATGTCACGTTTAATTATGTATGTTGATGCATGATTTATCTTATGTTTTAGTTTGATAATAGTATTACACATATATGTAGATATGTATACAACTATATGTAGTGGACATATTTTAATTATCAAATTAATCATGAGATCAATAAATCCCTCTAAAATATTAAGTTTTAGATGCCTTCCAAAATAAAAGTACTCGTCAATAACTTCGATTGTACATGTGTGGGTTTGCCAAAGCAAAGCACCGTGGCAATCTTAGTAAGGCGCGAAAGGATAAAAGTGATATCCGTTATACTTTAATTGGGTACGACTTAACTAGGTTATCTCAATAGGATTGGGAACCTAGAGGCATGGGTTGGATTATAATTCATTTGATGAATTGAACAAAGCGTTGTTCGTCCAACTATCCAAGAATTATATGTGATATAATTGAGAAAGTGTTGTCTACCTAAATAACCGAGACTTGGGCGATTAGCCAAAGCTAACTCAAGATTAAGGGAAATATGGATCTTGGCCCACTAAAGGTTTCGAGGGTTGATATTTTTCAAACAAAATAGTGGGAGTATCATTTAATATAAGACCATGTTAAATGATTTAAATCATAAACTTATTTTGCATATTTATATTGTAGATATCCATGGCAACTAACAACGTTACTAGCACTTTATCACTGCGATCGGTCCTTGAGAAGGACAAACTAAATGGGACGAATTTCCTAGACTGGCATAGGAACTTGAGGATAGTCCTCAAACAAGAAAAGAAACAATATGTCCTAGAGGAACCCTTACCCGCTGAGGAACCTCCCCTAACGGCTACAAGAACCGAAAAAGATGCTTACAAGAAGCATCAGAGTGACGCACTTGATGTTGGATGCCTCATGCTTGCCACCATGAACTCTGAGCTTCAGAAGCAACATGAGGAAATGGAGGCGTTCGATATGATCGAACACTTAAAGCAGTTGTACCAACAACAAGCTAGACAAGAGAGGTATGACGTCTCTAAAGCGTTATTCCATTGCAGGATGGTAGAAGGAAGCTTGGTTGGAACTCATGTGCTCAAGATGATTGGGTACATTGAGAATCTGGACAAGCTGGGTTTTCCATTGGACCAAGAGTTGGCCACCGATGTGATCTTGCAATCGTTGCCTGAAAGCTTCAGTCAATTTGTAGTAAATTACAATATGACTGACATGGAAAAGGACTTTACCAAAATTGCTTGGTATGTTGAGAACATATGAAGCAAATACTAAGAAGACTAAGGCCACAAATGTCCTTATTGTGAATAAGGGCAAAGGAAGGGCCAAAGCTAAAGGCAACAAGAAAGCAAAGAAGGTCTTTGCTAAATCTAAGCCAAAGTCTTCTGCACTAAAGCCAAAGGGAGGGATAGCAAAGGAAGGGAACTGTTTCCATTGCGGTGAGACCGGCCATTGGAAAAGAAACTGCAAAGTATATCTGGAGGATCTAAAGAAAGGAAGTGTGACTTCCGCTTCAGGTATTTTTGTTATAGAAGTCAATTTATCTACTTCTTCATCATGGGTATTAGATACTGGATGTGGATCTCACATTTGTGTAAATGTGCAGGATCTCAAAAGGAGTAGGACATTGGCGAAAGGTGAAGTTGATCTCCGAGTTGGAAATGGAGCAAGAGTTGCTGCATTAGCTATAGGAGATTATCATTTAGCTTTACCTTCTGGTTTATCACTGATTTTAAAAGACTGTTATTTTGTGCCTTCAATTACTAAAAACATTATTTCTATTTCTTGTTTAGACAAGTATGGTTTTTCATTTATAATAAAGGACAATTGTTGTTCTATTTATTTAAATGATATGTTTTATGCTAATGCACAAATGGTGAATGGTCTTTATGTATTAAATCTTGATATGCCTATCTATAACATAAATACTAAAAGGATTAAAAATAATGATTGTAATCCGACTTATCTCTGGCACTGTCGCTTGGGCCACATAAACGAGAACCGCATATCTAAACTTCATAAGGATGGAGTATTAGATTCATTTGATTTTGAATCATATGAAACATGCGAATCTTGTTTAATGGGCAAGATGACTAAAGCCCCTTTCAAGGGACATGTTGAAAGGGCAAATGTTTTATTGGGACTAATACATAGTGATGTATGTGGACCAATAAGTACGCAAGCTAGAGGTGGTTTTCAATACTTCGTTACATTTACTGATGACCTCAGTAGATATGGGTATGTGTACCTAATGAAACATAAACATGAAACCTTTGAAAAGTTCAAAGATTTCAAGAATGAAGTACAAAACCAACTTGGCAAGAGTATCAAAATCCTTCGATCAGATCGAGGAGGTGAATACTTAAGCCAAGAGTTTCATGACTATCTAAAGGAGTGTGGGATAGTCCCACAGCTCACTCCTCCGTATACTCCACAATGGAATGGTGTATCCGAGAGGAGAAATCGAACCTTGTTAGACATGGTTAGATCAATGATGAGTCATGCAGATCTTCCGATATCGTTTTGGGGACACGCTCTAGAAACAGCAATTATCTTACTGAACCGTGTTCCATCTAAATCAGTGGAAAAGACACCATATGAGATATGGACTGGGAAGCGTCCTAGTATGTCTTTTATGAAGATTTGGGGTTGTGAGGCTTTCGTTAGACGTCACGCCACCAACAAACTTGGACCCAAATCTGATAAGTGTTTATTTGTGGGGTATCCTAAGGAAACGAAAGGGTACTATTTCTATTATCCCACCGAGAACAAAGTAGTTGTTGCTCGGACTGGTGTATTTCTTGAAAGAGAATTTATTTCTAGAAAAACCAATGGGAGAAAAATAGAACTTAGTGAAGTTCAACCACAAGAAAACACTGAACCTGAGATTGAGATGGAAACAGAGCAGGCACCACAAGCTGTTGTGGAAGAAGTACCTGCTCAAGAGACACAAGCCCAGCGTAGGTCTGTAAGAGAACACCGAGAGCCACAGAGATATGGATTTCTTGTGACTCAACAAGGTGACTTACTACTTATTGATGAGGATAGCCGTCATCTTATCAACAAGCTATTATGGGCAATGATTCTGAGAAATGGCAAGAGGCCATGAAATCTGAGATGGAATCCATGTATGCAAACCAAGTATGGACTTTGGTTGATCCACCTGAAGGGGTACGACCCATAGGGTGCAAATGGATTTTCAAGAAAAAGACCGATATGGATGGTAACGTACAAACCTATAAAGGTCGACTGGTTGCAAAAGGATTCAAACAAATTCATGGTATTGACTATGATGAAACCTTTTCACCAGTGGCCATGGTTAAATCCATAAGGATCTTACTTGCAATAGCTGCATTTCATGATTATGAAATCTGGCAGATGGATGTCAAAACAGCTTTCCTTAATGGAAATCTGCTCGAGGATGTGTACATGACACAGCCCGAGGGTTTTGTCGATCCAAAGGATGCTGGAAAGATATGCAAGCTACAACGATCCATTTATGGATTGAAGCAAGCTTCTCGGAGTTGGAATCTTCGTTTTGATGATGCAATCAAAGAGTTTGGTTTTATCAAAAACGAAGATGAACCTTGTGTCTACAAGAAGGTCAGTGGGAGCGTAATCATTTTCCTAGTGTTGTATGTAGATGACATACTTCTTCTTGGAAATGATATCCCTGCCTTGCAATCTGTAAAGATTTGGCTAGGGAACTGCTTTTCGATGAAAGACTTAGGAGAAGCCACCTATGTATTAGGAATCAAGATCTATAGAGATAGATCGAGAAGGCTTCTTGGTCTAAGTCAAAGTACATACATAGACAAGGTGCTTAAAAGGTTTAGCATGCAAGAATCCAAGAAAGGATTCGTGCCTATGACACATGGTATTTATCTCTCGAAGGAACAGTGTCCTTCAACACCAGATGAGAGACAACGCATGAGTAAGATTCCATACGCGTCAGCTATTGGATCTATCATGTATGCCATGATATGTACTCGTCCCGATGTATCGTATGCTTTGAGCATGACGAGCAGATATCAAGTTGATCCAGGTGAAGGTCACTGGATTGCTGTCAAGAACATCCTGAAGTACTTGAGAAGGACTAAGGATACATTCTTGATTTATGGAGGTGAGGAAGAGCTCAATGTAATGGGTTACACTGATGCTAGCTTCCAAACCGACAAAGATGATTTTCGATCGCAATCTGGATATGTGTATTGCCTAAATGGAGGTGCTGTGAGCTGGAAGAGTTCAAAGCAAGAAACAGTAGCCGATTCTACAACGGAAGCTGAGTATATTGCTGCCTCAGATGCAGCAAAGGAAGCTGTTTGGATGAGGAAGTTCATTTCTGAACTGGGAGTGGTGCCTAGCATTAAAGATCCGATAGAACTCTATTGTGACAACAATGGAGCGATCGCATTGGCTAAGGAACCAAGATCTCACCAAAGATCCAAGCACATACTTAGGCGTTTCCATTTCATTCGAGAAATCGTTGAAAGGGGAGATGTTAAAATATGCAAAGTACCAACAGATGATAATGTATCTGACCCATTGACGAAACCGCTGTCACAGCAGAAGCATGATCGTCATACTAGATCTCTAGGCATTAGGTATATGTCTGAGTGGTCTTAGTGCAAGTGGGAGATTTGTTGGGATATGCCCTAAGACAAGTCATTAGATGATTGTTTAAGACATACAATGTTTATGGATTTATGAATGGCAATTCATTATTATATATTATTCTTTTAACTGTGCATTGTGAATTAATATATATGTTAATGTCCTTAGAATAATATTGTATTATTCTTAAAGATGTCCCTAGTCAAGTATTATCATGAATAGGGATAATGATAATACGTAGAGACTAGTATATGTTGATCGATGAATTGTTCATTGATATGAGATATCAAATCAACATATGGGTACATGTTAGAGAACGATGTACTGGACAGACCCACCATGAGAATGCAACATGGATAGTTATATGATCGTCATATGCAATTCTCATAGTGATAATAATGTATACAATCCTTACGACTTGTGATCATCAGAGATCCCAACATAAGGAGTTATGTATCTTGATATCGTCAAACGTTACCCGTAACAGGGTAATCTATAAAGGCGACTATTGGATACACTACGAATTATGTAGAGGGATGTTGACTGATCGAGATAGGATTTGTCCCTCCTATATAACAGGAGATGTGTTTGGCCCTTGATCAAGTGAGAACTAAAATGCATGGCCATGCTCGAATGAGTCGATATGAGATATCGAGCTTATTCGTTTATTCTAGTTCTACTTGGGGATCAAGAAATAAAGATTGAATATACGAGTATGACTATTCCATGACTCGTGTTCAATCTAAACACAAAGGACAAAGGGATTAAGTTACATGATTAATATTATCACGAGTTCTAAAGGTTATGTCGAGTCATTGACATTCTCGTAATTTGGGTAGCATCGATGTGTTGCTAGATACCGCTCAATGCTTGCGACATAAAATGAGATTTTATGTCACTGCCAACATTACGAGATCCTATCGGGTCGCACAAAAGATTAAATCAATAAGGGAAATTAAATTCATTGGATGAATTAATTAATTAAGAAGAGTCTTAATTAAGTGATTAAAAGGTTTTAATTAAATCATGGGTTTGGGCCCATAAGACTTTAAGAAAGTCTTGAACTTTAATTAAAAGCCTTATAATATAAATAAGGGGTTTTGATTAATTGTTAATTAGACTTTCATATCATTGTTTGATATCAAAAACCTAGCCACCAAAACCCTTAACCTCTCGGCCACTTTGAGAAAGTGACCTAACCGCCGCCGCCTCCTCTCCATCTCTCGGCCATCGCTGCCGCTAGTGAAGGAAGGAGATTGGTTGTTGTTAATTGGTTTTGATCCGTGTTTTTGGTTTTGATTCGAGAATAAGTATAGCAACTTATTCTTGAATATCCCTTTTCGATTTGATCGTGTGGATACCGTAGAGACGAAGGTGAAAACTTTCGTTTGTGACTCGGAGTTCGTTGGACGTGCTGCTCCGTGGAATCTGCTTCAAACACGCTACAAGGGTAAGACTCTTATGTATTCTCTAATCCGATATGAATCCCTATGTATAGATCCGGTGTTAGTAATCCCAAAATTTTATTCCGCTGCGTTGTATGCTCATGGGGTTACTTACACAAATTATTTATGAGTTTTGATGATCAACAAAACTTGTGTTTGTTATACTAATGTGTCTACTTAGTGCACAGGTTTATGAAAGTAATCCAAGAGCATACAACGCAGCGGAATAAAATTTTATGGATTACTAACCAGCAGATCCACGGAGCAGCACCACGTCCTACGCCTTCTCCGAGTCACTAGCAAAACTCAATGAGTTTTGCCTCAAGGGTATCCACACGATCAAATCGGGTGAAGGGATAGTTTAATAACAAGTTGCTAGACAAGTTATTAAACCGGAACAAGAAAGACACTCGATTCTAAATCGAAAGGCACGCCCAAAAATCACAAATTCCCTTCGGCTATGATGAAGAAGCCGAGAGCTCTTTTGTTGGTTTTGGAGGCCGTGTGTCTTGATTGGTTTTTAGGTTGAATGATATGAAGTTGTGTCTTACAATTAAATCATAACCTTGTATTTATATTAAAAGACTTTTAATTAAGGTTCAAGACTTTCTTAAAGTCTTATGGGCCCAAACCCATGATTTAATTAAAACCTTTTAATCACTTAATTAAGACTCTTCTTAATTAATTAATTCATCCAATGAATTTAATTTCCCTTCTCGATTTAATCTTTTGTGCGACCCGATAGGATCTTGTAATGTTGGCAGTGACATAAAATCTCATTTTATGTCGCAAGCATTGAGCGGTATCTAGCAACACATCAATGCTACCCAAATTACAAGAATGTCAATGACTCGACATAACCTTTAGAACTTGTGATAATATTAATCATGTAACTTAATCCCTTTGTCCTTTTTGTTTAGATTGAACAGGAGTCATGGAATAGTCATACTCATATATCCAATCTTT
The DNA here is from genome assembly GCA_907163345.1 of Haberlea rhodopensis. Lineage (NCBI taxonomy): Eukaryota > Viridiplantae > Streptophyta > Magnoliopsida > Lamiales > Gesneriaceae > Haberlea > Haberlea rhodopensis. Next base: position 4,239,060 of record CAJQUN010000007.1, read on the forward strand.
ATTTCTTGATCCCCAAGCAGAACTAGAATAAACGAATAAGCTCGATATCTCATATCGACTCATTCGAGCATGGCCATGCATTTTAGTTCTCACTTGATCAAGGGCCTAACACATCTCCTGTTATATAGGAGGGACAAATCCTATCTCGATCAGTCAACATCCCTCTACATAATTCGTAGTGTATCCAATAGTCGCCTTTATAGTATACCCTGTTACGGGTAACGTTTGACGATATCAAGATACATAACTCCTTATGTTGGTATCTCTGATGATCACAAGTCGTAAGGATTACATACATTATTATCACTATGAGAATTGCATATGACGATCATATAACTATCCATGTTGCATTCTCATGGTGGGTCTGTCCAGTACATCGTTCTCTAACATGTACCTATATGTTGATTTGATATCTCATATCAATGAACAATTCATCGATCAACACATACTAGTCTCAACGTATTATCATTATCCCTATTCATGATAATACTTGACTAGGGACATCTTTAAGAATAATACAATATTATTCTAAGGACATTAACATATATATTAATTCACATTGCACAGTTAAAAGAATAATATATAATAATGAATTGCCATTCATAAAATCATATTACATTGTATGTCATAAACAATCATCTAATGATGTGTCTTAGGGCATATCCCAATGGTTGAAAAGTGGATTGGTTGAAGGAAATCAAATGTGCAAGGCATCGGGCAGATCGTCCCAGGCGATGGCAGCCAAGGGAGACTTCGCCACACACATCGACTGAAGAGACGTCGAGGACCACATGCATGGCGAGATCGCCTGAGGGCGATGGCTAGATCGCCTGATGCGATGCCTAGATCGTCTGATGCGATGCCTGGAACGTTTGAGGCGATGGGGACTTCGTTTGTGGCGATGAAGATTTGTGATCATTGGAGGCTACGACATTATTTTTGGGTGATGATGGCCTGAGGCGATCAGCTCATCGCCTGAGGCGATCTGTGGAATTTTGTGACCGTTGGAGCGTGGTGATGGTGATCGCCCGAGGCGATGGCTGAGGCGATCTGGGAGTGATTCAAGACTTAAGTGTAGCAACGGCAAGTAGGAGCCTTGGGGGCCTTCTATTCTATAAATATTGATGTTTTGGAGCATTTTGAAGACAAGAAACAAATCTATAAACTACAAGAAAGTTGTGTTCAATCAAATTTTATCTAGCATTGCAAACTTCATACATTTGTGTTGTATTGGAGTTTTTGATTCATTTCTTGTCTGAGAGTTCTTGTGTTCTTCGTATTGGTACACAATGAAGGTGCTATTTGTTTATTGTAAGGTCCTCCAACACCGACACAAGTTTGGAATTGTATAAGTCATCAACAAGTGAAGTTGGTGCAAGTGTGTGGCTATCCTTGGAGCCCTTAATGCCGAGAAGACTCGTGAAGAGTGTGGGTAACTCGTGAAGAGTTTTTGTGTGGCTATCATTGGAGCCCTTAAGGCCAAGAAGACTCGTGAAGAGGGTGTTACTCGTGAATAGTTGTTTAATCGGGAAGAGTGTGTTGTGGCTAACTTGGAGCCCTTAAGGCCAAGATCAAAATTGTTCTAGTGGAACCTCGGTGAAACGTTTTCTAACCGGGAAGAGGAGACGTAGGCGATTCATTGCCGAACTTCTATAACAAATTCTCGTGTTATTTATTGCTTTATTTTTATTACGCATTTATTTATTTCTTCAAATTGTTTATTTGTCGATTGACATCAAGTCTTCCGCAGCACAAATTCGACTTATTTAAAACTCTAAAGTAGCCAAGGAACCTCATTCACCCCCCCCCACCCACCTCTTCAGTTCCAACAGAGAATTTTTGATGTCCTTAGCTTCCTGAATGAGTGCCCTTATATAGGCATGAATCCGGACTTCAAATTCAGATTCCAAATCTTGATAATTTTTGAGTGCGCCTGTGAGAGCGCCTTAACTTTCACATGGTCTAGCATTTTTGTCTGAATGTGCCAACTTTTCTTATGAGTGGTCCATTATTATTTGTCTGAGTGCGTTGAATAGTATCCGCACTACCTTCTAATGGTCCACCTCTTTTCCTTTGTCGGGGAATCTTTATATTAGTGGTTTTTGTGATCCCCGAGCATTAGGAAAACGGGCTCTCTTGTCAGCGGGTCTTTTGTCTCTTCCTGCCTCTGATCTGACGGGTTTGGAGCGGAATCCTTTCCCGAACTCTGGTTTTTTCTGCTTCGGGCATGCTTGGTAAATATGGTCTATCCATCGGCCAATGTGTGCCATGTTGCAGAATTTTTGGTAAGTCTCCTTTCCTGCCGGGATCTTGTTTTCCCAAAGAATTCTTCTTTTGTTTCAAAGAGTTCTTCGGCAAATCTCGTGGAGGATCCTGTCATGGAATTCAGCAAGAAAGTTCCGTTGGCTGAATTCTGAAAGAACTTGAATGAGTATTTGACTTTGTCCATTTCTGTTAGACAAAGCCAAAGACCACATGCTAGTCTCCTCTGTGATAGTTTCAGCCAAAATTGGAATTCCTTCTGGTAGCGCCATTTTCATATTTTTCAGGGCATTTCCATCTGGTCTTCTGAGCTTGATAAAATGAAAAGCTTCGATAAAGCCTTTCTTCACCGGTTCTGGAGTAGCACTGAAAAAATACAACTCCAAGATATCGCCTCTTGCCAAATGTGGATTATTGGCCCAAGTCTCGTAAACAGCTTCTCTGATCCATTTCGCTAATTTTGATATTTCAGAGAAAGCTGGTGCCACAGTATAAACCGAAGCCAGAGCTCCGAAATTATACCATTCCTGAACATTGTTTGGATGGCTGCCTGGTTTCATCCAAACTCTCGGATATTTCCCTGAGATATCAACTATAGATTTGTCTGGGTTGATACCTAGCCTGGTAATTAGCTTCTCCCAAGTGCGTTGGTAATCCTGCATAGGTGAAGAAACTAAATCATCATTAGTTTGAACCTTAGACTTGTCAGTTATTGGCCTAAGATTCAATTCTCCATCTTTTACCCCAGAGGTGCTGGGTTGACTTGAAGGTTCAGATTGTGATGACACCTGACCCTCAACATTCGCTACAGCTTGTACATCCTCAAGAAATGCATCATCTGCAGCACCCGTGACAAGGGTACTTGAATCCCTTGCCTCCGGGTTAGATGAACCCCGTTCTCTAAACACTTCTTTTTGCACCGTTGAAGGTGGGGCCTGAAGGATAGGCCATTTCAAAACTTCAAATAACCGTTCATGTCCCGAAAGCATGCTCGTATATGATCAGTAACAAGTTCCTGGTCTGCTCGTTGAAGTCATCCCACGACCTTTGCATTGAGAAAAAGAGTCCCAAAATCTCGTTCCAGGATCTCCAGGTTTTCCTTGAGATTTCTAACTCGCTTGAAGGTATCGCTAGCAATGTGTCCCTCCATCTCGTGTTCAGAAATCTGCAAGAATATTTTTATCAGATTTCACAATGACAATATCATAATCATAATATTGGCATTCAGCCTGTCATCTTAAAAGTCTAGCATTTTATGGTTTTGATTCAATTTTATTTTTCAGAATTAACACTAGTATTATCTATTTTTAAGATAAATTTCTTTGCAAGTAAAAATAATGGCCATTTTTTAAAAGCCTTTTGAACTACAAAGAACTCCTTCTCGTTGATGTGCCATCTGATAACTTCGATGTTATCAAATAGCCCACTGCAATATCTGCATGACACTTCTCCTTCTGGTGTAACTTTCATGAGGACTGCGGCCCACCAATGTCACTGGCATATGTGTATAATACAAGTTCATCCTCGTCGTTTGGTATTGTAAGCTTTGGTAGTTGCCTGCAAACCTCATTCAGCTGTTTGACAACTTGTCTGTGATCTTCATTCCACTCAAACTTAACATCTTTTTTGAGTAGTGGACTGAACACCTTCATGTGGTTTGCTAGATTGTTGATAAACATCCCAGCAAAATTAACAACTCCTAAAAAAACGCTGAAGTTGTTTTAAATCCTTGAGGTCATCCGGATATCCTTGTACTTTTTCAACAATATGATTCTGCAGGATGATTCCAGATTCGTCGATCTCGACTCCAAGGAACCCGATCTTCTTGTAGCAATCACTGCTTTCTTTTCAGAAAGCAGTGATCCTTCCTTGTAACAAACGTCTAAAAAGATTTCAAGATGTTTAAGATTTTCTTTCATGTTTTGTGACGCTATGAGGATGTCGTCAATATAAACGAACATGAAGCTGAAGTAATCCTTAAACAGATTATCCATCTTTCTTTGATATATCTAGGGAGCATTTGCAAATCCAATTTGCATAACATTCCAGATATAATGTCCTTGTGGTGTGGAGAATGTTGTAAACCTTCTGCTTGCTTCCTCCATTTTAATCTGGTAGAACACAGACTTGCACTCGAATTTAGAAAACACTTTGGCATTCTTGATGCTATTTACCAAATGTTAACTGCTTGGGATAAAATATCCATCGAACTCCAAGATTTGTTGATCCCTTTATAGTTGATCACCAATCTCTGATTCTCCATGATTTGGAACAAGAAATCCTGGACTGTTGTATGGAGAAATACCTGCTGAGATTAACTTAAGGTCAAGATGCTCCTTAAATATCATTTGCATATCCATTCGATCTTACATATTCATGGGGATTTGTCTGAATCTGACAAACTCATTTTCTTTTCCGGCTTTCACCTTCAAAGTTGCTTTGAGTTCATTCTTGTTCCACCATGCTAGTGGATCCTCGTTGTAGTTCCTCCGAATTTTCCTTTTTACATCCTCTAGCGTAATTCGCTCTTCAAGGGTAGTTTCAGGTTGTGAAACTTCTTCTTGTAATGCCTTTTTTAATAGTAACAGGGTTTCTGGAGTCACTTATTCCTCATCATGTTCCCTGAAAGACATAATGTTAACCCAGTCAAAAGTTTGAGAATCTTTTTCACTAGGACCTTGTTGTCGAAACTGAGGAATTGCTTCTCCAAATTTCGGCTGATCCTTCGTCTTTCGGTGTCGAAGTTTTCCTTCATCACCACACTTGCTGCGAAAACTAATAGGGAATTTTCCATGAAACACCTCCCGTAGTCTCTGCACAATAATCTTATGATCACAAAGGGTTGTGAAAATAAGTCTCCTGGACTCGTTTTCCTGTGTGAACCTCTTGAATGTCTATAGGAATTTGTTTCCTAACAGCATATCTGCGCCTGTATCAAGGAAATAAATAGGTGGAGTTTTGACTTTGTACCATGGGGTACCGCCTGCTCCGCCAATAATAATTTCCGCTCCTTGGATTCCTTCATTAAGAATAAGGATCCGCTTGGAAAAGTATCTTCCGACAATGGCTGGTAATTTCTCACCAACTTCTTTGGGAAAGATATCTCGCCTGACAGTACATATTCCAGCTCCTGAATCTATGTAGGCTGCAAAATATCTGCCCGGTACTCTCATATAACATCCCAACGGCGAATTCGGTATCTCTTTCCGTCGACCGTGAATTCCATTCCATCTTGCAATCTTTCCCAAGGTTTATGTTCCTTGAGAAATTCAATCCCTAGAATAAGCTGTTCTGGGATCCTCCCGGCAATTCCTTCAATTGTGAGATCAATTTCACCAATTTCAAGGTTTCCTTGAAATTTGCCAACTGTAGGCTGTTGCAAATAATATAGGACATCGCAGGGGAAGATATTGTTCTCTCGGTGATGTTGAAAATTATCTGCACTTCTCTCCAGCCTTCTGGGCATTTCAGTTTTCCTACTGTTTTGAATATATCAGGAATTTTCTGAATTCTGCTTGAGGCTGCCTTCTGTTTTTCCCCAAGATAGTTGCTGATTAACCTATCCTGTTGGAAAGACATCCTTCTTGGCTTGATCATAAGGCTCCTGCTTCTGTTCGGAACAGGTTGACCTTGTATCATCATGTCAATCTCTCTTATTGTCGGAGTATCAATGATATCCGGCAATACTGCTTTGGCAAAATCTTCGAAGATTCTGGGGACTTCGATGAATATCTTTCTCAAGAATACCTCGGAATGATGAGTATTCAAGAGTGAGTATGACACCTTGTAGGTGATCGAGTAAGGCATGTTCCCTTCTTTCATTAAATCTTATCTTTTAAAATCTTGATGAAGAGTGAGAACTTTGTTGAAGTCTCGATCTCCTAAATTGTATGCAATCCTCGGATAGATGTTGAAGGCCAACTTTCCTGCATACAGATTTCCTGCCACTGCTCCCAAACATGAATCTTTGAGGTTCGGGATTCTCTTGTCAAAGATCGCCAGGTTGAGGGGCGAATCAAGTCCTTCCTTGAATGTTGCTTATGATAACTATAATGGCTCCGATATGAATCCATGAGTGTGTATTAGCAACTTCTCTTTTCACCTTGTTTTTAATCTCCTGGATTTCTCTGTAGGGGATTAATTGCATCTCGATTTGGTTTTCCGTGAATTCCATCGGGATAGCAAATTCACCTATTGTAACCCTATGGATAATCTGATGCTTTCTGCTCCGAAGACCAATCATATCCATGGCTTTCTTCATCGCTCCAATTGTAAATCCATCATACATTTGAAGCTTTGGTTCTTCCTTCATGATCCTCATAAGAGTTTTATGAGAAAATGTCATATGAGATAAGAATCCTGATGGCTCTTCTCTGATCACGTGTTGAAGGAACTCTCATTCACTCTGATTCTGAGCTAGATTCACCTCTATCATAATAGATCTTCTTCGTAGATGCTTTCATCTGAGGGAATATCCTCAAATTGATACACCTGTACCAAATCCTAAAAATAGACAGCATCCTCAAATTCTTTGGTATGCTAGAACTATCTTACTCCTCGTCTTTGGTTTTCTGGACAATCTGTAGAGATATGTCCTCTTGGTCCGCATGTACAGCAGTTACAATCTTTGAAACTCTCATTTGCAGGAGTATGTGTGCGTCTGAAAGTTCTTTTGATTGGTGTTCTGCTAGAACTAGCTTATTCTACTCCTTGTTAGTCCTGATCTTTGCCCCGGTCTGTAGCTTCGGGCTTTCTGTTTTGACCAGAACTTCCTAGGTCTCTATGAAGGCCTACTTCTTCTTGAACTATTTCCTCGGGCATAAGGATTAGCTTTGTGCCTTTTTATCTTTCACCGTTGGAGGTAGTTTCTGATGATTGTAGGGATATCATTTCATGTACAGCAAAGAGGAGCTATTTTGTTGATTCCTCTGAGCTTCTTGAAATTCTTTTGGAGCTTTGCTTGGTAGCACCACTCCGCAATCTTAACTTTAAGAAATGACATTCTCCTGGACACCGTCTCGATTGCATGAGCTGTATACTTCTGGATAAGCATTTCTCTCCATGGGCTCGGAATTTGGGCAAAGAACAGTTCTGCAGCATCCTTTTCTTCCATCTTTGCCTTCCATCGATATTCTGTAAAGAGTTTGATGTACTCGTCTACACAACAGATATCATGTAGTTCCAGGCTAATTAGAGCTTGTATGTATTTTTTAACTTTCTCTTCCTCCATTCCTCGAAGTAACTTACTCCAATGAAACAGATTTTAAAGAATTTTGCCATCTTGTCCACAACTTCTTTCAGGGACTCTCCGGCTAAAACTTCTTCCTTGGTACCTGGGTCTCCCATATCCCAGGCAATCTTGATTGATCCTCCAGACTCATTTTAAGAAGTAAAAGGAATCCTTATTTGCTTAAGTCAAGGGTTCCTGCTGCTATTCTCATTGCTGAAGCGCATTTCTCTGTTTTTGAAATCCAAGATATCCATGTTGAGCGTAAGTTCATATGGATGGATTGGATCCAGCTGAAATTTCCCATAAGGCGTTTGATGTATATCTGGCCTACGAGAACGGTTCCTTGTTCCAACTGGAGGATCCAAAGTTGCTGAGCTGAAATCTTCCCTGTGCGGCATACTTTGATCTCCTTCGTGTCGATTGTGTGACCCGAAACTTTCTTGTGGAGGAGGTCTGATAGGGTTGAATATTACGTGTATTTATGCTATGATATGTATATGTTTTCGTGTTGATTCTCGGATTATTTTACGCATTATTGGTATTATTTACATGTTTTAGGAATCTTTGTGAAAATGCGAGGAAATTGAGAAAATGAGCCAAAAGATGAGCAAAAGTACATAAATATGACAAAGATCCAATTTGATGCTGAAAAAAGGAAAAATCATGTACCGGGACAAAATGCATGGCGTTGCATACATGCAGCGTCCCTAGCACCACTAACTTGGGAATTTTTGAATTAAAATCGGACGAAGATTGAGAATTCACGCAAGTTGCCATTTTGGAAAAAAATCTACTGAATATTTTATTAAAGTATGATTCAAGATATTGCATGCTGGAAGGAAAGATTCTCGAGGAATTATTTATTTAATGGGATTTAGACTATCCTTAATGCCACATGTCATTCAGCGAGAGGATCATTATTTAAGTTCTTTGACTATGTGAATATTATAAAGAGGAAGAGAGTGCAGATGGGAGAGAGACCATGCACCACACGCCACCTTCAAAACAAATAAAAGGAGGGGAAACTCACGCTTTTCACGTCCAGAACCATTCATACCCCTCATCATCCTTCAAACTTTTACCCTATGACTTTGGAACAACTCCAACAAGGCGATTAAAGCGACGATCGAGAAGGAAGCAAGAGAAGGAGCGAGGATCTACAACCGGAGTCGACGCTGGGAGTTTATTCTTACTTTTAAACTTTAGTTTAGTTTTATTTTGATTATATCATGCTTGGATTGCAAGACATGTTTGAGTATTGGTATTTATTTATGAGTATGAACTAAGTTTATTTATCGAGGCTAGGTGAGCCTTTGTTAGGAACCCATGATTTAATTTTAATGTTTTGATTGATTCTTATTTATCTAAGTGTAATCATTGTTCTTCATGCTTTTAAGGGTTTGGCCATCCTTGAATGATATTAAATTTCAATTGAGATCGAGAGATAAAATTGGAATTCGATATAGTGATTTATGCCGTGGATTTCAGGCTGAGATCGAGATATAAAGTCAAATACATGTGTGATAGCAATAGATTTACCAAAATCGAAGGCTAGAAGTTTTCATAGATCGATTTACAATATTAATTGTTCAACAAGGGTACGAGAGTGGCTTATTGTTACGTTAGTATTAGATTTGTTATAGCCGGACCAAGGTATAGCAAGTGAATTAGGAAAACTCGTCACCTTAGATTGTTTGAATTAATTCTTAACTAATAGGCGAATTGTGGGGGATTACATTGGTGAGCCGACGCCTTGATAATCGTTTCTTATGGATTTTTCTCGTTTACTTTGATTGACTTGGTTGGATTAGTAGTTAATTTTAATTAATTAGTAGTTTCATTTTTTAATTAATTTTCGTAGGTTAAATATAGTTAAAAGTGTCTTATTTGGTACTTACTTGTTAGTCTCTGTGGTTCGACAATCCGTATTCTTCCTATCTATACTAAAACTTGACACCGTGCACTTGCGGTAGAATCACTAGAAATAACTGTTTAAAATAAAAGCGATCAATTTTTTGGCGCCGTTGCCGGGGACTAACTTTAGTAATATCATACTAAGTTCTTTGACTGTAATTTAACCATTTTTGTTTATTTATTTCAAAAAAAAAAATTAAATATATATATATATTTTTTTGTTTGTCTTGTGAGGTACTTGGAGATGCTACATCAACAAGCCTTCACAAGCTTTGCCCAACAACGTTCCGAGCCGTTTTACGCTGTTTGGGAGAGATTCAATGAATTGGCCAACACATTTCGGTAGCACAACTTTTTGAACTATACTCTCATGCAAAGGGCTAGATGCACAGACACGAGAATGGGTATTGAGCATAGCACTAGTGACTAGGAGTCCTCTGGTTGATAGAGATGAGAACAATGTGGTGCACCTGTTCAATGATATGGCGGACTTCGATCATCACTGGCGTTGTGATCCTTCACTACAAGGTTGGACTCACCAATACCCACCGGAGCCTCACTACCCTATTGATACGCCACAACCATTTGAACATCACGAAGAGAGGAGAGATAGTTCTGCAAACATCACGACTCAGTTAGAGGATACCTTAGCATGATTCATGGCATCAACTGAGAACATTTTAGAGTGCCAAACCAACTCTATGCGTCACCTGGAGCAGCAAATGGCGGTCCTCATGGAAATAATTTCAACTAGCTGCCAAGAGGAAGATATGAGGGCTATAAATCAAGAGGCGACGAATCGAGTTTGGTTAAATGATGACGATCACTCAACCAATTAAGTTTGGGGGAGTGATCCTACTAGTGTGGAAGAGTCAAGGGAACTTGAGCATCTTCAAGAGATTGAGACTACTTCAGAGATGTCATCCGAGGAGTTCCCACGTGAAGATGAGTCGAGTGTGATGTTGGAGAAGGAAGAGACTTTCGAAGATTCTGATTTGAGCCCATCGATGGAGACATGTTCTATGCCTTATGTGGATCCGTATTTTCCATCGATGCCAACTTCACCGCACTACATCTTCCAAGATATGAAGCCAAGTCAAGAATCATTCTCCCATGCCTGCCACTTTAAGACGAATGTTGTTGGAGCGACGAGCTTACACTGTTACAATCTTGCCAAGCTTGAGGGCATATTGAATGAAGACCCATTAGTGGTATCATACGATACTTACTATGGACGGCTGCCGTTCTTTGATGGTTGGTTCTGATGGTCAAGCCGACGACTAGAAATCAGCACTTCTTGGGAGGCAACCCAAGCGTATCCATTTGCTATTTAGTTTTATTTTTCAGTTTTTGCATTTTAGTTTGTTTATCTCTCGAGTCGAATATTTTACCATTTGCATTCTTCCCTTGCTAGGTACTCAGTTGGAGCAATGAACCCCTACAACAGTGGAATTTTCAAGAGCAAATCTTCCTCAACCCTCATGCAAGCGTCTTGATCAGGGGAGTTTACTTTTTCCCTTTTGATTCATCTGAACATTGAGGGCAATGTTTGATTTAATTTTGGGGGAGTGACTTGCATGCCTTACTTGTTTTAACCACATGTTGTGTGCTTAAATGACACTTGAATCGTCCGATTATTATGAGCTAAAAAAAAAATTTTAAGAGTTCAAATTTGAGAAAAAAATGAATTATAGTAGTGACTATTCAATGAGGACTTTGATCTCACTATGCACATGAACTTGATTGTTGATGATTATTGGACTTGTACATGAATATCCTAATTTGAGTTAGCATGTCAAGAATGGGGAATATTTTGAGCACAATGAGTCATGATCTAGTGGATTGCATGTTGAATAGTGATAATTGTTGTGAACTTGATGATTTGTCTTGAGCATCTTAGAGTTATTCTAGAACATATTTGATGATGACACTTTGAGGCGAAATTTTATAGTTACAAACTTTACTTGGAAATGATCTAGGCGATCTTTGGACCGTTGGAGCCTTTCAAGCGTACCTAGTCTATATCAATCCCTAGTGTCCCATTTTGACCTTTATTGAAAAAGAATGGTATATGCATTGCATATAATTAGACCCCCATTCGACATTATTGGTAAACTCATTATACCTACCCTTATATGAGCCTAAATGAAAAAAAAAAATTATCCTTACCTTAAGGGAGTATAATGAATATCATTCGATGCACTTGAATTATTATATCTTGATGAAGTTATTGAAAAAGATTGATGATGATAAAAAGAGAAAAAAAAAAAGAGAAAAAAAGCCTTGAGAAAAGATTAAATGAATAAGACCCAAAGTGACCAAGGCTAGAAAAAAAAGAAGAGGAGCTCAAAAATATGTGCTACAAAAAAGTGAATTTTATAAGTTATACTCTCTTCGTTGCACTTATCCTACCTTTTCTTTGTAACCGACACCAAAGGCCTTACATTACAAGCTTAAAAAGTCATTTTGATCCAAGTCTAGGGAGTAACTATCATTAGTGGAGAAGTTGTTTGAAAATAGGCCTATGTGATGCTTGATGATAATCTCGACTTTGAGTTGATTAACATGATTTGATCTTGAATATGTGCATGAAACTTGAGATTAACTATAGCACACACACACGTTCCGATTTTGAGATGTGTTGCTTGACTTAGGAGAAAACATGCATTGTCAACTTTTGTATAAGTGCATGAGATTTCTGAGAATAATGCAAGTCATGAAATAATTGTTTCAAGTATCAAGAATGAACTCTACCTTGTGATTTTAATGCTTAATCGAGGACGATTAAGTGATAAGTTTGGGGGAGTTGATAGGGTTGAATATTACGTATATTTATGCTATGATATGTATATGTTTTCGTGTTGATTCTTGGATTATTTTACGCATTATTGGTATTATTTACATGTTTTAGGAATCTTTGTGAAAATGCGAGGAAATTGAGAAAATGAGCCAAAAGATGAGCAAAAGTACATAAATATGACAAAGATCCAATTTGATGCTGAAAAAAGGAAAAAATCATGCACCGGGACAGAATGCATGGCGTTGCATACATGCAGCGTCCCTAGCACCACTAACTTGGGAATTTTGAATTAAAATCGGACGAAGATTGAGAATTCACGCAAGTTGCCATTTTGGAAATAAATCTACTGAATATTTTATTAAAGTATGATTCGAGATATTGCATGCTGGAAGGAAAGATTCTCGAGGAATTATATATAATGGGATTTAGACTATCCTTCATGCCACATGTCATTCAGTGAGAGGATCATTATTTCAGTTCTTTGACTATGTGAATATTATAAAGAGGAAGAGAGTGCAGATGGGAGAGAGACCATGCACCACTCGCCACCTTCAGAACAAATATAAGGAGGGGAAACTCACGCTTTTCACGTCCAGAACCATTCATAACCCTCATCATCCTTCAACCTTTTACCCTATGACTTTGGAACAACTCCAACAAGGCGATTAAAGCGACGATCGGGAAGGATGCAAGAGAAGAAGCGAGGATCTACAACCGGAGTCGACGCTGGGAGTTTATTCTTACTTTTAAACTTTAGTTTAGTTTTATTTTGATTATGTCATGCTTGATTGTTGCAAGACATGTTTGAGTATTGGTATTTATTTATGAGTATGAACAAAGTTTATTTATCGAGGCTATGCGAACCTTTGTTAGGAACCCATGATTTAATTTTAATGTTTTGATTGATTCTTATTTATCTAAGTGCATAGATCATTGTTCTTCATGCTTTTAAGGGTTTGGCCATCCTTGAATGATATTAATTACAATTGAGATCGAGAGATAAAATTGGAATTCGATATAGTGATTTATGCCGTGGATTTCAGACTGAGATCGAGAGATAAAGTCAAATACATGTGTGATAGCAATAAATTTATAAAATCGAAGGCTAGAAGTTTTCATAGATCGATTTACAATATTACTTGTTCAATAAGGGTACGAGAGTGGCTTATTGTTACGTTAGTATTAGAATTGTTATAGCCGGACCAAGGTATAGCAAGTGAATTAGGAAAACTCGTCACCTTAGATTGTTTGAATTAATTCTTAACTAATAGGCGAATTGTGGGGGATTACATTGGTGAGCCGACGCCTTGATAATCGTTTCTTGTGGATTTTTCTCGTTTACTTTGATTGACTTGGTTGGATTAGTAGTTAATTTTAATTAATTAGTAGTTTCATTGTTTAGTTAATTTTCTTAGGTTAAATATAGTTAAAAGTGTCTTATTTGGTACTTACTTGTTAGTCTCTGTGGGTTCGACAATCCGTATTCTTCCTATCTATACTAAAACTTGACACCGTGCACTCGCGGTAGAATCGCTAGAAATAATTATTTAATTTAAACAATCAAGGTCTTGGCACAAGCTCTCCTGTCTTGAATTCTACGAGATTTAATCCCGCAAAAGAATCAGCAAGATCATGTATATCTTCTAGGTTGATTCTGTGATGCCCGGGAATTAATGGTGTTAATCCCGGTGTGGTAATAATCCTTAATGGATTTTAATTGTGGCAATTATGAATTAATTGTGGTATTGGGACTCCCGGGGATTTTAAATCCGGTAGTTGGAGTCGTAAGATCCAAGGGATGAGATTTTATTCTCATCGTGGTGATAACCTTGGAATTTGGTTTTTGGTGGGATTTGGGGTCCGGAGTACTTTGTACTGGGGCTGGTAATGGAAATAGAGATTGGGAGGTAATTATTGAAAACAGATGATTTTTAATGAGTCATGGTGTCTATGTGGAGGGATTGGTATTTTGATGTTTTGGTACTATATATACCAAGTAGACTCGGTGTTCCATCATTGGCACGGATTCCTTCTCCCTCTCCCCTATCTCTCTACGCCTAACACTTCCGCCCATTTCCCCTCTTTTTACCTTGGAGGAGAAATCATTTGTAGCTTGGTTCGGGAGCCGGTTTTCTCGAAGATAATCAGGTAATAATCTTCCCCTCGTCCTTGTCTTCGATTTGGTAGTAGTATTGTTGATTTTGGTTGAGTATTATGTTAGATTTGGAATTGTGGATTTTTGGGTAAAAATCTTGAAGTTTGTTATTGGAGTTTTTATTGAGTTTAATGGAGTTTTTTAGGTGTTCAAGGTGTATGGGGTGCTGGTTTTGAGTTTGGGTGTGAAAAACACCATGGAGGCTCTAGTTTTTCGGAAAATCGCAGGTCGCCATCGATCGTGGAGGGAGTGCCGATCGATCGCGACGAGCAGCTGGAATTTGGTGAAGATATACAGCACTGGCGATCGATCGCAAGGTCTCGGAGATCGATCGCGAGTGGGTTGGCGATCGATCGTGGAGACTCGCAATCGATCGCGATAAGGCGCTGGTTGGCCACTGGTTAGGGGCGATCGATCGCGATAAAATCAGCGATCGATCGCCGCTCGAAGGTTGGAGTTTTTTCGAAATTTTTTGAAAATGTAGGGTTTTTGGAAACGGGTTTAATTAGCCGATTTGCGGGACAATGTCTACATTCCAATGGGAATGCTATACTTTTAAAAGTGATTGGTTCGAGCCAAAGTTTAATAAAACGGAATTCTCGGTTGAGTTTTTGGCTATCATTTTAAACTTATAAAATGGTATATTTTGGGTATTATGCATGCTTAGCCGGGGGGCTTTTATATTGGTAATCGTCACGGATTGACGATAGGGTTGGAAGTTGTGAACGTGCTTGGGCATGTGGTTGCATGCTTGTGTTTAATTGTGAGTTATTTATGTGTTATCACATAACTCATCGGGTCGTGGGACTCAGGCAAGGTTGGACTCAAACTTTGGAATTATAAGGTACGTATGACGTACGAGCATAGCCCTTTTATATAATTGCAATTGTTGAGTGCATGGTACACTATATTGCAATAAATGTATATGGAAATGCATGGTACATGGTAATTACTATAAATGGATATATATAATGGGAATTTTATGGTGCCGCTTTTGAGCGAGCAATGATTGGGATGTTGTCGCCGTTGAGCGACCATCGGTTATGACGCCGCTGCTAATGAGCAAGCGTGGGGTTAAAATGCCGCTATTGTGGAGCGAGCAATGAAATAGAAACATGGAATTATTGGTTAGATGTACGTGATATATACGGTCCTTTATTTAATGATTTAAACATATGATTATGGAACTGGCATGGCAGGAATGGTATTAGTTAATCTATGTGGTGATTAACTGGCTTTGGTTATTTTGAGAACAGGGACGATACAGGAAATCCCGGATGAGGATGATACCATCCAGGGAGTATCATTTAAATTCATGACATTTACATTCTGTAGTTAGTGTTGTGTGGCGCATTATATTGCTTATGTGCGTTTATGATATGTGTTCATAATTCGAATATATTGTTGCTGACCATGGTGGTTGCAGGATCATATGGGACATGGATTATGCATTGCGGTTGCATATATATTGGAGTGATGATTTTAATGCTTTGCCGCTAAATGTTGAAGCGATGGTAAATTCCGCATGTCACATTTGAAGAGATGTGCATTAAAATACACTCGTAGCGATGTTTATTGAGTTATGGATTATGCATTGCGGTTGCATACATGGCGTAGCGATGTGAATACTTGCCGCTGTCATATTATAGCGATGAAGAATATTTGCCGCAGATATGTCGAAGCGAAGGATAATTCCGATGTCATATTACTATTGCGAGGGATATTATGCAGCTAATATGTCGAAGCGAGGGGTATTTCCGCTGTCATGATAAAACAAGGTGTATTGGTGCCGCTGTCATACCATCGCGATGAAGAATATTTGCCGCTTAAACGAGAGATATTATACCGCTAATATGGCGTAGCGATGAGCTTTCCGCTGTCATATGATAGCGATGAAGAGTATTTGCCGTTTAAGCGAGGGATATTATGCCGCTGGTATGTCGAAGCGAAGTAGTGAAGAGGGATATTTGCCGCTTCATAGCGAGGGATATCATGACGCTAGTTTATTGGCGATGGTATATGCCGCCGGGTATCTATATAGCGATGGTTCATTCCGCTAGTTTATTGGCGATGGTTTATGCCGCCGGTATCTATATATAGATGGTTCATTCCGCTACATCTATTGGCGATGGTTTATGCCGCCGGGTATCTTCATAGTGATGGTTCATTTTGCTACATCTATTGGTGATGGTTTTTGCCGCCGGGTATATATATATAGTGATGGTTCATTCCGCTAGTTTATTGGCGGTGGTTTATGCCGCCGGGTATCTATATAGCGATGGTTCATTCCGCTAGTCTATATAGCGATGGTTTATGCCGTCGGGTATCTATATAGCGATGGTTCATTCCGCTACATCTATTGGCGATGGTTCATATCGTCGGATATCTATAGCGATGTTTTATGCTGCTGATTCTATAGCGATGGGTTATACCGCTATGTACATAGTACTGGCTTACGCCGCCTACGAGCAATGAGTGCTGCTTGTGTACCACTGTTGGGCGATGGATATAGGTATGCCGCTATCTTGTTAGCGATGAGGTATGGTATATTATGTTTTATTAGCATTATTGTGGATGTCATGCGTCAATATACATATACCGTCACGTGTTTGACGATGATATTATGGGTGTCATGTATCGACATATACCGTCACGTGTTTGACGAAGAGATTGTGAATGTCAGGTGTTGACATACCGTCACGAGATGACAATGTTATTTTGGGATGTCATATGTTGACATATACCATCACCAGTTGGCGAGACCATTACGCCGAGCAGGTTTGCTCGATGAATTATTGGATGCATTATCGTGGATGTCATGCGTCGCTCCGTGTGTCGCTCCGTTCTTTCGTTCCTTGTGTTGCTCTTGCTCTTCAATGATTTGTGGTATATATCTTTGGATGGAGGAGTGGCTGCTAGGTTTCAGAAAAGTGTGCAAAAGTCCTCAAAATTTCGTCCATAGGTCTGATAAATAGGGTAACAACAAGTAGGAAGGAGTCCCCCTTGAACCAAACATGGAAAGTCTTTATTTTTCTCAAAACTCTTCGTGGCGATCGATCTTCAATCCACGCCGATCGATCGCGAGTCTCTACTGGACGTGATAGCCAAATTTAACATTTCCACGATCGATCTCCGTTCCCTACCAATCGATCGTGAGTCTTCACTGTATATTGGTGATCGATCGCGAGTTCTTGCCGATCGATCGCCAATGTAGCCTCTCTTTTTATAGCTTGGCGATCGATCGCGATGTTGATGCCGTCGATCGCCGAGCTGTATGAAATTAATAACTTCGAGAATTCAGTCCATTTTTTTCACGTCTTAGCTCGATTTGGTCCCTTTTCAACATTTTTAGCTTATTTCCTCCACTTTTATCCCCTTGGACCTAGATTCCTGGAATACACAAATATATACCAAAAAGCGTAAAATCATCCAGGAATCAATATGAAAGTCAATACAAAAACACAGCAAAATAAGTGTAAAAATCACACTTATCAACTCCCCCAAACTTAGACTTGATCGTCCTCGAGCAAGCAATGAGATCAAAATGTAGAGTTTATCATCAATACTTTAACAGAATTAACTTAACAACTCAAATGTAACAGCTCAAAAATCTCACAACACTTCAACAAGAGTCAATCCAAAAATCAACAAGAAGTGTTTTCTCCTATGCCAAGCAATACCTCGCAAATTGGAACGTGTTTGTGTGCTATTGTCAATCTTGAGCTTCATATATATTTTTAAGATCAAATTCTGCTAGTAAGCTCAAAGGCAAGATTACTATCAAGCACTCCATAAGCCTACTTTTCAAGCACTTCTCCACTACTGTAATTATTCCCTAGACTTGGATCAGAAGGTATTTTTAAGCTTATAATGTCAGGCCTTTGGTGTTTGGCTTCAAAGAAAATATAGGATAGTGCAAAGAAGAGAGTATAAGCATTTACAGTTCACATTTGTAGCACAAAATTGAGCTTCTCTTCTTTTTCTTTTTAGCCTTGGCCACTTTGGGTCTTATTTAATCACTTTTTCTCAAGGCTTTTTATCTATCTTTTTCTTTTCTCATTAATCATTTTTTCAATAATAAGCTCATCCAAATGTAGCAATTAAAGTGCATCTAATGAGAATCATTATACTCCCTTTAGGTAAGGATAATTTTTTTCAATTTAGGCTCATAAAGGTGGGTATAATGAGTTTGCCAAAAAAAATGTTGAATGGGGGTTAATTTCCATTCTTATTCATTTAAGCTCAAAGAGTGACACTAGTGGTATATAGACAAGGTATGCTCGAAAGGCTCAAACGTTCCAAAGATCGCCTAAATCATATCCAAGTCAAGTTCATAATTATAAAATTTCGCCTCAAAGTGCCCTCAAATAGATTCTAGAGTGCTCTAAGATGCTCAAGACACATCATAGTTAACAGAATTTTTCACTTTCCTATATAAATTCCACTCAATCATGACTCAGGCGTGCATCAAAGTGTTCCTCAATTTTTTTGACATATTAACTCAACCCAAGATATTCACCAACAAGTCAAAATTTTCAAAACTCTAATTTAGATGGAGATTATTTTCATCATGTATTACAGTTGCAAGTTTCATTCATGTATTTCTTAATGAAGAACTCATTTTTCACAAACAATTAACTTTAAGATGCTCAAGAACGACTTCGTACCACTCGCTAAAATATCATTCAATAAAAATAGTAGCAAGAGAACCGCAGTACTCAGTAAAGACCCCCCAAAACTTAGTATGTGCATTGCCCTCAATGTACAGAAAAATAATAAGTGCAGTAGCAAAACACATACCTCGACGACGATCGTCAGTGATCGTCGGTAGTGGGTCTGGGTAGTATGGTTCATGTGGCTGGTATGCTGGTATGGCTGGACTGTAGGCTGTGGTGGGAATGGAATGTTAGGAAAACCCTATGCCAAAGCAGAGTTCCATGCAGCTTCATACTGCAAGAACTCCATGTTTTGCTGATACAATTGCTGGTGGCCCCATCGGAGTTCCCTTTGTTCATGTCGTATCTCCTGCAATTCATGATGGAGGGATTCCATCGTGATTGAAGTAGGCACTATAGCAGCAGATGATGATGGTCCAGGAAGGTGGCTGCTGCTAGGTCGTGGTTGTGCCATCCGTCTGACTGTAGCTGGTGCAGGATGATCGACCACGAGTGATGCCTTCGGTGGAATTGCCTCTTCTGCGGAGTCCCAGACAATTTCCGCATACTTGCACAAAGAGGTGATAGTGGAGGGGCATGGCATACCAGAAGTGGGAGGGCCACGAGTGTAGTTCCGGATGGCTGCCTCGACAAGACGTCCGAGATCTATCGTGAGTCCGGTAACTATGGCATATACAAGTATAGCTCGGTCCTTTGTGACTTCCGATGTGTGAGTCGATGGCATGACTCAAGCTACAATGAATGAAAACCAAGCCTTGGCCTCCTCCTTCAGATCCGATATCAATACCAGCTATGGCTTTCCATCGGCGTTCAGTCGCCATTGAGTTCCCTCGACACATATGGTGGACAAAATAGCATCCAAGTCAATGTGATTCCGACAATATATGGAATAGTCAGCCTCCGGAATGTTTGGCATGTTATATAGCGCATTGATAGCCTGTGAATCAAAAAGAATTGGTTGTTGTCGTACAGAGACAACGTTGGCTTCAATGTGGTTCTGTGCCCGGAGGTTGGAGTAAAACTCACTGACTAAAGAAACCACCGCAGCTCGTGGATGGCGAACAAAAGTATGCCACTCTCGCCGGAGTGCCTCTTGGATAACAGCACAGCCGAGCTTGCTCGTGTCCATTCCCCGTTCCCGTATCAGATTCTTCTTCCGATATACCACATAAAACTTTGCAGCTTCCTTATTTATGAACTTGTAGGAGTCAAACTCCGCAGGAGCGGGAACTGTCTGCTTTTGCTTTCGCTTCGGTGCCATCCCTAGAATCAAACTCACCAAACCACTACCAACCAATACAATATATAAAGCAAGCACAAATCCTCCAACCAACAATCCAAGTTAGGTTACTTAACCAAACCACACAATAAACACTAAGGAGCTCTTCAATTCTCCCCCAAACTTATCAAGACCAAACAATTCCAACTTCACCGATTCACAATTCAAAAACTAAACTTTTTTTCACACCCCAACACTTAATTGACAGTCAATTAATGGCCCATGTATAGCAAAGCTAAAATACCTCAACAAATTTTGAAAATTTGTTACTTGATAGTCCTTAGCTTTCCATAGCTTCAAATTGGAGTGGAGGGTGCTCAAAACTCCTTTTCCCTTGCTAATTCCTGTGAAAGATTGAGGCTTGATGTTAGAATTGAAGATATCTCTCGAAAATTTGAAGAAACAATGAAGGATTTATGATGGATTTGGAAAGAGTTGAGGAAAATTGGGGAAATTGGGGAAGGGTTTCGTTTTTTTAGTGTGTGTAATGTGTGTAAAATGTTGAATCTGATATTAAAAAAAACAAAATTTTTGACCTCGCGATCTATCGCGGATGTTTGCCGATCGATCGCTAGAGTTTTCTGGAATTAGGCGATCGATCGCGAGTTCTTGCCGATCGATCGCCAATGTAAAAATATCTTTTTTCTTCTCGGGACTTGGCTCTATCGCGATGGTATGGCGATCGATCGCCAAAACACACTACCTGAAATTTTTTTTTTTTTTTTAGATCAACACTTTTTCTCTCGGGGTTCGTTATTCACCACCCACTCTGCAAAATTAGCACACGGAGTCAATCCTTGGAACTAAATTTTAAACAGACAAACTCTAACTAAAAAAATTAAAACGAAGAAAAAGGGAGAAAATGGTGTTCTTAATTCATAGTCTCAAGCTGGACTTATTACCAACATCGTTTTAAGAGTCAAAATGGACACTAGTAGGCGGACTGAAATCATGTCCATGATAGTGCTTAAGCCGTTGTCCATTGACTGTGAAGGTGCCTTTTGTTGGATCATTGATCTCGATTGCTCCGGATGGAAATACTCTTGTGATAGTGAATGGTCCTTGCCATCAAGACTTCAACTTACCTGGAAAGAGTCTCAATCTAGAATTAAAAAGTAAGACCAAATCTTCTTCTTTGAAATCACGCTGGCTTAGCTTAGCATCATGCCACTTTTTTGTTTTGTCTTTATAGATCTTGGCATTCTCATAAGCTTGGTTTCTAAACTCATCCATTTCATTTAAGTGTAGAGTTTATCACCTGCAACAGTTAAATCAAAATTCAGATTCTTTATTGCCCAATATGCCTTGTGTTCTAGCTCGATAGGAAGATGACATGCTTTTCCAAAAACTAACATATATGGTGTAGTACCAATAGGTGTTTTAAATGCAGTCATATATGCCCATAAAGCATCATCTAACCTCAAGGACCAATCTTTTCTAGACGTATTGACCAATTTTTCCAAAATCCGTTTCACTTCTCTATTAGAAACTTCTACTAGTCCGCATGTTCGTGGGTGGTAAGGTGTTGCAACCTTGTCGGTAACACCATATTTGCTCAAAAGTTTTTCAAAGAGTTTATTTCAAAAGTGTGACCCACCGTCACTAATGATTGCTCGATGAGTGCCAAATCGAGTAAAAATATTCTTTTTCAAAAATTTTACCACCACTCTAGCATCATTAGTGCGTGAAGCTTGAGCCTCAACCCATTTTGAAACGTAGTCCACAGCGACAAGTTTGTAATAATTAGAACATGAAACTAGAAATGGTCCCATAAAATCTATGCCCCAAACATCAAATAAATCACATTCAAGCATATTGTTTAAAGGCATTTCATGTCTCCTATTAATGTTGCCCGTTCTTTGGCATTTATCACAAGTGGACACATACATGTATGCATCTTTAAACAAGGTAGGCCTGTAAAAACCCGATTCAAGTACCTTGGCAGCTGTTTTTGTTGGACCCATGTGTCCCCCTACCTCACGGTCATGACAGTGGCTCATAATAGATGACATCTCCTCCTCTGGTACACACCTCCTGATCATGTTGTCTACACAAACCTTAAACAACAATGGGTCCTCCCACATGTAGTGTTTAACATCAGATAAGAATTTCTTCTTCTGATAAAAGGTCATTTGTGGGAGGATACCACTAACCAGATAATTTGCAAAATCGGCATACCACGGTAGTGCAAGAACTTGGAAAAGTTGTTCATCGGGAAATTTTTCATTGATTTCTTCCAGTTCATTATCATGTTTCTCCATCATATTATCAATCCTAGATAAATGATCCGCTACTACATTCTCAACACCCCTCTTATCTTTAATTTCTAAATCAAATTCTTGCAATAGGAGAATCCATCGGATTAAACGTGGTTTAGCATCTTTTTTAGCAAGAAGATATTTAAGTGTCGAGTGATCAGTGTACACAATTACTTTTGATAGACAGAGATAAGAGTGAATTTATCAAACGCAAATACTACTGCTAGCAGTTCTTTCTCAGTGGTGGCGTAGTTTTGTTGTGCCTCATTTAAAGTTCTACTAGCATAGTAAATGGTATGAAATACCTTATTCCGTCTTTGTCCCAATACTGCTTCACACATCAACTCAAATGGCATATCCCAATCCGGTGCTACCAACACAGGTGTTGTTATTAACTTCTCCTTCAATGTCTCGAATGCCTGCCCACAATCAGGATTAAAATCAAAAGGTGTATCTTTAGTCAATAAATGAGAGAGTGGTTTCGAAATTTTTGAAAAATCTTTAATAAATCTCCTATAAAAGCCTGCATGGCCTAGGAAGCTTCGAACCCCCTTCACTGATACTGGTGGAGGTAGTTCCTATATCACCTGGATCTTTGCTCGGTCCACCTCCATACCCTTGTGGGATATTTTGTGTCCCAACACTATTCCCTCTTGTACCATGAAGTGACATTTCTCCCAATTTAGTATCAAATTCATCTATTCACACCTTGTTAGTACTAAGTCAAGATTATTTAAGCAAGCATCAAAAGAATCCCCAAAGACAGAAAAGGCATCCATAAAGACCTTTTTCAACCATATCATGAAAAATAGACATCATACAACTTTGAATTGTTGCAGGCGCATTACACAATCCAAATGGCATTCTCCTAAATGCAAACGTACCATAAGGACAAGTGAAGGTAGTCTTCTCTTGGTCCTCATGTGAAATAGCTATTTGATTATACCCAGAATAGCCATCTAGAAATCATACCCTGCCAGACGCTCTATCATTTGGTCAATGAATGGGAGGGGAAAATGGCCTTTACGGGTGGCGTCATTTAACTTTCTATAATCAATGCAGACGCGCCAACCTATGACTGTTCTAGTCGGGATCAATTCATTGTTCTCATTTTTAACTACAGTCATACCTCCTTTCTTGGGTACACATTGCACAGGACTGACCCATGCACTATCAGAAATGGGATAGATAATAACTGCATCCAGCAGTTTGATGACCTCAGCCTTTACCACTTCTTGCATCTTTGGGTTTAACCGGCGTTGTGGTTGAACCACGAGTTTGTAAGCATCCTCCATCAAAGATCTTATGCATACATGTTGTTGGGCTTATCCCCCTTATGTCCGCTACTTTCCATCCGAATGCTTTCTTATGCTCCCTCAAAATCCTAAGTAGTTTGTCTTCGTTTATACCTGTTAAAGATGAAGAGACAATTACAGGCAATGACTCATTAAAATCTAAATAAACATACTTGAGTTGAGGAGGGAGGGTTTTGAGTTCAAGATTTGGTGGTTCTTCAATGGAGGGCTTTTGTGGCTTCATGTCCCTCTCTCCCAACTCGCCTAAGTTGTTCTTCACACGCCTATTATGGGGAATATTTGCGTTTAAATAAACGACAGTCTCTTTCAGCTCGACGGCCTCGCCCAGCTTTTCAATGTCCTCTACCTAGCATGCTTCCAATTCATCCTTGTGTGTTCCCTTAAACACATTAGCAGACAACACATCAATAATATCAACACTAAAACACATATGCTCATCATGTGGGTGTTTTAAAGCTTTAAAAACGTTGAAAGCGACTTGATCCTCCCCTACACGGAGGATCAACTTCCCTTGTTGGACATCTATAAGTGCCTTTCCAGTAGCGAGGAATGGTCTTCCCAAGATCAGTGGTGTGTCAGCATCTTCTTCCATATCCAACACAAGGAAGTCTGCCGGGAAGATGAATTTATCGACCTTCACTAGGACATCCTCTATGATTCCTCGTGGGTATGTCACAGACCTATCTGCCAATTGCAAAGAAACCGTGGTCGGTTTTGGCTCACCAAGCCCCAACTTCCTGAAAATTGACAAAGGCATAAGATTAATACTTGTACCTAAATCACATAAAGATTTTGTAAATGAAATAGACCCAATTGTGCAAGGTATAGAAAAACTCCCTGGATCTTTCAACTTAGGAGGCAGTTTGTTTTGGACAACTGCAGAACACTCTTCAGTTAACTTAATCGTCTCATGCTCACCCAATTTCCTCTTATTCGACAGAATATCTTTCAAAAACTTAGCGTAGCTAGGCATTTGAAGTAAAGCATCAGCAAATGGAATATTTATTTGTAATTTCTTAAAAATTTCTAAGAATTTAGCAAAACTAGCATCTACATTTGCCCTTTTTAATGCAGCAGGAAATGGGGGAGGGATTTGTACCTTCTCGGTGGTGCGATAGGTGTAGTGGTAGTAGTAGACTTACCATTTTCACGTGTCTGAATGTCATTCTCACCTTCCAACTCAACTTTGTGCTCATCGTCCCGGTCTTCAGTCTGTGATCCAATTTCTTTTCCACTCCTCAATGAGATCGCCTTGGCTTGCTCTCGGAGGTTCTTTTCCGTATCGCCCGGTAAGCTTCCTGATGCTCTTCCCGCTAACATATTTGTCATTTGCCCCATTTGAGTTTCCAAGTTCTTAATTGATGCATCTTGATTTTGCATCCTATTCTCCGTCATCGTCATGAACTTAGTTAGCAACTCTTCCATACTCGGCTTTGGTGGATATCCCGGTGGAGGTTGTGGATTTAAGACATTCTTTTGGTTGGGACAAGAGAAGTTTGGATGATTCCTCCATGGTTGGTTATAGTTGTTGGAGTATGAGTTACCCTTTGGTGGTCTATTTCCTACAAAATTAGCTTGTTCATTAGATTGCATAAAAGGATTACCTGCCTAACATTCCGTGCTTGGATGGTTGCCTCCACATAAATCACACATGATCACTTGAGCTTGCATGGCTGTCATGCTCAAACTGTCCATCTTCTTGTCAACGCCTCCAATTGAGCTTGTATTGATGTCACTTCATCCACTTGATGCATCCCAATTGGTGCTTTGGCACATTCCTCTCAGAATGCCACTGGTAACTGTTGGATGCCATCTCTTACAAGAGTGTGTAAGCTTCCTCAGGTGACTTTCTCATAATGGTACCTCCTGCTGCTGCATCAATCATGGATCTATTAGCATAAAATTGTAAAATGTTTGTACCTGAAGCCAAATCGGAAGGCCGTGATATGGGCATCTTCGAAGTAGATCCTTGAAGCGCTCCCAAGCTTCGTACAAGTGTCTCCGGATCATGTTGCATGAATGTTGTGATATCATTGCGCATCTTAGCTGTCTTGGAAAGGGGAAAGTATTTTGATAGGAAGGCTTGAGCCATCCCCTCCCAAGTAGTGATCGACCCTGCAGGCAATGAATTCAACCAGCTCTTAGCTTAAAAGGGAAAGAGTCGTAACCTGATGGCGTCGTCAGTGACGCCATTGTGCTTGAACGTGTCGCATATCTCCAAAAAGTTGGAGATATGAGCATTAGGATCATCAGTAGGTGATCCTCCGAATTGCACAGAATGTTGAATCATCTGAATTATGGCAGGCTTGATCTCAAAGTTATTAGCCTGAATCCTTGGTCTAGTCATGCTAGACATGGTGCCTTGAAAAGATGGTTGTGCATAGTCCATCATGGATCTTGTAATTGGCACTTCTTCGTTGTTTCCAGTACCATTCCCTCGATTATTCTCAGCCATCTCCCTAGTTTCTTTCCGAAGTCTTCTGCAAGTTCGTTCAATCTCTAAGTCAAGTGGCTCTAGTATAGGTCTGTCACTTCGTAGCATGCACTACAAAGACAACTCTCTACTAAATTCAACACAACGAAGGAATAAAAGTAGTGAAATCATGTAAACCGTAAAAAAAAGTAAAAATAAAAAAAATTATGGCTAAATTATAGTCAACTAATCTCCTATGACATTACTTAAACTAGTCCCCGGCAACGGCGCCAAAAACTTGATAGCTTTTATTTTAAACAATTATTTCTCAGTGTAGTGATTCTATACCGCAAGTGCACAGTGTCAAGTTTTAGTATAAAGGTTTAAAAGTAAGGATTGTCGTACCCACAGGGACTAGTAGTAATTACCACGTTCGATTAGAATTACTATTTTTAACCTACGGTTATGGAATGATTATCAAACTAAATTGACTTAAGCACAAAAATTAACCTACACAGCAGTGATGGATAATTGAAGAGAATTATAAATGAACTATCAAGACGTCAGTTCACCCATGTAATCCCCCAAAAGTTGTCTATTAATTAAGATTCAAAATTCATATGTTCTAGGGTGACGAGTTTTCCTATTTTATTCGTTATACCTTGGTCCGGTTATAACAAGTCTAGCATTAATCTACAATAAACCACTCCTGTGTCTTTATTGAATGTTTAATACCGAAAAATGCTTTGTGAAAACTACTAGCCTTCGATTTTGGTAAATCTATTGCTATCACACGTGTGCTAGATTTTACTTGGTCTGCCTCAACCTAAAACCCACGGCCTAATTTACTACGTCGTATCGTAATCTCCTATGGTCAATTCAATTACGATTACCAATATCATGCAAAAGGTAGCTAATCTTTTACAAGCATTAAAAACATAAATTATGCGCAAAAAACATAGAAATCAAATCAAAGCCGTTAATTAACTCAAGGGTTCAAACACGGGATCCCCTATGTCTTGACAAATATTTTAGCCAACAACCATAATCAAATTATAATTCAGAAACATGTCTTTAAACAAATTTAACATCACAATCTGAAATAAAAAATAATTAAGTTCAGAAATACTAAGATAACGAGGATGTCGCTCCGTGCGTCGCTCCGTTCTTTCGTTCCTTGCGTTGCTCTTGCTCTTGAATGATTTGTGGTATATTTCTTTGGATGGAGGAGTGGCTGCTAGGTTTCAGAAAAGTGTGCAAAAGTCCTCAAAATCGTCCATAGGTCTGATAAATAGGGTAACAACAAGTAGGTAGGAGTCCCCCTTGAACCAAACATGGAAAGTCTTTATTTTTCTCAAAACTCTTCACGGCGATCAATCTTCAATCCACGCCGATCGATCGCGAGTCTCTAGTGGACGTGATAGCCAAATTAACATTTCCGCGATCGATCTTTGTTCCCTACCGATCGATCACGAGTCTTCACTGTAATTGGTGACCGATCGGAGTTCTTGCCGATCGATCGCCAATGTATTCTGTTCAGCCTATCTTTTTATAACTCGGCGATCGATCGCGATGTTGATGCCGATCGATCGCCGAGCTGTATGAAATTAATAACTTCGAGAATTCAGTCCATTTTTTCACGTCTTCGCTAAGTTTGGTCCTTTTTCAACATTTTTAGCTTATTTCCTCCACTTTTATCCCTTGGACCTAGATTCCTGAAATACACAAAAACACAGCAAAATAAGTGTAAAATACACACTTATCACCTATCGACAAGATTCTACTCCTTGTTGGTCCTGATCTTTGCCCCGATCTGTAGCTTCGGGCTTTCTGTTTTGACCAGAACTTCCTAGGTCTCCATGAAGGCCTACTTCTTCTTGAACTATTTCCCCGGGCATAAGGATGAGCTTTGTGCCTTTTTATCTTTCACCGTTGGGGGTAGTTTCCGATGATTGTAGGGATATCATTTCATGTACAGCAAAGAGGAGCTATTTTGTTGATTCCTCTGAGCTTCTTGAAATTCTTTTGGAGCTTTGCTTGGTAGCACCACTCCGCAAGCTTAACTTTATGAAACGACATTCTCCTGGACATCGTCTCGATTTCATGAGCTGTATACTTCTGGATAAGCATTTCTCTCCATGGGCTCGGAATTTTGGCAAAGAATAGTTCTGCAGCATCCTTTTCTTCCATCTTTGCCTTCCATCGATACTCTGTAAAGAGTTTGATGTACTCGTCTACATAACAGATATCATGTAGTTCCAGGCTAATTAGAGCTTGTATGTATTTTTTAACCTTCTCTTCCTCCATTCCCTCGAAGTAACTTACTCCAATGAAACAGATTTTAAAAAATTTTGCCATCTTGTCCACAATTTCTTTCAGGGACTCTCCAGCTAAAACTTCTTCCTTGGTACCTGGGTCTCCCATATCCCAGGCAATCTTGATTGATCCTTCCAAACTCATTTTAAGAAGTAAAAGGAATCCTTCTTTGCTTAAGTCAAGGGTTCCTGCTGCTATTCTCATTGCTGAAGCCCATTTCTCTGTTTTTGAAATCCAAGATATCCATGTTGAGCGTAAGTCCATATGGATGGATTGGATCCAGCAGAAATTTCCCATAAGGCGTTTGATGTATATCTGGCCTACGAGAACGGTTCCTTGTTCCAACTGGAGGATCCAAAGTTGCTGAGGTGAAATCTTCCCTGTGCGGCATACTTTGATCTCCTTCGGGTGGATTGTATGACCCGAAACTTTCTTGTGGTGGAGGTCTTGGCACAAGCTCTCCTGTCTTGAAGTCTACGAGATTTAATCCCGCAAAAGAATAAGCAAGATCATGTATATCTTCTGGGTTGATTTTGTGATACCCGGGAATTAATGGTGTTAATCCCGGTGTGGTAATAATCCTTAATGGATTTTAATTGTGGCAATTATGAATTAATTGCGGTATTGGGACTCCAGGGAATTTTAAATCCGGTAGTTGGAGTCGTAGGATCCAAGGGATGAGATTGTATTCTCATCGTGGTGATAACCTTGGAATTTGTTTTTTGGTGGGATTTGGGGTCCGGAGTACTTTGTACTGGGGCTGGTAATGGAAATAGAGATTGGGAGGTAATTATTGAAAACATTTGATTTTTAATGAGTCATGATGTATATGTGGAGGGATTGGTATTTTGATGTTTTGGTACTATATATACCAAGTAGACTCGGTGTTCCATCATTGGCACGGATTCCTTCTCCCTCTCCCCTATCTCTCTACGCCTAACCCTTCCCCCCATTTCCCCTCTTTTTCCCTTGGAGGAGAAATCATTTGTAGCTTGGCTCAGAGCCGGTTTTCTCGAAGATAATCAGGTATTAATCTTCCCCTCGTCCTTGTCTTCGATTTGGTAGTAGTGTTGTTGATTTTGGTTGAGTATTATGTTAGATTTGGATTTGTGGATTTTGGGTAAATATCTTGAAGTTTGTTATTGGAGTTTTTATTGAGTTTTAATGGAGTTTTTGAGGTGTTCAAGGTGTATGGGGTGTTGGTTTTGACTTTGGGTGTGAAAAACACCATGGAGGCTCGAGTTTTTCGGAAAATCGCAGGTCGCGATCGATCGTGGAGGGAGTGCCGATCGATCGCGACGAGCAGCTGGAATTTGGTGAAGATATAGAGTACTGGCGATCGATCGCAAGGTCTTGGAGATCGATCGCGAGTGGGTTGGCGATCGATCGTGGAGACTTGCGATCGATCGCGATAAGGCGCTGGTTGGCCACTGGTTAGGGGCGATCGATCGCGATAAAATCAGCGATCCATCACCGCTCGAAGGTTGGAGTTTTTTCGAAAATTTAAGAAAATGTAGGGTTTTTGGACACGGGTTTAATTAGCCGATTTGCGGGGCAATGTCTACATTCCAATGGGAATGCTATAATTTTAAAATGGATTGGTTGGAGCCAAAGTTTAATAAAATGGAATTCTCGGTTAAGTTTTTGGCTATCATTTTAAACTTATAAAATGGTATATTTTGGGTATTATGCATGCTTAGCCGGGGGGCTTTTATATTGGTAATCGTCACGGATTGACGATAGGGTTGGAAGTTTTGAACGTGCTTGGGCACGTGGTTGCATGCTTGTGTTTAATTGTGAGTTATTTATGTGTTAGCACATAACTCATCGGGTCGTGTGTAGGGTCTTCCTACCTTAACATCATCTTAATACACAAATTATGGACTAAACATGCATTAATAACGTCTTAGGGTTCCGGTTCTAGCTTTGAGCTAATAAAATTACAGGCCAAAATAAAATTTCACAAGCTAATTAATTTCATTCTCAATAATGAATATTATAGCTATAGATTTACACTACTCTTAGAGTAGAGACTATCAAAATCATGTATCCTATAAGCGTCTTGCTCCTTTCAGCTCACTGCCTCAACCCGACCCTAGGTCTTCGGTCCAAAAGTGTACCTACAGGAACAACCCATCATGAGCATGTACATCGTTACTTAACATCATAAAGCAATGGCATATAAATAAATGCATGAAAATAATTGGTAACATATACTTCCTGGTTAATCGCATTAACCCTCTTTGGTTGTCCCTGTTTCATAGTCATGCATATAATCATTAATGACATGAATGATTAAAATCATCATCTTATAAATATCATCATCTTATAACATCATCATCATACAAGCATCATCATCTTATAAATATCATCATCTTATAACATCATCATCTTATAACATCATCATCTTATAAGTATCATAACAAAATATATCAGTAAATGTACGAAATCTTAGTTAAGTAAACATGCTGGTTATTCGTCAGCTTCTTTTTGTTGACCCTGATTCACATTCGTGCATATGGGCATCTTACCCCATCGTATGGCATCTTACCATATCATAACATCGTGTGGCATCTTACCACGTGGGCATCTTACCCAATCGTATGGCATCTTACCATATCATAACATCGTGTGGCATCTTACCACATTGGCGTCTTACCCTATCGTATGGCATCTTACCATATCATAACATCGTGTGGCATCTTACCACGTCATAACATCGTATCATTATATAGACATCATATAAACATCATCGTTACTTATCATAATCATCCTCATAGACATCATAAACATCATCATCATAAACTTACTTATCATAATCATCATCATAGAAATCATAAACATCATCATCATAAACTTACTTATCATAATCATCATCATAAACATCATATCCTCTTCACTCATCATAAACATCATCATCATAAACATCGTAAATACTTATACGATTATTGCGTAGTCATAGTGTAAGAATATGTTACCGTCCGATGCCCGTACGCGTCTTACGTACCTTAATTCCAAAAATGGAGAAGTTGTAGAACTTTATCTCCTTGAAGTTGTGGGTACCTGGGATGGTTCTCTTGGGGACTCCAAATCTCCCAACAAATTCCACAAATGAAGATTTTGGAAGGATTTCTCTTCCTCTTTTAAGCCATGGACGAAAATGGAGAGGGTAAGGGTTTTGGGTGGTTGATTTGGGGATTTAGAGTATAAAGGGGAAAGTGAGTTAAAAGGTGGGGTAGTGGGGATTATAAGGGTTTAATTAAATTTGCACCCCAACACTTAACATGATGTATAAAATACCCTAACAAGGTATTTTAAAAGCATTTACAAAAATGCAACCAACTTCATTAAATCCATACTTTCCTCCTAACTAAAATCAACACAATTAAATCATGTTAACACTTCATTTTCCACACATAACTTAATCATCACAATAATTCATCATATAAACATAATTAATGTCCAGATTGCCATTAATTAATTTCGGGGCATCACAATACTCCCCTACTTATAAGATTTCGTCCTCGAAATCGCATGCACTTACCCAAAAGAAACTAAACATAAATCATACCAAGAAAATAGTTTCGGGTAGTGCTGCATCATATGCCGTTCCGTCTCCCACGTAGCCTCCTCGACACCCCGACGATCCCACTGAACTTGGACCATCGGTATAACTTTACTTCGTAATCTGCGATCCTCACGATCCAGAATTCTGACCGGTCGTTCAACGTAGGATACATCTGAATCCAACTGCACTTCAGTAGGCTGTAAAACATGAGACGGGTCTGGCTCATACTTCCGTAGCATAGAAACGTGGAAAACATCATGAATCCCAGATAAGGACGGCGGTAGAGCCAAACGGTAAGCCAATGTACCAATACGCTGCAGCACCTCATACGGTCCGACATATCTCGGAGATAACTTTCCCCGCATTCCAAAACGGACCACACCCCTGAAGGGTGAGATTTTCAAGAAAACCTTGTCTCCTACTTGGAATTCTAGCGGCCGTCGCCGCTTATTGGCATAGGCTGCTTGCCTATCTTGGGCCGCTTTCATCTTTAAACGTATCATCTTAATCTTTTCTTCCATGTCCTTAATCATATCCGGTCCTCCGACCGCTTTACTCGTCAAGTCCTCCCAATACAGCGGTGACCTACAGCATCGACCATAAAGAGCTTCAAAAGGGGTCATTTGAATGCTCGCCTGATAGTTGTTATTATAGGAGAACTCTACTAGTGGTATAGACTCTTGCCACGGAGTATCAATGTAAGGACCCCAAGCCCTTAATTAGTGTATTAACCCTTATATGTGGCACATGCTTTCAATAAAAATCAATCGGGAAACTCAGATGATGCTTTACCATTGAATGGCAATTACAAAATTTTCTTTAATACTCAATGTTATAAGATCATCATCCTAACAACATATAGACTCATGAAGTTCGCCCATTACCATCCCCTTTTTGCCACTTTTTACATTGTGGACTTTTATAAAAATTTGGGCAGAGTCTCCCCATAAATTGAGCTATCCCGAAATAAAAGCACAACACATAACATAATTCCGGGCCAGGGAAGCACAATACTTAATAAAATACAAAAATACTAAGTAAATTCCCAGCCAGAGAAAGCACCACACAATAGGACAACAAGAGTGGGCTTCAACACCCACAAAATACACCAATGACTCTCATATCATTTAGCAATTCTACCTCTAATTGCATGCAACATAGAATGAAAGAGAGAAAGGCCCATGCCTTTATATACAACCCATATACAAGTATAATTGTGCTCACATGCGAGCATCATAAATATATATATAACCCTCAGGTGTATATAAGTACTCTATACGATACCGTGCTCCATCAAGCCCTGGTACCACGATCCTGGGAGTACATCAAATCAACAGCTCGAGCTCAGCTCCACAGCCATCGATGTACCTGTTTACCTGCCCCAACAGAGACAGCCCCCAACGGGGTGAGCATACCAATACACAAAATCCCATAATCACAATAATGAAATTCATAATTTACAACAAAAGTAAATACTAATGAATTTTAAATGATACTCCCTGGATGGCAACGTCCTCATCCGGGATTCCGTGTATTGTCCCTGTTCTCACAATCATCAAACTCATCAAATCTCAAAAATCAGTAAATCAGCACATTGATTTAACTCATCGCATGCCTAATTCTCAAGTATCAATAGATAGTGATTCCAAATTCATTACACATGCAAATATAGATATCTCAATATCTAATACTGATTTCACAATCTCGCTATCAATCACAGATAGCTCAAATGCCTAGCATTTATTTTACCAATTCTTCATTATACTTAGACATCTCAAATGTCTTATAATGAATACATGATTCCACGATCATTCTCAGGCATCTCAATGTCCTACATTGGTCATATACATATACCTCGTAAGAGTTATCCTACTCTAGTGTCACGCACGCTTGTAGCAGCGATATCAAGATTTGGTCGTTCTTTGGCTATATCAACATATATATATAACCACACACACAATTATTCAATGCAATCAAAATACATTATGCATTTCACAAATGCTCTCATATAAAGAAATGCTCGTACGTCGCACGTACCTTAAATCTCCGAAGTCCGAGCCAAACCTTGCTCGAGTTCCATGCCCCGAGGAACGATGTGCTAACACGATAAATAATTCACAATTATTTACGAACATGCAACCCATGCTCAAGCACACCCATAATCCTCATACAGAAAATTATTGTCAACACACGACAATTAATCATTTTAAAAGACCCGGGGCAGGGCACATGCAGGGAGGGAAAACGAATGAGACATTATCGAAAATTGCTCAAGAACTCCCCACAAATTTTCGAACCTTCACAACACCAATCGAACCCAATTAAGCACCATAATTCATCTACAATGTGAATTAATCTATCAATAACATGAATAATCGTCCCTCCTGCCAAAACCCCCAATTTTCGAACCCTAACCCTCACGCCAACAGCAAGAATTAAAACCATAATGCATCACCAAAGAGACTCAAAAGCTGAATCATGTGAAGCATAAGAATTTATCCAAAAATCAACAAGATTTTCGAAAAAAAAGAACACCAAAATTCGAACCAATTGGCAACAAATTTATGAACCATAAAGTGTGAAATTTTTGACCCAATTAACAGCATAAAACGCCCCAAAAACACCTGAAGAAAGCCCCAAAAACGTACCAAAAATCGAGCCCCAAATCGGACAGATTTCAGTTTCGAACCCTAGCGCTTTTCTGGCAAATCCGAACGCGATTCTCGACGAAACTTCAAATTGTTGGTATGGGAAGGTGCGCCTGAAGTGGCGGGGGTCGAAGCAGACGGAAATCGGACGGGGAGAGAGAGAGGCAAGGTGGGGAAAAATGGTTCCAATAATTAAAATCTCGGGTTCAACTGGTATTTATAGCAAAAATACCCCGAAATACTAATAGCCCCACAAATACATCACGATTCATTAAAAATCATCTGTTTTCAAAAATTCTCTTTCTAACTCCAAAACCCCCTACCGGTGCCCACACAAAGCACCCAGATCCCGAGTCACACTAAAAACCCAACTCTTAGGTTTTTCACCCAAATGAGAATACAATCTCAACCTCGGGATCCAACGATCCCAACTACCCAAATAAACGAGCCCAGAAGGCCCAGCACCGCGATTAAACTCCAAATCGCCACGTAAAACAACTTTAGGGGTTATTAACACTCCGGGATTAACATCTATAATCCCTGGTCATCACAATATCCCCCACTAAAAGAATTTCGTCCTCGAAATTAGCACCGGTGTATCACGTAACACCCAGGATACACAACAACATGAAGCCATAACCTCGATTCTTGACCATATCAGAATCGTATTAATAAACGCGAGGATACTTACTTCTCATCAAACTCTGAAACAGAGCGACATACCAAAACCAACATATCACCCAAGAGGCAAAACGTACCTCGATGCGGTTCATCCCAAAAGTCAATCCCTCATGACTGCAAAACAACCAATACTTACGACTGTAGATCGGACAGTCATCCTTAGTTCTAATACAACTAGTAAGAACGCATCCTGAATGACACCTCAACCGTGAGAACGTTGACCTCGTGTCAAACTCTGGAGTGGAATAGACTTCCGAATCCATCATAACGTCAAAGAGCGTCAGCACAACTCAACGCTAATAATCCAAAAGCAGTTAGTCAACTGAAACTGCAAGGATTCGAATGCTCCCGATTCCATCGTAGATATCATTCAATGACATCTCTATCATGACTCACGATGTCTAACATACATCGTTACGAGGGAAACACTAGTACACCACGGTGTACACATACCAAACCTGGTTTCCACTTTCAAACCTCCTCCATCGAAGGAGCAGTCGCATCATTGCAACTTAATTTGGGCAACTCACGGCCACAGATTCACACAAAAGACATCTCACAAGATGTCCACCTCCGGATATTCCAAGGATCACATCCTGATCATAAATAAACAATCGAAACTCCACAGAGTTTCAAATTCTGAAAGGACATGCAATAAACCCATTGCATCCTCAACGCTTGTGTCGACAGCGACACCCAACCAATCGGAATTCCTGCCGTCCCTTGATAATCCTAGGATTTAACAATCCAAACTTGGGAAGGCTATCGCATAACTCGGAGGAAAACACCAACAAGGAAATACCTTAACCCACACAAGATAATCCCTCCTCAAGGGAAGTCAACTAACTTCGCGATTATCCCTCATAATCATCGTGCCATGGAGATTCCCAATCTCAAGGTGTTCCATATCTGTCATCAGAGATTTAACCATCCAAAAATAGCATAACTCTATGCTTGACAAAAAGGAATCGATAACTGGCATCCGTATACTCACCGGTATACCTGCCTAAGCACAGACACTACATGCATACTCAATGCACTTGGCTCAGGTATCTACAACATACCCCTAAGTCCCAAACACAACCGTCAGTTCTGAGTCATTCCCATCAAGTGGAGAATGATAACCGACGATTAACAACACATGGTGTGATTCCCAAAATCAACACCACATGCACCAACTTACCAATCTTCCAAAGATTCCCAAATAGGTATAATACTACCTCCTTCCTCACAAGGGAAGTGCCATCGAACTCGAGATCCACTAGTCTCGAACCACTGTTCGGAAAAACTGGATACAATAACACCCATTGCATCCAAAATACACGGATTCCCAGATCGAATCAACGACGACTTGATGACTCTCTTGTTGGTACTTCAACATCATGAGCTGTCCCAGACAAGTCTCACCAAGATTAAACATAAACGTATATATGTTTCAGTGAGGCATGCACAACCTCAACCTCAAATGACGTGGTGACTACTAGAGTCCACCACAATCCACATCGTATCACCTTACGATTCGCCAAACTTGGTTCCAATGAGCAGTATAACGGCTCTAGCAAGCCCCTCATGGTGCTGCACACACGCGGCAGACAAACTAGTCTCTGTCTCTTTAGGTTTACCTCAAACCTACCAACAAGACGGACGATTCCACATGGCATACCATACCATGGGAAGAAAATCAATAGAGTAGTGGGTCTTTACCCAACATTCCTTTAATGCCGATACACCCTGGACACTCCAATGTCCCTATGTACTTAACATAACCTGATCCTACTCCCTTAGGACCCATTATACACCTCAAGGGTGGTGTGACCATGTCTACCACATGTCACATCGACAGAAAGCGAGTAATTTCCTCCATGATTACTCCTGTCGTAAAAAACATGGCCAAAAGCCATCCCAACGAGCCTATCTCAAGGGTATCACCACTCGTAATATGATCACCCCAAAACATAAGCTGCGGTACAATCACATGTATAGCGCATCCATCCATTCCTCGAGCAACCCGCTCGGTATAAGGGTCACGTCAAACGGTGACGCACACACCACCTTGTGCCCGGTACTGGTACCCAAGGCATACAACTGAATACGTATACTCAACGCATTGTTCATCGTAACGATGATGCATGTCTAATAAGACATCTCCTACACCATCGTCATCGTCATCCCGTGACGACACATGCCCACTCATTGCATCTAAGGCATCGTCAACTAGTGACGATACATGTCAACAATGACATCCCAACAACCTAGTCAACTCGAGACGGTCCATGTACATCAACGTATGCCATCCACCATTATGCTAATAAAATAGTCATAATAAAACATGCATATCAACACATGCTAGCTACAATAATGCTAATAGAATAGCAATATTACATACCTCATCGCTAACAAAATAGCGGCATACCTGTCTCCGTCACTCAGTAATAGTACGTAATCAGCACCCATCGCTCGAAGGCGGCAAAATCCTGTGCTGAGTACATAGCGGCACAATCCATCGCTATAGAATCGACGGCATGATACCTCGTCATATAATAAGTGGCATGAAACCTCGCTATACACCTGAGCATGAATCGTCGTCCACATAATAGCGGAAAGAGGCATCGCTATCAACATATCCGGCGGCACTAATCATCGCCAATCCTCATAAAAGAATGAGTCATCGTAAATCCACATAATAGCGGAATGGGGCATCGCTATCAATATATACGGCGGCACGAATCATCGCCAATCCTCATAAAAGAAATGAATCATCACAAATCGACACAGCGGAATACATCACCGCTATCATCCGTGTCCTCATAAAGAAATGAATCATCACCATCGACACAGCGGAATAAATCACCACTATCATCCGTGTCCTCATAAAGAAATGAATATAGATCGACACAGCGGAATACATCACCGCTATCATCCGTGTCCTCATAAAGAAATGACTATAGATCGACACAGCGGAATACATCACCGCTATCATCCGTGTCCTCATAAAGAAATGAATATAAATCGACACAGCGGAATACATCACCGCTATCATCCGTGTCCTCATAAAGAAATGAATATAAATCAACACAGCGGAATACATCATCGCTATCATCCGTGTCCGGCGGTATAAACCATCGCCAATCATCACAAAGAGATGAATCATCATCATCGACACAGCGGAATACATCACCGCTATCATCCGTGTCATCACAAAGGAATGAATCATCATCCTCGACACAGCGGAATACATCATCGCTATCATCCGTGTCATCACAAAGGAATGAATCATCATCCTAACAAGCGGCATCTCATCCTCGCTTTTTCATACAAGTGGTATCTCATCCTCGCTTCGTATGGGAATACCCCGCCTCCATGTGCAAGCGAGCCTCCCCCCTCCCGCTCCACATTTTTAGCGGTATAAGCATAAGCTTCTTCATACAAGCGGTATCTCATCCTCGCTTCGTATGGAATACCCCGCCTCCATGTGCAAGCGAGCCTCCCCCCTCCCGCTCCACATTTTTAGCGGCATAACGTAAGTATAAAAATTCTCACTGTGATAAACAAGACTCCTGGAATGTATAATCATCATTCCTTTTTATACTCCATATTTCTTGTAACCTGCAACCATCATGGTTAGCAACAATAGCCATATACGCTATGCATCAAACATTCAATGCATATATGCAACCACTTGCAAGTCAATACGTATACCAAGACATGTTACCTCGGAAATATCCCTTCACCTGATTCTCTTACAAAATCAGATTCCTTGGCACGTAACACACGGAGTGCCAGACATCTCTATTAATGCCATCCTATCGTGTTCCACACGATTCCTGCAACCACAATGGTTAGCAATACCACTTTTCATATCATAAAAGCACATAAACAATTAGTTATGTCATACAACATTAATGCCATCATGCATAAATATGTGCTATCATTAACTTCCTAGGCCCTTAACAGCCCCAATGAGTAACCACTGGTCTGATACCACTAATGTAAGGACACCAAGCCCTTAACCCTTGATTAGTGTATTAACCCTTATATGTGGCACATCCTTTCAATAAAAATCAATCGGGAAACTCAGATGATGCTTTACCATTGAATGGCAATTACAAAATTTTCTTTAATACTCAATGTTATAAGATCATCATCCTAACAACATACCATTACCATCCCCTTTTTGCCACTTTTTACATTGTGGACTTTTATAAAAATTTGGGCAGAGTCTCCCCGTAAATTGAGCTATCCCGAAATAAAAGCACAACACATAACATAATTCCGGGCCAGGGAAGCACAATACCTAATAAAATACAGAAATACTAAGTAAATTCCCAGCCAGGGAAAGCACCACACAATAGGACAACAAGAGTGGGCTTCAACACCCACAAAATACACCAATGACTCTCATATCATTTAGCAATTCTACCTCTAATTGCATGCAACATAGAATGAAAGAGAGAAAGGCTCATGCCTTTATATACAACCCATATACAAGTATAATCGTGCTCACATGCGAGCAGCATAAATATGTATATAACCCTCAGGTGTATATAAGTACTCTATACGATACCGTGCTCCATCAAGCCCTGGTACCACGATCCTGGGAGTACATCAAATCAACAGCTCGAGCTCAGCTCCACAGCCATCGATGTACCTGTTTACCTGCCCCAACAGAGACAGCCCCCAACGGGGTGAGCATACCAATACACAAAATCCCATAATCACAATAATGAAATTCATAATTTACAACAAAAGTAAATACTAATGAATTTTAAATGATACTCCCTGGATGGCA
The DNA here is from genome assembly GCA_907163345.1 of Haberlea rhodopensis. Lineage (NCBI taxonomy): Eukaryota > Viridiplantae > Streptophyta > Magnoliopsida > Lamiales > Gesneriaceae > Haberlea > Haberlea rhodopensis. The sequence goes on from CAJQUN010000007.1 coordinate 4,279,365, forward strand.
ACGTCCTCATCCAGGATTCCGTGTACTGTCCCTGTTCTCACAATCATCACACTCATCAAATCTCAAAAATCAGTAAATCAACACATTGATTTAACTCATCGCATGCCTAATTCTCAAGTATCAATAGATAGTGATTCCAAATTCATTACACATGCAAATATAGATATCTCAATATCTAATACTGATTTCACAATCTCGCTATCAATCACAGATAGCTCAAATGCCTAGCATTTATTTTACCAATTCTTCATTATACTTAGACATCTCAAATGTCTTATAATGAATACATGATTCCACGATCATTCTCAGGCATCTCAATGCCCTACATTGGTCATATACATTCAGTACCCCATATACCTCGTAAGAGTTATCCTACTCTAGTGTCACGCACGCTTGTGGCGGCGATATCAAGATTTGGTCGTTCTTTGGCTATATCAACATATATATATAACCACACACACAATTATTCAATGCAATCAAAATACCTTATGCATTTCACAAATGCTTTCATATAAAGAAATGCTCGTACGTCGCACGTACCTTAAATCTCCGAAGTCCGAGCCAAACCTTGCTCGAGTTCCATGCCCCGAGGAACGATGTGCTAACACGATAAATAATTCACAATTATTTACGAACATGCAACCCATGCTCAAGCACACCCATAATCCTCATACAGAAAATTATTGTCAACACACGACAATTAATCATTTTAAAAGACCCGGGGCAGGGCACATGTAGGGAGGGAAAACGAATGAGACATTATCGAAAATTGCTCAAGAACTCCCCACAAATTTTCGAACCCTCACAACACCAATCGAACCAAATTAAGAACCATAATTCGTCTAAAATGTGAATTAATCTATCAATAACACGAATAATCGTCCCTCCTGCCAAAACCCCAATTTTCGAACCCTAACCCTCACGCCAACAGCAAGAATTCGAACCATAATGCATCACCAAAGAGACTCAAACGCTGAATCATGTGAAGCATAAGAATTTATCCAAAAATCAACAAGATTTTCGAAAAAAAAGAACACCAAAATTCGAACCAATTGGCAACAAATTTATGAACCATAAAGTGTGAAATTTTTGACCCAATTAACAGCATAAAACGCCCCAAAAACACCTGAAGAAAGCCCCAAAAACGTACCAAAAATCGAGCCCCAAATCGGACAGATTTCAGTTTCGAACCCTAGCGCTTTTCTGGCAAATCCGAACGCGATTCTCGACGAAACTTCAAATTGTTGGTATGGGAAGGTGCGCCTGAAGTGGCGGGGGTCGAAGCAGACGGAAATCGGACGGGGAGAGAGAGAGGCAAGGTGGGGAAAAATGGTTCCAATAATTAAAATCTCGGGTTCAACTGGTATTTATAGCAAAAATACCCCGAAATACTAATAGCCCCACAAATACATCACGATTCATTAAAAATCATCTGTTTTCAAAAATTCTCTCTCTAACTCCAAAACCCCCTACCGGTGCCCACACAAAGCACCCAGATCCCGAGTCACACTAAAAACCCAACTCTTAGGTTTTTCACCCAAATGAGAATACAATCTCAACCTCGGGATCCAACGATCCCAACTACCCAAATAAACGAGCCCAGAAGGCCCAGCACCGCGATTAAACTCCAAATCGCCACGTAAAACAACTTTAGGGGTTATTAACACTCCGGGATTAACATCTATAATCCCTGGTCATCACAATCAAACTCCAAAACACATGCCCTCAGCATATCTTCGAGCGTCTGTATAGTACGCTCCGTTTGGCCGTCTGTCTGAGGGTGATAAGCTGTACTCAGTCTCACCTCGGTGCCCAAAGCTGTATGGAGACCCTCCTAGAAATGAGAAGTAAACCTTGGGTCTCTGTCAGACACGATCGAGACTGGAACCCCATGCAACCTCACTACATCCCCTACATATAATTGGGCCATCTTTAGATACGTGAAAGTCATACTGTAAGAGATGAAATGAGCTACCTTCGTCAGCCTATCCACGATCACCCAGATCGCATCAAATCCAAAGGCCATTCTTGGCAAGTGGGTCACGAAGTCCATAGATATATGCTCTCACTTCCACTTAGGTACTTCCAAGCTCTTCAGCTCGCCACCAGGCCTCTGCCTTTCTGCCTTTACCTGCTGGCAGATCAAACATCTTTTAACAAAAGTGATCACATCACGCTTCATGCGTCTCCACCAGACTTGACCGCATAGGTCCTTGTACATCTTCCTTCCTCCTGGGTGGATACTGTACCGACTACTGTGGGTTCGCTCCAATATTCCTCTACGCAACTCTGGTGTATCTGGGACTACCCATCGGTTGCCCATTCTCAAGGAATCATCTTCTGCCACTCTGAATTTTGATGGCCGTCCTTGAAGTACTATAGATGACCATCTTTGAACCTCATCATCCGACCTCTGGGCCTTCCTGATAGCCTCAAATATGTCTGGCTCAGCCAACAAGGTCGACACTCGCACCGACGACATGTCCACATCAAAATCATAGCCCAGATGGCAATAAAAAGTCATCATAGCTGATAAACACATAGCGTCCTCAGCAGTACTCTTGACCTTCCGACTTAAGGCGTCTGCTATCAAATTTGCTTTACCAGGATGGTACGTAATCTCACAGTCATAATCCTTGAGCAAATCCATCTATCTTCTTTGACGCATATTTAGTTCAGCCTGAGTGAATAGGAACTTCGGGCTCTTATGGTCTGTATAGATGGTAAACGTCGTACCATAAAGATAATGACGCCAAATCTTCAAGGCGAAAATGATGGCCGCCAGTTCCAGATCATGGACTGGGTATCTGGTCTCATGAGGCTTCAACTGCCTCGAAGCATAAGCCACCACATGCTTATCTTGCATCAACACACAGTCCAAACCCTGCAGTGATGCATTCGTGTACAAGGCAAACCTCTTATTCTCAGAAGGAATCACCAATATAGGTGTCGTAGTCAAAAGACGCTTCAATTCTTGGAAGCTTTCCTCACAAGTTTCGGACCAATAGAACGACACTCTTTTCTGAGTCAGCTGTGTCAGGGGTCTGGCAATCCCTAAGGATCTGGAGTACTGTTCTCAAGTGCTTCACGTGTTCCTCTTCAGTTCGAGAGTAAATAAGCATATCGTCAATGAAAACTATGACGAACTGATCCAAATATGGTTGGAGCACCCTGTTCATCAGGCTCATAAAATAGCTGGGGCATTCGTCACCCCAAAGGGCATGACTAAGAATCCGTAGTGCGCATATCTAGTCCTGAAAGCTGCCTTCTGTACATCATCCTCTCGAACTCGAATCTGATGATACCCCGATCTCAGATCGATCTACTGTAGAGCCTCGTACTCTACAGCTGATCAAACAAATCATTAATCCTCGGAAGCGGACACTTATTCTTTACTATGGCTTTGTTCAGTTGTCTGTAATCGATGCACAGCCGCATCGAACCATCTTTCTTCTTAACAAACAAAACTGGTGCACCCCAGGGCGATATGCTAGGGCGTATATAGCCCTTATCCAGCTCCGCTGATGCCATCCTATATGGGGCACGAAAAATGGCAGACGTCCCCGGTAGTAACTCAATCCCAAACTCGACCTCTCTCCTCGGTGGGAATCCGGGAATCTCTTCCGGAAATACATCAGGAAACACCGCCACTATGGTCACATCCTCAACCTTTAACTCTTCCCTCTTTTCAGTAATATCAACAGCATAGATGAGATATCATTTATGGTCTCGTTCCAATAACTGTGCCATCTGGACAGCAGATATTAACGGAATCCTTGAACGGGAACCATCCCCATGGAATGTCCATTGGACTCCCATATCAGACCTGAATCGGACAGTCCTTGTATGCAGTCCACAACTGCCTGATACTTGTTCAGCACATCGATGCCCACAATGCATTCGAAGTCTGACATTCCCAGAACAATCAAGTCTGTCCTAAGCTCGTTACCCTCAAAATAAATGAGGCCGTCATAAACCATCTGATCAGTTATCAAACTTCTTCCAGCGGGTGTCGAGACTACAAGAGGCGTGGGCGACGGAGAAGTGCATATGAAATTGCATCACTTACTTCAGCATTTGCTGTTATGCTGCAACACAAGGGTTAACAACAATACCCAAAAGTAGTTCATATAATACATCGTTAGAGAAACAAAACATGTTAGTACAACATCATATACTTCATATGCAACATATGCATAAAACATGTTTAAAAGTAAGCACCTAGCCAACTTATTGCTAAGGCTACCCTTCACTCATTCCCGGGTTCTCTAACCACTGCTCTGATACCACTAATGTAGGGTCTTCCTACCTTAACATCATCTTAATACACAAATTATGGACTAAACATGCATTAATAACGTCTTAGGGTTCCGGTTGTAGCTTTGAGCTAATAAAATTACAGGCCAAAATAAAATTTCACGAGCTAATTAATTTCATTCTCAATAATGAATATTAAAGCTATAGATTTACACTACTCCTAGAGTAGAGACTATCAAAATCATGTATCCTATAAGCGTCTTGCTCCTTTCAGCTCACTGCCTCAACCCGACCCTAGGCCCTTCGGTCCAAAAGTGTACCTACAGGAACAACCCATCATGAGCATGTACATCGTTACTTAACATCATAAAGCAATGGCATATAAATAAATGCATGAAAATAATTGGTAACATATACTTCCTGGTTAATCGCATTAACCCTCTTTGGTTGTCCCTGTGTCATAGTCATGCATATAATCATTAATTCTTGACATGAATGATTAAAATCATCATCTTATAAATATCATCATCTTATAACATCATCATCATACAAGCATCATCATCTTATAAATATCATCATCTTATAACATCATCATCTTATAGCATCATCATCTTATAGTATCATCATCTTATAACATCATCATCTTATAACATCATCATCTTATAGGTATCATAACAAAATATATCAGTAAATGTACGAAATCTTAGTTAAGTAAACATGATGGTTATTCGTCAGCTTCTTTTTGTTGACCCTGATTCACATTCGTGCATATGGGCATCTTACCCCATCGTATGGCATCTTACCATATCATAACATCGTGTGGCATCTTACCACGTGGGCATCTTACCCAATCGTATGGCATCTTACCATATCATAACATCGTGTGGCATCTTACCACGTGGGCGTCTTACCCTATCGTATGGCATCTTACCATATCATAACATCGTGTGGCATCTTACCACGTCATAACATCGTATCATTATATAGACATCATATAAACATCATCGTTACTTATCATAATCATCCTCATAGACATCATAAACATCATCATCATAAACTTACTTATCATAATCATCATCATAAACATCATATCCTCTTCACTCATCATAAACATCATCATCATAAACATCTTAAATACTTATACGATTATTGTGTAGTCATAGTGTAAGAATATGTTACCGTCCGATGCCCGTACGCGTCTTACGTACCTTAATTCCAAAAATGGAGAAGTTGTAGAACTTTATCTCCTTGAAGTTGTGGGTACCTGGGATGGTTCTCTTGGGGACTCCAAATCTCCCAACAAATTCCACAAATGAAGATTTTGGAAGGATTTCTCTTCCTCTTTTAAGCCATGGACGAAAATGGAGAGGGTAAGGGTTTTGGGTGGTTGATTTGGGGATTTAGAGTATAAAAGGGAAAGTGAGTTAAAAGGTGGGGTAGTGGGGATTATAAGGGTTTAATTAAATTTGCACCCCAACTTTATCTCCTTGAAGTTGTGGGTACCTGGATGGTTCTCTTGGGGACTCCAAATCTCCCAACAAATTCCACAAATGAAGATTTTGGAAGGATTTCTCTTCCTCTTTTAAGCCATGGACAAAAATGGAGAGGGTAAGGGTTTTGGGTGGTTGATTTGGGGATTTAGAGTATAAAGGGGAAAGTGAGTTAAAAGGTGGGGTAGTGGGGATTATAAGGGTTTAATTAAATTTGCACCCCAACACTTAACATGATGTATAAAATACCCTAACATGGTGTTTTAAAAGCATTTACAAAAATGCAACCAACTTCATTAAATCCATACTTTCCTCCTAATTAAAATCAACACAATTAAATCATGTTAACACTTCATTTTTCACACATAACTTAATCATCACAATAATTCATCATATAAACATAATTAATGTCCAGATTGCCATTAATTAATTTCGGGGCATCACATCGTGGGACTCAGGCAAGGTTGGACTCAAACTTTGGAATTATAAGGTACGTATGACGTACGAGCATAGCCCTTTCATATAATTGCAATTGTTGAGTGCATGGTACACTATGTTGCAATAAATGTATATGGAAATGCATGGTACATGGTAATTACTATAAATGGATATTATATAATGGGAATTTTATGGTGCCGCTTTTGAGCGAACAATGATTGGATGTTGTCGCCGTTGAGCGACCAGCGGTTATGACGCCGCTGCTATTGAGCAAGCGTGGGGGGTTAAAATGCCGCTATTGTGGAGCGAGCAATGAAATAGAAACATGGAATTATTGGTTAGATGTATATGATATATACGGTCATTTATTTAATGATTTAATCATATTGATTATGGAACTGGCATGGCAGGAATGGTATTAGTTAATCTATGTGGTGATTAACTGGCTTTGGGAATTTGATGAGTTTGGTTATTTTGAGAACAGGGACTATACAGGGAATCCGGATGAGGATGATACCAGGGAGTGTCATTTAAATTCATGACATTTACATTCTGTAAATTATGAACTGTAATATTATGATTATTGGATTGGTGGTATTGGTATGCTCACCCCGTGTGGGGGCTGTCTCTGTTGGGGCAGGTGATACAGGTGCAGCAGTAGCTTTGGAGTTGAGCTCGGGCTGTTAATTTGAGGTACTTACAGGATTGAGGTACCAGAGCTGGTTGAATAAGTACGTAGATCCAGAGTTGAGATCGAACTATGCGTGGGGGTGCTTCCAGGATCGAAGTACCAATAACAGCATTTGGTAGAGTATCTTATACATTAGATACACGTTTATTCATTGGGTGCTCTCATGTTAGCACATTTTTACGTGTATATAGAATGTATAAATGGACAATGGTTTTCTCTCTTCATTTATTGTTTGCATGCAATTAAATACGGAATTGCTAAATGAACTGAGAACATGTTAGTGTATTATGAGAGTGCATGCTATGTAAGTGATCTTGGTTGGGGAATTTGAGTATGTTGTTCTAATGCAAGAATTTTTCTGGATAGTATATGATATTATACTTGCATATGATTTTTCCCCCATATGATTGTATGCACAAATGGTATGGATTAATACACTAATAACAGGTTAAGGGTCGGGGGTCCTTACATTAGTGGTATCAGAGCATTGGTTTACTCTTTGGGGCTGTTGAGGGCCTAGGAATAATTTGATAGAAATGGGATGCACATACTTATGCATGATGGTATTTAGTGTTATGTGGCGCAACTATATTGCTTATGTGCGTTTATGATATGTGTTCATAATTCGAATATATTGTTGCTAACCATGGTGGTTGCAGAATCATATGGGACATGGATTATGCATTGTGGTTGAAGCGATGGTAAATTCCGCATGTCACATTTGAAGCGAGGTGCATTAAAATACACTCATAGCGATGTTTATTGGGCTATGGATTATGCATTGCGGTTGTATACATGGCGTAACGATGTGACTACTTGCCGCTGTCATATTATAGCGATGAAGAATATTTGCCTCAAATATGTCAAAGCGAAGGATAATTCCAATGTCATATTACTATTGCGAGGGATATTATGCCGCTGGTATGTCGAAGCGAAGTAGCGAAGAGGGATATTTGCCGCTTCATAGCGATGGATATCATGACGCTAGTTTATTGGCTATGGTTTATGCCGCCGGGTATCTATATAGCGATGGTTCATTCCGCTAGTTTATTGGCGATGGTTTATGCCCCCGGGTATCTATATAGCGATGGTTCATTCCGCTACATCTATTGGCGATGGTTTATGCCGCCGGGTATCTTCATAGCGATGGTTCATTCCGCTACATCTATTGGTGATGGTTTATGCCGCCGGGTATCTATATAGTGATGGTTCATTCCGCTAGTTTATTGGCGATGGTTTATGCCGCCGGGTATCTATATAGCGATGGTTCATTCCGCTAGTTTATTGGCGATGGTTTATGCCGCCGGGTATCTATATAGCGATGGTTCATTCAGCTACATCTATTGGCGATGGTTCATACCATCTGATATCTATAGCGATGTTTTATGCCGCTGATTCTATAGCGATGGGTTATACCGCTATGTACATAGTACTGGATTACGCCGCCTACGAGCGATGGGTGCTGCTTGCGTACCACTGTTGGGCGATGGATACAGGTATGCCGCTATCTTGTTAGCGATGAGGTATGGTATATTACGGTTTTATTAGCATTATTGTGGATGTCATGCGTCGATATACATATACCATCATGTGTTTGACGATGATATTATGGGTGTCGTGTATCGACATATACCGTCACGTGTTTGACGAAGAGATTGTGAATGTCAGGTGTTGACATGTACCGTCACGAGATGACAATGTTATTTTGGGATGTCATATGTTGACATATACCGTCACCGGTTGACGAGACCGTTACGCAGAGCAGGTTTTCTCGATGAATTATTGGATGCATTGTACCGGTGAGGGTACCGCATCATGCATTAGAGGTAAATATTTTATGAGTAGTGGTACCTTTGGGTATACTCGCTGGGATGGCTAAGGCCAAGTGATTGATGGTAAGAGTAGTCATTGAGGAAACTACTCGCTTGTCGTTGTGATGTGTGGTAGACATGGGCACACCCACCCTGAGGGTGAGGAGATAAATCCTAATGGTTAGGATTGCATTGGGTTGAGTAAGGACACTGGGATGTCCATTGTCCATTGGTATCGGAGGAATATTATATGATAACCCAACACTAATTGATGGTACGGTATGGAGTACCGTGTTGGAACGTATGATACGTTGGTACGTTTGGTATAAACCTAAGGTGGCAGCGACTTGCCAGCCAGGTATTATTGTAGTGTTACTGTGCTTGTGATATCCATTATACTACTCGTTGGATCCGAGTTTGGTGAATCGTATGGTGATACGATGAGGGTTTATGGTAGACTCTTGTAGTCTCTATGTGGCAAGATGACTGAGGCAGGGAATACCTCATGGGGACGTTTATACGTCAATTATTTTGAGGGACTTGTACCGGGACAACTCAGTTTTGTTGGGAGTACCAACGTGAGTGTCGACAAGTCATTGTTGATTCTGGTTGAGAATCCTTGCATGTGGAATGCAATGGGGTCACGATTGGAATTGTGAGATATAATTAGTGGGGTGACACTACTATATTGATTTTATCTCTTGGAGAGATTGGGATTGCACTGTCATGAGTACAACCAATTTTGATCGATGGTTGATTGTGAATCAACCATGGTAAGCACACTAGTGTTGGACTAGGTGATGGTTTTACATTTCCGGCGAGACGTTCGAGGTGGCGTCTCTGAGGAGATGCTCGAGATTTGTGGAGTAATGTGGTAGTAGTAAAGAACATCGTTAGATGTGTATACATTGTGTATACGGTTTTCGATTTGGTGATAGTGGCATTGAGACACTATTTTGAACCAGTTGGGTATTTATTGGTTTCGAGATGTATTTTGGTATAAATATATCCAGGTTTCCGAACAGTGGTTCGAGGTTAAAGGGTCATGGGTTCATGACGCTTTCCTTGTGAGGAAGACATCATTCATATACCTATTGGGAATCTTTGGAAGATTCGTTGATTTGGTTTGTGTGGTGTTGATGTTGGAATCACACCCTTTGATTTTTGGTTTGTCAATCATCATTCTCCATTGAGTGAGAATAAGAGAAGATTGACAGTTGAGATTGGGACTTTTGGGTATGATCGGTGATACCCGAGTCAATTGCATTGTGTATGCAGGTAATTTTGGCGCTTAGGCATGTATACCAGTGTGAGTATACGAATGCCAGCATTTTCTTAGTACTTGTCGAGCATCGGGTTTATATGCTTGGATGAATGAATCTCCGGTGAGAGATTGTGGCACCTTGAGATTGGTAATCTCGCTGGCACGATGAATTCTGAGGAATGATCGTGAGGTTTGGTTGACTTCCTCTGAGGAGGAATTGTAGTTTTTTGGGATCATGGTAATTCTTACTGGATAATTCGATAGCCTCTATATGTTAGGATTATTGAATCCTTGGGTAAACGAGGGATGGCCAGGATTCGGGTGTGTTTAGGTGTCGTGGTTGACACGTGTGGCGGGAATGCAATTGATTTTTCTTGCATGTCCTTTTGGGAACTTGAGACCTTGTGGAGTCTCGATGGTATATTTGTACCAAGATATGATTCTTGGAACATACGGATGTAGACATCTTTGGAGATGTGTTTTGTGTTGATCGGTGGCCGTGATTGGCCCGATCTGTGTTGCAAGGTGGTGCAACTACTCCTTTGATGGAGGTGATATTGGAGAGCGGAAACCAGATATGGTATAAATACACTGTAGTGTACTGGTGGTTTCCTTTGTAACGATGTATGATTAACATCGTGGGCTAAATCGTAGAGATATCCTGGAGGCGATATCTATTAGGGGAATCACGAATGATTCGGTTGGTTAGCAGTTAGGGTTGACTGACTGCTTTTGGGTGGTTAGCATCGGGGAATGCTGACGTTCTGTTGTGATTGTGATGGTTTGGGAGGTTTACTCCATTCCATAGATTTGGTGCGAGGTCGGTGTCCTCGCAGTTGGTGTGTCGTTCATGAGGCGCTCATGATTCGACGTTGTGAATCCGTTCGGATTGCGTGGTCTTGGCAGTACAAGGAGTACGCCGTGCAAATTTTGATGACAAAATTTTACTAGTAGGGGATAATTGTGATGCCCGGGAATTAATTGGGTTAATCCCGGTGTGGTAATAATCCTTAATGGATTTTAATTGTGGGTTGCAGTATTGGGACTCCCGGGGATTTTAAATCCAGTATTTGGAGTCGTAGGATCCAAGGGTGAGATTGTATTCTCATCGTGGTGATAACCTTGGAATTTGGTTTTTGGTGGGATTTGGGGTAGTCCGGAGTACAGTGTACTGAGGCGGGTAATGGAAATAGAGATTGTGAGGTAATTATTGAAAACAGATGATTTTTAATGAGTCATGATGTATATGTGGAGGGATTGGTATTTTGGAGTTTTGGTACTATATATACCAAGTAGACTCGGTGTTCCGTCATTGGCACGGATTCCTTCCCTCTCTCCCCACTCTTTCTACACCTAACCCTTCCCCCCCCCCCCCCCCCCCATTTCCCCTCTTTTTCCCTTGGAGGAGAAATCGTTGGTAGCTTGGCTCGGGAGCCGGTTTTCTCGAAGATAATCAGGTATTAATCTTCCCCTCGTCCTTGTCTTCGATTTGGTAGTAGTATTGTTGATTTTGGTTGAGTATTATGTTAGATTTGGATTTGTGATTTTTGGGTAAAAATCTTAAAGTTTGTTATTGAGTTTTTATTGGGTTTTAATGGAGTTTTTGAGGTGTTCAAGGTGTATGGGGTGTTGGTTTTGAGTTTGGGTGTGAAAAACACCATTGAGGCTCGAGTTTTTCGGAAAATCGCAGGTCGCGATCGATCGCGGAGGGAGTGCCGATCGATCGTGACGAGCAGCTGGAATTTGGTGAACATATACAGTACGGGCGATCGATCGTGAGTGGGTTGGCGATCGATCGTGGAGACTCGCGACCGATCGAGATAAGGCGCTGGTTGGCCACTGGTTAAGGGCGATCGATCGCGATAAAATCAGCGATCGATCGATGCTCGAAGGTTGGTGTTTTTTTGAAAATTTTAGAAAATGTCGGGTTTTTGGAAATGGGTTTAATTAGCCGATTTGCGGGGCAATGTCTACATTCCAATGGGAATGCTATACTTTTAGAATGGATTGGTTCGAGCCAAAGTTTAATAAAACGGAATTCTCGGTTGAGTTTTTGGCTATCATTTTAAACTTATAAAATGGTATATTTTGGGTATTATGCATGCTTAGCCGGGGGCTGGTAATCGTCACGGATTGACGATAGGATTGGAAGTTGTTAACGTTCTTGGGCACGTGGTTGCATGCTTGTGTTTAATTGTGAGTTATTTATGTGTTAGCACATAACTCATCGGGTCGTGGACTCAGGCAAGGCTGGACTCGAACTACGGAATTATAAGGTACGTATGACGTACGAGCATAGCCTTTTTATATAATTGCAATTGTTGAGCGCATGGTACACTATGTTGCAATAAATGTATATGGAAATGCATGGTACATGGTAATTACTATAAATGGATATATATATTGGGAATTTTATGGTGCCGCTTTTGAGCGAGCAATGATTGGAATGTTGTCGGCGTTGCGCGACCACCGGTTATGACGCCGCTGCTATTGAGCAAGCGTGGGGGGTTAAAATGCCGCTATTGTGGAGCGAGCAATGTAATAGAAACATGGATTCATTGGTTAGATGTATGTGATATCTACGGTCCTTTATTTAATGATTTAATCATATTGATTAGGGAACTGGCATGGCAGGAATGGTATTAGTTAATCTATGTGGTGATTAACTGGCTTTGGGAATTTGATGAGTTTGGTTATGTTGAGAACAGGGACGATACAGGATGAGGATGATACCATCCCTGGAATATCATTTAAATTCATGACATTTACATTCTGTAAATTATGAACTGTAATATTATGATTATTGGATTGGTGGTATTGGTATGCTCACCCCGTGTGGGGGCTGTCTCTGTTGGGGCAGGTGATACAGGTGCAACAGTAGCTTTGGAGTTGAGCTCGGGCTGTTTATTTGAGGTACTTCCAGGATTGAGGTACCAGAGCTGGTTGAATAAGTACGTAGATCCAAATTGAGATCGAACTATGCATGGGGGGTGCTTCCAGGATCAAAGTACCAATAACGGCATTCGGTAGAGTATCTTATACATTAGATACACGTTTATTCATTGGGTGCTCTCATGTGAGCACGTTTTTACGTGTATATGGAATGTATAAATGGGCAATGGCTTTTCTCTCTTCATTTATTGTTTGCATGCAATTAAATACGGAATTGCTAAATGCACTGAGAACATGTTATTGTATTATGAGGGTGCATGCTATGTAAGTGATCTTGGTTGGGGAATTTGAGTATTATGTGGTTCTAATGCAAGAAATTTTCTGGATAGTATATGATGTTATACTTGCATATGGTTTTTTCCCCCATGATAATATGATTGTATGCACAAATGGTATGGATTAATACACTAATAACGGGTTAAGGGAACGGGGGTCCTTACAGATTATTTCCATTACTTGTGGGAAGTATGGGCTCTATTCGTAGGACTGCTATCATTTTTTCAGTCTCCGTCCAAGGCCTTCGAACTTCCTCCATTTTTCCTTTTTGGTGTAAAAGGGCCTCTGTTCCGTAAGATGGTGGCAACCATCCTCCGTTCCTTCTTCCTGTCGGACATGGTCTTGACTCCAATTCCTTAAATCGGGATTGAATATCTTGAAGGTTTTCAAGAATCTCCTTCTGATGTTTAATCATAATCTCCATCTGACTCTGAATTTGATGGATCTGTGCAAGGATATGATATTGAAGGTAGCCATAACACTGCACTGTCTTCTGAATCTCTCTAAGATCTTAGGATATCTTAGAAGAATCTGGCTCGAGTTCTCGAAAGGTTGGTTCTACCATCCTAATCATCTGGTCCGGACCCTGTTGGATCATTGGGGTCTGGAACAATGTCATCGTGTTCAAGATGATTGTCTTCCTGAAGTTCGGCTAACTGGAACTGTAGTTTGAGATTCACTTGATGAAGCCTCTTAGCCATCCTTTCCAATTTCTTGTAATGATTTATGCCTGGCATGCATAAACCTGTTCCTCGTAATTGTTTCCACTTATGGTTCAAGCGCTGAACTTCTGACATATGCTTCTGATTAAGTGCTTCCAATTTCTAGAAGTACCACCTGTATGAATGACACTTCGAACATTCGTTCGTGTCCATATTGTCTTGAATCGTCTCCTCCGTATAAGTTACAAATTAATATTCAAGATATTATTATAATATTTCCAGAATAAACCTAGGCTCTGATACCATTTTGTGCCAAGGATCGCAAAAAATGGGGACTTGTAAAACGACGACATTAAATGTTACTTTTCTATAAATATAAGGATATAAAAGATAATTAAATAGTATATATGGACTTCTTTGTAATTTAAACAAAAGCCTAAGGGATAGAATGCAATATATCAAACTATTGAGGAGTAAAAGAGTCATCATAAAACACTCAATTGATTGAAAATTTGAAAATTGGACATATTTCAACAAAATTGTTTCCAATTTGGCTTTTTATGCACTAAGATTTTTTCCCAAGACTTAAGTAGCTTTTGTGTCCCAAAAGTGTACTTCTTTGTAATTTCCCCTAAAATTTTGTAGAGATGCATTATTACTGTAATTGGGCTAGTTAATCTTTACTTTATCCAGTTACCTAATTATTAAATTCATGGACGGCATCACCCAAAAAAAAACAAGAAGAAGAAACAAAAATAATAAGACCAACAAATTAAAACTCTAAAAATCATTTATATATTATGTCACCAACTATAATTGCAATGTCCGATTGTTATTGCAACAAAATTAAATAAAATAAAGAGCACAAAAATATTGTTGTTAATATTCAATGAAATCTTTGTTATCACTTCTCTTTCTTTGCCCGTGATGGTGCATTTACCAACAGAAGCAGGGAGCGAAGATTTCAGAACAAAGCGACATAAATTCAGAAGGAAATATTCAATGAAGATGAATAAGTTTTATATTTTAAACTTTTGTTGATTAGAGCTATCTATAGAGTCCTAGATATTTTAAACTCATAGATTTCGTTGGTTGACTCATAGATTTAGTTGGTTGAATTTATAAATATGTATATTGTATCTCGTTCTAAAGTGAATAATAATATAAATCATATTTCTTCCATATTTTTTACATGGTATGAGAGATGGGTTTTTTCCAAAATAAAATTTTTAAATAATTATTGTAACTATGGTTTTGCATTATATCCGCGGTCGATGCCTCAACTCTAGTAGCTGCCGACCTCCCCTATGCAAACCCTAGCAGTTATACCCGTCACCCGTCCTCTACGCAACCCAACATAAATCTAGATTGCATATTGGAAAAAAAATTATTCCATTAATAATACTATATTTTGACTAATCATTAACTAAAACCTAAGCCAATTTATACGATAAATTTTGTTAATTTTTTTCAGCATCATGCAATTTTCATTTATTTAAAATGTATTCTCTTTAGAAAATGTATTCTCTTTAGAAAATGTATTGTTTTACCTTTTAAAGATAGTTATGATGTCACACACAAAGACTCTCTCATCAGTTCTGACAAATCGTTAATAACGGTTACATCATTTCTCTAAACGATAAGTACATTACAAAAGTGGGAGCATAGTGAGATTTTGCAACAATCAATTGTTGTCAACATGGTGTCACATTGATCATTAAGTTGATGTGATATTGCTTAAAACCGGTGCCTAAAAATGCTTGAGTAGAGTTTCTCCTGATAGATGAAGGATGTCTCGTTTAAACTTTAGTTCCAGTTCTCTCTGGAAGTGAATCTTCTATATATACTCCAAGATTACAACGGTCCGATTCTGAATCTCGAGACTATATACGAATATTTGAACTCGCTTTCTGTTCTTGTCCTGTTGCCCATTAAATTCACTGATTTTAAAGCCTGTTATAATACTAGTGCATTTAATGCACCTACTGTATGTATGCAGACTTTCTACTTTGATGTC
The DNA here is from genome assembly GCA_907163345.1 of Haberlea rhodopensis. NCBI lineage: Eukaryota > Viridiplantae > Streptophyta > Magnoliopsida > Lamiales > Gesneriaceae > Haberlea > Haberlea rhodopensis. Next base: position 4,295,223 of record CAJQUN010000007.1, read on the forward strand.
TAACAACTATCTTCGCAGGTACAGTCTTGTCTTGCCAAATGTCATTTCGAGTAATGTTTCTTTGGTCATCGGTCCTGGACAGTCAGTTCTGAAGTATACTTTATTATACTGATTCTTCATTATTATCTGTTAGCTGTGGATTTTCAACGGTTCAGCTTTGACTATACCAAAACATATATATTATATATATATATATATATATATATAAATATATATATATGTGTGCGTGTATGAAATTTTAGTATAATAAACATAGTTTCAGAATCTCTTATAAAAATTTCAGGATGGTTAGAGAAAAGTGATTATATGACCAAAGAAGAAAGTAAATAATGGAATATATAAATGCACTTTTTGTTGTTGATTTAACAATATATTATTAGTAGATAAAATTTTGTTGATCCCTATATTGAGGATGATGCGGCCCAAGGAGGTAAATAGACTCTTAATTATAAAAAAATAATTAACCTATATTTAAGGACAACTTATTTTGTTAAAGAGTAAAACTAGTAGAGATTGGATGCGAGTGGGCCAATTGCTATATGTGTAACTATCATTGCAACCAGTACAAATTGAGGCTAGCCTCATTTTAAACATTTACAAAGAATTAAACATTAATTCTAATGAATTAAGTGTTAGAAATTCGATACAAGAACGCAGCGGAATATAAAATATTTTCGGATTTCACTAAGGATCTATACAAAGTTAAACCAATCAGTAATAAGAGTTTATACATTTGAAGCATGTTTGAAGTAGACTGTCGGGTGTGCGATGCCTACACAAGTCACAAGCAAAACGTTCATATTCTGTCTCTACGATATCACACGATCTAATCATCTAAAGTGTTGTTGAATTTCAAGGTGCTAGACTCGAAATTCAACCGAAATGAACTTGGTTGCTAGGCTTTATTGTGACGGCTGATATGTTATGTATCATTGTCAAACCCCACATGCATGTATATATAGAGTTGTACGGTGGGTAGGATGTAAAAGGGTTTGAAACCCTACGCATTCTAGATGTGGCGGCTATATCAAGGGTTTATCAAACCCTTGGACCATCAATGCCCATCAATATATATTTATATGTATATATAACACTTATATACATACATACACATATACATATACACATTTCCTTTTAATTGGGCTCCTCATAATATATTTAATTCATCAAATGAATTTTATCTCTCTTTATCGATTTAATCTTTCGTGTGACCTGTTAAATCTAGTAACGTTGGCAGTGATATAAAATCTTATTTTATGTCACAAACAATGAGCGGCATCTAACAACACATCAAGGCTACCAAAGTTACAAGAATGTCATTGACTCGATATTACCTATAGTTTATGATAATATTTATCATGTAACTCAATCTATTTGTCCTAGGTGTTTAGATTGAACAAAAATCATGGAATGTGTCACACTCGTATAGTTCAATCTATTATTTCTTGATTCCCAAGTAGATTTAACAAATAAGTCCGATATCACATATCGACTCATTCGAGCATGGCCATGCATATTTAATCTCACTCGATTAAGGGCCTAAAACACCACTCTCATTATATGGAAATGACAAACACTATATTAGTCACTCAATATCCATCTACATAATTCATAATATATGCAATTATTATCCTTATAGTTCACCATATTACATGTCACATTTGACAATATAAAGATACATAACTCGTAATGTTAGGATCTCAGGTGATATCAAGTTGTAAGGATCACATACAACATTATCACAATGAGAATCGATTACAACAGTCATATAACAATCCACATAACATTATCATGATGAGTCGGTCCAGTATATAGTTCTATAACATGTACTCATGTGTTGGTTTGATATCTCATATCCATGACTAAAATCATCAATCAACATATACTAGTCTCCATGTATTATCATTATCCTAGTTCATGATAATACTTAACTATGGACTATTTAAGAATAATATATTATTAGTCTAAGGACATTATTATAATAAAGTCATATTACGCAGACAATGAAATAAAATATTATAATGAATTGCCATAAATGAAATATCATAATATAATGTATGCCAAAATCAAACATCTAATGAATAGTCTTTAGGGTATGTTCCAACATTAAGGTATGCTATATGAACCATAGAAAGAATCAAGTCAGGTCGCACACATGTGTTATTTCTCTCCAAGAGCTTCTTTCGATCAAAATACCCTTTGGACTCCATATCTTTGTATATGACTTCAATCCATGGCTTCTTCGAGCGTCCAATTACTCTTTTAAAAGAGCCAAAATCCATAAACCCCACTTAACCCACATGTGCATTGTTGGGCCAACGTCATACGTGACTAATCAACGTAAGCGACTTTCTTACATTTTCTCTTGTATACAAGCTACACATACTTCAACTCGAATACATTCATTCCTTATTTTTATTTATTCTGGTCTTACAACACATCCAATAGATCATACGTATCTTTGCACACTCGTCTTTTGGATGAGATTCATATTGGATGCCTAACATTCTGTCCTATTGAGTGTTGCAAGCCTAACGATAGTTTATAAACTTTTTTTCTATATCAGTGGGATATTATGATAGCATAAACTTCCAATGGTGTTTCTCCATTTCAACCAACCCGCTTGTATTTTGTTGTTAATGTCATTATCAATATCTCCATCCTTTTGGATAATAGAACCTATGTGATGCCCGGGGATTTATGGTGTTAATTCCGGTGTGGTAATAATCCTTAAAGGATTTTAATTGTGTCAATTATGAATTAATTACGGTTTCGGGACTCTCGGGGATTTTAAATCCGGTTTTTGGAGTCGTTGGATCTAAGGGATGAGATTGTATTCTCATCGTGGTGATAACCTTGGAATTTGGTTTTTGGTGGAATCTGTGTGGAGGTATTGGTATTTTGGAGCCTTGGTGCTATATATACCAAATGGACTCGGTATTCCGTCATTATACGGAATCTCTCCTCTCTCTCCTCTCCCTCACGCCTCTCTCTCACCCCAAACCCTTCCCCTCTTTTCTCTTGGGAATAAATCGATGGGGGCTCGTCTTGGGAGCCCGATTTCTTGAAGAAAAGCTGGTAATCTTCTTCTCCTCACTTTTAGCTTCGATTTGATTATGGTATTGTGCTTGTTGGTCAAGTATTGGGTTGGATTTGAGATTTAGAGGTTTTGGTTAAAATCTAAAATGTTGTTTTTAGAGTTTTTATTGAGTTTAATTGGTGTATTGGAGGTGTTGAGGAAGTTAGGGGTGTTGGTTTTGAGTTTGGGTGACAAAAACATCATAGAAGCTCGAGTTTTTCGGAAAATCGCAGGTCGCGATCGATCGCCGAGGAGGGCCGATCGATCACGACGAGCAGCTGAAATTTGTTGAAGACAAACAGTGATGGCGATCGATCGCAATGTCTCGGCGATCGATCGCGAGCAGGTTGGCGATCGATCGCGGAGACTCGCAATCGATCGCGGTAAGGCGTTGTTGCCCATTGGTCAGGGGCGATCGATCGCGATAAAATCGGCGATCGATCGCCGCCCGAAGGATGTTGTTTTTTCGGAAATTTTGGTAAATGTCGGGATTTTGGAATTGGGGTTTAAATAGCCGATTTCCGGGGCAATGTCTACATTCCAATGAGAATGCTATACTTTTAAAATGGATTGGTTGGAGCCAAAGTTTAATAAAACGGAATTCTCGATTGAGTTTTTGGGCTATCATTCTAACTTATAAAATGGAATATTTTGGGTATCATGCATGCTTAGCCGGGGGGCTATTATTTTTGGTAATCGTCACGGAAGGACAATAAGTTTGGATGTTGTGAACGTTCTTAGGCACGTGATTGCATGCATATGTTTAATTGAGAGTTATTTGCATGTTAGCACATAATTCATCGGGTCGTGGGACTCAGGCAGGGTTGGACTCGAACTACGAAATTATAAGGTACGTATGATGTACGAGCATAGCCCTTTTTATAATTGCAATTATTGAGTGCATGGTACACCGTGTTGCAATAAATGTATATGGAAATGCATGGTATATGGTATTAGCAATAAACGGATATTTAAATACATGGTTTATGGTAATGCTACAAATAGATACATATGCGTTGGGAATTATATGGTGCCGCTTTTGAGCGAGCAATGATTATGAATGTTGTCGCCGTTGAGCAAACATCGGTTATGATGCCACTGCTGTTGAGCATGAGTGAGAATGAAACGCCGCTATTGTAGAGCGAGCAATGAAATAGAACTATGGAACCATAAGTGAGATATATGGAATATCTGTAATCATTGTTTAATGTTTTGATATTATTGATTATGATATTGGTATGTGGCAAATGGATTTGTTAATCAATGTAATGATTAACTGGCATTTGGGAATTTGTTGGTTTCAGTTATTTTGAGAACAGGGATAGTACAGGGAATCCCGGATGAGGATGATACCATCCAGGGAGCATCTTTTATATTTCATAGCATTTACATTTTTGTAAATTATGAATTATATTATTGTGATTATGGGTTTGGTGGTATTGGTATGCTCACCCCATTGGGGGCTGTCTCTGTTGGGGCAGGTGATTAGGTACATCGATGGCTTTGGAGTTGAGCTCGAGCTATGGGATGGAGGTGCTTCTAGGGATTAAAGTACCAGTGACGGTATTGAGCACCGTTTTATACATTTGATACACACATACGTATTTGATGCTCGCATGTGAGCACTCTTATGTGTATATAGTATGTATAAAAGGCGAGGGCATTTCTCTCTTCATTTATGAGTTGCATGCAATTATTTATTGAATTGTTAAATGAACTGAGAACATGTTAGTGAATTATAATGGTGCATTATATGTATGTGGACTTGGTTGTGGGAAACTAGACATCATATGGAATAATGTAAAGAATTTTATTATTGGCATGATTTGCTATGGTGACAAGTGTGTTTTCCCCTACATATATGATTACATGCACTAAATGCTTGGATTAATACACTAATAACGGGTTAAGGCACGGGGGTCCTTACAACCTAGGTATCGAAACTTGCTACTCATCGATAACTCTTCACCATCGAGTGTTACTCTTGTTTTAGAGGTTTAAATTGTTTAATAAACAATAATCAATGTTTCAAATAGCTATATAAACTTGATTACAGACTGTGAGCTCTTAACTACTCGTTATTAACATACAACTTTGTTAGATCTAAGCGAAAAACAGGTTAAATTTTAATTTAAAATGAACCCAAAATGGTGATATTGGTTGCATTTAGATAATGCCTGGATTACAATTATCAAATAGAATATGCCCACACATGATCGAATGAAAATAAATACATACAAGCATCTCAAATGCTCTGGACCTATCCCGAGATACATAATTATATAATGAGATGAGATATGCACCATCGAAACTAACATCAAATGTGGCTGGCTCCAAAAATACCACATCTGATCTCTTGATAGTCTAGCATATTTTTCATTATCCTTACATAAAGACAACAAAATTTGAGGGTGAGCAAATGCTTAGTATGTAACAAACATAATAAAAACGGCATAAATGTATAAATGATGTATGATATACAATGAATATATGTCGTTCAATATCATAATAATCACCTACCCTCGGGGTATATCGAATGATCATCTTTTGAGCATTCATATCAGAATCAATAGAATCGATATCAAATCATCATGGTTCGAGTATGCACACATGCCTTAGTTAAGTGCAAAAGAGTACCAACATAGCAGTGCAAACTATGGCTCACCACCAATCTCTCAAGTCTCGACTTATCAATCATAGGGGTCGGGGGGCCGCAAAAGGCTATGTATTTATGATCCACATTATGTTTGACATAAGGTGTCACACCCTGAAACCTAAGCACATGACACTGTAAGTAACCCCATGAGCATACAACGCAGCGGAATAAAATTTTGGGATTACTAACACCGGATCTATACATAGGGATTCATATCGGATTAGAGAATACATAAGTGTCTTACCCTTGTAGCGTGTTTGAAGCAGATTCCACGGAGCAGCACGTCCAATGAACTCCGAGTCACAAACGAAAGTTTTCACCTTCGTCTCTACGGTATCCACACGATCAAATCGAAAAGGGATATTCAAGAATAAGTTGCTATACTTATTCTCGAATCAAAACCAAAAACACGGATCAAAACCAATTAACAACAACCAATCTCCTTCCTTCACTAGCGGCAGCGATGGCCGAGAGATGGAGAGGAGGCGGCGGCGGTTAGGTCACTTTCTCAAAGTGGCCGAGAGGTTAAGGGTTTTGGTGGCTAGGTTTTTTGATATCAAACAATGATATGAAAGTATAATTAACAATTAATCAAAACCCCTTATTTATATTATAAGGCTTTTAATTAAAGTTCAAGACTTTCTTAAAGTCTTATGGGCCCAAACCCATGATTTAATTAAAACCTTTTAATCACTTAATTAAGACTCTTCTTAATTAATTAATTCATCCAATGAATTTAATTTCCCTTATTGATTTAATCTTTTGTGCGACCCGATAGGATCTCGTAATGTTGGCAGTGACATAAAATCTCATTTTATGTCGCAAGCATTGAGCGGTATCTAGCAACACATCGATGCTACCCAAATTACGAGAATGTCAATGACTCGACATAACCTTTAGAACTCGTGATAATATTAATCATGTAACTTAATCCCTTTGTCCTTTGTGTTTAGATTGAACACGAGTCATGGAATAGTCATACTCGTATATTCAATCTTTATTTCTTGATCCCCAAGTAGAACTAGAATAAACGAATAAGCTCGATATCTCATATCGACTCATTCGAGCATGGCCATGCATTTTAGTTCTCACTTGATCAAGGGCCAAACACATCTCCTGTTATATAGGAGGGACAAATCCTATCTCGATCAGTCAACATCCCTCTACATAATTCGTAGTGTATCCAATAGTCGCCTTTATAGATTACCCTGTTACGGGTAACGTTTGACGATATCAAGATACATAACTCCTTATGTTGGGATCTCTGATGATCACAAGTCGTAAGGATTGTATACATTATTATCACTATGAGAATTGCATATGACGATCATATAACTATCCATGTTGCATTCTCATGGTGGGTCTGTCCAGTACATCGTTCTCTAACATGTACCCATATGTTGATTTGATATCTCATATCAATGAACAATTCATCGATCAACATATACTAGTCTCTACGTATTATCATTATCCCTATTCATGATAATACTTGACTAGGGACATCTTTAAGAATAATACAATATTATTCTAAGGACATTAACATATATATTAATTCACAATGCACAGTTAAAAGAATAATATATAATAATGAATTGCCATTCATAAATCCATAAACACTGTATGTCTTAAACAATCATCTAATGACTTGTCTTAGGGCATATCCCAACAGACACTAGCGTTGAATTGCGCACTGGAGAGACGTGAAAGAAAATAACAACATGATTTTTGATAAACACCGAAGATGTTTCATGTAACTTATAAGCTCTTTAATAAAAACATGTTCCAGTCCATTTTATGATTAAATTGGTCTCATCAATTATTTTGTTCTATAAACTCATTTCATTCAAGTCAGTTGTTTTGGTAAAGATAAAAGATTAGTCTCTTGCAAATCAGATAAGTTCAATCAATTTTAATATTATTCTTTCGTTTTAAAAACATATGTACGCTTAAAAAATTTCAATGGAATATGTAAATTATTTTAAAACTATGATGCCATGAAAATATGAAATATCAGGCGATAAGTGCTATGCAGAGCAACTTGCTACGTGTATGTGAGCCACCTATTGAACCTGCGGGGTAAAGTGCTACACGTACGGGAGCCACCTCTTGAATCCATAAGAGCCACCTCTATAATCCTTGTATTTTGTGAATCGATTCATTCTGATTAGTATATGATATGTGTTCTACTATGATGTATTCTGTTTGGCTCAGAGGAGTTAAATTATGTTAAGTTGCATGTATTTGTTCATAGTAGTTTATGTTTGATATCTGTTGAGAAATTTGCATATATAAGTATGAGTTTTTGGCATATTAGATTGGCCTACGTTTGCTGAGTATTTTCCCAAATATTCACCTTTACATCCTCTTCTCAGATAAGAACAAAGAACAAATAGAAAAAAGGAACAACATAACTTTTGGGGTTGGCGATCTACTGCAAAGATTTCAAGATTTTACGTAGATTTCAAGATTTTAACGTAATTGAGCTTCCGCTAAACTCTGTTAAGATTTAAGTTATCATTTTGATTTTCAGACAATTATGTTTATGTAATATAAGATTGGTTATATTTTAATTTATGCACTACGAGTCTTGTTGTCTTTGAATTTTATATTTGAATTCAACGATGGTGTCATGTGCTCAGGTTTCGGGGCATGACATAATGGGTGTTTGCTTTCCAAAACTGCTTATGTGCTTTTCAGACCAAAAAATCTGATTTTGAGTATTTTATTTCATTTATTTTGTTATTGCTTCTCTAAAAATACGCAGGTAAAAGCAGATAAGCATGTCATAAGATGATTTTCACTGATTTTACTTGTATGGTGACAATTTTGTAATAATTTGAAGTTCATTAAACTGTTTTTTTATTTTAATAGAGAACAATCAATGTTTTTTGCTTAAAAACAACTTTTTTCCAACTTTAAGCAAAAGTAATAAAAATAACTTTTTTCCAACTTTAAGCAAAAGTAATATAAAAGTACTTTGAATAAACATTGCAAACACACAATAGTATCGTATTCTCGCTAGAATCAACCTCATAAGCAATATTATTGGTATAACCAAAACAGTTCATGTCATGTATCGATGTATGTATGCATAATGTCAAATCATGAACGCCAATAAGTCAAATAAACCATGCAGACAAATAATTCCACATAATTCACCTACAGATATATCAAATCTTACAGATATCTATCGTATTACTTGGTCGCAACATTCATTACTTCTTCTCCTCCGATTGTATATGTCCCTTGATCCGCAAATGGAACTTCAATGCAACAATCAATCTACACAATTCAAATATTTATTTCAATCAACTAGTTCAGTTATTTCTAATTATAATAACGTATTTGAACTTATTGATCTATTTCATGCTTTTTTATTCAATCATATTGCTATTAAGATATTTAGCTCATCGCTAAAAATATTAGTAGCTAATTTCTATTTATTTTATAATTCAAAAAATAAAATTCGACTCACAACTCCAAGCTAATGGAAAAACGCATATAAATTTTATTTCGCAACATAATCTCAATTTTTTTTTGTCGAAATCATGTTAATCATCGTCTAAATTATAACATGCATCGATTTTATAATTTATACATTATTACAAATTATCCCTTCGATAAACACAAGAAAAGTCGTGAGAAAACTATCTCAAAGTGAAACTGACAGCTCATGAATTCCATGGTGATGTCTTGGCTACCCCATGGGGCGGGACCGCCCCATGGGGTACATCTGACCACACATTGGGAATATTCCCGTAGGAATATTCCTAATATGTGGTCAGATGTACCCCATGGGGCGGTGCCCCATGGGGTAGCAAAGAATTATTCGAATTCCAGATATATAATTTGTTTCAATTTTCAATGACCTTCGAAATCCAAAAATCTACAAAAACTTGCGCTTTATTTTCTTTTCTGTTCTATATGTTTGTTGAAACACATATCACATGTATATATTGAGTTTCAGAAAGTAAGTCGGTTTATGTTTTTATTTTAATTTCTTTCTTTTTTCTTTTTTTCCTCATGACGGTTTTTGGAATTAGCAAAGATGGTCTAAAAAATTTGTAGATCAATGTCATAATTTTCATCTGACTTTAAAATAACTCAATTTGGATATCAAATAAGAAAGTAAAACAAAATATGCCAATTTAGGAAAATCAATACATATTATATGCTTGAAGTAATTTTGTCCCACCATCTGGAAGTGTTCAGATAAAAATCGAAACATAAAAGTTGCAATTATATGATTTGACTTTCAAATTAAATTAGTTTTATCTCATTTGGACTAATATACAAATTATTATTCTAAAAATTATAACAATGTCGCTTATCCGCTGCGGTACAACTCAAGTGTCAAACATAAGTTTAAGCAAGATTCATGCATTCATCAACATTCAATATTTATCATGTGCATTCTCATATGATTAATATAAGATAATCACATGATTATTGATAATTTAAACATTGTTTTCGATAGTACGGTACGAGGACCTTACACAAACAATCCTAGTTTATTACATCAAGCTCGTCTCATCTTCTTCAAATGTTGTTTTCATCTTATGTTATTACTTGAGGTGTTTGGTTACCATGGGCCCTACCCTTTACCACTAGAGAGGCTGCGAGGAAAATTTATCAGGAGCTTATCTAGAGATGCATGGAGAGAGGACAAGTGGTAACAAGCTTTTTCTTGGGTTCTGTCGATACTTTCTTCTCCATTTTTCCTTTGAACCAAGGGATATGGGGAATATTTGGAGATGATTTGCCTGACATTGTCAATGGAAAACACGCAGAAAGTGCCAGCAGGGTGAGGATAGTGCATCTTCTGGTGGAAGGTTCTTTTGGTGTTTAATGAGTGCCTACTTAGGATCTTACACCTACTGTCACATGAGATTATTATAGTTTTTGAATGGTGTATGGAGAACATGGAATTTCTTTCCCTTGCTAGTTCATATAAGGACGGCTGGTAGTGCATTTGGGATGGAAGACCTAGTATTGGATTCTATTCAATATAGATTCGGGAGAAGTATAACTCTGAAGCACCACGATATTAACCCAAACCGAGGATGGTTAAGATTTTGCACCTACCACCCCAGCGTAGGAAGATTGCATTGATCGTCATTAGAATATTGCGTCTATCATCAAGTTTTAGGGAGAGAAATATGTTCTTTCTATCTCATGTTTGTATTTGTTCATATATTATTTTTTTAGGGTGTGTTCTTTGGATATTGTTCAAATCCCGGATGGATTACTTTATTAGTTCTTTAGTCATGTAGATGTCATATCCGCATTTAGTAAGTGCCAAATCATATCTACTTTTACTCCAATTATATATCTTCATTTTGCCTAGCATCAGTTTGCTTTTATTAGATTAATTTGTCTTTATTCAACAGGTTGAGGTGATGTTTCCATGCAAGTATGATCCATTATTCTGTAGTTATTCCGGATTTTAGGGGATATGACTTCCTGAATTTGCATGTTGGGAATTCCAGTAAGATTATGGATGGCAATAAAGCAGGTTCAGACCTGGATCCGTATTGAATCCATCCCGCCGGGGCGGATGTGATATCGTTGAAATTGATCCCGTGTTTTATGGCTTTTTTAATAATAATTATGGTGATATGATTATTGTAGTTGAGAAATGTATTGGGCATGAACTGATTATACATTTCAGGGTGCATGTGATGCATTGTGGGGATTGGTGATTTGGCATGATTTATTTGAAATTAGTTCTCATTAACCGGAATGCATGTAAATTGTTATTTATGGTGCATTTTAATTGAGTGAATGCTTTAAAATATCAAGTTGAGATATTTTAATACACCATGCTAGATGTTTGGACATCAAATTTTAATTAAACTCATTTACCTTCCCCTACCCCTCTCATTTACCACCACTCACTTTTAAAATCACTCAAACCTTTCCCCCAAACCCTTTCAATCGATCAAAAAAGGAGGAGAATGAAAGGAGCTTCAAGAACTTGAATCTTTGCATTTGATAGAGATTTTAAGTTAAAAGAGTAAGGAACCTCCTTTGTTAAGTTTTGTTTATGTATTGTGGAGATTTGAGTTGATAAATTTTGGGGAAAGATGGTTTGTTTTGAAATGTGATGTTTAATTGTTGGGTTGTGGTTTTTGGTCTGTTTAATGTTGTGTTTGAGGTATTTAAATGTGTTGGGTTGAAGAATATTGATGGGTCGTGGTGTATATGGTTAAGGCATGGATTTTTACGCACAAAAAATGGTGTTTTTACGAAAATGTGCAGCGACCGATCGATCGGTAGCGTTGTACCGATCGATCGGTGCAAGTGTGTAACGATGAGAGAAATTTTGGGTATTTACCGATCGATCGGTAGGAACGACCGATCGATCGGTGGTGGCTAGCGATCGATCGGTAGCTCCGACCGATCGATCGGTGGAATGCCGTAACTAAAAAATCAGATTATGGGTTTTTACCGATCGATCGGTAATGGTGACCGATCGATCGGTAAAGCGATTATGCTGAATGTATATTTTAAAGTTCTCCTTTGAGTTTCGGTGAGCTTTTGTCGGCCCATTGTGATTAATTGGTTGGGATTTTTGGTGATGAACTAATATATGGCTTCTAATATTGAGTTATGCAATTGTGTAGAGCCTTCCTAGGTGACAGCACAACGCAGGGGATAGAGTCTTGCAAAACATCCCATATTTTGGAAAGGTACGTAGAGAGACGTACGGGCACCAAACGGTAAACTGTATTTGTACATTTTGGATTATGCATTGTGGTTGCATCTATATATTGGATGTGTGGTGCATATCATGGATAGTCGTTGTTATATTCGAGTGATGATTTTAATGCTTTGTTGTTGTCATTTGAAGCGATGATAGAATACTTGCCGCTGTCATATCGTAGCCAGGAAAGAATATTTGTCGCTAAGAAGCGATGGTAAATGTCACTGTCATATTAAAGCGAGGTTATTCAATGCCACTAATATGTTGAAGCGATGGGTATTAGTGCCGCGATCATGACAAAGTGATGTGCATTAAAACACACTGTTATTACAAGACTATGATTGGTTATTGGTATTGATGGAATGTATATATGTCATGATATTTATGGAACTGTATTATAATATGATGATTATGAATATAAGTTGTGATACAGGAACAATCAAAAGGGAGTGTTTTAAATGCATTGGACACATGAAGTGCTTTGTACTACGGTTTATGCAATTATACAATAATATTATGGTGAATATGGTTTATTATATGCTCATGGTTTGGGGTTGTTCCTGTAGGAGCTTTTGGCATTGAAGGCTAAGGCCATGGTTGATGTGGTGAGATGTGTAAGGAGTGATACTGGTATAGAAGGACATGGATTCTTTTGTATAGTTTCTACACATGGTAGAATCTATAGCCTTTACATTCATTTTGTGGGAATGTAACTAATTCCTTTTTGGAAGTTTTATTTTGGTATTGTAATCCTTAAGCTCGATGCAACATTATGAACCCCTATACTCTGGTGATTGCATGTTTAGCTCTCTTAATGCACTAAAATCCACACTTAAGGTAGCGAGGCCTTACAGCGGGTTTGGACCCGCTTCAACCGGATTTGAAAGTGGGGCAGGGCGGGTCCCGGGATTGGCTGAACCAGCGCCTGACAGGCCCCACTATACATTTTTAATTCTTCTAGATTTAATATTGAATATACATTTCACTTCTTTGATTGGACAATAAAGTGACATTTTTTAATTTTATCAAAACTTATGTATTCATGTTAAAGAAGCTGGAAATTTTGAAGGGAATGAGAGCAAATTAATAAATATTTGGTAGCTCAAAGATAATTTTTCAAGGCTTATTATAAATATTTACTATAGAAAAACATGAAATTCAATCACAAAAATCAATTTTTGTGTTTCAAAATTGATTTCTAGTTGAACTTCTTAAAAAAAAAAAGCTGGACCCGGGGCGGGGCAGGGAGGATCCGGATTTTTTGTGTAGCGGAGCGTGTCATGGGATTGGCCAAACCACTCACAAACCCACCCCGTTGCCATCCTAAGTAAGATACAAGTGGTAGTTTAGGTTGCCATGATTTAGTATAGCCTCGACCACCAAGTTGCCAACATGCCCAAGACCTATTACAGACGTTGCCAAATAGTCATTACGCTTGATTGATAGAGTAGGTGCTACCGAGCAGTGAATACATCCGACTAGCAGTTTAGGGTAGTATAGGTGCTTCCGAGTGGTCAATATGTCAAGAGTGGTAGTGCTGACATATGGGTGAAGGGAGCCCTGGGCTATGGGAACCGAGTGTTGGTGGCTAAGACTTTCGGTTTGGGAAATTATTCCCGTGGCTCCATCGTAACCCATTCGGCAATCCAGGATGTCTGCTTAGTCAAAGTGCCGAGTGGGACCTGATATATATGATCAAGCGCTTGTCGTTTTACCAAAAGTTATAGCTGGTAGTAATGGTGCAACTTTATTCTTTAGACCGTATAGCAGTCCAAGAGCTACACTTCGATCGCTCTTCAAGCAAGGATAATTATTGCACTCCAACAACCTCCCTCCCAATAATTGCACTACCTTGCAACTGATGTGTGATATTCGGAAATTAATTTGTGTTGATCCCATAGTGATTATAATCCTTAATAGATTTTAATTGTGGTAATTATGGGACACCCGAGGATTTTAATCCGGTATCGGGGTTGTTGGATCCATGAGTTGAGATTTATTCTCATTGAGGTGCTAAACCTTGGAATTGTGTTGGTAGTGGGATCTGGAGTCTGGGAGTTTTGGATTGAGGTTTATAAAGTAATTGAGTGAGTGTGAGATAGTTATTGAACACACATGATTTTTAATGAGTTATGGTGCGAGTATTTGAGACACGGTTTTGGGAGCCTTGATACTATATATATACCAAGTAGACTCAGTGTTCAATCATTGCTCTCTCTCTCTCTCTCTCTCTCTCTCTCTCTCTCTCTTCTCTCTCGTCTCTCTCTCTCTGACTCTCTCTCTCTCTCTCTCTCTCTCTCTCTCTCTCTCTCCTCTTTGCTATTTCTTGAAGAATAATGGTTGGAGATCGATTTTGAGCTGGATTATTAAGCAACTGACTAGGTGTAATCATCTTCACATCTTGACTATGAAGGTTTTGATAGTAGTTTTGTAAGATTTGGTGAAGATTTAAGTTGGGTTTGAGTTTGAATTTTTAGGGATTTTGAAATTGTGGTATGTTGAGTATTTATGTTATTTTTGTTAAGGATTTATGTAGGAATGGGTGTTGGATTTGTGGATTTAGGAGTTTTTGCTCGAAAAACACAATTTTTGGCTGTTACAGAGCTCGCCGATCGATCGCGCGTCGTTGGACAAAATGGGTGACAATAAACAGTACCCGCAATTGATCGTGAGAAGTTGGCGATCGATCGTGGGGAGTCAGAAAATGTTGGCGATCGATCAGCATGGGACGTCAATCGATCGCGGGTGTTTAATTTTTGGCAGATTGTTCTCACGATCGATCGCGAGAAAACAGATCGATCGCGACCCCTGTTTATTTGTTTGTCTTAAATATGCTAAAATGTTGGGATTTTGGTATTGTGATTTGTTTAGTAGATTTTCTTGGCGATGTCTACATTCCAATGTGAATCTTACACTTTAAAATGAAATGGTTTGAGTTGGACTTTAATAAGATGTACGACTCAATTGAACTAATTGATAACTCATTAAACATAGAAAATGGGATGCCTTGAGTAGTATACTTAGTTCAATAATTGTGACTGATCATCTTGGTAGGATGATGTATTTGGGGGTTGAATACATGTTTGTGAATGTGTGTTGGGAAAACATTTCTAAGTTTTGGCGGTGACAAACATCTACCGGGTGATGGACATCAACTGGATACAGACACCAACCGGGTGATGGACATCAACTGGATACAAACACCTACCGGATAAACACCAACTGGATAGACACCTACTGGATGAACACCAACCGGATGGACAGCTACTGGACATCTACTGAACGGACATCAACTGGACAAACATCAACTGGTTGAACATCTACCGGATGGACATCTACTGGACAGACATCTACCGGATAGTTATCTACTGAAGAATGAATGATCATTTGAAAGAAGAAAGCCAGCAGACGTCGAACCATCCAGTAAGAGCTCAAAGCAACAAGTACAACATATTCTGACAAAGGTACAACAGAGCGGCGCACCCTGCTATATCTCCGCCCACCATTAGCGTCAGAATAAAAGAGCCGTTGCTTAACAAAATAAGAAAGAAGACAATCAGAATTTGGAAAGCTGATCTCTTCCTAATACAGAAAAGTTGTCGTTAGACCACTGAGTCTATAAATACGTCCAAGTGAAGAATGAAGAGGTTAGCTGAACCATTCAATCAAACAAAAGAAAAACATCAACATCAAAGCAAATCACTTCATTGATATTCTCTGAAGGTTCAGAAAGAGCAGAATAGAACTACAACTGTAATTTTGACAGATTAACTACAACTGAGTCTGCTGCTCAAAGATCACTCGAAGCCAAACAGATTATATTTGTGTGAGTGTCATAGAAATCATTGTAAACAAATTAGGAATTTGTGATTGCTAGGAGTTTAGGCCAAGCTGTGTGAGTGCCTAAGAAAGTTATATACTGTAAAGTGTAAACCAAAGTCTTCTAGTGTAACCTAGGAGCAAAGGAAGAAGGGGAGACGTAGAAGCGTTGTGCTTCGAACTTCCAGAAACAATACATGTGTCATTCAGTTATTAGTACTCACAAGTCCAGTAGACGTCTTCCGCACTATAATCAGTGTCTACTGACTTGCAATATATTAAGAAGCTACTGCAGCACTTAACAGTTTGCAGCAACCCGAGTTAAATCGAAATTGTATCTAGTGTTTATTCAACCCCACCCCCCCCCCCCCCCCTCTTCTAAACACTACCCCGATCCCAACAAGTGGTATCAGAGCATAGGTCTTCTTAATCTTGAGAAATTACAAAAAATTGATGGCCTCATTCAGCAAAATTCCCATGTTCAAGAATGATGAATATGATGACTGGAGAATTCGTATGCAAGCACATCTGAGTGCCCAAGATGATGATATGTGGTTCGTCATTACTGATGGACCAATGAAGATCATGAAGGTCAATACAGCAGCTGCCATTACAGGTGGTGAACCCCAGATGGTCGAGAAGGACAGATCCTTCTGGACAAATGAAGAAAAGAAAAAAGCAAATCTGGACAATGTGGCCAAAGACATATTGTTCAAAACTCTGGACAAAAATATGTTCAACAAGATCAAAATGTGTCCCACTGCAAAGAACATCTGGGAAAAGATTGCTCAGCTATGCGAAGTAAATGATCAAACCAAGGAAAACAAGCTCACTGTCGCCTTACAGAAGTTTGAAAACATCAAAATGATGTCCGGAGAGACTCTCAGTGAAAATGATGTCAGCAGTATTTTTGACAGTAAAAACATTCAGGCAGGGGCCTCATCCACTCTTCATCCAGGGAGACTTATTACAGCCAAGTACCTCCAGATTCACAGGCAAAGGATTGGCAGAGAGATTGGTCTGACAAAGCGCCGAACAACTCAAGTTGTAAGCGAGTCCGAACAGACTATATCCGAATCTGCTGAGTCATCTCCTCCTCCTCCTCCTAAATAGCCCAGGACCAGGAAAGGGGCTCCTCCTGCTCTCAGAAAAATAGCTACTTCTGCCTCTGATACCATCTCTACTGCAGCTCCACCAGCAGTCACCACTATTTCTAGGGAGCCAAGTCCCGAAAATCCTCCACCAGAGGAACCGACTGCATCAGCTGCCTCATTGGCCATGGTACTCGCTGCACCAGTGGCTCCAACTGACCACTCCTCCAAACTGGTGAGCTCTCAACAAGCACCTGGCAAAATCAGTTTCCGGAAACCCAAGTCCACTTGTCCTTACTGTCATCCTAAGGACACCATCACTGGAAAAGGAAAGACACTCATGGGACCAGTGTCCACCCCTGTAGCTTTTGAGATACAAATGGTAATGGATGAAATAGAAGCCAAGCTGAAGCCGCAGCTTGAAATTTTTGATCGATGGGTGAAGGAACGCCTTAACATTCGCTTCGATGACTTCACTCCGATTTTTGATCAAGCATGGGAAGATGAGAACCTCATCTTTGCTTATCTTCAGGTCCCGGACACTGAAAAGGGTTTGAAGCTTCGAGATCTCTTCCGCATGATGAATTATGTGGCAGAGCTTCAAGCTCTTGTTCATTCCCGCCTTCAGCAATTCAATATTGATTTCGGAACAGCGAATCATGATCGGGCAGTTCTAAAGGCTCTCGGACCCAAGTTGGATATGGTTGAGCATGCTCTTCATGATCTCCGCATATCAACAGGTCTCCACTTCTGCTCTGCCGTATCAAGAAATGCAAGTCCAGCTCCAACTGACTTTGAAACTGCGCCAACTGACTTGGAAACTGCTCCAACTGACTTGGAAATTGCTCCAACTGACTTGGAGACAACTCCTCCTGGCTTGGAGACTGTCCCACCTACTTTGGAGATAGCTCCTACTGACATGGAGATCACCTCTACCGCTGATCCACTTATCTCCTCCGTTCCAAGTCATGCAAATGATCAACCGCTACAACTGCTGGATGTTGATCATGTGAATGTTGACACAGTGATTCAGACTGTGATTCATCAAGTTACCATCTCTTCTGGTAATGATGAACCCAGCGAGTCCTCATCACACTCTGCTGATAACACCCAGTCTTCCGCAGCTGAGCTGGAACACGCTGCTACTAGCATGAATGCCACTGCTACCGACACACCTGTTGCAACAATCACGAAAGCCACTGCTATGTTGCCCGCTGCTCATATTGAAGGTCATACCGGCGTTATCACTACTAATGCTGAGACTCAAACGGATGCCCTGGCTCAATCTCTGGCCCAAGATCCTCATGAGGATTTCTTTGACTTCTCAACTCATATTCCTCTGGAAGGACCACCCAGTATTGCTGATCAACTGGTGCATCTGTCCAACGCCATCTCTGCACTGGCCAGTGACGTTAACAAGCTCAAGCAGGAAGAACGCACTGCTACTCTTATTCTTGGAAGCCACCAACAGCATACTGACTCTCAATTCTAGCACGTCTACCGCGACATAAATAGTCTAACGACTACAGTAACCATGCTCCAGACCTTTGTTGTGGATGCTTGTGCGGACTCCTTCTCTCGGATAGGGCAGGCTCGTCTTCAGATCACTCAGCAGAATGAATCACTTCATACTACCACCTCACTGGCTCTTGAAGATAAGATAGAAGATGCAAAGAAAGCCTTATCGGAACAATTAGCAACTATGCAGGCGGCCTTTGCTTCACAGATCCAAGACTTGAGCAACAGCCAATCAGCTGCTTCTCAAACTGCTCGAAGATTGCCCGAGACCAGCAGACCTGCTCCTCTGACCCAACGAGACCATAATCCAGCTCATCGCTCATCTACTGCAGCTGGAGCATCCACTTGGTCAAGACCTCCCTCCCAGCAAAGGTCCCACAGTCCCAGACAACCTCATGCTGACACTCTACCCTCCCCTCGTGACTACTCCCAGCATTGGCTTGGAAGAAAACAGTAACTTTTATTGTCTTTCTGTGTTTACCATTATCTTTTTATAATAAATATTCATAGTGTTGTCATTCTTATTTATCTTTATCTGCACTTCATTACGCATGACATGACCTTTCATACTGCAACTTGCTAGTTTTTCACTATAAATAGCATGCTAGTTCTCTAAATCAACTCATTCTATCATGCAACTCTTCACTGTTATTCTTACTAGTCTTGCACTTGTTTCTACAACACATTCATGGGTTCATTACTTATCTAAATCAACCCTACATGGGTTGATTACTTATCTAACCCACCTCTGCTAGCTCCAGCTTCTTCGACCAGCCCTGGTGTTCTCCACCAGCCTGGAATTTGGCACAGCAGATGCTTGGGTGCTGATGACAAAAAGGGGGAAGAAAGATAATTTTCATTGAAGACAGAGATCTTGCCAAATCAACAGAGGACTACTTTGAAGATAATGATAGCTTTCTAGGTCTTTCTCTGTTCTAAGCCTCTCTGTATGCACTTTCTCTCCCCCTCCCTTTGTCAATAACCCTGAAACTAGCTGGCTCGGATCATTCTTTACTGGCTATGTTTCTCCATTTGGATAGATTGTAGAAATATGTCTGTTGTATGACTTGTAAGATGTTCTATGTAATTTGTAAGATGTACGATGTAATCAGAATTCATTTTATATAAAAATGATATTCCTTTATTGGCTCATTTTGATTACTACTTGTAATCTGCTTATCTATTCTAACAAATTGCAAAGTCTACATTTGTTTTGTCTCTAAGTCTTAACAGAAGTTGTTGTTCATATGATCAAACAAGAGTCTCTAGTACTAAGTTTTGTCATCACCAAAAAGGGGGAAATTGTTGGGAAAACATTTCTAAGTTTTGGCAGTGACAAACATCTACCGGGTGATGGACATCAACTGGATACAGACACCTACCGGGTGACAAACATCTACCGGGTGATGGACATCAACTGGATACAGACTCTTACCGGGTGACAAACATCTACCCGGTGATGGACATCAACTGGATACAGACACCTACCGGGTGACAAACATCTAACGGGTGATGGACATCAACTGGATACAAACACCTACCGGATAAACACCAACTGGATAGACACCTACTGGATGAACACCAACCGGATGGACACCTACTGGACATCTACTGAACGGACATCAACTGGACAAACATCAACTGGTTGAACATCTATCGGATGGACATCTACTGGACAGACATCTACCGGATAGTCATCTACTGAAGAATGAATGATCATTTGAAAGAAGAAAGCCAGCAGACGTCGAACCATCCAGTAAGAGCTCAAAATAACAAGACAAAACAAGTACAACCTATTCTGACATAGGTACAACAGAGCGGCGCACCCTGCTATATCTCCGCCACCATTAGCGTCAGAATAAAAGAGACGTTGCTTAACAAAATAAGAAAGAAGACAATCAGAATTTGGAAAGCTGGTCTCTTCCTAATACAGAAAAGTTGTTGTTAGACCACTGAGTCTATAAATACGTCCAAGTGAAGAATGAAGAGGTTAGTTGAACCATTCAATCAAACAAAAGGAAAACATCAACATCAAAGCAAATCAATTCATAGATATTCTCTGAAGGTTCAGAAAGAGCAGAATAGAACTACAACTGTAATCTTGACAGATTAACTACAACTGAGTCTGCTGCTCAAAGATCACTCGAAGCCAAACAGATTATATTGTGTGAGTGTCATAGAAATCATTGTAAACAAATTAGGAATTTGTGATTGCTAGGAGTTTAGGCCAAGCTGTGTGAGTGCCTAAGAAGGTTGTATACTGTAAAGTGTAAACCAAAGTCTTCTAGTGTAACCTAGGAGCAAAGGAAGAAGGGGAGACGTAGAAGCCTTGTGCTTCGAACTTCCAGAAACAATACCTGTGCCATTTACTTATTGCTTTTTACCATTCAGTTATTAGTACTCACAAGTCCAGCAGACGTCTTCCGCACTATAATCAGTCTACTGACTTGCAATATATTAAGAAGCTACTGCAGCACTTAACAGTCTGCAGCAACCCGAGTTAAATTTAAATTGTATCTAGTGTTTATTCAACCCCCCTCTAAACACTACCCCGATCCCAACAATGTGGTTGTGTGATTTTTGATTAATTGTGAGTTATTAACTGTGTATAACAAATAATTAACAGGATCCCGGGACTGAGGCAAGGTTGGTTCTGGTTATAGGACTATAAAGTACGTATAACCTACGAGCATAGTTTTATATATTATTGTCATTGTTGAATGAGTAATATATTATTGTTGCAATGAATTGGCATGTGTTGCGAGTTATGTGATGCCGTTATTGAGCGTGCAATTAATATGATGTTGTCGCTTTTAAGCGAACATCGGTTTTGATGCCGCCGCTGTTGAGCGAGTGATGTGATACGATGGCGTAGGACTGTGAAAATCATTGTTGAGATATATGTGATATCTGTAAATCATTAGTATAATGATTTAATTATATTTGATTATGGAATTGGCGGTTTGAGTATGAGTAAGGTTAATCATTGAAATGATTAACTGATTTTGGAGCTTGATGAATTTGGTTATTGTGAGAACATGAACAACATGGTAGATCACATATGGTAATGGTACTATACATGGAGTACCCTTCAAATCTACAGCTTTATATTATGTAAATTATATAATTATGAGATTGATGTTATTGAGATTGTGTGATTAGTATGCTCACCCCGTGTGTGGGCTATTTCTGTTATGACAGGTAGAACAAGTACAACATTGGCTCTTGAGTTGAGTTTGAGCTGATGATTGGAAGTGTTCCCAGGGCGGAGGTACCAATTTTGGTATTGTGTAGTATGTCTTATACAATAAATACACATTCACTTATTGAATGCTCGCCTGTGAGTATTCTTATGTGTATATGGGTTGTATAAAGGTTATGAGATTTTCTCTTTTCATTTATGTGTTGCATGCAATTAATAAGAGGAATTGCATAATGAATTGAGAACATGTTACTGTGTTATGAGGTATATGCTTATGCTCGTCGAGTTGTATTGGGAATTGAACATTAAGAAAATTAATGTCAAAAATTTTATAGATGACATGTTAATGCTCTAGGAGCATGTATAAGAATTCCCTATTGGCATGAATGTATGCACTAACATATGTGATAACACACTAATAGCGAGTTAAGGTAGCGAGGCCTTACATCATGGGAATCGCACACATGACTTTGGCAATGATCATTGAATATAGCTCATTTTCTTGATTCTAAATCATCCAATTATCGCATGTTCTCTCATATATCTATATTTGAATGTATATTTCTATAATATTTGTGATGCAGTTTTCTTCTATATCAAAAGTATTGTGCTCTCTGAAATATGTAACCCACAAAATATTATAATGTAATCTTTTTATATTGCCTGTGGTTTTTACCATGATGATTTTAGGGGTTTTTCACGTAAATTGTGGTGTCCATTTTATTCTTCATTTTCGTTATTTTATATATTATGTTGCTGCATCGGTGGCCAACATCCTGGACCTGGTGAAGCATTACCAACATGATAACTTCATTCTCTCCTTAAAAGCTAAAGATATCGTTTATTTTTTAACCATACTTCAACAATATTCAAGCTTAGTGGAAAAGCTATTATGCTTTTAGTGACTCCCTTTTTCAGACAATGTCTTACAATTTGTTTCCGTTACTGCAATAAAACTATATTAACTACTGTTTGGTTGATGCAAAACCGGAGTACCTATTATTCCATGAGAACATACTCTAGAATTAGACCATGATTTGTTTCTTCATATTTTTCAATTCAGGAGCATTCTTGTACTCATTGGACTTCTCATTACAAAGTACACTCCAAGAGACTGGCTAATGATATATGAAAATATCAACTGGTATTTGGCCAGGGATAGATTTTAATCCTTCAAAATTTTCCTGAGGATTTCAAGACAGAAGCTGAGAAGTTGTACCAATTATGGCTAGCCGAAGGTATTATATCACCTAAGTAAAGGGCCGAAGAAGAAACAATGATGGATGTAGCTGAACGGTACTTAGCTGAACTGGTGATAAGTGTGAATTTTACACTTATTTTGCTATGTTTTTGTATTGATTTTCGTATTGATTCCTGGATGATTTTACGCTTTTTGGTATATTTTTGTGTATTTCAGGAATCTAGGTCCAAGGGGATAAAAGTGGAGGAAATAAGCTAATAATGTTGCAAAAGGACCAAACCGAGCGAAGACGCGAGAAAATGGACTGAAATATCGAAGTTTGAATTTTGTACAGCTCGCAATCAATCGGCAATGACATCGCGATCGATCGCCGAGCTTTAAAAAATGATGCTGAACAGAAGACATTGGCGGTCGATCGACAAGAACTCACGATCGATCGCCACTATACAGTGAGGACTCGCGATCGATCGCGAGGGAACAAAGATCGATCGCGGATTGGTTTATTTTGGCTAACACGTCCAGTAGAGAATGAAGATTGATCGCGGAATAACAAAGATCGATCGCGGCATAAGAGTTTTTGGAAAAATTAAGACTTTCCATGTTTGGTTCAAAGGGGACTCCTTCCCACACATGTTAACCCTATATATGAGACTAAGGGACGATTTTTAAAGGACTTTTGCCCACTTTTACACAAACCTAGCAGCCTCTCCTCCATCCAAAGCACCACCACAATTCATTGAAGAGCAAGAGCAACGCAAGGAACGAAAGAACGGAGCGACGCACGGAGCGACATCCTCGTTATCTTAGTATTTCTGAACTTATTAATTTTTATATCAGATTTTGATGTTGAATTTGTTTAAAGACATATTTATGCATTATAATTTGATTATGGTTGTTGGCTAAATTATTTGTCAAGACATAGGGGATCCCATGTTTGAACCCTTGAGTTAATTAATGGTTTCGATTTAATTTCTATGATCTTTGCGCATAATTTATGTTGTTAATGCTTGTAAAAGATTAGCTACCTTTTGCATGATATTGGTAATCGTAATTGAATTGACCATAGGAGATTACGATACGGCGTAGTAAATTAGGCCGTGGGTTTTAGGTTGAGACGGACCAAGTAAAATCTAGCACACGTGTGATAGCAATAGATTTACCAAAATCGAAGGCTAGTAGTTTTCACAAAGCGTTTTTCGGTATTAATCATTCAATAAAGACACGGGAGTGATTTATTGTAGGTCAATGCTAGACTTGTTATAACCGGACCAAGGTATAACAAATGAAATAGGAAAACTCGTCACCCTAGAATATAGAACATTGAATCTTAATTAATAGACAACTTTTGGGGGATTACATGGGTGAACCGATGTCTTGATAATTCGTTTATAAATTCTCTTCAATTATTCATCACTGCTGTTTAGGTTGATTTTTGCGCTTAAGTCAATTTAGTTTAATAATTATTCCATAATCGTAGGTTAAATATAGTAATTCTAATCGAACGTGGTAATTGCTACTAGTCCCTGTGGGTACGACACTCCTTACTCTTAAACCATTATATTAAAACTTGACACCGTGCACTTGCGGTACATAAATCGCTACACTGAAAATAACTGTTTAAAATAATAACGATCAAGTTTTTGGCGCCGTTGCCGGGGACTAGTTTAAGTAATATCATAGGAGATTAGTTGACTATAATTTAGCCATAATATTTTTTTTTATTTTTACTTTTACTACGGTTTATACGATTTCACCACTGTTGTTCCTTCGTTGTGTTGAATTTTGCAGGGAGTTATCTTTGTAGTGCATGCTACGAAGTGACAGACCTATATTAGAGCCACTTGACTTGGAGATTGAACGAACTTGTAGAAGAATTCGGAAAGAAACTAGAGAGATGGCTGAGAATAATCGAGGGAATGGTGAACAACACAATGAAGAAGTGCCAATTATAAGATCCATGATGGACTATGCACAACCATCTTTTCAAGGCACCATGTCTAGCATAACTAGACCAAGGATTCAGGCTAATAATTTCGAGATCAAGCCTGCCATAATTCAGATGATTCAACATTCTGTGCAATTCGGAGGATCGCAAACTGATGATCCTAATGCTCATATCTCCAACTTTTTGGAGATATGCGACACATTCAAGCACAATGGCGTCAGCGACGACGCCATCAGGTTACGACTCTTTCCCTTTTCTTTAAATGATAAAGCTAAGAGTTGGTTAAATTCATTGCCTGCAGGATCGATCACTACTAAGTTCATGACGATGACGGAGAATATGATGCAAAATCAAGATGCATCAATTAAGAACTTGGAAACTCAAATGGGGCAAATGGCAAATATGTTAGCGGGAAGAGCACCAGGAAGCTTACCAAGTGATACGGAAAAGAACCCCCGAGAGCAAGCCAAGGCGATCTCATTGAGGAGTGGAAAAGAAATTGGATCACAAACTGAAGATCGGGACGATGAGCACGTAGTTGAGTTGAAAGGTGAGAATGACATTCAGACACGTGCCAATGGTGAGTCTACCCCTACTGCTGCACCTATCGCACCACCCAAGAAGGTACAAATCCCTCCCCCATTTCCTGCTGCATTGAAAAGGGCAAAGGTAGATGCTAGTTTTGCTAAGTTCTTAGAAATCTTTAAGAAATTACAAATAAATATTCCATTTGCTGATGCTTTACTTCAAATGCCTAGCTACGCTAAGTTTTTGAAAGATATTCTATCGAATAAGAGGAAATTGGGTGAGCATGAGACGATTAAATTAACTGAGGAGTGTTCTGCCGTTGTCCAAAACAAACTGCCTCCTAAGTTGAAAGATCCAGGGAGTTTTTCTATACCTTGCACAATTGGGTCTATTTCATTTACAAAATCTTTATGTGATTTAGGTGCGAGTATTAATCTTATGCCTTTGTCAATTTTCAGGAAGTTGGGACTTGGTGAGCCAAAACCGACCACGGTTTCTTTGCAATTGGCAGATAGGTCTGTGACATACCCACGAGGAATCATAGAGGATGTCCTAGTGAAGGTCGATAAATTCATCTTCCCGGCAGACTTCCTTGTGTTGGATATGGAAGAAGATGCTGACACGCCACTGATCTTAGGAAGACCATTCCTTGCTACTGGAAAGGCACTTATAGATGTCCAACAAGGGAAGTTGATCCTCCGTGTAGGGGAGGATCAAGTCACTTTCAACGTTTTTAAAGCTATAAAACACCCACATGATGAGCATATGTGTTTTAGTGTTGATATTATTGATGTGTTATCTGCTAATGTGTTTAAGGGAACATACAAGGATGAATTGGAAACATGCTTGGTAGAGGACATTGAAAAGCTGGGCGAGACCGTCGAGTTGAAGACTGTCGTTTTATTGAACGACAATATTCCCCATAATAGGCGTGTGTGGAACAACCTAGGCGAGTTGGGTGAAAGGGACATGAAGCCACAAAAGCCCTCCATTGAAGAACCACCAACTCTTGAACTCAAAACCCTCCCTCCTCATCTCAAGTATGTTTATTTAGATTGTAGTGAGTCATTGCCTGTAATTGTCTCTTCATCTTTGACAGGTATAAACGAAGACAAACTACTTAGGATTTTGAGGGAGCATAAGAAAGCATTCGGGTGGAAAGTAGAGGACATAAGAGGGATAAGCCCATCAACATGTATGCATAAGATCTTAATGGAGGATGCTTACAAACCCGTGGTTCAACCACAACACAGGTTAAACCCAAAGATGCAAGAAGTGGTGAAGAATGAGGTCATCAAACTGCTGGATGCAGGTATTATCTACCCCATTTCTGATAGTGCATGGGTTAGTCCTGTGCAATGTGTACCCAAGAAAGGAGGTATGACTGTCGTTAAAAATGAGAACAATGAATTGATCCCTACTAGAACAGTCACAGGTTGGCGCGTCTGCATTGATTATAGAAAGTTAAATGACGCCACCCGTAAAGACCATTTTCCCCTTCCATTCATTGACCAAATGATAGAGCGTCTAGCAGGGTATGATTTCTATTGTTTTCTAGATGGCTATTCTGGGTATAATCAAATAGCTATTGCACCTGAGGACCAAGAGAAGACTACCTTCACTTGTCCTTATGGTACATTTACTTTTAGGAGAATGCCATTTGGATTGTGTAATGCGCCTGCAACGTTTCAAAGATGTTTGATGTCTATTTTTCATGATATGGTTGAAAAATTCTTAGAGGTCTTTATGGATGGCTTTTCTGTCTTTGGGGATTCTTTTGATGCTTGCTTAAATAATCTTGACTTAGTACTGACAAGGTGTGAAGAGACGAATTTGATACTAAATTGGGAGAAATGCCACTTCATGGTACAAGAGGGAATAGTCTTGGGACACAAAATATCCCACAAGGGTATGGAGGTGGACCGAGCAAAGATCCAGGTGATACAAGAACTACCTCCACCAGTATCAGTGAAGGGGGTTCGAAGCTTCCTAGGCCATGCAGGCTTCTATAGGAGATTTATTAAAGATTTTCAAAAATTTCAAAACCACTCTCCCATTTACTGACTAAAGATGCACCTTTTGATTTTAATCCTGATTGTATGCAGGCATTCGAGACATTAAAGGAGAAGTTAATAACAGCACCTGTGTTGGTAGCACCGGATTGGGATACGCCATTTGAGTTGATGTGTGATGCTAGTGACACAGCTGTCGGAGCAGTATTGGGACAAAGACGGAATAAGGTATTTCATACTATTTACTATGCTAGTAGAACTTTGAATGAGGCACAACAAAACTATGCCACCACTGAGAAAGAACTGCTAGCAGTAGTATTTGTATTTGATAAATTTCACTCTTATCTCTGTCTATCCAAAGTAATTGTGTACACTGATCACTCGGCACTTAAATATCTTCTTGCTAAAAAAGATGCTAAACCACGTTTAATCCGATGGATTCTCCTATTGCAAGAATTTGATTTAGAAATTAAAGATAAGAGGGGTGTTGAGAATGTAGTAGCGGACCATTTATCTAGGATCGATAATATGGTGGAAAAACATGATAATGAACTGGAAGAAATCAATGAAAAATTTCCTGATGAACAGCTGTTCCAAGTTCTTGCACTACCATGGTATGCCGATTTTGCAAATTATCTGGTTAGTGGTATCCTCCCACAAATGGCCTTCTATCAGAAGAAGAAATTCTTATCTGATGTTAAACACTACATGTGGGAGGATCCATTGTTGTTTAAAGTTTGTGCAGACAACATGATCAGGAGATGTGTACCGGTGGAGGAGATGGCATCTATTATGAGCCACTGTCATGACCGAGAGGTAGGAGGCCACATGGGTCCAACAAAAACTGCTGCCAAGGTACTTGAATCGGGTTTTTACTGGCCTACCTTGTTTAAAGATGCATACAGGTATGTATCCACTTGTGATAAATGCCAAAGAACGAGCAACATTTCTAGGAGACATGAAATGCCTTTAAACAATATGCTTGAATGCGATTTATTTGATGTTTGGGGCATAGATTTTATGGGACCATTTCCAGTTTCATGTTCTAATTATTACATACTTGTCGCTGTGGACTACGTTTCAAAATGGGTTGAGGCTGAAGCTTCACGCACTAATGATGCTAGAGTGGTAGTAAAATTTTTGAAAAAGAACATTTTTACTCGATTTGGCACTCCTCGAGCAATCATTAGTGACGGTGGGTCACACTTTTGCAATAAACTCTTTGAAAAACTTTTGAGCAAATATGGTGTCACCCACAAGGTTGCAACACCTTACCACCCACAAACATGTGGACAAGTAGAGGTTTCTAATAGAGAAGTGAAAGGGATTTTGGAAAAATCGGTCAATACGTCTAGAAAAGATTGGTCATTGAGGTTAGATGATGCTTTATGGGCATATAGGACGGCATTTAAAACACCTATTGGTACATCACCATATAGGTTAGTTTTTGGAAAAGCATGTCATCTTCCTGTCGAGCTAGAACACAAGGCATTCTGGGCAATAAAAAATCTGAATTTTGATTTAACTGTTGCATGTGAAAAACGACTCCTACACTTAAATGAAATGGATGAGTTTAGAAACCAAGCCTATGAGAATGCCAAGATCTATAAAGATAAAACAAAAAAATGGCATGATGCTAAGCTTAGCCAGCGTGATTTCAAGGAAGAGGATTTGGTCCTGCTTTTTAACTCCAGATTGAGACTCTTTCCGGGTAAGTTGAAGTCTCGATGGCAAGGACCATTCACTATCACAAGGGTATTTCCATCCGGAGCGATCGAGATCAACGATCCAACAAAAGGCACATTCACAGTCAATGGACAGCGGCTGAAGCACTATCATGGACATGATTTCAGTCCGCCTACTGTTGTCCATTTTGACTCCTAAATTGATGTTGGTAATAAGTCCAGCTTGGGACTATAAATTAAGAACACCATTTTCCTCCTTTTACCTTGTTTTTATTATTTTTAGTTAGAATTTGTTTGGTTTGAAATTTTGTTTCAAGGATTGAGTCCGTGTGTCAATTTTTGCAGAGTGGGTGGAGAAGAGCGAATCTCGAGTGCAAGAATGTTGATTAAAAAAAAAAAAAAATTCGGACAGTGTGTTTTGGCGATCGATCGCCATACCATCGCGATCGATTGCCAAGTCCAGAAAAAGAAAAAAAAAATTTAAAATCAGCGATCGATCGCCATAACTCGAGATCGATCGCCCCTTTCCAGAATACTCTCTCGATCGATCGGCAAGAACTCGCGATCGATCGCGAGGTCCCATATTTCGTTTTTTTAATATCAGAATCAACATTTTTCACACATTACACACACTCAAACTCGAAACCCTCCCCCAAATTCCCCAATTTTTCTAAAAATTTATCCAATCCATCTTCAAGCCTTCAATTTTCTTCAAGATTTTCGATACATATCTTCAATTCTAACATCAAGCCTCAATCTTTCACAGGAATTAGCAAGAGAAAAGGAGTTTTTGAGCACCATCCACTCCAATTTGAAGCTATGGAAAGCTAAGGACTATCACTAACAAATTTTCAAAATTTGTTGAGGTAATTTTGGCTTTGCTATACATGGTCCATGAATTGATTGATAATTAAGTGTTGGGGTGTCAAGTTCTTAATATTTTGACTTGTAAGTTGGTGAAGTTGGAATTGTATGATATTGTTAAGTTTGGGGGAAAATTGAAGAGCTCCTTGTGGATTATTGTGTGGTTAGGTTAGTAACCTAACTGGGATAGGTGGTTGGAGGATTTGTGCTTGCTCTATTTATTGTATTGGTTGGTAGTGGTGTTGGTATCTTTGATTCAAGGGATGGCACCGAAGCGCAAGCCAAAGCAGGCAGTTCCCGCTCCTGAGGAGTTTGACTCCTCCAAGTTCATAAGTAATGCAGCTGCAACGTTTTATGCGGTATACCGAAAAAAAAAGGTGATACGGGAACGGGGAATGGACACGAGCAAGCTCGGCTGTGCTGTGATCCAAGAGGCACTCCGGCGAGATTGGTACTCTTTTGTTCGCCAACCACAAGATGCGGTGGTTCCTTTAGTCCGGGAGTTCTACTCCAACCTCCGGGCACAGCAGCAAATTGAAGCCAACGTTGCCTCAGTACGGCAGCAACCAGTTCTCTTTGCTTCACAGGCTATCAATGCACTATATAACATGCCCAACATCCCGGAGGATGACTATACCATTTATTGCCGGAATCATGTCGACTTGGATGCAATTTTTTCAACCATATGTATAGAGGGAACACAGCTTGTACTGATATCAGATCTGAAGGAGGAGTGATGTGACTAGAAATAGACACATCTATTACGCTTAATTGTCTACGATTTGGTATATTTTGATGGATAAATTGATACATATGCTACCTAATCGTATATTTGTGTAAATGTAGGGAAAAGTGAAGAAATCAAGCTAAAATGATGAAAGAAGCAATAAAGTTGAAGAAAAGAGGAAAAAACCGGAATCAAAGACACATGTTGCTCCTTTCTCCTCAAATTTCTATGTATTCCAGCCAAGTTTTGGGAATGTGGTCCATATAAAAGTTGTAGAACTTTGAGTTATCTTCGCGTGGACAGCTGACTCGTCGAATTCGGAGTTCGTGTGTGAAAGTTATGGCCAAAATACAAAACTTGCCAGAAAAATGGAGGACAGGCGTAATTACGCCATTCACAGGCGTAATTACGCCAACGCTACGGCATTACAGGCGTAGCTACGCCATTCTGAGGCGTAATTACGCTAGAAACGTAGAAAGCCATTTTGTGACACGTCACCAGGAGTATTTACGCCACTTTCAGGCGTAATTACGCCTATAGAATTTTGGAAAATTAAAATTCTTGATTTCTTTCCTTTCCACATGGATTTTACCCTACTCCATCAGCCTCCATACCTCATATACACGATTTTTACCTCATTTTAAGCATAATTTCATACTCTTAGAATATTTTAGGATTTTAGATTAATTTTCTTTCAAAGTTTTCTTCAAGAACGACGAAGAACGGAACCGGAATTGACAAGCCGGAATCGTGATTTATATTAGTAATTTCTTTTCCTTTATTTATTTAATGTTTTCCATTGAATTTTTATTGCTTTTAGATTTAATTATGCTAGGCTAAAACCCTTCGATTCTTGGTTGAAGGGATACCTACTTTTGGATTTAAATCTTTTATGAAAATTCGGTTTGATTGTTGAATTAATCTTCGATTTCAATTGGTTTCTCAGAATTCGAATTCCATGATTGTTGTGCTTGTGTATTAGACCGATCACCTAATATTCAATAACATAATCGATAGTTTGCTAAGAAACAACTAAGATTAATAATTAACCGGCTGTAGGTGTTATTGAATTCTTAGGAGAAACGCTTGAGTAATCAATTCTAACGGCTGTAGTTTTTATTGATTAGATTTGTCGAACTCATTAGTTTTGAAAACTATCATTGATTTAATCATTAACGGCTGTAGTGGTGATTAGAGATTTGGTAAGGGTTGAATTGAATGCTGTTTTCTCTTTGACTACGAATAAGATGAGTAGGAATTGAATTTCCAATCGATAGATAATTGAAAGAATTTGAATGTTTTGATTTGATGACTAAAAGATAATTTTCCAAAAGTACGGTTACCTGAAAACCAAGAATCGCTTTAATCCCATAAGTTTTAATCATTTTAGTTAGACTCGTTAATTAGTTTGATATTTGCTAAGTAGTAGTAATCAAGTCCAAACCCCCCATTGTTACTAGTTCTTTGATAATTGACACAAAATAAATTTACCTTCCCTGTGAGATCGATCCTACTTCCACTACTACATATTTTTGTTATTAACTGAAGAAGGGTTAATTTGGGCGTACACGATAAACGCTACCAAATTTTGGCGCCGTTGCCGGGGAGGGCAACATTTATTTGTGTCGATTTTTTTTATTTTTTTTTTATCCCGCATTACTACTTTGGTTTGTTAATGAGTACAGGTGGATCGTTCAATCACGAAGATAACTTTCACTACGATCCTGAGATTGAGAGGACGCTACATCAGAGAAGGAGAGAAGCAAGGCTGCTTGAAGAGGAAGAAAGGAACAACATGGCTGCAAATCAAAGCTTGAGGCAGCTCGCAAATCCTACCTTGGATCAACAACCGCTCTGCATCAGTTTCCCTGCTCTGGCCAATAACGTAAATTTTGAACTCAAATCTGGTTTAATTCACTTATTGCCATCTTTTCATGGTCTTGCAGGTGAAAACCACATAAGCATCTGATGGAATTCCACGTCGTGTGCACTACCATGAAGCCGACCGGAATCACTGAGGATCAAATAAAGCTAAGAGCGTTCCCGTTTTCTCTAAAGGACGCTGCAAAAGACTGGCTCTTCTACTTACCATCCGGATCGATCACCACGTGGACTGACTTACAAAGAATATTTTAGAAAAGTACTTCCCAGCTTCACGGGCAACGAACTTGAGGAAAGAGATATATGGTGTGAAGCAGCTCTACGAGGAATCACTACACGAGTACTGGGAGAGATTCAAGAAGTTGTGCGCAAGTTGTCCACAACACCAGATAAGTGAACACCTTCTCATCCAATACTTTTATGAAGGTTTACTTTCTTCTGACAGGAACTTAGTGGATGCGGCAAGCGGAGGAGCATTTATAGACAAAACAGCGGAGGAAGCTAGAAGGTTGATAGCTAACATGGCGGCCAACTCCCAACAATTCGGATCTGTGCGCCATGGGCAACCGCAAAGAAAAGAGGTAAACGTATCAAACTTAGAACAACAACTGATAGACCTCACTTTTCTTGTGCGTGGTATGGCAGGTGGAAATGTAGGAAAGACAAAGCCGTGTGGAATCTGTCTGGCTGCGAACCATTCCACAGATGCATGCCCATCACTACAAGAGACAACCACGGAGAACGTGAATGCTGCGGGAGGATTCCCAGGGCCACCACAAAGGAGTTATGACCATCCACCAAACAACTACAATCAAGGGTGGAGAGATCATTCAAACCAAGGCTATGGTAACCAACAGATGAACCAACCTCCACCCTATAGACCGCCATATCAGCGACCTCCACCACCGCCAGTGCACCCTCCTTCTGACAGGTTAGAACATAGCATTACAATTATTGCTGAAAATAGCTTGCAATTTCAACAGGAGACGAGGGCAAGCATCCAGAGCTTGACAACACAGATGGGACAATTGGCAACTTCAATCAGCAAGATCGAAGCAAGGATTTCAAATGGACAGCCATCACAACCAGAGATGAACCCCCGGGAAAATGTGAGTGCTATCACAGTGAATGTGAATGAAGATGCAGCTGAAGAAAAGGTGGTACTGACACCACCCCAAAAAGAAGAGATGACGGAGACAGAGACAGATGTTGAAGAGCCAATGCAAGGGGAGGAACCACGAGGTAAGTACCACAAACTTTCTGAATATAAAGAACCACCCCCTTTCCCCCAAGCATTGAAGGACAATAGGAAATGTGCCGGACTCAAAGGCCTCTACGAGATGAGTCCACGCTACAAAGAGCAAGCCCCATTGCATGAAACCGTGAATGAGGGTCGAAACAAGGAACACAAGGGGCAGCCCAAGGTCGAGCTCAATGACAATGTTTCGGCGGATAACCAAAGAAGCATCCCCATTAAATGCAAGGACCCAGGTATGTTCTTTATCCCATGTGAGATTAGAGGTATTAAAATTGAGAAGGCTATGCTCGATTTAGGGTCGTCCATAAATGTCTTGCCTTACTCAATGTACTCTCAACTGAAGATGGGACCTTTAAAAAGAGATAGAGCAGCTATTCACTTAGCTGATAAATCCATGGTCACACCTAAGGGGATAATAGAGGACGTAGTTGTGCATGTAAAGAATTTGGTCTTCACAGCCGATTTCTATGTCTTAGACATGAGAAATGGTGATCCTTCTAGTCTAATTATTTTAGGAAGACCATTCTTGAAATCATCAAATTCAGTAATCAATATGAATAGCGGGTTGATAACCATGGAGTCTAATGGTGAAATTGAAAAATTCAACATGTATGAACCCATTAAACCTCTTGAGCATTCTAGTTACGCTATTGATGTACATGATGATTATGATTCTGATTTTGATAATGATGAGTTGTGGGAAATGGGAAAGGCTACTGATGGCCTTGACGAGAAGAGAGGTATGGATCCCCCTCCTATGCATACTGTTCATACTATTGCTGCTTTATCTACTCATGATACTGCTGATCCTCTTATTTCTCAATTACAGGATCGTACCATTGGAAAGAAGCATCCTCCGGATCGACCATGTCAATCACGTGCCGAAGGAGTAAGGACTGAGGACGACCACTCAAAGGGCAACAGGCCGAAATACCGAGGAGTGAAGAAGATATTGATGTGGTTAAGGAAGGATAGAGCAACACTGCATCAACCACCTTGATAGAGGACTGGCGTCGGGCCACCGACGTTAAACAGAGGCGCTGCTTGGGAGGCAACCCAAGGGGAGTTAGTTTCCCTTTTACCCTTTTATTTTTATTGCTTTTTAGTTGAACTTTTCTCTTCTCTTGTCTTTTTGCCTTACATTGGGGACAATGTAAGATTTAAGTATGGGGGAGGGATTAGTGGCTTGTTATTGCTTTTCTATTACAAAAATACAAAAAAAAAATCGAAAAATTTGAAAATTTTGAGCTCATAGCTAGTAATGAACGCATGCTTAGAATCACTAGCCCATGATGAAACCTAATTGATATCATGCATGCTTTTGAACATAGGTGAATTGTTAACCTTGGAACACTTTGAACTCTAATGCAGATTTTACTTTAACTTAGTAGTTGAATATTTTGAGCACATTATTGTCATGACTTGTGAAATGTGCATCACTTAGTGAAGATTGTGTAAATTTTGTGATAGTCTTAAGAAGTCTCTAATACATGCTAGAACTTAACTACATGCTCTTTGAGGCGTATGTCTAGACTACTTGCAAACATGAAAGTGATATAGGCGATCTTTGATGCGTTTGAGCCTTTCAAGCCTACCATGTAAACAAAATCATTCTCTAGTACCTATTTCGAGCCTTAAATGTAAAAGAATGGTAGTATGCTAAGCATACTAAAGACCCCCATTCAACATTTCTTGACTAGCTTATCATCCTACACTTTAAGCCTAAATGTAATTTTAATCCATACCTTTTAAGGGAGTATGATGTATTTCATTCAAATACACTTGGGAATCATTGAAGTTTATTTGTGAGCTTAATTGTCAAAAGAATGGAATGCATGAAAGAAAAAGGGATGCCTTGAAAAATAGATGAAAAATATGACTCCAAGGGGAGCCAAGGCACAAAAGAAGCAAAGTGTTGAAATAGACCTTGTGAAAAAGAACAAAGTTGAAAAATTCATACAAGAAGAGAAGCTTTTAGTGTGCATTTCATCATACTCTCTTGTTTGAATATCCTTACCCTTTCTTTCATAAGCCAATACCTAGGCCAAGCTACAAGCTAATAAAGACCTACTTGATTTGTGTTTGCAAAGTAGCTAAGATAGTGGAGAAGAGTGTGCAAGTGAGCTTATACTTGTGTTAGTGTATGACTTGAACTATTATGGCTTTGCATATTTTGAATCTATAATTTGTACACAACACTTGTTTATGACCACACACACACGTTCACTACTTCGTTGGGTACGAAATGTTTAGGGATTGAACTTGTTCCACTGTTAACTTTTCACCGCCGTTCATTATTATGCATGTTAAAATTGTTGAGGCAGTAAAGTGAGGACAAGTTGCTTTGTTATGAACCTATGAGCCAACCAAAAATATTGTAGGTTTGATTGTTTACTCGAGGTCGAGTAAAGAGTAAGTATGGGGGTGTTTGATGTGACTAGAAATAGACACATCTATTACGCTTAATTGTCTACGATTTGGTATATTTTGATGGATAAATTGATACATATGCTACCTAATCGTATATTTGTGTAAATGTAGGGAAAAGTGAAGAAATCAAGCTAAAATGATGAAAGAAGCAATAAAGTTGAAGAAAAGAGGAAAAAACCGGAATCAAAGACACATGTTGCTCCTTTCTCCTCAAATTTCTATGTATTCCAGCCAAGTTTTGGGAATGTGGTCCATATAAAAGTTGTAGAACTTTGAGTTATCTTCGCGTGGACAGCTGACTCGTTGAATTCGGAGTTCGTGTGTGAAAGTTATGGCCAAAATACAAAACTCGCCAGAAAAATGGAGGACAGGCGTAATTACGCCATTCACAGGCGTAATTACGCCAACGCTACGGCATTACAGGCGTAGCTACGCCATTCTGAGGCGTAATTACGCCAGAAACGTAGAAAGCCATTTTGTGACACGTCACCAGGCGTATTTACGCCACTTTCAGGCGTAATTACGCCTATAGAATTTTGGAAAATTAAAATTCTTGATTTCTTTCCTTTCCACATGGATTTTACCCTACTCCATCAGCCTCCATACCTCATATACACGATTTTTACCTCATTTTAAGCATAATTTCATACTCTTAGAATATTTTAGGATTTTAGATTAATTTTCTTTCAAAGTTTTCTTCAAGAACGACGAAGAACGGAACCGGAATTGACAAGCCGGAATCGTGATTTATATTAGTAATTTCTTTTCCTTTATTTATTTAATGTTTTCCATTGAATTTTTATTGCTTTTAGATTTAATTATGCTAGGCTAAAACCCTTCGATTCTTGGTTGAAGGGATACCTACTTTTGGATTTAAATCTTTTATGAAAATTCGGTTTGATTGTTGAATTAATCTTCGATTTCAATTGGTTTCTCAGAATTCGAATTCCATGATTGTTGTGCTTGTGTATTAGACCGATCACCTAATATTCAATAACATAATCGATAGTTTGCTAAGAAACAACTAAGATTAATAATTAACCGGCTGTAGGTGTTATTGAATTCTTAGGAGAAACGCTTGAGTAATCAATTCTAACGGCTGTAGTTTTTATTGATTAGATTTGTCGAACTCATTAGTTTTGAAAACTATCATTGATTTAATCATTAACGGCTGTAGTGGTGATTAGAGATTTGGTAAGGGTTGAATTGAATGCTGTTTTCTCTTTGACTACGAATAAGATGAGTAGGAATTGAATTTCCAATCGATAGATAATTGAAAGAATTTGAATGTTTTGATTTGATGACTAAAAGATAATTTTCCAAAAGTATGGTTACCTGAAAACCAAGAATCGCTTTAATCCCATAAGTTTTAATCATTTTAGTTAGACTCGTTAATTAGTTTGATATTTGCTAAGTAGTAGTAATCAAGTCCAAACCCCCCATTGTTACTAGTTCTTTGATAATTGACACAAAATAAATTTACCTTCCCTGTGAGATCGATCCCTACTTCCACTACTACATATTTTTGTTATTAACTGAAGAAGGGTTAATTTGGGCGTACACGATAAACGCTACCAAGGAGCCCAAGGCTTGGTTTTCATTTATAGTAGCTCGGGTCATGCCATCGACCCACACATTGGAAGTCACAAAGGACCGAGCTATACTGGTTTACGCCATAGTTACCGGACTTACGATCGATCTCGGACGTCTTGTCGAGGCCGCTATCCGGAACTACATTCGAGGCCCTCCCACTTCTGGTATGCCATGCCCCTCCACGATCACCACTTTATGCCAGCTGGCGGAAGTTGTCTGGGACTCCGCAGAAGAGGCCGTTCCACCAAAGGCATCACTCGTGGTCGATCATCCTGCACCAGCCACAGTCAGACGGTTGGCACAATCACGACCTAGCAGCAGCCACCTTCCTGGACCATCATCATCTGCTGCTACAGTGCCTACTTCCATTACGATGGAATCCCTCCATCATGAGTTGCAGGAGATACGACATGAACTCCGATGGGGCCACCAACAATTATATCAACAAAACATGGAGTTCGTGCAGTATCAGGTGGCATGGAACTCCGTTTTGGCACAGGGGTTCCCGAACATTCCATTCCCACCCCAGCCTACAGTCCAGCCATTCCAGCCATACCAGCATTACCAGCCATACGAGCCACACCAGCCACAGGAACCATATTACCCAGACCCACCACCAGAGCGGGAAGATGAGGACGACGATCACTGACGATCGTCGTCGAGGTATGTGTTATGCTACTGCACTTATTGTTTTTGTACATTGAGGGCAATGCACATACTAAGTTTGGGGGGTTTTTTTACTGAGTACTGATGTTCTCTTGCTAATACTTTTATTGCATGATATTTTAGCGAGTGGTACGAAGTCGTTCTTGAGCATATTAAAGTTATTTGTTGGTGAAAATTGAGTTATGCATTAAGAAATACATGAATGAAACTTGCAACTGTAATACATGATGAAAATAATCTCCATCTCAATTAGAGTTTTGAAAATTTTTGACTTGTTGGTGAATATCTTGGGTTGAGTTAATATGTCAAAAAATTGAGGAACATTTTGATGCACGTCTGAGTCGTGATTGAGTGGAGTTTATATAGGAAAGTGAAAAATTCTGTTAACTATGATTTGTCTTGAGCATCTTAGAGCACTCTAGAATCTATTTGAAAGCACTTTGAGGCAAAATTTTATAATTATGAACTTGACTTGGATATGATTTAGGCGATCATTGAAATGTTTGAGCCTTTCGAGCATACCTTGTCTGTATATACCACTAGTGTCCCTCTTTGAGCTTAAATGAATAAGAATGGAAATTAGCCCCCATTCAACATTTTTTTGCAAACCCATTATACCCACCTTTATGAGCCTAAAAAAAAAAATATATCCTTACCCAAAGGGAGTATAATGGTTCTCATTAGATGCACTTCAATTGCTACATTTGGATGAGCTTATTATTGAAAGAATGATGAATGAGAAAAGAAAAAGATAGATAAAAAGCCTTGAGAAAAAGTGATTAAATAAGACCCAAAGTGGCCAAGGCTATAAAAGAAAAAAAAAAGAGAAGAGAAGCTCAATGTTGTGCTACAAATGTGAACTGTAAATGCTTATACTCTCTTCTTTGCATTATCCTATCTTTTCTTTGAAGCCAAACACCAAAGGCCTGTCATTATAAGCTTCAAAAGACCTTCTGATCCAAGTCTAGAGAATAATTACATTAGTGGAGAAGTGTTTGAAAAGTAGACTTATGGAGTGCTTAATAGTAATCTTGCCTTTGAGTTTACTAGCAGAATTTGATCTTAAAAATATATATGAAACTCAAGATTGACAATAGCACACACACACGTTCCAATTTTGCGAGGTATTGCTTAGCATAGGAGAAAACACTTCTTGTTGATTTTTGGATTAACTCTTGTTGATGTGTTAGTGAGATTTCTGAGCTGTTGCATCTGAGTTGTTAAGTTAATTCTGTTAAAGTATTGATGATAAGCTCTACATTTTGATTTCATTGCTTGCTCGAGGACGATCAAGTCTAAGTTTGGGGGAGTTGATAAGTGTGAATTTTACACTTATTTTGCTATGTTTTTGTATTGATTTTCATATTGATTCCTGGATGATTTTACGCTTTTTGGTATATTTTTGTGTATTTCAGGAATCTAGGTCCAAGGGGATAAAAGTGTAGGAAATAAGCTAATAATGTTGCAAAAGGACCAAACCGAGCGAAGACGCGAGAAAATGGACTGAAATATCAAAGTTTGAATTTTGTAAAGCTCGCGATCGATCGGCAATGACATCGCGATCGATCGCCGAGCTTTAAAAAATGATGCTGAACAGAAGACATTGGCGATCGATCGGCAAGAACTCACGATCGATCGCCACTATACAATGAGGACTCGCGATCGATCGCGAGGGAACAAAGATCGATCGCGGATTGGTTTATTTTGGCTAACACGTCCAGTAGAGAATGAAGATTGATCGCGGAATAACAAAGATCGATCGCGGCATAAGAGTTTTTGGAAAAATTAAGACTTTCCATGTTTGGTTCAAAGGGGACTCCTTCCCACACATGTTAACCCTATATATGAGACTAAGGGACGATTTTTAAAGGACTTTTGCCCACTTTTACACAAACCTAGCAGCCTCTCCTCCATCCAAAGCACCACCACAATTCATTGAAGAGCAAGAGCAACGCAAGGAACGAAAGAACGGAGCGACGCACGGAGCGACATCCTCGTTATCTTAGTATTTCTGAACTTATTAATTTTTATATCAGATTTTGATGTTGAATTTGTTTAAATACATATTTATGCATTATAATTTGATTATGGTTGTTGGCTAAATTATTTGTCAAGACATAGGGGATCCCATGTTTGAACCCTTGAGTTAATTAACGGTTTCGATTTAATTTCTATGATCTTTGCGCATAATTTATGTTGTTGTAAAAGATTAGCTACCTTTTGCATGATATTGGTAATCGTAATTGAATTGACCATAGGAGATTACGATACGACGTAGTAAATTAGGCCGTGGGTTTTAGGTTGAGACGGACCAAGTAAAATCTAGCACACGTGTGATAGCAATAGATTTACCAAAATCGAAGGCTAGTAGTTTTCACAAAGCGTTTTTCGGTATTAATCATTCAATAAAGACATGGGAGTGATTTATTATAGGTCAATGCTAGACTTGTTATAACCGGACCAAGGTATAACAAATGAAATAGGAAAACTCGTCACCCTAGAACATAGAACATTGAATCTTAATTAATAGACAACTTTTGGGGGATTACATGGGTGAACCGACGTCTTGATAATTCGTTTATAAATTCTCTTCAATTATTCATCACTGCTGTTTAGGTTGATTTTTGCGCTTAAGTCAATTTAGTTTAATAATCATTATGGATTCCATAATCGTAGGTTAAATATAGTAATTCTAATCGAACGTGGTAATTGCTACTAGTCCCTGTGGGTACGACACTCCTTACTCTTAAACCATTATATTAAAACTTGACACCGTGCACTTGCGGTACATAAATCGCTACACTGAAATAACTGTTTAAAATAATAGCGATCAACTGGCTCAAAGGTTTTCCTCGGCTTTTGTATCTAAATCTGTGGGTTTTCCGAATTTGCAAAACTGGAGGATTGGTGAAGGTGTGATGCCGAGGCTCAATTGTGGGCTGGGCGATCATCTTCAATGGGCAGTTGGTCAGGAAAATAGTTGTTGGGCGCTCTTCTTCAAGCTTTTGGATGAAAGATCATTCGGGAGCTCAGTCGCACTTCGAGTGTAGTATAGACTAGTCATAATGGTTCGCAATATCAACCGCGTAACGGCAGCCGCAGCGATAAAGTTTTAGGCTAAACCAGAAAGATCAATTAGATGATGAATTATTGGTTCTAAGCCATCTTTGACGAATTGTACATGAGATTTTCACCTCGTACGGCTTCTCATAGGTCACAAATAACTCTAAAGACCTTTCCAGATTCTTTTGATGTGGTTGTAAGATCGACATGTTAGCATATATGCCCTGTAAGCCAAAAGTTGGCCTATTGAGCTTTATGCACCCAAAGCCCATTAGTTACTTAATAACCCTATAAATATGTCATTCTAGTTGAGAGATTCAATTCATTCCATACGATTCCATTCACTCTCATAGAAATGCCAACGCCAAACTAGCACTGGTGTTGGCTTGTAGATC
The DNA here is from genome assembly GCA_907163345.1 of Haberlea rhodopensis. Classification (NCBI taxonomy): domain Eukaryota; kingdom Viridiplantae; phylum Streptophyta; class Magnoliopsida; order Lamiales; family Gesneriaceae; genus Haberlea; species Haberlea rhodopensis. The sequence continues at coordinate 4,337,542 of CAJQUN010000007.1, forward strand.
TGGTCAGGTTGATTGGACTCGAGGGACTACCGCTATCAGATTCACGTCGGTGAACGGTAATCTCTTTTCGTGCATTTATATTTGATATTTGCATGTTTATATATGAATCAGACGCGATCGACCATCCCCGGGTCAGATGTGTTTATTGTATTATTTTCGCTGCGTTTGGATCTGGTGCCGGGGTACGGAAACCCAACAGTGGTATCAGAGCCAGGTTGCGATTTGATTCATATATTCGATAATAAATTTTATTAGATCGTTTCCAATCGTAAATAATCGTGCTCGAATTTTCAAAAGTTTTGGAATCCTGATAACATAGAAAATTGGACCAATTTGGAAACTGTTTCTGGCAGCAAATCTCCGGCGCGCAGAAAGGCGGCGCGAGGCGGAGATTGTGCATCGCGCGGCGGCATGCAGGGCGGCAGAACGAGCGAGGGAGGATGAATCCTCTGCTATCTCGGGCGGCCCGCGAAGTCGCCACCTGAGCGATGCTGGTAAGCTTGCTTGGAAAGCAAGCGGTACGCAGGAGACGTTATGCACGGTGGTGTGCAGGACGACGGCGCAAGCGGTGGAGGTTGAATCCTCTGCCAACTCGCGCGCCGTAGTGACCTCCTCCCATGGCGTATGGTTGCTGGATGCGAGATCCAAGCGACGAAGCTTCGTGTTGCAGCGGTAGCAAAATGTTTGCTGCTGCCTTGGTGACGACGATGAACGGGAAGCTTCATGTTGCTGCTCTAAATTTGTGATAGGATCGCCAATGGACGAGCAGCGGCAACGTTGGCGACTGTGGTGTTTTCCTTTCGGAACCCTAGCCGCCAGGCTTGATGAAGGAGATGAAGTGGCTGGGTTTCTTTTTTAACCCTAGGTCATTCATGGGTCAAAATGCAATTTTGCAATCCGAAAAAAAAAAAAAAATTTGTTAAATCCGAAAAATTGGTAATTTTTGGGTTGAAATTGCAATTTTTTATTTTGGATCCAAATTGTTTGGAGTCCATAAATTATTTTGGGTCATTTTAGATGTTTTAGTGTAAAATGGAGATTTTACACTTAGTTGAAAATTTAATTAATTGAAAAATGAATGAAAATGTTTCATTTAATTTGTTAATTTTATTTTTGGCTAATATTATGATTTGAGGTAAAATAGTGATTTTACCAATTAATCGATAATTTAATTAATTAGAAATTAAATGAAAGTGTTTCATTTAGTTTGCTAATTTTATTTTTCGATTAATATGATTAATAGGTAAAATAGTGATTGTGCCAATTAATTGAAAATTAATTAATTAGAAATTAAATAAAATGGTTTTATTTAATTTGTTAATTTTATTTTCAATTAATGATGCGATTAGTGGGGAAACGATAGAATAAATTAATTATTGTGATCTAATTACAGGGTTTTTTAACTAAATAATCGAAAAAATTAAAGTATTTAACAAAATAATCGTTTTTTTTTTCTATTATTAAAGTGACCTAAGTCGCCATGTGAGATGGCGACTTCATTTGAAGTCGCCATCTCACATGGCGACTTCTACAAAAAATATTAAAAAAACTATTATTTTTTGATGTCGCCATGTCAGATGGCGACTTCATTTGAAGTCGCCATCTGACATGGCGACTTCAACAAAAATTATTAAAAAAAAGTATTATTTTTCCGATGACGCCATGTCAGATGGCGACTTCAATTGAAGTCGCCATCTGACATGGCGACATCCATAAAAATCTTAAAAAAAATATTATTTTCGGAAGTCGCCATCTGACATGGCGACATCTTTTAATTTTTTAAAAGATGTCGCCATGTTAGATGGCGACATTATATTAAAAAATAATTGTTTTACCGATGTCGGTATATAAAGACAGATTTTTTTTTGTTTTTAAATATTGTCGCCATCTAAGATGGCGACAAAAAAAAAATATTTTTTCATTTAATGTCGCCATTTTAGATGGCGACAATAATCAAAAACTTTGTCTATAAAACTGAAATGTTACTCCTTTTGAAATATAACAAATTCTCTTCGGCTTTCGAACAAATTCTCTTCAGAATTCGTGAAAATTCAAATTCTCTTCAGAATCCGTGAATATTTTCTCTGCAGGTATGTTGTTATACAAATAATTAAATTTCATAATATTATATATACTGTACTAATTTATTAAATTTGTGTTTATTTTAAGGTATGTCAATTAAAGTTTTGTTGTATTGGGGAGGCAATATATTACAAGATTCAGAATCTGTTAGATATGATCGTGGTCCGTCGAAAGGCATGACAATATCTCGCACTATTAATTATTTGCAGTTAGTGAACGACGTATATGATATTACTGGCATCGACCGTAACCAGTTCATTCTGAAAATATATTGTAAATATATATTTAGTGATTTTTCTGGGATAAAACAAACAATTTTTCCCGTTGACAGTGATTACAATTTAGCATGGGTATTGGATTCTGAACAAAATTATAGTTGTTTGGAGATGTATATACAAACAGAACGGAGAGATTATGATTTTATTACAGAAATGCCAACAAGTGGTAGTGGTCCATTTGTAGTAGATACAGAAATGCCAACTACCTCTAGGATTCAAGATGAAGCTCCTATAGTTGCTGACAATATTGTTCCCGAGCCATTAGCAGACAGTTTTGTGGATTTTGGAGATGATTTTCAGACTGAACCGGAGGGAATTCCATCTGAGGATGAGTCTGATGACGATGAGGTTGATATTGAAGAAGTGCCAGATAATGTACCAGACACAACCACAACAAATACTCATGCCCTTTATCCAACATTCCATTCTTCTCAATGACACATCCCGAAGTATTTGGAGACTCATTAGACATTCCAACAGGTAGATGGGGGAGTTACTACGACTACTCGAAAGGGGATATCCATCTAGATATGGTTTTCAAAGATAAAGCTCATTTGCAGGCAGCTGTAAAGGATTACTCTGTACGTGTTGCGAAACGGGAGTACCGCGTTGTCAAGAGTACAAAAACATTGTGGAAAGTGGTGTGCAAACACAGTACAGAAGATATGTTTTGTAGATGGTACCTGCGGGCCTCGTTGAAGAAAAAAGTTGGTTTATTCAAAATAAACAAGTATGGAGGTTCTCACACTTGCCTTTTGAGTGAGCTGTCGGTCGATCATGCAAATTTGGACAAAAACATGATTGCTAGCTTGTTAGTGGGAATTGTTCGGCGTGATCCAGCTTACGAAATAAAGTATGTAATTCAAACAGTGAAAGATAAATATGGATTTGAGATCTCCTATGCCAAAGGATGGTTTAGTTTACGACGTGCTGTTCAGAATGTGTACGGAACATGGGAGAGCTCCGTGAGGAAATTGCCTTACTATATGGGAGCTTTGCAAAAATGGAATCCCGGCACAGTCGTTGAGTGGGTTCACCTTGAAAATGCCAGACCAATAGAAAAGACTTTGAATTACGTGTTCTGGGCCTTCCATCCATGTGTACAAGGATTTCAGCATTGCCGCCGGGTAATAAGCGTGGATGGAACACATCTGTATACGAAATATCAACATAAGATGTTGATTGCCGTGGCAATGGATGCGAATAATCAAATCTTACCTTTGGCATTTGCAATTGTTGATGAAGAAAACTTTGTGTCATGGAGATGGTTTTTGGAGATGATTAGCAAGCATATTGTGAGAAGATCTGAGGGTGGTGTATGTTTGATTTCTGACCGTCATCCAGGCCTCATTGCTGCAGCCGATTGTATTCCTGACTTCAAATCACCCCTTGGAGTACATCGATTTTGTTTGAGACATGTTTGTTCAAACTTTAATAGTCGCTTCAAATCCGTTCATTTGAAAGACTTGTGTTGGAGAGCGGGATCAGAAAATCAGGTCAGAAAATTTGATCGCACAATGGAAGAGATCAAACTTATAGAACCAAGGGCTTTTGATTACTTGAGTCGTATTGATAAGTGTCAATGGTCGCTTGCTCATGACGGAGGCTGGCGTTGTGGTATCATGACCACAAATATGTCAGAATGCATAAATGGAGTTATGAAAGGTGCACGTCGACTTCCAATCACCGCCATTGTGCAATTAACTTTTGATCGTTGTGTGCTCTATTTTTTCGAACGGCTTAAGAAGACGGAGCGAATGATTCAAAATAATCAAGAATGGCCAGATTATGTGTTCGAAAGATATGGTCGTGCTGACTATCATTCCATCCATCATGATGTCCAGATGTTCGATCGTAGACGTCTAACCGCTTCTGTTATCACAAGAGTACAAGCAGGACGTGGGGGTAATACGCATGTTGTGTATTTAAAATCCGGGGAATGCTCTTGTGGAAAATGGAAAGAGTTCGGAATACCTTGCTCGCATGTGATCCAAGTGTGTCGAAAGTATGGCTTAAACGCTAAAACTTTTGTGAAGCCATATTACAATATGAATGAATATTGGAGCACATATCAAGGAGAATTCGAACCAATGTGGGGGGAGGAGCATTGGGACACCCCATGTTTTGAGTTATACCACAACTCCACTCTGCGAAAAAATAGAAGAGTAGGTCGAGATCGAACAACGCGCATTCCGAATGAGATGGACTGGCCAGAAGCCCGTGCAAGACGACAAAGTGCTTCAACTTCTCGAAATCAATAAATTTTTGAACGTGTAATTGATTGTATGTTTATTGTGTAAATGATTTTACGTTATTGTGACATTATTGTACGTTTAATTACGAAATTATTGTATGTCGAATGTATGCTCAAAGAAACAAACATTTTCTCAAATTTAATCTATAAAAATCGGTTACTATTTACAACATAATGATGACTTCACCGACGACGACGAGGAGCTAGATTTCCTCCCGTACCACAAGGAGGAGGATTTGTCTGTCTTCTAACTCTTCGTTGTTGAACGACTTCTTCGCCCCTTTCCCTTGCCACAGGTGTGTTGGCAGGCTCCTGTATTGGCGTCAACTGAGGGAATAGAACGGGCGAGACATCGAAAGGTGAAGTCCTAGCTGCATATGTCGCAAACCCAAGACTGACATCTGTACCCATGCTGCTGAACTGGGGTTGAGTGGACATGGGGGGATATGGCGTGAAGGGAGATAAATCATATGATTGTACAGGAACAGGAATATAATAGTCCGTAGTCATATCTGGCTCTGTCCACGTGGATGGACCTGCAATATCTGTCTGCATATGTGCAGATGGACCTGCAATATCTGTCCACGTAGATGGACCTGCAATATCTGTCCACGTAGATGGAGTGCCTGCATGGAACTGTCGTGTATCAATAGGCTGGACTTCATTGTATGGCGGGAAGTTTCTGTCTCGTCGGTCACGAGCCACTCGCACCACATTGTCGAACATAGTCCTGTGTTGCCTCATCGACTCTGTCGTAATAGGCACTCCATCAGCCAGATGTCGGTCATAGCTTGTAGATAACTGTTCCATCTGCTCAATCTGCAAAGTACAAATGTCCATATAAAATTTATACATCGAAACACAAATATAAAATTAAAATTTCACGTAATTAACGTACCACATGCTGCCATGCCGGGCCATCACCATGTTGATATCCTGTCTGTACAAAGTATTCTTGACGCCCAATGTATCTACGTGTCACTTGTTCATACCACTCACTGTATCCGCCAACAACGTAGTAACCACCGTCAGTAAATCGTGGTCTGTCGACACGTAGATCATTTGCCCTCTCCCAGCAAAGTATGTGAGCTATATGCCTAGTGCTCCAGTTTTTGTTGACATTTCCCCTTCTACCAACATTATGCAATGCCTCATCCCCCGATGGTGGATCTTCTGGGATATCTTGTAGCATCCCAAATTGTCGCAGTACTCGATCAGACCGTTGCATTTCAACTATGTCGAAGAAAATCAACGGTCCCTTATATGTCCCCAACTCAGTGATTCCTTCAGTGTACTCATCAGGGTACGGCTGCCAATTAAACTGCAAAACAACATTGCTTTTACATACTATGAAAAGAGTATATTTTTGTACAAATTAATTTAACAGCATGCTTACTTGAGTTACTGGCTGGTCATCGAGGATGTCCCTTATGATGCGTATGGAATGACTCCCAGTTTCTGTAAAGATTAAATGACACGACCACCTGTATATATTGAAATAAATTATTAAATGCATTCACACATAAGATCAATTATAAACAATGCATATTTGTACTACCTTACACCATATGGAGCAGAAGGTAACACATTGTTTGGGCCGACAATTATTGGTCCAATATCAGATCTATCGCTACCCAATTGCGGAGTCAAACTTGGGATTCGTGACCATGCCCAAATCTCATTTATTGTAGTGACATCAATAACACAAGTTAGATTGACCAGAAACATATTTTAAATATTAAAAAAAACAAACATATTATTTACCTGTAAGAGTTGCACTGCACCACCTATAACTTTTTTCCCTTTCTCTGATGACGTGCACAACTCACGATATAAGTATGCCAATACAGCACTGCCCCAACTATATGTACTGGCAGAGTCGATATCCTCCAACTTTTGTAAATATAATAATCTAACAAAATTGCCTGAGGAATCAGGGCACATAATCCCCCCTAACATCAATAACGCACAACCCCTTGTGAACTTAACAACATCATCTGCTGTACTATTTTCATCCAATGGATTGAGCAGCAAATGATTATGCAAAGCAACTAATTTCAAACGTGCGCCCTTAAGGTCTGTGATGGCTGGTAAGAAACCTAAATATGTATGGCAATATTCTTGCCAATCAGGTAGAGCCCTATCAATATCAATCCCCGACACTACGATGCCATCTACTGGCAACGCCCATATTACTGCAATGTCTTGCAGTGTGATGGACGCTTCTCCTGATCTAAAATGAAACGTGTGTGTTTCACGGCGCCATCTCTCAACTAAAGCCGTGATCAGGTGCATGTCAAGTTCAATCTTACCACACCTATAGATACCATAAAATCCAATAACGTGCAATAAATTAACAACACGTATATCTAATGGACACATATCCCAAAAATAGCTATCTGGGTTTCTCACACGAAGTATACTATCCATATCACCTGCCCATACATCCTCAGATCGATGTGTAGACTGCAACGACAAAAGATGTGTGTCAACCGGGCCTGGTTGTCTCATTTGATCCATCCTGAAATATAATACAAAAATTAACAACATTAAACTCAACATTACAAAAACAACCCGTCTGTCGCCCACCGCCGCCGCCCACCACCTGCCACCGCCGCCGCCGGCCGACGCCGCCGCCGGCAAACGCCGGCCGACGCCGCCTCCGGCCACCGCCGCCGGTCGCCGCCTCCATCTTCGTCAACTTAAATTTTAATATTTCACATCACAAAAATTTACTCCAACAAGTAATATACTCCCACTACATATATTAAAATCATAATTTATCTACGATACATAAATAACAAAATTAAAAAGCTTACCTTAAATATTTTGGAAATAGCTTGATTTTTGCAGAAATGTTAGGAAGAAAATTTGAGAACGAACGGACGAAAGAATTTGCGGCGGAGGCTGAAGAACGAAGAAGAAACGAAGAAGAAACGAAGAAGATGAGAAAATGAGAACGGTGCGGCGGCGTGTTTGTTTTTTAGGTTAAAATTCATTGGTGTCGCCATCTGAGATGGCGACACCAATAAATATTATTGATGTCGCCAACTGAGTTGGCGACATCAATATAATTTAATGGTGTCGCCATCTCAGATGGCGACATCCATATAAATTAAATAGATGTCGCCAACTGAGATGGCGACATCAATAAATTATATTGATGTCGCCAACTCAGATGGCGATATCATAAAAAAAAAAAATTTTGTTAAAGTCGCCATGTGAGATGGCGACTTCAAATTGAAGTCGCCATCTCACATGGCGACTTAGGTTAGTTTGATAATAAAAAAAAAATTCGGTTAAATTGTTAAATTATTTTTTAAAATCGATTATTTAGTTAAAAAACCCCTAATTACATATGATGTAATTAGTACAATTACATATGATGTAATTGTTTAGTTTAATGTTTAATTACATATGTTGTAATTGCATGATGGATGATTATGGGCATTGACCAATGTGTTTAGGTGAATGTTTAGGTTTTTATTGTTTCATTATTATTGTGATTTTTTGGTTATCAGGTCTGCGAGTCTGCTCTCTCTATTTTCTGATGTATCACACCCTGGATTTGTATCCCTATTCTCTTGTTTGCACGATTTAAATGTAAAATCTTTAGAATTAGTGGGAGATCAAGATTGAAGACGGAGCACCAAGAATCAAGACTTGTATGATGGAAACAAAATGTAATAGGATTGCATTACATACTTGCATCACCTTAGACAGACTTGTGATCCACGTATGGCTCACGTTGATCAATTAGGAAAATGTCGTAATCATCCATATTTATTTTTATTATGCTTGTGATGTATGATAAATGTTTGTTTGTATGTTTTATTAGTACATATGACTGCATGAATAAAACATAGTTGCATGAATCCGACAAACAAACAAACAAGCACTTGATGGGATTTTAAAATAGAGTTAAATCCCTCTTTTGAATATGATTCAAAATTTTAAATATCAAATTGATAAGGGGAGCTCAAAAGGGTTTGTTACTTCCTGTCTTCCATCAACAGTTAAGCCATGAGACGCTACTTGTGTCATATTGTCTTACTCACCCACGTGGGGGGGCATCTGGCATGGGAAAGCTGTGCGTTTAACTACCACTTAATTAAGGGTTGTGGTTATGTTAACCTTCTAGATTACTCACCCACGTGGGGTCTTTTGGGCGTGACATTTCCATCCGTGGGATGGGTTAGTTTGACGTGAGAATGCATAATTGTCCTGCCCACGTAGGGTTATGCCAATCGCGAGACAAATATCTTGGGGGTTGCATATGATGCAATTGTGATCTACCTTTAGTATCATGAAGCCGGTGGGCCCACGTCAAGGGTTTTCATGAGCTAGTTGGACTCCAAGCCCACTAAGAAAATATGATTTTCCGTTCATTTGTCATGAGAGTGATGAATTCAAAAAATTTAGTGGGAGCATTCAATAACTAAAGTCCATAGTTTTTGAATTAATTAATAATCAGTCGGTTTGCATGTATTTTCTGTTTATTCTCAGTATTGTGATTGCCGTGAATCCGATTGCATCAATTCTCGATACAAACAAAGTAACCGCACCAAATTATTCTGATTGACTATTAAATGTAAAATAGTGCTTGCTTCTAAAAGGTTGCTATATACCCTTGGTGGGAGCCTCTTGTTGAAGTGTCTCCCCGTTCGTCTCATGAAGAGATCGCCACCCTTGGGAAGTGGTGGGACGACGATCTCTCGGCTAGGTGCTATATGATAGCATCTATGTCACCAATGAGTTTCAACATAGATATGAGTAACACGCTCATATTGCTGATATTTTCCAACACCTATAAATGTTGTTTGGTGAACGGACGCGATTACTGAGACTCGCGATTTCAAAAGAGCTATTTTCATTTCACATGCAAGAAGGGACTTCGGTCTATGAGCATGGTGTAAGAAAAATATCTCTTCTTGAGAAATTGGAAAAATCTGAATGTGACAAATCCTCATTAACTGGCTGTAGATTTGATCTTATAGTCAAAATGTTGGAAACTCATGAGTCCTTGATTCAAAAGGAGAAACGTGTTCTTCTTGTCGAATCTTCTACCAATGGTAGGAAGAGTTCAAGGATAAAGAAGAGGAAGAGAAATGGTTCTCAACCTCAAAAGCCGAAAAAGGATATAGTAGCAACTAAGAAAGGATAGGCATCTATGTTTTCACTACTGGTCACTGGTGCAAAATTGTGAGGAATACCTAGACTATAAGCGTTCTAAAAAGGGTATGTTTTATATTAAAATTAAATGTTCCTATTGGTTTTACTTCTTTGGTATATGATGCCAGTTGTGCTCGCATTTTTGCAAAGAGTTGCATGTGTTGTGAAGAAGTAGAGAGCCCTAGGAAGGTGAAACCTACCTAAGGCTAAGCATTGTAGCAATAGTTGTTGCAAAGGCTGTTTGAAATATTTATTTAATATAAAATCTTGAACTGGTTAGGAACTGGTTTGAGCAATTATTTATTTGTTCTAGATTTAATCATGAACATTGTTCCTATTTTGATAGAGAATGATATTCTTTTAAATATGCGAATGTGATTTGCAGTATTTTTAAGAATGCATGTTTTATTGAATCTGGTGAACTTATGAATGATTAGTATGATTATATTCAAAGAATATAAAAAGAATGATAAACTAAATCCAACATAAATTTAGCATGTGTTGAATGTCCATTGAATTTGATTCATATGGACGTATGTGGAGCACTAAATGTTAGTGCAAGATGATGTTGAGTTATCTTAAAGAGAATGTGATTCTCTCTGAGTAACTCTCTAAAGTTACATATTTGTTGAATATAATTCATACCAATGCAGTGACCAAAACTCCATATACGATATGGACTGAAAAATAATTCAAATTTTTATTTTGAGATTGTTCTGCTTATGTGAAGCATCCAGTGGGAGATGAGTTGGATAGTTGATCCATCTTATGTTATTTTGTGAAAATTATATTATCAATTGCAGGCAAAGAGTTTGTTTCGCAAGTGCAATCTTTCTAGAGAAAATGTTTCTATTAGAAAGGATGACAAAATAATATAACTTGAAAGGGTTCAAGAACCACAAACGACTAGAAAAGTGAAAACGGTGAAATTAATTTAGTTAATCACAACCTTTGATTTACACACACCAAGGAGATTTGAAAATGTTTCAAGAGCTCCTGATAGAATGAATCTACTCCTTGAAAGTAGTCAAGAAATAGACCATGGATATGATCCTTGGACTTTCAAGGAGGCGATGTCAGATATTGATTCGGGACATTGGCAAGATGCCATGAAATCTGAAATGGACTCCATGTACTCCAATAAGGTATGGGCCTTAGTAGATCATCTTTGGGAATTGTTCACATTGGCTGCATGGATTTATAAGTGAAAGCTTGGAGTGGATGGGAAGGTAGTGGCCTTCAAAGCTTGACTGGTGAGAAACGATTATTCTCATAGGCAAAGAGTTGTTTATGAGAAAATTTTCATCGGTTATGATGCTATAGTCTATTTAGATTTTATTAGTTATAACTTTATATTGAATATGAGATTTGAGTAATGGATGTGAACACAACATTTCTCAGTGGTAGCATTGAGGTAGAAATGTAGCAGCCAGATGTGTTTACAACTTCTTGGAGTGAACAAAAGGTTTGCAAACTCCAGAGGTCCATTTACGGGCCTAAGAAGGCATCCCGAAGTTTGAACCTTCGTTTTGATAACATCATCAAAGTGTTTGGTTTTGTTAAAAATCCGGAAGTGGCATGTGTGTGCAAAAAGGTTAGTGGGAGCATGGTTACATTTGTGATGCTTTAAGTCGATTATATCATGCTTATTGTGAATGGTATTGGATTAATCAATTAAAGCATGATCATCTACTAATTTCTCCATGCAAGATTGGGAGAAGCGTCATACGTGCTTAGCATAAGGATCTATAGGGATATATCTAAAGGATGCTTGAGATCTCTCAATCTACGTACATAAACACTATGCTAAAAGGGTTTAGCATAGAATAGTCGAAAAATGAGTTACTTCATAATATGTCATAGTATTCATCTCTCGAGTCAATGGGTCTTAAGATTGATGAGGAGAGAGAAAAGATGACATTGGTACCTTATATTTCTACTTTTAATAGCATATTGTATGCTATGGTATGTAGTTTGCCTGATGTATGTTCTTAGAGTAATGGGCAGATATCAGACAGATCCCGGTGAAGGTCACTGGAAAACTGTGCAAATAATCCTCAAGTTCTTATGAAGAACTTATGATATGTTCATGTTTTTTGGATCTGTAAGTGGAGAAATAAAAGTTGAAGGCTAAGCTGATGCTGGTTTTTAAATTGGATGTAGATGATACCATATCGATGTTCGGATTTGTATTTAAGCTCAATGATGGTGATGTCTCTTGGAAACGTTCCAAGCAAGACACCACATTGGATTCCACCACTGAAGCTGAATACATGGTAGCATACGATGCAGCAAAGAGGCAGTTTGGATATGAAATTTCATCGAAGAGTTGGGTGTAATTTCTAGTGCAGTTGACACAGTCCCTGGTACTGTGACAACATTTGAGCTATTATGAATAGCCAAGATCTCATCAGTATCCAAACTTATATTGAGAAAATACCATCTAATGAGAGAGATGGTAGACGCGCCATTATTATCGCGAGAATCGCTTCAACAGAAAAATATAGTGAATCCACTGACAAAGCCTTTACAAGGATTGGTGTCTGTTAGACATCTTGGGAAGATGGTCTTAAGACACATGAGTAGTTGGCTTTGGGAAAGTGAAAGATATTGTTGTCATGCATGATTAAGTAAATCAATAGTTGATTGATTGTACTTGTAATCTTATAATGACAAATCTTTGTTTGAATATTAATATTTATGGCACTTCTTCATCTGTTTACCCATGCATCTTGATGCATTGATGAAGTCCTTGAGATTGCTATAGTCCATAGAATGGGGTTACGCATATGATGGTGACCATGAAATACATTCTCGACTGCGATTTCTAAATGTTCCTGGTCGATGAGCCTTCGAGAATGGGATATCGATATATGCTCGTTAGAGACTGATATTCATGTTGTGTCTAGTGTAGTGCGCCGCGTTTTCATCGGCGTTGGCTTGGAGAAGTCAGCACGCATGAATAGGTGCTCATTAGGAATGAGTTCACTGAACGACCTTACTCGGAATTCTATAAGTGGTTACCATTTGTCGAGTATAGAATTCTTAGTCATAGTTGTGCACCATTACTCCTCATGACCCGAGGCGTCATTGAGGTCTTGATAGATAGCTGTGTACTTTGATTTAATGACTGATCACATGTGGGTCATAAAGTCATTATTTTGGGTATTCAGTGATGCTGTCAGAGGCCTATGATTGTCGTTGGGGATTCACCACTAGTCTTGATGAACCAGGATGTCCTATGTGTTTTTCTATATATGATTCGAGGAATCTCAGGCCAGAGTGGGTAGTGCTTGTGAAAAATGAGTTTTTCATATACGCACACAATGAATCATATAACGTGAAACAAATACATAGTTATTGAAATCATAAGGGGCCTCGACCAACCAATGCCCTTGATTCAATCGGGACATATTGAGTGAAATGAATGTACTGCACGCTAACTATGGTTGACAGGTTCTCGTACGTTGCTAGTCATTTGTATCTAGGTCTTCGTGAAGCGCAGATGCTAGGCGCTACCCACGATCGGTAGGTTGTTGCCGAAATTGTATTTCGGTCATTGTCTATTAAAGGAGTTTAATTGACAATGGGGCATTCAGGGTAAGCCCAAAGAAGTTGTTTGACTTCTAAATCACAAAGGTTGTGATCCTACTGCTATGATACACTTGAGCCTCGCTGGGTCACAATCAACCGGCCGCCGATCTATCGATGAGAATTGAGACTTAAATATTAAGTGCTCAAGATTGTGTGATTGATATTCAAGATATGAGTTTAATTTTTGATAGCTCCTCACTTTAGTGGAGTTTCTATGTTTGGAAAGGTTCTATCTATAGAAAGTTCTAAAATTAAAAAGTATGATATATTTATCTCATAATTATGTACGTCATTTGTACATCAAGTAATTCAATTGCATTGACCTACTTGGATTATGAGTTTAGTGCTCATGTGTTGGCTTTTGGGCAAGTGGGAGATTGTTAGCATACACTTGAGCCTCGCTGGGTCACAATCAACCGGCCGCCGATCTATCGATGAGAATTGAGACTTAAATGTTAAGTGCTCAAGATTATGTGATTGATATTCAAGATATGAGTTTAATTTTTGATAGCTCCTCACTTTAGTGGAGTTTCTATGTTTGGAAAGGTTCAATCTATAGAAAGTTCTAAAATTAAAAAGTATGATATATTTATCTCATAATTATGTACGTCATTTGTACATCAAGTAATTCAATTGGATTGACCTACTTGGATTATGAGTTTAGTGCTCATGTGTTGGCTTTTGGGCAAGTGGGAGATTGTTAGCATATATGACCTGTAAGCCAAAAGTTGGCCTATTGGGCTGTATGCACCCAAAGCCCATTAGTTACTTAATGACCCTATAAATATGTCATTCTAATTGAGAGACTCAATTCATTCCATACGATTCCATTCACTCTCATAAGATGGCCAACGCCAAAATAGCACTGGTGTTGGCTTGTAGATCTGGTCAGGTTGATTGGACTCGAAGGACTACCGCTATCAGATTCACGTCGGTGAACGGTAATCTCTTTTCGTGCATTTATATTTGATATTTGCATGTTTATATATGAATCAGACGCGATCGACCATCCCCGGGTCAGATGTGTTTATTGTATTATTTCCGCTGCGTTTGGATCTGGTGCCGGGGTACGGAAACCCAACACGACATAGAGTGAAATACTTATTCTAAGTTCTATTAATAGGATTACTTATCATAATTCTAGATGTTCGGTGCAAAATGCATTATCTATCTTTTAGTCTAAAATCCACTTAAGCAGAAGTCTTCAGTAAGCAAGGCAGCATTTGATTCTTCTAAGTAGATTACTAGAATAAATGATAATTGTATATGGTAGATAATTTATCGATTTGTATCTAAAATACACCAAACTTTCTTCCCCAAATATCCATTCCTCAAAATACCCTTTGTGAGAAAACAAAATGTATAGAATAAAAAAGTGAGATTGTCAAAATGGTCCTCTAAGTTGACATATTTTGAAATTTGGTCATTTAAGTAGTCAATCTTGGTCATGTAAGTTGGTTTTTGGTCCTATTTCGTCGAAATGGTGATGTGACGCCGGACATGTCAGTAGATTTCCGACTCCACGTCAATATTTTCCAACACCACGTCAGCACCAATGAAATAGGATTAAAATAAAAAAAATCCAACTGATACGTAATTTTGACTACTTAAATGATCAAAACCCAAAATAAGCAAAATTAAAGGACAAATTTGACTAGTTTCAAATTATTCTACCATAATTACATATTATTCAAATATTTATTGTATACAAAATTATATTTTTATTAAAACTTAATATAAACACGCGGACATGTGTGGAAAAATTCTAGTGTAAATTTGTGTGTTTTCATGAATGAGATAGTTACCCCTTCCTATATTCACATACACTACATGGTCTCTCACCTAAACACAACTTAGTATTTTTATCAAAGAATTTGCTATTATCCTTTACCTCTGTTTGATAAAGACCAGATTTGGTGGAATTTGGGTTTATAATCACTACTTTATTGCTTGGTGGAATGAGGTTTTAAAACATAATTAGTATTTGGAAAGATTTGAGGAGATTCATTAAACTAACTGAAATCCTTCCAAATTGGTTGGATTTATTGGAAACTGGGATGTAAAAGAAATATAAAATTTCTTTTCAAATATTATTTATCATTTTCAAAATTTTTAGGTATTTATAATTTGTTTCTCATTTATACATCACAACTCTCTTCAAAATACACTTTAAATTCCTTAATTTTCAAACAAAAAATCTCGAAAATGCTTTTTTTAAAAATAAAATAAAAAAACTTTTACCAATATACATAAGCTCTAACTGGAATTCCAAATCTTTGGAATTTCTATCGTACCAAAATCAAATCTAAATTCCAAATCAAACCATCCATCAGATGCAAGGACACAAAACTCCACCAAATATAATATAGAACAGTGTTTTTCAACTTTTATTCCGTATCCCCAACATAGTCAATACATATGTTGTTCAAATTTAAGTACTGACATATGAACTATGAGCTTATTGCTTTCAACCAAACAATTCTAGATATAGTTGTCACACTTAAAAAAAAATTATTTGGATTGTGAGATATTTGAATTATACAGTTTAGTTTCACTTTGCTTATTTAGATGAATAAACTTCGGGTGAATAACGAGTTCATTCTCACTTAAATTAGACATATTTATTAATAATTGTGATGTATTTCAAATTCATCTGAAATATTGTTTGGTGTAATTCTAAAATACCCTCAGCATTATAATAATAATAATTTAATATTATTATTTTATTAATATCATTATATTATTATTATTATTATTATTACTATTAATACATAATAATCATATAAATCATATAATAATTTAAAATAGTGATAAATAATAAATATATAACAAAAACAATATATATATATATGTATATAACATATATGCAATAAAATAATAATAATATAATATATATATATATATATAATATATTTTTATTATTATTAGTAGTAGTAGTATATAATATTATAATAATTCAAGACCTCCTATGAATTAATCATTAACCAGAATATAAAAACCGTCAATCCTTGAACTATAACAGTACAAAAACACCCTAATCGACACACATCGTCATAAGCGGGCAATAGTACAATAGTTTTCAAATGCCAGTTTTAATATTCAAACCTAGAATGATTTATTCATAAGATACATAAGGACCAATTCAAGGCATAAGTAAGTAAATGAGATTCAAGTTAACACAAGTAAATATTTAGCCTATCATACTTTTATGATAAAACAAAAATAAAGATAATAGAATACTTACAGAAAGGAAGAGCAGAATAGTAGAAGTTGTAATCAAAAGCAAACTGTTTATTAATATGGACGAGAATATTACAAGAGTGGATGATTTTCAGTCTGCTAAACAAAGAAAATAAAAGCTCATTATATAGGAGTGGAACATCGGATTCCAAATCCGGACTTCAAACACAAAATAGTGCAGACTAATAATAAAAAAGTACAAATAGGAACCACACTAATTTACAACAGTAGACGCACTAAAATAAAATAATAAGATAGTGAATGGAATATATTCCATCGTACAATACTTTATTAAAGTAATATGCCTCTTTAGTCATAACCACTAAAGTTTGTCTGCCATTGAGCCGAATAAGGCGGAATCAGCATCTTCTTTTTATAATGCTTTGTCTTTATCTTTTGAGGTGGATCCAGTAGACCCGGTTTCCATCATGGTGGCTTTGAATGTTTCAAAAATATCATCGAAAGGAATATTGGGATCTTGTGCATCCTGTAAATCATTTTCTCCTTAGTCATTACCTCGGATTTCATTCGGCATTTTCGAGCAATATGTTCGAATGGTGAAGGTTGCTCAAATGAATTTCTAACAAAATTATCCGTTTGATAGGTAGCAACGGGATCCGCAATCAGTTCCAAAGTATCAATTCCAAACATTTGTTTGGTATCTGGATTTCCTTTAACATTTTATCCCAAAATTTTGAATAAAAATTCCTTTTAAGGCAGGGGATATGAGTGTCAGTATAAGACACTTCTGGCGACCATTTCCAAAGCCAAGGAATAGAAAATTCAACAAAGAAATAGAAAGATGTTATTCCGGTTATACCAGAACTTTGTTGTTGTAATTGAATTAATTTGGGAGATAAATCAATCCATTCATCAAAATAGGTTTTATAAATTTCTGGTAAAATTTTATGAGTAGTGCCATATTTGCCCCACCAAGTTATAAACCAATTTGGAATATCATGTTTATATACTTCGGTACAAATTTTAAGAAACCACGAATGTCGTTTTCTTATTGTTTTCATAGAAGAAAACCGTATGAAATGCTTCAACATAATCCCAATAATTATATTTAATCATTTGATTATTAGGAAAAAAAAATTCTTTTTCCTCAAGAGCTGATATGCCCCATTCTGTCGGAGTTATGACTCGTTTAATAATAATTTTACTAAATGTAAAGTTTTCCTTCTGATTTAAAGGAAATCGTGTATCGCATGAATATGTATGAGTAATTGCTCATAATAATTTCGTGACTTATAAGTCCCATAAGTAAATGAAGCAGTGTCAATGTACCTGCTCATAATCTTCCAGGGTTCATTGCCCAATTTCAAATCAATATCTTCAAGGAAAAATATGATTTCCTGGGAATCATTTTTGATAAAATTATGTGATTCTCCTTCATCGTTATTAACGATATTAGCATATGATGTTGTTGTTTCAGTTTCAGGGATATTACCCTCTTTCTGCTGTTTAAAAGCAAGGAATTCTTGATATAAAGGATCCTGCTCTTGAGATAAATTCTTAGCTATGAGCTTACGTGGTCCATGTTGAGCTATAATATGCTCTGGAATTTGTCCTCGGCCTCCTCGGCCACCCCTTCCTCTATAAGATTGACTCATACCTGAAAATATTTCAAGCATTTAAATATTCACAAGTCAAAAAGTCGGGAAGAGAATTTTCTTCACCTTTTTTTATATATTATATCAAAATCAAATGGAGCTAAATGAGCTTGCCAACGAGCAAACATTTGTTTAGAGACATCATGTTTAAAATCTTTATTAAACATAAATTTAGCAGACTTACAATCCGTTTTATTATAAATTTCTGATTATATAAGTCATCATGGAATTTTAAAAAACATTTAACAATTGCAAGAATTTCGTTTGCTATAGTTGCATAATTCTTTTGACTGTCATTCCATTTGCCAGAATAAAATCTAATTAAAAATTCATTTTTTAAAATATGATCTATCTG
The DNA here is from genome assembly GCA_907163345.1 of Haberlea rhodopensis. Lineage (NCBI taxonomy): Eukaryota > Viridiplantae > Streptophyta > Magnoliopsida > Lamiales > Gesneriaceae > Haberlea > Haberlea rhodopensis. The sequence continues at coordinate 4,356,133 of CAJQUN010000007.1, forward strand.
TTTCAATATACCTCCATAACCAATATCAAAGGCATCTGTTTCAATAATTTTATTCCAATTTGGATTCGCTATTATTAAACAGGGTAAATATTTTACCTTTTGTTTAATAGTTTGAACTGCCTTAGTATGTGCATCAGTCCAAGGTTTAGGAACCTTTTTAAGTCTATCATATAGAATAGCTGAATCTTGAGTTAAATTTTTATAATAAGCAGAAATATAATTAGACTTCCTAAAAATCTCTGTAATTGAGTTTTATCAATTATTTTATCTGGCAATTTAGAAGCAAATTCTATATTACGCGAAATAGGAATTATATTTCCTTTATTAATATTATGGCCTGAAAATCTTATCTCAGTTTGAAATAAAAACATTTTAGGTTTAGATATAACTAAGCCATTTTGAATAATAATTTTCTTAAACATATCTAAATGTTTTATATGTAAATCAATTGTTTTGGAATATACTAAAGTATCATCTATATAAACAATTATAAACTCACTATAAGGAGTAAAAATATCATTCATAATTTGTTGAAATTCAGAAGTTGCATTTTTCAAACCAAAAGGCATTACATTCCACTCATAATGTCCTATGAGAACATTAAAAGTAGTTTTATAGGTATCACTTTGATTGACTTGAATTTGCCAATAACCTGATTTCAAATCAAATTTTGAAAATAAGATAGAATCATATAATCTATCTAATAAATCTTTTTTATTAGGGATTGGATGTCTTATCCATTTTAAAACTTTATTTAATTGTTTATAATTAATAACTAATCTCGGTACTCCACGTTCTTGTACACTCTTTTTATTCACATAGAAAAACAGTACAAGACCAAGGAGATTGAGAAGGTTTAATTAATTTCTTTTGTAATAAGGATTCAATTTCCTTTTTACATCATTCTAAATATTCAGAGCTCATTTGACATGGTCGAGCTTTTCTAGGGATTAATTTTTCATTAAAATCATCCTCATATGGTAAAGAGATAATATGCTTTTTTCGATTCCAAAAAGCATTGGGGTGATCACAAGAAAATTGTTGTGCAATTAACTTAATTTTTTCCTGTAATCTAGGATTTTGTAACTGATCACTTATTGTTATTGTGTTCACTTCAAATTTTAAGAATTGTAATTGATGAATCTTATTTTGTAGATGATTATGTATAATATTAATGTATCGTGGAGAATGAGCATCTAAGAATTTTAAGAAATAGTTTTTCCTTCAAAAGTACCACGAATACCTAAATTATCAATTATGTAATTGGGTATAATTGGGTTAAATGGAGATCCAAGTATTACTTGGTTAGTAATATCCTTAGCTAATAAAAAGCTAGTTTTGATGCAGGTTTTATTAATGCAAATAGAAACTTGGGAAGTTTATATTGGATATCTAATTTCTGTCCAGCAGCATGTGATAAACTATGAGTTGTTTTGCTGTAATATCTAGTAGGAATTAGTCCTTCTTGTATCACATTTAAATCTGCACCACTATCAATAAGTGCTATAAATGTTTTGGAAAAATGATTATCAATTAATAAAGTAATCTGAGTATACCATTTTTGAGCAACTAGAATTTCTAATGTTGCCAGAAAATCATGTTCTGGTGGTAATTTAAAATTATCTTTATTAGGAAATTTTGGAGATGTAATTGGAGAATTTTGATTATCTTCTAATTTAATTTCTTGTTTAAAATTATCAATCTCTATAAATAAATCATGTATTGAAGTGGGGGTATCATTTGATTGTCTTTTTCTTAGAAGTTTATAAACTTCTGTCATATAATATGGATCGTTGGAACTGACAATACTAGTCCAGGGAATATTATTGAAGTTGAAGTGGAAGGAATATCTTCCATTTGATCAATTAATTTATATCTTAGCTCAGGGTCTTTAACTAATTTTAGAAATTCTAATATATTGGTATTAGTTAAAGTATTTACATTTAAATCCTGAAATTGTGATAATATTTTATAATATGAAACATTTGATTCATCTGAAATAGTTTTAATACAGGGTTGTCCTATTGAAAAAGGTTTACAACAATTTGTTTCGAAATGACTAGATTCATTCTCTAAAATCTGAAGATGTTTTGATTCTTCTGAATCACTCGAATCATAAGATGAGTCTGATGAATAATCAGAACTGTCAAAAGAATGTACTAGTATTATATTAAGAGCATCCTTAATATTATCAGTAATATTTAAATTATTAATTGTTTCTTTCATTCTGCATTTATTAGCATAATGACCTTGATAACCACATCTAAAACAAGTTATGTTTTGTTTTTTAGATATTTTTGCTGATTGTCGAAATTTTTTTCTTTCACTTTTGTGATCTAATCTTTTTTGAGAATATTTTCTTCTTTTCTAAGGTTTTTGCAAATTTTTATCATTTTTGAATGTTTTATTTTCAGAATAAATCTTATTCTGTCATGGTATGTCCATACCAAATTGTTCACAAAATTGTCCTAATTGTGTTCGTTCAGACAAATTTTGTCTTTTAATTTGTTGATTTAATTTAATTTCGTTGCATAGGGCTAATCCCTCTTGGACACATGTGCCTATAAGTTTTTCATACGTATAGGAATCATAAGGGATATTAATATGATCATTTTTAAGATTCTTCCTAACTCTTTCAGCAAAGAGATGAGGTAATCCATCAATAAATTTGGATTTCCAATGTGAACTATTACAATCTTGTAATTCCATAACTCTATTGAGAAATGTGTCTTTATACCATCTAAAATCAGTTAGTGTTTTACATCTTAAATTCTGTAAAAGAGTTCGAATATTTTCATTTTATTCAGAATATCGACCAGTAAAATGATCAATAATATTAACAAATAAGTGTAGACAACATTTTCTACAATGTTGTTATTTTCTTGTTTAACTGTATTTATAATTTTCTCTTTATTAGCCAGGGTTAAATAATTATCCCACCAGCCTTTTAATTGACCAGTAAATCCAGCAATGATCATATTAGCAATAGTTTTATCATTATTGCCATTACTTTTGCAAATAGTAGAATACAATAGCATCCTATGAGCTACGTTATAAATTTGTTTATCATGATATCCATCAAGATTCCATTCATAAATATGTTTACCACAATAACTATTATTAACAATATACTCTTTTTCTTCATGCAGAATATCCATAGGAGAAGGTCTCCTGTAATAAAATAATCGTTGTGTGGGTCGATCAACCCATTTATTTTTTAATTTATTAATTTGATCATGAAAAACTTGTTTATGATCTTGATTAGTCTCCATTTGTTCTGGTAGTTCAGTATCAAGAACTGAAACTGATAAATTTTAATTTTTAAATTTATTATTTAAAAATGTTTCTAATTCAAACATTGATTTTAATTTAAAATCTTTGATTTCAGGTGAAGGTTGTATGCTAGGGGTTGCAAGTATAATTTCTGATGGTGGTGTTATAGATACTGATGGTTGAATCTGAGTAATATTTTTATTAATAATTTCAATACGATTGTGTAACAAATTAATTTGTTCTCCTAATATATAAGGAAAATATTTGTATAATTTTGTTGTTTTAATAATTTATTAATATGTTGACAAGTAATCTGCAAAGTTTCATTCTCTAATACTTTTGAAAATGCTGAGAAATTAAGAATCGTTCATTCTTTTTTAATTTCAAAGGGTTGTTGTGGAGGATATAGATTTTTCAAAATATTGACATTCGAAAGTTTATATGTTCTTTCTAATACTTGAATATAAGGTTCAACATATGTAGATATAAACCATGGTATAAATGGTATATAAGAATTTTGATCAGAACAGAACTTATAAACTTCATTCGGTAACAAAGTTTGTTTTTCTTTTGAAATATTGTCAAAAAACCATTTTCTAAATTGTTCCCATTTAGGTTGATTAAATTCATTTTTTTTTCTGCCTGGCACTAGATCCAGGGCTAAAATCTATTTTAGTTGTATTATTCATAAAGAAAAATTCATTTCTGATTCAGTTATTTCTGATTCTTTTAATCCTCTGACTATAGTGTCTGGATTAATATATAATTTACTTATCCTTTCATGCTGTAAATTCGGCACAGTAGACGTAGAAGCTCTATGAGGAGAATTTTCCTCCATTGGAGATATATGAGAAAAATGTGAATATGACTTAGATGATTTAGATCTTAAAGATCTAGGTATTGATTGTAATAATTTTTGTTGATTATTTGGTTCAAATTGTAATTGAATTGAACCATCATTGGTTTGTATAACATCAACCAAATTGTTCTGAATTCTGGTTTGAACAGGAATTGCATGTTCAATTGTCCAGTTGTCAGGGAAAACAATTTCATCCCATTTAATAGTTGTACGTGTTGTAATGTTTGATCGACTAAAATTAGTTTCAATTAATATTGTTTCATTAATTGGTTTATCCATTCTCCTACATTGAGGATTTAATGTATGTAAATGTTTATAGTAAATAAATAAATACGATAACAAATACAAATTATTTCTGTTCCTGGAGCATAATGATAACCATGAGTTTTAACATTCAATGTTAAAGCATATTAATATCAGATAATGATAATTGTAAATTTGGATATACATCAAAATAAACAGGGCCATGAGCCAAACTAGATTGAATAATTCCAATCAAAGATTGTTTCCAATTTAAATTTCTACCATCTCTTAAAGCTGCTATAAAGCTTTCTGGTAAGCCTTCTAATGTTAAAGGTTTAAAAGCAATTTGCACTAACCCTATGTGATGAAATTTATATATTTCAATACAAGGCAAAATATCCTTTTCACTTAGTAATTTTAAAACCATTTCGTCATTATTTAATGATACTGCTTCTTCAGTAGTTTTAACAATTTGTTTAATTCCTAATCTTTCAAAAGCTCCTAACTTATATATAAGTTTAGGTTCTATTTTAGGAATTGTCCATCTATTTAATAATTCTAAATTCTGAGGTACATGTATTCTTATACCATACTGTTCTTAACAGTATTCTGTTTCTTGATAAGGTTTAAATTCATTTGAATAAGGCTACTTGTGTTAACTCTCATCATCCTCTACTTAACTTAATACCTCATTTGCTCTGATACCATTCAAGACCTCCTATGAATTAATCATTAACCTAAGACTTCTACAGAATATAAAAAACGTCAATCCTTGAACTATAACAGTACAAAAACACCCTAATCGACACACCTCGTCATAAGCGGGCAATAGTACAATAGTTCTCAAATGCCAGTTTTAATATTCAAACCTAGAATGATTTATTCATAAGATACATAGGGACCAATTCAAGGCATAAGTAAGTAAATGAGATTCAAGTTAACACAAGTAAATATTTAGCCTATCATATTTTATGATAAAACAAAAATAAAGATAATAGAATACTTACAGAATGGAAGAGCAGAATAGTAGAAGTTGTAATCAAAAGCAAACTGTTTATTAATATGGACGAGAATATTACAAGAGTGGATGATTTTCAGTCTGCTAAACAAAGAAAATAAAAGCTCCTTATATAGGAGTGGAACATCGGATTCCAAATCCGGACTTCAAAGACAAAATAGTACAGACTAATAATAAAAAAGTACACATAGGATAAATCATATTTTCTTCTTTTCTTATAATAAGGTTTTTGCAAATTTTTATCATTTTTGAATGTTTTATTTTTAGAATAAATCTTATTCTGTGATGGTATGTCCATACCAAATTGTTCACAAAATTGTCCTAATTGTTTTCGTTAAGACAAAGTTTGTCTTTTAATTTGTTGATTTAATTTAATTTCGTTGCATATGGCTAATCCCTCTTGGACACATGTGCCTATAAGTTTTCCATACGTATATGAATCATAAGAGATATTAATATGATCATTTCTAAGATTCTTCCTAACTCTTTCAGCAAAGAGATGAGGTAATCCATCAATAAATTTTGATTTCCAATGTGAACTATTACAATCTTGTAATTCCATAACTCTATTGAGAAATGTGTCTTTATACCATCTAAAATCAGTTAGTGTTTTACATCTTAAATTCTTTAAAAGAGTTCGAATATATAATATATATATATATATATATATATGCATATATAATAATAATAATAATACTATATATAATACATGAATAATATCGTTAATAATAATATTATTATTATAATAATCATATGATAATAATAATAAAAACAATAATATATAATATATAAAAATAATCTATATAATAATCATAATATATATATATATATATTATAATGATAATCATATAATAATAATAATAATAATAATACAAATTGAAATAATACAAATATAATATATAATAATAAAGTTGTATGAAATAAGTTGTATTTTTTGGCAGAAATTTCAATTTTTGTGATAGTAAAAATGTGGGAAGGATATACATGTCATTTTGTTGGAAAATGAGATTAGAATGAGATAAAAATGATAGGATTTTTTTTTTTAAAACTTGAACCAAACATGGGATGGTCCCATCCCATATAACAAACACAAATAGAATATAAAATATTAGTAGGAAGATATGTTTTTAAAAATAAAATCTAATATTGATGACTAAAATATGAAATGACACTTTTACCATTACAAGCTGTGTAGCAAAGCTATTCAAAGTTTACCCGTAAGTATGGAAAATAGAATGCGTTAGTTTTCAACACACCAATTAACAACAACAATATTCATAGAATTTAATTAAATAGCGCCAATCATTATTCATCAGACCGAGAAAATGGATTCGCGCCTCCATCCGATACTTCTCTTTTTGGCCGTCGTCAATTTCCTCGCCTTCGCCTACGGCGGCCGCGCTAGTGGCGGCGGAGTGGGGGTGATTGAAGTGACTTACAAATTCCCGGGCTCTGATCGGAGCCTCAGTGCCCTAAGAGCACACGACGTCGTTCGCCACCTTGCAATTCTAGCCGGCGTTGACATTCCGCTTGGAGGAACAGGCCGCCCCGACTCGATTGGGTATGCTGCTTTCGGTTTTTGTTTGTCGTTATATGGTGTTTGGTACGGATTTTGTTGGAATGAATTGGTGATTAGGAAATCCTGCCTAGTGTTGAGTGTTAATTATTTAGTGAACGGATGATCGGATACAGTACTTTTGTGGAGTTGTAGTCTCGGAACTTCGCTGGATGTCGGGGGTGTGTTTAATGCTTGGATAAACTAGTGATTGCGATATTTTGTGTGGTTAAAGGTAGTAGTGAATGCACCTCTTCTAATAGTATGTGATAACGTACAATGCTATCAAGAAATGGGAGTTTTGATACTGTGCCAAATATTAGTTGTGTCGTTTTGAGTAGATGAATAATTTACTGAAATGTATGTGCTTAAATATATTGGTTGTGCGATGAATCAACTACGGGATACACTATTCTTAATAAGTTTAGTCTCTAAGCCATGCCAGTATTAGGGTTTGGATTATTGCTTGAATAAATGAGTAACATGGTTCTTGTACGAAGTCATAAGTTTATCGTGCAGTAAAGATTGATATAACACGGTGCTTGTACAAAACCATAAGTTTTATGCTAGCTTGGTTGTAATCAAAATATGGTAGATATATAGGATACAACGATCTTAGAGAATGCTAACTTTTAAACTGTGCAAATTTTCGGGGTTTAATTTTTTTCTTTCACTTTAGGTAATGATATGTTTTTTCTAGATAAAATGCATTTGGCCCCTGTTGATATTGAGAGTAACTAATACCCTTGAGGAAGAACTGGGCGCAAGAATATTTTACTAAAACTTCCTTTACTCAAACGATGTTCATGCAGTCACACTTTTTGAGTCTTTTTACGGTTTTCTACTTTCTTTGCTCTCTCTCGTAATGACTCAAACTGTGCTATCTATCATATTAAAATTACTTTCCTTTATTATTCTTTGTTTATTAGCATATGTGAAAAAGAAAAAGTTTAAAAGATATCAAGTTAGACGTATGAATTTCTTTGCTTATAAAGTATAGTTATGAAAATTAAACCTTCAAGTTTTTGGCCTAATTTTTTTTTCCTGATGAGGGTTTATACGTACTTTAAAGTATCGGGAGACCAAATTACTCTCGCTTAAAGTGCTCATAGTTTCTGTCAGCACTAATCAATCAGTGAATCATTGTGAATGCATAGAGAACTAAATTTATTCTTGTCTAATGAATCATTGATTAGATAAGAATTTCTTCTGTTATGGTTAGTTCAATATCTGGCTACAATGGAGTTGTATAGCAACACTGCCATTATTTTCTTTGTTTGTGGTCTGACTATGTTTGGTTTTTACATTGTTGTTTGAAAACTGTATGATTGTGAAGTCATGCTGCTTAGGGAGTTGGTGTTTCTCTTTTATCAATTCAGTGGTGATATTCTACACTGTGCCTCATTAAAGCCAGAGTCATATCTCCAGAGAGTTATGGAAAAATATTTATCTATGTTATGAAAAAAATAGTGCCGCATTGATCTTTACGTGAATTCTGTTAGGGATCTTTAGGTAAAAAAGTTACATCTGTGCATGTGGCAAATAGACTAAGTACACAATAGTTAAACCCTATTGCAAGGCCATGTTTATTTCTTTTGGTGATTTTGATCTATCCCTCTTGTATAGTTTGCCATTTTTAATCTATTTACTGGCGAGGAACTGTGCCAAAACATCACCTAGGCACAAGCGAGTTTTGTAAAAAGAAAAAAAGACGAAAGTATCTTATAGACTCATGTTTACTGCCAGTTTACACAAGGGACTTACTGTTGTGGTAGACACACATTGAAAAGGAGCAACCTTGCATAGAGTTGTGTGGTCCATTTTCTGTTCCACTTTTTTACTGCTTACTAAGTTACAGAGCTTTAAATGTGATTTAAAATGCATGAATTGAATCTTTCTACCTGCTTGTTCATTCAAAAAATGATAAGAAAAGGTATCGAACCGGACTCTTAAGCTAATTAATGTTTTTTCGTCATATTTGTATTTCTCTCATTTTTGGTGTTGGTTTTGATGATACAGGCTTTACTATGCTAAAATAGGGATAGGAACGCCTGCAAAGGATTATTATGTTCAAGTTGATACTGGAAGTGATATAACGTGGGTTAATTGCATTCAGTGCCATGAGTGCCCCCAAAGAGGCTACCATGGTGTATGATCCTCATCGCTTTTTGTTACCTATATATTTTGTCTCTTGGGATGAGGTTATAGAATGCTCACAAAATTGGGATTTTCTTTGGCTTTATCATCTTATTTTTACAAAGTTTTTATATTTTGGCAGATAGAACTTACACTTTACAATCCCAGCGACTCTTTGACTGGTAAACTGGTATCATGCGATCAAGATTTTTGTAAAGAGATAGGAGGAGGTTCATTTTCTGGTTGCACAGCAAATACATCATGTTTCTATACCGAGGTTTATGGAGATGGGAGCTATAGCATGGGATACTTCGTTGAGGACATTGTCATTTATGATCGAGTGTCTGGCGATCTAAAAACCACATCAGCAAATGGGAGTGTTATATTTGGGTATTTTAAGTTGTATTTCAGCGTTCTTTATGGTTTCAACTATTTCTGAGACTGGAATATTTTCTGCAAAACAAACTTTTTCTATCTGTCATACGCATACAGTATGGTAGCTAATATCAAACAGATGTCTTGGTAACTAAACATGGTCCTATATGGTCCACAGTCATAATAGTGCTAAAACTTGCAAGTATTTGCTACATAAGTGATCTTTTGTGGTTCTACAACTTGAAAAAAATGCTTCTGATATTTAACAGATGTTTTTGTATCCATAAAAGCATCATTTTGAAGTGGAAATGGTAGAAATTTGTCCTTAAATCAAGTTTCATGAAAGTGATACAGCAGCCTGGCAAATAATAATTTTTTTGGTAGAAAGTTAAAATTTTGTAACCTACACATTATCTGTTTAATTTACTGCTGGAGAGCTTAAACTTTGAGGAATCTGTTACACTTACTTCAATTCAATGTGCACGCAATTGTACATTATTTGTGCGAGCACATGCAAAGTCAAGATTGCTTTAAGATGCTGAATTTGAACTTACAATTCATTTATCGAACAAGACATGGGCTCCCTATTTTCTCCCATATTTTCTCCCATACCACTCGTATATGGTTTTTTCCCTATGTGGTTTCTTCTTAGGATACATTACTTTGAATCAACGTGATAGTTCTAAGTAAGTCTTTTCTTCTGAAAAACCTTCTCTGGCCAGCATCATTTTAGCCAAATTTTTTATCCGTGGTCTTTGACTCAATACCGAACCGATAACTGATCACTGATCATTTAACCTCTATGATACTCTTGTGATACGTGTATTTGAAGATCTTAACATAAGATTTGAGTTATTTTCATTTTTGTGTATTAAAGTTTTGGAATCTCTAATTGGTGATGTACGCATTTTCATTAGCCTAACATTATGTGCAATGTTTTTGGGCAGATGTGGTGCGAGACAATCTGGGGATCTTGGATCATCAGATGATGCACTTGATGGGATATTGGGTTTCGGAAAATCCAATTCCTCAATGATTTCACAGCTAGCTTCATCCAGAAGAGTAAAAAAGATGTTTGCACATTGTTTAGATGGTGTGAATGGTGGAGGCATCTTTGCCATTGGGCATGTTGTTCAACCACAAGTGAATACAACGCCTCTGGTGCCAAACCAGTATGCCAGATCTTTCTTTGTAATTCTAATGTGTCACTTGGCTCTGTGTCTTGTATCACGTTACTTCCTCAGTTAGAATGATGCTTCTTGTTTTTTCTTGATTTTTTCTTCATAAAAGACTAAAAAATTCTGTTTTATCCTCCGATACCATGCAGAAAACCTAGAAGGCTATGGAGCAGTGTAGTCTGGCAAATAATCATTTGTCTTTTTATTGGAATGAGTTTAATGTTTAGAAGTATTCTTTACTTTGAATCTTCTTGAAGTTTTGCAGAGTTTAGTTATGTTTCTTCCTCATGCTTTATACAGTTCGCCTCATGTCTGTAAGCTCAATGAGATGTAAGGAACCACATACGCAATGGTTTAAAAAACAGGTAGCATCTGATGGAATGTGATGGAAATATCTCAAACTTTTAGCAAAGGAGAACTGTGTTATTGTAGTTTGTACTAGTTAAAAACCTTTGCACCTCATAGTACTTGTATAGAAATAAATAAGTCTTATCACTGACATATTTACAGCCCTTCCTTAGTGTGTGTGAGAAACTATTCTCCAGTTCCTTTCTACTTCATTCTTCCAGTTTCCCTCGAATAGATATTTCAAATTTGTTATTTTGTATCTAAAAGCTTTAACCATATAAATTCAACTTCAGGCCCATGAACCCTTTTCTATTCATTACAATTGCAGGCCCCATTACAGTGTCAATATGACAGCAATTCAAGTTGGCCTTGATTTTTTGAATCTTACCACTGATATCTATATGATTAATGATAAGAAAGGGGCAATTATTGATAGCGGTACCACACTGGCATATCTTCCACAGGAGATTTATGTGCCACTAGTGAAACAGGTACCATCTGCAGTTGTTTCAATCAAGTTTACTAAATTCTTGTGCTGAGGAGCTGGAAATTTAACACACTATCTGCATTATATTTATTAGATACTCTCCTGGCAGTTGGATTTGAACTTACAAACGCTTCATGACCAGTACACTTGCTTTGACTATCCAGAAAAGTATGGCTTTCGTTTGATGCTTTCCTATGAGTTGATATCAGTTGATGTTCCTGTTCATTATTAATTTATTATTGATGTTGATGATTTAGAGATTATTTATGGACTTGGGATAATATTTTATTTAACTTGCTTATGAGTTTGATGCTTATTTAACTTCTGTATTTTATTTTCCTAGCGAGCTCTTGTTTGATTGGCCTAATGTTGTTCAGTGAATAGTATTTGATAGACTGTGATAGATATCATATAGATTTGCTTTGCATGATTACAAGAATGTTTGACATTTGTTACTGGACTATATATACTCATTCAAGCGTTTTTCTATACTGTTTGAGTTTGTTTTCATGCAGAATTATATCTTCTTGTAGTTAAAACTTGCTGATCCCGTTGACAAATAGAAAAGCGGAGAAATTTTGGTTCTGTCCCTGACTTAAAGGCCTTGAATTTTAGTTGTGGAGAACAAAAAATACATAAGCTGTGTTGTCTGGTCAATTGTTAAATAGACAGGCTTTTACATCACTAATTGACTACAAATAGTTAATGTGACCATTGCGATTTTGTTTTTGGCAATTATAGCCTTTATGATTCATTGTGCATGAGATATCCTTAAATATTATTTTAATTTTGTTTTCTACTTGACATTTTGGTACGAATAGTTTGAATTAGTGGAATTTTGCTATGATTTAATTGCTGGAAAACGGTTCAATTTTTCAGTTAGCTTCTTTAAAAAATTGTATTTGTTTAACAGTCTCTTTTGATGTCCCAAACTCTAGTTCTTGAGGTAATTAAACTTTTCAGTGATCTGCCTCATTTATTATTATGACTTGCATTTTCACAGCATTTTCTTTTTATTCTTAGGAAGAAGTTTTGTGTACGTTTATAACCTTGTTTCTGTCTGCTGCAGTGTTGATGATGGTTTTCCCCCTGTCATTTTTCACTTTGAAAATTCGCTCTTGCTGAAGGTTTATCCTCACGAATACCTATTTCCTTTTGTAAGTTTATTCTGTTACCCAAATATAGTTTAGCAGTTGTCTTGCAGAATCTGTTACTGTATTAAATTTTTTTTTTTTCCACAAAATTTCTTGTTTTCCTGCGATTAAATCTTTGCCATAGATTTGCAGTTTTTGTGAGCTGCTGAAAAATTCAAACGCTAAGTGTTATGAAGATCAAGGCAGAGCGAAATTTGTCAAACCATGCATGAGGCGCCTGTTTCAACCATATAAAGAGCGTTTCAACTTGCATACTGCCAAGGATAAAGGAGAAGCAAGACCAGGAGGGAGTTTCATATACACATCTTCTTTTAAATCACCATGAAGGGATGCATTTTTAACATCCATTTGAAGAAGTGGCTAACATTGTGAAGCAGCAATAGACAGAATAGTACGAACGGTAGTCATTTTTGCAACCGGTGCAAACGTGTCTTCGTAGTTAATTCTATATTCCTGGCGGTTACCAAGAGCAACCAGTCTCGCTTTATATCTGTCTAATGTGCCGTCAGAGCGAAGTTTGAGAGAGTAAACCCATTTACAACAACTAGCTTTGACATGGGGTGGACATGAAACAATATCCCAGGTTGTATTGTCCTGGAGAGCTTGTAACTCCTCATCCATGGCTACTTTCCAACATGTATGCTTAAGGGCCTCCGAATAAGATGTTAGAACATGATTAGATGATAAAGTAGCATGATATGATGAAGGAGAAAAACCATACCGATCAGGTGGACGCGACGAACGTAGAGAACGTCGAAGTGGATTGTCAGAAGCCGTGGTTATCTCGGAATCCAGAGGATCAGGTGTAGGATCGGGCTCACGAGGAGGCAGAGCGGAACACCGTCTATGATAGACAAGACCAGGTCGGAAACGCGAAGTGTCGGGCAGTGGATCATCAAAGGATGGAAGAACAGGTGGTGCAGATGGGAACCCGGTGGGGGTGCTAAAAAATATTGATTTTCAAAGAAAACAACATGACGAGAAATACGAAACTTGTTAGATTGAAGCTCATAGCAAACAAACCCCTTATGAGAAACACTATAACCCATAAATGCACATTTGATGGATTGAGCTGTTAATTTATTACGTTCAAGACCAGGTAAATGGACAAAGCAGACACAGCCAAAAGTATGCAAGCTAAGGTAGCTAGGGTGATGTTTATGAAGTTGGTAATATGGAGTGGCGAACTGTAATGTACTCAATGGGAGTCGATTGATGAGATGAACTGCCGTAGATAAGGCTTCAACCCAAAATTTGGCAGGAACAACAGCTTCAAGCAAAAGCGTACGAGTAACATCTAAGAAATGACGATTTTTACGTTCTTCCACTCCATTTTGTTGAAGTGTGTATGGACAAGAATGTTGAGAGGCAATACCTTTTTGATTAAGAAAGGCTTGAAATTCACGAGACATGTATTCCCCACCGGAATCAGATCGCAATGTTCTAATAGCTTTAGAGAATTGTGTGTCAATAAAGGCTACAAAATGCTGAAAGATAGAGAAGACTTCAGATTTTGTCCGAAGAAAATAAACCCACGTAAATCTGCTATAATCGTCAATGAATGTGACAAAGTATTTATACTGTGCATGAGATATGACCGGAGAAATACCCCATACATCACTATGAATCAAGTCAAAACAATTAGTAGCCCGAGTACCATGTGTGGGAAACGAGAGAGACTTACTCTTTCATAATTTGCATGTGGCACATTCAAAAGAAGATTGAGATAATAAATTGCTTTTATTGCCCAATAAACCAGTGTTAATTACATGAGATAAAACAGTGGAATTAGGATGACCCAAACGTTTGTGCCAAATGGCACTAATATTATTAACTGTGTTACAGGCCATTGAAATAACAGGAGGAATCGAAAAATGCAGGAAAAACAGCGTTCCCACTTTAGGACCCTTCGCGAGTATCCTCCCCGACACCTTATCCTGCACGAGACAACCGGAACGAGAAAACAAAACATTACATTTGTTGTCAACAATTTGTCCCACAGATAGAAGACTAGTAGATAAATCGGGAGAAACAAACACATCTCGGAAAGAGGAATTAACATCACCAATCTCACAAATAGGAAGTTTACTTCCATTAGCAATTGTAATTTGCATGCAAAGACCCCGCATATAGCCGAAGGTTGTGATGAGTATCGGTGGCACTGGTCATATGATTGGAAGCACCAGAATCAACAAGCCAAGATTTTAACGGAGCAAGAGTGTTACCTTGAAGGCCTAAGGTAGAGAGTGCAGAGACAATCATCTGTTGAATAGTGTCGGAGGTAATAGCAGAAGTTTCTCCAACAGCTGGAGAGGAAGGGCCGATGGTAGCTTGATGGCTGGTGAACCTACGATTTTGGGGATGAGTAGGGCAATCCCGGATTACTTGTCCCGGTTTCTTGCAGTAATTGCATTTTTTCGTTTCACATTGGCTAGAGAAGTGCCCATATTCCTTACAAGTATAGCATTGAACTTGACGAAAATCCTTCCCTTTGCCTTTCACATGTGATGCATAGGCAGTTACATTAGTCAGAGGTGTATGATGCTGAAACGTCCCTTGTGTAGCAAGGCGTTGTTCTTCTCGAAGCAACTCTCCGAGACAAATATCCAAGGAAGGAGAAGGATCACGACTCATTAGAGTAGATCTGGTGATTTCAAATTCAGATCTCAGTTTCATGAGAAACTGATTTCGTTTGCTCTGGTCATGCAGTGCTTGGACAGCAGCAAGAGATCCATCCGGAACGTCAGCAGAGACAATGTCTGTAAATTCGGCCGATAAATTATGAAATCCAGTAAAGTATTCCTGGATAGAGAGTTCGCCCTGAGTATGATCGGCAATCTCATACTCAAGTTGAAAACGCCGAGCGACATTGTTCTGACTGTAAACTTTCTTCAAGTATTCCCACATAGCCCGAGATGTCTGATATGGACGCAAATTTAGAACAATAATAGGATCAACAGATGCTAAGATCCAAGTCATGATATGTGCATCTTTGATCTTCCACTGTACTAATTTCGAGTCATCAGTAGGAGTCGAAGTACTCCCATCAAGATGGCCCCATAATTCCTTTCCCATGACAAACAAGCGGAATTGAAATTCCCACACGGAATAAATTTTACCCATAAATTTGACCCCAAAATTCTCAAAATTACTCGTAGTAGTTAAGTATGAACGAAAGAAAAAAAATAGGAGTCAAATATTCGTAAGACCGACAAACCAGCGAAACACGTACAATCACCCAAAACCCAAAAATATCTCCCAAAACCCAAAAATATCTGCCGATAAACTAAATAGCAGAAGACCCAAAAAAAATTGACCAAGCCAATCAAGCAATTGAAGGGCAACGCACAAGAAATTGCACGGGCGCAAGCAAAATACGGTCCAATTGCCAAAACCCAAAAAAACTTTTGCCGATAAACGAAATTAGAAAAAAACCCAAAAAAATTGGACGAAGCCAATCAAGCAATTGAAGTCTGAAGATCGACTTCCAAGCGAGATGTTCACGTGTTGCGTAATCAATATTGGAAAAAAATTTCCGATGAAGAGCAGCGAAATCTCAGAGATTCACGAGCCAAACACTTCAAGGTTTGGAAACGGAATTCCATGAAGGTCGACGCAGAATTCAAGCGAAGACAAGTCTGAATAATCAAGGACGGAAACAATTCCGAGTATAAACACCGCAAAAAAAAAAAAATCAGAAAACCAAGTTCCCAGATAAACGAGTTGGTTCTGATACAATGAGAAATACTCAAATTTACTTTTCCAAAGAGTGAGTATCTCTTTCTCATTCCTTCATTATATATTGTACAATTACAATAGATACATTATTTATCAGTCATCCATAATTATAGAAGGTCCATATACATTCCTTAATTACAATAATACCTAATTGATCAAGTATTCATGCCTTAATTATAATCATGCCTAATTAACGGTGGTGACTTGGGCTGACATTGTCAACATACTGTTGACCAAGCTCTTCCAGAAAAGATTGTAACCGCCCCATGTCATTACCAGCCTTTGTTAACTATCTTATTCAATTTTGAAACCCAACTAACAGCACCATCTCATTATCAGCCTTTGTTAACTATCTTTATACAAATTTGAAACCCAACTAACTGCATTACCACCTAGAGTATAGACAAATCCAGTACTCTTTCTGCCATCTACATCACCGGCCATATCAGCATCAATATATATCCATGCAAGCCAAACCCAACTTTCTAAACATAAAGCAAAATTTTCAGTACTCTTTCTGGTAATTGCATTACCACCTAGAGTATAGACAAATTCAGTACTCTTTCTGCCATCTACATCACCGGCCATATCAGCATCAATATATATCCATGCAAGCCAAACCCAACTTTCTAAAACTTAAAGCAAAATTTTCAATGCCTGAGAATCCATTTCACTGCCTCTCAATGTTGTTTTCCTGGATTGCTCATAAATCTGCTCACGACTCCCACTGCATGTGCTATGTCTGGTCTTGTGCATTGGAGTGAGTAGCCATATCTCACCCAAATTAACTCAATTCAATCAAGTTAATAAATTTGTAGTAGCGTGATACATATCGTTCCCACGAGGACGTGTGAAATTTATTGTGCTAAAAAAAAAAAAATGGGGGTTTTCTTAAAATTAATTCTAACAAGAGAATTGTTAGTACCCAATTTCTTGATTGCAAACTCCTCATACATTTTCTTTTTCAACTTGTCAATCTCCATTATATCAGCTCCAATAATCAACTTATCATCAACGAGTAATAAAATGATGTACGAGCTATCAAACCTTTTGATGTAATAAGAATGATCCGCTTGACATCTCAAAAAACCGTCACCGCTCTTAAAATTGTCAAACCTTTTATACCACTCTCTAGGCGTCTGTTTTAAGCAATATTAACTCTTTTGAAAGTACACACCATTTTCTCCTTTCTATGTACCTCAAAACCCTGTGGCTGCTGCATGTAAATCTCCCTCTCCAAGTTGCCATAAAGAAAGCCCGTTTTTACATCCATCTGCTGAAGGTGTAGACCTTTCCTTTGCCACCATCCCAAGAATTGTTTTGATTGTGGTCAATTTGACCATTGGAGAGAAAATTTCAGTTTAATTAATTCCGCAGCCCGCATTGGCTCCCCAATGTTTGATAGAGACGCCAAAGAGTATTAGGGCACAAACATCATCATCAAAATTATTTTCAACAGAAGACAATTGTATTAAATTCGTTTAGATGTGCTGCCACAAAAGCCCCTTTTGTCATCATTCAAATGAAAAAAAGGTTTTTCATAAGAAATACCTTATTATTCGCAGAAGGCTTCTCGTACAAATCTGACAAAACCTTCATCAAATCCTCAGTCGATTTCTCCTTTGCAACGTTATGAGCCATGTTCTTCAACAGTGTCAATCGAATAACCCCCCAACACTTGTTTATCAAGGAGATTCCAATCACCGTTTTATGTGTCAATTGCACAGAATAATCTTTTCTCTTTTTCATTACAAATATATATAGTACAATTATAGTAACCACATTCCTATAATTCATCCTTTAACTAAGCCTAATTCATCCTTTAACTAAGCCTTTAACTAAGGAAGGTACATACATTGTGTCATTTACATTAAAGCCTACTTATTGAGTGGATTGCTTGAATTATGCAATCATCAATCATTTGCTTTTGTTTGGCCATGAATGGTGCTGGAGTGTCATCCCCCCTCAAATTGATGCTGGTTTGTCAAGAAGCAGCAATTTGCCAATCAGAAAATGATGTCGTTGTCGAGTGGTTTTGTAAATATGTCGGCAAGTTGAAGGTCACTAGAGACATGAGGAAGGGTGATTGCCTTGTTGTCCACAACTTCTCGAATAGAATGACAGTCTACCTCAATATGTTTCGTTCGTTCATGGAATACTGGATTGGTTGCGATTTGAATGGCACTAGTGTTGTCTCCATGAAGAGGTGTGGGTTCGTGTTGAGTAAATCCCAGTTCATCTAGTAGTCCACGTAGCCACATAATTTCAGAACAAGCAGCAGACATAGCACGATATTCAGATTCGGTAGAAGATTTGGATACGCGAGGTTGTTTCTTACTTTTCCATGAGATCAAGGAGTGACCAAGAAACATACACCATCCAGTGACAGAGCGACGAGTATCTGGACAGGCCGCCCAGTCAGCATCACTATAGGCAACAAGTTGAAGTTTATTCGAGGCGGGAAAAAATATCCCCTTCATAGGAGAGCCACGAAGATAGCGAATGATTCGCCTAACTGCAGCAAGATGTAGATGTCTAGGAGATTGCATGAACTGAATAACTTGTTGAACCGCATAGGATATATCAGGTCGTGTGATAGTCAAATAATTTAAGCTCCCAACAAGTTGTTGATACAAAGTGGGATCAGGAAGAAGATCACCTTCTCCACCCCGATATTTCACGTTAACTTCCAATGGAGTGTCGACAGGAGGAGAGTCCTGAAGTCGTGCCAAAGCAATGAGATCCAGTGTGTATTTATACTGATTCAAGAATATACCAGAAGGACTTGTCTGAATTTCCAACCCCAAGAAGTAGGTGAGCTGACCCAGGTCTTTCATATGAAATGAGGCTTGAAGATGCTGTTGGAGATGTGTAATTAGAGCAGAATCATTCCCAGTAATGACAATGTCGTCCACGTAGACAAGAAGAAGAACAATACCCGTCGATGTCTTGCAAAGAAACAAAGAGCAGTCAAACTTACTTTGCTGAAAGGAGAAGTGGAGCAAGTTGGATCGAAATTTTTCAAATCAAGCACGAGGAGATTGTTTCAAGCCGTAGAGAGAGCGTTTCAATTTGCAAACGTCTAATGGAGAATCAGAAGAAAGACCCGGAGGGAGTTTCATATACACATCTTCTTTGAGATCACCATGTAAGAAGGCATTTTTAACATCCATTTGATGTAGAGGCCAGCCTTGCGAAGCAGCAATAGATAGTATAGTACGCGCCGTAGTCATTCTCGCAACAGGAGCAAAAGTGTCCTCGTAGTTAATTCCATACTCCTGACGATTACCAAGAGCAACCAACCTGGCTTTGTATCTGTCCAAAGTTCCGTCGGAGTGAAGTTTGATAGAGTAAACCCATTTACAGCCAAGTGCTTTAACCTGTGGTGGACAAGTGACAATATCCCATGTGGCATTTTCTTGAAGAGCTTGTAACTCCTCATTAATAGCGGTCTTCCAACATTCATGCGTAATAGCTTCCGAGTAACACGTAGGAATGGGATTAGCTGACAAAGTAGCATGATATGAGGAAGGAGAGAAGCCATACCGATCAGGAGGATGAGAAGAACGTGATGAGCGCCGAAGAGTAGTGTCAGAGGCCGTGGTTATCACGTGATCCAGAGTTTGAGCAGTGTCAGGTGGAGGGTCGGGCTCTCGAGGATGCAAAGTTGGACGTCGTCTTTCATAAACAATACCAGGCTTGAAGCGTGGAGAAGATGTAGATGGCTCATCGAAGGATGGAAGAACAGGTGGTGAATGCGTGGACCCAATTGATTTGCTAAAGAAATATTGATTTTCAAAGAAAATGACATGACGAGAAATACGAAACTTGTTAGAGTGAGAATCATAGCAAACATATCCCTTATGAGAAACACTGTATCCCATAAAAGCGCATTTGACTGATTGAGCCGACAATTTATTTCGTTCAATACTAGGTAAATGAACGAAGCAAATACATCCAAAAGTGTGTAAATTAAGATAACTAGGGTGATGTTTATGGAGCTGGTAATATGGGGTGACAAATTGAAGTGCACTGGATGGTAATCGATTTATGAGGTAAACGGCCGTAGATAAAGCTTCAACCCAAAACTTTGCAGGAACCGCAGCTTCAAGTAACAAAGTGCGAGTGACATCTAGTAAGTGACGATTTTTACGTTCCACCACCCCATTTTGTTGTGGTGTATATGGACAAGAATGCTGGGAAATAATACCTTTTTGTTCAAGGAAATCATGAAATTGACGAGACATGTATTCTCCGCCGGAGTCAGATCTGAGGATTTTGATAGTGGTAGAAAATTGAGTTTCAACGAAAGATATAAAGCGTTGGAACATAGAGAATACCTCAGATTTGGACCGAAGAAAATAAACCCATGTGTATCTGCTATAATCATCAATGAATGTAACAAAATACTTATATTGTGCATGAGATATAACAGGGGAGACGCCCCACACATCACTATGAATCAAGTGAAAACATTTTTCTGCACGAGTACCAATGGTCGGAAATGAAAGAGACTTACTCTTTCCTAATTTGCAAGTAGTACAATCTAGAGAAAATTGAGATGACAATTGATTTTTATTTCCCAACAAACCCGATTTTATTATATGAGATAAGACAGTAGGGTTAGGATGACCCAAACGCTTGTGCCAAATCTCATTGGTATTATTAACAGCATTACATGCCATGGAAATAACTGAAGGAATGGAAAAATGTAAGAAAAATAAGCGTCCAACTTTAGGGTCCTTCGCGAGTATCCTCCCCGACACCTGATCCTGCACAAGACAACCAGAACGAGAAAACAAAACATTACAATTGTCATCAACTAACTGTCCGACGGATAAAAGACTGGTAGACAGTGATGGAGATACAAACACATCTCTGACAGAGGAATTAATATCGCTAGTCTCATGAATCGGAAGTTTAGTACCATCAACGATTGTAATTTGTAAGGAATCGGTATATGGTCGAAGATTGTGAAGATTATCCGAAGTCCTGGTCATATGATTTGAAGCACCAGGGTCAACAAGCCAAGATTTCAAATGAGCGAGATTGTTACCTTGAAGGCCTAAAGTAGAGAGTGCAGAAACGATCATCTGTTGGATGGTTTCAGGAGTAATGACCGAAGAGTCTCCAACTATAGGCGGGGAGGGTCCTACTGTGGCTTGATAACTGGTGGTTCGTCGATTTGAAGGACGTGTGGGACAGTCCTTGATGATGTGGCCAGGCTTCTTGCAGTAGTTACATTTCTTAGTGACACATTGGTTTGCCATGTGCCCATATTCTTTGCAAGTATAGCATTGGACGTGGCGAATGTCCTTCATTTTTCCTTTCACGTGGGACACATAAGCAGTGACATTCGTCGAGTTTGTGTGGTGTTGGAACGTCCCTTGTGTAGTAAGACGTTGCTCTTCACGAAGGAGTTCTTTTAAGCAAACATCCAATGAGGGAGAGGGATCGCGGTTCATCAGTGTGGATCTGGCTATTTCGAATTCAGATCTCAATTTCATCAGAAATTGATCTCGCTTGCTTTGTTCATGAATTGATTGGACAGCAACCAGCGAGCCATCAGGAACATTAGCATAAGTAATATCAGCGAATTCAGCCCATAACGTCTGAAAACCAGTGAAATATTCCTGGACAGAAAGTTCGCCCTGAGTATAGTTTGCAATCTCATATTCCAATTGGAATCGTCGAGCCGCATTATTCTGACTGTAAACTTTCTTGAGATACTCCCACATGGCTTTGGCGGTTTGATATGGTCGTAAATTGAGCACAATGAGAGGATCAACAGATGCTAATATCCAAGTCA
This sequence comes from Haberlea rhodopensis, assembly GCA_907163345.1. Classification (NCBI taxonomy): domain Eukaryota; kingdom Viridiplantae; phylum Streptophyta; class Magnoliopsida; order Lamiales; family Gesneriaceae; genus Haberlea; species Haberlea rhodopensis. Next base: position 4,378,306 of record CAJQUN010000007.1, read on the forward strand.
TTATTCGAGCATCTTTGATTTGCCATTGTGCTAATTGAGAATCGTCTTTGGGTGCCGGGTTACTCCCATCAATATGACCCCATAACTCCTTCCCCAATACAAATAAACGAAATTGAAATTCCCAGGCTGAGTAATTTTTGCCAGTGAATTTTACCCCAAAATTTTCAAAATTACTCATTATAATTATTGGTGGAACCGACAGACTCAATGAGAAAAAAATATCTGAAATGTGTACGAGCAACACACACAGTCCGATCTCTTATTTCCGAAGATAATTGATTCCGGAAAATCAAGACAGAATACGGAAAAAGAGAAGGAAAAAAAAAATCTTGTAGCCAATTAGTCAGTTTCAATGTAAATCGATGACTATTAACGCACAAGAAGATGATAACAAGCTGGTGAATCAATTACGGAAAGTGAATTTCCAATGAAGACCAACGCACAAGCAAAACAGCAAGAACCCGATGGGCTGAACAATCAATTTCACGGAAAAACAAATTCCGGATGAAGATCAGCTCAAATGGAGATTCACGGGCTGACCAACCAATTTCGGAATATTAATATCCGATGTAGATCAGCGCACGAACACGTCGAGCAAGAAACCGAAGTGCTGAACAATCAAAGTCGGAAATAATTCCGATGAAGGCAGCGACGGAATCCCAACAAAAGAGAAGAAAAAATTTAGTTCTGAAGTTCTGGCTCTGAATAATCTTTTCTCTTCTTCATTACAAATATATATAGTACAATTATAGTAATTACATTCCTATAATTCATCCTTTAACTAAGCCTAATTCATCCTTTAACTAAGCCTTTAACTAAGGAAGGTACATACATTGTGTCATTTACATTAAAGCCTATTTATTGAGTGGATTGCTTGAATTATGCAATCATCAAGCATTTGCTTTTGTTTGGCCATGAATGGTGCTGGAGTGTCATTATGTACCTTCTGGTTTCTTCGCCTCAAGTGGTAGATGCAGTTTTTTATCATACATATAGTCATCGGTCTGCATTCTCCAAAAACAAAAATCGTTACCATCAAATTTCCCAATCCAGTGTGCCAAACCTTCTTCGCTGGCCATTGCTTTCAAATTCAACCTGACGCTCTTATACCAGTGGATTAAAGTCCCAGTTTTAATAACCAAATGAAATAATAATAGGCGAAAAATAAACACAAGAACGCACAAGATTTATTGTGATTCAACCTCAATGTGAGAGCTACGTCCACTTGCTCTTGCTGCAAATTTCCACTAATTGAAACCAAGATTACAAAGAGAATTTTACAAGAAGCTCATCTTTTTCTTGCTCTCTCTGTCTCTCTCTCTGTGGTATATGATAATTCAGTGACGGGCGCTCACAATATTACTGATATCATGGCTACAAACAATGTGCCAAATACCTAAAATATCCTTACATAAATTAGGCTCCACACAATGTTGTTAAGAATATATGAGGTTCCAACTCAAAACCAATTGACACTGAGTGAAGTAACTCATGTATCTTATAAAGAGCTAGCATATCTTGTAAACTCCGAATGTGGGACAATTCTCAACATCTAAACACGCCACATCACATTATATAAGTCAAACACGTGTACTGATAATGCGGTTGACGGTGAGCATGCAGACGGAGTAGCCAATCGCTTGAAAAGCCTGCTCTAATACAATGTTAAGAATACATGAGGTTCCAACTCAAAAACAATTGACACTGAGTAGAGTAGCTCATGTATCTTATAAAGAGCTAGCATAGCTTGTAAACTCCCAATTTGGGACAATTCTCAACAAATATATTAACAACGAGAACTTTTATAAGAAAAATTAAGAACCTGGAAGACATGATATAAGGGAGTAACTATTTTCATTTATACTCCAGCATCAGTGAAAATAGTTTTGAAGTAATGCCAGTTTTACAACTTTCTTTCAAAGGGAGAAATGAATCGATGAGTGCTTTTTCTTTTGACATATGTCTTTGTTCACATCTTGTATTGCTAAAACTTCTGGTCTGTGTGTTTCTATTTCTATTAGGCTTGGTAAATGAGTTTTTTATTTATTTTGTTTTTTGACAGGAAGATTTGACCTGTATTGGTTGGCAAAACAGTCGGATTCAGTCCCAAGAGAAAAGTAATATTACACTTTTGGGAGGTATGGGTGATTATTTTGACTATTAACAACTTTTAGTGTGAAAATTTTAGAAGTTACGTTAGTGGAATTAAATAGCAATTCTTTTTGCACTATTTTGTGCGTTCATACATATCAAAGACCTGTCTTGAACTAATATTCACCCCTTTCCAAATAGCACCGCCCTTTTCTCTGCCTTCCCGTCACCATTTCCTCTTACATTTTTTAGAGTTGATAATAAGAAATTGTTTGCAGACTGTCAATTTATCGTCTATCATCATTTATTCAAGGGAGTGTGTTGTTGAGATCTTTTACTGTTATTTTTGACTTTTTGAACTTTGTTGTTGTAGACTTGGTCCTCTCAAATAAGCTGGTCCTTTATGATCTCGAAAATCAAACAATTGGATGGACTGAATATAACTGTAAGTATTGATGTATGTGTGTGTACACATGATTGTTACTTGTACGTGGTTTGGACTCATGAGTGAGCTATAGGTCACTGCAGGCTCAGTTGATAACTGAACGTTATCAAATTTACCTTCAAAGGTTTGCTGGATTTCTAATAGCAGTGATGATTCAAAGTTGATTCACTCATTATTTTATTTTTTTAAATTAAATTGATAATAGATTTGGTAAAACCATCCAATACATATGAATCAGTCATCCAGACAGATATATAGGTTCATATTTTTTTCTCGGGTATTCCTAGTTTCTGTGCAGTATTATGCAACATTAAGTTGAGTGATGATGGTTACTCATAATTAATGCCATTATTGATTATTTATGATCAAGTTATTGAGGAAACAAGATCATGTAACATCATGGATATTTTCTTGGTGTTTGACTGTTTTTTTGTGGAGGCTTTTTGAGGTTTATTTTGGTTATTTGAATCTCAGAGGATTTAACATCCACTTATTAAAAATGGTTGTACTACTTCTTTCGCAAGGGATTGCACGTGGCGCCAACATGACATTAAAGGAATGCACTCAAAAAACTTTAATATCAATCTTTTATCTACATCATGCAAGTGTTTGGTGAAACAAAAATCTGAGAGATCTCTAATTACTGCAATATCCGACTATATTGGTCAGCTGCAAGGGATTCGAGAGACGTAAATATTTGGACTATATATTCACTTTGATTTTTGTAGTTTGATTATATATTCAGTTTGATTTTGTAGTGATCGAAGTTCCCTGTTTCAGTTTCCCTTCTCTTAAATGAACAAATATTGTGATCAAAGTATTTCATATCTTTTCTTTTTGTTCGTCTACTACTTAATTTCAGGTCCAATGTCCCTATTTATGGGTGCTTTGATTTAGATCAATAATTGTTAGTATTGTGAAAAGTAGGGCTGTCTGGAAAATGTAATAAATTTTTTTTTTTGATCGGGCAAAATAAAAATATATCAATCAAAGTACCAGGGGTACTTGAAAATACTAAGAGTTGAATACAAAGTCGAACTAGAACAAAATTAAAATCCTAGTTAAATTATAAAGCTAATAGACATATCCTCGGCTCTTTCCTCAATCTAAGAAAGAGTAACTCCAAGTCGAATTCCCTCTATTGGTAACACAAAACCAAGATCTAAATATGATTAATTCCACTAAATCTTCCGCCGTTGCACGGGTCCATTGAAATATAAGATGATTCCGACTATTCTATATTGTCGCAATGACCGTGTTCCAAATAGTAATCCATCATTTCCGCCCTTTTTTGGATACCCATAATCCCTTGTGTTGAAGTAAATGTGTGGTCGATTCATTGGAAGCACTGTAAAGCATCCTAACCATTCATAGCACTTCATCCATACCTTATATGAATCTGGACAACTGAAAAATAGATGTTGTGTCGTCTCCTCTTCCAGCTGGCACCGATTCCGCTCCGGTTAGGACATTTTCGTCTTAAATTTTCCTTCGTCGAAATACGGTCTCGAATCACCTTCCATGTTAATGCACCCACTTTTGACGGCGTGCTAGTTTTCCATAGAGTGGCAAATATTTGTGACTGTTCCCCTTCCACATTTGGTTCTTCTAATATCCGATTGTATGCCGATTTCACCGTGAATTGATTTGTAGCATCGTGCTTCCAAAGCCAATAGTCTTCTTGCTCTGATGTCATCTGTATCATGTCGACAATAGATAAAAGATTAAAAAACATTGTTTCTTCCCAATCAAACAAATCCCTTCGCCATTCCCATCTCCATATCCAAGATCCTTCTACCCATTCACCCATATTACCAATAAGGATGTCCCTATTTATAGCAATGGATGCCAATCTAGGGAATCTTTCCGCTAAACTCCCCTCCTCCCACCCAAGAATCTATCCAAAATTTTGTTCCCCTCCCATTCCCTACCCTTCGACTAAGTCCCTCCTGAAACCAACCTGACCCATCTTGGAAAGTACACTTTAATAAATCTCTCCACCATGACGAGACCATACTCCTCCGCTCCCCGCCCCCTCCCCCAACCAAATTGGACATACTGTATTTGGATCTAATTACTTGAGACCAGATGGAATCTGAATTTTTCAATAACTCCCATCCCCATTTCCCCAACGCCTTGTTAAAAGCGTCTAAGTTGCGAACCCCTAAGCCCCCATTAAACTTTGATATACAAACTTCCGACTATTTCACCCAAGCTACTTTCCGGCCACTCTCCCTCCCCCCCAAAGAAACTTCGTTTGAATAGATTGAATTTTAGATAAAATGCATTTCGGAGCACGGTAAAACGAGAAGTAGTAGATGGGTAAGGCAGTTAAAACAGCATTGAGCAATATCAACCGACCCCCAAATGACAAGCTTCTATCCTCCCAAGTCGCCAATCTTCTTCTGATTTTGTCTAACACCGGATTCCACAAACTCTTGCATTTCGGGTTTGCACCTATGGGTAATCCCAGATACTTGAACGGAAGGTTTCCCACTATGCAATTCAATTCCCGGCCCATCTCTTCTAGCCAATTCCTGTCTAAATGAATTCCCAGCAATTGGCTTTTATGAAAATTTATTTTCAATCCTGATAACATCTCGAAATTGCTCAGGATGGCCTTAATCATTATTATGTTCTCCCTTGTTGCCTTTGCTACAAACAGCGTATCATCTGCAAACTGCAAATGAGACACCCTGATCTCATCTCCACCCACAGTTAAGAGTGATAAGAAGTTGAGATGTACCGCTCGATCGACCAATCTGCTTAGTGCTTCCACCACTATAAGAAACAGAAAAGGAGATAAAGGGTCTCCCTGACAGAGACCTCTTTTCAGTTCAAATTCCTTAGTCGGACTTCCATTAATTAAAACTGATGCCTTTGCACTTGTAATACACTCCATAATCCAAATTCTCCACCGTTCATCAAAGTTCATCAATGTCATAATATGGTCAAGAAACTTCCAGTTGACCGAGTCATATGCTTTCTCAAAATCCACCTTGAAGATAATGCCCTCTTTCTTCTTTTTCTTTAAATCATCGATAATCTCATTAATCGTCATTACCCCATCAAGAATGTGACGATTTCCAATAAAACCCGTCTGTGAATTCGAAATTATCCTGTCCAGAACTCCACTGAGTCTGTTAGCAAGTACTTTGGACAATACTTTGTAAAGACATCCAATGAGGGAAATTGGTCGAAATTCCTCAATTCTGGTTGGGTTCTCCTTTTTAGGAATAAGTATGATGAAAGATGGATTTCCCCCTTAATAAGTCTTCCATTACTGTGATAGTCATCAAAAAACGTAATGAAATCTCGCTTGAGTACTCCCAGAACTTTTTGATGAATTTGAAATTGTAACCATCAGGCCCCGGGCTCTTGGAGCTGTCACAATCCCAAACCGCCTCTTTGATTTCTGATTCGGAGAAGCATGCTGTCAAAATTACATTTTCAGCTGCCGCTAGACAAGTGAAATCTACCCCTTGCAGTATTGGTCTGTTCCAATTTTCCTCACCGAACTGATTCACGAAGTAATCATGCACCCCATCTTTGATTTCCTGTACTCCATCCATCCATCGTTCGTTAATATGTAGACCCACAATCTCATTTCTTTTCCTTCTTCGATTCACAATCTTGTGGAAGAAGGCTAAATTCATATCACCTTCCCTAATCCACTTCGATCTCGATTTCTGGTATAGTAAAGTGTCTTTCATTCCCAATTACTTCTGTAAATTGAACATCTCCATCTGTCTAATACGCATCTCATCATTGGATAATTCCCTTGATTCTGCCACTGTATCCCAATCATAATTCTGCCCTTGGAGACGATTCCTCCAAATACTTCTTTATTCCACACTTTTAACCGGTACTTCAATAGTTTGAACTTCTCTTTCAAGACATAACCTCCCCATCCGTGGATTGTAAAACCTTGCCATTCCCGTTCCACAAAAGTCTTGAAGTCCCTGTGTTGGATCCATGAGTCCAATGTCCTAAACGGTTTTGGACCCCAGTCCACTTTATGATTCTTCAAAATGATTGCACAATGGTCAGATACGCTGCGTTTTAGTCCCCATTGTGTTAAATTAGGCCATGTCGGTAACCAATTAACCGATAGAAGAAAACGATCCAAGTGGCTTACACATGTACCATCCGGTCTGTACCAAGTGTATTTCCTTCCGATCAGTGGTAAATCCACCAGCCTAGAATTGTTGACAAAAGTATCAAATTCTGTCATTTCGGCACAATTCCGTGATAATGATCTACCACGCCTCTCAGCCAGATATCTAACAGCATTAAAATCTCCACATAGACACCAATTTTCCTCATCTTTTCCTCGTAGTTTCTCAATCAGAACATCCCACAATAGTCTTTGCATCGTCAACTCCCCTGAAGAGTAGATATTTAAAATATGACACTTGACTCTGTCCTTCCCCCAATAACCTTCGACCCCCAGTACTCCATCCTCACCCCAGCAACTCTCCATCACAAACATTTCCTCCTTCCAAATACAAAGAAGGCCGCCTGAAGCGCCCACTGATCCCTTATAAAACCAGCCGAAAGCTCCGTCTCCCCAAATTGATTTACAAAACTCTTTGTTCACAATCTCCTTTTAAGTTTCCTGCAAACATAAGAAATCGATCCTTTCTTTCATAATCAGCTCCCGTATTTCTCTTTTTTTCACCCTCCCCCCAATCCTCTTATATTGAAACTGGCAATTATCATTGATCCACCATGTCGTCTCCTACTTCCTCACAATCAGTCCTCAATTTTTGTATGGCTGCCATATTTCTTTTTTCCATCTCCAATAGATGTGTGAGAATCTCTTGGTCATTTCCATGGCCTATGATCCCTAGATTCTTTCCGATAGTCCACATCTGCTTCGCTTTTTCCATAAGCACCTCATCATTTGATCGAGCATTGACTTGTCTCTGCCCAATTCCTTGCTGACACTGTCCCTTTTCCTTCTCTACTTCCTTTCTTTGATATGTTTGAGAAAAGTCTTTGTTGATTATGGGATCTATTGCTGATTTTGATGACAGACCTTTCTGAAAACAGTCCCTCTGTATTTCCTCTTCCCCCGCCTGTTCCGTCACCGGTGATCCTCAAATTTTAGTATCATATTCCTCTTGCCTCTTCCCTCTTCCCTCAAGCTGTCTACTTTCTGAATACCAATCTCAGTCATCTGTACTGCTGCTTTGTGCTGGTCCTCCTCTCTTAGTTTCCGTTCATCACTTATGTTGTTTGAGTTAAGACAACAATCCGCACCTTGTATCCGTTCATCCCATATGGAATTTGGGATGATATCCTCCGAGAAATTGGAGTCAGAGAATGTGGATTATGGTACCATCTCCTTCTGGTTTGCCTTTTCAAATATCGAATCAACAGACGATAAATCAATCACCTCTTCCATTAGTCTGACCGAGTAAATACTTCCGTCAATGTCAACATTGGTGATATGATTAATGAACTCCTTCGATGATGTTTCAATGAGAAATTTGGCACAGTCAAGTTTGGATCTATTCATTGTGTCTTCATTGATTTTGATCAGCTTTCCTAATCTGAATGCCAGCAATTTAAAGAATCTCTCATTCCATGCAATTTAAAGAATCTCTCATTCCATGCTGATAACGGAATACCCAAGCAATTGATCCAGACCTGCCTGACCGGGGAAGACATATCCTTGTGCCATTGACTTATCTCGCTGAACCATAATCCTAGCCACTCTTTGTCATCCTTTAGTAGCTCCTGCAATTTCTCCCTATTATCATCGTATATCAACACCGATGCTCCCCCCATCGGAATTAATTTAGTGTGAGTGAAATCATTGTGCACAAAGTCCTGTTGTGCCTCTCTCAGGTCCTCAGAATTGTGTAATGCCCCCACTAGACAACCTTCAAGCCACTGTGTCTCCTCCGTGGTAGGCTTGAAGAACAATCCCGTCCATGTTTTGGTGTAGGTATTGGTCGCACCACCTGAGCATATGATTTTCCTGCTACAGTACGTCGATCAGGGACTCGATAAACCACATTTTCACCTTGTCTTTTTGAGTCCCTTTCGAATCGGGATAGGTTTGCTTGGATATTGAATGCTCCTATCCTGATATGATTGAGTTCCTCTTCCACTTTCGCGATGTTCACATTGCCTTTAAATCTGACAAAACCAAATTTTTTGCCACGGCTGTCACGTTTTTGAGGCAGAAATACATCACAAACTTCACCAATTTTTCGAAATGTTCTCCACATTTCCGAAGGGTACCAATCGTCGGGGAAGTTTGTGAAGAAGAAAGGCGTGGAGTTTGCTAACAAACGGCGCATGAAAGGTGGCGCCCCCTGTGTAGATGCCCGATGCTCAACCGGACCGTCGACTGATATGCTCTGCTGTTTAACTGCCTTACCCTTCGCGAGGCTAGGGTTGGGTCGCTCACGCTCGGATTGGCTAGGGTAAAGTTGTGGTTTACCTATGGTTCGGTGCTCCGAGGTGTACCTAGGGTTCGGTGCTCCGAGGTGTACCTAGGGTTCTGCCATGCCGGAAAGCTTCGAAAATGGCGTCTATGGGTTTGGGCGGGAAGAAATTTGAATGCCTCACCAGACTTTCTCTCTCTACAATTCATTTCGGACTGCCTAGACACGATCAGAAATGATTTGATTCCTGGAAAATGTAATAATGACATTAATATAAGAAGTTTGTATACATATGTATGATTGCTGAATGTATATTGTTTATGACAAATTACAAGTGATTGACTACTCGTTGGCCCCATCTGTATTTATATATGTTATTTCTTTGAAGCAGACGAGAATTTAAAGGTGGCCTCAATTATGTTTTCACAGAATATTAATACAACCATTACTCTTCTAAAGTGGTATGGGATCGAACTATTGTTGCTCGTATGGAGCTTTCCTATCCCCTACAAAATTTCTAAAAAATTAACAGCTGAACATTTGAAATCCCCTCCATCAACCCGATGGCCTTTCTAATACTTTGTTGGGATGTACACAATTATTTTTGCAGTTATCTAACTCGCGTGAATTATCTCCTTCGGAATTATCTACTGACGTGGGAACTATTTTTTTTCTTGGATTTTATTGATTGAATATGGATCGACATAATTTGTCAGTTTGTTCTTTAAAAGCAGAGTTGCAAACTCTAGCAGCTGGGTCAAAGTTACAGATTGTTATTGCGCGTATCATGCTACATTTGTGTCATATCTACTTAAACACCACTCGTTATGCTTTAGTGAATGCCCTTTTCCAGTTAAATGTTGACTGAGAAAATACATGCAGAGTTCTTACTTGAAGAATTTTGTGTTATTTTAGTCGTTTACGTTATAATTTCAAGGGAGTTGTAAACTTTGACACTATCGCTTACTGTTTGATGGAGGAACTTTAGATATTGGGATCTTCATATCGTTTGACCTTATTTTTAAACTTATATTGTGTTCTATCTTATTTCATCTGAATTTTAGATCTTATAAACTACAAACTGAAATGCTTGAGAGATGACATGTCTCTTAGTTATTTCTTTTTTCTTTGTCTGTTAATTTATTCCATCGAATTTGTTTTGTGTCAGGCTCCTCGACTATTAAACTGAAGGATGAACTTACTGGATCAGTACACCTTGTGGGTGCTCACTCTATATCTCATGGAAGCAGTCTAACCGTGCGAATTTTATTCTTCTTGCTTATGGCTCTACTACACGGTTTGTTATTTCCTCCGATATTATAGTCATTATCGACTTAAAGTAGCTTGTTGTATAAAAGCTATATGAAGACCTGAAGGTATTCATGACGAATATAATCATTAGGCTACATTAAAAATGTGCATAATTTCACTTCTGGTAAAGCTTACAGTACAATAACTCATTTCGAACTTCATACAGTTTCCAGTTTTGTAGGAAACTCTCAAATGGGATGTCATAGATAGTTCATTGTATATATACACTCTTATTTATTGTCAAGAGGCTCAGTTTTCTGTTTTCTTATCATCAATCTAACTGCTGCTGATTTTTGATATTTCTAGATTTTTGATATTTCTAGTTTTACATTACGTATATTTGATTTTTTCAGTGCAATCATGGGCATTTAAAATCCCACGCTGCACTCATTTTTATGTTGATGAGTGTTGTTCTATCACCTGCAGTCGAGCATTACATGTGTTGTGATGAACGTAGAGAATATCTGACCAGTGTAATCAACTATATAACACATAGTGGACCAAATCTTACTTATATAAACTAGATTCAAACTGTTTTTATTTCAAAGGCTTGAGTTCGTAGAAAATAAAGAAGCAAGCATGATATTGAATATGTATGATTATTATTTCTTCACTTTAGAATGAGATATAATATATATATTTATATATTCAAGCAACTAAATCTATGAGTCAAATCTATCTTGGTCTCTAACCTATCTAGAACTATAATCTAGATAACTCTAATCTATGTTGCAAGGACACGAATACGGGGATCTGGGTACGACACGGATATGGGGACACGGATTTTTAAAAATTACATGACACGTCTAGGATACGGTAATAATTATTTTTATTATATATATATATATTCTATATATACATTATGTTCTAATATACTAAAATTAAGAAAAATTTTATTTTTCAAATATTTGAATAATAAATTTGAAAATGATGTAAAGATATAAAGATGTAGACACGTTATTCACTAATTAAAGCATATCACAAATACCACTCAAATTGCATAACCATAAAAATTAAAAAAATTATTTAAAAAAAGTTTTTTTTAAAACATTTATTTCCACGCGTTCTTGCCGTGTCCTATCCATAGCGTATCGGATTTAAAAAAATTGCCAGAGACGCCATGTGGCGTGTCCAATATTGTGTCGCACTTGTTTCCTGTCATGTATGTGTCCGTGGAGTGTCGAACTGTAATGCCTAGACATTAATCATCCATGTTGCAATTGATTATTGGAAAAATTATTTGTAATGCCTCGGTATGACTTATATCTACTGTATGATTATGACGTCATTGTGTGATAATTACGGACTGGCGTGGACTCGAGTGCAAGGTGAACCGAGTATGAATGATAAAATGAAAGAGATGACTAATGGTTATGTTGCAATGAATGAACCATATTTGGAAACAATGAAATGATGTTCAAGTGCAAATCAAGTATATTATGAAGATAATACATATTTGATATATAAGAAGCATAGTAGAGATGTTGACTAGTATATGTGTTGATTAGTTGCTCATTGATACATCAACTTATGGTTTAACATATAACTACATGGTTGTGGACTATGTAGTAAAAACATGTAGTTGCATAGTAAGTTGACATGAGTTTGATATGCAATTGGATTTGAGTTAGCATGTGATGTGCATGGAAGTTGAATTTCATATGGATTTCATTTGAATTTGGAAAGCATATGACTTAACTTCAAAATCAGATTTTAAACTCACACTTCACCATAACTAACCTAGTAATTCTCTACACACTCCTCTCAAGGGTTCTTGAATCTTTGGTTGGGATATCAGCTTGGAAACAAGTCTTTTACTTGGAATTGAATATATTTGGTAAGGAATTTATGATTCCAAGCTTGGCTATGTAGTTATCTATGAGTTGTGTGAAATTGAGTACCAAATGTTCAGGGTTGGAATTACTAGTTGTTATTATGCAAATAATTTAGTTCTTTAATGAAGGCAACATGTTTTTATGATGCTAGAGGTTGCATAGAACACGTTTTAATTGTAGGAAGTGAGTTGTAGAAGGTGAACTATGAGGATAAGCTCAACGCCATGTTCTGAAAGTTTCAGACATCGACGATCGATCGCGAGCCTTATGTCGAATTGTCGATCGATCGCCGAAAACAGAGTAAAATAAGGCGGTGAAAGGTCTTGGCGATCGATCGGTGAAAACATGGCGATCGATCGTGAGTGAACAGATTGGGCGATCGATCGAGAAGAAGTGGCGATCGATCGTGATGGACAGAAAATTTTGGCGATCGATCGTTGATAAGTGGCGATCGATCGCTAGGGTTGAATTTTTGAAAAATGTTATATTTTGTAGACTTTGAGTTTGAAGCTTATTATAACATGATATATTGTTGGTATTATTGTAACATCATCACAAGGGACAGGACAACGAGACGGTTAAACATTGACACCTGATTTCTATCTTTTGTGTCGCATGACAGGTACGTGTTGACGTACGAGTAATGATATTCCATTTATGACATTATATCCTAAATATGATGTTGATGTATTGTTGATTTAGGTATGAGATGGATATCTTGTTTATTGAGACATGAGATGTGATTGGTGCTATGAGGCACGATCTCTTGAGGCATGCAATTGGTGCTATGAGGCACGATGTGTTAGCAATGCCCTTCAAGCCAATGTGCCAATGGTTGGCATGTTAGGTTTAATGGACCCTAGCTATAAATATGTCAGTCATTCTCTAGGTTTAGGTATTTTTGATTTCATTCACTCTCATAGAAATGCCAACACCAAACTAGCACTGGTGTTGGCTTGTAGATCTGATCAGGTTGATTGGACTCGAGGGACTACCGCAATCAGATTCACCTCGGTGAACGGTAATCTCTTTTCGTGCATTTATATTTGATATTTGCATGTTTATATATGGATCAGGCGCATCGATTTGTCCCCGGGTCATATTGTTACTGTTTATTTTTCGCTGCGTTTGGATCTGACGCCGGGGTAAGGAAACCCAACAGTGGTATCAGAGCCAGGTTGCGCTTTGATTTGTATATTCAATAATTAAATTTATTATATTGTTTCAAATCAATATTAATCGCATTCGATTTTTCAGAAATTTTGGATCCAGAAAAAACATAGAAAATTGATTGAAAAATGAGTTTTTAACCAAAACCCAATCTTGCCGGAGACTGTTCACGAAATTGAAATCTCGACCGGACATTCGCAGTTAGCCCACGCGGCGGAGAAGTGTTCTCCGCCATCGTCTGCTGCCTGCGCAGGCATGTGCGACCGCCGCTGGTATTTTCTTGCTACTCCATGGCCGTGCAGCGCACAAGAAAATCGCGACCAGGCTGAGTGGACGGCAGGGCGACGACACAGGGCAAAGTTGTTGCCGCTGTGATTGCGTGTCGCGCCTGTTGCTATAGGCGGTGCCCCCGTGAAGCTGGCGGCGTGGAGTGGTGACGGCTGTAGAGAGCCTGGGTTATGAAACCCTAGTTGCTGGAATGTTAAGCAAGATGATGAATAGTAAAAATGCAAATTTCGAATTTTTTTTTAAAAAAAAAAAATATTTTGTTAAATACAAAAATGCAGATAAATTTTTGGGTTTGAAATTGCATTGTTAATTTTGGATCCAAATTGTTTGGAGTCCATAAATTATTTTGGGTCATTTTAGATGTTTTGTCCGGATATTATTTTTGAAAAAATCATAATACTTAATTAATTAAAAATATGATTTTTAAATTAATGAAGTGTAAAATAGAGATTTTACAAGCAATTGAAAATTAAATGAAAATGTTTCATTTAGTTTGTTAATTTTATTTTTGATTAATATTATGATTACAAGGTAAAATAGAGATTTTACCAAGTAAATGAAAATTGAATTAATTAGAAATTAAATGAAAGTGTTTCATTTAGTTTGTTAGTTTTATTTCGATTAATATGATGATTAAAAGGTAAAATAGAGATTTTACCAATTTATTGAAATTTAATTAATTAAAATTAAATAAAATGGTTTTATTTAATTTGTTAATTTTATTTTCAATTAATGATGCGATTAGTGGGAAACGATAGAGTAAATTTACATATGTTGTGATTGAATGATGGATGATTACGGGCCTTGACCAATGTGTTTAGGTGAATGTTTAGGTTTTTATTGTTTCATTATTATTGTGATTTTGGTTATCGGGCCTGCGAGCCTGCTCTCTCTATTTTCTGATCTATCCCATCCCGGATTTGTATCCCTATTCTCTTGTTTGCACGATTTAAATGTAAAATCATTAGAATTAGTGGGAGACCGAGATTGAAGATGGAGCACCAAGAATCAAGACATGTATAATGGAGACAAAAATGTAATTGGATTGCATTGCATACCTACATCACCTTAGACAGACTTGTGATCCATGTATGGCTCACGTGGATCAATTAGGAAAAGGTTGTAATCGTCCATATTTATTTTTATGATGCATGTGATGTATGATAAATGTTTGTTTGTATATTTTATTAGTACATATGATTGCATGAATAAAACATAGTTGCATGAATCCGGCAAACAAACAAACAAGTAATTGATGAGATTTGAAAATTATTAAATCCCTCTTTTGAATATGATTCAAAATTTTTAATATCAAACTGTAAAGGGAGCTCAAAGGAGTTTGTTGTTTCCTGTCTTCCATCAACAGTTAAGCCATGAGACGCTACTTGTGTCAGGTGTATTGTCTCACCCTAGTGGGGGACATCTGGCATGGGAAAGCTGTGTGTTTAACTGCCACTTAATTATGGATAGGGTTCTGTTAACCTTTAAGATTACTCACCCTCGTGGGGTCTTATTGGCGGACATTACCATCCGTGGGATGGGTTAGTTTGACGTGAGAATGCATAATTGGCCTGCCTCCGTAGGGTTACGCCAATCACGAGACGAATATCATTGGGGTTGCATATGATGCAATTGTGAGCTACCTTTAGTATCATGAGGTCGGCTGGACCCTCGCCCGGGGCTATCATGAGCTAGTTGGACTCCAAGCCCACTAAGAAAATACGATTTTCCATTCATTTGTCATGAGGGTGACGAATTCGAAAAATTTAGTGGGAGCATTCAGTAACTAAAGTCCATAGTTTTTGAATTAATTAATAATCAAACAGTTTGCATGTAGTTTCTGTTTATTCTCAGTATTGTGATTGCCGTGAATCCGATTGCATCAATTCTCGATACAAACAAAGTAACCGCACCGAATTATTCTGATTGACTATTAATTTTAAAATAGTGCTTGCTTCTAAAAGGTTGATATATACCCTTGGTGGGAGCCTCCTGTTGAAGTGTCTCCCCGTTCGTCTCATGAAAAGATCACCACACTTGAGAACTGGTGGGACGATGATCTCTCGGCTAGGTGCTATATGATAGCATCAATGACACCAATGAGTTTCAACACAGATATGAGAAATTCGTTCACATTGCTGATATTTTTCAACACCTACAAATGTTGTTTGGTGAACGTACGCGATTACTGAGACTCGCGATTTCAAAAGAGCTATTTTCATTTCACATGCGAGATGGGGCTTCGGTCTATGAGCATGGTGTAAGAAAAATATCTCTTGTTGAGAAATTGGAAAATCTGAATGTCACAAGTCCTCATTAACTAGCTGTAGATTTGACCTTATAGTCAAAATGTTGGAAACTCATGAGTCTTTGATTCAAAAGGAGAAACGTGTTCTTCTTATCGAATCTTCTACCAATGGTAGGAAGAATTCAAGGATAAAGAAGAGGAAGGGAAATGATTCCCAACCTCAAAAGACGAAAAAGGATATAGTAGCAACTAAGAAAGGAGAGGCATCTATATTTTCACTGCTGGTCACTAACGTAAAATTGTAAGGAATATCTAGACTAGAAGCGTTCTAGAAAGGGTATGTTATATATTAAAATTAAATATTTTTATTGGTTCTACTTCTTTGGTATATGATGCCAGTTGTGCTCACATTTATGCGAAGAGTTGCATGTGATGTGAAGAAGTAGAGAGCCCTAGGAAGGTGAAACCTACCTGAGGCTAAGCCTTGTAGCAAGAGTTGTTGCAAAGGCTGTTTGAAACATTTATTTAATATAAAATATACAACTGATTAGGGACTGGTTTGAGCAATTATTTATTTGTTCTAGATTTAATCATGAACATTGTTCCTATTTTGATAGAGAATGATATTCTTTTAAATTTGCGAATGTGATTTGCAGTATTTTTAAGAATGCATGTTTTATTGAATCTGCTGAACTTATGAATGATTAGTATGATTATATTCAAAGAATATAAAAAGAATGATAACTTAAATCCAACATATATTTAGCATGTGCTGAATGTACATTGAATTTGATTCAGATGGACGTATGTGGAGCACTAAATGTTAGTGCAAGAGGATGTTGAGTTATCTTAAAGAGAATGCGATTCTCTCTGAGTAACTCTCTAAAGTTACATATTTGTTGAACATAATTCATAGCAATACAGCGACCAAAACTCCATATACTGTATGGACTGAAAAATAATCCAAATATAGATTTGAGATTGTTTTGCTTATGTGAAGCAGCCAGTGGAGATAAGTCGGATAATTGATCCATCTTATGTTATTTTGTGGAAATTTATATTATCAATTGCAGGCAAAGAGTTTGTTTCGCAAGTGCAATCTTTCTAGAGAAAATGTTTCTATTGGAAAGGATGACAAAATAATATAACTTGAAAGGGTTCAAGAACCACAAACCACTAGAAAAGTGAAAAAAATGAAATTAATTTAGTCAATCACAACCTTTGATTTACACACACCAAGGAGATTTGAAAATGTTTCAAAAGAGCTCCTGATAGAGTGAGTCTACTCCTTGAAAGTAGTCAAGAAATAGACCATGGATATGATTCTTGGACTTTCAAGGAGGCGATGTCAGATATTGATTCGGGACATTGGCAAGATGCCATGAAATGTGAAATGGACTCCATGTACTCCAATAAGGTATGTGCCTTAGTAGATCATCTTTGGGGATTGTTCCCATTGGCTGCATGGATTTACAAGTGAAAGCTTGGAGTGGATGTGAATGTAGTGACCTTCAAAGCTTGACTGGTGAGAAACGGTTATTCTCATAGGCAAAGAGTTGTTATGGGAAAATTTTCATCGGTTATAATGCTATAGTCTATTTAGATTTTATTAGTTGTATCTTTATATTATGAATATGAGATATGAGTAATGGATGTGAACACAACATTTCTCAGTGGTGGCATTGAGGTAGAAATGTAGCAGCCAAATGTGTTAACAACTTCTTGGAGTGAGAAAAATGTTTTCATACTCCAGAGGTCCACTTATGGGCCTAAGAAGGCATCCCGAAGTTTGAACTTTAGTTTTGATAACATCATCAAAGTGTTTGATTTTGTTAAAAATCAGGAAGTGACATGTGTGTGCAAAAGGGTTAGTTGGAGCATGATTACATTTGTGATGCTTTAAGTCGATTATATCATGCTCATGGTGAATGATATTGGATTAATCAATTAAAGCATGATTATCTACTAATTTCTTCATGAAAGATTTGGGAGAAGCGTCCTACGTGCTTGACGTAAGGATCTATAAGGATAGATCTAAAGGATGCTTGAGATCTCTCAATGTACGTACATAAACATTGTGCTAAAAGGGTTTAGCATAGAATAATCGAAAAAGGAGTTACTTCATAATATGTCATAGTATTCATCTCTCGAGTCAATGGGTCTTGAGATTGATGAGGAGAGCAAAAAGATGGCATTGGTACCTTATGTTTCGATTTTTTAATAGCGTAATGTATGCTATGTTATGTACTTGGCCTGATGTATGTTCTTAGAGTAATGGACAGACATCAGACAGATCCCGGTGAAGGTCACTGGAAAACTTTGAAAATAATTCTCAGGTTCTTATGAAGAACTTATGATATGTTCATGGTTTTTGGATCTGTAAGTTGAGAAATAAAAGTTGAAGGCTAAGCTGATGCTGGTTTTTCAATCGGATGTAGATGATACAATATCGATGTTCGGATTTGTATTTAAGCTCAATGATGGTGATGCCTCTTGGAAACGTTCCAAGCAAGACACCACATTGGATTCCACCACTGAAGCTGAATACATTGCAACATACGATGCAGCAAAGAGACAGTTTGGATAAGAAATTTCATCCAAGAGTTGGGTGTAATTTCTAGTGCAGTTGACACAGTCTCTGTGTACTGTGACAACATCTGAGCTATTATGAATAGCCAAGATCTCATCAGGATCCAAACATATATTGAGAAAATACTATCTAATGAGAGAGATGGTAGACGCGACATTATTATCGAGAGAATCGCTTCAACAGAAAAATATAGTGAATCCACTGACAAAGTATTTACAACGATTGGTGTCTGATAGACATCTTGGGAAGATGGTCTTAAGACACATGAGTAGTTAGCTTTGGGAATGTGAAAGATATTGTTGTCATACATGATTAAGTAAATCAATAGTTGATTGATTGTACTTATAATCTTATTATGACAAATCTTTATTTGAATATTAACATATATGGCACTTCTTCATCTGTTTACCCATGCATCTTGATGTATTGATGAAGTCCTTGAAGTTGCTATAGTCCATAGAATGTGGTTACGCATATGATGGTGACCATGAAATACATTCTCGACTGCGATTTCTAAATGTTCCTGGTCGATGAGTCTTCGAGAATGGGATATCGATATATGCTCGTTAGAGACTGGTATTCATGATGTGTCTAGTGTAGTGCGCCGCGTTTCATCGGCGTTGGCTTGGAGAAGTCTACACACATGAATATGTGCTCATTAGGAATGAGTTCATTGAACGACCCTACTCGGAATTCTATAAGTGGTTACCTTTTGTCGAGTATAGAATTTCTAGTCATAGTTGTGCACCATTACTCCTCATGACCCGAGGCGTCATTGAGGTCTTGATAGATAGCTGTGTACTTTGATTTAATGACTGGTCACATGTGGGTCATAAAGTCATTATTTTGGGTATTCAATGATGCTGTCAGAGGCCTATGATTGTCGTTGGGGATGCACCACTGGTCTTGATGAACCAGGATGTCCTATGTGTTTTTCTATATCTGATTCGAGGAATCTCTGGCCAGAGTGGGTAGTGCTTGTGAAAAAAGAGTTTTTCATACACGCACACAAAGAATCATATAACGTGAAACAAATACATAGTTATTGAAATCATAAAGGGTCTCGATCAACCAATGCCCTTGATTCAATCGGGACATATTGAGTGAAAGGAATGTACTGCACGCTAACTATGGCTGACAAGTTCTCGTACGTTGCTAGTCATTTGTATCTAGGTCTTCGTGAAGTGCAGATGCTAGGCGCTACCCACGATCGGTAGGTTGTTGCTGAAATTGTATTTCGGCCATTGTGTATTAAATGAGTTTAATTGACAATGAGGCATTCAGGGTAAGCCCAAAGCAGTGCTTGACTTCTAAAATCACAAAGGTTGTGATCCTACTGCTATGATACACTTGAGCCTCGCTGGGTCACAATCTACCGGCCGCCGATCTATTGATGATAATTGAGACTTAAATGTTAAGTGCTCAAATTGAGTGATTTAGAAGAGATGCATTTAATTTTTGAAAGCTCCTCACTTTAGTGGAGTTTCTATATTTGAAAATGTTTCATCTATAGAAAGTTCTAAAATTAAAACGTTTGATATATTTATGTCTCATAATTATGTACATTAGTAATACATCAAGTTATTCAATTGGATTGAGTTACTTGGATTATGAGTTTGTAGTTTTGTTTTGGCTTTTGGGCAAGTGGGGGATTGTTAGCAATGTCCTTCAAGCCAGTGGGCCAATGATTGGCATGTTGGGCTTAATGGACCCTAGCCCAACTAAACAACTATAAATATGTCAGTCATTCTCTAGGTTTGGGTATTTTTGATTTCATTCACTCTCATAGAAATGCCAACACCAAACTATCACTGGTGTTGACTTGTAGATCTGGTCAGGTTGATTGGACTCGAGGGACTACCGCAATCAGATTCACGTCGGTGAACGGTAATCTCTTTTCGTGCATTTATATTTGATATTTGCATGTTTATATATGGATCAGGCGCAATCGATCTGTCCCCGGGTCATATTGTTACTGTTTATTTTTCGCTGCGTTTGGATCTGACGCCGGGGTACGGAAACCCAACACGACGCTGTTGAGGCATGTGATTGGTGCTATGAGGCACGATGCTGTTGAGGCATGTGAGTGGTGCTATGAGGCACGATGTGATTGAGACATACAGTTGATGGCACGATATGTATGCAATTTGATGGGCATATGCTTTGGCTATTATCTACGTGAGGACGATTTTTTGATATGTGTTGCCAATATAAAGACGTGAGGAGGTTCCACTGACATAATGAGCTGAGATAAACATATCATATCGGTCCTGTTGCCATTGTTGGGCATGTTGTACATATATTGTTGAGAGTGATGCCACGATAGGTATGCTATTGTTGAGCATATACTTTGGCATGAAAGATATACTCCGATTGAGTATATGCTTGTACTGTTATAATGTGTGAGGACAGAAATATGGTTTGTTCTACTAATATGAAGATGTGAGGGTTCCACTGACATATTGGGCTGAGATAGGCAAATCATATTTGTCCCGTTATAATAGGGTGATAGATGAGACATATCATGATATATTTGTATCTTATGTTATGAGGTATATGTACAGGAACAACCAAAGAGGAGTATTACAAATGAATGATTTATAGGAAGTTGTTTATATAGTAATGATGCATTATTTTGATGTTATTGTGAACATCAGTTCAATACTCATGTGTTTGTATGGTTGTTCTGTAGGGACTCATAGCTGGGAGAGAGCTGGGATTGTGAGTCCTACCTTCTGCTGCTAGGCATTAAACTGAGCGAGATTTGATGAATTGTACTATGTAAAGGGTATGCAAGATGTGTTGTATATGAATAATGTAAGTGAAAAACATAGTGAAAAATCTCAATCAGTAGTGATAAAATCTTAATCCGGTTTACGTTTAATGTGAATGACGTATTTGAACACTTAATTAAGGATTAAGGTGACGAGACCCCCACATTAGTGGTATCAGAGCAGTGATTAGATGACTGGGATGAACAAGGGTAGAGGAAGTGATTTAGGGAGAGGTCTAGTCACCAGAAAGCATGTTATATCCTTCATGTTGTATAGGATGTAGTGCTAACATGCTTTATATGTTTCCTTGTTGTTGTTAATCCTTGTTTTGCAGTATGGTGATATGCCTTGGTATGCATCCCCAAGACTGTCAGAGGGGATGGTGTACGTGTCATGGTGATGAAAGTTAGTTTGTGATATTTTTTTCCGTGGGCCAAGGACCAGGGGAAATTAGATATGTGTATCTGGAAGCATTACCAGTATTTCAGTTTGTGCACGATATATGTGCTGATATGCAGAGCCTGAATCTGAGGAGCAAGCTGAGGAGTGGTTGGAGCGTGGTAACCAGATCTTGGTGTCAGCTCCATGAAGTCAGTGTGCTTGAGCTTGTGAATGATACATTATGGTAGCTTATGAGGTTGAGTTACTCATGGTTCTGTTGGTATCATGGCACTATATACCAATGAGTTTCTGAGTAGGAAACAAGATACGAAAATGAATGTATGTAAGGCTGTGTGGTTTAGATTTCGTTCTTGTTGACCTATGTGTGTGAGGGGTTAAGGCCGCCGTGGTTGGGTTCTTGTGCTTAACCCTATGTCAATTGGTGGATGTGATGAGAAAGCCGAGCTGGTACCTGTTGGAGCTACTACACACCGTATGAGATTTCGGTGATGACATCCACCTGGTATTGTGTTTTATCAGTTTTCTGTGTACTGATGAGTGTATGACAGACGATGGGTACTGATACCATCGTTATGATGTGTGATGAGAAAGAGAGATATGGATGTTTCCATGGGAGTCTGTGAACAGAATGGCATGCGTGGCATACCATTGTGTGTCTGAGATTGACACGAGAAAACTCAGTTGGGTATGTTTGCTTGCAAGATGTATCGTTATGTCATTTGATTTTGTGGACTGCATAGACGGGTGTGCTTTATGTATGCTGAGTCATACTTTGTATGTGTTTATGCATTGGGTTGGTTGATATGGACATTGCATGTGTATAGCAATGTCGGGACGAACAGAGATAATTGTGAGACGAAGGCACATGTCACTACTGTCTCATGAGTGATGATTGAGCTGTCTTGGTGGACGCTCAGATATGCGTATCTTGCGGGAAGTGCAAGGGGGAAAATGATGTTTTTTGATCTCGTATGTCTGTAGCGGACTTCATGATGGGAATACTGACATAATGATGGGAGTCAAGAAATGGTTGTGAAGTAGTAACATGTGTCAATGTGAGGAATGATCTAGTGTCCTGGACTGATTCACATGTTGGGGGTGATGTGCACACCTGATGCAACCGAAGGATCTAACTATGCGATGGAATATCGAGTATGCATTGTATGATGATAACGTGTTTGTATTTGAGATGTGAGCTGTATTTACAGTGTATTCTTCACCAGTTTGTGTTGTGAGTACTGCCGACGAGTGTTGTACTTGACGCGTATGCGATGTCGTGAATATGATGGAGCTGGTTACTATGTTGAGTTAATGGGATGCGAATTGTGATATCCATTGAATTGAGTGGACACTGGGGATGTGCTGGTGACTTGTAACCAGGCCATATGGGGTCTGATAACATGACATTATTCAGTTTCAGTAGTGAGTGCTAGCTGGTATGGCACCACTACGGGTGTACGTATATGGTCATCGTGAAGTAATTGTTTTGCCAAGCACGTTACCATTGTGGCAAAATTGTGTCAGAGACATTGTACCGATTTAGTGTGGTCGTAAGTATGTTTTCTGTTGTTACGTCCCAAGCAATGTGGATTGTATATTCATTGCATACTAGATGTAAGAATGATTTGATAGGAGTAGTCGTACACTATCAAGTATGTATTTGAATTGTACTATGTAGTACATGCGTCATTGCTAATGCAAGTTTAACAGATGATGTTTCCTCGTATGGCAAAACTATCATGACATCGCTAGGTAATATCATTCATAGCATTGGTGAGTTCTTGTGATATTGAACAACTGAAGGCGTGAAAAATTGTCTGAACCGTGTGGAGTTTAGTGCATCAATCCATGTGGAAGTTGGATTGCATATGGTAAGGACCCTAGTTCCTTAAGTGCGGATTTAAAGGCGTAAATAAAAATTTCCATGCATAAACAGAGTATAACGGTTGTGTTGATGCCCTGAGCTATTAAATTACAGTGCCAAAATAAAGTTCAAAAGGGATTAGTTACATTCCCAACCAATGAATGCTAATCATATAGCTTTACACTACTCCTAGAGTAGATACTATACAAAAGAATCAAGCCTGCTACCAAGGGCACTCCTCACTAGCTCACCGCATCAACCCGCCTTAGCCCCTTTCCGCCCAAAAGTACCTACAGGAACAACCCCAAAACCATGAGCATGTATATAAATCATATCCACAATAATATGATCATAATTCAATGCATAAACCGTAAATGCAATTCACTTCCTGTATTTAACACATTTAAAAGCTCCCTTGGTTGTCCCTGTACCACAATAATAATCAAAGGATTATAATGCCAATATGCATGTCATGACATGTATCCATTCCGTGTATATCAATGGCCAATTTCCAGTCTTATTATATCAGTGGCATAATACCCCTCGCGTTTATATGACAGCGGCATTAATACCCCTCGCTTCGACATATTAGCGGCATAATATCCCTCGCATCAATATGACAGCGGCATTATCCTTCGCTTCGACATATTTGCGGCAAATTTCTTCATCGCTAAATATGACAGCGGCAAGTATTCTATCATCGCTTCGACATGACTGCGGCAAGTATTCTATCATCACTGCAATATAATCTCGACTCACAATATATATGCAACCGTAATGCATATCCAACCATGTATGCAACCACAATGCATAACCAACCATATATGCAACCATAATGCATATCCAATCATGTATGCAACCATAATGCATAATTAAGACCATGTATGCAACCATAATGCATAATCAATCAAAGCTTAATAAATACGTTTTACCTTCCGATGCTCGTACGTCTCACTACGTACCTTAGTTCCAAAAGTGGAGATGTCGTGGGACTTTATCTCCTTTGATGTGTGGCTACCTGGGATGGTTCTACACAATCACATGAATCCATTTTAGAAGCCAATAAATGAACCATTACCAAAAACATCATCATTTAGAACAAAATCCCAAAATCCACATTTTATGCCTTGCGATCGATCGGTCCCTAAGCCCCGATCGATCGCCAAGTGAAGAAAAATAGGCATCCAAGTACTGCCTCCACCGATCGATCGAAACATTTTATCGATCGATCGAGACGTCACACCGATCGATCGGAACAAAATTTCGATCGATCGGTAAGCTCATTTCACGCCTTGTTCAGGCTCTGCCGTGCTCGATCGATCGGACACATTTCTCGATCGATCGGGCAGCCCTGTTCCTGCGAGAAACTTCCATGTATGAGCTTCCAACAACACCTAAACTCATATACAACCAAGATCAACCTCCATTTTCAACATTTAACCACAAAACAACCTTAAAATACATCCCCCAAACATTAACAACATGTTGGACCAAGATCCACCCTTTTAACCCCAAAAACAAGCTACAAACCCAACCAAAACTCAACAAAACTCTACCATAATGGAAGCTTACCACTTGAGCTCCAAGTTTTTAGCAAGAAATCACAAAAGACTCCTTTTTCAAAGCTTTCTCCTCCCCTCTTGATTCAGAAACGAAAATGGAAGCTCTAAGATGAAGGGAGAGGGATTGGGGACATAAAGCTGATAGGAAAGTGGATGGGATGTAAAGTATGCAAGTGGCTCCCTTGCCAACTCACATGGGATTTAAATGTGTATCAAAACACAAGCATGGTATATAGAATACCCCAACATGATATTTTAAAAGCATTTTACTACAATGCACCAAAATCACCATTAAAATCATGCTTTACCAAAAATTACAAACCAACACATTTAAACCATTATAACACCCAATTTCCCAACATGTATAACATGCACCCTGAAATGCTCTCCCGGGTCACGCTTACCATGTGACAAGCATTTTACCAAGATAATTAGTCCCAACACATAATCTAATTATCACCATAAGATCACATAAACATAATTAATGGCCAAATTGTAATTAATTATTTCGGGGATATCACAATACACCACTACTTATAAGATTTCGCCCTCGAAATCGCACGCACTTACCCAAAACGAAACTAAACATAAATCACATACCAGAGAATAGTTCCGGGTAGTGCTGCACCATATGCTGCTCCGTCTCCCACGTGGCCTCCTCGACACCCCTACGATCCCACTGTACCTTTACCATTTGTATCACTTTGTTCCGAAGCCTGCGATCAGCCCTATCCAGAATCCTGACTGGCCGTTCCTCATATGATACATCAGAATCCAACTGAACCTCAGAAGGCTGCAATACATGTGACGGATCCGGCTCATACTTCCGCAGCATAGATACATGAAACACGTCGTGAATACCAGACAACGACGGTGGCAGTGCCAAACGGTAAGCCAAGGTACCGATGCGCTGTAAAATCTCATATGGTCCCACATACCTCGGAGACAATTTACCACGCATACCAAACCGAACCACACCCCTGAAAGGTGAAATCTTCAAAAAGACCCTGTCTCCTAATTGAAACTCCAACGGTCTCCGCCGTTTGTTCGCATAGGCTGCCTGCCTGTCCTGGGCTGCCTTCATTTTCTGACGGATAACCTTTACCTTATCCTCCATCTCCCGAATCAATTCGGGTCCTCCCACAGCTTTATTGGTCAAGTCATCCCAGTACAATGGCGACCTACAACGCTTACCATACAAAGCCTCAAACGGTGCCATCTGAATACTTGCCTGATAGCTGTTGTTGTATGAAAACTCTACCAAGGGCAAGGAATCTTGCCATGAGGCATCAAACTCCAATACACAAGCTCGCAGCATGTCCTCGAGCGTCTGTATAGTACGCTCAGTCTGCCCGTCCGTCTGGGGATGATATGTCGTACTCAATCTCACCTCAGTACCCAATGCTGACTGAAGACCTCCCCAGAAATGAGATGTGAACCACGGGTCTCTGTCCGACACAATAGATACTGGAATCCCATGTAGTCTCACTATGTCCCGGACATACAATTGAGCCATCCTCAAGTATGTGTACGTCATACAGTAGGGGATGAAGTGAGCTACCTTTGTCAGCCTGTCAATGATCACCCAAATGGCATCACAACCCGAAATAGTCCTCGGCAGGTGGGTCACAAAATCCATAGATACATGCTCCTACTTCCACGCCGGTATCTCTAAGCTCCTTAGCTCGCCACCGGGTCTCTGCCTCTCTGCCTTAACCTGCTGACAGATCAAACACCTCTTGACAAAAGCGATCACATCACGCTTAATCCGTTTCCACCAGAACTGATCACACAAGTCCTTATACATTTTCCTACCTCCTGGGTGGATGCTAAATCGGCTACTATGGGCCCGTTCCAAGATCCCTTTACACAACTCCGGCGTACATGGAACTACCCATCGGTTACCAAGTCTCAAAGAACCATCCTCAGCCACTATGAACTTTGATGGCTGTTCCTGAAGTGCCAATGATGACCATCTCTGAATCTCATCATCTGTCCTCTGAGCTCTTCTAATATGCTCATAGATATCTGGCTCAGCCAATAAGGTCGATACATATACAGGCGATGTATCTACGTCGAAGTCATAGCCCAGATGGCAATATGAAGTCATCATAGCCGACAAATGCATGACCTCCTCAGCAGTACTCTTCACCTTCCGACTCAAGGCGTCTGCTGTCAAGTTCGCCTTCCCCGGATGGTACTCAATCTCACAGTCATAATCTTTGAGCAAATCCATCCATCTCCTCTGACGCATATTCAACTCCGCCTGAGTAAACAAGAATTTTAGGCTCTTATGATCCGTGTATATGGTAAAAGATGTACCATACAGATAGTGCCTCCAAATCTTCAGGGCAAAGATAATAGCTGCCAACTCCAAATCATGAACTGGGTATCTAGCCTCATGCGGCTTCAACTGCCTCGATGCATAAGCTACCACGTGCTTATTTTGCATCAGTACACATCCCAAGCCCTGAAGTGATGCGTCAGAATAAAGGACAAACCTTTTGTTCTCCGTAGGAATCACCAATACCGGTGCCGTCGTCAATCGGTGTTTCAGCTCTTGGAAGCTCTCCTCGCAAGACTCTGACCAAAAGAAGGGTACTCCCTTTTGGGTCAACTGCGTCAGTGGCTTAGCAATCTTAGAAAATCCCTCGACGAAGCGTCGGTAATAGCCAGCCAAACCAAGAAAACTTCGTATCTCGGGTACAGAAGTGGGCGCAGCCCACTCCATCACAGCCTCAATCTTTCTGGGGTCCACTGAGATTCCACTGCTAGATATGACATGCCCCAGAAATACTACACTGCTCAACCAAAACTCACACTTACTGAGCTTGGCATATAATTGATGATCTCTGAGGATCTGGAGCACCGTCCTCAAGTGTCTCACATGCTCTTCCTCGCTCCGGGAGTAGATGAGTATATCGTCAATAAACACAATGACGAACTGATCTAGATAGGGTTGAAATACCCGGTTCATCAAGCTCATAAAGACAGCCGGGGCGTTCGTCACACCGAACGGCATCACCAAGAACTCGTAGTGCCCATACCGAGTCCGAAATGCTGTTTTTTGCACATCCTCCTCCCTGACCCGTATCTGGTGGTACCCGGATCTCAAATCAATCTTACTATACAGCTTCGTGCCTTGCAACTAGTCAAACAAGTCGTCAATCCTTGGAAGAGGATACTTGTTCTTTACCGTGGCCTTATTCAGTTGCCGATAATCGATGCACAAACGCATCGAACCATCCTTCTTCTTCACAAAAAGAACTGGTGCGCCCTAAGGCGATACGCTAGGGCGTATATATCCTTTATCAAGGAGCTCCTGTAACTGCTCCTTCAATTCCCTCAACTCCGTCGGTGCCATCCGGTAAGGTGCACGAGAGATAGCGGATGTCCCCGGTAATAACTCAATCCCAAACTCGACTTCCCTAGCCGGTGGGAATCCTGGAATCTCTTCCGGGAACACATCGGCAAATTCCGCTACCACTGGTATATCCTCAACTCTTAACTCTTTGCTCTTTCCCAACATATCCACTGCATAGATGATATAACCCGTGTGTCCACGTTCCAATAATTGGGACATTTTAATTGCCGAAATCAACGGAATCTTTGCACGAGAACCGTTGCCATAGAAAATCCACTGAACTCCCAAATGAGATCTGAACCGTACTGTCCTCTGTCGACAATCTACCACTGCCTGATATCTGTTCAGAATGTCGATGCCCACAATGCAGTCGAAATCTGACATACCCAAAACAATCAAATCTGCCTTGATCTCATTGCCCTCAAAATAAATGAGGCAGTCCATCAAAAACTGATCAGCAACAACTCTCTTTCCGGTGGGTGTCGAGACCAATAGAGACATGGGCAACGGAGACATGCACATATGATGTCTCGCCACAAAGTCCGCAGACACAAAGGAATGCGAAGCACCTGTGTCTATCAAAATAAAGGCGGAATACGTAAATAAAAGGCACGTACCCGCTATCACTTCCTCCGGGGCTGCATCGGCCTGCTCTCTGGTCAATGCATAGACCTGTCCCTGAGGTGGCCCCATCGCCTGTCCTCCCACATGTCGAGGTACCATCGACGGCCTCTGCTGAACTGTACCACTAGAAAATCTCCCTCGACCTTCCCTGAGATCCGTCTGGCCTTCCCGATTAGGGCAACGCCGAGCAATGTGGCCCGTCTTGCCACATATGTAGCATGCAGAACAATCACGCATCAAATGCGACCCTCCGCAAAAGTGGCACTTAACCTCTCCAACTCTACCAGGTCCTCCAAAAGTAGATGCACCACCTCTCCGGTCACCTTTTTTCCGGCCATCCAGTCGTTTTCCGCTAAAACGGGAAGAAGAAGAAGTCCCTCGTGACTTAAAAGATCCTCCCCGTGGCCTCAGATTCTCTGATGTGGATCTCTGTGATGAGGCTGGTGGGGGTGCGGCATCCGGATAAGCACTCACCCCAATCTCTGCCAACTCCGCTCGTACAAGTGCATCATCAAAGGATGTCGGGTTGTTAGAAATCACCCGATCAAATAGTTCCGGTCGCAACCCCTTCAAAAAGTTCCTCATCTTTGCATGTCCATTGGTGGCAATGTGTGGAACATACCTCAACAAGGACGAGTAGAGCATGGCATAGTCCGAAACTGTCATGCTCCCTTGTTTCAAGTTCGTAAACTCATCCTCCTTTGATTGTCTAGCCGCAGCCGAGAAGTATCGGTTTAAAAATCGAGTTCTGAATAGAGTCCAGTCGACCACCATGCCTTGAGCCCTCAACTCCATCACAGTCGTCTTCCACCACATAGAAGACTTCTTTGCCAATTGAAATTCCGCCAATCTCAACCATGCCGTCCTAGCACACGGCGCAGATACAAAGATCTGTTCCAATCTCTCTAGCCACTCTTCGGCCTCTTCCCCTGTTTCTGTCCCTTCAAACATAGGCGGGTTGAAGGTCAGGAACTGTGTCAGGCTAAGCTCCCCTGGTAGTAGTAACTGAGCAACCGGTTCCATGCCCACGGCAGGTGGGGGTAAAGGATTTGCCTGACCAATGCTAGCGTTCACGCTCCCAACATCACCAACCTCTTCATTAAGGTTCCCCGCATTCATAGCAGCCATGCTGTAATACAAGGGTTAACAACAATTCCAAACAATATACATGTTATGCCGTTAGATAACATGAACGATAATAAGCATGTTAGTATAACAGTTTATACACCAATATGCGCCACATGCATGAACATCAAATGTAAACACTTAGCTAACCATGCTAAGGCTACCCTTCACTCATTCCCGGGTTCTCTAACCACTGCTCTGATACCACTAATGTAAGGACCCTAGTTCCTTAAGTGCGGATTTAAAGGCGTAAATAAAAATTTCCATGCATAAACAGAGTATAACGGTTGTGTTGATGCCCTGAGCTATTAAATACAGTGCCAAAATAAAGTTCAAAAGGGATTAGTTACATTCCAAACCAATGAATGCTAATCCTATAGCTTTACACTACTCCTAGAGTAGATACTATACAAAAGAATCAAGCCTGCTACCAAGGGCACTCCTCACTAGCTCACCGCATCAACCCGCCTTAGCCCCTTTCCGCCCAAAAGTACCTACAGGAACAACCCCAAAACCATGAGCATGTATATAAATCATATCCACAATAATATGATCATAATTCAATGCATAAACCGTAAATGCAATTCACTTCCTGTATTTAACACATTTAAAAGCTCCCTTGGTTGTCCCTGTACCACAATAATAATCAAAGGATTATAATGCCAATATGCATGTCATGACATGTATCCATTCCGTGTATATCAATGGCCAATTTTCAGTCTTATTATATCAGTGGCATAATACCCCTCGCGTTTATATGACAGCGGCATTAATACCCCTCGCTTCGACATATTAGCGGCATAATATCCCTCGCATCAATATGACAGCGGCATTATCCTTCGCTTCGACATATTTGCGGCAAATATTCTTCATCGCTAAATATGACAGCGGCAAGTATTCTATCATCGCTTCGACATGACGGCGGCAAGTATTCTATCATCACTGCAATATAATCTCGACTCACAATATATATACAACCGTAATGCATATCCAACCATGTATGCAACCACAATGCATAACCAACCATATATGCAACCATAATGCATATTCAATCATGTATGCAACCATAATGCATAATTAAGACCATGTATGCAACCATAATGCATAATCAATCAAAGCGTAATAAATACGTTTTACCGTCCGATGCTCGTACGTCTCACTACGTACCTTAGTTCCAAAAGTGGAGATGTCGTGGGACTTTATCTCCTTTGATGTGTGGCTACCTGGGATGGTTCTACACAATCACATGAATCCATTTTAGAAGCCAATAAATGAACCATTACCAAAAACATCATCATTTAGAACAAAATCCCAAAATCCACATTTTATGCCTTGCGATCGATCGGTCCCTAAGCCCCGATCGATCGCCAAGTGAAGAAAAATAGGCATCCAAGTACTGCCTCCACCAATCGATCGAAACATTTTATCGATCGATCGAGACGTCACACCGATCGATCGGAACAAAATTTCGATCGATCGGTAAGCTCATTTCACGCCTTGTTCAGGCTCTGCCGTGCTCGATCGATCGGACACATTTCTCGATCGATCGGGCAGCCCTGTTCCTGCGAGAAACTTCCATGTATGAGCTTCCAACAACACCTAAACTCATATACAACCAAGATCAACCTCCATTTTCAACATTTAACCACAAAACAACCTTAAAATACAGTCCCCAAACATTAACAACATGTTGGACCAAGATCCACCCTTTTAACCCCAAAAACAAGCTACAAACCCAACCAAAACTCAACAAAACTCTACCATAATGGAAGCTTACCACTTGAGCTCCAAATTTTTAGCAAGAAATCACAAAAGACTCCTTTTTCAAAGCTTTCTCCTCCCCTCTTGATTCAGAAACGAAAATGGAAGCTCTAAGATGAAGGGAGAGGGATTGGGGACATAAAGCTGATAGGAAAGTGGATGGGATGTAAAGTATGCAAGTGGCTCCCTTGCCAACTCACATGGGATTTAAATGTGTATCAAAACACAAGCCTGGTATATAGAATACCCCAACATGATATTTTAAAAGCATTTTACTACAATGCACCAAAATCACCATTAAAATCATGCTTTACCAAAAATTACAAACCAACACATTTAAACCATTATAACACCCAATTTCCCAACATGTATAACATGCACCCTGAAATGCTCTCCCGGGTCACGCTTACCATGTGACAAGCATTTTACCAAGATAATTAGTCCCAACACATAATCTAATTATCACCATAAGATCACATAAACATAATTAATGCCCAAATTGCAATTAATTATTTCGGGGATATCACATTAACCTAACAGTTGTATGAATACATTTTATGTGGCTGTTTCGGACTTGGCAGTTGTATATGCATGATGGGTTTTCTGGTTGATCGCTATTATTTTAAACAGAATTTTCGAGTGTAGCGATTCTATACCGCAAGTGCACGGTGTCAAGTTTTAGTATAATGATATAAAAAATACGGATTGTCGATCCCACGAGGACTAGGAAATAAGTACCAAACTCCACTAGTTTAACTATATTTAGCCTACGAAAATTGGTTATAACTAATTAACTAATTTAACTAATTAACTCAATAATAAATCCAAACAAACGATAGAGAATGAGAATGAAATCAATAGAGACAATTATCAAGACTTTCGGTTCACCTATGTAAACCCCCACAATTCGCCTATTAGTTAAGAATTAATTCAAACAATCTAAGGTGACGAGTTTTCCTAATTCACTTGCTATACCTTGGTCCGGCTATAACAAATCTAATACTAACATAACAATAAGCCACTCTCGTACCCTTATTGAACAATTAATATTGTAAATCGATCTATGAAAACTTCTAGCCTTCGATTTTGGTAAATCTATTGCTATCACACGTGTGCTAGATTTCACTTGGTCCGTCTCAACCTAAAACCCACGGCAAAGGTCACTTTATCGCATCACAATATCCTATGGTCAATTCAATTGCAATTTAATATCATTCAAGGATGGCCAAACCCTTAAAAGCATGAAGAACAATGATCTAAACACATAGATATATAAGAATCAATCAAAATATTCAAATTAAATCATGGGTTCATAACATAGGATCCCCTAAGTCTTGACAACAAACTTAGCCTAGAAACATATTCAATATCAAATGCAAAATTATGTTTTTCAACATCAAAAGCATAAAGAAATTAAATAGAATCAAACAAAGTTTAGAAATACATATAACTAGCGATGTTGAATCGTGTCGTCGAACCGTAGCTCTGTCTCTCGCTTTGTATCTCTGATATCTCCTCACCTTCGTAACTCACGTCTGAATGTTTCTGTCTGTTAATAAATTGTCTCACGTCTCTCTTCCTGATCTCTCGTTGCTGTTCACTCTTAATCTGATCACGTAAAAACCTGCTGCTCACCTCCTCCTCACTCACGCCAAACGTTCGTAATTATCTGCTGGCTTCTGATTCCTCCACTTCTTCCCGTCTGTATCTGTATCAGATCTTGGGTCTCCTGTTCCAACTTCGAACGTTGCTGCTTAGCTCTATCTTCACGTCACTCTTCCTCTCCAGAATTACGTTCCACACTTCTCTTCTTTTCTGATATATATTTGTTGCTCCCTCATAATCCTAAACTCTTTGCTCTTTTATCTTTCGAAATCTGCACGTCTCTTTCTGTTTTCGAAATCTGCACGTCTGTTGCTTCTCTCGCTTTTCTCAATCTGCTCACGTTTATCCTCCCTTATCTGATATTGCTCACGTATATCCTCTCTCCTTTTTATTCTGCACGCCGCTCTTCTCTTCTCTAATATACTCTTCCTGCTCACGTCTCTCCATCTGTTGCTCACTCCCACGTCACTCTTTAATTCCCACGTAAACTATCGTTTATTAATCCAATTCCCGTCACATACGTTGCTTTCTTTACAAAGTCGCGGACGTAACTCTCGTAACTACGTAACTTGCTGCTCGTTGAAGTCTTTTTCTAGTCTCCTCTCCTTATACGTTGTTACTTGAATTTTCTATTTTCGATATGCTCTGTTCCGTGCGTTTGCTATCCGTTAATCTCATATGCTGCACGTCACTCTTTATCCTCTTAATATCATATATTATAATACAATATTTCATACATGTCCGATAATATCTGGTTGTGCTCGGTTTGGTCCTTTTTCATTAATTAAAGCTTATTTCCTCAACTTTTATGCATTTGCACCTGGATTCCTGAAATAAACCAATATATACCAAAACGCGTAATATTTTCCAGGAATCACTATAAAAACACCCCTAATCATATATTAAATTAAGTGTAAAAATCACACTTATCACTGGTATGAAAGGAAGCATGAAATCATGTTGCTACTCTTTCATGTTGTTGAGTTATTGTGATGTTGTTTGTTCTTCGGTGTATCTTTACCATCTTGTGTGATGGAGATATCCAGGGTGAATTGAGCTTGGAATACCTGTATTCTCGATGTGTTTCTTTGTCATCGAGTACGGTGTATATGTGAACAAGTGTATACTGTTTGATGATCGAGCAGTGTGTATAACGTACTGAAATGCTTGAGAATAGTAGTCTCGAGAGCATAATTGATACAAAGGAAGGTAATAATAGAAATGCAGAATATTTATGGGTACCTGTGCTATCGATTCATGGCAACTATGTGGAGAATATGATGTCATAGTGATCATCGTGATTGACTTAATGACTCACAAAGATCAATGAGGCATGACTAGTTGTGTTATGTGCTTATGTAACAGAGTATTGTTTAGGGTTTTTGGTGGACCCTCTATGTTGGGTCGTGTTGAGAGTGTGATGGAGACTAGTGAAACCATGATCTCATGTGGTAGCCTACACTGCGAGTACAGTTGAGTCGTCGTGTTGTTTGTGTTGTTGTGTGATTGAAGATTGCTCAATTTAATTCGCAACTGGTATACCTTATATCGTGATGGACTGGGATAGGTTGTGTGCAAGGTTGATAGACTGTGTTAGATGGAAACATTGTGGTTGACATGTTGTCTACTTGCAGTGCCAAACACAAGTTGTTGAGATGTTAGAGCGGTGATAGCTCTGTTCACATCTGCTTTATGGAGATAATAGTTTGGAAAGTACTACTGAAGTACTGGAAATTGGTGAGAGCCAGATATATTCACCTAATTGTTGGTGTGGGAGAATCTCTGTCTGTACGAGAGTGGAGTAAAGATGAAGTCCTCAAAGTTGAAGTTCGTTGTCTGATGTATATTTGACATGATATTGTATCGTTGGTGTCCAGAGAAAGAATTTGTGAAGCAAGTTGAGTATCTGTGTGCACCAAGCAAATACAATGAATGGGCAAGTTGTGACTTACCGATGACATGTGGTACGATGGTGGTGTATGATCATGGATGTGATGCATTCGTGTCTTAGATTGTTAACATGTGTGAGAAATAGGAAGCTTCGGGATCGACACAGGATCGCTCTCATGCATCGTCATTGCTATGACAACGAATTCTAACATATTGGTTTGTGAATTGGTATATTGAAAGAACAAAGATGAGGCAGAGCTATGGACTGTCTGTTGTGATCTCTTGTATTAGTATCTTGACATACCATGGACTATTACCACTCTCAGTGATTAGTGCCGGTACTGTAATTGATGACAGATGTATGTATCTTAATGTACAATGAGAGACAAATGTAGTTTGGATCTTGCCGAGGGAAGATTGTCAGGGATACCAGAACATAAGATCTTTGCTCAAGATTCCTTATAATACGCAGCGTATTGATGGAGCTGATATGTGCGACATAGTCATCATATGATACGATAATATCCTACGTTCTTGGCTGGTATGGTTATTTTAACTCTTCTTATCGCAATGCGGTAAGTTGTTGTTTGCCTCATTCATAGATATGTGAGAATGGTTACGATTGTGCTGCCTACATGATTCAATATCGAGGACGAAATTCAAATAGTATGTGAGATTTGTAATGCCTAGACATTAATCATCAATGTTGTAGTTGATTATTGGAAAAAATATTTGTAGTGCCTCGATATGACTTATATCTGCTGAATATGATTGTGACATCATTGTGTGATAATTACGGACTGACGTGGACTCGAGTGCAAGTTGAACCGATTATGAATGATAAAATGAAAGAGAGGACTAATGGTTATGTTGCAATGAATGAACCATACTTGGAAACAACGAAATGATGTTCAAGTGTAAATCAAGTATATTATGAAGATCATACATATTTGATATATGAGAAGCACAGTAGAGATGTTGACTAGTTGCTTATTGATACATCAACTTATGGTTTAACATAGAACTACATGGTTCTGGACTATGTCGTAAAAATACATGTAGTTGCATAGTAAGTTGACATGAGTTTGATATGCAATTGAATTTGAGTTAGCATGTGATGTGCATGGAAGTTGAATTTCATATGGATTTCATTTGAATTTGGAAAGCATGTGATTTAACTTCAAAATCAGATTTTAAACTCATACTTCACCATAACTCACCTAGTAATTCTCGACACACTCCTCTCAAGGGTTCTTGAATCTTTGGTTGAGATATCAGCTTGGAAACAAGTCTTTTACGTGGAATTGAATATATTTGGTAAGGAATTTATTATTCTAAGCTTGGCTATGTAGTTATCTATGAGTTGTGTGAAATTGAGTACCAAATGTTCAGGGTTGGAATTACTAGTTGTTATTATGCAAATAATTTAGTTCTTTAATGAAGGCAACATGTTTTTATGATGCTAGAGTTGCATGGAACAAGTTTTAATTGTAGGAAGTGAGTTGTAGAAGGTGAACTATGAGGATAAGCTCAAAATCGCAATGTTCTGAAAGTTTCAGACATCGGCGAGCCGAAACCAGAGTAAAATAAGGCGGTGAAATGGCTTGGCGATCGATCGGTGAAAACATGACGATCGATCGCGAGTGAACAGAACATTTGGACGATCGATCGAGAAGAAGTGACGATCGACCGCGATGGACAGAACATTTTGGCGATCGATCGGTGAAAAGTGGCGATCGATCGCTAGGGTTGAATTTTTGAAAAATGTTATATTTTGTAGACTATGAGTTTGAACCTTATTATAACATGATATATTGTTGGTATTATTGTAGCATCATCACAGGGGACAGGACAACGAGGCGGTTAAACATTGATGCCTGATTTCTATCTTTTGTGTTGCATGACAAGTGCGTGTTGACATACGAGTAATGATATTCCATTTATGACATTATATCCTAATATATGATGTTGATGTATTGTTGATTTAGATATGAGATGATATCTTGTTTATTGATACATGAGATGTGATTGGTGCTATGAGACACGATGCTGTTGAGGCATGTGATTGGTGCTATAATGCACGATGCTGTTGAGACATGTGATTGGTGCTATGAGGCACAATGCTGTTGAGTCATGTGAGTGGTGCTATGAGGCACGATGTGATTGAGACATACAGTTGATGCCACGATAGGTATGCCATTGATGGACATATGCTTTGGCTATTATCTATGTGAGGACGGTTATATGATATGTGCTGCCAATATGAAGATGTGAGGAGGTTCCACTGACATATTGAGTTGAGATAGGCATATCATATCGGTCATGTTGCCATTGTTGGGCATGTTGTACATATGTTGTTGAGAGTGATGCTACGATATGTATGCTATTGTTGAGCATATACTTTGGCATGAAATGTATACTCCGGTTGAGTATATGCTTGGAATGTTATAATGTGTGAGGACAGAAATATGGTTTGTGCTGCTAATATGAAGATGTGAGGAGGTTCCACTGACATATTGATGTTATCAGGCATTTTAATTTGCTTGGACTGTCTTTTTCCCATTACATAGTTGATGTTATCAGGCATTTTAACATTGTATTGGACGTATAACCTAATTTTCTACTAAATATAAATCAAATCTATGTAAATTTATTTATAATTAAAAAATAAAAAATTCCTAGAATAAAAAAGCAAGGAATTTGATGATATCATGATTCCCAAACAATATATTCCAACTTAGGAATAAGCATCTTCCTATAATCTGTTTATCCCATTAGACAATAGTTTGATGCATCCCGTTAGACAGTAGTTTGATGCTTCCTTTCGGCGCGATTCTTTAAACATGTGTGCAGAAGGTCAATGTATCACCACGTCACGAGAAAGAAGATAATTTTGTAAATTTTACTTTAATTATGGATAGGAATAATCATCTTCTAAATTTAGGATTGTGAAATCTCAATATGAAACATTTGTTTCCACGCAGTTAGTAAGATACTAGTATGATAATCAATATATTGGCCGTGACGAACGGGCTACCTCTACTGTTCGATATTCCACTATGAATGGGGTGTTATTCCCACAAGTTATTTGATAACTTATTATAATCAGATTACAATTATAATCGAAAAATAAAATATACTGTAAACTTACAGCAGTAGTATATAAATACTATTCGAAATTTGCATAACAGGAAACTGGAACAATTCTGGACGAGGCCACAGCAAGCCGTGTGCCCGTAAACTCAAATTTGCCCGCCTTAGCTTCTGGCCTCGTGGACAAGTGAGTTCCAATGTACAACACCCAATCACCTCTGTTCGGATTGAAGCAAAACTCCGAGCAGACTACTTCGAACACTAGTAGCGAGCAGTACTCTCAAACAATATGCAACGTATGAGTGAAGAATGATTTCGGAATGATGAAAACATATGGCTGAAGCAGCTTATATAGCTGAGCAGCAGACCACTCCAAAGGTCTAAGAATTAAGTGTAAAGTTTAATGGGGTAGATGAAAAGTCTCAACACTTAACATCAGATTAATATGAATTTAAGGCTCACACTTAAATCTGACATCAATTATGCAGGTAGCTGAAAAGTCTCAAACTTAATACTCAGCAGAATATGAAAAGTCAGGTAGATGAAAAGCCATTTCAGAAATCCGTGTAGTAAAAAGATAGGACTGCCTTCGCGGCAGCGACACGCGCGACGCGGCTCGACGCGGCGAGTCGAGTCGAGGCGAGCCGAGTGGACGGACGGACGGCGCACGAGGGGCACCCATCTTTACTACTTAACTACACTCTATTGATTTGTATCTCATTATAAACAAACCACAAGTGTCTCAATTACTCAATGTGTGATTTCTTTAGCCTAATTGACTATTAATAATTAACTTACCATAATTTGTTCTTATTAACAAAATAAAACATAGTTATTGGGCTCTTAATTATTAACCAAATAATACAATTTTTTTATTAATCCAACATGGGGCATCACATATCACAGCCCATTTTGGTTTTGAGTTCCCAAGAATCTATAAATTCAGTTTGGCATTTTTTTCTCTTACAAGCTAGGATTTCTATTATTCTCTAAGTAGTCAAAATTATGTTTGATCTTATAAGTTGGTTTTCTTATTTCTGGTCCTATTTCGCTAGAGTGCTATCGTGACGGCGCTAGACGCGTCAACATTTTCTAGTTTATGTCATTTTCCGGTGTAATATTAGTATTTTCTGACGAATAGCCAGCACTTCGGCAAAATAGGACAAAAATCCAAGAAACACCAACTTACAAGACTAAGACTCTATTTTGACTACTTAGATGACCAAAACCAAGATATGCTAAATTAGTAGATAATTTTAGCTCTTTTCCCTTGATTATATCTCCAGATATGGAATGATGTATTCTAGTTATTTTTTAAATTAGAGCAGAGGAGTTTTACACAGTTCTCGAACTCAGACTTTTGAATTACATATAGACCCCTTTTAGTTTGAATAATTATGAATTTCTCCATTTAGTTTGAAAAATAACGGTTATCTGCTATATATTTTTATGTTAAATCATAGGGATGTCATTTCCTTACAAACTAGAGGGAATTCGTACTACAATATTCGATTTTCTATTTTTTTTTCTTGTGACCGATACGTTTTTCTTAGAGGATTGTAACCGATACTCTTAAATTATATATATATATATATAATTTTTCTTCTCCCCCTCTTTTTCCTGATTTTTTTTTTGCGAACTTGATGCCATTTACATGTAAGTGTTGCCATGCACATGAAATATTTACAAACTGTAAGTGTTTAATTTGAAATTATAATATTACCTATTATAATACATTAGACGATTGCATTTTTTTTTATAAAAAAATAAATCCCATCTCTATCACCAAATCATAATTTCGAAAAAATGCTTTATAGTTGCATTTAATGTTCGAGAATCAGATGTCTGGAAATACTCTATGCATGCAAAGGAATATATTCAATTTCAGCAACTAATTAGCTTATCACTTCTTTCAACCAACAGTGAATATGCTCTTCTTCCCACATCAGCTAATGATGATGATGATATCAAGTTATATTTATATGAAAGAATTTTGATTTGGATTTGAAATTCATGGTACAAAAGAAGTCATTGTTTTTATAGTTTTCAAATAATGGATTTTAATGGCAATTTTGTACAATTTTTTGAATCAAAACTAGGCATTTTAAATATTCAGTTTGATGTCATTTTAAATCTATTCTTCCGTTTATATTAAACAGATTTGGTGAAACCATAAAATAAACATTTATAGCAGGTTCAAATTAAAAATTAATTTTTAAAAAAACTTAGACGATAAGTGAATCTTCTTTTTATATATGTTACATACGTGGTAGAAATCTCTTCAAATATATATATATATATATATATATATATATATATATGTATGAAAATGAGAAGGGGAGAGGGCATGAAGACATACTAGAATCAATTCCCATCTATAAATACACACAATCTTTAATTCATCTCAATTAACATTCAACTTAATTGATCAAAGAGAAACAACTTCTATCTTCTACCTTGAAAAATTGAATAAGAAATGTGGGCAAAGATCTTTAAATTTAAACAAACAACTTTGTGACACTAATTCTGATTATTCAGTATCGCATCAGATAAAGCTTTTGCTGCTGAAACAACCGTTGATGCTCAAGGATCCGGAGAGACAAAGGAGGTGAAATGCAGTGTTGAGAGCTTGAAAGATTTGGAAAGTTTGAGAAATGTTAATGAGAAAGATTTGATTCTGAAGTGTGATGTAAAAACCAATAGCTCTCTTCTTTATTCAGTCATCAACATGATTGGGATGCTTATTGGTAACTCTCTAACTTTCTAAGCATCCATTCTTGTTTTTAGACATTTGTATTTTCTCATGCATATATAGTTTATGAAGCGCCAACTCATTATTCCTGAATACTTAATAGAACAATAGCATCCTTCCTGTTGCTTAAAGTATCATTCAGGTGGTCTCTTACTATCATATACGATAATCTGCAACCTTATTAAAACTACTTGTTGCAGGTAGCTAGTAGCTGGAGCTATATCTATATTTATATTTGATTTTTGATTTTATAAATAAACTTTTAGAAAATAATACGAAATTTTGGATCCTTAATTAAATTTTGATTTTTCGATAAAGTTTTAGAAAAAAACACGTATTTATTTTAACTAATAATATATTAATAATTAATTAAATGTGGATTTTGCGATAAAAAATATGTTAAAAATATGATAATTTATACATGCAAATCGTGTGAAAGCCAGGGTTTGTTATGGGTGACAGCGCCCTTTAGGAAATCCCAATGCTTTATGTGGCATACCCAAGTGTTCGGTATCCTAAATCAATTGTACAATTACCCTCAAGAGACTTGGCCTTAACGAACATCAAATAAGCCACATGCTAGTTAGATTGTATCTATATATACACACCCGACCGTATTTTGGTTCAAACCATGAACACGAACCCAAATTATTTCTCGATATCGGTTCCAAAATTAGAAAACCATTACCACAATTGTTCAAACCAAATCGAACCATAAATTCAATCAAAACCAAAACTATCAAAAATCAAAACTAAAATATACCGAATACTTTCATCTCATTTTAAAGGGTTAAATTATTACCTATAGACCCTTCTAAATTCAACAATAACGATTTCATCCTAGTTGTAACAATAATGTTTATCTCGTGCTATTTAATTTTTTTTATGTCAACCCACGTAGTTATAATCTTTCCTATATCTATCTGTTACAAAATAGAGGTCATCAATTTTAGAACCACTTGCATA
This sequence comes from Haberlea rhodopensis, assembly GCA_907163345.1. NCBI lineage: Eukaryota > Viridiplantae > Streptophyta > Magnoliopsida > Lamiales > Gesneriaceae > Haberlea > Haberlea rhodopensis. The sequence continues at coordinate 4,420,467 of CAJQUN010000007.1, forward strand.
TCCACACATGCATAAACTGGTTCGAAAAAAATATTATGGTCTTCAAACAGGTTTAGGGCAGCTATCAACTCCATATGCCTTACAACACGGAGGATGGGCTTCCTCATTCCTACTGATCTCCCTCGGCGTAACCTGCGCATACACCTCCCACCTGCTCGGCGAATGCCTCCGGAGGAACCCGAAATCCAATGACTACAAAGACATCGGCCTCCAAGCCTTCGGGACCACGGGAAGAATCGTAGCAGAATCCTTCATTTTACATGGAGATTTTCATGGTCCTCGTCTCCTACACCATCTCCCTCCATGACAACCTAGACATCGTATTCTCCGCCATCGGGACGCATGCGGGTTGGGCCCCGGCTCATATTTCGATATCTCAGATGCTCACGGTTGTTGCCGTGGCGGTGGCGCTTCCGAGCTTGTGGCTGAGGGATCTTTCATCGATCTCGTTTTTGTCTTTTGCGGGGATTGTGATGTCGTTTCTGATATTCGTGACGGTGGCGTGGACGGCAGTGTTTGGTGGTGTGAAGGCGGAGTATGGAATCCCGGTGCTGAGGGTCCGGAATGTTCCAGCGGTTTCTGGGCTTTATATATTCAGTTATGCGGGCCATATTGTCTTTCCCAATATATACACCGCCATGAAAGACCACTCCAAGTTCACAAAGGTTTTTTTATTTATTAAGGTCAAATTATTTTAAAAATATTCGGAAAATAAAATAAATACAGGAAATCCTGTAAAAAATGGGAAATTTAGGTTTAGGTGCACTTACCAAACAAGTTTTTCATATAAATCTCCATTTTAAAAAAGTGTGCAAATAAATGCATGGTGGAAAAATATCTTCTCATTTAAGTCCACTTTTCAAATTTATGATTTTCAAAGGTTTATTTTCATACCAAAAATACCCTTTTAGGAGTAAACCCTAATATCTAATGGAACAGTGTGAAATTTTATTTGGCTGCGCATTGGGAAATTTTGAGTTCATGTTCGATCGTTTCTCCAAGTAAAAACATCTATTAAATTTTCAATCGAATCGTTTTAGCGAGGCATTTACGATCTCTGTCTGGTTTTCGTTCCTGGTAATCGATTTAGAGAAGTCACAGAAGGTATTTTATACTTTTGTGAATTTTTTTTGCTTTCGTATATGTTACGATGGATCTTGGATTTATGATTCTATTGAAATGTAGAGATGAAACGCAAGTTTTGAATATGAATCCCACATTTTCATACAGTGAGTTAAAATCTATTGCAATCGGTAAATGGTTTGATTACAACTCTGATGCAATGACTTTAAAATATTCTGTACCTGGACATCCTAAATGTTGTTTGAGTAATGATGATGATATGAGAAATATGTTTATTCTGTGTAAGATTATAGATGTTCAATTGGTGACAATTGATGTTTATGATGAAAAAAATGCATATCATGGAGTTTCTTCGGGAAGTATGAATTGGCAGACTGTCGATGGTGGTGGCACTGTGCCGTTTCAATGTGGTGGTGCATGCGAGATAGATGTGCTCGGAGATACTAGGCAAAATAGTGATGTAAGTGAATTACGTGCACAGGGATGTAACTCATATGCAGGATATGATTCTGACCTTCAAATGTGTAATTCTAAAGGCAAAGAGAAGTTGTTGTTGTGTTCTAGTTGGGCATCGAATATTAGTAGGGTTGGGCAACAGTTTAGTGGTGGTGTAGAAGAGTTCCGCTGTGAATTAAGTAAATATTCGGTTGAGGTTGGGTTTGATTTCAACTATGTAAAAATCAATAAAGATAGGGTAATTGCCGAGTGTGCTAGAAAACATGATGAGGGCTGTGGTTGGTTTGTGAATGCTAGTGTATCAAGAATAGATAGGTCTTTCTACATAAGAAAATTGCAAAACATGCACACATGTGGGCTGAGAGTGATGAAGAACAAATCAAAAAGGATGAGTTCAGTTCTGATATATGAAATTATTGCGGAACGAGTGTTTTCAAATCCAACCTTCTCTGCAATCGATGTATGTGAGTTAATGAAGAGAGATTACGGCTTGGATATAACGTACAATAAAGCATGGAGAAGTGTTGAGAAAGCTAGATCTATTGCTTTTGGAAATTATGATGAGCCGTTCCAAGAACTGAATTCATACGTTCACTCGGTGAGAACGATAAATGTTGGAAGTTTTGTAAAGCTTGAAGTTGACGACAACAACCGATTTTCCCGTTTGTTTGTTTCGTTCCGTGCTAGTATTGACGGTTTTAAATTTTGTCGTCAAATGTTATTCCTTGATGGAACGTTTCTGAAATCCAGATTCAAGGGCACCCTTCTGTCTGCTACGGCTAAGGATGGGAATCAAGGTAAATTGACTGTTTTAAATTGCACCAGTTGTGGTTTACATGCACCAGTTATTATTTACATGCACCAGTTGTGATTTACATGCACCAGTTATAATAACATGCACCAGTTATGATTTACATGCACCAGTTATAATTACATGCACCAGTTATGATTTACATGCACCAGTTATGATTTACATGCACCAATTATGATTTGCATGCACCAGTTATGATTTTGAACCAGTTATGATTTACATGCACCAGTAATGATTTACATGCACCAGTTATCATTTACATGCACCAGTTATCATTTACATGCATCAGTTATGATTTACATGCACCAATAATGATTTACATGAACCAGTTATGATTTTGCACCAGTTATCACTTACGTGCACCAGTTATGATTTACATGCACCAGTTATGATTTACATGCACCAGTTATCATTTACATGCACCAGTTATGATTTTGCACCAGTTATCACTTACATGCACCAGTTATCATTTACATGCACCAGTTATCATTTACATGCACAGTTATGATTTACATGCACAGGTATATAATTTACATGCACCAGTTATAATTTAGATGCACCAATTACCGTTGCAAAATTACATGCACCAGTTATGATTTACATGTACCATTTATGATTTACATGCACCAGTTATGATTTACATGCACCATTAATGATTTACATGCACCAGTTATGATTTACATGCAACAGTTATGATTTACATGCACCAGTTATGACTTTGCACCATTTATGATTTACATGCACAGGTATATAATTTACATGCACCAGTTATAATTTAGATGCACCAATTACAGTTACATAATTACATGCACCAGTTATCATTTCCATGCACCAGTTATGATTTACATGCACCAGTGATAATTACATGCACCAGTTATACTTACATGCACCAGTTATAATTTACATGCACCAGTCATATAATTTACATGCACCAGTTATATAATTTACATGCATCAGTTATAAATTAAACTCACCAGGTATGATTACATGCACCAGTTATAATTTACATGCACCAGTTAACAGTTACATGCACCAACTATAATTACATGGACCATTCATGATTAGGATGCACCAGTTATAATTAATGCACCATTTAACATTTACATGCACCAATTATAATTTACATGCACCAGTTAAATTACATGCACCAGTTATAATTTAGATGCACCAGTTACAATTAGATGCACAGTTAAAATTAGATGCACCAGTTATTATTTACATGCATCAGTTAAAATGCATCAGTTATAATTTACATGCACCAGTTATAATTTACATGCACCAGCTATGATTATGATGCATCATTTATAATTACATGCATCAGTTATGATTAACATGCACCATTTATTAATACCAATGTCATGTACCAGTTATAACTTATGGTTTTATCTTGTAGGTTTGTTCCCGTTGGCTTTTGCCATAGTTGACTTTGAGAACTATGATAATTGGCGTTGGTTTATCTTGTTTGACTAATATTTTAGATAACGGGGAAGATGTTGTATATATATCTGATCGTAATGTCGGTTTGATGGAGGCGCTGCCAGTTGTTTTTGGAGCTTCTCTGAAACACTTTTTTTGTTTATACCATTTAAAGTGCAACTTGCGTGACAGATATTCTGGCAAACACTTTTCAAACAATTTTCGTGAGAGGTTATGTTTCCTGCTGGACGAATGTGCATATTCCCCGACGGTGGCAATTTTTAATGAGAAACTCACTATTTTAAAACGAGAAGGCGGACAAAATATGGAATATTTTTTGCAGGGACTTTCATTGGATAAGTGGACAAATGCATATTCTACTGGGATGAGATATGGAGAGATGTACTCAAATGGAGTCCTTCAATTCATGGATCTTAGATGCAAGGGGTCTTCCTATTACCCATATGGTTGACTGTATTAGAGTTAAGTTGATGTGTTTGTTTTCTGATAGAAGATTACTGGCATGCAAATGGAGTGGGGTGTTGTGTGCTCGGTGGAAAGAAATGGACATCTTATGTAAATGAAGGTCGTGCTTGGAATGTGAAGATGTCTTCGCATTGCTACATTGAAGTGTTTTCCCGCCCTGCAGTTACTGTTCGCCTTGACAATCAAACATGTTCATGCTACAAGTGGCAGTTGGATGGATTCCCATGTCCTCATGCTATTGCTGTATTCATGAGGAATAAAGTGCAAATAGATGAAGTAGTTGACAAATATTTCCATGTTAGTACGTACAGGCTATGCTATGAAGGAGTCATTTTACCCGTTCCAAGACATACCAAAGGTAATGTTCCTTTGATGGGTATGGAAACAAATGTTTTACCACCGCAAACAAAAAGGCAACCAGGTCGTCCAAAGAAGAGAAGAATTCGATCTAAAGGGGAAAACATTAGACAGTTCCGTTGTAGTCGTTGTAACAAACATGGGTACAATAAAAAAACTTGTAAAGAGCCTATTTGCTGATTTTCGAAAAAAAGAAAAAATTTACGCAAAATTTTTAACAAATGATTGTGTATCAGTTATAAATGTAATTTTTTAGTGCAGCGATTAATTTTCATGTACCAGTTATAATACACACGCACCAGTCGTATTATAAATACAATATGATTTACATGCAAAAGTTATAATTTAAGGCAATAGTTATAATTTACATTCACCAGTTATGATTTACATGCACCAGTTATGATTTACATGCACCAGCTATCATTTACATGCACCAGTTATGATTTACATGCACCATTTATGATTTACATGCACCAGCTATCATTTACATGCACCAGTTATGATTTACATGCACCAGTTATCATTTAAATGCACCAGTTATAATTTACATGCACCAGTTATAACTTCATGCACCAGTTATGATTTACATGCATCAGTTATGATTTACATGCACCAGTTAGTTACATTCACCAGTTATAAAACTAACATTCACCACTTATAACTAACATGCAGCAGTTATGATTTACATGCACCAGTTATGATTTACATGCACTAGTTATGATTTAAATGCACCAGTTATGATTTACATGCACCAGTTATGATTTAAATGCACCAGTTATAATTTACATGCACCAGTTATTATTTACATGCACCAGTTATAAGTACATGCAAAAGTTATTATTTACATGCACCAGTTATGATTTACATGCACCAGTTTTCATTTACATGCACCAGTTATAATTTACATACACCATTTATAATTTAAATGCACCAGTTATGTTTTACATGTACCAGTTATATTTTAATGCACAAGTTATAACTACATGCACCAATTATAATTTACATGCACCTGTTATGATTTTTAGGCAACATCATATTTTCATGCACCAGTTATAACTAACATGCACAAGTTATGATTTACATGCACCAGTTATATTTTACATGCACCAGTTATCATTTTCATGCACGAGTTATAATTTACATGCACCAGTTATAATTTACATGCACCATTTATGATTTACATGCACCATTTATGATTTACATGCACCAGTTGTAATTACATGAAACAATTAAAATTAGATGCACCAGTTATCATTTATATGCACCAGTTATTATTTACATGCACCAGTTATATTTTACATGCAGCAGTTATCATTTTCATGCACCAGTTATCATTTACATCCAGCAGTTATGATTTACATGAACCAGTTGTAATTACATGCAATAATTAAAATTAGATGCACCAGTTATCATTTATATGCACCAGTTATTATTTACATGCACCAGTTATTATTTACATGCACCAGTTATAACTAACATGCACCAGTTATGATTTACATGCACCAGTTATATTTTAATGCACCAGTTATCATTTACATGCACCAGTTATAATTTACATGAACCAGTTATTATGTACATTCACCAGTTATAATTTACATGCACCAGTTATTATGTACATGCACCAGTTATAACTACATGCAAAAGTTATGATTTACATGCACCAGTTATGATTTACATGCACCAGTTATATTTTAAGGCACCAGTTATAATAACATGCACCAGTTATAACTTATATGCACCAGTTATCATTTTCATGCACCAGTTATGATTTACATGCACCAGTTGTAATTACATGCAACAATTAAAATTAGATGCACCAGTAATGATTTACATGCACCAGTTACAACTACATGCACCAGTTAAAATTAGATGCATCAGTTATGATTTACATGCACCAATAATAATTACATGCACCAGTTACAATTTACATGCACCAGTTATAATTTACATGCACCAGTTATGATTTACACGGACCAGTCGAAATTTACAAGCACCATTAATAATTTACATGCACCATTTACAATTAGATGCACCAGTTATAATTTAAATGCACCAGGTTTGTTTTTTTCAACTGTATTTCATCTATTATTTTACACAGGCTAAAGCTTCTGTTTATCATTTTTGTAACAATTTTGAATCATGAATAATCATCTTCACCATCTTTACCCTGTAATCTGTATTGTAGTCCACACTACAATGCTTTGGTACCGGCTGTCCTCTCATAATCTTTTCCATGTTCATGCAAACGAAGACACCACAGTCGACGGACCCAGATTTCTGTTGTGCAGCTTCTATATATGACTCAATTTGAAATATTTTTTCACTAGGAGTATATTGTATACCCTTTGATATAGGGTCATCCTCAATCACTCTATGCATAGCTTCTTCGACATATTCTTTTTGTAAATTGGGTACGAGTTCAAATTCTTTTGTCAGCATACTTATAATAATTTAGAAAATAACTCTTAAAATGTAACGTAAATTACCAGTATTTTGGCCTTCTCGAAGTAGTGATCAGTTTCATCTTCCCTGCGTGGCCTTATTGAGTTGTAGTGTGTCCACTTCGATTCTTGCAAGTCAAATACGAGCAATGTCCAATGGTAGCCAGTAGTCACCGATGGATCCTCACGGCCACATGTGTTTATAGGAAAAATAAGGAATCTATATTCCATGGCTTGGGCAATCTTTCCATTTATTTGGTGTTTTGCTGCCTCTTCGCAATATATCTCTCGTGATCTCCTTGCAACGTAATGCTGTCAAGCAGCACGTAGAAATTTAATAAACATGATTTTTATAAGAAATTAAAATTAATAACTTGTGTTTTATTACCCAAGACAAGCAATCAAAAACGTAGTAAGTCTTCCTTTGCCCTAATTTCTCAAGCTGCCTATCAATAAGGATGCTCCAGCAGTCAACAATCTGAAAGGTGTGATCAGACATTTTGCAATGAGTTAATTGAATATCAAGAAAATAGACAAGTGAACAACTCTTTTGATAAACCGTTTACATCGTTAGGAATTGAAAGTCCGTTAAGTATGGCTCCAATATGTTTAACAGGTATTTGTTTTGCTGCCATATTGTCTCGCCAAATCACTCCCCTGCACACAATGATAAATTGCAACATTTATTGGTTTCATCTAGTTGAATTAATTTACTTTTTAAAAGAATAAAACAAGTCATACCATTGTCCATGATCCTTGTTGAATTTCAGTAACCAATCTTTTTCTTCTTTGGTCAACCGTTTGAAGATGACATTTCGTGGTTTGAACTTGAAAGGCTCGTCATCCTTATTGTCTTTAACGCGTGTTGCAACCTCAAAATTATCATCATCTTGCAATGCTATTATATCTTTACTGGATTTTTTTGGTTGATATTTTTCTTTTACAGTAGAGCTTTTTTGTGTTGACCTCCTAGCCCTTTTCAAGGAGGGGTACGTATGGTCACGATCTTTATGGGCCATTCGGTCCAATCTGTTCTTAATTCTTTTCACCATTGATGTCTGTGCCTCGTTTAATTTCACGAGTTCTACATTTTCCTCGCTCAACATCATTGCAGCTGTTTTTGTGCTGCTCAAGTCGTTGTCAACTGCTTCCTTATCCTTTTTTAAACTTTCGATTCGAGCATGTAGCTGTGCAACGATGTTGTCGAGTTCCTCCTTTTGTTTCAGAACTTCGTTATTTCTGGCATGCAATTCTTTCAGGTCTTCTTCTTTCAGCATGATCATTGTTCTTGCTTCTTCCAGCTGTGTTCTTAATTCTGCATTGTTGAGCCACTGGACATCGTGCTCAGAAACAAATGAGTCAAATTTCACCTTCAACTCTTTTAACTCATTTTCCCTTCTCATAAGTTCCTGCTTTGTTTCTTGGAGTTGGGTGGCCAATTCCGCGGATTGAATAAAATCTGAATTTTGAGTGAATCCAATGGTTCTTCACTTGCCATATTCACATCTTCATGAAATTCATCTCCTTCTCCAACAGTAGCAAACAAAGATTCCTCACCATAACTTTTGACAGCAACATTAAAGAGTTGCGTCTCGATCTCGTTATGAACAAACACTTCAACCAACATATCCTCATTGGACATGTCAACATCATCATATAAATTTTCGCCACGTGAATGTTCAGAAAGATCAAGCAGTACCTCAGCAATTGTTGCATCAGGGAAATATGCAACTTCTTCTTCTTCATATTCTCTTAAGTCAAATTCGGGTTCTTCATTAAGACTTACAGCTCGATGTTCTTGTCGTTATGCAACAGATGGTTCTTTATTTTCAATATCTTGTTGCAGGAGTTCAGCTTCCTCAGTTGTCAGTTGTAAAAAGCTTTCCAATATCTGGTGCACCAGTTATATTTCAAGCACCAATTATAAATTTCATGCACAAGCTATATATCATGCAACAGTTATCTTTCATGCACCAGTTATGATTATGATGCACCAGTTATAATTGTATGCACCAGTTATAATTGTATGCACCAGTTACGATTTACATGCACCAGTTATGATTTACATGCACCAGTTATGATTTACATGCACCAGTTATGATTTTGAACCAATTATGATTTACATGCACCAGTAATGATTTACATGCACAAGTTAACATTTACATGCACCAGTTATCATTTACATGCATCAGTTATGATTTACATGCACCAGTTATGATTTACATGCACCAGTTATGATTGCACCAGTTATGATTTACATGCACCAGTTATAATTTGCATGCACCAGTTATAATTTACATGCACCAGTTATAATTTACATGCACCAGTGATGATTTACATGCACAAGTTAACATTTACATGCACCAGTTATCATTTACATGCATCCGTTATGATTTACATGCACCAGTTATGATTTACATGCACCAGTTATGATTTTGAACCAGTTATGATTTACATGCACCAGTTATGATTTACATGCACCAGTTATGATTTTGAACCAATTATGATTTACATGCACCAGTAATGATTTACATGCACAAGTTAACATTTACATGCACCAGTTATCATTTACATGCATCAGTTATGATTTACATGCACCAGTTATGATTTACATGCACCAGTTATGATTTTAATGAACCAGTTATGATTTACATGCACAAGTTATAATTTTCATGCACCAGTTATAATTTACATGCACCAGTTATAATTTACATGCACCAGTGATGATTTACATGCACAAGTTAACATTTACATGCACCAGTTATCATTTACATGCATCAGTTATGATTTACATGCACCAGTTATGATTTACATGCACCAGTTATGATTTTGCACCAGTTATGATTTACATGCACCAGTTATGATTTACATGCACCAGTTATGATTTTGAACCAGTAATGATTTACATGCACCAGTAATGATTTACATGCACCAGTTAACATTTACATGCACCAGTTATGATTTACATGCACCAGTTATGATTTTAAACCAGTTATGATTTACATGCACCAGTTATGATTTACATGCACCAGTTATCATTTACATGCATCAGTTATGATTTACATGCACCAGTTATGATTTACATGCATAGATATATGATTTACATGCACCAGTTATAATTTACATGCACCAGTTATGATTTTGAACCAATTATGATTTGCATGCACCAATTATGATTTTGAACCAATTATGATTTACATGCACCAGTGATGATTTACAAGTTAACATTTACATGCACCAGTTATCATTTACATGCATCAGTTATGATTTACATGCACCAGTTATGATTTACATGCACCAGTTATGATTTTGAACCAATTATGATTTACATGCACCAGTAATGATTTACATGCACCAGTTAACATTTACATGCACCAGTTATCATTTACATGCATCAGTTATGATTTACATGCACCAGTTATCATTTTGCACCAGTTATCACTTACATGCACCAGTTATGATTTACATGCACCAGTTATGATTTACATGCACCAGTTATGAATTTGAACCAGTTATCACTTACAGGCACCAGTTATCATTTACATGCACCATTTATGAATTACATGCACCAGTTATCATTTACATGCACCAGTTATAATTTACATGCACCAGTTATCATGCACCATTTATGAATTACATGCACCAGTTATCATTTACATGCACCAGTTATAATTTACATGCACCAGTTATCATTACATGCATTGGTGAATGATTTACATACACCAGTTATGATTTAAATGCACCAATTATGATTTACATTCACCAGTTATGATTTTAATGCACAGTTATAATTTACATGCATCAGTTATAATTTACATTTATGATTTACATGCACCAGTAATGATTTACATGCACCAGTTAAGATTTACATGCACCAGTTAACATTACATGCATCAGTTATGATTTACATGCACCAGTTATGATTTACATGCATAGATATATGATTTACATGCACCAGTTATAATTTACATGCACCAGTTATGATTTTGAACCAGTTATGATTTACATGCACCAGTAATGATTTACATGCACCAGTTATCATTAACATGCATCAGTTATGATTTACATGCACCAGTAATGATTTACATGCACCAGTTATCATTTACATGCACCAATTATCATTTACATGCATCAGTTATGATTTACATGCACCAGTTATGATTTACATGAACCAGTTATGATTTTGCACGAGTTATGATTTACATGCACCAGTTATATAATTTACATGCACCAGTTATATAATTTAGATGCACCAACTACAATTACATAATTACATGCAACAGTTATGATTTAAATTCCCCATTATGATTTAATGCACCACTTACAAATTCACGGTTTAGATCCTTCAATTCAATTGAGCTTAGCTTTTTGTACAAATCTACGAGATTCCATTTCATGAATCTGGGGAACAGATTCGCATCCACTGGATCAATTATCTTCGTTTTCTCGCATAGACAATACTATAAAAAAAATGTTAGTCAATGTTATTAACAAACCAGGGATATTAATTGCAAAAAAAAAAATTTGTACGCAACGTACCGGTATCAACGGAACACAACCAGAATGTTTTTCATTGTTGGATTCTATCAGGCTGCTCAATAAATTGTTTAAAATGTGTTCCGACCAATTGAGGGTGCATATTCTCTCCATATTATCCACAAGTGCAGCATAACCCCAATTCAGGTTTGAAGATTTTGTAGCAATGAAGAACGTTGCAAGTATGTACAAAACAACCAAACGAGCAACATCATTGACATCTGTAATATCCTGGCTTTCCACCTTAGAAATCAATTTCTTGTAAATTGAGCTCTTGCTCATTCTGTAATCCCGTAATTTCTCTTTCTCAGGGAAGCATCTAGTTAGGAATGTTGTACATGGGTAGTCTACCATATGCGTGTCAATGTCCTTGTTGCCATCTCTTATTCCAAAAATTACTCGAACATCACTCGTAGTAATGGTCATTCTATGCGCCCCAAGATGGAATCCTTTAGATTCCTTGTGGAAACAATCTATTATTTTCTTGATTGCCACATCCCGTTTCTTGCAATGATTCAATTCTACCCTGTTGTCTTGAATAGCATTAACCATATGCCAAAAGGGCGTACGCTGCAACACTTGTAAATGTTCATCTCTGAGTTCAATTTTTTTCAGATCACTCACTACTGTTTGCAGGTTAGATCTGTATAATGATGTCTTATGCGATATTTTGCTAATTTCTTCCTCTGTTGGCGAGGATTCAATTGGTGCTGTAATGAAACAAATACGAGTGAGATTAAATTAAACATTTCACACAATAACAATTTAGTTCATCATTACAAGCCCTAGTTGGGGGAAAAATCCGAATCAATACAGAAATCTCATTAGAAACCTGAATATTTCAAGGATATACATAACATGTTTACAGAACTCAGTAGAAAATTACAAGAATTCGAAAAACGTTATACATACCATGTTTTGTTACACGCGTGCGTCGATTCGTCTTCCTCTTCTCAGCCACTTTCTGCAAATTTTTGAGCGCCTTTGGAGCCATGTCTTATCGTCTTACAGATTACGATTTTGGAATCTTAAAGGAAGTAGAGTTGGATTGCGTTGGATGGAAGAGACTTTGGTATTAAAATCGAAAAGTTTTAAAAACGAATTCCAAATCGATGTAAATTGAAGTGAGAGAATTAGAATTGTGTCAGATTGAATGTAATGAAACGGACGTTGCAAATCGGAAAAGAAGGGTTTGGCGCCTTTGGTTTAACAGTAGTAAGGGTATATATGTATTTTTGGCCCAAAATGGACCTAAATAGTTTAATGTTTTTTTCTTAGACTAGCTTCAACAAATTTCAATCATAATGTACCGCCCTGATTTTTTCCCTTAAAAAATTATACCATTAGATGGGGTTAATTATTCTTTACATTTCTATTTTTGTAGTCAACAATCTTGGTTCTCTTGCTTAGCATGTGCCAACAAGTCCAGCAACGTACGAATTTTAGTTGTTTTTTGTTCGTGACAATATTAGTTTATCATTAAAAAAGTACACACGTGGGAGGGTACCAACCCACTATGTTTGAGTTGCTAAATTGGCAAACTACGACTGCACAACAAATATATAAACCGCGTGGTTCGCATTGATGCATGTGCGGGTGGGTGTGGACGGTTAGCCGATCAAATATAAATAAATTATAATTAATGCATTTTTACATGTTCTTAGACTAAGGTATTTATTATCGATGATAATAAATAAGAACTAAAATTAAATAAAATGATATAGCAATATAAAACAATAAAAATTAAAATGATGTGAACAAAAATATTATATGAATCATACTATCAAATCCTTGGCAACTGAAAATCAACGATAGTTAAAACGATAGATCATCAATCATATTACCGTCATTCCTAAAAATTATATATATCCAATCATGTATTAAAACTGAAACTATAAATGTTATATCACAATACGAAATAAAAAATATAAAAAATTAAAGTATCAACATCTTCTACCATCAAATTAGAATATCAGTAACTTTAAACATTTATTTGTACAAAAGAAAACACAATTCCTAAGTTCAAAAATAAAAAAAATAAAATAATTTCTTCTTACTACAATATGAAGTTCCAAATAAAAAAAATGATTCTTGTTATTACAAAAACTTGATATTACTATTTCTCAATGAATCAATAAACAAAATGAATTATATTAAAAAGATAAGTACACGTTATACTCTAAATAATACATAAGAATTAGCAAAATGAAATAATGATGCTTTAAAAATTATAATTTGCAACTTCAACCTCTAAAATATTTAATTTTATAATTAAAGAAATCTTTAATATATATTAAGATGCGGACGGGTTGGATGGGTAGCGGGTGAAGGTGCCACTACCCGCCCACATAAATACTGGTTGCTTAATTTTTCAACCGCAACATTTTTTTCCCGAAAGTTAAAATGGGCGGATATAGGTGGGTGAATGTGTGTTGGACGGGTGAGTTGGATTGTGCGGCTTTTTTACACCCCTAAAAAGTATCGGAATAGTGACCAATTTTGGGGTTGCACGTGTCCTTTCCATTAATGTTTAACCATGAACAACATCGGAGAGCAAAAGAATCTAAATTCATACATTTATGATTGTTTTGACATATCACAAATAAGAGTGGACAGAATATTATTATCCCTCATAAGATGTGTATATCTTTATATGTTTGTGTACTTATATTCAATAACATATGTCAAGAATATATGCTGTGTTGATATGCAGGTATCTATAGCTAGCTTCTCATTTGTGATCATCCACTACACTTCTCTAACATTCATGGGTGCAAAACTCTTCGGCCCGCAAGTCAATTCCCAGATCACATTAAGCATGCCTCCCAACCATGCTGCGACAAAGATAGCTCTCTGGGCAACAGTCCTCACACCCATGACCAAATACGCACTCGAATTCGCCCCGTTGTTCGCAATCCAGATGGAGCAGAACCTGTTAGCATATATGCCCTGTAAGCCAAAAGTTGGGCTATTGGGCTTTATGACCCAAAGCCCATTAGTTACTTAATGGCCCTATAAATATGTCATTCTAGTTGAGAGACTCAATTCATTCCATACAATTCCATTCAATACACATTCTCATAGAAAAACCGTCGTCACACTAGCACTGGTGCCGGGCTTGTAGATCTGGTCAGGTTGATTGGACACGAGGATCACCGCCATCAGATTGATTTCGCTGTTATCGGTAATCCCTTTTCATGCATTATATTATGATATTTGCATGTTTATATATGAATCAGACGCGATCGTCCGTCCCCGGGTCAGATCTGTTTATTGTATTATTTCTGCTGCGTTTGGATCTGGCGCCGGGGTACGAAAACCCAACAGTGGTATCAGAGCAAGGTTGCGCTTTGATTCATGTATTTGTCAATTATTTTTTTATTAGATCGTTTCCATTCGATGCTAATCGTGTTCGAAATTTCAGAAATTACGGAGTCCGGAAAGATATAGAAAATGATTAAAATCGAGTTTTGAATGAAACACACTGTTCATGGTTTTCACGGTGGTCGTCGGCAGCGCTCTCGGAGCGGCGGCGGACTCGCAGAGAATAAACATCGTCGCGCGAATATTGCCTAAAGTCGCAACCTGCTGCAAGCATGTTGCAGCAGATGCGGCGGCGCGGATTCGCGACCTATTTCACACGAAGCGCGATCGAGAAGCTTCGAGTTTCAGATGCGCGATCAGTTCTTTGTCCTCCACCTTCTCGCGCCGGGCTTCCGATTATTTTCAGACGAACTCGATGTGCGCGAAACTCCTGGATGGGCGAGGTGAAGGTGGCGGCGCGAGCTAGGGTTTCTGAAACCCTAGCCGCCGCTGCTTGTTGGGGAAGATGATGAATAGTTCTCTGCTAGGGTTTTATGAACAGTGTTTTCGAAATATTAAAAAAAAAATTGTTTTTGTAAATCCGAAAATTAAGGATAATTTTTGGAGTTGAAATTGCATTTTTAATTTTGGATCCAAATTGTTTGGAGTCCATAAATTATTTTGGATCATTTTAGATATTTTGTCCGGATATTAATTTTTGAAATAATAAATCATAAACTTAATTAATTAAAATATAATTTTTAATTTATTAAGTGTAAAATGGAGATTTTACCATTAGTTGAAAATGTAATTAATTAGAAATTGAATGAAAATGTTTCATTTAATTTGTTAATTTTATTTTTGGCTAATATTATGATTTGTAGGTAAAATAGTGATTTTACCAAGTAACTGAAAATTTAATTAACTGTAATTAAATGAAAATGTTTCATTTAATTTGTTAATTTATTTTCGATTATCATTATGATTAAAATGTAAAATAGTGATTTTACCAAGTAAATGAAAATTTAATTAATTGAAAATTAAATGAAAATGTTTCATTTTATTTGTTAATTTTATTTTCGATTAATATTGATGATTAAAAGGTAAAATATAGATTTTATCAATTTATTGAAAATTTAATTAATTAGAAATTAAATAAAATGGTTTTATTTAATTTGTTAATTTTATTTTCAACTATTAATGCGATTAGTAGGAAACGATAGAATAAATTACTTATTGTGATCTAATTACTTATGATGTGATTAGTACAATTACATATGATGTAATTGTTTAGTTTAATGCTTAATTACATATGATGTGATTGTATGATGGATTATTACGGGCCTTGACCAATGTGTTTAGGTGGATGTTTAGGTTTTTAATGTTTCGTTATAATTGTGATTTTGGTTATCAGGCCTGCGAGCCTGCTCTCTCTATTTTCTGATGTATCCCACCCCGATTTAAATGTAAAAACTTTAGAATTAGTGGGAGATTGAGATTGAAGATGGAGCATCAAGAATCAAGACATGTATAATGGAAGCAAAAATGTAATAGGATTGCATTACATACCGGCATCACCTTAGACAGACTTGTGATCCACGTATGGCTCACGTGGATCAATTGGGAAAAGGCCGTAATCGTCCATATTTATTTTTATTATGCATATGATGTATGCTAAAACTTTGTTTGAATGTTTTATTAGTACATATGACTGCATGAATAAAACATAGTTGCATGAATCCGGCAAACAAACAAACAAGTACTTGATGAGATTTGAAAATTATTAAATCCCTCTTTTGAATATGATTCAAATTTTTTTAATATCAAACTGTAAAGGGAGCTCAAATGAGTTTGTTGCTTCCTGTCTTCCATCAACAGTTAAGCCATGAGACGCTATTTGTGTCAGGTGTCTTGTCTCACCCTCGTGGGGGGCATCTGGCATGGGAAAGCTGTGTGTTTAACTGCCACTTAATTATGGATAGGGTTCTGTTAACCTTTAAGATTACTCACCCTCGTGGGGTCTTATTGGCGAACATTACCATCCGTGGGATGGGTTAGTTTGACGTGAGAAGGCATAATTGGCCTGCCTCCGTAGGGTTATGTCAATCACGATACCAATATCTTGGGGGTTGCATATGATGCAATTATGAGCTACCTTTAGTATCATGAGGTCGGCTGGACCCTCGCCCGGGGCTATCATGAGCTAGTTGGACTCCAAGCCCACTAAAAAATACGATTTTCTGTTCATTTGTCATGAGGGTGACGAGTTCGAAAAATTTAGTGGGAGCATTCAATAACTAAAGTCCAAAGTTTTTGAATTAATTAATACTCAAACGGTTTGCATATTTTTTCTGTTTATTCTCAGTATTGTGATTGCCGTGAACCCGATTACATCAAATCTCGATATAAACAAATTAACCACAAGGATTGGCTATTAAATTTAAAATAGTGTTTGCTTCTAAAAGGTTGCTATATACCATTGGGAGCCTGCTGTTGAAGTGTCTCCCCGTTCGTCTCATGAAGAGATTGCCACACTTGAGAAGTGGTGGGACGATGATCTCTCGGCTAGGTGCTATATGATAGCATCAATGTCACCAATGAGTTTCAACACAGATATGAGAAATTCTTTCACATTGCTGATATTTTCCAACACCTACAAATGTTGTTTGGTGAACGGACGGGATTACTGAGACTCGCGATTTCAAAAGAGCTATTTTCATTTCACATGCGAGATGGGGCTTCGGTCTATGAGCATGGTGTAAGAAAAATATCTCTTGTTGAGAAATTGGAAAATTTGAATGTGACAAATCCTCATTAACTGGCTATAGATTTGATCTTATAGTCCAAATGTTGGAAACTCATGAGTCCTTGATTCAAAAGGAGAAACGTGTTCTTCTTGTCGAATCTTCTACCAATGGTAGGAAGAGTTCAAGGATAAAGAAGAGGAAGGGAAATGGTTCTCAACCTCAAAAGCCGAAAAAGGATTTAGTAGCAACTAAGAAAGGAGAGGCATCTATGTTTTCACTGCTGGTCACTGGCGCAAAATTGTGAGGAATACCTAGACTAGAAGCGTTCTAAAAAGGGTATGTTTTATAATAAAATTAAATGTTTCTATTGGTTCTACTTCTTTGGTATATGATGCCAGTTGTGCTCGCATTTTTGCAAAGAGTTGCATGTGATGTGAAGAAGTAGAGAGCCCTAGGAAGGTGAAACCTACCTGATGCTAAGCATTGTAGCAATAGTTGTTGCAAAGGCTGTTTGAAACATTTATTTAATATAACATCTTGAACTGGTTAGGAACTGGTTTGAGCAATTATTTATTTGTTCTAGATTTAATCATGAACATTGTTCCTATTTTGATAGAGAATGATATTCTTTTAAATATGCGAATGTGATTTGCAGTATTTTTAAGAATGCATGTTTTATTGAATCTGGTGAACTTATGAATGATTAGTATGATTATATTCAAAGAATATAAAAAGAATGATAACTTAAATCCAACATAAATTTAGCATGTGCTGAATGTCCATTGAATTTGATTCATATGGACGTATGTGGAGCACTAAATGTTAGTGCAAGATGATGTTGAGTTATCTTAAAGAGAATGTGATTCTCTCTGAGTAACTCTCTAAAGTTACATATTTGTTGAATATAATTCATACCAATGCAGTGACCAAAACTCCATATACGATATGGACTGAAAAATAATCCAAATTTTTATTTTGAGATTGTTCTGCTTATGTGAAGCATCCAGTGGGAGATAAGTCGGATAATTGATCCATCTTATGTTATTTTGTGGAAATTTATATTATCAATTGCAGGCAAATAGTTTGTTTCGCAAGTGCAATCTTTCTAGAGAAAATATTTCTATTAGAAAGGATGACAAAATAATATAATTTGAAGGGTTCAAGAACCACAAACCACTAGAAAAGTGAAAACGGTGAAATTAATTTAGTTAATCACAACCTTTGATTTACACACACCAAGGAGATTTGAAAATGTTTCAAGAGCTCCTGATAGAATGAATCTACTCCTTGAAAGTAGTCAAGAAATAGACCATGGATATGATCCTTGGACTTTCAAGGAGGCGATGTCAGATATTGATTCGGGACATTGGCAAGATGCCAAGAAATCTGAATTGGACTCCATGTACTCCAATAAGGTATGGGCCTTAGTAGATCATCTTTGGGAATTGTTCCCATTGGCTGCATGGATTTATAAGTGAAAGCTTGGAGTGGATGGGAATGTAGTGACCTCCAAAGCTTGACTGGTGAGAAACGATTATTCTCATAGGCAAAGAGTTGTTTATGAGAAAATTTTCATCGGTTATGATGCTATAGTCTATTTAGATTTTATTAGTTATATCTTTATATTATGAATATAAGATATGAGTAATGGATGTGAACACAACATTTCTCAGTGGTGGCATTGAGGTAGAAATGTAACAGCCAGATGTGTTTATAACTTCTTGGAGTGAACAAAAGGTTTGCAAACTCCAGAGGTCCATTTACGGGCCTAAGAAGGCATCCCGAAGTTTGAACCTTTGTTTTGATAACATTATCAAAGTGTTTGGTTTTGTTAAAAATCCGGAAGTGACATGTGTGTACAAAAAGGTTAGTGGGAGCATGGTTATATTTGTGATGCTTTAAGTCGATTATATCATGCTCATTGTGAATGGTATTGGATTAATCAATTAAAGCGTGATTATCTACTAATTTCTTCATGTAAGATTGGGAGAAGCGTCATACGTGCTTAGCATACGGATCTATAGGGATAGATCTAAAGGATGCTTGATATCTCTCAATCTACGTACATAAACACTGTGCTAAAAGGGTTTAGCATAGAATAGTTGAAAAATGAGTTACTTCATAATATGTCATAGTATTCATCTCTTGAGTCAATGGGTCTTAAGATTGATGAGGAGAGAGAAAAGATGATATTGGTACCTTATATTTCTACTTTTAATAGCATACTGTATGCTATGGTATGTACTTGGCCTGATGTATGTTCTTAGAGTAATGAGCAGACATCAGACAGATCCTGGTGAAGGTCACTGGAAAAACTGTGAAAATAATCCTCAAGTTCTTATGAAGAACTTATGATATGTTCATGATTTTTGGATCTGTAAGTGGAGAAATAAAAGTTGAAGGCTAAGCTGATGCTGGTTTTTAAATTGGATGTAGATGATACCATATCGATGTTCGGATTTGTATTTAAGCTCAATGATGGTGATGTCTCTTGGAAACGTTCCAAGCAAGACACCACATTGGATTCCACCATTGAAGCTGAATACATTGCAGCATACGATGCAGCAAAGAGGCAGTTTGGATATGAAATTTCATCCAAGAGTTGGGTGTAATTTCTAGTGCGGTTGACACAGTCCCTGGTACTGTGACAACATTTGAGCTATTATGAATAGCCAAGATCTCATCAGTATCCAAACTTATATTGAGAAAATACCATCTAATGAGAGAGTTGGCAGACGCGCCATTATTATCGCGAGAATCGCTTCAACAGAAAAATATAGTGAATCCACCGACAAAGCCTTTACAAGGATTGGTGTCTGTTAGACATCTTGGGAAGATGGTCTTAAGACACATGAGTAGTTGGCTTTGGGAAAGTGAAAGATATTGTTGTTATACATGATTAAGTAAATCAATAGTTGATTGATTGTACTTGTAATCTTATTATGACAAATCTTTGTTTGAATATTAATATATATGGCACTTCTTCATCTGTTTACCCATGCATCTTGATGTGTTGATGAAGTCCTTGAGATTGCTATACTCCATAGAATGTGGTTACGCATATGATGGTGACCATGAAATACATTCTCGACTGCGATTTCTAAATGTTCCTGGTCGATGAGCCTTCGAGAATGGGATATCGATATATGCTCGTTAGAGACTGGTATTCATGATGTGTCTAGTGTAGTGCGCCGCGTTTTATCGGCGTTCGGCTTGGAGAAGTCAGCACACATGAATAGGTGCTCATTAGGAATGAGTTCACTGAACGACCCTACTCGGAATTCTATAAGTGGTTACCATTTGTCGAGTATAGAATTTCTAGTCATAGTTGTGCACCATTACTCCTCATGGCCCGAGGCGTCATTGAGGTCTTGATAGATAGCTGTGTACTTTGATTTAATGACTGATCACATGTGGGTCATAAAGTCATTATTTTGGGTATTCAGTGATGCTGTCAGAGACCTATGATTGTCGTTGGGGATTCACCACTGGTCTTGATGAACCAGGATGTCCTATGTGTTTTTCTATATATGATTCGAGGAATCTCTGGCCATAGTGGGTAGTGCTTGTGAAAAATGAGTTTTTCATATACGCACACAAGGAATCATATAACGTGAAACAAATACATAGTTATTGAAATCAAAATGGGTCTCGATCAACCAATGCCCTTGATTCAATCGGGACATATTGAGTGAAAGGAATGTACTACACGCTAACTATGGCTGACAGGTTCTAGTACGTTGCTAGTGATTTGTATCTAGGTCTTCGTGAAGCGCAGATGCTAGGCGCTACCCACGATCGGTATGTTGTTGCTGAAATTGCATTTCGGTCATTGTCTATTAAAGGAGTTTAATGGACAATGGGCCATTCAGGGTAAGCCCAAAGAAGTTGTTTGGCTTCTAAAATCACAAAGGTTGTGATCCTACTGCTATGATACACTTGAGCCTCACTGGGTCACAATCAACCGGCCGCCGATCTATCGATGAGAATTGAGACTTAAATGTTAAGTGCTCAAGATTGTGTGATTGATATTCAAGATATGAGTTTAATTTTTGATAGCTCCTCACTTTAGTGGAGTTCCTATGTTTGGAAAGGTTCCATCTACAGAAAGTTCTAAAATTTAAAAGTATGATATATTTATCTCATAATTATGTACGTCATTTGTACATCAAGTAATTCAATTGGATTGACCTACTTGGATTATGAGTTTAGTGCTCATGTGTTGGCTTTTTGGCAAGTGGGAGATTGTTAGCATATATGCCCTGTAAGCCAAAAGTTGGCCTATTGGGCTTTATGCACCCAAAGCCCATTAGTTACTTAATGACCCTATAAATATGTCATTCTAGTTGAGAGACTCAATTCATTCCATACAATTCCATTCAATACACATTCTCATAGAAAAACCGTCGTCACACTAGCACTGGTGCCGGGCTTGTAGATCTGGTCAGGTTGATTGGACTCGAGGATCACCGCCATCAGATTGATTTCGCTGTTATCGGTAATCCCTTTTCGTGCATTATATTATGATATTTGCATGTTTATATATGAATCAGGCGCGATCGTCTGTCCCCGGGTCAGATCTGTTTATTATATTATTTCCGCTGCGTTTGGATCTGGCGCCGGGGTATGGAAACCCAACAAAACCTACCCGACTCCATCAAGCCCCGGACAAAGATGGTATTGCGGGGAACCATCGGGTCGATTCTGCTGCTGATCATACTACTCCTCTCACTCTCCATGCCGTATTTTGAGCACGTTTTGAGCCTCACAGGCTCTCTGGTTAGTGTAGGATTTGCGTCGTTTTCCCGTGTGTTTTCTATATGAAGATATTCTGGGGGATCACGAGAGCTGGGTTGATTTTGAATGGGGGTTTGATTTCTGTTGGGGTGATATTGGGTGCGTTTGGGACAGTTTCTTCCTCGAAATCTTTGTTTCAAAGTCTGCAGAGAGCCTAAATAGTTGTCTATGTTGTTCGTATTTTTTTAGCACTATTACAACGATAACAGGAGGGGGTGTCAGGAGGAGACGACAGACTCAAACCTGAGTCTCCACATTTTTAATGACGTGTGGTGTCAGATGGGCCAGAGGTCAGAGGCGCGTGTTGTTATTTTTTATATTTGTAAAACCTATGTAGTTAGTCCTTTGATAATTTTATAAACCATGGCCTCAGGTATTTTGGGATAAAAGGTTCTGATTATACATTTACAGATATTAAATATAATAAAAGAAATATAATTGAATAATAATTTTACAAATAAGACATGAAACGCATAAAATTTAATTTTCTGAGTTTAGAAAAAAAGATCAACCACAATAATTATATATTTTTTATATTTTTAAAGGAACAACTTCGAGAACAAACGCTTATGCATTAAAGCTGAACATGGTAAAGAAAAAAGCTCACAGATGTAAAATATGATAATTTTAAAAATTTAAAAATCTACAACTTTAACCCTTTATATCTTTGAGGGGAACTGGGCCAATCAGTCAAATCACAAATGATTTAAAAAAAATTCATATATTTATTAAAATAGACATGAGAAATCCTCAAATTGAAAAAAAAAATCATGTTCGAGTATGGGTCTTATTTCATTTGTGGTTGTCCTGGAAATTCACACACTGCATGCACTTGCTGAACAGATATCTCTTGAAGCGTATGACATTCATATGTTGGATGACCCACTCTCGAACAAATACCACAAACCTTTGCGCTCTATCCATTCCCTACAACAATTTGACGCACAAGCGAGGTTAGACTAATAAATTGTTGTTCGATGCTAGAAACCAGTTGCCTAGGCTTGCTTCCTTGGCATATGATCAGGTTTGACCGTGCCAAACTGTTGTGAGTTTGCTGTCATATTGGCGATCAGATTTCTTGCCATCTCCGATGTATTGTCTACAAATGCTCCACTACTCACAACATTTATTATTTACTTGTTTCGCAAAATACCTTCACAAAAAAATTGGATCAAGAGATGCTCACTTATATGATGGTGTGGGCAGTAAGCGGAAAGTTTCCTGAAGCGCTCCCAGTGTTCATGAAGGGACTCTCCCGTGTATTGTCCGATGTCATAGATCTCTTTCTGATGTTGGTCGCCCTAGATACTAGAAATTACTTCTCCAAGAAGTTCCTCTTCAACTCGATCCACGTGGTGATCGATCCAGATGGTAAATAGAATACTCAGTCCTTAGTAGCATCTTCTAAATAGAAATGAAAGGCTCTCTTTTGGATTTATTCCTCCGTTACTCCAATTGGTTTCATTGTAGTGTAAACCACATGCAATTCCATCAAGTGCTTGTGTGGATCTTCACCAGCAAGACCATGGACAGAGGGTAAAAGATGTATCACTACAAATTTTAACTCAAAATTCACATTTCGTCAATGTTAGGAAAGTTGATGCAAAGAGGTTGTTGATGAAAGTCTGGATTGGCTAATTCTCTCAGGCTTCTATTCTACGCCAAGGTATTCCTTTGTTCCTCTTCAGAAGTTCTTCGATTTTCCCTCCTTTGCATTTGCAAAGTCCTCTCGGGGATTTTAGGATCGTATCGGTAGTTGTATGCTCCGATGGACCATCTTCATGCATTAACCAACCAAAGTAGCACTATAAATAACAAAAATGATTAAAAAAAACAGATAAAAGGAAATGCATGAAACAAGTAACAAAGTGACCTTGGTTAGACTTAAAGGACTTGTATGCAATCAGATGTTTTGAAAAGGAGTAAATGGCAAGTGGTGGTAGGGTCTATTTAAGAGCTGAGTAAAATGAAGGGTTGGAATTGCAAATCTGTTGATATAAATCCCAAGTCTGAAGTAGATAACGATAAAAAAAAATCAAGAAATTTACCCTTCTTCTCTCCAATTCTGAGATGCTTCAACAAATTTGTCTTTAAAATCTGAATTCAAGGTTCAAGAAAATATTGGGGTAAGTTATTTATATCTAATTCTTGCATTATTGTTGTTGTATGTAGGAAGTTTTGTATGAGTTATAGTGACAAACTCTTTTAACTATCAACACTTGAAATTGATGTATGTGTTGTGTTGAACTAAGGAATTATACAAAACAATAAGCTAGATAAGGATAGTGGAATGGTAGAAAGTTGAGTGGAATGAAGTATGGATGATGTATGTGATAGTAGAGGGGGGAAGAATGGGAAGAAGGTCAAAAATGGTGAAAAGGGACGAAAATCTCGTATACAGGGGTCACCAATCGATCGGGCTCTTACGCCGATCGATCGGGCAAAAGGAAGGGAAAGTGCTGCCTTAGTCGATCGATCGATCGACGGGCGTTTCGCGATCGATCGGTGAAGGCAGAACATGTGATTTTATTTGTTTGTTCGTTTCAAGTTATTATATGGTGACATAGAGGATATGATACATATTTCTTTGATATTGAATAATGATTAATGATATGATTCTCCTATGATGATATCCGTGTAGAGCCATCGCTGACTACTGGTGGACATCGAATAGGGTGAAAGATCGTGTTGGTGATCACTCTACCTTTTGTCTAAGGTACGTGGGACGTACGAACATTTGTGTTATCATTCATATCTTATTGTGAGTATTATATGAAGTGGAGAGAGTGAAGATTAACGCATTGAGGCGTGTTTGTTGTATGATTGCGAGGCATGCCGTAATATAATATTTGGGGTTCTTATATGAAATGCAATATACATTGGCTACTCTTATGATGGGATCATAGTGAGCGTAATAGCAATGGTATATGTGCTACCTATATAAGAATAAATATTATATGCAGCCTGCAGATTTGGAGAGAATATTCACTGGGATGAGTGGATTATGACATGTCAAGATATTTACATAAGATATATCAATTGTAGAAATTATATTATGTTTGAGACTGCTACAAGAACAACTAAAGGAACCGAGATACACGTGAGATACAGGGAGTTTTTATAACTACTGTTTTGGTGATTTATTTGTGCTAATTGTTTATATATGTTGATTTTCAAGTACAATGGTGTTCATGTATCTTTTGTGGGTTGTTCTGTAGGGACATTTTGGGCGAGGGAAGCCAGGATTGTGGGTCCTTGTTGCTGTACACTGTTGATAGAGTAGTCGATTAGAGAAGAGAGAAGATATGTATATTTTGAGTGTAATTACACTATGGCATGTAAATTCATGATTACCTAGTTTTGTTCATAATCGACATAACTCTACGTAACTCTAGACATACAGTTATCATAAATGTGCATATTATATTTTGTCATTACAATTAAGGCTGTGAGGGCCTTACAACACATCCCTGGCAAAAGAGCCAAAATATGCACTTATCGTGTACGCCCAAAGTAACTCCACCTTTTCTCTGGATTGATAACAACTATGTAGTTGTGTGAGTAGGTATCGATCAAACGATGAGGTGTGAATTTTGTATTAAAGAGAATCAAAGTCAAAACAATAAAATAAAGATGTGGTTGTGCAAATTGATTATCACTAATGACATGAATAGCAATTGAATATTTATCATTGGAAATTCAATGACTACTTCACCTTATTCTAGTTAAATATCCCACGAGTTTTAGTTTAACTCTAATCGATCAATCAATCCAAACACGCGATTAAGATTAAAATCAATGATAACATTCAAAACTAGTGAGAATGATAACCTAAACAATATAAATACCAGAGGTTTATATATAATCTAATCAATTTTTTCCTAAGAACTTAATAAATTCAACAACAGAAAATTATCAGTCTTAGTTGCTTAGTAAATTAAATTAATCAACAAATTTCTTATCTGATATCTATTTAAGATTGCATGTAAAATTGTTAGGTTTTAGATTAATTAGGTCTAAAATGAAATATATGGAGTGCAAATTTAGTAGTCGTACATTTCGAGATCCCGGTGTTGTAGCACTCGATGGCCTAGAGGTCTCGATGAGCACAAGTTTCGATTCCTAGGTTTTGTTATCCAAAAGGATTGTGAGTTTGACAGTGACGTTAACCACATGATTCAGGTGCCTGGTTGAAATGGAGAAACGCCACCGAAGTTCTATGCGATCGTAATATCCCGGTGAATTTGAAATAAACGTTTTATCGAACTGCCATTACACCTGTAATGTTGTATGGACGGAATGTTGGACACCAAAGAGGAATCACATCCAAAAGATGAGTGTGGCAGAGATGTCCATGCTTCGTTAGATGTGCGGTAAGAGCAGATGTTGGAACCGAAGAAGGGGGTGAATGAGGTTCCTTGGCTACTTTAGCGTTTTAAAATGAATTTGCAAATAGTCGAATTTGCGCTGTGGAATACTTCAAGTCAATCGAACAATAAATAATAAGAAGTAATAAATAAATTGGCCTTAAGGGCTCCAAGTTAGCCACAACACACTCTTCCCGAGTCTTCTTGGCCTTAAGGGCTCCAAGGATAGCCACACACAAACTCTTCCCGAGTTACCCACACTCTTCACGAGTCTTATTGGCCTTAAGGGCTCCAATGATAGCCACACACTTGCACCAACTTCACTTGTTGATGTCTTATACAATTTCCAACTTGCTCGGTATTGGAGGACCTTAAATAAATCAAATAACACATTCACAGTGTACCATGATAGGGTTGAATATTAAGCGTTTTTATGCTATAATATGTATATGTTTTCGTGTTGATTCTTGGATTATTTTACGGTTTATGGTATATATTTCTCTATTTCAGGAATCAATGTTGAATTGTAGGGAAAGGTGAAGAAATCAAGCTAAAATGATGAAAGAATGAATAAAGTTGAAGAAAAGAGGAAAAAACCGGAATCCAAGAAACATATTGCTCATTTCTCCTCCAATTACTATATGTTCGAGCTAGGTTTTGGAAATGTGGTCCATATAAAGTTGTAGAAATTTCTCTTATCTTCGCGTGGACAGCTGATTCATCAAATTTGGAGTTTGTATGAGAAAGTTACGGCCAAAATACAAAACTCGTCAGACGCTGAAAAAGGCGAAGAAAACTTTCTGGTCTTGCCGATCGATCGAGAAAGCATTGCCGATCGATCGAGCAAGGTTGAAAAAGCCAAGAAATTCTTACTGTGAAGCTCGATCGATCGGCCGCTTTGTCCCGATCGATCGGCGGAAGGAATTTTCAGAAAAATAACTTCCTTATAGAGTTTGTGTCCAACAAGGAAGTCCTTGATTCTCTTCCCCTATATATTATACACGAAAATTACAACCCAAATCAGATTTTAAACCCTAGGAATAGCCTCCACACCTCCATATTCCATATCACCTTCATCCATCTTCACCTATTCATCCTAGGAATTGGAACAACACAACAAGGCGATTAAAGAGACGATCGAGAAGGAAGCAAGAGAAGGAGCGAGGATCTACAACCGGAGTCGAAGCTGGGAGTTTATTCTTACTTTTAAACTTTAGTTTTGTTTTGTTTTGATTTTATCATGCTTGGATTGTTGCAAGACATGTTTGAGTATTGGTATTTATTTATGAGTATGAACTAAGTTTATTTATCGAGGCTAGGCGAATCCTTTGTTATGAACCTTTGATTTGATGATTTGATGATTGAATTCTTATAGTTCTTTGCGTATGTTTTATGTTCTTCATGCTTTTAGAGGATTGATCACCTTTGAATGATGTTAGTATCGTAATTGAGATCGAGAGATGATTTTATGATACTGAATTAATAACTCATACCATGGATTTCAGACCGAGATCGAAAGTTGACGTCAAATACATGCGTGATAGCCATAGATATCTAGTAATTGAAAGCTAGGGGTTTTCATGGATCTTATGCAACATTGAATTGTTAAATAAGTGAACGAGAGTTACTTATTGCATTTCGGTGTTAGGTTTAATATAGCTCGAGAGAGTGTATTAGATAAATTGGGAGAACTCGTCACCTTAGAAATATTTGAATATTTAATCAAGAATTGTAGGGAATTGCATTGGTGAGCCAAAGTCTCGATAATCTTCTCTAGTGGGTTTTTCTCGTTTACTTTTATTGACTTGGTTGGATTAGTAGTTTATATTAATTAATTAGTTGTTAATTATAAATTAATTATCATAGGTTAAATATAGTTAAAATACATCTTATTTGGTACTTGCTTGTTAGTCCCTGTGGGTTCAACAATCCGTATCTTCCTATCTATACTAAAACTTGACACCGTGCACTTGCGGTCTAAAATCGCTAGATTGGAATTAACTGTTTAAAATAAAAGCGATCATACCAACACGAAGAATCAAAAGCTCTCACTGTAAGGACCCCCGTGCCCTTAACCCATTATTAGTGTATTAAGCCATACCATTAGTGCATATAATCATACTATCATGGGGAAAATCATATGCAAGTGCAACACCATATGCTATCCAGAAAATTTCTTGCATTCAATCCACATAATATTCAAATTCCCCAACCAAGATTATTCATATAACATGCACCATCATAATACACTAACATGCTCTTAGTTCATTTAGCAATTCCGTATTTAATTGCATGCAAACCATAAATGAATCGAGAAAAGCCGTAGCCCATTTATACATTCCATATACACGTAAAATGTACTAACATAAGAGCACCCAATGAACACGCTTGTATCTAATGTATAAAAGACTCTACCGGGTACCGTTACTGGCACTTCAATCCTGGAAGTACCTCCCAAGCGCAGCTCGGTCTCAACCCTGGATCTATGCACTTATTCAACCAGCTCTGGTACCTCGATCCTGGAAGTACCTCAAATCAACAGCCCGAGCTCAACTCCAAAGCTGCTGCTACACCTGTAACACCTGCCCCAACAGAGGCAGCCCCCGCACGGGGTGAGCATACCAATACCACCAATCCAATAATCATAATATTGCAATTCATAATTTACAGAATGTAAATGCCATAATTTAAATGATACTCCCTGGATGGTAACACCCTCATCCGGGATCCCCTGTATTGTCCCTGTTCTCAAAACAATCAAACTCGTCAAATTCCCAAAGCCAGTTATTCGCCACGTAGATTAACTAATATCATTCTATTATGCCAGTTCCATAATCAATATGGTAAAATCATTATATAAAAGACCGTAGATCTCACATATATCTAACCAATGATTCCATGTTCCTATTTCATTGCTCACTCTACAATAGCGGCATTCTAAACCCCGCGCATGCTCAACAATAGCAGCGTCATAACCGATGGTCGCTCAACGGCGACAGCATCCCAAATCATTGCTCGCTCAATAGTGGCACCATATGGTTCCCAATGTATAATCCATTTGACGCAAATACCATTTACTGTGCATATCGTTATCCATTTATAGCAAGTATCATGCACCATGCATTTCAATACCTATTCGATGCAATTACCACGTGCCACATATTTCAATGTCCATATAATGCAATTATCACACACCATGTGTTCCAATGCCCATTTAATGCAATTATCACATACCATGCATTTTACAGTTGCAACATTATAATAGGCTATGCTCGTACGTCATACGTACCTTAGAATTCCGTAGTCCATGTCAAGCCTGGCTTGAGTTCCATGCCCCGAGAAACATGTGCTAAAACACATAAATATTTCACAATTAAACATAGGCATGCAATCACGTGCCCTAGTACGATCACAACACCAAATCGTATCGTCAATCCATGACGATAACCAAATTATAAAATTTCTCGGCTAGGCATGCATAATACCCCGAAAGTATTGTCAATCCATGACAATTAACCTTTTAAAATAACCTGAGGCGAAGCATGCAAGACACCCAAAAAGAGCCAAGAAACAACAAAAAGGGGCATCAACATACTGGCCATCTCGATCGATCGAAATTTCATCTCGATCGATCGGAACCACCCTCCGATCGATCGGTCAAAATACCGATCGATCGGTCCACTGTTCCAAAGCCACTAAAAACATTCTGCCATGCTCGATCGATCGAAAATATTTTCGGATCGATCGAGAAGCCCTGTAAACGCGAGAAACCTCCAAGAATGAGCTCCTTTCAACACCAAATCACATATAACTCAAACCCACTTCACTTTACAACATAAAACCAACCAAAAACCATCTAAACACTACAAAACCTAACCCCCAACACATACAACAATGTTAGAACAAGATCTACCCCTTGAACCCCAAGATACAACACCAAAACCAACCAATATACAACAAAACTTTGCTAGGTTGGTAGCTTACCCTTTGAGCTTCAAGATTCTAGCAAGAAATCATGAAAATGGCTCTTTTCCAAAGCTTTCTCCTTCCTTTCATGTTAAGGAACGAAAATGGTGGGTTTGGATGAGGTGATTGCAAGGTCAAGACATAAAGGTGATAGAATGGGGTGGATGGGATGTAAATGAGGGGGAATGGTTCTTTTAACATTTTTATAACATGTATTAAATAATTGTATGGTATGAAAATTATGTCCAACATGACATTTCAAAACCCCTCTTCCAATTATGCATTAAGACTCACATTAGTCATGTTTTAATTAAATAATTAAAACCCACTCCGATCAAATCATACCAATAACCAAAATTCCCAACATGCAACGAATGCATCCCGGATCCTGACTCTCACCAAAAACCTAAATCATAGGTTTTTCACCAAATTGAGAATACAATCTCGACCTTTGGATCCAACGATCCTAAATGCCCGATTTAACAAACTCGGGAGACCAAAACCACAATTAATTCCTAATTGCCACTATAAAAAAATCCATTAAGGATTAATAACCCTCCGGGATTAACACTAATAATCCCAGGACATCACAATTATCCCCCACTAATAAAAATTTCGTCCTCGAAATTTGCACCGGTGTACTCCACGTAACACCAAGGCTACACCAACAAAAATAAAACCACGACCTCGATTGTTGACCATATCCGAATTGAATTACCAACCGCGAGTACACTAATCTGTAAGTAACCCCATGAGCATACAACGCAGCGGAATAAAATTTTGGGATTACTAACACCGGATCTATACATAGGGATTCATATCGGATTAGAGAATACATAAGAGTCTTACCTTTGTAGCGTGTTTGAAGCAGATTCCACGGAGCAGCACGTCCAATGAACTCCGAGTCACAAACGAAAGTTTTCACCTTCGTCTCTACGGTATCCACACGATCAGATCGAAAGGGATGTTCAAGAACAAGTTGCTAGACTTATTCTTGAACCAATACACGAATCAAACTCGATTCACAATCGAAAGAATGACCAAAGCCACCAAGAAGCCCTTCGACAATGATGAAGCCGAGAGCAAACTCGATGGTGCGGCCGAGAGCTTGAATTCGTGTAGGGTTTTTGTGTTATGATAATTGTCTTGCAATTAAAAACCTTGTAATCATCTTTTATATAATTAATTAAAGGCTTTCATAAAGCCTCATGGGCTTAAGCCCATGATTTAATTAATCATTATGATTATTAATTAAGACTCCTCTTAATTATTTAATTCATCCCATGAATTTAATTTCCCTTCTCGATTTAATCTTTTGTGCGACCCGATAGGATCTCGTAATGTTGGCAGTGACATAAAATCTCATTTTATGTCGCAAGCATTGAGCGGTATCTAGCAACACATCGATGCTACCCAAATTACGAGAATGTCAATGACTCGACATAACCTTTAGAACTTGTGATAATATTAATCATGTAACTTAATCCCTTTGTCCTTTGTGTTTAGATTGAACACGAGTCATGGAATAGTCATACTCGTATATCCAATCTATATTTCTTGATCCCCAAGTAGAACTAGAATAAACGAATAAGCTCGATATCTCATATCGACATCATTCGAGCATGGCCATGCATTTTAGTTCTCACTTGATCAAGGGCCAAACACATCTCCTGTTATATAGGAGGGACAAATCCTATCTCGATCAGTCAACATCCCTCTACATAATTCGTAGTGTATCCAATAGTCGCCTTTATAGATTACCCTGTTACGAGTAACGTTTGACGATATCAAGATACATAACTCCTTATGTTGGGATCTCTGATGATCACAAGTCGTAAGGATTACATACATTATTATCACTATGAGAATTGCATATGACGATCATATAACTATCCATGTTGCATTCTCATGGTGGGTCTGTCCAGTACATCGTTCTCTAACATGTACCCATATGTTGATTTGATATCTCATATCAATGAACAATTCATCGATCAACATATACTAGTCTCTACGTATTATCATTATCCCTATTCATGATAATACTTGACTAGGGACATCTTTAAGAATAATACAATATTATTCTAAGGACATTAACATATATATTAATTCACAATGCACAGTTAAAAGAATAATATATAATAATGAATTGCCATTCATAAATCCATAAACATTGTATGTCTTAAACAATCATCTAATGACTTGTCTTAGGGCATATCCCAACAAATCTCCCACTTGCACTAAGACCACTCAGACATATACCTAATGCCTAGAGATCTAGTATGACGATCATGCTTCTGCTGTGACAGCGGCTTCGTCAATGGGTCAGATACATTATCATCTGTTGGTACCTTGCATATTTTAACATCTCCCCTTTCAACGATTTCTCGAATGAAATGGAAACGCCTAAGTATGTGCTTGGATCTTTGGTGAGATCTTGGTTCCTTAGCCAATGCGATCGCTCCATTGTTGTCACAATAGAGTTCTATCGGATCTTTAATGCTAGGCACCACTCCAAGTTCAGAAATGAACTTCCTCATCCAAACAGCTTCCTTTGCTGCATCTGAGGCAGCAATATACTCAGCTTCCGTTGTAGAATCGGCTACTGTTTCTTGCTTTGAACTCTTCCAGCTCACAGCACCTCCATTTCGGCAATACACATATCCAGATTGCGATCGAAAATCATCTTTGTCGGTTTGGAAGCTAGCATCAGTGTAACCCATTACATTGAGCTCTTCCTCACCTCCATAAATCAAGAATGTATCCTTAGTCCTTCTCAAGTACTTCAGGATGTTCTTGACAGCAATCCAGTGACCTTCACCTGGATCAACTTGATATCTGCTCGTCATGCTCAAAGCATACGATACATCGGGACGAGTACATATCATGGCATACATGATAGATCCAATAGCTGACGCGTATGGAATCTTACTCATGCGTTGTCTCTCATCTGGTGTTGAAGGACACTGTTCCTTCGAGAGATAAATACCATGTGTCATAGGCACGAATCCTTTCTTGGATTCTTGCATGCTAACCCTTTTAAGCACCTTGTCTATGTATGTACTTTGACTTAGACCAAGAAGCCTTCTCGATCTATCTCTATAGATCTTGATTCCTAATACATAGGTGGCTTCTCCTAAATCTTTCATCGAAAAACAGTTCCCTAGCCAAATCTTTACAGATTGCAAGGCAGGGATATCATTTCCAATAAGAAGTATGTCATCCACATACAACACTAGGAAAATGATTACGCTCCCACTGACCTTCTTGTAGACACAAGGTTCATCTTCATTTTTGATAAAACCAAACTCTTTGATTGCATCATCAAAACGAAGATTCCAACTCCGAGAAGCTTGCTTCAATCCATAAATGGATCGTTGTAGCTTGCATATCTTTCCAGCATCCTTTGGATCGACAAAACCCTCGGGCTGTGTCATGTACACATCCTCGAGCAGATTTCCATTAAGGAAAGCTGTTTTGACATCCATCTGCCAGATTTCATAATCATGAAATGCAGCTATTGCAAGTAAGATCCTTATGGATTTAACCATGGCCACTGGTGAAAAGGTTTCATCATAGTCAATACCATGAATGTGTTTGAATCCTTTTGCAACCAGCCGACCTTTATAGGTTTGTACGTTACCATCCATATCGGTCTTTTTCTTGAAAATCCATTTGCACCCTATGGGTCGTACCCCTTCAGGTGGATCAACCAAAGTCCATACTTGGTTTGCATACATGGATTCCATCTCAGATTTCATGGCCTCTTGCCATTTCTCAGAATCATTGCCCATTATAGCTTGTTGTTAAGATGACGGCTCATCCTCATCAATAAGTAGTAAGTCACCTTGTTGAGTCACAAGAAATCCATATCTCTGTGGCTCCCGGTGTTCTCTTACAGACCTACGCTGGGCTTGTGTCTCTTGAGCAGGTACTTCTTCCACAACAGTTTGTGGTGCCTGCTCTGTTTCCATCTCAATCTCAGGTTCAGTGTTTTCTTGTGGTTGAACTTCACTAAGTTCTATTTTTCTCCCACTGGTTTTTCTAGAAATAAATTCTCTTTCAAGAAATACACCAGTCCGAGCAACAACTACTTTGTTCTCGGTGGGATAATAGAAATAGTATCCTTTTGTTTCCTTAGGATACCCCACAAATAAACACTTATCAGATTTGGGTCCAAGTTTGTTAGTGGCGTGACGTCTAACGAAAGCCTCACAACCCCAAATCTTCATAAAAGACATACTAGGACGCTTCCCAGTCCATATCTCATATGGTGTCTTTTCCACTGATTTAGATGGAACACGGTTCAGTAAGAAAATCGCTGTTTCTAGAGCGTGTCCCCAAAACGATATCGGAAGATCTGCATGACTCATCATTGATCTAACCATGTCTAACAAGGTTCGATTTCTCCTCTCGGATACACCATTCCATTGTGGAGTATACGGAGGAGTGAGTTGTGGGACTATCCCACACTCCTTTAGATAGTCATGAAACTCTTGGCTTAAGTATTCTCCTCCTCGATCTGATCGAAGGATTTTGATACTTTTGCCAAGTTGGTTTTGTACTTCATTCTTGAAATCTTTGAACTTTTCAAAGGTTTCATGTTTATGTTTCATTAGGTACACATACCCATATCTACTGAGGTCATCAGTAAATGTAACGAAGTATTGAAAACCACCTCTAGCTTGTGTACTTATTGGTCCACATACATCACTATGTATTAGTCCCAATAAAACATTTGCCCTTTCAACATGTCCCTTGAAAGGGGCTTTAGTCATCTTGCCCATTAAACAAGATTCGCATGTATCATATGATTCAAAATCAAATGAATCTAATATTCCATCCTTATGGAGTTTAGATATGCGGTTCTCGTTTATGTGGCCCAAGCGACAGTGCCAGAGATAAGTCGGATTACAATCATTATTTTTAATCCTGTTAGTATTTATGTTATAGATAGGCATATCAAGATTCAATACATAAAGACCATTCACCATTTGTGCACTAGCATAAAACATATCATTTAAATAAATAGAACAACAATTGTCCTTTATTATAAATGAAAAACCATACTTGTCTAAACAAGAAATAGAAATAATGTTTTTAGTAATTGAAGGCACAAAATAACAGTCTTTTAAAATCAATGATAAACCAGAAGGTAAAGCTAAATGATAATCCTATAGCTAATGCAGCAACTCTTGCTCCATTTCCAACTCGGAGATCAACTTCACCTTTCGCCAATGTCCTACTCCTTTTGAGATCCTGCACATTTACACAAATGTGAGATCCACATCCAGTATCTAATACCCATGATGAAGAAGTAGATAAATTGACTTCTATAACAAAAATACCTGAAGCGGAAGTCACACTTCCTTTCTTTAGATCCTCCAGATATACTTTGCGGTTTCTTTTCCAATGGCCGGTCTCACCGCAATGGAAACAGTTCCCTTCCTTTGCTATCCCTCCCTTTGGCTTTAGTGCATAAGACTTTGGCTTAGATTTAGCAAAGACCTTCTTTGCTTTCTTGTTGCCTTTAGCTTTGGCCCTTCCTTTGCCCTTATTCACAATAAGGACATTTGTGGCCTTAGTCTTCTTAGTATTTGCTTCATATGTTCTCAACATACCAAGCAACTGGGGTAGAGTCTTTTCCATGTCAGTCATATTGTAATTTACTACAAATTGACTGAAGCTCTCAGGCAACGATTGCAAGATTACATCGGTGGCCAACTCTTGGTCCAATGGAAAACCTAGCTTGTCCAGATTCTCAATGTACCCAATCATCTTGAGCACATGAGTTCCAACTAAGCTTCCTTCTACCATCCTGCACTGGAATAACGCTTTAGAGACGTCATACCTCTCTTGTCTAGCTTGCTGTTGGTACAACTGCTTTAAGTGTTCAATCATATCGAACGCCTCCATTTCCTCATGTTGCTTCTGAAGCTCAGAGTTCATGGTGGCAAGCATGAGGCACCCAACATCAAGTGCGTCACTCTGATGCTTCTTGTAAGCATCTCTTTCAGCTCTTGTAGCTGTTAGGGGAGGTTCCTCAGCGGGCAAGGGTTCCTCTAGGACATATTGTTTCTTTTCTTGTTTGAGGACTATCCTCAAGTTCCTATGCCAGTCTAGGAAATTTGTCCCATTTAATTTGTCCTTCTCAAGGACCGATCGCAGTGATAAAGTGCTAGTAACGTTGTTAGTTGCCATGGATATCTACAATATAAATATGCAAAATAAGTTTATGATTTAAATCATTTAACATGGTCTTATATTAAATGATACTCCCACTATTTTGTTTGAAAAATATCAACCCTCGAAACTTTTAGTGGGCCAAGATCCATATTTCGCCTAATCTTGAGTTAGCTTTGGCTAATCGCCCAAGACTCGGTTATTTAGGTAGACAACACTTTGTCAATTATATCACATATAATTCTTGGATAGTTGGACGAACAACACTTTGTTCAATTCATCAAATGAATTATAATCCAACCCATGCCTCTAGGTTCCCAATCCTATTGAGATAACCTAGTTAAGTCGTACCCAATTAAAGTATAACGGATATCACTTTTATCCTTTCGCGCCTTACTGAGATTGCCACGGTGCTTTGCTTTGGCAAACCCACACATGTACAATCGAAGTTATTGACGAGTACTTTTATTTTGGAAGGCATCTAAAACTTAATATTTTAGAGGGATTTATTGATCTCATGATTAATTTGATAATTTAAAATATGTCCACTACATATAGTTGTATACATATCTACATATATGTGTAATACTATTATCAAACTAAAACATAAGATAAATCATGCATCAACATACATAATTAAACGTGACATGGTTATAGCCCCTACTAATGATTTTCTCAAGCCAATGAGAAAATCCTATGAGTCAACCTAAGGTAACTTCACAAGCACCTTCCTTGGCTCCAATTTGTGAATGGCCTCCTCATCCCGGCACGATGCTCCATCTTCATTGATCACCATCAATAAAATAAACTACACTATTTACAAGATATAGAATTCCTCGATTCACATTCGAGGGGAACATAGGGGAGGGATTACATTTAGAATGAAACAGAGAAAGGCACGACACGCAGGTCGTATTATAAATTACAAACATCCACAAATCCTATCTAATAGGTCAAAGGGCTATAACCACGCACCATGCTCAAACAACACATAAAGCATGCATTAACATTTAATTAATTAAATTCTAAACATTTTAAATTTAATTCTAATTAAAACTGTAAAATAATTTTTGAAAAATTATCGTACGCTCGGGACATCACATGCCACGAACTAAAGCGACTAAGGCTCGAACCACCATGGTTCGAACCACAACCACTCGGCTGGACCATTGATGGGCCTAGGGTTCGAAACCCTAGCCCATGGCCGAGCCAAGCTCGAGCGGCGGCGGCGGCGCTAGGGTTCCAAACCCTAGCCGCTTCGCACCATCTTTAATTTTTATCGAGCCAACTTGCTTGAAACAACGAAATTTATGAGCCACAAGCTACGATCCAACCATGGACGGTTCATGACGGTGACGGCTTAACCATCTCGAGCCAAGGGTTCGAAAAACCCTAGCCCTCATGTGGTGTAGCCGTCGACCCTCATAATTCCATGGACCATGATCGAACCATCTTGCAACTTCTCAATACTTTATCGAGCCAATAGAGTTCAAAACCCTAGATAGTGTGACGGCTTGACCCATGCACGAGCCAGGGACCGAACACTAGCCCTTATTCGGCTGGCTACATGGCCATGCACGAGCTTATGGGTTCGAAACCCTAGTTCATGCGGCGGCCGTGAGCCAAGGTGACTAGGGTTCGAAGCCCTAGCCATCCTTTGGTTGCTGCCGTGAGCCATGCATGGGCTAACCCCTCGATTTTACGCTTTCG
The DNA here is from genome assembly GCA_907163345.1 of Haberlea rhodopensis. Lineage (NCBI taxonomy): Eukaryota > Viridiplantae > Streptophyta > Magnoliopsida > Lamiales > Gesneriaceae > Haberlea > Haberlea rhodopensis. The sequence continues at coordinate 4,459,123 of CAJQUN010000007.1, forward strand.
TGTATCGTATACAATTATGCGCCAATTATATCAAATACAATTATACGATGATTTTCATAAACTAAAATTAATTTCATATCATATATGAATTTAAACAGTTTTAATAAGCATGCAATATTAATTCTAATATGATTAACACTATTTAATCACATAAATCCGATATGAGCCTTGTACACGGCTCTGATACCACTGTAAGTAACCCCATGAGCATACAACGCAGCGGAATAAAATTTTGGGATTACTAACACCGGATCTATACATAGGGATTCATATCGGATTAGAGAATACATAAGAGTCTTATCCTTGTAGCGTGTTTGAAGCAGATTCCACGGAGCAGCACGTCCAATGAACTCCGAGTCACAAACGAAAGTTTTCACCTTCGTCTCTACGGTATCCACACGATCAGATCGAAAGGGATGTTCAAGAACAAGTTGCTAGACTTATTCTTGAACCAATACACGAATCAAACTCGATTCACAATCGAAAGAATGACCAAAGCCACCAAGAAGCCCTTCGACAATGATGAAGCCGAGAGCAAACTCGATGGTGCGGCCGAGAGCTTGAATTCGTGTAGGGTTTTTGTGTTATGATAATTGTCTTGCAATTAAAAACCTTGTAATCATCTTTTATATAATTAATTAAAGGCTTTCATAAAGCCTCATGGGCTTAAGCCCATGATTTAATTAATCATTATGATTATTAATTAAGACTCCTCTTAATTATTTAATTCATCCCATGAATTTAATTTCCCTTCTCGATTTAATCTTTTGTGCGACCCGATAGGATCTCGTAATGTTGGCAGTGACATAAAATCTCATTTTATGTCGCAAGCATTGAGCGGTATCTAGCAACACATCGATGCTACCCAAATTACGAGAATGTCAATGACTCGACATAACCTTTAGAACTTGTGATAATATTAATCATGTAACTTAATCCCTTTGTCCTTTGTGTTTAGATTGAACACGAGTCATGGAATAGTCATACTCGTATATCCAATCTATATTTCTTGATCCCCAAGTAGAACTAGAATAAACGAATAAGCTCGATATCTCATATCGACTCATTCGAGCATGGCCATGCATTTTAGTTCTCACTTGATCAAGGGCCAAACACATCTCCTGTTATATAGGAGGGACAAATCCTATCTCGATCAGTCAACATCCCTCTACATAATTCGTAGTGTATCCAATAGTCGCCTTTATAGATTACCCTATTACGGGTAACGTTTGACGATATCAAGATACATAACTCCTTATGTTGGGATCTCTGATGATCACAAGTCATAAGGATTACATACATTATTATCACTATGAGAACTGCATATGACGATCATATAACTATCCATGTTGCATTCTCATGGTGGGTCTGTCCAGTACATCGTTCTCTAACATGTACCCATATGTTGATTTGATATCTCATATCAATGAACAATTCATCGATCAACATATACTAGTCTCTACGTATTATCATTATCCCTATTCATGATAATACTTGACTAGGGACATCTTTAAGAATAATACAATATTATTCTAAGGACATTAACATATATATTAATTCACAATGCACAGTTAAAAGAATAATATATAATAATGAATTGCCATTCATAAATCCATAAACATTGTATGTCTTAAACAATCATCTAATGACTTGTCTTAGGGCATATCCCAACATAATCTCACACCAAGCTTTAAAATAGAGCAAACCCCCAACCACATAAAACCCCAAAGACGAGAACATACCTCGATGCGAGTCATCCCAGAACTCCGTCTACCACGACTGCAATCGAATAAATCAAACGACTGTGAATCAAACAGTCATCCTTAGCTCTGACATAGATATCATGGCATGATATCTTCACCACTTGCCCATGATGTTCAACACATCGTTGCGAAGGAAACCACTAGTATACCACCGTATACTTACAATAAATATGATTCCCGCTTTCTACACTAACTCCGTCGAAAGAGTAGTTGCACCACTTGCCACTCGGGTCGGTAGCTCTGGGCCACCGATCCGCACAAAATACCTCTCATAAGATGTTCACTTCCGAAAGTTCCAAGAACCACATCTCGGTCAAAATACTCAATCGAGACTCCACGATGTCTCAAACTCTAAAAGAACAAACAGGAAATCAAACGCATACACGGTACCTGTGCCGTCAACGACACTCACCAAATCCGGATCCTGGCCATCCCGTGTTTACCCTTGGATTTAATAACCCTAAAAAAATGGGGAGGCTATCGAATTAACCAGCAAAAATTACCATGGTCCCAAAACACGACAATCCCTCCTCAGGGGAAGTCAACTGGACCTCACGATTATTCCTCAAAATATATCGTGCCATCGGGATTACCAATCTCAGGGTGCCACAATCTCGCCGGAGATTCATTCATCCAAGCATATAAATCCGACGTTCAATAAGGAACAAAATGAAGTTGGCATTTGTATACACACACGGTATACATGCCCATGCACCAACACAACATGAATACTCAAGGCAATAGACTCGGGTATCTCCAGTCATACCCAAGTCCCAAAACCAACTGTCAAACCTTGATTATTCTCACTCCACGGAGAATGATGGTTGACAAACAAAACCAAAGGGTGTGATTTCAACATCAACATCAACACCACACGAACCAAAACAATGAATCTCCCATAAGACTCAACTAATAGGTATAACAATACCGCCTTCCTCACAAGGGAAATGTCATGAACTCATGACCCTCCAACTTCGAACTGCCGTTCGGAAAACCTAGATATATTTATATCAAAACATATCCCGGAACCAACAAAAGATGACTGATTCAGAATAGCGCATCCCTGCAACTATTACCAATTAGAAACCCGTATACTCCATGTATATTCATCCTAAAGATGCTCTGTACTAATATCATAGTACTCCCCAAAACCGAGCATTTCCCCGGAGACGTATCCTCGAACGTCTCACCAGAAGTACGAAGCCATCACATAGTCCAACACTAGTAGGGCTTACCCCGGTTGATTCACAATCAACCCTCAACCAATACCAGGTGTCTCCATGACAGCACCATCCAAATCTCACAGCCCATTGTGACTCCCATTGCATGCCATATGCAAGAATGCTCAACCCGAGCTAACAACGACTCGTTGACACTCACGCTGGTACTCCCAACCAAATTGAGTTGTCCCACAACAAGTCCCTTGAAACATTTGACGTAAAAACGTCTCCGTGAGGTACTCCCTGCCTCAATCATCATGCCACAATGAGACTACAAAAGTCTACCAAACCCCTCATCGTACCACCATACGATTCACCCAGCTCGAATCCGACGAGTAGTATAATGGCTATCACAAGCACACCAAAGTACTACAACAATACCTGGCTAACGATTCGTTGGCCTCATAAGCTCATACCAACCTATCAACGTGACACACGCCCCATCCCGGTATACCATAACGTACAAGACATTAGAGTTGTGGGTCATCGCCCAACATATCTCTAAAACACCAAATCACAATGGACAACCCAGTGTCCTGGCTCAATTACGATGCAATCCTAATCCATTAGGACTTATTCCACACCCTCAGGGTGGGTGTGATCATGCCTACATACATCACAACAACATGCGAGTAGTTTCCTCAATGACTACTCTTACAACCAATCACTTGGCCTTAGCCAATCCAGCGAGTATACCTGGAGGGTATCATTACTCGAAAATATTTACCTGTAACACGTGATGCGGTACCCTCACCTGTACAATGCATCCAATAATCCATCGAGCAATCTGCTCGGCGTAATGGTCTTGTCAACTAGTGACCCAGACACTACCATGTGCTCACTATCGGCACTCAAACCATACAACCAATTACATAAACATGAATGCATTATTCACCAAGACGATGCCACGCATCCACATAAACATCCCAAATAACATCGTCAAACATATGACGATACCCGTCGATATACGACACTCATAATCCCATCGTCAAACACATGACAGTATAAAACAACACATAATATTCACAATAATGATAACAGAAGTAATATGCCATACCTCATCGCTATCAAGATATCAGAATACCTGTATCCATCGTCCCCCAGCGGTACACAAGCAGCACCCATCGCTCGTAGGCGGCATAACCCAGTGCTACGCACATAGCGGTATAACCCATTGCTATAGAATCAGCGGCATAAAACATCGCTATAGATATCCGGCGGTATGAACCATCATCATAGATGTAGCGGAATGTACCATCACTATATGATACCCGGCATGAACCATCGCCAACAGCTGAAAGACCCGTCGCTATATAATACCTGGCGGCAAGAACCATCGCCAATAGATGTAGCGGAAAGACCAGTTGTTATATAATACCTGGCGGCAAGAACCATCGCCAATAGATGTAGCGGAAAGACCCGTCGCTATAATATGACAGCGGTCGTGTTCTTCGCTTCATATGAGCGGCAAATATCTTCATCGCTACCTCGCTTCGACATACCAGCGGCAAATAATATCCCTCGCTACAATATGACAGCGGTCGTGTTCTTCGCTTCATATCAGCGGCAAATATTCTCTCATCGCTACGGTATGACAGCGGCACCATTACTCCTTGTTTTAATCATGACAGCGGAAATACCCCTCGCTTTACATGGCAGCGGAAATACCCCTCGTTAAGATATGACAGCGGTCGTGTTCTTTGCTTCATATCAGCGGCAAGTATTCACATCGCTACGCCATGAAGCGTCAAGTATTCACATCGCTACGCCATGCATGCAACCGTAATGCATAACCTGTATTCCGATAAACATCGCCATGAGTGTATTTTAATGCACCTCGCTTCAACTGTGACATGCGGAATTTTACCATCGCTTCAACATTTAGCGGCAAAGCATTAAAATCATCACTCCGGTATATATGCAACCGTAATGCATAATCCATGTCTCATAAGACCCTGCAACCACCATGGTTAGCAATAACATATTCCAATTATGAACACATATCATAAATGCATATAAGGAATATAGATGTGCCACGTAACACTAACTACCATCATGCATAAGTACGTGCTTCTCAATCCCATTAACATGTTCTTAGGCCCTCAACAGCCCCAAAGAGCTAACCACTGCTCTGATGCCACTAATGTAAGGACCCCCGTGCCCTTAACCCATTATTAGTGTATTAAGCCATACCATTAGTGCATATAATCATACTATCATGGGGAAAACCATATGCAAGTGCAACACCATATGCTATCCAGAAAATTTCTTGCATTCAATCCACATAATATTCAAATTCCCCAACCAAGATTATTCATATAACATGCACCCTCATAATACACTAACATGCTCTTAGTTCATTTAGCAATTCCGTATTTAATTGCATGCAAACCATAAATGAATCGAGAAAAGCCGTAGCCCATTTATACATTCCACATACACGTAAAATGTACTCACATAAGAGCACCCAATCAACACGCGTGTATCTAATGTATAAAAGACTCTACCGGGTACCGTTACTGGCACTTCAATCCTGGAAGTACCTCCCAAGCGCAGCTCGATCTCAACCCTGGATCTATGCACTTATTCAACCAGCTCTGGTACCTCGATCCTGGAAGTACCTCAAATCAAGAGCCCGAGCTCAACTCCAAAGCTGCTGCTACACCTGTAACACCTGCCCCAACAGAGGGCAGCCCCCACACAGGGTGAGCATACCAATACCACCAATCCAATAATCATAATATTGCAATTCATAATTTACAGAATGTAAATGCCATAATTTAAATGATACTCCCTGGATGGTAACACCCTCATCCGGGATCCCCTGTATTGTCCCTGTTCTCAAAACAATCAAACTCGTCAAATTCCCAAAGCCAGTTATTCGCCACGTAGATTAACTAATACCGTTCTATTATGCCAGTTTCATAATCAATATGGTAAAATCATTATATAAAAGACTGTAGATCTCACATATATCTAACCAATGATTCCATGTTCCTATTTCATTGCTCGCTCTACAATAGTGGCATTCTAAACTCCGCGCACGCTCAACAATAGCGGCGTCATAACCGATGGTCGCTCAACGGCGACAGCATCCCAAATCATTGCTCGCTCAATAGCGGCACCATATGGTTCCCAATGTATAATCCATTTGACGCAAATACCATTTACCGTGCATATCGTTATCCATTTATAGCAAGTATCATGCCCCATGCATTTCAATACCTATTCGATGCAATTACCACGTGCCACATATTTCAATGTCCATATAATGCAATTATGACACACCATGTGTTCCAATGCCCATTTAATGCAATTATCGCATACCATGCATTTTACAGTTGCAACATTATAATAGGCTATGCTCGTACGTCATACGTACCTTAGAATTCCGTAGTCCAAGTCAAGCCTGGCTTGAGTTCCATGCCCCGAGAAACATGTGCTAAAACACATAAATATTTCACAATTAAACATAGGCATGCAATCACGTGCCCTAGTACGATCACAACACCAAATCGTATCGTCAATCCATGACGATAACCAAATTATAAAAGTTCTCGGCTAGGCATGCATAATACCCCAAAATATTGTCAATCCATGACAATTAACCTTTTAAAATAACCTGGGGCGAAGCATGCAAGACACCCAAAAAGAGCCAAGAAACAACAAAAAGGGGCATCAACATACTGACCATCTCGATCGATCGAAATTTCATCTCGATCGATCGAGAACCACCCTCCGATCGATCGGTCAAAATACCGATCGATCGGTCCACTGTTCCATAGACACTAAAAACATTCTGCCATGCTCAACCGATCGAAAATATTTTCGGATCGATCGAGCAGCCCTGTAAACGCGAGAAACCTCCAAGAATGTGCTCCTTTCATCACCAAATCACCTATAACTCAAACCCACTTCACTTTACAACATAAAACAAACCAAAAACCATCTAAACACTACAAAACCTAACCCCCAACACATACAACAATGTTAGAACAAGATCTACCCCTTGAACCCCAAGATACAACACCAAAACCAACCAATATACAACAAAACTTTTCTAGGTTGGTAGCTTACCCTTTGAGCTTCAAGATTCTAGCAAGAAATCATGAAAATGGCTCTTTTCCAAAGCTTTCTCCTTCCTTTCATGTTGAGGAACGAAAATGGTGGGTTTGGATGAGGTGATGGCAAGGTCAAGACATAAAGGTGATAGAATGGGGTGGATGGGATGTAAAGGAGAGGTAATGGTTCTTTTAACATTTTTATAACATGTATTAAATAATTGTATGGTATGAAAATTATGTCCAACATGACATTTCAAAACCCCTCTTCCAATTATGCATTAAGACCCACATTAGTCATGTTTTTATTAAATAATTAAAACCCACTCCGATCAAATCATACCAATAACCAAAATTCCCAACATGCAACGAATGCATCCCGGATCCCGACTCTCACCAAAAACCTAAATCATAGGTTTTTCACCAAATTGAGAATACAATCTCGACCTTTGGATCCAACGATCCTAAATGCCCGATTTAACAAACTCGGGAGACCAAAACCACAATTAATTCCTAATTGCCACTATAAAAAAATCCATTAAGGATTAATAACCCTCCGGGATTAACACTAATAATCCCAGGACATCACACTCACACAAGAAATAAATTACAAACTCCAATACAACACAAATGTATGAAGTTTGCAATGCTAGAATGATTTTGATTAAGCAAAGCTTTCTTGTAGTGTACCCTTTTGTTTCTTATACTCAAAATGATCCAAAGCATCCATATTTATAGTGTAGAAGGCCCCCAAGGCTCCTACTAGCCGCTGCTACACTTAAGGCTTGAATCACTCCAAGATCGCCTCGGACATCGCCTCGGGCAATCACCATCGCCGCGCACCAACGATCGAAATCTTGCACAGATCACCTCAGGCGATGTACTGATCGCCTCAGACGATCGTCACCAAAAATCAATGCTGTAGCTTTAGATGATCATAAATTTTCATCGCCTCAAACGAAGTCTCCATCGCCTCAAACGAACCATGCATCGCCTCAGGTGATCTAGCCATCACCTCAGGCGATCTCTCCATGCGCGCGGTCCTCGGTGTCGCTCCAGTGGATGAGCATTGAGATGTATCCCTTGGCTGCCATCACCTGGGGCGATGATCACCATCGCCTGGGGCGATCCGCCCAGTCCTTGCAGATTTGATTTCCTTCAAACAATCCACTTTTCAACCATCTAAACCTGTACACTAAGTAGACACATTAGTATAATAAATGCAAGTTTTGTTGATCATCAAAACTCATAAATAATTCGGAGATAAATTAAGCATTAAACTCAACAATGCGTTTAAGGCTCAACAATCTCTCCCTTTTTCACAAAACTTGATAAACTTGTAGATAAAATATGCATGAAATGTGAGTAAACAAGACTCCCCCTTAACAAATGCATAGCACATACAAGATTTACCAAATAGAGCTTAATACAAAAAATTCTCCCCCTCAAACCATGCATGTATAATACAAAAGATTCTCCCCCTCAAACCACGCATGAGTTAAGCTTCAAGTTTATCACAAAATTCTCCCCCTTTTGGTGATAATCAAAAAGCACAAAGTTCAAATAAGCATAGCACAAATATATGTTGACACATATCCATAGTCTAACAATTAGCACATGTTCCTCATCAAGCATGTAATAGCCATAACAAGCATACGATTAAATCATTGAGAGGAAGGCATACATGGGTTTAAGGCAATTAACGACAATAATTCTAAATGTGCAAAGTGTGCATATGTTCTACCAAGAGTTCATGCACTCATGCCTAATTGACATTAAATTTGTCAATGCATCATTATAAACAATTGATAAGTTAATGAGAGTAAAATCATTGAGGCCATAGAAACAATAAAGTTATATGAAAATCTTAAGCCATATTTCTATGAACCTAGATTGAGCATCTAAACAATTTAAAGCATGCTTAATTACATTTAATTATATTGCACATTTCATATTCAAAGTGGACTCATGGCACATCAATATATTTACCATAATGAGTTAAGCACAAATCATGCATTAAAACAATTTAAATATGCATATGCTAAGGGGAAATGCATTTTACTATCAATGAATATTGAGCTTCATTATTTATTGGTCACAACTAATTTGTGCCAATGAAATTTTGAAATTGCTAATGTACTTGAAATTCAATTTCTCAAAGATCACCTTCAAAGTAATTGAATTTCACCACATAATTATAACATTCAATTCAAGGAATATTAACCAAGCAAAAGAGCTAATTATGCTACTATGATGCTCAAAATAAAGTTACCTTGGATGATACGAATGAGTTCATATCATCGATCCTTTACCTCGCGCTTCTTCTATTGTGGTGCATAAGATGATTTCCTCCCTTGAGATGCTAGTGCCTTCATCCTCTCTCCCTTTGTTGTTCCTACAAAACAATTTAACGATTGGAGAATCTTTGATACCCATTTTATTTTTGGGTCCTTGCGAGTTAGCTTTCATCGAAGCCTTTGGAATCCATTTCCACCTCTTGTATGGTTGGTATTGTTTTTTAGCAAATCTACATTTAATCTTTATATGACCAACCTTACAACAATAAGTGCAAGTAGGGGAATTATGCTTAGCTTTAGCCAACAAACTTATAAAAGTTTTAGATTTGCTTGAAAAGCCTAGTCCGGCTTTATCGACGCTATATTGTTGTAAGCCAAGCAATTCTTCCAATTTTAAACTACTTTCACTAAACTTGCAAAAAGAATTCTTCAAAGAGCTTAATTCAATTTTCAATGAATTATTTTCCTCATCTCTCTTGGCTAACTCAAGTTTGAGCAATTTGTTACTCATCTTGGTTTTGCCAAGAATATCAATAAATTCATTATAGGAATCTAATAACTCATCAAAGGATGGTACCTCATCATCGCTTTCATCTTCTTCGTCATTTGCGACATCTTTGGCCATGAGACAAAGGTTTGTTGCTTCTTCTTCATCGGAGTCACTATAACTCCATGTGGCCATTAGAGCTTTCTTCTTCCCTTTATCCTCATTCTTCTTCCTAGGATATTCATTAGCATAATGACCTTTATATTGACAATTATAACATGTTACCTCTTGTTTGGAATCATGTTTGGTGGCACCAGAGGTCTTTGGTTTGTTGTATTTGTTGTAGAATTTCTTGTGAACAAGATCATCTCTTCATCATCTTCATCATCGGATTGTTCTTTCCTCCCGACCAAGGCTATCCCCTTTCTTATGGATCTACCTTCCTCCTTTAATCCCTTCCAGGTTGACACTTCAAGCTCATGATTCACTAAGGTTCCATGGAGTTCATCAAGATCATATGACGCACTATCTCCTTTGTTGGATTCAATTATAGCCGTCTCTTGGCATCCCATTCTTTTGGTAGAGCTCTAAGGGCTCTTCTCCTTATTTGCTTTGGAGGATACTTTTCTCCAAGTTGGGCAAGCTCATTGATAATTTGAATGAGCCTTCTAAACATTGAGTCAACATTTTCTCCGGACTCCATCTCAAATGTTTCGTATTTAAGTTGTAGAAGATCTATCTTTGTCTCCTTCACTTGGTTTGTGCCCTCATGACAAATTTGCAATTTGTCCCAAATTTTCTTTGCGGTTGAACACATCAAGATCCGGTTGTACTCCTTCATATCTAAAGTACAATGAAAAATGTTAATAGCTTTAGCATTTTGAGAAATTAAAATCATATCCACTCTTGTAAAATCGTCAATTTCCTTGGGAACATTCCTTCCCTCAACTTCCTTTAAAGGAATATGTGGACCTTTCACAATAATCTTCCATATGTCATAATCTACGGATTGAAAATATAGAGAAATTTTATTCTTCCAATATCAGTAGTTATTTCCCGTGAAGAGCGAAGGACGATTGGTCGATTGACCTTGAGCAAACTCATTTGCTAGATTAGCCATAAAAAAATTTGATTTAAAATACAAATCAAATGGCTTTGATACCACTTGTTGGAACCGAAGAGGGGGTGAATGAGGTTCTTTAACTACTTTAGCATTTTAAAATGAATTTACAAATAGTCGAATTTGCGCTGCGGAAGACTTCAAGTCAATCGAACAATAAATAATAAGAAGTAATAAATAAATGCGTAAAGTACATAAAGCGGTAAACGACACAAATATTTGTTATAGATGTTCGGCGATGAATCGCCCACGTCTCCTCTTCCCGGCTAGAAAACGTCCAACCGAGGTTCCACTAGAACAACTTTGATCTTGGCCTTAAGGACTCCAAGTTAGCCATAAAACACTCTTCTAGAGTAATACACTCTTCACGAGTCTTCTTGGCCTTAAGGGCTCCAAGGATAGCCACACACAAACTCTTCCCGAGTTACCCACACTCTTCATGAGTCTTCTTGGCCTTAAGGCCTCCAAGGATAGCCACACACTTGCACCAACTTCACTTGTTGATGTCTTATACAATTTCCAACTTACATCGGTGTTGGAGGACCTTACAATAAATCAAATAACACCTTTGGTGTACCAACACGAAGAATCAAAAGCTCTCACACAAGAAATAAATTACAAACTCCAATACAACAAATGTATGAAGTTTGCAATGCTAAAATGATTTTGATTAAGCAAAGCTTTCTTGTAGTGTACCCTCTTGGATCTGTACTCAAAATGATCAAGAACATCCATATTTATAGTGTAGAAGGCCCCCAAGGCTCTTACTAGCTGTTGCTACACTTAAGTCTTGAATCACTCCAAGATCACCTCGGACATCGCCTCACGCGCTCACCATCGCCGCGCACTAACGGTCGAAATCTTGCACAGATCGCCTCAAGAGATGTACTGATCGCCTCAGGCGATCGTCACCAAAAATCAATGTCGTGGCTTTAGATGATCATAAATTTTCGTCGCCTCAAACGAAGTCTCCATCGCCTCAAACGAACCATGCATCGCCTCAGGCGATCTAGCCATCGCCTTAGGCGATCTCCATGCGCGCGGTCCTCGGTGTCGCTCCAGTCGATGAGCGTGGCGATGTCTCCTTTGGCTGCCATTGCCTGGGGCGATGATCACCATCGCCTGGGGCGATCCGCCCAGTCCTTGTAGATTTGATTTCCTTCAAACAATCCACTTTTCAACCATCTAAACATGTACACTAAGTAGACACATTAGTATAATAAATGCGGGTTTTGTTGATCATCAAAACTCATAAATAATTCGGAGATAAATTAAGCATTAAACTCAACAATGCGTTTAAGGCTCAACATCAGAAGATATAAAATAAGGAATGAAGATATTCGAGCTGAAGTAGGTGTAGCCTGCATAGAAGAGAAGATGCAAGAAAGTGGTTTACGTTGATTTGGTCCCGTACAACATAGGCCAACAATGCACTTGTGCGTCGAGTGGAGTCCATGGATTTTGGCCATTTCACGAGAGTGAGAGAATGACCGAAAAAGACATGTGTAGGGCCCCTCGAGTTAATATCACAATAGCATGCAATTGAGACATGTAATCGTCATCAATAATCAAGAAATAATATTCCGGCTAAAATTTTTCGTTTTAAAAATAAATGTTCAATCTTAATTAGACACACTGGGACCCTCTAAAACCAAGACTGACCACATGATGATTTATAAAAGATACTTGAGCCGAAATATATTAAAATCAAACAACAAACGAACATCATCTCGACTATAAATATCATAATCCCATTATCACAATCCTAAGCAAAAGATGACAGGCCCACTATCGCCAAAGTAAATACTTCCCAACGTAAAAAAATTTGACAAACCTGATCGAGATGCTAATCAACATCACATAAACATAAACATATAATCTCTTAAAACTATTGGACATCAAAAGTATATTCTTCCAGTAATATCAAACACTAGAAACTAGTGGGCTCTACCCTATATCCCGTCGTCAGTTTAACTCTGACCCCGTCCACAAGTACCAGCCCTGTCACGTGGAAAAAAACCCATAAAAGGGTGAGCTAACGCCCAGTACGTTCTTACCAAAATACCAACATAAATTATACAGATCGTAAACATCTCATCAATATAATTCAACAATTTAACTGTTGGAACCGAAGAAGGGGGGGGGGGGGGGTGAATGAGGTTCCTTGGTTACTTTAGCGATTTAAAGTGATTTTGCAAAAGTCGAGTTTGCGCTGAGTAAGACTTCAAGTCAATCAATCAATGATAATAAAAAATAGTAAAGTAAATGCGTAATGTAAATAAAGCAATAAATAACACAAGTATTTGTTATAGAAGTTCGGTAATTAGAAAACGTCCAACCAAGGTTCCACTAGAACACTTTGATCTTGGCCTTGAGGGCTCCAAGTTAGCCACAAACAAACTCTTCCCGAGTCACACACTCTTCACGAGTCTTTTTGGCCTTAAGGGCTCCAAGGATAGCCACAAACAAACTCCCGAGTCACACACTCTTCACGAGTCTTCTTGGCCGTAAGGGTTCCAAGGATAGCCACAAACATGCACCAACTTCACTTGTTGATGACTTATACAATTTTCAACTTGCGTCGGTGTTGGAGGACCTTACAACGATTCAAATAACACCTTCACGGTGTAACGAAATGAAGAACAAAAGCTCTCACACAAGAAATGAATTACAAACTCTCAATACAACACAAATAGATGAAGTTTGCTATGCTAGGTTGAATTTAATTGAACAAAGCTTTCTTGTATTGTATCTCTTGTTTCTTGTCTTCAACTTGATCCAAATCATCCATATTTATAGTGTATGAGACACCCAATTGTCATACTAGCCGTTATCAACATTTAAGGCCAAAATTGCTCCTGCATCGCCTGAAACTATCTTGGATCGCCTCAGCCCAACGGTCAATTTTGAAAAATCACCCAGATCGCCTCAGGCGATCACCCAATCGGAGCGATCCTCAATGAAAAACAAGGCCGTAGGAAAATTTTGGATCGCCTGGGGTGACCTGGATCGCCAGGGTGCGCCCGTGCCATCGCCTAGGTCGATGGTGTGCGGCGTTGGCACGAGTGGCTCGGATCGCCTGAGGTGATGGCCCGGATCGCCTGAAACTATCTGCCAGATTTCAACACTCTGAAACTTTGCACTTTCAACCATCTTAAGCTCATTTCTGGGAAACGTGGTAAACATAAAAGTTGTAGCCATTCCTCTTGGATATGTGTGGATAAAATATCATTGCATTTCATTAAGGTATGAAGAAGTTATGCCCAAAATGCAACAGCCGCTCAAACCTTGCTGCAATCTGCATTTGCTATGACTTACATGCCATTTTTCTCCATGATGCAATCCGAATTGGACTGAGATGTTTGAATATGAAATCTAGCATATTGAGTTGGCTTTCCATCCTCTTTAGATTCACATCATTCGGATCATCGAACCAAGAGATATAATCAAAACACTGTACTGCGCTCCAATTGGCTTCTATACGAGTTTGCCCACCAACGGACCATTGGTTTGTGGGTCTTCATCCCAACATAAATTATTGTTCCAACATCATTCCATGCATGTTGAACACTTATTTTGGTTTTCTATAAATGTCTTTCCTCTCGTCCAAGTTCAATATCTTCCTTGCTAAAATTCACCGCTTGTCCTATGAGCTCGCAAACGACATTGTGTAACTGGGGTCCTCTTCCATTGGTCTTCCCAACCAATTTGTCCTTATAACCCTGTAAACTAAGTAGACGAATTAGTACAACAAAAGCAAGTTTTGTTGATCATCAAAACCCATAAATAATTTGTAGATTAATTAAGCATTAAACTCCACAATGCGTTTAAGGCTCAACAATCTCCCCCTTTTTGATGATCACAAAACTTGGTAAACTTGTTAATGAAATATACATGAAATAAGAATAAATAAGGCTCCCCTCAATAAATGCATAGCACATACAAATTTGACCAAGAAAAGCATATTCAAGAACTCTCCCCCTCAAAACATGCATGTATTAAGCTTCAAGTTTATTATAAAATTCTCCCCCTTTTTGTGATAACCAAAAAGCACAATATTCAAATAAACAAATCAAGAGATCATAGCACCAGTTCCTCGTCAAGAATTTAATAGCCATAACAAGCATAAGATTAAATCATTAAGACGAAGACAAATATTCGTTTAAGGCAATTAACAATATGTCAATGTATTCTTAAATGTGCAAAGTGTGCATATGTTCCATAAAAAAATCATGCATTCATGCTCAACGCATCATCATAAACAATTGACAAGTTAATAAGGCGCATGTGATGAGAGCAAATCATAGAAACAATAAAGATATATGAGATTCTTAAGCCATAATCCTATGCTCCAAGATTGAGCATCTAAACAATTGAAACATCCTTAATTACCTGGAATTAAATTGCACATTGCATATTCAAAGTGAACTCAAGGCACATAATGGAATTAGCATCATGCAATGATTTTTAAGTTGGTTAATGCATACCAATATAAAGTAGGCAAATTTTAAGCAAGCAACATATGAAGCATCATGTAAAGCTCATGCCAAAATCTCAAACAGTTTATAACATGGTATCAGAAGACTAAGCCTACAAATTAGCATGCTCAAGAAGAGGTTACCAACTCATCAATGTATAGAGATATCAACTAAATTAAAGCACATATGATGAGATCAAGATCATTTAAGTTATAGGAGAGTGATGATAGGCAAAGTTCTAAGCCAACTCTTATAACCACAACTATTTGAGCAATTGCATATCAACTGACATATTATAACACATGCATTAAACAAATTTTAACATGCAATCACATAATCATATGAATTTAATATGTAAGTAAGAGAGCATAATCATGTGAAGTCAACATGTAATAAACATTTAAGCATTAACTTGGACAATAACTATATTGAGCATGTATTCTAGTTATACCATGTTTAACCATCCAATAATGACTCAATTTACAAAATTCAATCGTATAGACACATAAGTATGGTTATACAAGTTCTTACTCATTAAATAATCATACAAATATGCATATGCTAAGGGGAAATGCAATGCACTATAAATGAATATTGAGTCCCATAATTTATTGGTCACAATTAATTTGTGCGAATGAAATTTTGTTATTGCTCTATTAAATGCACAAGAAAAATATAATTAGCCCCCTCTAAATATGATATCATATTAATGTACTCAAAACTCAATTTCTCAAAGATCACCTTCAAAGTAATTGAATTTCATCACATAATCATGATATGAAATTCAAGGAATATTAACCAAGCAAAAGAGCTAATTATGCTACTATGATACTTAAAATAAATTTACCTTGGATGACAAGTGTAAGTTCTTATCATCGGTCCTATGCCTCGTGCTTCCTCTATTGTGGTGCATTTGATAGTTTCATCCATTGAGGTGCTAGTGCCTTCATCCTCGATCCCTTTGTTGTTCCTACAAAACAAGTTTATAATTGGAGGATCTTTGGTACCCATTTTATTTTTGAGTCCTTGCGGGTAAGCTTTCATCGATTCCTTTGGAATCCATTTCCACCTCTTATTTGGTCGGTATTGATTTTAACAAATCTACATTTGTTTCTTATATGTCCAACCTTACAACAATAAGTGCAAGTAGTGAAATTATGCTTAGCTTTAGCCAACAAGCTTGAAAATGTTTTTGATTTGCTTGAAAAGCCTACTCCGGCTCTATCGAAGCTATATTGTTGCAAGCCAAGCAATTCTTCCAACTTTAAACTACTATCACTAAACTTGGCAAATGATGTTCTTAAATCATGTACTTGATTTTTTAAAATGATATTTTCTTCTTCCTTGTTAGCCAAGTCTAGTTTGAGCAATTTGTTGCTCTTCTTACTTCTACCAAGACAATCAATAAGTTCATTATATGAATCAAGTAATTCATCATAAGAAAGTACCTCATCATCATTATCTTCGTCTTTATTGCCAAGAGCCATTAGACAAAGATTAGCTGCATCTTCATCATCGGAGTCACTACTCCATGTAGCCATTAGAGCCTTCTTCTTCCCCTTGTCCACATTCTTCTTCCTAGAACATTCATTAGCATAATGGCCTTTATATTGACAATTGAAACATGTTACCTCTTGTTTGGGATCATAGTCGGTGGCACCGGAGGTCTTTGGCTTGTTGTTGTATAGAACTTCTTGAACCTTCTTGTGAACAATGCCATCTCCTCATCATCTTCGTCATCGGATTGTGCTTTCTTTCCGACCAAGGCAATCCCCTTTCTTATAGATTTATCTTCCTCCTTCTTTATTTCTTTCCGGGTTGACACTTCAAGTTCATGAGTGATCAAGGTTCCATGGAGTTCATCAAGATCATATGATGCACTATCTTCTTTGTTGGACTCAATGATTGCCGTCCTTTTGGCATTCCATTCCTTTGGCAAGGCACTTAGTGCTCTTCTCCATATTTGCTTGGAATGATATTTTTCACCAAGTTGGGCAAGCTCATTGATGATTTGAGTGAGCCTTCTAAACATTGAATCAATATTTTCTCCGACTCCATCTCAAAAGTTTCGTATTTGAGTTGTAGAAGATCGATCTTTGTTTCCTTTACTTGATTGGTTCCCTCATGACAAATTTGAAGTTTGTCAGAAATCTCCTTGGCGGTTGCGCACATCGAAATCCAGTTATACTCGTTCATATCTAAATCACAATGCAAAATATTAATAGCTTTAGCATTTTGAGAAATCAAGATCATATCCGCCCTTGTAAAATCGTCCATTTATTTGGGAACATTCATTCCCTCAACTTCCTTCATAGGAATATGTGGACCTTTCACAATAATCTTCCATAGGTCATAATCTACGGATTGAATATATAGAGAAATTCTATTCTTCCAATATCCGTAGTTATTTCCCGTGAAGAACGGAGATCGATTGGTCGATTGACCTTGAGCAAACCCACTTGCTAGATTAGCCATAATACTCTAGCGATTTAAAGTGATTTTGCAAAAGTTGAGTTTGTGCTGCGGAAGACTTCAAGTCAATCAATCAATGAACAATAAGAAATAATAAATAAATGCGTAATGTAAATAAAGCAATAAAGAACACAAGTATTTGTTATAGAAGTTCGGCGATGAATCGCCTATGTCTCCTCTTCCCTGTTAGAAAACGTCCAACCGAGGTTCCACTAGAACTCTTTGATCTTGGCCTTGAGGGCTCCAAGTTAGCCACAAACAAACTCTTCCCGAGTCACACACTCTTCATGAGTCCTTTTGACCTTTAAGGGCTCCAAGGATAGCCACAAACAAACTCTTCCCAAGTCATACACTCTTCACGAGTCTTCTTGGCCTTAAGGGCTCCAAGGATAGCCACAAACATGCACCAACTTCACTTGTTGATGACTTACACAATTTTCAAATTGCGTCGGTGTTGGAGGACCTTACAACGATTCAAATAACACCTTCACGGTGTAACCAAATGAAGAACAAAAGCTCTCACACAAGAAATGCTAGATTGAATTTAATTGAACAAAGCTTTCTTGTATTTTATCCTCTTGTTTCTTGTCTTCAACTTGATCCAAATCATCCATATTTATAGTGTAGGAGACACCCAATTGTCATACTAGCCGTTAGCAACATTTAAGGGCAAAATCGCTCCTGAAACTATCTTGGATCGCCATAGCCCAACGGTCAATTTTGAAAAATCACCCAGATCGCCTCAGACGATCACCCCATCGCTTGGAGTGATCCTCAATGCAAAACAACGTCGTAGGAAGTTTCTGGATTGCTTGGGGCGACCATGCCATCGCCTGGAGCGATCTGGATTGTCAGGGGCCGCCCGTGCCATCGCCTGGGTCGATGGTGCTCGGTGTTGGCACGAGTGGCTCGGATTGCTTGAGGTGATCCCGGATCACCTGAAACTATCTGCCAGATTTCAACACTCTCAACTTTGCAGTTTCGACAATCTTAAACTCATTTCTGGGAAAAGTGGTAAACATAAAAGTTGTAGCCCTTCCTCTTGGCTATGTGTTGACAAAATATCATTGCATTTCATTAAGGTATGAATAAGATATGCTCAAAATGCTACAGCCTCTTCCATTGGTCTTCCCAACCAATTTGTCCATCTAACCCTGTAAACTAAGTAGACGAATTAGTACAACAAAAGCAAGTTTTGTTGATCATCAAAACCCATAAATAATTTGGAGATTAATTAAGCATTAAACTCCACAATGCGTTTAAGGCTCAACATTAACAAATAATAATGCATTGTTTCGTTACCTCGGAACTAATCCTGTCAAACAAGACAACAATAATATAATTTAAAAACGATGTCCAATATTACATCATATCATCTCATCATCTATATATGAACTGCATCGCAATGCCTTCACTATCATCAGACCAGATATTTCATCCACCGGCCTACATCAAGGACTCGTCAGTCCATATCATCTATATATATGATATTAGGACCAGAAATTTCATCCACTGGCCCATTTTCTTGGACTCATCAGTCCATATCTATAACATCTATCCAATCATTAATCCATATATAAATTATACAACAATATTCACCTCATCATTATATCTCATCTCATCATATACCATAATATCATGATTATATCTCAACTCATCAATTCATCACATATCCTCAAATCTTCTCATTTAATGATAATCGATCAGTAAGTTTACTCCAGGATAATTTACTGCTCTTATTAAGACAAGACGTACCTGAATAGTTGAAACACAAAGAATTATATTATTCAACTGTCCAACTGACCTTTTGCCACAACCATCTGATCACAAT
Organism: Haberlea rhodopensis; assembly: GCA_907163345.1. NCBI lineage: Eukaryota > Viridiplantae > Streptophyta > Magnoliopsida > Lamiales > Gesneriaceae > Haberlea > Haberlea rhodopensis. The sequence goes on from CAJQUN010000007.1 coordinate 4,478,852, forward strand.
ATCAATAATACAAGAGTTTGATTATCATTACTGGTATAATCAATTTTGAATCATTATTCTCATTTATTCACTCAACTATAACATCAATAATCAATTATTTCTCTTATTCAACAACTTTCGTTGCCTTCAAGTCTTCCAAGTTCCATTCAATTCTTGTCCAGATACCTTTCCCCGTTTTTGTTTCGTGACCTTCAAACTCCCCCAAACTTAAACTTGATCGTCTCGAGCAAGAAATAAGATCACAAAGTAGAGTTCAATATTGAAGATTCAAATAAACCAATTCGCAGTCAATCATGTATCTCAGACATCTCACTTACAGACAAACAACAGTCAATCAAAATGTTGAACATGTTGTGTTTTCTCCTAGATCAAGCAACATGTCTCCAAATCAGAACGTGCGTGTGTGCTATTGTAATTTTCGAGTTCCATGCAAATTTCATAGATCAAAGCAGGTTAGTCAATGAAAGTTAAGATTATCCTTGAGCATTCCATAGGCCAATTTTCAAACAACTTCTCCACTAATGTAGTCACTCCCTAAACTTGGATCAATAAGTCCTTTTAAAGCTTGTAATATTAGGCCTATGTGTTTGGCTTCAAAGAAAAGATAGGATAACACAAAAAAAGAGTATAAATATGTAAAGTTCAAATTTTTAGCACAAAATTGAGCTTCTCTTCTTTTAGCCTTGGCCACTTTGGGTCTTATTTAGTCACTCTTTTCACAAGGCTTTATCTATCTTTTTCTTTTCTCATTCATCAAATTTTTGTCAACAATAAGCTCATCCAAATGTAGAAATTCATGTGCATCTAATGAGAATCATTATACTCCCTTGGGGTAAGGATAAAAGTTTTCAATTTAAGCTCAAAAGTAGGTGGGTATAATGAGTTGCCAAAAAAAATTGAATGGGGGCTAATAGTATGTTAAACATACTCCATTCTTTTTCAATTAGGCTCAAAATGGGACACTAGAGATTGATATATATCATGGTAAGCTTGAAAGGCTCAAATGGTTCAAAGATCGCCTAAATCATTTCCAAGTCAAGCACATAACTATAAATTTTCGCCTCAAAGTGTCATCATCAAATAAGTTCTAAGGTACTCTAAGATGCTCAAAACAATTCATCAAGTTCACAAAGATTATTACTACTCCAAATGCAATTCACAAGATTATGACTCAACTGCGCTCAATATATTCCTCATCTTTGACATGCTACTCAAAGCAAGATATTCGCAAACAAGTTTTACAATCATCAAAACTCAAGTTGACATGCATAATGAGATTAATATCATCATGGAATAGAGACCACTACTATGATTCATTCTTATCTTACTAAATTAACACATTTTCAAGAAATTTTTTTTGTTGGTGCTCAAGAAACGATCCAATTCCCAATAAGAAGTATGACACAATAATGCACTCCCCCAAACTTAATTCATGCATTGTCCTCAATGTAGTAGCCATGGACAATGAGACAAAACATTTACCATTGACAACGACCGCCAGTGGTTGTTGTCCAATTCCTCGTCAGCTCGTGGGGTATAGTGTTGGACAGATAACAGCACGCATGAAGTCTCGCCAAAATAAAAAATAAAAGCAAACACAAACCAAAAACAAAGCTAAAGAGATAAGAAAGAGTTCTTGATTTATAGTCCCAAGCTGGACTTCTTACCACGTAAGCTCAAGTGCCGTCAGGGCAGTGGGGGATGATTTTCCGTCATCCTTGTGGTAACGTAGTAACCACTTTTCTTTCACAGTGAATAGTGCCCGTGGTCAGTTTGAAGGTATTGAATGGTAGAACATCGACATCTTTGAACGGTCCAACCCATGGTGCGTCAGACTTCCATGGAAATAGTCGCATCTTTTTCCTATTCATTTGAACTACGTCACCTTCACGGAATTTGCCTCCTCTTTGATGGGCCTTCGGTGTGAACTCCACATTCTTCTCGCTCTTAACCTGCATCGCATCAACAGACAATGTATCAATTATATTGATACTAAAACATCGATGCTCAGTGCGTGTAGTGTTCAAAGCTTTGAACATGTCAAAAGTAACTTGATCTCTCCCTACTCGGAGGATCAACTTTCCTTCTTGGACATCAATCAATGCCCTTCCAGTAGCTAGTAAGGGTCTTCCTAGAATCAGAGGCATGTCTGCATCTTCCATTATGTCCAACACAAAGAAATCCACCGGAATGTTGAATTTATCAATCTTGACTGGTACATCCTCAACTATCCCATGAGGGTACTTGATGGACTTGTCCGCTGTAATGCCCGGAATAATTTGTAATTATTTATTTGATGGTAACTGCAGTGATTATGAGTTATTTATGGAATTCAATTATCCAAAATTTTATTTGGATTGGAGTTGGAATAAATGATTCCGGGATTTAAATTTACATACAAATTAAATAAGAGGGGGGTTCATGCAAATATTGGAAATCATGATATTTGTTTTAAATAAACATATAATGAATGAGATGGGTATTTGAAATGTTGGGATTAAATCGAAAGGAAGCCTTCATTCTTTTCTTCCCCTTCCATTGAATCGAACCCTTCTCGCCTCCTTCTCCCATGAACGAAACGAGCAGTGAAAACAATGGGATTCCATGGAAATTGTTGGAGATTTCATCAGGTTTATGTGAAAAATTCCCATTCATTTTCGTAATTGTTTATTCTCCCTTGAAATCGTGAAACATGGTTCGATATTTTACCCTGTTTTAGCGTTGAGAATAGCTGCTGCGTCTGAACATTGTTGCTGTTTCTTTTGGATAATTTTGCTACTGTTTTGCTTGTTTATCGGGGGTTATGTTTTACATTGAGCTACTACTTTCAATTCCTCTCCTTGCTTGTCTGTTCGTTTCAGCTACTATTTTGGAGAAATGGGGCAGTTGATCGTGAGGTTTTATTTTCCAAGAATTTCATTACTTGTTAGTTGATAATTACATGTTGGGGTTGTGTTATGGCTTCTTTAATTGCTAATTGGAAGATAACACACACACCATTGCACTTCGTTTCCATGTCATTGCTGCAACATCACGTGAATATTGCTGTTACTTTTGGATAGGGTCCTTGCTGTTGGGTTTTGCTTGCTTTTCATGGACTTTGATATATGTTGAGATGTCGTTCCAGTCCTGTTAATGGTGTGAGATGCTACTATAGTGTGGTATTGTGTTAGGATCGGTCCGGAGTGTTTAGAGGGGGGGTGAATGAACACTCCTATTAAAAATAATCCTTTGTGATTTCTTTCGGACTAGTGAAAGAAATCTGTTTCTTAATCAACTTATCTGCAGAACAGACCACTGAATATTTTAGTGCGGAACGGCTGTTCTTAGATTAGTACGAACGGCTCGATGGCTTGAATAGTATAACGAGCGCAGAATGATAAAAGACAGAATATGTTTCTGGAAGTTCGAAGGTGGTGTAATCCTTCTACGTCTCCCCTTCTTCCAATTAAGGAAGGATTCCACTAGAAGACTTTGATTTATACAATCTTGTTGTACAAACCCGATTCAGCTGGATTTACCTCACTACCAGACTGAAACTCCTAGTCTCTCGATCTGTTCAGACACACTCTGTCTGACAGTTACAATTGATTCTCACTTTTCTATCTTAACACAGAATACAAAAGATATACTAATTTAGTCTATGCACACAATGATCCTAAGATGATCGAATATTACAATATGATTGTGCTTATGAAGATTTTCGGCTCGAGAATGTCTGAGCTTGTAAGCTTGTGCTGTTTAGCTTTCTTTTGCGTTTTTCGATTTTTCAAACTCTCTCTTGAACTCTATAGTTGCCTTCTTATATAGTTGCATGTACCAACGACATTATTTCCCTTTATGTGCAACTCTTGACTCTGCTCAAACTCTGAGTAAGCTGCAGTCTTATTCTTTTGGGCACTTGCCATTCTGGTTCATGCTTTCGGCGACTGTCAGATGAGCTCTTCTTTGTCTTCTTACCTTTTATGGTAATCTTCAGTCCTTGGTCTTTTTCAGCATTAATTGTAACATTAAATGCTTCAATAAATAGCCGTTAATGATTCGGACTGAAGAGCGAAGCTTATTCAACCTTGTCTGCTCTTGATCTGATAAAAGTTGAGCTGTTCTGAAGCTTCGATCTGGTCAGGCTGATGTTCATCGACTCGTTCTGATTTTGCGATATACCATATCAGCTTGATCTGTTGTGAGCGATCGATCTGTCAGTCTGATTTCTATCGATCCGTCTTGATTTGTTTTGTCATCTTTAAAATCCGGAACTAACATATTGTTTTAGTTTTGGTGTTGTAGTTCCAACTACATGCTGCTAGGTTTATTTATGTTGTTCCTCTTCGTAGTGTCCTTGTTTCCGTCGATTCTTATTAATAGGGGTGAATATTGGTTAACAATGATATATCAATTATCCAATTACATATTAAAATTCCTTTTTGATTTGTGCCTTGATTTGGCACCCAATTGTTTAAAAAAATAAATTGATGAAAATGTATTCTATTTTCATGTCAAGCCATGGAATGGTATAAGTTGTGTTGTGTTGGTCATATGGATCTTGTATACACTTTTTGAAAGGAAATGAGTGTGACTTGATTTATAACTCCTCCCTTTGGAAACTTGAGGTATTTTGTAGTTGGAGACATTGTGTCTGGGATTTAGAACATAAGAACTTTGTTTAAAAAAAATATCTGTAAAGAAATAAAGGACATTTGAATGAATGAGGTTGATTAGAAGTCATGATTCTTGCTATTGATTATAACTTATGTTTTGTATGACTTTCAAATCCTTCTTGGGATTTCGATAGAAGTTTTGGGATTCAAGAACATAAACTTAAAGGTTGAATCAAGACGTAAAATACCTAAATAAATATTTTGAGTTAATTGACGAAAGCATATGAGATTTATTGTTGCTTATATTGCAAGTACATAATGATATTGGATGTGTTGTGAATCAACTAATATTGAGTTGATAACTTTGATATAGATACTCCACGGTCTCAGGAAGTCGAGGGTGGCTTGTTCATGTTGTCGACTTTAAGGTACGTAGTGACGTACGAGCAGGTATAATATGAATTGTTTCTTATTTCAGTATTCATGTATTGTTGAATTGTGATGACTGAATACAAGGAAATGAATATGTGAATTGAGTTTGATATATGTGGTATGGTGGACACGTAAATGTACGGGTCCGGATATGGAGTTGGGTATGGATGCCTTTGGCATGATCGATATGAGAAATGGTTGAGAATGAGATTAACTGATAGGCAGAGTTGCCTTCTATATGAGATTCGTTATGATTGAGCATAAATGATGAATTGTGCTTTTATTGCATTTATTGCATTGATGGGTATCATGTTTCGAATAACGATACTGAACTTGATGTTTATGAAAGTGTATAAGATTGAAACATGAACAGTTCGTGAAAGCTATACTGGTTCGGAATTGTACAGGGGTTATATTTTATGGGTTTTGAATAATTTAAATTGTTACATTACAGTTTCGTATATTCATGTGTGAATGATTATTGAGTTGGAGTATGCTCATCCTGTGTGGGGGCTGTTTCTGTTGAAACAGGTGGAACAGGTACGATAGGTACTACAGCGTTTTGGGATGGCAAGCTCAAACTCGTTGAACGATGCTACTCCCGAGAGTGTAGTTTGAGTATGGGTTGAAGGCATATATTATTTATGCATTTAATTGGCATTCATTTATTCGTTGCCCGCATGTGAGCACCTTGATGCCTGTATATGGTTTGTATGCATGTCTCGAAGTTCTCCTTTCATTTAAGCGTTATAGATGCATGTTATTTTGAGGAGAATATGATTTATCCTTTCTTTTGGGGTGTGGGGGGGGGGGGGGGGGGGGGGGGGGATTATTATGATGACGGTTATTGAATTAGAATTTATTGCTGGGAATTCATATCTTGTTAGTATGGTGACTTCCCTGGCTGAGAACTTTTATCTTTAGATTATGGTGTTGTTATATTGAGGGTGTTTAGTTGTGTATTTTATGGAAAAGTCCAATTTATGGGGAGACTCTGCCCAAATTTTCATAAAAGTCATGGGGAACATGTGAAGCACGTAATGACTCTTTAAAGAAAAGAAATTTGTACATACACAAATGACGTCATAATTGCATTATTGACGTGTTGGGACGTTGGGGTCTTACATCCGCCATCTGCAGTGAAACATTGATCGCTTTGAGCTCTCCTATACCCAGATTCCTTTACACAGACAAATGCATTAAATTAACAATTGACCCCCCACATAAAGATTTCTTAAACGAAGTAGAGTTGATCTTGCAAGGTATAGTGAAACTCCCTGGATCTTTTAACTTTGGAGGTGAATCATTTTGAATGACAGCAGAACACTCATCAGTTAAGTTTATCATCTAATGCCCTCCCAGTTTCTGCTTTTTTGACAGAATATCCTTTAAAAACTTAGCATAATTCGGCATGTGCCGTATAGCATCAATGATAGGCATCTCAATGTGGAGATTCTTAATCAAATCTAAAAATTTAGCATCTAATTTTGCTCTCTTATATGCAGCGGGGAATGGGAGTGGGATATCTACCTTAACAGGTGTGATGGGTGTAGGGGTCTTAGTAGACTTACCTTTGTCGCGTGTTTGATCATCTTCTTTCTTGATGTCTGCCTCGCCTTTCAACTCAATATGTGCATTCTTCTTCTCAGCGACCTCTTTTCCGCTCCTTAACATGATTGCATGGACTTGCTCCCTAGGGTTCGTCTCAGTGTCACTAGGCAGTGCTCCTTGTGCTCGTCCGGCTACGATTTTTGCTAGCTATCCCACTTGGACTTCCAAGTTCTTTATCGACGCCTCGTGATTGTTCATCCTTGTTTCAGCTAACGATATGAACTTGGTTAGTAGCTCCTCCATGCTTTGCTTTGGTGCATACCCCGTTGGTGGTTCGGTATAGTTCCTCGGCCCCGTATTGTACGTATTCGAGTAAGGGTAGGTCTGTGGTGGTCGGTTCCCTACAAAGTTAACAGCTTCATTAGTTGTAACGAAAGGGTTACCTACTTGGCATTCTTTGCTCGGATGTCCTCCTTGGCAAAGCTCGCATGTAACAGTTTGAACTTACATTGCATGCATGCTCAAACTGTCAATCTTCTTGTTCAGGGCTTCCCACTGGGAAGCTAGGGCAGTGACTTCACTCACTTGATGCAATACGTCTTGCTTCTTTGGCACATTCCTTTCGGACTGCCATTGACAGCTATTTGCAGCCATCTCCTCCAACAGCGTATAAGCCTCCTCGGGTGTCTTCCTCATCACACTTCCTCCTGATGCTGCATCAATCATACAACGGTTATCAGAAAATAAACCGTTATAAACGTTTGTACCTGCAGCGAGATAGAGAGGCCATGATGTGGGCATCTCCGTAGTAGATCTTTGAAGCGCTCCCATGCTTCATACAGTGTCTCCGGATCGTATTGGGCAAATGTTGTGATATCATTGCGCATCTTGGCCGTCTTGGATGGTGGAAATAATTTTGACAAGAACAATTGTGACATCCCATCCCATGTAGTAATAGAACCTGCAGGCAACGATTGTAACCAAGATTTAGCTTTATCACGTAAAGAAAAGGAAACAAACGTAACCTGATGGCGTCGTCAGTAGTGCCATTATGTTAAAGGTATCACAAATCTCCAAGAAGTTGGAGATGTGGGCGTTGGGTTCAGCCGTGGTTGCTCCCTGGTAGCGCTTATCGTATACACCCAAATTAACCCCACTCAATCCTCAAGATTGATAACAATAATGTAGTAGTGTGAGTAGGGATCGATCCCACGAGGAGGTGTGAATCTTTGTGTTAATGAAAATCAAAATCAAAACAATAAAGGATGGGGTTGTGAGGTTGAATTATACTAATTAAAACTAAAAACAAAGATTAACTAATGAAAGCGATTCTTGGTATCGGTCGACTCTACCTTGGATTATCATCTATTTCATCGATTCACAAAAGACTCAATTTTACTTGAATATTCATCAATTGGAAATCTAATTCCTCCGTCACCTTATTCATAGTCAATTAGTCCAATTGTCCTAATTTAACTTTCGTCAATCAATCAATTTCTAAAAGCATATTCAAGATTAAAATCATGACACCATTCAAACTAGTGAGCGATGAATCTAAATCATATAAACACAAGTGGTTCATATAAATTTAGTCAATTGTTTTCCCTCAGAATTTAATAACACCAACAGCAGGCAATTATCAATCTTAATTGCTTCGTAAATTTGATTAATCAAATAATTATCAAATTTAGCATTAGATTACACGCAAGTTATTAGGTTGTCAATCCAATAAACAAACACCAATCATATCAACAAAATCAGAAAAACAATGATATTCAATAAAATCGATAAACAAAGGCGTGAGAATTTCCCCAAGATAAATAAATCCAAGGTATTAGTCTTCCTCAACCAAGAATTAAAACTAGCTACACATAATTAAAGCAAAACTATAAATAAAAACAAGGGAAATAAAACTAATCTGATCTCCACTCGTCGAGGTGTCAATCTCGCCTTCGCTTCGATCTTTGTAGCGTTCTTCAACAAAATTGAAAAGAAAAATATAAAACTAGTCTAAAATTATTCTACCCTAACTATCTAGATGATTTAAGGTCTGATTTTCGAGTTCTATATGTAGGGAGGCTAGGAGGTGGAATAGACTCCGAGTTGGAAGGCAAGAAATCATGTTTCCATGTTATTCAAAATGCCGGGCGATCGATCGAGATTAAGGCACCGATTGATCAAGCTGGACAGTAAGATTTTCGCTCATTTTTCAGCCTTGCTCGATCGATCGAGCAGTCAGCTTGATCGATCGAGCCAACCATAATGTTTTCTGCGCATTTTTCAGCTTCTGGCGAGTTTCGTATTTTGGCCGCAACTTTCTCATACAAACTCCGAATTTAATGAATCAGCTGTCCACGCGAAGATAACAGAAAGTTCTACAACTGGTATATGGATTACATTTCCAAAACTTGGCTCAAACATATAGTAATTTGAGGAGAAAGGAGCAACATGTGTCTTGGATTCTAGTTTTTTTCTATTTTCTTTAACTTTATTCATTCTTTCATCATTTTAGCTTGATTTCTTCACCTTCTCCTACATTTACGCAAATATACGATTAGGTAGCATATGTATCAATTTATCCATCAAAATATACCAAATTGTAGACAATTAAGCGCAATAGATGTGTCTATTTCTATTCACATTACTCCCCCCAAACTGGACTGAATGTTGGATCATCTGTATGATAGCAGGCTTGAATGGCATAAATCATGCACCAAGAGATAACAACCTGCAAAGATCCACACAAGAAACTGGTGCTCTTGCAACTGGTGGTGCTGGAATCTCCTCGTTATTAGCCATGTGTGCTCTTGCTTGCCTTAGCCTCTTTTGACAAGTGCGTTCGATCTTGGGGTCAAAAGGCTCAAGTGTAGGCTTGCTACTCCTTAGCATGCACCAAGAGATAACAACCTGCAAAGATCCACACAAGAAACAAACAATAAAAGTGTGGAGAAAATGGAAAAAAAATCAAAAATTAAAAAATGAATGACTAATCTGCAGTCAACTAATCTCGTTTGATATTATTAAAACTAGTCCCCGGCAACGGCGCCAAAAACATGATCGCTATTATTTTAAACAATATTTTCGAGTGTAGCGATTGTATACCGCAAGTGCACGGTGTCAAGTTTTAGTATAATGATATTAAAAGTACAGATTGTCAATCCCACGAGGACTAGGAAATAATTACCAAACTCCACTAGTTTAACTATATTTAGTCTACGATAACTGGTTGTAATTATTAACCCAAGCAAACAGTGATGAATAAGAATAAGAATCAAAAGAAACAACTATCAAGACTTTCTGTCCACCTATGTAATCCCCCATAATTCACCTATTAGTTAATAATCGAATTCAAACAATCTAAGGTGACGAGTTTTCCTAAAACACTTATTATACCTAGTCCGGCTATAACAATCTAATACTAACGTTGCAATAAGCTACTCCCGTATCCTTATTGAACAATTAATATTGTAAGTGGATATATGAAAACGTCTAGCTTTCGATTATTAGATATCTATAGTTATCACACGCCTTTTTGACTTCATCTCTCGATATGAGTCTGAAATCCATGGCATAAATCACTATATCATATTACAAATCCAATGGTCAATTCAATTACAGTTAATTATCATTCAAGGATGACCAAACACTCAAAAGCATGAAGAACAACAATCTATGCACTTAGAATAATTAACAATCAATCAAAACATTAAAATTTAAATCATGGGTTCATACAAAGGGTCCCCTAAGTCTTGACAACAAACTTAGCCTAGAAACATATTCAAAATCAAATGCAAAATCATGTAATCAAATGCAAAATCATGTTTTCCAACATCAAAAGCATAAAGAAATCAAATAGAAACAAACAAAGTTTAGAAATACGCATAAACTAGCGATGTTGACTCGCGTCGTCGATCCGTAGCTCTGTCTCTCGCTGTTGTTTTGTGATGTACGTGAGTGATCTTCACTTCATTTTTTTACGTGAATTTTGTTCCAAATGTTTTCTGTTCCTATCACTTCTTCACGTATCTTCGTCCACTCCCGTAAACTCTCGTTTATGTGAATGATGTAAACATGGAATTAGTCCAGAAGAAAATTGACGTCCGAAGAAAAAAATCTCCCGTCTATTATTTTTTCATCAATCTGCTATATCTCCCATATTTACGTAACTCTTCCCACGTAGTTGCTTCCTCCAACAACCTGTTGCTCACGTTAAAAATCCTTACGTAACTTCTCAAAATTCGGTTATATCAAGTTTCGTTCCTTCCTGCTTCTTATTTTATAATATGATCTTTTTTTATTTTTCAAACTCTTCGTCGCGGCGATCGATCACTGATAATTTCCGATCGATCGCGAGAAATTTCTGGACCAAGGCGATCGATCGCCCTTATATACCGATCGATCGCGAGTGTGTACTGGTCCGAGGCGATCGATCGACTAAATGTTGAGATCGATCGCGCGTCTAAATTTTCAACATTTTGCGCTTTCGTCCCTCCTTTTCCTTGTTTGCTCGGTTTGGTCCTTTTTCATTATTTTAAGCTTAATTCCTCAACTTTTATGCATTTGGACCTGGATTCCTGAAATATACAAATATATTACCAAAAAGCGTAATATTTTACAGGAATCACTACAAAAATGCCCCTAATTTCATATAAAATTAAGTGTAAAAATCACACTTATCAACCTTCAGCGCACGACTATCCCTTTGAAGCGAAGGGTTTTTGTTTTTATTTTCAGTTCTTTTTCCTTTCGATTCTTTGTGCCTTGGTGTGTGTGCATATGAGTTTGTAGAAAGCCAAAGGAAATGACAAATATTAATCATTTTGAAGAGATAAATACAACCTCACTACTCTCATCAAATTGTTTGTGTTTCCAACACACAATCACACGTGTCTACATGTGTGGTCATTCTTGTTTAATTCAAGTTTGTTTTTTTCCCCCAAGAATATCAATAACCACTAGTATGTATTCATTTGTGTTTTCTAGGCTATTATAACACTAAATATTAATGGGTGTTACAATTCATCATCTCTTATTGACTTCCATCCCCAAAATTCAAGTATATTAACTCACACAAACAACTATTTATACATAAGGACATACCGTCAAAATATCTCAGGGTATAACTGACGCATTCGCTTTTCTATTTCCCATGTAGCCTCCTCTACCCCTCGTCTGTGCCATTGTACCTTAACCATCGGAATAATTTTACTTCTCAACTTTCTCTCTGTTCTATCAAGAATACCGATAGGCCATTCCATATATGTCATATCCGGCTCAAGTTCAATTTCTTCAGTCTGTAATACATGTGATTTATTTGGTTCATATTTTCGTAGCATTGAAACGTGGAAAACATCATGCATCTTTGACAAAGCAGGTGGCAGTGCTAATCTATATGCTAAAGTACCAATCCGTTCCTGGATTTCATACGGTCCAATATACCTGGGTGACAGTTTTCCTCTCTTTCCAGTCCGCACCAAGCCTCTGAATGGCGAATTTTTTTAAAATACTCGATCTCCAACAGCAAATTCCAACGTCTAAGTCTCTGATTTGCATAACAAATCTGTCTGTCTTGTGCCGTTTTTATTCTCTGTCGGATAATCTGTACCTTTTCTTCTGCATCTCTTAATATATCAGGGCCCACTATACTAGCATCAGAAATAGTATCCCAATATAGAGGTGATCAACATTTTCTCCCATACAATGCCTCAAATGGAGCCATATCATTACTAGATTGATAACTGTTGTTATATGAAAATTCCGCTAAAGGTTGAGATTCATGCCAATTAGGACGGAAATCCACCACACAAGCTCTCAACAAATCTTCTAAAATTTGAATAGTGCGTTCAGACTGCCCGTCGGTCTGTGGGTGGTATGCATTACTCATCCTCAATCCAGTTCCCAGAGCATCTTGGAATTCTCGCCAAAAGCCAGAAGCAATCGAGGGTCAATATGAAACTATTGACTTTGGAACACCATGTAATTTTACTATCTCCTGAATATAAATTTCGACCATCTTGTCCAACTTGAATATCATGTTGTAGGGTATAAAATGTGCTATCTTTGTTAGTCTATCTACAATGACCCAAATGACATCATGTCCCCTTGGGGTATGTGGTAAATGAGACGAAATCCATGGTTATCTGCTCCCATTTCCATTCTGGCACATCAAGACTCTGCATTAAGCCTCCTCTTTAATTTTTCTGATTTCACTTGTTGACATGTTAAACATCTTTTCACGAATGTCACAATGTCAGTCTTCATTCTTTTCCACCAATAATGAGTACGGAGATCATGGTACATCTTTTTACCTCCAGGATGAATACTAAAACGATTGCAATGTGCCTGCTGTAATATTTCACCCCTCAAATCAGAATCATCATGAACCACTAATCTCATATGTAATCGAAGAGTGTCGTCCTCAGCAATATGAAAACCAGATCTTTTTCCTTCTGTCACCAATCGTCTCCACCTCTGAATCTCAGGATCAGATTTCCGCGTCTCTCGGATACGAACAATAAGCTCTGGTTCAACCTGTACAGTATATACTCTAACAGGACTACAAGATATATCAAAGTTATAACCAGAGGTACAACATTCAGCAATCAAAATAGAAATCTGACAAGAAATAAATTCCTTCTGACAAACTTGTCTGCTCAATGCATCAGCAATAGAATTTGAGTGGCCTGGGTGATATATGACTTCACAATCATAATCTTTCAATAGATCTAGCCACCGCCTCTGTCTCATATTCAACTCAGCTTGTGTGAATAAATACTTCAAACTATGATCAGTACAAATATCAAATGTCTCACCGTATAGATAATGCCTCCAGATCTTAAGGGAGAATACAATGGCCGCAAGTTACAAATAATGTACATGATCTATTGTCTTGAAGCATATGCAATCACGTGCATGTCTTGCACCAAAACACAACCCAAACCATGAAAATAAGCATTAGTATACACAACACAACCACCTGTATCAGAAGGCATAGCAAGAACTGGAGCTGTCGTCAATCTCGTCTTCAACTCCTGAAAGCTAGCCTTGCACTCAGGAGTCCACACGAACTTGATATCTTTCTTTGTCAATGCAGTTAGAGGTCGAGCGATCTTTGAAAATCCCTCAATAAACCTTCTGTAGTAACCAGCCATCCCAAGAAAACTCTAAATTTCAGGTACTGAAGTAGGTACTGTCCATTTCAACACTGCTTCTACCTTGCTGGGATCAACATATATACCGTCTCGAGAGATAACATGGCCAAGAAATACTACTTTATTCAACTAGAACTCACATTTACTCAGTTTGGCATACAATTATTTTTCTTGTAAACCCGCAGAACAGTTCTCAAATGGTATGCATGCTCTACCTCGTTTCGTGAGTATATCAAAATATCATCTATAAATACAATCATGAATCTGTCTAAGAACGGTTTAAAGACTCTGTTCATCAAATCCATAAACACCGCAGAACATTAGTCAAACCGAAAGCCATAACAAGAAATTCATAATGTCCATACCGTGTTCGAAAAGCTGTTTTGGGCACATCTCCCTCTATTACCCTCAACTGGTGATACCCTGATCGTAAATCAAATTTTTAATATATAGTTGATCCCTGTAACTGGTCAAACAAGTTATCAATACGAGGTATTGGATACTTATTTTTGATCGTCTCCTTGTTTATCTGTCGATAGTCAATACATAATCTCATTGTTCCATCCCGTTTCTTGACAAATAACACATGAGCACCCAAGGCGATACACTAGGAATATATCCCTTATCTAGTAGATCCTGTAATTGTATCTTTAATTCCTTCAATTCTACAGGTGCCATTCTGTATGGGGCTCGAGAAATAGGAGTTGTATCAGCCATCAATTCAATGCCAAACTCTACCTCCCGGACTGGAGGAAAACCAAGAATCTCGTCAGGAATATATCAACAAAATCTGCTCCTACAGGTATATCAGCCATTGTTTTCTCTTTTTCTTTCTCGATCACATTAACTGCATAGATCAAATAACCTTCGGCTCCACATTTAACAATCTCCTCATTTTTACTGCTGAATCAGAGGAATACGGTTACGAGCACCCTTACCATAAAAAATCCACTGATCACCCATTTCAGGTCGGAATGTCACTATTCTCTGATCACAATCCACCCTTTCCCTATATTTCTTTAAAGCGTCTATACCCAGAATAATATCAAAGTCGGACATTTCAAGAATATCAAATCAACTGTAATTGTATTCCCCTCAAAGTTTAACACACAATCTTTAGCTACTCGATATGATATCACACTAGTCCCGATATGAGTCGATACAAATAATAAGGTAGATAAAGGATATGTAGAAACATCAGTCAACTCAATAAAGTTACTAGATATGAAAGAATGTGAGGCTTCAGTAGCTATCAAAATATACGCATCAACATTGCTGAAAATACAAGTACCATCATCTCGAGCCTCCTCAGCTTGCTCCTGAGTCAGAGCAATACACGACTTGGGGCTGAGAGACGAGGCTGCCCTGACTCTGATATCCTCTCCCATGCCCCTGTGAAGTCCCCTGCATCGGTTGTTGTACTGATGCTTCAGATGGCGCTGCTCTAGTGTCATATCTAGCCCCACTACTGATTTGGCTTCCCCGAGATCCCTGACTATCCGTTCTCTGATAACAATGTGTCGCTTTGTGGCCTATACGATGACAAGTAAAACATTCTCTGTCTTTATACGAACAATTTGATGCACGATGTGATCCCCCACATCTAAAACATAACCATTGTGATCCAACATTCCTCTACTCAATTCCGGGCGAGGTGCCCCACTCAACTACCCCCAGAAGATGATGATGATGATCCAAATATTTTAAAATTGTGTCCCTGTTGGCGCAGACTACCAGTATGTCCTCCCGCGCTATCACTATCCTGACCTGATGGCCTAACTGCTACTGAAGCTTGCTGATACGTTCGCCATCCAGTCTCTCCTCGTTGTGCCCTGTCCAATAGTCCATCATAAGAAGTGGCTTTTACGGTAATAGCTCGGTCATATATTTCAGGTCTCAAGCATTGGAGATAGTGACTCGTCATTGATTCTCGGTCTCAGCAATATAAGGAACATATGGCAACAATGTAGTGAATCTGGTAGTATAATCATCGACATACATATTTCCTTGTTTAAGATGTATCATTTCAACACGTCGAGCTTCTTTCTCTGCAGTAGAAAAGAAACGATCCAAAAATAATTTCTAAAAGCTACCCATGTTACAGGCTGCCCACTACGTCCCAACCCTGCTTTAGTAGCAGTCCACCATCTGTTAGCTTTTTGGGCCATCAAATGTTCAGCTAATCGGAGCCAGCAAGAAGGGTGACAAGCTGTTGTACCAAATAACTGTTCAATAGGTTCTAACCATGCCTACGCTTTCTCTGATCGTTCATTACCATGGAATAATGGAGGATGCAATTTTTGCCACTCAAACACGTCAATCGGTGGCCTATACACACTAGCCACTTCCTCTTCCATTGGATCAAAAGCAATCTCATTAGGATTATTTTACATAGCTGCACAACAATAACAACTACAACTTTTAGAATATAAAGATTGCAATCACGTACTTCGCACATAAGCATACAATATCACATCATTTTAACATTCTCATCATATTGTCATAGATATGCGCAAATAAGACATCATCAACTCCCTCAGGGTAGTCTCAGGATGATTATATGCTCTGATACCACCTAAGTGTAGGGCTCCTTGAGTTAATCTCACAATAGCATGCAATAAAGACATTTAATTGCGATCAGTAATCAAGCAATAATACTCCGGCTAAAATTTTTTGTTTTAAAAATAAATGTTAAATTTTAATCAGACACACTGGGGCCCTCTAAAACCAAGACTGGCAACATGATGATTTATAAAAATACTTGAGCCGAAACATATTAAAATCAAACAACAAACAAACATCATCTCGAGTATAATAATCATAATCCCATAGCACAATCCTAAGCAAAAGATGACAGGCCCACTATCGCCAAAGTAAATACTTCCCAACGTAAAAAAAATTTGACAAACCTGATCGAGATGCTAATCAACTTCACATAAACTTAAACACAAACATATAATCTCTTAAACCTATTGGACGTAAAAAAATATATTCTTCCAGTAATATCAAACACTAGAAACTAGTGGGCTCTACCCTATATCCCGTCGTCAGTCTAACTCTGACCCCGTCTACTAGTACCAGCCTTGTCACCTGAAAAAAAAACCCATAAAAGGGTAAGCTAGCGGCCAGTACAAGCTTACCAAAATACCAACAAAAATTATACAGATTGTAAACATCTCATCAATATAATTCAACAGTTTAACAAATAATAATGCATTGTTCCGTTACCTCGGAACTAATCCTATCAAACAAGAGAACAATAATATAATATAAAAATGATGTCCAATATTACATCATATTATCTCATCATCTATATATGAACTGCATCGCAATGCATTCACTATCATCATATCAGATATGTCATCCACTGGCCTACAAGGACTCGTCAGTCCATATCATCCATATATATGATATTAGGACCATAAATTTCATCCACTGGCCCATTTTCCTGGACTCATCAGTCCACATCGATAACATCTATCCAATCATTAATCCATATATACAATAATATTCACCTCATCATTATATCTCATCTCATCATATATCATAATATCATGATTATATCTCAACTCATCAATTCATCACATATCTTCAAATCTTTTCATTTAATGATATTCGACCAGTAAGTTTACTCAAGGATAATTTGCAGCTCTTATTAAGACAGAACGTACATGAATAGTTGAAACACAGAGAATTATATTATTCAACTGTCCAACTGACCTTTTGCCGCAAACATCTGACCACAATATCAATAATACAAGAGTTTCATTATCAATTCTGGTATAATCAATTCTGAATCATTATTCTCATTTATTTACTCAACTATAACATCAATAATCAATTATTTCTCTTATTCAACAATTTTAGTTGCCGTCAAGTCTTCCAAGTTCCATTCAGTTCTTGTCCGAATACCTTTCCCCATTTTTTTTCGTGACCTTCAGCGCACGACTATCCCTTTGAAGTGAAGGGTTTTTTGTTTTTATTTTCCTTCCTTTTTCCTTTTCTCTATTTTTTGTGCCTTGGTGTGTGTGCATATGGGTTTGTAGAAAGCCAAAGGAAATGACAAATATTAATCATTTTGAAGAGATAACTACAACCTCACTACTCTCATCAAATTCTTTGTGTTTCCAACACACAATCACACGTGTCTATATGTGTGGTCATTCTTGTTTAATTCAAGTTTGTTTTTATTTATTTATTTTTTTCCCAAGAATATCAATAACCTCCAGTATGTATTCATTTGTGTTTTCTAGGCTATTATAATACTAAATAGTAATGGGTGTTACAACATGGCTCGAAGTTATACGCAAAGACTGGAGTTCAAGAGGATTGGAGATGATATTCTGACAGATAGAAGTGTTTGATGAAGACTGATGCACGTATTCAACCAGACTTGATTCACTTTATTGTTCATGTAGCATACCCCAATTCATTGAGATTAAGGTTTAGTTGTTGTTTGTTGTGGTCTACTTGTAAGTAGATGCGAGAAAATGTTAAAAAGATCAACTACAATGTTTAAAAATAGTTGAAAAGTCAATGATTTTACTGCCATAAATCTGGCTACCAAATCTCGAGAAAATGCAAAAAACTTAAATTGTTACACGAAAATAGTTATTATAGACTGTACAATTTTCAAGAAAATATTGTAAAGGTAAAGATGGAAAAAAATCTTCCGGAAAAAAATATTTTTGAAAAGATATTTCATGAAAAAAATCTATAGTAATTTAAAAATATGCAAACAAATAATCATGGACAATCTGCTTTGATATCAATTGATGGGTATTGACAAGTGGGTCAAATCAACTGCTCGGATACCAATTGTTAGATTGATACTGAGGTGTTGATCATTCCACAACACAATCCAGTCAAGTCAGCTGGAATAGCTCATGTCCTTAAAGTACTTGCAGAGAGAGATTGGATCGATTTTGGTTTATATAAACCAAGTAGAAGTAACTCAAACTAACTTGATATGAAATAATTACACAAGATAATACAATATAAAGATGAACAAACATAAAGTAAAAATGTACGCAAATTTGTTTATGGAAGTTCAAATGTTTAATCCTTCTACATCTCCCCTTCTTCCATCACATGAAATGATTCCACTATAATACTTTGATTTATACAATCCTTTGTTCAAACTCACTCCAAGTGAGGTCACCTTAGAAATGGAACTCTGGCATCTCAACTTAACTGCTCTCCAGCAGTATACTCACCTCATCTCTCTTATACTGTTCAGGCACAAATCATTATTGTATAATAAAGCTCACCATACAGAGATTGAATGTCTGTGACGCACCAATAATCATATACATGATCAGATATTCTTTTCAACGATGGCATGTATGTGTGTGGGGTAGGCTCTCAACTAAGCTGATATATTCATGTAAGCTCCCCTTTAGGATCAATCATTTTGAGATATCTTTACGATGAGTTTTGGGTTGGATCATCAGTTCTCTCTATCTTTGTATATCTATATTCTTGTCAGTCTTCGAGAATCTATTTATGTAATGTACGAAATAATTATTAATGTAATGTCTGAAATAATTATTAATGGTGCAATTGATGTAATTATGGTGGTTATATGATATGTCGAGATTTAATTCTTGGGTATCGGATTTCGGAGCGGAGTTGGGATAAATAATTCCGGGATCGAAATTATCATGATAATTAACACCGAAATTTTATTAAATATAAAATTTGTATTAAATCGAAAGATTTAATTTTTGTGATTCAAATAAGGACATGAAGTTAGGTGTGGACTGTTCATGTGTTACACATGCACCAGTACACCGGTGACACCCCGATGTTCATAATTGGTCAGGAATTAATATATATCGGTGTAGGATGTAAAACACATACAAAAACGTGTAAAATACACACAGATCGCGGACACCTACGAAAAGGTGCGAAAATACGCACTTCTCGCGCGATCACCGACCACCGTGTACTTATCCGCTCCATTCGCCGCCGTCCGACCACCTAACGACGAGACCGACCTACCACCGTGTTCACAACTCTCAGGCGAATCTTTCCATACCAGATAATCAAATTTTGTTGTTCGAAAAGTGGTTCGATTTTGATCTAGAGCGATGAAACTCACGCAGACTAGGGTTTGAGCGATTTTGGTTCGATTTCTTCGAATCTTCTACGAATTGGACGAAGCCATATACCAAATCTCTTCTCCTCATCTGGACGATACTTTCTACACCGGCCGCCGCCTCTATCGCCGTCGGAGCCCGCCGGAATCGCACGAAATGCGTGCGTGGACTGTGTGGTGCGTGCGTGAACTGTGTGAGAATTTGATATCCGATTTTCCGACTTTGCTTTGATAATTACCAGTTAATTTGAGTTCATAAATGAACTGCTATCCTTGCTTGAAAATCTGCTGCAATTGATTCAAATCTTGTTATGTTGGTTTCACCTTTCTACTGAATGAGTCTGCTGAAATGAGTTAAAATAGACTGTTGTAGAGAATTGAATTAACCTGGTATTTGGGCCAAATTCTTGTTGAAGTTTGGGGTTTACATCATGGCCGAAATTTAAGGGACGTAACTGCTGAATTTTGGGGTTGTTTGGGCTTGACAATCATGCCTGTATGATGTTTGGTCATATACTTAAGTGATATTCAAGTGTTGGCTCAAAAGCCCTATAAGTTATGTAGTAAGAAAGTCTACTTTTATGACTTAGAATAATGTAGTGTGTTGGTGAGTGTTGAGCTATGATTTGAGATGCAAATGACTTCGAGCCTGTGTCATTATGCCCATAGGAGAGTTCGATAAATGTCAATGTGTGTTATAAGCAAGTATTAAATTGTATAATTATGAATATGCTTGAATATGTGGCATAGCATAAATTGGTGATTTATATCACTTGGATGAGTTAATGATGATAATATTGAGTTGTTGAATTAAGATATTGAATCGATATGAATGATATCGAGTGGATTGTAAATGAACTAATATGAAGTGATAATTTCGATATAGATTCTTCATGAATCTCAAGATGTCGGGAAAGCCCATCATGTTGTCGACTATAAGGTACGTGGTGACGTACGAGCAGGTATCCCAGTATTTATATATTCATGCATACATGTAGTTTAAGGTTCAGTGATTGAGTTTGATAATTGAGTTTAATACACGTGGTATGGTGGATACGTCGATGTACGTGATCCGATTATACCAGTTGAGTATTGATGCCTGGGCATGAGCGATATGAGAAATTGTCGAGAATGAGATAGTGGGATAACCAGGTTTACATTGATGTTGAATTATGTATGTTGAACATAAATAATATCTTGTTGCTGTAGTGAATTCATAGTATCGTTGAGTATTATGTTTTCAATGATAATACTAAACTTGACATTATGAATGTGCGTGAGTTTGAAACAGGAACAGTGTGTGGAAGCTATACAAACTCGGAATTGTACAGGGAGTATATTTTATGAGTTTCTAATAATCTAAAATGTTGCATTATGATTTTGTATATCGATTTGTGATTGATTGAGTTGGAGTATGCTCACCCGTGTGGGGGATGTTTCTGTTGAAACAGGTACAACAGGTACTAAGCTACTTTGGGATATTGGTTCGAGCTTGTTGGATCATGCTGTTTCCAGAAGCGTATATGAGTGGGGGTAAATAGTATATGCTATTTATTCAGTTAGATTGGTATTCATTTATTTGTTGCTCGTATGTGAGCAACTGGAAGCATGTATATGGACTGTATAAGGGTGTTGAAGCCCACTTGTGATGTCTTCTTATTCTTAGGATTGTGGTTTCCCTGGCGGGGAATTTACGTAGTTTCAGTATTCTGTTTTCGTAGTGTGTTTGTCCCTGGTTGGGAGTTATATTGTGTGACGTATTTTTATTTTGGGATATCTCAATTTATGGGGAGACTCTGCCCAAATGTTTATTCAAACCCACAATGTAAAAGTGGTGTAATGGGGATGATAATGGGTGAACCTTGAGTCTTATTGCTGAGTATTATTGATGTCATTGATATTATGTGAAGCATGGAAGGATTCTTTTAAAGAATGAATTTTTTTTTAGTACTCATACGACGTAATAAATGCACGAAGGACTAGTATAAGGGGTTGGGGTCTTACAATTTATTGCCTTTATCTAGATTCTATCTCCAAGTGAGTTGGAGAGACCCTGTCAAGCCAATACTCGTTAGGGAACATACATCACATAATGTTATTGGTTATGTCAAGCCAGTGGAGAATACTGGACCAGTACAAAAGTCCAATAATGGACATAAGCCTACTGGTCAGGCAACTCGAGAGGCAAAACCTAACTAGTATTATAATTGTATGCCTGTCCAGAAGAGATATATGCTTCCAAACAAGAATCAAAAACCAAAGCAACATGCATATACTCAATATCACACATAACATCGTAGAACACCATCACCATTTTTTGCACATACATTTCAGGAAACACAGACCCAAGAGGTTCAGGTTGTCCAAGTATGGGTCCTGAAAGGGCTAATCCTGTCTGGACCCAAGTAGGATTGGGCACCAATGTTTCTATCGCTTTAATTGTAGAGATCTAAGATTCAGCTAGTTCGGAGCTCAGAGTGGTTTCTAGACAGTGGATGTTCTAGGCATATGACAGGAATTGCATGTCTACTGTATGAGTTAGTAGACACTACCGAACCAAGAATAGCGTTCGATGACAACGCGAAAGGTAGAACCATGGGTAAGGGTAAGATTATACATGGTAACATTACTATTAAGACGTACTGTTAGTTGAAAATATATGTTATAACCTGATTAACATTAGTCAATTATGTGATAATGGACATTCAGTAGAATTCAATCATCACTCCTACACAATAAGATCTACTGATGGCAATATACTGCTTGTAGGTAAAACGTATGATAACACTATAAGATTGATTAGAATTTTGATCAGCCAGCCTCACCTACTTGCTTTGTTGCCTTGAATAGTTCCAAAAATTGGCTTTGACACAAGCGTTTGAGTCACTTAAATTTTAAAACTATTGACAGTATGCGTAAGCTTGATTTAGTTGCTGGATTGCCCCAGATAGAGTTCTCAAAAGATAATATTTGCTCATCATGCCAACTTGGTAAGCTGATCAGATCTACCTTTAAGAACAGATGGAGTAAATCTTCTTCCCGGTGCCTAGAATTGCTGCACATGGATCATTTTGGTCCTATACCAGTAACAAGTTTAGGTGGAATGAAGTATACCCTAGTGTTAATAGACGTTTTCTCTATTTTTATGTTGGTCCTGTTTCTAAGTGGAAAAGATCAGGCTACTCCAAAGCTGATCAAACTACTGAAAAGACTACAAAATGAGAAGTCGTGTATGATAGATAGAATTCGCAGTGAAAAGGGTACTTAGTTTACCAGCCAGCTCGAATCATATCTTGATCATCTTGATATTAAACTCGAATACTTTGCTGCTAGAACCCCACAACAAAATGGAGTTGCTGAGCGTAGGAATCACACTTTGAAAGAAGTTGTGCGAACTATGCTTGCAGAGTCAGAAATTTCTCAGAAATTTTGGGCAGAAGCAGTTAATACAACTTGCTATACATAGAACAGATCGATGATTAATAAACGAGCGAACAAAACACCATATGAGATCTGGAATGACAGTAAGCCAAATATTTCTTATTTCCATGTGTTTGGTTGCAAATATTTATTCATAACAATGGAAAGACTCATCTCACCGCTTTTGATGCTAAATCTAACGCAGGCATATTTCTTGGCTACTCTGCTGTTAGTAAGGCTTTTAGAGTGTTTAGTAATAGAACACTTATAGTAGAAGAATCTATTCGTGTCAAATTTGATGAATCTCTTGATAATTCTATATCTGAGCTGCAAATCAATAATTTGAGTAATCGATTAGAAAATACGCATATTGATGATGATTGTGATGATGAGTTGGATTACAGTAGAAGGGTTGACTGCATTTTAAAACAAGAAGTCCCGGAAGCACAAGAAGAGGAGCCTACTAGTTCACAATAGCTGAATCATGCTGCCGAAGACGCTACTGAATCGACCTCTACTGCAGTAGACATCACAAATGCCAATGATGAACCCATCCAATCCACTGAGCTACCAACTCAAATCCCTACTGACAAAGGAACAATTCCTCTTGGACCTCCGCTCCGGTGGAAGAAGGATCACCCACCTGGGCAGGTCATAGGTAACCCTACTACTCCTCTCAGAACCAGAGGACAGATGATAAATGAATTCTTTCATGGTGCATTCATCTCTCACATAGAACCCGAGAAGACAGATGATGTTATTTTAGATCCAAATTGGGTAGAAGCTATGCAAGAAGAACTTAATCAATTTGAGAGAAATAAAGTTTGGCACTTAGTACCATGACCATTGCATCACACTGTTATAGGTACCAAATGGGTATTTAAAATAAATTGGGTGAGAATGGTATGGTAATTAGGAATAAGACAAGATTAATTGCACAGGGATAAAGACATGAAGAAGACATCGACTTTGATGAGACATTTACCCCTGTAGCCTGATTAGAAGCTATTCACATATATATTACAATTAATGCATTCAATGACTTTAAAGTCTATCAGATGGACGTTAAGAGTGCCTTTCTTAACGGAAAAATCAAAGAAGAGGTTTATGTTGAACAGCCTCCTGGGTTTGAAAACTATCAGCAACCTTATTTTGTTTATAAACTAGACAAAGCTTTATATGGTCTGAAACAAGCTCCCCGAGCATGGTATGATACTCTATCAAAATATTTGATTGAGCACAATTTTGCCATTGGCACGGTGGACAAGACCCTTTTTAAATTCACAACGGGTGACCATATGTTACTAGATCAGATATATGTTGATGATATATTTTTGATAGTACTAATCCAAAACTTTGTGAGAGATTCTCTAAAATCATGCATGATCAGTTTTAGATGAACATGATGACAGAACTATCATTCTTCTTAGGATTGCAAATCAAGCAATCTGCCGAAGGAATACTTATCAACCAGTCAAAGTACACAAATGAGCTACTAAAGAAGTACGGTATGAACACTAGTTCAGCAGCAGCCACTACCATGAGCTTGTCTGCTAAACTAGATTTGGATGAAGCAGGCATACCAGTAGAGGTAACCATGTATCACGGTATTATTGGTTCTTTACTTTATTTGACATCCAACAGACCATATCATGTTTGCTGTATGTATGTGTGCTCGCTTCCAAGCTAATCCTAAGCAACCGCATTACACTGCTGCCAAGATACTTAAATTTTTAAAAGGAACTGAAAATGTTGGCATTCGGTATCCCAAAGATTCTACATTTAATTTAATTGGATATTCAGATGGTGACTATGCATGATGTAAGATTGATAGGAAGAGCACCAGTGGATACATTCAATTCCTAGGAGATAGATTGATTTTATGGGGTTGCAAGAAGCAGATATCCATCGCAACGCTACTACAGAAGCAAAATACATTGCTGCTGGAAGCTGCTTGCTCAACTACTCTGGATTCAACATCAACTAAGAGATTATGGAATTGAGTCTACTGAGGCACCAATTTTTTTTGTGATAATACGTCTGATAAGCATATTGATATTCGTCATCACTTCATCCAAGGACATGTAATTAAGAAGGAGTTTCGATTGGAATATATTTCGACTGGACAACAAGCAGCAGACATTTTTACAAAACCCCTACTGGACGCTAAGTTTTCCTATTTTCGCAATATACTTGGTTTAGTTGATATAACTAAGTTATCTTTATTGTTTCTCTTCTTTCTTGTGTGACGGGGAATTACATTTTAGATATTGCATGAATTCAGGGGGAATATTATTTGAGGGGGAATCTGTGCATCTTTCGGTGGTCTACTGCTGCTCAGCTGGTAAAGCAGTTGTCTGCTACTGTAGTAGAGTTTGCTACTTAACTAGTGGACTCTACACATCAGCAAACATTACCAAGTATGCTCAGCTAATGATAACCTTCCGTACTTATTAAGCAATTGGAACGTCGAATATCAAATTTTATGTTTTTAAGTTTAATTATTTTGGTCCCTCTTTAATCATATCCATTTAAATTACTTTCAAAAATTATCTTTGCTAGCGACACGTGTCTATGTGTCCCTTCATCTACAGTACGACTTTACATCTCCTCCCTTCTTCAACCACCATTAGATTTTAAAACTTTTCATTTTCCCCAATTACAGTTTCTGAGCTAACATATCTTCAAGTTCTTTCAGATTTCCTTAACTCTTATCTTTGTGGAATCATCATGTCAACAACCAACCAGCCGAGTTTTATCAAGAATGCGTGTCATGTGGATTTTTAATCCATTGCTTCAATCTCTGACGACAACATGAAGGGAGTCTTTAAAAGATTGACAAACCCAGGGCTACTTACTCTCTTGAATCTCACTCCGCTATTCTGCAAAGACGCTTTGCTGGAATTCTATGCATCAGTGAGAGTGGTCAACAATTATATTACCACTTCTGTCTCTTGACAGCAAGTAAGAATTACTCAAGAGGAGTTTACAAGACAAATGTGTCTTCCTACTACTGGATTGACTGACTTGTCCACAATCTCAATCGTTAATCGAGATGAAATGAGTCTCCTATTTTCCGAGTAAGGACGACGGTTGCGCCCTACCTTCAGAAAATTTTCATGAAGAATCAGTACGAGATGCTGGCAGACATAGTTGCAAAAGGTCTATTGTGTAAGGCAAGAACTTATGACGTCATCACCCCAGAAAAGTTCAAGGTGATGAGGGCTATTGTCAAGGGTTTGGAAGTGAAATGGTCATTGATTTTGTTCAAAGTACTTTGACTCAGCAAATGATCACTCTGGGTTTTCACTCCCTCTGAGTCACATCCTCGGAAGCCAAAAGGTACCAGTTGGGACTGTACTAAGCTGCATTCCACCAGGCAATGCCAAATATCTGCTGATGCATCGGATACCAGCTAGTGGGGAAGGAGCCCCATCCAAGAAAACTATCACAAAGAGGAAGAAGCCTCAAGTGGTAAGTGACTCCGAGAAAACTATTTCTGAATCTGCTGAGTCTTCTCCTCCTCCCCCACCGAATAAACCAAGAACGCAGAAGAGGAAGCCTGCTGTGTCAAGTAAAAGTACTTCAGTTGCTGAGGAATCTACGGCAGTAACAATTGTGATTGCAGTTCCAGTCTCCTCCTTCTCACTTTTGTCTACAAGTGCAACTTTAGCATCAGAGATTGTTTCGGAAGATGGGCTTGCTGGTCCTCTAAGGGCAATTTTCTCTACTACGCCTTCTACTGTATGCACAACATCATCAACTGCTCCTGCTAAGGTATGTATTGCTCCTGTGGTCACATCTACTGTTGTTATACTACCTATGCCACAGACAACCTCTGTTGCAGTAGTCCCTCTGAGTACCAAACGATCTCAAGGGTCTTTTGTCTTAAGTCTGAGAACTCCAAAGACTGGATGCACTTTCTGCTTCCCTCCCTACACTCCCGATGGAAGTGGAAAGATATGATGGAGCCTACATCTACACCTGTAGCCACATAGATTAATCTAGTTCTTGTAGAAGTTGAGACGAGTGTTCAAGAGAAGTTGGAATTATTTGATGGTTGGGTTAAGAATCGGACCAAGATACGCCTCAATGACTTCAATCGAATTTTGAAGCAAGCTTGGAAGGATTAGAATACCATCCTTGAATTTTTACAGACCAGTGATGTTGAAGACGGTATGCGCCAAAGAGAAGTCCACCGCTTAATGCACTTCATCAGCGGGCTAGAATATTTGGTAAAATCAAGACATGTTGAGTTTGATCCCAACTCAGGTACAACCGCTCACGAAGCAGCGGTTTTAAAATCCTTGGAAGCCCGTCTCACACTGACCGAGAAAACTCTACAGGATCTCAAGTTGTTTTTGGGGTTGCACTCTCCACATCATTCGGGTATCCGAGGAAGTTACTGACCAACAAATGGTTGTTGTGACTCCATTAGAGGTCTCCATGATCCAATTACCTACTGCAGTCCCAGCAGATGAATCTTCCTCTACTGGAGAACTACCCCTTGCTTCTTCTCAACCTCTATCTATCACCAAACATCCAATTCTACCAGATGTTGACCCTTTGAACCTGTACACAATTATTGATTCAGTAGTTAACCAAGTTAACCACACAGTAGAGGATGATGACTCTACTGATGACATGACTGCATCTACAAATGCCTTAACCATTTTTGCCACAACTAATTCTGAATCTGAACCATTCTCATGCACCATTAACCCTTTCTTTTTGCTCAGTTCCTCTCTGCTCCCCAAATTGAACCCATAACCCAGCTACCCACTATCACAACAACTTTTGCATTACCATCCTCTTCTCAATTCCCACCACTTACTAGCCTGGAGATACCTACTGCCGTTATATCTACTGAGATTATGCATACTAGAATTATTGTTTCTGAGGATGACGTGTCTACTGTACCCTCTGCTGATCTGCAAGCTATTTCCCACGCTGAGCTGACAATGGATGTTCCTCCTACTGCTGATAATCAAACAAAGCAATTATTTGATTTTCCTAACTTGGAAATTAAAGATACTCCGCCATCTGTATCTGCTCAGCTGACTCATCTGACCAACATCATCTCAAATCTTGCTGGTGAAGTTCAAAAGTTAAAGAACGAAGAAAGAGATGTCAGTTATGTTGTTGGGAATTTAAGGAGACATGCTGACGTTCAGTTTCAGCAAATCACAAGGGATGTCAAAAATCTTTCTGAGAAGGTTACCAGATTTCAAAACTTGTAGTGGACACCTTCTCAGACTCCTTCTCCAAATTGGGCCAAACCAAACTAGAACTCGGTCAATAGTGAATTCCTACATGCTGCTACAACACTGGAGCTTGGAAGAAAGATTGATGACATGTATGAGGCTGTGATACCCGGGAATTATTAGTGTTAATCTCGGTGTGGTAATAATCCTTAAAGGATTTTAATTGTGGCAATTATGAATTAATTGCGATTTCGGGACTCTCGGGGATTTTAAACCCGGTTTTAGAGTCGTTGGATCCAAGGGATGAGTTTGTATTCTCATCGTGGTGATAACCTTGGAATTTGGTTTTTGATGGAATATGGGGTCCGGAGTACTTTGAACTGGGGCTGTTAATGGAAATAGAGTTTGGGAGGTAATTGTTGAAAACAGATGATATTTAATGAATCATGATGTATTTGTGGAGGAGTCGGTATTTCGGAGCTTTGGAGCTATATATACCAAATAGACTCGGTATTCCGTCATTATACGGAATCTCTCCTCCCTCTCCTCTCCCTCACGCCACTCTCTCACCCCAAACCCTTCCCCTTTCCCTTTGTTGAGCAAAATCGATGGAGGCTCATCCTAGGAGCCGGATTTATCGAAGATAAGTTGGTAACTTTCTTCTCCTCACTTTTAGCTTCGATTTGATTATGGTATTGTGTAGTTTGTTTGTGATTTGAGTTGGTTGGAGTTTTAAAATTTTAAAGAATTTTGGGTTGGTTGGCTTGAGGAGTTTTTATGGTGTTATTTTGAGGATTTATGTTGTAAGGGGTGTGAGGATTGTTGTTGGGCAAATTTTTGCAAGAAAAACACCATTTTTGGCTGTTACAGGTCAAGGCGATCGATCGCTAGGGGTGGGGCGATCGATCGCCGCGACGTTGTTAAAAATTTCAGGAAGATGAACAGTGAGGCGATCGACCGCCTCAAAAGAGGCGATCGATCTCCATGAGGCAGTTCCAAAATTGTTCAGAGGCGAGCGATCGCCTAGGATTGAGGCGATCGATCGCCCATACCGTTTCGCGAGGCGATCGATCGCCTGTGTTGAAGCAATCGATCGCCACTGCCTATTTTTGGGGGATTATTTCGTGTTGAGTTTTCGATGCATACTTCGCCCGGGGTCTTTTAAAATGGTTAATCGTCATAGATGACTATACAATTGGGGTTTGTGAACGTGCTTGGACACATGGTTGCATGCTTGAGATTAATTGTGGCTTATTAATCGTGTTAGCACATAATTCTTTGGTCACGGGACCAAGACAAGATTGGATTCGAACTACGGGAATATAAGGTACGTATGACGTACGAGCATAGCCCCTTTAATATAATTGCAATTGTTGAATGCTTGGTATACTGTATTGCAATGAATGTGTATGGAAATCCATGATATATGATATTAGCAATAAAAGGACATTGAAATGCATGGTTGATGGTATTTGCTACAAATGTATAAATGTGCATTGTGAATTATATGGTGCCGCTTTTGAGCGAGCAATGAATGGGATGTTGTCGCCTTTGAGCGAACATCGGGTACGACACCACTGCTGTTGAGCATGCGCAAGAATGAAATGCCGTTATTGTAGAGCAAGCAATGGACTAGAAATATGGAACCATCAGTGAGGTAAATGGAATATCTATAATCATTGTTTAATGATATGGTATTATTGATTATGATATCGGTATGTGACAAATGAATTCGTTAATCAATGTAATGATTAATTGGCATTTGGGAATTTGATGGTTTCCATGATTTTGAGAGCAGGGACAGTGCACGGAATCCCGGATGAGGATGACAGCATCCAGGGAGCACATTTTGTATTTCATAGCATTTACATTGTTGTAAATTATGAATTGTATTATCGTGATTATTGGATTTGGATATTGGTATGCTCACCCCGTGTGGGGGCTGTCTCTGTTGGGGTAGGTTATTAGGTACATCGATGGCTTGGAGTTGAGCTCGAGCTGTAGATTTGAGGTGCTTCCAGGATCGAGGTACCAGCGACGGTATTGAGCATGATACTTTATACATTAGATACACGCATACTTATTCGATGCTCGCATGTGAGTACTATGATGTGTATATTGGTTGTATAAAGAAGGCAATGGGCCTTTCTCTTTTCATTTATGTGATGCATGCAATTATTTATTGAATTGCTAAATGAACTGAGAACATGTTAGTGTATTATAATGGTGCATGATACGTATGTGGACTTGGTTGGGGGAAACTAGACATTATATGGAATAATGTAAAGAAATTTTATTATTGGCATGGTTTGTTATGATATCAAGTGGGATTTTTTCCCCTACATATATAATTACATGCACTAAATGCTTGGGTTAATACACTAATAATGGATTAAGGGTGGGGGGTCCTTACATTAGTGGTATCAAAGCAGTGGTTAGCTCTTTTGGGGCTGTTGAGGCCTAGAATCATATTGATGGAAATGAGTAGCACATAAATATGCATGATGGTAGTTAGTGCTGTGTGACGCAACTATTTTGCTTATGTGCATTTATGATATGTGATCATAGTGGAACAATTATATGTCATGACATCTATGGAATCATAATATAACATGTTGATTATGATTGTGAGTTGTGGCACAGGGACAACCAAAGGGAGCATTTTGAAATGCACTTGGGATACAGGAAGTACCTTGTACTCATAATTTATGCATTTACTCATTATAATCATATTGTGGTGAACATGGATTATCATATGCTCATGGTTTGGGATTGTTTCTGTAGGGACGCTATGACACAAAAGGCTAAGGCCAGGGTTGAAAGACACGAAATGGTAACCTGCATTTTATATACATCATGGATTATGCATTGTGGTTGCATGTATATATCGGGGTGATGATTTTAATGCTTTGCCGCTGTCACTTGAAGCGATGATAGAACACTTGCCGCAGTCATGACAAGCGAGGTGCATTAAACTACACTCATTGTGGTTGTATATATTGGGGTGATGATTTTAATGCTTTGCCGCTGTCACTTGAAGCGATGATAGAACACTTGCCGCTGTAATGACAAGCGATGTGCATTAAAATACACTCATTGTGGTTGTATATATTGGAGTGATGATTTTAATGCTTTGCCGCTGTCACTTGAAGCGATGATAGAATACTTGCCGCTGTCATGACAAGCGAGGTGCATTAGAATAGACTCAGGGTGATGTATATTGGAATATGGAATATGCATTGTATTGCAGGTATAGAGGGAATACTTGGTGAATATCTGATAAGTCATTGTTATGGATGAGTGATGATTTTAAATGCTTTGCCGCTGTCACTTGATGCGATGATAGAATACTTGTCGCTGTCATATCGTAGTGAGGAAAGAATATTTGCCGCCAAATGTTGAAGCAAGGGTATTGCCGCATGTCGCATTTGGGCGAGGTTATTCGATGCCGCTGATATGTCGAAGCGAGGGGTATTAATGCCGCAGTCATGACAAGCGAGGTGCATTAAAATACACTACCGTAACAAGACTAGGGATCCGCTATTCTATTGGCGATGGTTTATGCCGCCGGGTATTTATAGCGATGGTTCATTCCGCTATTCTATTGGCGATGGTTTATGCTGCCGGGTATTCATAGCGATGGTTCATTCCGCTATTCTATTGGCGATGGTTCATGCCGCCGGGTATTTATAGCGATGGTTCATTCCGCTATTCTATTGGCGATGGTTTATGCCGCCGGGTATTCATAGCGATGGTTCATTCCGCTATTCTATTGGCGATGGTTTATGCCACCGGGTATTTATAGCGATGGTTCATTCCGCTATTCTGTTGGCGATGGTTTATGCCGTCGGGTATTCATAGCGATGGTTCATTCTGCTATTCTATTGGCGACCCTCATGCCGTCGGGTATTATATAGCGATGGTTCATGCCGCTATTCTATTGGCGATGGTTTATGCCACTGGGTATTTATAGCGATGGTTCATTCCGCTATTCTATTGGCGATGGTTTATGCCGCAGGGTATTCATAGTGATGGTTCATTCCGATATTCTATTGGCGATGGTTCATGCCGCCGGGTATTATATAGCGATGGTTCATTCCGCTATTCTATTGGCGATGGTTCATTCCGCTATTCTATTGGCGATGGTACATTCCGCTACATCCATTGGCGATGGTTCATACCGCCGGGTATCATATAGCGATGGGTCATTCCGCTACCTCTTTGGCGATGGTTCATACCACCGGATATTTATAGCGATGTTTTATGCCGCTGACTCTATGGCGAGAGATCATGCCGCGGATTCTATAGCGATGGGTCATACCGATATGTACGTAGCACTGGATTATGCCGCCTATGAGCGAGTGTGCTGATTGCGTACCACTGTCGGACGACGGAGACAGGTATGCCGCTATCTTGTTAGCGATGAGGTATGGCATATTACTGTTTATTTAGCATTATTGTGGATATCATGCGTTGTGTTACTTATGCCATCATGTGTTTGATGATGAGACTATGGATGTCGTGTATCGACATATACCGTCACGAGTTGACGATGTTATTTTGAATGTCATGTGTTGACAGGTACTGTCACGGGATGACGACGACATAGTGGATGTCTATGTAGACGCGTAACGTCGTTTCGATGATTTACACATTTATGTATTTAGTCGTATGGTTTGAGTGCCGATGGCGAGCACATGATAGTGTCTAGGTCACTAGTTGACGAGACCATTATGCCGAGCAGGTAGCTCGATGAATTATTGGGTGCGACGTACAGGAAGTGTACCGTAACACATATTTGAGGTGAATATTTTACGAGTAGTGGTACCTTTGGGTATACTCGTTGGAATGGATACAGCCAAATGATTGGTAACAGGAGTAGTTGTTGAGGAAACTACTTGCTCATGCCGAGGTGACATGTGGTAGACATGATCACACCCACCCGTGAGGGTGTGGAATAAATCCTACGGAATTAGGTTTGCTTTGTGGTTGAGTAAGGACATTGGGATGTCCTATGTGTAGAGATGTCAAACGGAGCGGACGGCACGAGGCACGACACGGGAACGGCACGACGCGGAGCGGCACGACACGACACGTTTTGCTACAGTGCCGTGCCATGCCAAGCACGGCCCGGAATATGGGCCGTGCCGGGCCCAGCCATGCCAGCCCGTGGGCTGGCACGGCACGGCACGGCACTGTTTACTTTTTTTTTGGGCTGGCACGGCACGGCACGGCACTGTTTACTTTTTTTTTTAAACAAGCGATCGATCGCCACATAAATGGCGATCGATCGCCTAGAGGCAGTAAGCTAATACAGGGGGTTGGCGATCGATCGCCACATAAATGGCGATCGATCGCCTAGAGGCAGTAAGCTAATACAGGGGGGTGGCGATCGATCGCCACAAAAATGGCGATCGATCGCCAATGTCCAACGGTCAGAAAAATAGCCGTTCAACGACTTTTTAAAAAAAAAAAATTATTTTTTTTGGTTGTTATATATATGTGTGTGTTGAGTAAACATTTTATCATCTTAATCTCTAAGCTCTATATACTTGAGACACTATACTCTCAATTTGTTCACAAGAAGAAAGAAATTCGTCTTACGTTTGCCAAGACAAGCACAAGCAACAAAGCCAATCACTCCTCATAGCAAATATTTGGTAACTTTTATATTTGTTGCATTAGATAATTGTACTCTATATACATAATGCCCGATTCATCTTATAATGTGAATTATGATGATGAAATCGATCAATTCCAAGAAAATGAAGAAAGCACAAATATTCAATCATCAAGTAGAAGAACTTCAAAAAAAAAAGAACTAGCAATGTATGACAACTAATCGATGTAGAAAATGTTGAGAGAAAGGGATCAATGGCAGTTTGTAAAAAATGTAAAAAAGAATATGCATATGCTTCTTCTGGTGGTACAGGTCATTTACTAAGACACATGACTAAACATGAAAGAGAACCAACTGATGGTAACCAAACTACTCTTTCACAATTCGGTACTGGTAGTAGTAGTTCAAGTTTAGGTATTTTCACTTATAATGTTGAAAGAGATAGGATAGAATTAGCTAAATACATCGTATGGGAGGAGAAACCTTTTTCAATGGGGGCGGATGCCAAATTCACTAATTATATTCATTTAGGTTTGCAACCTCAACATAAACGATTTTCAAGGAATACTATTAAATCGGATGCATTCACAATTTTTAATGAATATAAAGCAAATTTAATTACGTATTTAGGTAATCTTTCATCGAAAGTAGGACTAACAAGTGATATTTGGACAACTTATCTTGGCAATGCATCATATCTCTGTGTTACAGGACATTTGATTGACGATAACTGGGTGTTATATAAAAAAAATTTAGGTTTCACAAAAATTGATTGGCCTCATACGGGTGGAGTTATTTCCAATGCCATTATGCAAGTAACTAATGAATATAATATTAGTACTAAAATATTCTCTATTTCATTTGATAATGCAACTAAGAATACAGCTGCAATTACTACATTAAAAACTTATTTGAAACCAATTTTAAATAGTGATCTTTTTCATATTTGTTGTGCATGTCATATTTTAAATTTGTGAGTGCAAGATGGATTGAAACCACTTGAGCTTCATTTAGAAAAAATAAAGACTACTCTTAAATTTCTTAATGGTTCAGTTGCTAGAAAACAAGACTTCAAAAGTTTATGTATTTCTCATAGTATGAATTATAAAGATTTTCCTTATGATGTTCCTAATAGGTGGAATTCTACATATTTAATGTTGCAAGCATGTTTGCCTTATAGAAATGGGATCACTTTATTTTTTAATGAAAGGATGGCCGAACATTTTCATATTGAAGAAACTGATTGGGAAATTGCTTCTAATATTTGTAATTTTTTAGAACCGTTTTATAATGCTACCAATTTATTTTCGGGTTGTTATTATCCAACTTCTTCAGTATTTTTGAATAAAATTTATGAAATTAGTGAATGTTTTGCATTACATAGATCTGATCCGTTTTTTACAGGTATTGTCGAACCAATGGAGTATAAATTTAAAAAATACTGGAAAACTATTCCTATGTTGAATTGTTTGGCATCAATTCTGGATCCTAGATTAAAATTATATAGTGTAGAAATTATAATAGAATCTTATTACACCAACATGGCTTATGAAAATATTAATATTAATCAAGAGAAAGAGCGCATTAATAAATGTTTGTTTGCTTTGTTTTCTTTATATGATTCATTACATAATTCTAGAGCAACTCCGCTAAGAGAAAGTGGTAGTAGTGGTGCTAGTAGTAGTAAGGGTTCTGTGTGGGCAATGTTAAGAAGAAGACAAGACATTACTTCCGCTTCTTCTAGTTCTAGTTCTAATACATCTTCATTTATTGAGCTTCATTTACTGAGCTTCAGTTATATCTAAACCAAGTCATAAATTTTAGTGAACAAGAATTAGAAACTTTTGATGTTTTGACATGGTGGAAAGATAATGCTAGACTTTGGCCAGTACTTTCCATAATGGCACGTGATCTACTAACTCCTTCGATATCCACAGTTCCATCGGAGTCTTGTTTCAGTGCAGGTGGAAGAGTCATTGATGAAAAAAGAAGTAGAATGAAACCAAACACTGTGGAGATGCGTATTCTTTTAAAGGATTGGTTGGATGCTGATAGCCGCTTACAAGGTTTGGGAGGACATGATGTTTCTTCGGATGAAAATGAAGAAAACTAGCATATTTTTTAAACTCTTTTGCAATTTATTATTTACTTTTGTTCAATGTAATTTGTAGTTTTTCAATTTGTAGTCAATAATTTTTTATTTTACAAGTATATTTTGAGAATCTACATTTTTATAATATTATTAAATTTATATAATTAAAATTAAACAATAAACAATAAAAAAAGCGGAAAAAAAAATAAAAAATGAATTGGGTCATGCCAGCACGGCAGGGTTCGAGGCACGGCCCATAGGCCACGGGCCAATGGGCCGTGCCGGGCCAACCAAAAGACGAGACGGGCCGTGACTGGCATGGCCCATCTCATTGGCGTGCCGTGCCGGCCCGGCACAGAATAGTGCCGGGCGGCAAGGATTTGCGGGCCGTGCCGGGCCGGCACGTCCCGTTTGACATCTATACCTTTGTGCATTGGTATTAAAGAAATATTGGGTGATGACCCACTACTCTAATAGATATTACGGTATGGTGTACCGGGGTGGTACGTATGATACGTTGGTAGGCTTGGTATAAGCCTATGGAGGCAACGTTTTACTAGCCAAGTATTGTAGCAGTGTATAGTGTGCTTGTTGTGGCAATTATACTGCACGTTGGGACCGAGTTCAGTGAATCGTATGATGATACGATGAGGACTTATGGTAGACTCTTGTAGTCTCTATGTAGCATGATGATTGAGGCATGGAATACCTCATGGGAACGTTTATACGTCTATTGTTTTGAGAGACTTGTTTTGGGACAACTCTATTTTGTTGGGAATACTAACTTGAGTGTCGACAAGTCGTTGTTAGCCCTGGTTCAACATCTTTGCATGGAAAATGCAACGTGAGTCACAATTAGATTTGTGAGATATAGCTAGTGGGGTAACATTACTATATTGATTTTATCTCTTGTAGAGATTTGGATTGTACTGTCATGAAGACAGCTGGCATTGGTTGAGGGTTGATTGTGAATCAACCGGTTAAGCCCTACTAGTGTTGGACTAGGTGATGGCTTCGTATTTCCAGTGAGACGTTCGAGGAGACATCTCCGGGGTAATGCTCGAGGTTGTGAAGTACTATGGTATTAGTACAGAGCATTGTTAGAACGAGTATACGTTGTGTATACGATTTTCGATTTGGTAATGGTGGCTTGATGCACTATTCTGAACCAGTTGTGTATTTTTGGTTCCGAGATATGTTTTGGCATAAATAGATCCAGTTTTTCGAACGTTGGTTCGAGGTTGGAGGGTCATGTGTCCTTGACATTTTCCCTTGTGAGGGAGGTAGTATTGTTATACCTACCGATTGGGAATCTTTGGGAGATTCAATAAGTCGGTTTGCGAGGTGTTGATGTTGGAATCACGCCATTGACCGTTTGTCTGTCAATCATTATTTTCTGCGAGATGAGAATAGCTAGGGATTGACAGTTGGTTTTGGGACTTTGGTTATGTTTGGAGATACCCGAGTCTATTGCTTTGAGTATACTTGGTTTGGCGAATCTCTGTGAGAGATCGTGGCACCTTGAGATTGGTAATCTCGATGGCACGATGTATTCTGAGGAATAATCATGAGGTCCAGTTGACTTCCCCTGAGGAGGGATTGTCGTGCTCTGGGACCATAGTAATTCTTGCTGGTCAATTCGATAGCCTCCCTGTTTTAGGATTGTTGAATCCCAGGATAAACGAGGGATGGCCAGGATTCGGATTTTTTTAGTGTCGTGATTGACACGTGGGGCGGAATGCGATTGATTGTTTTGCATGTCCTTTCAGAAATTTTGAGACCTTGTGGAGTCTCGATGGTGTGTTCGGATCAATATGTGATTTCTTGGGACACACGGATGTAGACATCTTTGGAGATGTGTTTATGTTGATCAGTGGCCGTGAGCGGCCCGATCCTTGTTGCAAAGTGGTCCAACTACTCCTTTGGTGGAGGTGGAATTGGAAAACTGGAACCGGATTTGGTACAAGTACACTGTAGTGTACTGGTGGTTTCCTTGGCAACGATGTATGTTTAACATCGGTGACTAGGTTTTGAAGATATCATTGTGACAATATCTATTTTAGAACCTTGAATGATTCGTTTGGTTTGCAGTTAAGTTTGGCTAACTGCTCTCGGGATGGTTAGCATCGGGGAATGCTGATGTCTTTTGTGGTTTTGTGTCGGATTGGGAGACTACTCCATTCCAGGTTTTGGTGCGAGGTCGGTATCATCGCGGTTAGTGTGTCGTTCATGACATGTTCATGATTCGACGATGTAGATCCGCTTGGATTATGTGGTTTAGGCAATACGTGGAGTATGCCATGCAAATTTCGAGGATGAAATTTTATTAGTGGGGGATAATTGTGATACCCGGGAATTATTAGTGTTAATCTCGGTATGGTAATAATCCTTAAAGGATTTTAATTGTGGCAATTATGAATTAATTGCGATTTCGGGACTCTCGGGGATTTTAAACCCGGTTTTAGAGTCGTTGGATCCAAGGGGTGAGTTTGTATTCTCATCGTGGTGATAACCTTGGAATTTGGTTTTTGATGGAATCTGGGGTCCGGAGTACTTTGAACTGGGGCTGTTAATGAAAATAGAGTTTGGGAGGTAATTGTTGAAAACAGATGATATTTAATGAATCATGATGTATTTGTGGAGGAGTCGGTATTTCGGAGCTTTGGAGCTATATATACCAAATAGACTCGGTATTCCGTCATTATACGGAATCTCTCCTCCCTCTCCTCTCCCTCACGCCACTCTCTCACCCCAAACCCTTCCCCTTTCCCTTTGTTGAGCAAAATCGATGGAGGCTCATCCTAGGAGCCGGATTTCTCGAAGATAAGTTGGTAACTTTCTTCTCCTCACATTTAGCTTCGATTTGATTATGGTATTGTGTTGTTTGGTTTTGATTTGAGTTTGGAGTTTTAAAATTTTAAAGAATTTTGGGTTGGATGGTTTGAGGAGTTTTTATGGTGTTATTTAAAGGATTTATGTTGTAAGGGGTGTGAGGATTGTTGTTGGGAAAATTTTTGCAAGAAAAACGCCATTTTTGGCTGTTACAGGTCGAGGCGATCGATCCCTAGGGCGGGGGCGATTGATCGCCGCGACGTTGTTAAAAATTTCAGGTAGATGAACAGTTAGGCGGTCGACCGCCTCAATGGAGGCGATCGACCGCCTCAAAGGAGGCGATCGATCGCCATGAGGCAGTAGCCAAAATCGTTGAGAGGCGACCGATCGCCTAGGATTGAGGCGATCGATCGCCCATACCGTTACGCGAGGCGATCGATCGAATCGCCTGTGTTGAAGCGATCGATCGCCACTGCCTATTTTTGGAGAATTATTTTGTGTTGAGTTTTTGATGCATGCTTCGCCCGGGGTCTTTTAAAATGGTTAATCGTCATAGATGACGATACAATTGGGGTTTGTAAACGTGCTTGGACACGTGGTTGCATGCTTGAGATTAATTGTGGCTTATTAATCGTGTTAGCACATAATTCTTTGGTCACGGGACCAAGACAAGATTGGATTCGAACTACGAGAATATAAGGTACGTATGACGTACGAGCATAGCCCCTTTAATATAATTGCAATTGTTGAATGCTTGGTATACTGTATTGCAATGAATGTGTATGGAAATCCATGATATATGATATTAGCAATAAAAGGACATTGAAATGCATGGTTGATGGTATTTGCTACAAATGTATAAATGTGCATTGTGAATTATATGGTGCCGCTTTTGAGCGAGCAATGAATGGGATGTTGTCGCCTTTGAGCGAACATCGGGTACGACACCACTGCTGTTGAGCATGCGCAAGAATGAAATGCCGCTATTGTAGAGCAAGCAATGGACTAGAAATATGGAACCATCAGTGAGGTAAATGGAATATCTATAATCATTGTTTAATGATATGGTATTATTGATTATGATATCGGTATGTGACAAATGAATTCGTTACTCAATGTAATGATTAATTGGCATTTGGGAATTTGATGGTTTCCATGATTTTGAGAGCAGGGACAGTGCACGGAATCCCGGATGAGGATGACAGCATCCAGGGAGCACATTTTGTATTTCATAGCATTTACATTGTTGTAAATTATGAATTGTATTATTGTGATTATTGGATTTGGATATTGGTATGCTCACCCCGTGTGGGGGCTGTCTCTGTTGGGGTAGGTTATTAGGTACATCGATGGCTTGGAGTTGAGCTCGAGCTGTAGATTTGAGGTGCTTCCAGGATCGAGGTACCAGCGACGGTATTGAGCATGATACTTATACATTAGATACACGCATACTTATTCGATGCTCGCATGTGAGCACTATGAAGTGTATATGGGTTGTATAAAGAAGGCAAGGGATTTCTCTTTTCATTTATATGATGCATGCAATTATTTATTGAATTGCTAACTGAACTGAGAACATGTTAGTGTATTATAATGGTGCATGATACGAATGTGGACTTGGTTGGGGAAAACTAGACATTATATGGAATAATGTAAAGAAATTTTATTATTGGCATTGTTTGTTATGATATCAAGTGGGATTTTTTCCCCTACATATATAATTACATGCACTAAATGCTTGGGTTAATACACTAATAATGGATTAAGGGCGGGGGGTCCTTACAGAGGCGTCCTTCGAACAACTAACCAATGTGCAAGCGGCCTTTGAGTCTCAATTAGAAGATTAGAGTGGAAGTATGCAAAATGCCAGAAGTTCAAGACCAGGGCAACCAGCATCTAGTAGATAGCAAGAGGGATACCAACATCTAGTAGATAGCAAGAGGATACCATAAGAGATCTAGCATCCAGTAAGACGATCGTCTACTGGACAAGGACAACCTAGCCAGCAAAGATCTCTTTCACAGCATGAAGCACAACCTTCGAGGCAACAACCCTCTGACACCTCCAAAGACTTTGACCGCACCAGACCTTGGTTTGGGCGTCCCTAGTAATGTATCTTTATCTTGAATTGTCATTTCTTTAATTTTCCATTAATAAAATATTGGGTCCAATTCTTATCTTCTGCACTTTACTCCAGGATTGAATGACACTGGTCAATGTGTCGTATCAATCCACAGTAGTTAACACCGCCAACATTTGGTTATAAATACTATCTTCACTGCTTCACACTTACTCACGCTAACACATGCCTAAATATCAATTTAAGTTTAAATTAATTCAACCTTCTGCAATCCTTCTTCGTGGGTTCAGTACTTATCTAATTCAACCCTACATGGGCTGATTACTTATCTAACACCCATCTGCCTAGTTCTTACACGATATTCAGGATTTGGTGTCCTGTGTCTCACCATCCTGGAATCTCATCAGCAGAGGAACGGGGTGTGATGACAAAAAGGGGGTAGACATGCCATATTGAGCAGATGATTACTTTGAAGATAACTTAGGTTTTTACTTAGGTTCTCTTTGTAAGAATTTTCTGAATTGAATTTTTTTCATCCCTTGTAATTACCTCTGAAACTAGCCAGATCCTGATATTAGGAATATATCTATATCCTGAGTTTTCTCTACTGTCTATGTTTCTCAAGTTGGCTCTCTTAGTAAGGGTAAGGATTGTTGTAAGGATTGTAAGCAGAAATCATTTTATATAAAAATGATTTTCTTTTTAAATGTTCAGTTTGATTACTACTCGTAATCTGCTTATTTATCTAACATATAAATTGATACTCTCCACTGCTGTCTTTTTAAGTTATAACATATACATCCACTGATCGATATTCAAGCTAAAGTCTCCACTGCCAAGTCATCACCAAAAATGGGGAAATTGTTCGGAAAATATTTTTAAGTTTTAGTGATAACAAACGTCTACTGCTTGAAGTCTACTGCATCAAAGATGCCTACTGATGAAAAGACCAAGTCATCACCAAAAATGGGGAAATTGTTGGGAAAATATTTCTAAGTTTTAGTGATAACAAACGTCTACTGCTTGAAGTCTACTGCATCGAAGAGCCTACTGATGAAAAGACCGTCGATTGATGTGATATCAAAAAATTATCTTGTTAATCCTGGAGTGATTATAATCTCTAATGGATTTTAATTGAGGTAATTACGGTGTTGAAACTCCCAAGGATTTTAATCCGATATTGGGATTGTTGGATCCAAGGGTTGAGATTTTATTCTCATTGCTGTATTAAACATTGGAATTGTGTTGATAGTGGGATCTGGAATCTGGGGAACTTTTGATTGAGGTTTGTGATGTAGTGGAGTGTGTGGAAGATAATTATTGAACACATATGTTTTTTTATGAGTTATGATGCGAGTATTTGAGACTCGGGTTTTTGGAACCTTGGTAATATATATACCAAGTGGACTCGGTGTTCAACCATTCTCCACTTCACATCCCTCTCACTTCTCTCCCACCTCTCTCCCCCTTTCCCTTTCAATCTTTTTCTCTCATGGAAGAGAATCGAGCAAGGCTCGACTTTGGAGTGGAATCTCACGAAGATAATTGGGTAATATTCTTCCGCTCGCTTTTATCTTCGTTTCGATTGTAGAGTTTGGTTGTGTGTGGTGATGGATTTGGGTTTTGGGAATTTTTGGTAGAATTTATTAAAGTGATGTTTTTAATGTTTTATTGAGTTTAAATGGAGTATTTGAAGTGTTAAGGGTGTTGGGAGTGTTGGATTTGAGTTTAGGAGTGAAAAACACCATTGAAGCAAAAAATATTTAGAAAATCACAGGTCGCGATTGATTGCGGCATTGGCGACGATCAATCGTGACATTATACTGAAAATTGGTGATGATGAACAGTGCCCGTGATCGATCGCGAGAAGTCGCCGATCGATCATGGGGAGTCAGTGGGTTTTGCGATCGATCGGCGCTAAGCGACGATGTAAGGACCCCCATGCCCTTAACCCATTATTAGTGTATTAACCCAAGCATTTAGCGCATGTAATCATATATATAGGGGAAAACCCACTTATCACCATAGCAAATCATGCCAATAATAAAATTCTTTACATTATTCCATATAATTTCTAGTTTCCCCCAACCAAGTCCACATACATATCATGCACCATTATAATACACTAAGATGTTCTCAGTTCATTTAGCAATTCAATAAATAGTTGCGTGCAACTCATAAATGAAGAGAGAAGGGCCCTTGCCTTTTTATACATACTATATACACATAAGAGTGCTCACATGCGAGCATCAAATAGGTATGTGTGTATCAATTGTATAAAATACGGTGCTCAATGCCGTCACTGGTACTTTGATCCCTGGAAGCACCTTTATTCCATAGCCGAGCTCAGCTCCAAAGCCATCGATGTACATAATCACCTGCCCCAACAGAGGCAGCCCCCACAAGGGGTGAGCATACGAATACCACCAAACCGATAACCACAATAATACAATTCATAATTTACAAAAATTAAATGCTAAGAAATATAAAAGATGCTCCCTGGATGGTATCATCCTCATCCGGATTTCATGTACTGTCCCTGTTTTCAGAACAACCAAAACCATCAAATTCCCAATAGTCAGTTAATCGTTACGTTGATTAACAAATCCGTATGCCACGTACCGATATCATAATCAATAATATCAAATCATTAACAATGATTACAGATATTCCGTATATCTCACTTATTGTTCCATAGTTCCATTCCATAGCTCGCTCTACAATAGAGGCATATTATTCTCACACATGCTCAACAACAGTGGCGTCATAACCGATGTTCTCTCAAAGGCGACAACATCCCAATTATTGCTCGCTCAAGAACGGCACCATACAATTCTCAATGCATATATATTCATTTATAGCAATTACCATAAACCATGCATTCCAATACCCGTTTATTGCTCATACCATATACCATGCATTTCCATATACATTTATTGCAATATAGTATACCATGC
Organism: Haberlea rhodopensis; assembly: GCA_907163345.1. Classification (NCBI taxonomy): domain Eukaryota; kingdom Viridiplantae; phylum Streptophyta; class Magnoliopsida; order Lamiales; family Gesneriaceae; genus Haberlea; species Haberlea rhodopensis. The sequence continues at coordinate 4,522,889 of CAJQUN010000007.1, forward strand.
ACTCAACAATTGCAATTATAATAAATGGCTATGCTCGTACGTCATACGTACCTTATAATTCCGTAGTTCGAGTCTAACCTTGCCTGAGTCCCACGACCCGATGAATTATGTGCTAAACACATAAATAACTCGCAATTAAACATAGGCATGCAATCACGTGCCCAAGCACGTTCACAACTTCCAAACTTATCGTCCATCCGTGACGATTACCAAAACAAAAGCCCCCCGGCTAAGCATGCATAATACCCAAAATATTCCCATTTATGAGTTTAAATGATAGCCAAAAACTCAACCGAGAATTCCGTTTTATCAAACTTTGGCTCCAACCAATCCATTTTAAAAGTATAGCATTCTCATTGGAATGTACCGGAAGTCGGCTGTTTAAATCCCGTTTCCAAAATCCCGACGTTTTCCAAAATTTTCGAAAAAACAGCAACCTTCGAGCGGCGATCGATCGCCGATTTTATCGCGATCGATCGCCCCTGACCAGTGGCCAAACAGCGCCACCTGCTCGCGATCGATCGCTGAGACCTTGCGATCGATCGCCATCACTATTCGTCTTCATCAAATATTCAGCTGCTCGTCGCGATCGATCGGCACTCCTCGACGATCGATCGCGACCTGCGATTTTCCGAAAGACTCGAGCTTCCATGGTGTTTTTGACACCCAAACTCAAAACCAACACCCCTAACTTCCTCAACACCTCCAATACACCAATTAAACTCAATAAAAACACTAAAAACAACTTTTAGATTTTTAACCAAAAACCCCCCAATTCTCAAATCCAACCCAAAACTCAACCATCTAGCACAATACCATAATCAAATCGAAGCTAAAGGTGAGGAGAAGAAGATTACCAGCTTTTCTTCAAGAAATCGGGCTCCCAAGATGAGCCCCCATCGATTTCCAAGAGAAAAAGAGGGAAGGGTTTGGGGTGAGAGAGAGGCGTGAGGGATAGGAGAGAGAGGAGAGATTCTGTATAATGACGGAATACCGAGTCTATTTGGTATATATAGCACCAAGGCTCCAAAATACCAATACCTCCACAACTAAATCATGATTCATTAAAAATCATCTGTTTTCAAAAATTATCTCTCCAAATCAAAATCCATTAACAGCCCCCGTACAAAGTACTCCGGACCCCAGATTCCACCAAAAACCAAATTACAAGGTTATCACCACGATGAGAATACAATCTCATCCCTTGGATCCAACGACTCCAAATACCGGATTTAAGAATCCCCGAGAGTCCCGAAACCGCAATCAATTCATAATTGCCACAATTAAAATCCATTAAGGATTATTACCACTCCGGGATTAACACCATTAATCCCCGGGCATCACAATTATCCCCCACTACTAAAATTTCATCCTCGAAATTTTCACGGCGTACTCCACGTATTGCCGAGATTACAAAATCCAAACGGATTCACATCGTCGAATCATGAACATGTCATGAACGACACACCAACCGCGAGGATACCGACCTTGCACCCAAACCTGGAATGGGATAAACCTCCCAAACCATTATAACCGCAACAGAACGTCAGCATACCCCAATGCTAACCATCTCAAAAGTAGTCAGCCAACCCTAACTGCAAATCAAACGAATCATTCGTGATTCCAAAATAGATATCGTCCCAAAGACATCTCTACAATTTAGCCTACGATGTTAATCATACATCGTTACCAAGGAAACCACCAGTACACTACAGTGTACTTCTACCATATCTGGTTTCCGCTCTCCAATACCATCTCTATCAAAGGAGTAGTTGCACCACCTTTCAACTCAGATCGGGCCAATCACGGCCACCGATCAACACAAAACACATCTCCAAAGATGCCTACATCCGTATGTTCCAAGAATCGTATATTGGTCCAAACACACTATCGAGACTCCACAAGGTCTCAAGTTCTCGAAAGGAAATGCAAGAACAATCAATTGCATTCCCGCCACACGTGTCAACCACGACACTTAACAAATCCGAATTCTGGCCATCCCTCGTTTACCATAGGATTCAACAATCCTAACACAGGGAGGCTATCGAATTAACCAGCAAGAATAATCATGGTCCCAAAACACGACAATCCCTCCTCAGGGGAAGTCAACCGGACCTCACGATTATTCCTCAGAATACATCGTTCCATTGAGATTACCAATCTCAAGGTGCCACAATCCCTCACTAGAGATTCGCCAAACCAAGCGTACTAATCCGATGCTCAACAAGGAACAATTAAATGCTGCCATTCGTATACACACACTGGTATACATGCCTACGTACCAATACTACCCGCATACTCAATGCAATCGACTCGGGTATCTCCAATCATACCCAAAGTCCCAAAATCAACTGTCAATCCCCAGCTATTCTCACCTCGCGGAGAATAATGATTGACAAACCAACGACCAATGGTGTGATTCCAACATCAACACCACAAAAACCGACTCGTTGAATCTCCCAAAGATTCCCAATCGGTAGGTATATCAATACTGCTTTCCTCATAAGGAAAGTGTCATGAATCCATGACCCTCCAACCTCGAACCACCGTTCGGAAACCTCGATATATTTATATCAAAACATATATCGGAACCAAAAATACGCAACTGGTTTAGAATAGTGCATCAAAGCCACTATTACCAAATCGAATCCCGTATACGCCATGTATACTCATCCTAGTGATGCTCTGTACTAATGCCATAGCACTCCACAATCTCGAGCATTTGCCCCGGAGACGTCTCCTCGAACATCTCACAGAAAGGTAAGAAATCCATTACTCGGTCCAACACCAGTAATGCTTACCATGGCTGATTTACAATCAACCCACGACCGAAACCAGCTGTCTCCATGACAGTACAATCAAAATCTCTCCAAGAGATAAAATCAGTATAGTAGTGTTACCCCACTAACTATATCCCACAATTCCAATTGTGACTCATGTTGCATTCCATATGCAAAGATGCTTAACCAGAGCTAACAACGACTTGTTGACACTCACGTTGGTATTCCCAACAAAAATCGAGTTGTCCCCGTACAAGTCCCTCAAAACAATTGAAGTAGAAACGTCCCCATGAGGTATTCTCTGCCTTAATCATCATGCTACAAAGAGACTACAAGAGTCTACCATAACCCTCATCGTATCACCATACGATTCACCAAACTCGAATCCAACGAGCAGTATAATGGCTATCACAAGCACACTATAGCACTGCAATGATACCTGGCTAGCAAGTCGCTGCCTCCTCAGGTTTATCCCAAGTCTACCAACGTATGATACGTTCCAGCCCGGTACCCCATACCGTAACATCCATTCAAGTAGTGAGTCATCACCCAATGTTTCTCTAATACCACTGCACAAAGGACACACCTGTGTCCTTGTTCAATCACAAGGCAATCCTATCCATTAGGATTTATCCACACCCTCATGGGTGGGTGTGACCATGTCTACCACACGTCACATCGACAAGAGCGAGTAGTTTCCTCAAGACTACTCCTACTCACAAACACTTAGCCATAGCCATCCCAGCGAGTATACCCAAAGGTACCACTACTCTTAAAATATATACCTAAAAAATGTGATGCGGTACCCTTCCTGTACGGCGCATCCAATAGTTCTTGGAGCAACCTGCTCGGCATAATGGTCTCGTCAACTAGTGACCCAAACACTACCATGTGCTCACCATTGGCACTCAAACCATACGACTAAATACATATACATAAATGTATTATTCATCGAAACGACGCTACGCGTCTACTATGTCATCATCATCCCGTGACGGTACCCGTCAACATGTAACACCCAAATTAACATCGTCAACTCGTGACGATACATCTCAACACACGACATGCACAATCTCATCGTCAAACACATGACGGTATATGTCGATACACGACATCCATAATCTCATCGTCAAACACATGACGGTATATGACAACACATGGTATCCACAATAATGCTAACTAAAAAGCAATATGCCATAATCATCGCTAACAAAATAGCGGCATACCTGTCTCCGTCGTCCAATGGTGGTACATAATAAACACCCATAGCTTGTGGGCGGTACAATCCCGTATGTAGATACCGGTATAACCCATCGCTATAGAATCAGTTGCATGATCCCTTGCCATAGAGTCAGCGGTATAAATCATCGCTATAGATGTCCGGCGTTATGAATCATCGCCATAGGATTAGCAGAATGTACCATCGCTATGAATACCCGGCGGCATAAACCATCGCCAATAGAATAGCGGAATAAACCATGGCTATGAATACCCCAGTGGCATAAACCATCGCCAATAGAATAGCGGAATGAACCATCGCTATGAATACCCGGCGGCATAAACCATTGCCAATAAAATAGCGGAGTGAACCATCGCTATGAATATCCGGCGGCATAAACCATCGCCAATAGAATAACTGATCCCTAGTATTGTTATAGTAGTGTATTTTAATGCACCTCGCTTGTCATGACCGCGGCACTAATACCCCTCGCTTCGGCATATCAGCGGCATTGAATAACCTCGCTCAAATGCGACATGCGGCAATACCCTCGCTTCAACATTTGGCGGCAAATATTCTTTCCTCGCTACGATATGATAGCGGCAAGTATCCTATCATCGCGTCAAGTGACAGCGGCAAAGCATTTAAAATCATCACTCATCCATAACAACGACTCATGGGATATTCACCAAGCATTCCATCTATACCTGTAACACAATGCATATTCCATATCCCAATATACATCACCATGAGTGTATTTTAATGCACCTCAGCTTCAAATTTGACATGCGGCAATACCCTCGCTTCAACATTTAGCGGCAAAGCATTAAAATCATCACTCCAATATATACAACCACAATGAGTGTATTTTAATGCACCTCGCTTCAAATGTGACTTGCGGCAATACCCTCGCTTTAACATTTAGCGGCAAAGCATTAAAATCATCACTCCAATATATATGCAACCACAATGCATAATCCATGATGTATATAAAATGCAGGTTACCGTTTCGTGTCTTTCAACCCTAGCCTTATCCCTTCATGCCATAGCGTCCCTACAGGAACAATCCAAAACCATGAGCATATAATTAATCCATATTTACTACAATATGATTATAATGAGTAAATGCATAAGCCATGAGTACAAAGTACTTCATGTTTCCCAATGCATTTCAAAATGCTCATTTTGGTTGTCCCTGTGCCACAACTCACAATCATAATTAACAGATTATATTATGATTCCATAGATGTCATGACATATAATTGTTCCATTATGATCACATATCATAAATGCACATAAGCAAAATAGTTGTGTCACACAACACTAACTACCATCATGCATAATTATGTGCTACTCATTTCCATCAATACCACAAAACCGATAACCACAATAATACAATTCATAATTTACAAAAATGTAAATGCTTTGAAATATAAAAGATGCTCCCTGGATGGTACTGACATTGTTCTCAAAACAACCAAAATCATCAAATTCCCAATAGTCAGTTAATCGTTATGTTGATTAACAAATCCGTATGCCACGTATCGATATCATAATCAATAATATCAAATCATTAACAATGATTACAGATATTTCGTATATCTAACTTATGGTTCCATAGTTCCATTTCATCGCTCGCTCTACAATAGCGGCATATTATTCTCACGCATGCTCACCAGCAGTGGCGTCATAACCGATGTCCGCTCAAAGGCGACAACATCCCAATTATTGATCGCTCAAGAGCGGCACCATACAATTCCCAATGCATATATATTCATTTATAGCAATTACCATAAACCATGCATTCCAATACCCGTTTATTGCTAATACCATATACCATGCATTTCCATATAAATTTATTGCAATATAGTGTACCATGCACTCAACAATTGCAATTATAATAAAGGGCTATGCTCGTACGTCATCCGTACCTTATAATACCGTAGTTCAAGTCCGACCTTGCCTGAGTCCCACGACCCGATGAATTATGTGCTAACACATAAATAACTCGCAATTAAACATAAGCATGCAATCACGTGCCCAAACACGTTCACAACTTCCAAACTTATCGTCCATCCGTGACGATTACCAAAAGAAAAGCCCCCTGGCTAAGCATGCATAATACCCAAAATATTCCCATTTATGAGTTTAAATGATAGCCAAAAACTCAACCGAGAATTCCATTTTATCAAACTTTGGCTCCAACCAATCCATTTTAAAAGTATAGCATTCACATTGGAATGTAGACATTGCCCCGGAAATCGGCTGTTTAAATCCCATTTCCAAAATCCCGACATTTTCCAAATTTTTTAAAAAACAACCTTCGAGCTGCGATCGATCGCCGATTTTATCGCGATCGATCGCCCCTGGCCAGTGGCCAAACAGCGCCTTATCGCGATCGATCGCGAGTCTCCGCGATCGATCGCGAGTCTCCGCGATCGATCGCGAGTCTCCGTGATCGATCGCCAACCCACTCGTGATCGATCGCCAACCCGCTCGCGATCGATTGCCATCACTGTTCGTCTTCATCAAATATTCAGCTGCTCGTCGCGATCGATTGACACTCCTCGGCGATCGATCGCGACCTGCGATTTTCCAAAACAACTCGAGCTTCCATGGTGTTTTTGACACCCAAACTCAAAACCAACACCCCTAACTTCCTCAACACCTCCAATATACCAATTAAACTCAATAAAAACACTAAAAACAACTTTTAGATTTTTAACCAAAAACCCCCAATTCTCAAATCCAACCCAAAACTCAACCATCTAGCACAATACCATAATCAAATCGAAGCTAAAGGTGAGGAGGAGAAGATTACCAGCTTTTCTTCAAGAAATCGGGCTCCCAAGACGAGCCCCCATCGATTTGTTTCCAAGAGAAAAAGAGGGAAGGGTTTGGGTTGAGAGAGAGGCGTGAGGGAGAGGAGAGAGAGGAGAGATTCAGTATATTGACGGAATACCGAGTCCATTTGGTATATATAGCACCAAGGCTCCAAAATACCAATACCTCCACAACTACATCATGATTCATTAAAAATCATCTGTTTTCAAAAATTATCTCTCCAACTCAAAATCCATTACCAGCCCCCGTACAAAGTACTCCGGACCCCAGATTCCACCAAAAACCAAATTCCAAGGTTATCACCACGATGAGAATACAATCTCATCCCTTGGATCCAACGACTCCAAATACCGAATTTAAGAATCCCCAAGAGTCCCGAAACCGTAATCAATTCATAATTGCCACAATTAAAATCCATTAAGGATTATTACAACTCCGGGATTAACACCATTAATCCACGGGCATCATAGACGATCGATCGTAGAGAGTTAAATTTTGGCAGATAGTTCTCGCGATCGATCACGAGAAAATAGTGATCGATCGCGGTCCCTGTTTCATTTTTGTAAGGTTTTGATAAATATTGGGATTTTGGTATTGGGGTATGTGCTAAGTCACATAATCCTCCTACCCCCCTCCACGCACTGGAGCTCCGGCCGCGATCTGGCGAACTGGGTGCGCGTGCGCCGCACTAAGGCGACTTAAGAATTTCTAGTTCGCGCTTTAAGAATTTCTAGTTCGCGCACTAAGATTTTATAATTCGCGCACTAAGATTTCATAATTCGCGCACTAAGAATTCATAATTCGCGCATTAAGATTTATTAAGTCGTGCACTAAGTTACTAAGTCTTGTTAATCCTCCTTAATTCTCCAATTTTTTTTTTTTTTTGTAATTTAAAAAAAAAATCTCCGATTTTTGGTTTAGATGAATTTTTATGATTTCTAGGTATTTCGGGTTGGTAAGAAAATTATATCATATGGTAAATAGATAGATAATGATTCATGAAAAGGCATAATAATATATGAAAGATTAAAATATGTGATAAATGAAAGTATAATAAATCTGTGTTTGTAACATTTTTGCGGAGTAAATAATAAAAATTTTGATATCTTAGTTTTTTGCATGAAAATTAATAAAATGAACTTTATAAATAAAACTTTTATTTTTATTGAGTGAATTTAAATGTTTGTATTAGTCATTTCATAAGGTAATAATATAAGTCTCCGAAAATAATATGAGTCATTTTTAATAAATTCATACTATTACCAAACATGTTGAAATAAATATGAACAATTTGGTTTCATTTTTCAAATTCGTTATTTTATATCTTAAAATAAAAAAAAAAGCTTTAATACTTCATTTCTTTTCTAAAATATATTTTTCGGAGAATCCTTACTAGACGAACGATCAAATACAAGATTCAAATTACGTTGTATAACTTGCTATAACATTTTGCAAAGCTCCAATGTTAGATGCTTCAATAAAATCTAATTTTAATGCTTTTTAAGAATGATAAAGCTGCAAACACCAAAGTTGTTAAGAACTTTATATTGTAAATTTGTAAATAATATAATAATGATGTGAGTTCGTTAAATATAATATATATTATGTATGTTTAACTTCATTTCATCAGTGTGCATGTATATATATTTATTTATTTATTAATTTTTAATAGGCGCATTAAGGCGCACCCGCACTCAAATTTTTTGAAAATAGCCGCACTCGCGCATTCGCATCCGCATCCGCATCCGCTCACGCACCGGACTTATGTGATCTAGGGTATGTGTAGTGGATTTTCATGATAATGTCTACATTCCAATGAAAATATTACATTTAAAATGATGTGGCATGAGTTGAACTGTAATCGGTTAGGTTCTACTCGATATAGTTAATTGATAACTCAATGAACATTGAATAAAATGGGATGCATTGAGTAGTATACAGAGTTCTGTGTTTGTGATTAATCATCATGATAGGATGATGTATATGGAGGTTGAGTACGTGCTTGAGTATGTGATTTTGTGCACGTAATTGATTGTGGGTTATTAACTGTGTATATCTAATAATTCAATGGATCTCAGGGCACATGCAAGGATTGGCTATTACTATTGGAATAAGGTACGTGTGACGTACAAGCATACTTAGATATATTATTGTCATATTTATGAATAATATATTGTTGTTGCAATCAATTGGTATGCGTTAAGAATCGTGATGATGCCACTATTGAGCGAGCAATGAGTATAATGATGTCGCTGTTGAGCGAGCATTGGTTATGATTCCGTCGATGTTGAGTGTGCGAGAGGTTAGAATGCCGCCACTGCTGAGCGAGCGATGTGATACGATGTGATGAGATGGTGAAATCATTAATTGAAATATATTAGATTTCTGTAAATCATTATTTTAATGATTTAGCTAGAATTGACTATGGAATTGGACGGTTGGAGCATGTGTATAGTTAATCAATTTAATGATTAACTGATTTAGAGTTGACGATTTTGGTTATTGTCGGAACATGAACATCAAGGGAAATCCCATATGATGATGGTACTATACATGGAGTATCTTTTAATTTACATCTTTATATTCTGTTAATTATGAATTGTGAGATTAATGTTATTGAGATTGTGTGATTGGTATGCTCACCCAATGTGGGGGCTGTTTCTGTTGAAACAGATGGAACAGGTACAACATTAGATTTGGAGATGAGTTCAAGCTGTTGATTGGGAATGCTCCCTGGACTGATGTACCAATACTTGTATTGGATAACACGATTATATAATAAATACACATTTTTACTTATTCAGTGCTCGTATGTGAGTATTATGATATGTGTATATGGTTTGTATAAGGGTTGTCAGATTTCTCTTTTCATTGATGTTTTGCATGCAATTAATTAAGGGAATTGCATGATGATTTGAGATTGTGAGATTGGTACGTTGTATAGCGTATACTTGTGCTAGTTGAATTATATTGGAAATTGAGCGAGAAAGATTAATGTAAAAAAAATTATAGACACCATGCCTTGCTATAGAAGCATGTATAAGAATTCCCTAATGACATGAATGTATTCACTAATCATACTATCAGGGGAAAAACCATATCATTAGTGTATTAAGCCATATCATTAGTGCATATAATCATACTATCAGGGGAAAAACCATATGCAAGTGCAACACCATATGCTATCCAGAAAATTTCTTGCCATTAAACCACATAATATTCATATTCCCCAACCATGATTATCCATAGCATGCACCCTCATAATACACTAACATACTCTTAGTTCATTTAGCAATTCTATATCTAATTGCGTGTAAACCATAAATGAACAGAGAAGAGTCGTAGCCCATTTATACATTCCATATACACGTAATATGTACTCACATAAGAGCACCCCAATGAATAAGAGTGTATCTAATGTATAAAACACTCTGTTGGATACCGTTACTGGTGTTTCGATCCTGGAAGCACCTCTCAAGCGCAACTCGATCTCGACTCTGGATCTGAGCGCCTATCCATCCAGCTCTGGTACCTCGATCCTGGAAGTACCTCAACCAACAGCCCGAGCTCAACTCCGAAGCTGCTGCTACACCTGTACCACCTGCCCCAACAGAGACAGCCCCCACACGGGGTGAGCATACCAATATCCCAATCCAATAACCACAACAATACAATTCATAATTTACAACAATGTAAATGCTATGAAATACAAAATATACTCCCTGGATGGCATCATCCTCATCCGGGGTTTCCTGTACTGTCCCTGTTCTCAAAACACTGAAACCATCAAATTCCCAAATGCCAGTTAATCATTACATTGATTAACAATTCTATGAGCCATATACCAATGTCAAAATCAATAACATCAAATCATTAAACAATGATTATAGACAATCCATGTTTCTCACTTATGGTTTCATAGTTCTATTTCATTGCTCGCTCTACAATAGCGGCATTCCATTTCCACGCATGCTCGATGGCAGCGGCGTCATAATCGATGTTCGCTCACAGGCGACAACATCCCAATCATTACTCGCTCAAAAGCGGCACCATGCAATTCTCAATGCATATATAGATATTTGAAGCAAGTACAATAAACCATGCATTTCAATCTCCGTTTATTACTAATACCATGTGTCATGCATTTCCACACACATTCATTGCAATACAGTGTACCAAGCACTCAACAATTGCAATTATATTAAAGGGCTATGCTCGTACGTCGTACGTACCTTATAATTCCGTAGCTCGAGTCCAAACTTTGCTTGAGTTCCATACTTCGAGAAATATGTGCTAAAACACATAAACAACTCACAATCAAGTATAAGCATGCAACCACGTGCCCAAGCACGTTCAAGACTCCCAATCATATCGTCAATCCATGACGATTACCAAAATAAGCCCCCGGGCTAAGCATGCATAATACCCAAAATATTCCATTTTATAAGTTTAAAGGATAGCCAAAGACTCAATCAACAATTCCGTTTAAATAACTTTGGCTCCAACCAACCCATTTTAAAAGTATAGCATTCCCAAAGGAATTTAGACATTGCCCCGGAAACGGCCCCTTAAAACCTCGATTCCAAAATCCCGACATTTTTTTTTCCAAAAATAAAAAAAAAACAAAAGGGGAACAGGGCCGCGATCGATCGCCCATCAGGCGCGATCGATCGCGCAAGTCTACTGCCCGAAAAAAAATCAATCCGCGATCGATCGCCACATTTCGCGATCGATCGCTGAGACCCTCGCGATCGATCGCCGATACTGTACATCTTCCTCAAATTTCCAGTAGCTCTTCGCGATCGATCGGTGCCTCGCCAAGATCGATCGCGGACTGCGATTTTCCGAAAAACTCAAGCTTTAATGGTGTTTTTCACACCCAAACTCCAAACCAACATCCCAAACAACCTCAACACCTCAAATACAACATTTAAACTCCATAAAAACACTAAAATCAACATTTAGATTTATAACCCAAAACCCCCAAATGCCATAATCAAGACAATACCCAACCAAACTCTACAATACTACTACCAAATCGAAGACAATGACGAGGGGAAGATTAATACCTGATTATCTTCGAGAAAAACCACCCCCTAAATCGAGTTCTATCGATTTTGCTTCAACCAAAGGGAAGGGGAAGGGTTTGGGGTGAAGGTGGCGTGAGAGGGGGAGAGGAGAGAAATGGATTCCAAATGACGGAATCCCGAGTCCAACTGGTATATATAGCAAAAATGCCCCCAAATACCAATACCTCCACAAATACATCATGATTCATTAAAAATCATCTGTTTTCAAAAACTCTCTCTCCAACAGCAAATCCCCAGACTGGCCCCAACATAAGGCACCCCGGACACCAAGTCCCACTAAAAACCAACTTATAGGTTTTTCACCAAAATGAGAATACAATCTCAACCTTTGGATCCAACGATCCCAAATGCCCGATTTAACAACCTCGGGAGACCCAAAACCGCAATTAATTCTTAATTGCCACAATTAATAATCCGATAAGGATTTCTACCATGCCGGGATTAACACCATTAATCCCCGGACATCACAGATATCAGAGCAGTGGTTTGCTCTTTTGGGCTGTTGAGGACCAAGTGATGTGTTGATAGAAATGAAGAGTACATAGTTTACGCATGATTGCGGTTTTATGTCAGTGTGACATAGTTTTTATACGCTTATGTGCATCTATGATATGAGATCATAAATGAAATGTGTTATTGCTAACCATCGTGGTTGCAGGATCGTATGGTATACGATGAAAAGGATATTGATAAATGATTTGCACTCTATGTATAAGTGCTAAGAAATATGATTCTGTAGGAAAATCAGAGAATGAGAAACGTGGTGTGCTGTCTGAGGACAGGGAATGATAGACAATGATGTGCCGTCAATATGTGAAGATAGATGATGTGAAGACCAGGTATGGTTGCCTTATTATTATGAGGATGCATGCATATGCATGCATTGAGGTTGATTTATTATCGTGATGCATGAATGATTGATATTGTAATTGTGCATACAAATGTATTGCAATTATTGTAACTGCTACGGTTATATCGATTAGCGTTGGATTAGGATATTTGCTGATGTCATATTGTATCACGGATGCTGATATGTCGAAGCGAGGGATATCATTGAGCCGCTGATATAACATAGTAAGGAGATATTATGTCAATTTGTGTATATTGAGATCATTGTAATGATGCATCTGTGTTGAGTAGCGATGGATCAGAATATTTGCCGTTGTCTTATCGAGCGCTAATTCAGGATATTGCCGCTGTCATATCGTATCGTGGGTCACTGATATGTCAAAGTGAGGGATATCATTGAGCCACTGATAATTCGAAGAGAGAGATATTATTGAGCCCCTGATGTACAGAATATCTGCCGCTGCTTAATTTGATGATGAATCAGGGTATTTGCCGCTGTCATATCGTAGCGCTGTCAAAGCGAGGGATATCATTAAGCCGCCAATAACTTAAAGCGAGGGATATTATTATGCCGCTGTCACGTCGAAGTGATGAGTTTAGGAGCAAAGTGCTACATGTGATGTGAGTCACCTCTTGCGTCCGAAAGGAACAAAATGCTACATACATGTGAGTCGCCTATGGAGTTCATGTTTATGCCGATGTATACATAGCGATGGATTATGCTGATGTATACATAGCGATGGATTATGCCGCTGTATACGTAGCGATGGATTATGTCGTCGTATACGTAGAGATGGATTGTGCTGTTGTATACGTAGCGAGGGATTGTACCGCCATTGGGCGATGAGTGTGGATTGCATACTGCTGTTGCACGATGAATATTGATGTGATGCTATTGTATTAGCAATGATGGTGGATGTCATGTGTTGACATGTACCATCACGAGTTGACGAGGATATTGTGTTGACATGTACTGTCATGAGTTGACAAGGATATTACGAATGTCACGTGTTGACATGTACCGTCATGAGTTGACGAGGATCTTGTGAATGTCACGTGTTGACATGTACCGTTACGAGTTGACGATGATATTGTGTGTGTCACGTTTTGACATGTACCGTCACGAGTTGACGAGGATATTGTAGATGTCACGTGTCGACATACACCATGTAAGGACCCTAATCCTTAAGTGCGGAAATAAGGCATAATAGAGCTAATATAATGATCAGAGTGAGAAAAGAACATGTTGAGTCTATGAGCTTAAGCATTACATGCCATAAAAAATAAGGACTTCCAAAAAGAATGGATTAATTACATTCCTCATCAATGAATGCTATCAACTAGTTTTACACTACTCCTAGAGTAGACACTAGACAAAATAATCATGTCCTTTAATCCTCAAAAGAATGCTTCACAAGCTCACCACCTCAACCCGTTCAAAGCTTGCTATCATGCCAAAAAGGTACCTACAAGGACAACCCCCAAACATGAGCAATAATAATCATTCATATTCAACACAATATGAAGATAAAGCGTAAATGCATAATCAATATAAAACACTTCCTGTTTTCCCATGCATTTCAAACGCTTCCCGTTTGGTTGTGCCTGTACCATAACTCATGAGTATAATCAACAGATTATTTTTAATGGCCAAAACATGTCACGACATCATATACCATCTCAACTGTACCACATATTGGTCACCATTCCCTAGTCTGTCCATCACAGTGTATTTTAATGCCCCTCGCTTATTTTCATATGGGCGGCATAGGATAACCTCGCTACAATGGACATGCGGCGCTCCCACCCCTCGCTTCACAGAGAGCGGCAAATACCCTTTCCTCGCCCCATATGACAACCACGCTCAAATGTGACATGCGGCACTCCCACCCCTCGCTTCACATTTAGCGGAACCAATACAAAAAGCGGCAAGCATTAAAATCATCAAAGGATGACCACGACTCATGGGATGTGCATCCAATAATCATAATATGCATCTATCATCAATATGCATAAATTACCATGTATATGCATCCACAATGCAATACCTCGTATGGCATAAATCAACATGTATATGCATCCACAATGCAATACCACATATATACTCGCATCCACAATGCATAAACAATGAGTATATAAAATACATGTTACCGTTGGGTGCCCGTACGTCCACTACGTACCTTTCCAAAAGTGGAATATGGTAGGACTTCAATTCCTCGGCTGTGTTGCCACCTGGGTTGGTTCTACATATTCACAAATACCAATATTAGAACCCAATAATAGTCCAATACCAAAAATCCCACAAAAATAACCAAAAACACCCTTTTTGGTGTCTCGCGATCGATCTCCATCAAGCCCCGATCGATCGCGAGAACACACTGCCTCGCCCAACAATTTTCAACAATCCGCGATCGATCGCGGAGCTAGCGCCGATCGATCGCGGACTCGCCGATCGATCGCGCCCATCTCGCGATCGATCGCTGAGGCTTACTGCCTCAGCCTTGCTGCTCGCGATCGATCGCGAGAAAAACGCCGATCGATCGCCGAGCTGTGGGCATGCGGGGTTTGGGCACTATTCACCCATCTTCAACCCCCACTCAAAAACACCCACATACACCAATATCAACCAAACCCCACAACTCAAAACCAACTATAAACATCAACATAAACTCAAATATACAACATCCAACCAAAATATTACCAAAACCACAACACCCAACACAAACCCATTTTAAACCCTTCAAAACCAACCCAAACTAAAACAAATCTTTACAAAATTAAACATGAGGTATCCATACCTCTTGGGACCTTAAATCACCCAACAATCTTCCACAAATCAAAGTTTGCAAGCACTTCTCTTCACCCAAGAGCTCAAAATCGAAAATGTGGAGAGGGGAAGGGTTTGGGTGTTGGAAATGATTTGGTAAAGTAAAAGTGTTGGATGGGGTGGGGTTGGGTATAAAATGAGTTATTAAATCAAATGCATTCCAAAATAATCCCATGGTGTATAAAACACCCCAACATGATATTTTTCAAAGCATTTACTCAAAATGCACCATAATATCAATTAACACATGATTTCCAATTAATTGCTAACCAATGCAAATAAATCATGCTTCCAATAATATTTACCCAACATGCACCACATGCACCCTAAAATGCAATCCCGGGTCACCCCTTACCACATGACCATGCATTTGCATAAGGTAAATAAATCCCAACACATAATCAATTACCACATAATTAATCATGTAAACATAATTTAAAGCCAAATAGCAATTAACCATTTCGGGGATGTCACAATACTCCCCTACTTATAAGATTTCGTCCTCGAAATCACATGCACTTACCCCAACAGAAACTAAACATAAACTCATACCAGAGAATAGTTCTGGGTAGTGCTGCACCATATGCTGCTCCGTCTCCCACGTGGCCTCCTCGACACCCCTGCGATCCCACTGAACTTTGATCATCGGTATCACTTTGTTCCGAAGTCTACGGTCTGCTCTGTCCAGAATTCTAACAGGCCGTTCCACATAAGATACATCTGACTCTAACTGAACTTCGGAAGGCTGTAACACGTGAGACGGATCCGGCTCATACTTTCGCAGCATCGATACATGAAACACATCATGTATACCAGATAAAGAAGGCGGCAAAGCCAGTCGGTAAGCTAAGGTGCCAATGCGCTGCAAAATCTCGTACGGTCCAACATACCTCGGAGACAGTTTCCCGCGCATCCCAAATCGCACAACGCCTCTGAAAGGCGAGATCTTCAAAAAGACCTTATCTCCCAACTGAAACTCTAACGGTCTCCGCCGTTTATTCGCATAAGCTGCCTGTCTGTCTTGGGCCGCTTTCATTTTCTGCCTTATAGTCTTTATCTTCTCTTCCATTTCCCGGATCAATTCAGGCCCTCCGACTGATCTACTGTCCAAATCATCCCAACACAGGGGTGATCTACATCGTCTGCCATAAAGAGCTTCAAACGGAGCCATCTGAATACTTGCCTGGTAGCTATTGTTATAAGAAAACTCTACCAGAGGCACTGAATCCTGCCAAGAAGCATCAAACTCCAAAACACAAGCTCTTAACATGTCCTCGAGCGTCTGAATAGTGCGCTCGGTCTGGCCATCCGTCTGAGGATGATAAGCAGTGCTCAATCTGACCTCAGTTCCCAAAGCTGACTGAAGGCGTTCCCAGAAATGAGATGTGAATCGCGGATCCCGATCTGACACAATGGAAACGGGGATCCCATGCAATCTCACCACATCTCTAATATACAACTGCGCCATCCTCAAAAATGTGAAGGTCATGCTATAGGGGATAAAGTGGGCTACCTTAGTCAATCTGTCCACAATCACCCAAATAGCATCGAAGCCTGAAGCACTCCTCGGCAAATGAGTCACGAAGTCCATGGAAATGTGCTCCCACTTCCACTTCGGTATCTCCAAGCTCCTCAATTCGCCGCCAGGTCTCTGCCTCTCTGCCTTAACCTGTTGGCAGATCAGACACCTCTTCACAAAAGTGACGACATCAGACTTCATTCGCTTCCACCAAAACTGACCACGCAGATCTCTGTACATCTTCTTCCCGCCTGGGTGGATGCTAAGTCTGCTACTGTGAGCTCGTTCCAAGATCCCCTTACGCAACTCCGGCGTACTCGGAACTACCCACCGGTTACCCAATCTCAAAGATCCATCGTCGGCCACTCTGAACTTCGTCGGCTGACCAAGATGCACTATAGACAACCATCTCTGAACCTCAGCATCTGATCTCTGAGCTCTCCTGATGTTCTCATAAATATCTGGCTCAGCTAATAAGGTAGAGACATACACTGGTGATGCATCTATATCAAAATCATAGCCGAGATGGCAATAGGAGGTCATCATAGCCGACAAATGGATGACGTCCTCAGCAGAACTCCTCACTTTCCGGCTCAAGGCGTCCGCTGTCAAATTGGCTTTCCCGGGATGGTACTCTATCTCGCAATCATAGTCCTTGAGTAGGTCCATCCATCTCCTCTGCCTCATGTTCAGCTCCGCCTGAGTGAATAAAAACTTGAGGCTCTTGTGATCCGTGTATATGGTGAATGAAGTGCCATATAAGTAATGTCTCCAGATCTTCAGGGCGAAGATGATAGCCGCCAATTCCAAGTCATGAACTGGATATCTGGTCTCATGCGGCTTCAACTGCCTCGATGCATAAGCTACCACATGCTTATCTTGCATCAGAACACATCCAAGGCCCTGCAGTGATGCATCCGTATACAGAACAAACCTGGAGTTCTCCGTCGGGATCACTAACACTGGCGCCGTCGTCAACCGGTGCTTTAACTCCTGGAAGCTCTCCTCACAAGCTTCTGACCAAAAGAAAGGCACACCCTTCTGAGTCAACTGAGTCAGCGGCTTGGCAATCTTCGAAAAGCCCTCAACAAAGCGCCGATAATACCCGGCCAAACCAAGAAAACTCCGGATCTCAGGCACAGAAGTGGGGGCAGCCCACTCCATCACAGCCTCAATCTTCTTGGGGTCCACTGATATCCCGCTGCTCGAAATGACATGCCCCAGAAACACTACACTGCTCAGCCAAAATTCACACTTACTGAGCTTAGCATACAACTGATGCTCTCTGAGAATCTGAAGCACTGTCCTCAAGTGTTTCACATGCTCCTCCTCGCTCCGGGAGTAGATAAGAATGTCGTCAATAAACACGATGACGAACTGATCAAGATACGGCTGAAACACTCTGTTCATCAAACTCATAAAGACGGCCGGGGCGTTCGTCACACCGAACGGCATCACCAAGAACTCATAATGCCCGTATCGAGTCCGGAACGCTGTCTTCTGCACATCTTCCTCTCTGACCCGAATCTGATGATACCCAGATCTCAAATCAATCTTCCTATACACCCTGGTACCTTGCAACTGATCAAATAAGTCATCGATCCTTGGAAGAGGATACTTATTCTTCACTGTAGCCTTGTTCAGCTACCGGTAATCGATGCACAACCGCATCGAACCGTCCTTCTTCTTCACAAAGAGAACTGGTGCGCCCCATGGCGACACGCTCGGGCGTATATAACCCTTGTCAAGGAGATCCTGCAACTGCTCTTTCAACTCTCTGAACTCTGCCGGTGCCATCCTATAAGGTGCACGAGAGATAGCGGATGTCCCTGGCAACAACTCGATCC
Organism: Haberlea rhodopensis; assembly: GCA_907163345.1. Taxonomy (NCBI): domain Eukaryota; kingdom Viridiplantae; phylum Streptophyta; class Magnoliopsida; order Lamiales; family Gesneriaceae; genus Haberlea; species Haberlea rhodopensis. Next base: position 4,541,864 of record CAJQUN010000007.1, read on the forward strand.
CAAATTCAACTTCCCTGGCCGGTGGAAATCCTGGGATCTCTTCTGGAAATACATCAGCAAATTCTGCCACAACTGGTACATCCTCAACTCTCAGTTCTTTACTCTTCCCAGACGTGTCCACGGCATAAATAAGATAGCCCGTGTGACCACGTTCCAACAACTGAGTCATCTTGATCGCTGAAATCAACGGAATCTTCGCACGAGACCAATTGCCATAGAAAGTCCACTGACTGCCCAACTCAGGTCTGAACTTCACTGTTCTCTGTCGGCAATCTACCACTGTCTGATATCTGTTCAGAACATCAATACCCAAGATGCAGTCAAAGTCTGACATACCCAGCACAATCAAGTCTGATCTCAACTCGTTGCCCTCAAAATAAATGAGGCAGTCTGCCATAAACTGATCAGCAACAACATTTCTTACAGTGGGTGTCGAGACCAAAAGAGGCGTGGGCAAAGGAGACGTGCGCATATGGTGTCTTTCCACAAATCCCACAGACACAAAGGAATGGGAGGCACCTGTATCTATCAAAACAAAAGCAGGGTACGTAAATAAATGACACGTACCGGCAATCACCTCCTCTGGAGCTGCCTGAGCCTGCTCCCTGGTCAGTGCATATACTTGTCCCTGGGGTGGTCCCACTGTCTGACCTCCCGATGGACGAGGCCCAAACTGCTGCCTCTGCTGCACTGTCCTGTCCTCAAACCTTGGCCCTGTTGCCCTGATACTCTGACTGGCCTCCCCTGGTGGGACAATACCGAGCAATGTGGCCCATCTTGCCACAGACATAACATGCAGGACACTTGTTTGAAGAATGTGGCCCTCCACAATTGTTGCACCTCGGCTCTCCCGGCCTATCCCCCTGTGAAGATCCTCGACTGGCGGACCAATTTCCCCTCTTGCCATCCTGTTTCTGGCCAAAGTATTTCTTTCCACCATACCGCGAAGATGAAGAGGCACCACGGGGTTTAAATGGCTCACCCCGAGGCCTCAAACTGTCACTAGTCTGCCTCTGTTGCGGTACCGGTGGTGGCATGGCATAAGCTCCCACTCCTAGCTCAGCAAGCTCCGCTCTTGTGAGAGCATCATCAAAAGAAGTTGGGTTATTGATGATAACCCGGTCATAGAGCTCCGGTCGCAGTCCTTTCATGAAATTTCTCATCTTGGCACGTCCATCAGAGGCAATATGGGGGACATACCTAAGTAGTGATGAGTACTGTGTGGCATAGTCTGCCACTGTCATGTTCCCCTGCCTCAGACTTGTAAATTCATCCTCCTTTGTCTGTCTTGCTGCCGCGGAGAAGTATCGGTTCAAGAACCTGGTCCTGAAGAGCGTCCAATCAATCACAGTACCTAGTGCTCTCATCTCCATCACTGTGCTCCTCCACCACATCAATGGTTTCTTAGCCAACTGGAACTCCGCCAGCCTCAGCCAAGCAGTAATAGCACAAGGAGCCGATACAAAGATCTGCTCAAGTCTCTCCAGCCACTCTTCAGCTTCTTCTCCGGACTCTGTCCCCTCAAACCGGGGCGGATGATAAGACAAAAACTGAGTCAAGCTAATCTCACCCGGTAGCAATAACTGAACTATTGGTTCCATCCCGACAGCCGGTGGAGGTAGAGGATTAGCCTGTCCAATACTGGCATTTACACTCCCAACATCTCCGACTTCCTCATTAGCAGCCATTGCTGTAACACAAATGTTAACAACAATCCAAAGCAATATATATATCATGTCGTTAGATAACAGGAGTGATATAAGCATGTTAGTATAACCAAATATACACCAATATGCACCACATGCATAAACATGCTTCAAATGTAAGCACCTAGCCAAACATGCTAAGGCTACCCTTCACTCGTTCCCGGGTTCTCTAACCACTGCTCTGATACCACTAATGTAAGGACCCTAATCCTTAAGTGCGGAAATAAGGCATAATAGAGCTAATATAATGATCAGAGTGAGAAAAGAACATGTTGAGTCTATGAGCTTAAGCATTACATGCCATAAAAAATAAGGACTTCCAAAAAGAATGGATTAATTACATTCCTCATCAATGAATGCTATCAACTAGTTTTACACTACTCCTAGAGTAGACACTAGACAAAATAATCCTGTCCTTTAATCCTCAAAAGAATGCTTCACAAGCTCACCACCTCAACCCGTTCAAAGCTTGCTATCATGCCAAAAAGGTACCTACAAGGACAACCCCCAAACATGAGCAATAATAATCATTCATATTCAACACAATATGAAGATAAAGCGTAAATGCATAATCAATATAAAACACTTCCTGTTTTCCCATGCATTTCAAACGCTTCCCGTTTGGTTGTGCCTGTACCATAACTCATGAGTATAATCAACAGATTATTTTTAATGGCCAAAACATGTCACGACATCATATACCATCTCAACTGTACCACATATTGGTCACCATTCCCTAGTCTGTCCATCACAGTGTATTTTAATGCCCCTCGCTTATTTTCATATGGGCGGCATAGGATAACCTCGCTACAATGGACATGCGGCGCTCCCACCCCTCGCTTCACAGAGAGCGGCAAATACCCTTTCCTCGCCCCATATGACAACCACGCTCAAATGTGACATGCGGCACTCCCACCCCTCGCTTCACATTTAGCGGAACCAATACAAAAAGCGGCAAGCATTAAAATCATCAAAGGATGACCACGACTCATGGGATGTGCATCCAATAATCATAATATGCATCTATCATCAATATGCATAAATTACCATGTATATGCATCCACAATGCAATACCTCGTATGGCATAAATCAACATGTATATGCATCCACAATGCAATACCACATATATACTCGCATCCACAATGCATAAACAATGAGTATATAAAATACATGTTACCGTTGGGTGCCCGTACGTCCACTACGTACCTTTCCAAAAGTGGAATATGGTAGGACTTCAATTCCTCGGCTGTGTTGCCACCTGGGTTGGTTCTACATATTCACAAATACCAATATTAGAACCCAATAATAGTCCAATACCAAAAATCCCACAAAAATAACCAAAAACACCCTTTTTGGTGTCTCGCGATCGATCTCCATCAAGCCCCGATCGATCGCGAGAACACACTGCCTCGCCCAACAATTTTCAACAATCCGCGATCGATCGCGGAGCTAGCGCCGATCGATCGCGGACTCGCCGATCGATCGCGCCCATCTCGCGATCGATCGCTGAGGCTTACTGCCTCAGCCTTGCTGCTCGCGATCGATCGCGAGAAAAACGCCGATCGATCGCCGAGCTGTGGGCATGCGGGGTTTGGGCACTATTCACCCATCTTCAACCCCCACTCAAAAACACCCACATACACCAATATCAACCAAACCCCACAACTCAAAACCAACTATAAACATCAACATAAACTCAAATATACAACATCCAACCAAAATATTACCAAAACCACAACACCCAACACAAACCCATTTTAAACCCTTCAAAACCAACCCAAACTAAAACAAATCTTTACAAAATTAAACATGAGGTATCCATACCTCTTGGGGACCTTAAATCACCCAACAATCTTCCACAAATCAAAGTTTGCAAGCACTTCTCTTCACCCAAGAGCTCAAAATCGAAAATGTGGAGAGGGGAAGGGTTTGGGTGTTGGAAATGATTTGGTAAAGTAAAAGTGTTGGATGGGGTGGGGTTGGGTATAAAATGAGTTATTAAATCAAATGCATTCCAAAATAATCCCATGGTGTATAAAACACCCCAACATGATATTTTTCAAAGCATTTACTCAAAATGCACCATAATATCAATTAACACATGATTTCCAATTAATTGCTAACCAATGCAAATAAATCATGCTTCCAATAATATTTACCCAACATGCACCACATGCACCCTAAAATGCAATCCCGGGTCACCCCTTACCACATGACCATGCATTTGCATAAGGTAAATAAATCCCAACACATAATCAATTACCACATAATTAATCATGTAAACATAATTTAAAGCCAAATAGCAATTAACCATTTCGGGGATGTCACACACCATCACTAGTTGACGAGGATATTGTAAATGTCACCTGTTGACATGTACCATCCCAGGTTGACAAGGTATTTTGTGATGAAACGATATGGTGGGCGAGGAATGACTTGTGCCACCGTTGCGATGAAAAATACATATATGGATGTATGTATTGAGTTATATGATTTGAGTGCCAGTGGTTGGTGTAAGATGGTGTGTGTGTCACAGGTTGACATGAGACCATTATGCCGAGCAGCTTTGCTCAATGGATAAATGGTTGTGCCGTACAGATAAGTGTACTGCATCATGTCTTGAGGTAAATGTGTTACGAGTAGTGGTACCTTTGGGTATACTCGTTGAGTTGGCTAGGCCCAAGCGACTTGTGGTGTATGTAGTTGTCTAGGGACCTACATACGTATGACGATGTTGCGTGTAATGGATATGATCGCATGATACATGTGTGAATGTATAGATACATCCTAATGAGTTAGGTCGAGATGTGATCGGTTGGGGACATTGGATGTCCGTCGTAAATTGATATTAGAGAAATGTTAGATAGTGATATACTATCTCTAATTGTTTTTACGACGATAAATAATTCCCGATTTGATTTGTGAATTGTGAGAGTGGTAGTTGTATGAGAATGATACGGTATTGTATACATGGGTTAAACGTATGACACGTTGGTAGGTGTATAAACCTTAGGAGGCTACGATTTGCTAGCAAGGTATGGTGATTTGTTGTTGCAGTAATATAGTGATCTTTATGTAGCCACTATACTGCTTGTCGGAACAGAGTATGGTGAATCGTATGAGGATACGATTAGAGGTTATAGTGGACTAGTGTAGTCACTATAATGCTTTTGAGTTTGAAGTAAGAGAGAAAAACTTGTGATGTGATAGCGCAGCTTTGTTGGGAGTACCAACGCGAGTGTCAACAAGTTATTGTTATCACTATTTGAGTATTTTGCACTGAGAATGCAATGGTGAACCGTAACCGGAGTTGTGGGATATAATTAGTGTGGTAACACTATTATATCGATGGTATCTCTTGGGGAGATAGTATTGTATGTTGATTTGGTTTGGAGCAATGCTGTCGTGGAGACAGTTGGTATTGATTGCGGGTTGATTTATGAATCAACCGTAGTAAGCATCACTGGTTATGGACCTAGTATTTGCTTTAAGTTAATTGTGACACGTACGAGGAAACATTCCTAGTGAGATACTTGAGTGTATCTGAGTATTATTATGTTAGTACAGAGCATTGTTGGAGTTGTATACGTCGCGTATACGGATTTGAGAACGATCTGCGATAGTGGCATTAATGCACTATCATGAGATGTTATGTATTTATTAGTTTAGGGATACATTTCAGTATAAATGTATCTAGATTGTTCCAACAATATTTTGAGTTTGTAGAGTCATGGACGAATGACACCTTCCTTGTGAGGGAAGAGGTATTGATATACCTGTTGGGTATCTTTGAAAGATTCGATGAGTCAGTGCACATGGTGTTGACGTTGACTTCACACCATTAGTCGTTGATTCGTCAATCATTATTCTCCACTGAGTGAGACTAACTGAGTGATTGACAATCGTGTCTGGGGCTTGTGAGTATGATTGGAGATACCCAAGTCAAGTGCATTGAGTATGCATGTGGTGTTTTTGGCGCTCAGGCATATATATCCGTATATATATATATATATATATATATATATATATATATATATATATATATATATGAATGCCAATATTTCTATGCTTGTTGAGCAACGAGTTAGTGTGTTTAGATTGATGAATCTCTGGTAAGAGATTATAGTATCCTTGAGATTGGTAATCTCGATGGAACGAGTTATTCTAAAGAATAATTGTAAGGTTTTGGTAGACTCTCTTCTGAGGAGAGGTTGTCATATTTGGGATAAGGAAGCTCGTTGTTAGTTAATTCGATAGTTATCCTTGTATTAGTTGATTCTAAGGGTAAACAAGGGATGACCAGGATTCAAATTCGCTTGGTGTTGTTGTCGACACATGTGGTGAGAATGCAATTGTTTTTCTTGCATGTTCTTTATGGAATCTTGAGACTTTGTAGAGTTTCGATAGTGTGTTGGGACCAAGATGTGATTCCTTGGAACACACAGATGCTGACATCTGTGAAGATGTGTTTTTGTGTTGATCGGTGGCCATGAGTTGCCCGATTCGAGTTGCAAATGGTGCAAGTGTTCCTTGATGAGTAAGATTCCATTATTTGAGATGGAATTGGAAAGGCAGAAACAGAGTTTAGTATGACTATACTGCTGTGTACCGGTGGTTTACTTTTTAGCAATGTGTATTTGGCATCGAAGACCAAGTTATAGAGATGTCATTGAGATTATATCTATGTTGGAATCAAGAATGATTCGAGTAGATAGTAGTTGAGGTTGACTGACTACTTTGGGTAGTTAACATCGAGGTATGTTAACATCTTTTTGGAGATGGTGATGGTTTGGAAGGATATCTCCATTCCAGGGTTTTGGTGCGAGATCGATGTCCTCGCAAGTTGGTGTTTCGTTCATGACGTATTCATGAATCGATACTATGTGTTCGAGTTGAGCTGCGAGGTCTTGGTGGTACTTGGAGTACGCGTATGCAAATTTCGAGGATGAAATTTAATTAGTGGGGGATAAATGTGATACTTATAGTCATATAGACAAGCATATCCGGATCAGGAAATATGATAAACCTGGGAAAATTCTTCGTCCTTCAGAGCTTATCTCTGTTTTCTTTTTGTTATTTATCATGAGTTCCTGATACATGAGAACGATTTAAGACATTTCTGGAAAGTTTCGTGAAGAATCAATTCTGATTTAACTTGCTTTACATTCTCTGTTTGATTTAAATATTGAGTTATAAATCTCAAAGCTAGAAATTTCTCAAGTTCATTGTGGGACTTACAAATTCTGTAGTATTCCATTAGGTCTTGTTTTTATCTTGACCAGTTGACATGTCAAACAATTTGCCACACCAAAATTTCTTTCTTCATACCATCCCATCAGAAATAGGATCTCATGAATGATACATCTCATCATTCCCAAAATAACACTATGTCATCTATAGTGTGCTTTTTGCAGTAATACTTCTTTCGAATCGGTAGGATTTGATGCTTTTTACTGATTGTTCAATCTCAACCCGCCATTAAATGGCATACTAAAATCTAATTGGTTGATGAGAATAACCAATTTCTTCACTCAATATCTGTATGAGTCTGTTCTTCGAGTTTTTCTGATCTTGGAAAATACGAGGTGACTCAAACTGCAAAGCATATATTGATGCTACCATTGGACCTTGCACTTTTCGGTTCAGCGCATCTGCTACTCGTTTCACTTTCCCTCGATTGATGTTGACTATCAAAGTCAAATTCTTTAATCAATGTAGTCATCACTTTTATCTTATGTGCAACTCTGACTGAATAATAGATTTTAAACTCTTAAAATAAGAGTATATCATGCATTATTCGCCATACAGGTTGCCACATCTTCAAGGCAAAATAATGGCTACCAGTTCGAGTTCATGAACAGGATAACATGATTCGTTCAACTTCAACTATCTCAAGAATAATGATGCATCAAAACGTATTCCATCTGTTTCAATTTATTAAACATGCTTTCACATTCATCTGACCAAACGAAACTCAAATTTCTTCTTGGTCAATTGGTTCATAGGTCAGGCTATCCTAGAATATCCTTCCATAAAAGCCTTTAAGCTGGCCAAACTTATAAAACTTCACATCTCGAGTACATTGGTTACACTTGGCCAAATTAGTACTACCTTTACTTTACTGGGATCAATAGGTATCCTGTGAGCTGGTTTCACCTATCCCAAAATAACACTCAATTCAATCAAGATTTACACTTCGATAACTTGGTATACAATTTGAACTTCACGAAGCGTTTGAATCTGTGTGCTTCCTTCCGAATCTCGAATACATCAGTATACCACTGATGAATATGATTACAATTCAACCCAAAATGTTACAGAATACTTTATCCATCAAATTCATAACTCTACTCTTATAGTTTTCATGACCACACAACATTGCCAAAAATTCAAAAAGTCTATATCTGGTTTGACTAATTGCCTAGAGAACATTTCCTCTTTAAGACTCGAACTGATGGTAACCAGAGTGAAAATCGTTCTTCTTATACATCAAAGTTCCTTACAATTGATCAATTACTTCTTGATCTTAGGCAATGGGTATTTATTCTTGATAGTCTCCCGGTTCAACTGCCTTTAATCGATACACATCTTCATAATACAATATTTCTTCTTTCACGTACAAAACTGATGTTTTCCCAAGGTGACATAATCAGACATATGTACCCTTATCGAGGATATTCAGTAATTATTCTTATAAATCTGTCAACTCTGTTGATGTCATTCCGTACATTGTTTTCGATATCGAATCTATTCATTGGCACCGACAAACAGTCAAAATCGATTTCTTTCTCTAGAGAAAATTCTATTATTTCCTCAGGAAAATCTTGGTAAGTTTCTTACCCCTAGGATATAAGTCAATCTCGACTCTTCCTGATCAGCATCAACTGCTTATTATCACATATCCTTTATTTTCCAAGTATCGCAACCACAATATTTTCATAGCTGATACTATCAGTATCTTAGCTTGCTATTCGGGGTTAAACATTTCATTTGGAGCCACAATACGGTTGATAATTTATTACACCCTGACATCATCTTACAATATCTCAATATTATCAAAACATTTATCTCGGCAACACCATTAAATTCCAATCCACAACACCATCATCAAATTGTAAGCTACAGTTCACTATTAGATGATTGATTTTGGCATACAATGTAATATGATTTTATTAAAGTCAATTCATTATTATATATTATTCCAGTATCTGTGTAATATATATATATATATATATATATATATATATATATATATATATATATATATATATATATATATATGTTAATGTCGTTAGAATAATATTGTATTATTCTTAAAGATTGTCCCTAGTCAAGTATTATCATGAATTAGGATAATGATAATGCATTGAGACTAGTATGTATTGATTGATGAATTGTTTATGGATATGAGATATCGAATCAACACATGGGTACATGTTAGAGAACTATGTACTGGAAAGACTCACAATGAGAATGCTACATGGATAGTTATATGAATGTAATAAGCAATTCTCATAATGATAATAATGTATGTAATCCTTACGACTTGAGATCACCAGAGATCCCAACATAAGGGATTGTGTATCTTGATATTGTCAAACGTTACATGTAATAGGGTAAACTATAAAGACAATCATTGTATACAACACGAATTATGTAGAGGGATGTTGAGTGATTATGATAGGATTTGTCCCTCCTATATGACAGGAGAAGTGTTTGGGCCCTTGATCAAGTGAGACTAAAATACATGTCCATGCTCGAATGAGTCGATATGTGATATCGAGCTTATTCGTTTATTCTAGTCTAACTTGGGGATCAAGAAACAAAAGGTTCAACTATACGAGTATGACTTATTCCATGACTCGTGTTTAATCTAAACACATAGGACAAAGGGATTAAGTTACATGATGAATATTATCACAAGCCATAGGTAATGTCGAGTCAATGACATTCTTGTAACTTGGGTAGCCTTGATGTGTTTGTAAGGACCCTAAGGCCTTAAGTGAAGATTAGGTACAATTAGGACTAAGTATATATATAAATCAGAGTATAAAATCCGTGTTGGGCTTTGAGCTTTAAGGATTACATGCCAAAATAATATAACTTAAGTATATATATAAATCAGAGTATAAAATCCGTGTTGAGGCTTTGAGCTTTAAGGATTACATGCCAAAATAATATAACTTCCAAAATGGATTAATTACATTCCCAACATGAAAGAATGTCAACCCTATAGTTTCACACCTCTCCTAGAGTATGAACTATACAAAAGAACTTCAATGTCCATTCCAATAGCACTCCTCAAGCTCACCGCGTCAACCCCGGTTCATAGTCCTTTTCTCCCAAAATGTACCTACAGGAACAACCCCACCATGAGCATATACAACATTCATCAACAAAACTCAAGGACAATAACATAAATAATTGCATGAAACGTATATAATGTATACTCCCTGAGTTGCCGTATTTACATATTCTCGTCGGTCGTTCTTGTTTCATAACTCATGTACATGGTCATTAGTGCATAAGATAAGTGATCGTCTCCGTATTTCATTCATATGCCACAATACTCATCTATAATCACATAACCAATATGATGATTCCGGTCTTGTTATAACAGCAGTATTTTAGCACCCCTCGCTTCGACATATAGTGGCATTATATGATGTCCCTCGCTTCGACATGACAGCGGCATGATCATCGCTTCGACATGACAACAGCAAACATCATAATTCCATCGCTTCATATGACAGCGGCAAGTACTACATCCATCGCTCAAATATAACAACCACCGGAATATCAATCATTCCCAAACACATAACAATGCACAATGCATAAACCCAATTAATATAATCTCATCAGCAATTGCTCGTACGTCTCAATACGTACCTTTCTTCCAAAAGTGGAGATGTCATGGGACTTTATCTCCTTTGTTGTGTGGCTACCTGGGATGGTTCTACACAATCATACAAACCAATATTAGAAGCCAATAATAGTCCAATACCAAAAATCCCACAAAAATAATCAAAATCACACTTTTTGGTGACTCGCGATCGATCGCCACAAGGCCCCGATCGATCGCGAGATCACATTGTCCGAAATCCCAAAATTCTGTACTCGGCGATCGATCGCCACATTTGGCGCGATCGATCGCCAGCCCTGCCGATCGATCGCCCAAATGTGGCGATCGATCGCCAAATGCTACTGGAGCGTACTGTCTGCGCGCGATCGATCGCCAGAAACGGGCGATCGATCGCCGCTTCCTGCACTTCGAAAAAACACCATTTTTGCACCATATTTTCTTCCCCAACAACACCAACACATAAATCATCAAACCAATAACATACAAACACCATAAATCTTCAATATACACCTTAAAACAACCAAAAACTTGACACCCAACAAAAAACAACATCAACCCAAAACAAACCCATTTCAAAATCAAAAATACCAACCCAAAACAACACCAAACCTTACAAAAACAAGGAAGGATAAATACCCTTCATAGACCTTACCAAGAATCACACAAATGGAGTTTGTGCAAAGATTTCTCCTTCCTCCTTTTGCCAAAAACGAAAATGGGTTTGGGGATAGGGATTGGGGGGGCGAAATGGATTGGTAAAGAGTGATGGGGGGTGAGTGGAGTAGTGGGGGGTTTTAATTAAAAACTTGAACCCCAATAATTAGCATGATGTATAAAATACCCCAACGTGATATTTTAAAAACATTTTCCCAAAATGCACCAAAACCTCAATTAAATACATGCTTTCCAAATAATTAACAACCATCACAATTAAACCATGCTAGTACCCAAATTCCCAATATGCATCACATGCACCCTGAAATGCATTACCAGGTCACGCCCACCATGTGACTAAGCATTTCGTCATCATAATTAATTCCAACACTAAATTAATTAATCACCATAATAATCACGTAAGCATAATTAATGCCCAAAATGCATATAATTATTTCGGGGATATCACAATACTCCCCTACTTATAAGATTTCGCCCTCGAAATCGCATGCACTTGACCAAAACGAAACTAAACATAAATCACATACCAGAAAATAGTTTTGGATAGTGCTGCACCATATGCCGCTCCGTCTCCCACGTGGCTCCTCGACACCCCTGCGATCCCACTGAACCTTGACCATCGGTATCACTTTGTTCCGAAGTCTGCGATCAGCTCTGTCCAGAATTCTGACTGGCCGTTCCTCATAGGATATATTAGAATCTAACTGCACCTCAGAAGGCTGCAACACATGTGACGGACCTGGCTCATATTTCCACAGCATAGATACGTGGAATACATTATGAATACCGGACAATGACGGTGGCAATGCCAAACGGTAAGCCAAGGTACCGATGCGCTGTAAAATCTCATACTGTCCAACATATTATGGAGACAATTTTCCGCGCATACCAAATCGTATAACACCTCTGAAAGGTGAGATCTTCAAAAAGACCCTGTCTCTCAACTGAAACTCCAACGGTCTCCTCCGTTTATTTGCATAGGCTGCCTGTCTATCCTAAGCTGCCTTTATTTTCTGCAGGATAACCTTATCTTATCCTCCATTTCCCGAATCAGTTCGGGTCCTCCTACTGCTTTACTGGTCAAGTCATCCCAATATAACGGCGACCTACAATGCCGACCATACAGAGCCTCAAACGAAGCCATCTGGATACTTGCCTGATAGCTATTATTGTAAGAGAACTCTACCAAGGCCAATGAATCTTGCCACGAAGCATCAAACTCTAATACACAAGCCCGTAGCATGTCCTCGAGCGTCTGTATAGTGCACTCGGTCTGACCGTCCGTCTGGGGATGATATGTTGTGCTCAACCTCCACTCAGTACCCAAAGCTGACTGTAGGCCTCCCCAAAAAATGAGATGTAAATCGCGGATCTCTGTCAGATACAACACATACTGGTATCCCGTGTAGTCTCACTATATCCCGAACATACAAATGAGCCATCCTCAAGTATGTGTATGTCATACTGTAGGGAATGAAGTGAGCTACCTTCGTCAGCCTATCCACGATCACCCAAATGGCATCGCAACCCGAAGTAGTCCTCGGCAAGTGGGTCACAAAGTCCATAGATATGTGCTCCCACTTCCATTCCGGTATCTCTAAGCTCCTTAGCTCGCCACCAGGTCTCTGTCTCTCTGCCTTAACCTGCTGACAGATTAAACACCTCTTGACAAAAGCGATCACGTCACGCTTCATCCATTTCCACCAAAATTGATCGCAAAGATCCTTATACATTTTCCTCCCGCCTGGGTGGATGCTAAGCCTGCTACTATGAGCTCGCTCCAAGATCCCTCTACGCAACTCCGGCGTACTCGGAACCACCCAACGGCTACCCATTCTCAAGGATCCGTCCTCAGCCACTCTGAACTTCGATGGCTTTCCAATATGTACTAATGATAACCATCTCTGAATCTCATCATCTGCCTTCTGAGCTCTCCTGATATTCTCATAGATATCTGACTCAGCTAATAAGGTCGATACACGTACTGGTGATGTATCTACATCAAATTCATAGCCCAGATGGCAGTAAGAAGTCATCATAGCCGATAAATACATGGCGTCCTCAGCAGTACTGTTCACCTTTCGACTCAAGGCGTGTGCTGTCAAGTTTACTTTTCCAGGATGGTACTCTATCTCACAGTCATAGACCTTGAGTAAATCCATCAATCTCCTCTGTCGCATATTCAACTCTGCCTGAGTAAAAAAGAATTTCAGGCTCTTATGATCTGTATAAATGGTAAACGATGTACCATACAAGTAATGCCGCCAAATCTTCAAGGCAAATATGATAGCCGCTAACTCCAAGTCATGGACTGGATATCTAGCTTCATGCGGCTTCAACTGCCTCAATGCATAAGCTACCACATGCTTATCTTGCATTAACACACAACCCAAGCCCTGTAGTGATGCATTAGTGTACAGAACAAACCTCTTGTTCTCCATGGGAATCACCAACACAGGCGACGTCGTCAACCGACGCTTCAACTCTTGGAAGCTTTGCTCGCAAGCCTCAGACCAATAGAATGGTACTCCCTTTTGGGTCAACTGAGTCAATGGCTTAGCAATCTTAGAAAATCCCTCGACGAAACGTCGATAATAACCTGCCAAACCAAGAAAACTCCGTATTTCGGGCACAGAAGTGGGTGGAGCCCACTCCATCACAGCCTCAATCTTCCTGGGATCCATCGATATCCCACTGCTAGATATAACATGCCCCAGAAACACTACACTGCTCAACCAAAACACACACTTGCTGAGCTTGGCAAACAACTGATGAACTCTAAGGATCTGGAGCACTGTCCTCAAGTGTTTCACGTGCTCTTCCTCACTCCGAGAGTAGACAAGAATGTCGTCAATAAATACTATGACAAACTGGTCAAGATATGGTTGGAACACCCTATTCATCAAGCTCATAAAGACAGCCGAGGCGTTCGTCACGCCGAACGGCATAATTAGGAACTCGTAGTATCCATACCGAGTCCGAAATGTTGTCTTCTGTACATCCTCCTCCTGACACGTATCTGATGGTAGCCTGATCTCAAATCAGTCTTGCTGTACAGCTTAGTGACCTGCAACTGATCAAATAAATCGTAAATCCTTGGGAGAGGATACTTGTTCTTCACCGTGGCCTTATTCAGTTGCCGGTAATCGATGCACAAACGCATCGAACCATTCTTCTTTTTCACAAAAAGAACCGGTGCGCCCCAGGCGATACTCTAGGGCGTATATATCCCTTGTCAAGGAGTTTCTGCAACTGTTCTTTCAATTTCCTTAACTCCGTAGGTGCCATCCTATAAGGAGCGCGAGAGATAGCGGACGTTCCCGGTACCAATTCAATCCCAAACTCAACCTCTCTAGGCGGTGGAAATCCTGGAATTTCCTCCGGAAACACATCAGCAAACTCTGCTACCATGGGCACATCCTCAACCTTCAACTCTTTATTCTTTTCCGCCATGTCCACAGCATAAATAAGATAGCCTGTGTGACCACGTTCCAATAACTGGGACATTTTGATTACCAATATCAATGGGATCTTCGCACGAGAACCGTTCCCATAGAAAGTCCACTGAATCCCCACATTAGATCTGAACCGCACTGTCCTCTGTCGGCAATCCACTACTGCCTGATATCTGTTCAATATGTCAATACCCACAATGCAATCGAAGTCTGCCACACCCAACACAATCAAATCCGTCTTCAATTCATTGCCCTCAAAATAAATGAGGCAGTCCACAAGAAACTGATCAGCAACAACACTCTTCCCAGTGGGTGTCGAGACCATGAGAGGTGTGGGTAACAGAGACGTGCACATGTGATGCTTCTCCACAAAACCAACCGATACAAAAGAATGGGAGGCACCTGTATCTATCAAAATAAAAGCGAGGTACGTAAATAAGTGACACGTACCAGCAATCACCTCCTCTGGAGCTGTCTCGGCGTGCTCCCTAGTCAATGCATAAACCTGCCCCTGAGGCAGTCCCATCGTCTGACCTCCCATTTGCCTCGGTGCATACTGTTGTCTTTGTTGTACCTCTCTGTCTGAGGGTCTCCCCATGGTGTCTTGTTGTCCTCCCCGGTTAGGACATTCCCGAGCAAAGTGGCCCCTCCTTCCACATTCATAACAAGCAGGACATTCCCTTATCGGATGAGGCCCTCCACAATGATAACATCCGATTCCCCCAAACTACTCCCTTGTGTATGTCCCTATTTGATTGTGTATTGCTCCTACGGTCCCCCATGCGACGAAAATCCGGTCGTCGACCACTGAATCTAGAAGATGATGGAACTCCTCTTGACTTAAATTGATCACCCCTTGGTTTCAGACTATTGGAGGTTGAATTCTGTGGGGGCACTGACGGTGGTATTGCGTCTGGATATGCGCCTACTCCCAACTCTGCCAATTCAGCTCGTGTAAGGGAGTCGTCAAAGGAAGTAGGGCCATTAGTAATCACCCTGTCATATAGTTCAGGCCTCAAACTTTTCAAGAAGTGCCTCATCTTTGCTTAAGTGTTTGTGGCGATATGAGGCACATATCTTAGTAACGAAGAGTAGTGAAGAGCATAGTCTGATACTGCCATGTTGCCCTGTTTCAAATTGGTGAATTCGTCCTCTTTAATTTGTCGTGCAGCAGCCGAAAAGTATCGGGTTAGGAACCGAGTCCTAAATAATCCCCAGTTGATCTCGTGCCCTTGAGCCTCTTGTTCCATTACGGTTGTCTTCCACCACATCAACGCCTTCTTGGCGAGTTGGAACTCGACTAATCGGATCCAAGACGATTTTGCACAAGGGGCCGCTACAAAGATCTGTTCCAACCTTTCCAACCATTCTTCGGCATGTTCCCCAGTCTCAGTCCCTTCAAACATCGGCGGTCGGAATGCAAATTGAGTCAAACTCAGTTCTCCTGGCAACAACTGCTGTTCCATCAGCTCTTGACCCAAGGCAGGCGGAGGTAGAGGATTGGTATGTCCAACACTTGCATTAACACTCACAGCATCGCCTATCTCAATGTTTGCTGCCATGCTGTAACACAAGGGTTAACAACAATTCCAAAACAATATATATGCTACACCGTTAGATAACATGAATGACAATAAGCATGTTAGTATAACAATTATATACATCAATATGCACCACATGCATAAACATGTCCAATATAAACATCTAGCCACCATGCTAAGGCTACCCTTCACTCGTTCCCAGGTTCTCTAACCACTGCTCTGATACCACTAATGTAAGGACCCTAAGGCCTTAAGTGAAGAATTATGTACAATTAGGACTAAGTATATAAATCAGAGTATAAAATCCATGTTGAGGCTTTGAGCTTTAAGGATTACATGCCAAAATAATATAACTTCCAAAATGGATTAATTACATTCCCAACATGAAAGAATGTCAACCCTATAGTTTCACACCTCTCC
The DNA here is from genome assembly GCA_907163345.1 of Haberlea rhodopensis. Classification (NCBI taxonomy): domain Eukaryota; kingdom Viridiplantae; phylum Streptophyta; class Magnoliopsida; order Lamiales; family Gesneriaceae; genus Haberlea; species Haberlea rhodopensis. Next base: position 4,558,524 of record CAJQUN010000007.1, read on the forward strand.
TAGAGTATGAACTATACAAAAGAACTTCAATGTCCTATCCAATAGCACTCTTCAAGCTCATCGCGTCAACCCCGGTTCATAGTCCTTTTCTCCCAAAATGTACCTACGGGAACAACCCCACCATGAGCATATACAACATTCCTCAACAAAACTCAAGGACAATAATATAAATAATTGCATGAAACGTATATCATGTATACTCCCTGAATTGCCGCATTGCCGCATTTACATATTCTCGTCGGTCGTTCCTTTTTCATAACTCATGTACATGGTCATTAGTGCATAAGATAAGTGATCGTCTCCGTATTTCATTCATATACCACAATACTCATCGATAATCACATAACCAATATGATGATTCCGGTCTTGTTATAACATCAGTATTTTAGCACCAACGGCAAACATCATAATTCCATCGCTTCATATGACAGCGGCAAGTACTACATCCATCACTCAAATATAACAACCACCGGAATATCAATCATTCCCAAACACATAACAATGCACAATGCATAGACCCAATTAATATAATCTCGTCAGCAATTGCTCGTACGTCTCACTACGTACCTTTCTTCCAAAAGTGGAGATGTCATGGGACTTTATCTCCTTTGTTGTGTGGCTACCTGGGATGGTTCTACACAATCATACAAACCAATATTAGAAGCCAATAATAGTCCAATACCAAAAATCCCACAAAAATAATTAAAAATTGCACTTTTTGGTGACTCGCGATCGATCGCCACAAGGCCCCGATCGATCGCGAGATCACATTGTCCGAAATCCCAAAATTCTATACTCGGCGATCGATCGCCAGCCCCGCCGATCGATTCGCCCAAATGTGGCGATCGATCGCCAAACGCTACTGGAGCGTACTGTCTGCGCGTGATCGATCGCCAGAAACGGGCGATCGATCGCCGCTTCCTGCACTTTGAAAAAACACCATTTTTGCACCATATTTTCTTCCCCAACAACACCAACACATAAATCATCAAACCAATAACATACAAACACCATAAATCTTCAATATACACCTTAAAATAACCAAAAACTTGACGCCCAACCAAAAACAACATCAACCCAAAACAAACCCATTTCAAAATCAAAAATACCAACCCAAAACAACACCAAACCTTACAAAAACAAGGAAGGATCTATACCATTCATAGACCTTACCAAGAATCACACAAATGGAGTCTTTGCAAAGATTTCTCATTGCCAAAAACGAAAATGGGTTTGGGGATAGGTTTTGGGGGGGGGGGGGGGGGGGGGGGTGAAATGGATTGGTAAAGAGTGATGGGGGGTGAGTGGAGTAGTGGGGGGTTTTAATTAAAAACTTGAACCCCAATAATTAGCATGATGTATAAAATACCCCAACATGATATTTTAAAAACATTTTCCCAAAAATGCACCAAAACCTCAATTAAATACATGCATCCCAGATAATTAACAATCATCACAATTAAACCATGCTAGTACCCAAATTCCCAACATGCATCACATGCACCCTGAAATGCATTACCAGGTCACGCCCACCATGTGACTAAGCATTTCGCCATCATAATTAATTCCAACACTAAATTAATTAATCACCATAATAATCACGTAAGCATAATTACTGCCCAAAATACATATAATTATTTCGGGGATATCATAGTGTTGCTAGATACCGCTCATTGCTGGTGACATAAAATAAGATTTCATGTCACTGCAACGTTGTAAGATCCTAACGAGTCGCACAAAAGTTTAAATCGATAAAGGGAGATATAATTCATTGGATGAATTAATTTGATTAGGAAGAGTACTAATCAAATAATAAGATATATATGCATAATATATATTGGGTCGATTATATATATATATATATCAGATATATATATATATATATATATATATATATATATATATATATATATATATAAATTTGATATATATAAACGTACGTATATAAAGTGAGATGGGCCAAGGTGTTTTTTGAAAACCCTATTATGATATAGCCGCCTCATTTTCCGAGTATATATATATATATATATATATATATATATACAAGTATGCTAAAAGGCTTACGGTGGATTTTACGTTAATCAGATTAACTAAAACTCTAAACCTAACAGGTGTAGCCGTCACCTTAGCTCTTAGTTTTCGTCCATGTTCTTTCTGTTGAATTATCAAGTCTAGCAACTTGATATTGCAACGTCCTTTATCGAGCTTGATCACGTGGATACCGTAGAGGCAAAGTTGCAAAGCTTTACTTGTGACTCATGGACTTCCAGCTTCGAGGATTCTGCATCAAACACGCTACAAATGTATAACTCTTGACACCCGATATGTATACTTCGTATAGGTCCATGGATGGAATCCAAAATTTTTTTTATTCCGCTGCGTTGTTTGCATGTAGTATTCCTATCAGTGGCATCAGAGGGTGTACGAAGCTCATATCAGGGCTATGTGATAAATTGTTTTATCATGCTTTGAGTTATCGTTATCATGCTGAAACTGTATCGATTATAAAAGCATATATTGTAAGGACCCTAGTTCCTTAAGTGCGGATTAAGGGCATAATTAGAGCTAATATAAATTATTAGAGTAAAATAATCGTGTTGAGACTATGAGCCTTAAGAGTTACATGCCAAATCAAGGACTATCAATGGATTAATTACATTTCCAAATCAAAATGAATGTTATCAACTATAGTTTTACACTACTCCTAGAGTAGACACTATAGAAAAGTAATCCTGTCCTTCTTTTCCCAAAAGTGTTCTTCTCAAGCTCACCGCCTCAACCCGCCTTAGTCATTCTTATCATGCCAAAAGTGTACCTACAAGGACAACCCCCAAACATGAGCAATAATATCATTCATATTCAACACAATATGAATATAAGGCGTAAATGCATAAATCACAATAAAACACTTCCTGTTTTTCCTATGCTTTTAAACGCTTCCAGTTTGGTTGTCCCTGTATCATAACTCATGAGTATAATCAATAGATTATTTAATGGTCTACACATGTCATGACATAATACCATTTCATCATTACCAAATACCAATCACCAATCCCTAGTCTGTTCATCACAATGTATTTTAATGCCCCTCGCTCATTTACATATAGGCGGCATAGAATAACCTCGCTTCAATGGACATGCGGCGCTCCCACCCCTCGCTTCACATTGAGCGGCAAATATTCTTTCCTCGCCCTATATGATAACCACGCTCAAATGTGACATGCGGCGCTCCCACCCCTCGCTTCACATTTAGCGGCAACAATTCGAAATAACGGCAAGCATTAAAATCATCAAGGGATGACCACGACTCATGGGATGTGCACCAATAACCATCATATGCATATACAATCATCATGCATAATTCGAAATGTATTTGCATCCACAATGCATAATCTCATATATACTCAATGCATAAACAATGAGTATATTAGATACATGTACCGTTGGGTGCCCGTACGTCTTCTACATACCTTTCCAAAAGTGGAATTGATATGGCTTCACTTCCTTGGTTGCGTCGCTACCTGGGATGGTTCTACACAATCACACAACCCCATATTAGAAGCCAAATAATAGTCAAATACCAAAAATTCGTCAAAAGAATTCATTTGCCAAAATTTCACTGCTGGCGATCGATCGCTTCGCTGAGGCGATCGATCGCCTCAAATTATGCTTCGCGGCGATCGATCGCGCCAAACATGGCGATCGATCGCCTACCTCATATTTTGACACTGCCCCTCGGCGATCGATCGCGCCATTTCAGGCGATCGATCGCCTACTCTGTGATTTTGGTACTGCCCATTGGCGATCGGTCGCCTCATTTCAGGCGGTCGATCGCCTCGCACAGACTCGCGATTTCCACCATTAATGCACACCAAAACCTTCCCAACTAATACCATTACTCCTCCCACCAACACAACAACATGTTAACACAATAAATCAACAAAATACACCTCAAGCAACACAAAAATCCAACACCCAACCAAAAAGATACCAATCCAAAATAACCCATTTCCAAAACCCCTTAAAACTATTTCAAATCCAATCCAAACACAACAAAAATAACATGGAGGCATCCATACCTCTTGGGGACTTCAAATCTCCCAATAAACTCCACAAATCAAACTTTTGGAAGGATTTCTCCCCACCTTTTTGCACAAAAACGAAAATGAGGAGAAGGAAGGGTTTGGGAGGTGAAATTTGGGAAAGTTAAAAAGTGAAGGTATAAAGGGGAATTGGGGTATAAGTGGGTTGGGTTTAATCTAAATTACACCCCCACAATTCTATGGTGTATAAAACACCCCAACATGATATTTTAAAAGGCATTTTACCATGATGCACCACAATCTCAAATAAATGCATGTTTCACCAATAAATGACTACCAACACATGTAAGTCATTAAAACACCCAATTATCCAACATGCATCCCATGCACCCCGAAATGCATTCCCGGTCACGCCTACCATGTGACTAAGCATTTCAACATGATTAATAAATCCAGCACATAATTAATCACCACCATAATTAATCATATAAACACAATTAATGTCCAAAACGCAATCAATTATTTCGGGGATATAACAATACTCCCCTACTTAAAAGATTTCGTCCTCGAAATCACATGCACTTACCCCAAAATGAAACTAAACATAATCACATACCAGAGAATAGTTCCGGGTAGTGCTGCACCATATGCCGCTCCGTCTCCCACGTAGCCTCCTTGACACCCCTGCAATCCCACTGAACCTTGATCATAGGTATCACTTTGTTCCGAAGTCTGCGGTCTACTCGATCCAAAATTCTAACAGGCCGTTCCACATAAGACACATCGGATTCTAACTGAACCTCGGAAGGCTGCAACACATGAGATGGATCGGCTCGTACTTCCGCAGCATCGATACATGAAACACATCATGTATACCGGATAAAGAAGGTGGCAGAGCTAGTCGGTAAGCCAAAGTGCCGATGCGCTGCAAAATCTCATACGGTCCAACATACCTCGGAGACAGTTTTCCGCGCATCCCAAATCGCACAACGCCTCTGAAAGGCGAGATCTTCAAAAAGACCTTATCTCCCAACTGAAATTCCAACGGTCTCCATCGTTTATTCGCATAAGCTGCCTGTCTGTCCTGGGCTGCTTTCATTTTCTGCCTTATCATCTTTATCTTCTCTTCCATTTCCCGAATCAACTCCGGTCCTACGACCGATTTGCGATCCAAATCATCCCAACACAAGGGTGATCTACACCGTCTGCCATAAAGGGCTTCGAAAGGGGCCATCTGAATGCTCGCCTGGTAGCTGTTATTATAAGAGAACTCTACCAAGGCCACTGAATCTTGCCAAGAAACATCGAACTCCAATACACAAGCCCTCAACATGTCCTCGAGCGTTTGGATGGTACGCTCGGTCTGGCATTCCGTCTGAGGATGATAAGCAGTGCTCAATCTAACTTCAGTTCCCAAGGCTGACTGAAGACCCTCCCAAAAATGAGATGTGAATCGTGGATCTCGATCCGACACTATAGAAATGGGGATCCCATGCAATCTCACCACATCTCGAATATACAGTTGAGCCATCCTCAAAAAGGTGAAGGTCATGCTATAGGGAATGAAATGAGCTACCTTAGTCAATCGATCCACAATCACCCAAAGAGCATCAAAACCTGAAGTTCTCCTCGGTAAATGAGTCACGAAGTCCATGGAAATGTGTTCCCACTTCCACTTCGGTATCTCCAAGCTTTTCAACTCGCCGCCAGGTCTCTGTCTCTCTGCCTTAACCTGCTGGCAGATCAAGCACCTCTTAACAAAAGCGACGACATCACTCTTCATTCTTTTCCACCAGAACTGATCACGCAGATCTTTATACATCTTCTTCCCGCCTGGGTGGATGCTAAGTCTGCTACTATGAGCTCGCTCCAAGATCCCTCTACGCAACACCGGTGTACTCGGAACCACCCAACGGTTACCCAATCTCAAGGATCCGTCATTAGCCACTCTGAATTTCGTTGGCTGACCAAGATGTACTAAAGATAACCATCTCTGAACCTCATCATCTAACTTCTGAGCTCTCCTGATGTTCTCATAGATATCTGGCTCAGCTAACAAGGTCGATACATGCACAGGTGATGCATCTATGTCGAAATCATAGCCTAGATGGCAATAGGAGGTCATCATAGCCGACAAATGGATGACATCCTCAGCAGAACTCCTCACTTTCCGGCTCAAAGCGTCTGCTGTCAAATTAGCTTTTCCGGGATGGTACTCAATCTCACAATCATAGTCCTTGAGTAAGTCCATCCACCTTCTCTGCCTCATGTTCAGCTCCGCCTGAGTGAATAAAAACTTGAGGCTCTTGTGATCCGTGTAAATGGTAAATGAAGTACCATACAAGTAATGTCTCCAAATCTTCAGGGCGAAGATGATACCGCCAATTCCAAGTCATGGACTGGGTATCTAGTCTCATGCGGCTTCAACTGCCTCGATGCATAAGCTACCACATGCTTATCTTGCATCAGTACACACCCAAGGCCCTGAAGTGATGCATCGGTATACAAAACAAATCTGGAGTTTTCCGTAGGAATCACTAATACTGGCGCCGTCGTCAAACGATGCTTCAACTCCTGGAAGCTCTCCTCACAAGCTTCTGACCAAAGGAATGGTACTCCCATCTGGGTCAACCGTGTCAACGGCTTGGCAATCTTCGAAAAACCCTCGACGAAACGTCGGTAATATCTCGCCAAACCAAGAAAGCTCCGTATCTCAGGTACAGAAGTGGGTGCAGCCCACTCCATCACAGCTTCAATCTTCCTGGGATCCACTAATATCCCGCTAGATATGACATGCCCCAGAAATACTACATTGCTCAACCAAAATTCACACTTGCTGAGCTTGGCATACAACTGGTGATCTCTGAGAATCTGGAGTACTGTCCTCAAGGGTTTCACATGCTCTTCCTCACTCCGGGAGTAGATGAGAATGTCCTCGATAAATACAATGACAAACTGATTAAGATACGGCTGAAACACTCTGTTCATCAGACTCATAAAGACCGCTGGAGCATTCGTCACGCCGAACGGCATCACTAGGAACTCATAGTGTCCATAAAGAGTCCGAAATGCCGTCTTCTGCACATCTTCCTCCCTGACTCGAATCTGATGGTACCCAGATCTCAAATCAATCTTGCTATATAACCTGGTACCCTGTAATTGATCAAACAAGTCATCAATCCTTGGGAGAGGATACTTGTTCTTCACTGTGGCTTTATTAAGTTGCCGGTAATCGATGCACAACCGCATCGAGCCATCCTTCTTTTCTACAAAAGAACCTGTGCGCCCCATGGCGATACGCTCGGGCGTATATATCCCTTATCAAGGAGGTCCTGCAACTGCTCCTTCAACTCTCTTAACTCTGCCGGTGCCATCCCGTAAGGTGCACGAGAGATAGCGGATGTCCCCGGTAATAACTCAATCCCAAACTTGACTTCTCTAGCCGGTGGTGTAAGGACCCCAAGCCCTTAACCCTTAATTAGTGTATTAACCACTATGTGTGGCACATGCTTTCATTAAAAGCCAATCGGGAAGCTCAGATGATACTTTACCATTGAATGGCAACTACAAAATTTCTTTAATATACAACATTAAGATCATCTCTACCCACAATTAGACTCACATGATCGCCCTTTACCACCCCTTGGTGCCCTTTTGCATTGTTGGTTTTTATAAAAATTTGGGCAGAGTCTCCCCATAAATAGAGCTATCCCAAAACACAAGCACATCACATCATATAATTCCCGGCCAGGGAATACACAATACTCAACAGAATATAAAACACAAAGTAAATTCCCAGCCAGGGAAGACACCACACACATAACGACACAAATGGGTCTCAACACCCACACAATACACCCATGAACTCTCATATCATTAGCAATTCTACTCTTAATTGCATGAAACATAGAATGAAAGAGAGAAAGGCTCATGCCTTTATATACAACACATATACAAGCATAACCGTGCTCACATGCGAGCATCATAAATGTGTATATAAACCTCGGGTGCATATGAGTACTCTATACGATACCGTGCTCCATCAAGCCCTGGTACCATGATCCTGTGAGTACATCCAATCAACAGCTCGAGCCCAGCTCCATAGCCATCGATGCACCTGTTCACCTGCCCCAACAGAGACAGCCCCCAACGGGGTGAGCATACCAATACACAAAATCTCATAATCACAATAATGAAATTCATAATTTACAACACAAGTAAATATTAATGAATTTAAATGATACTCCCTGGATGGCAACATCCTCATCCGGGATTCCGTGTACTGTCCATGTTCTCACAATCATCAAACTCATCAAATCTCATAAATCAGTAAATCAACACATTGATTTAACTCATAGCATGCCTGATTCTCAAGTATCAATAATTAATGATTCCAAATTCATTATACATGCAAACATAGATATCTCGATATCTAACACTGATTTTCAACTTTGCTACCACTCACAGATAGCTCAAATGCCTAGCATTTATTTTACAAATTCTCTATTTCACTTAGACATCTCACATGTCTCCTAACGAAGACATCTCACATGTCTCATCACGAATACATGATCCCACGATCATTCTCAGGCATCTCAAATGCCCTACCCTTTATTTTACAAATTCTCATTTATACTTAGACATCTCACATGTCTTACAATAGTCACATAAACCCAGTACCCCATACCTCTTATAAGGTCATACTACTCTAGTGTTACGCACACTTGTGGCAGTGATATCAAGACTAGGTCGTTCCATAGTCATATCGACACATACATATATATATAACCATACCCACAACCATCTAATGCAATTACAACACATTACGCATTTCACAATTGCTATCACACAAAGTAATGCTCGTACGTCGCACGTACCTTAATCTCCGAAGTTCGAGCCAAACCTTGCTCGAGTTCCATGCTCCGAGGAACGATGTGCTAACACGATAATTTAATTCACAATTAATTACGAACATGCAACTCATGCTCAAGCACACCCATAACCCTCAAAAAATATTGTCAACACAAGACAATAACCAATATCGAAAATTGCTCAAGAATTCCCCACAAATTTCGAATCTTAACAACACAAATCCAACCCAAATAATTACCATAATTCATCTAAAACATGAATTAATCAATTAACAACGAAAATCATCAACCCCAAGTCAAAATCCCCAATTTTCGATTCAAGCCCTAACTTCGAATCCAATTCCTCAATTTCGAACACAATCAAGCATCATAATGCATCAACAACATGAATTAATCAATCCATAACAAGAATCATCACTCCTTGTCAAAAGTCCCAATTTTTCGAACCCTAAATCACAAAAATCGAGTTGAAATTCGAACCAAATGCAACAAATATTTTCGAACTAAAAAGTCTGGAATCATCGACTCAAAAACATCACAAAAACGCCCCAAAACACAGGAAGAAAAGCCCCAAAAATCGTACCAAAATCGGGCCACAAAATCGGACAGAAACCAGTGACGAACCCTAGCGCTTTCTGCAGAAATTCGAGCTCGATTCTCGACGAAACTTCGAATTGTTGGTATGTTTAGAAGCGCCTGGAAGAGACGATCACGGCGGCGGGTCGGACGCGCCGAACGGCGGCCGGACGGCGGCGGGCGGAGGCCTTTTCTGCGCGGTGATCAAAGGGGATCGGGAATGGGTGTTGGCGCGGGGAGAGAGAAAGCGACGAGAATGGTGGGGAAAATGGTTCCAATAATTAAAATCTCGGGTTCAACTGGTATTTATAGCAAAAATACCCCGAAATACTAATATCCCCACAAATACATCATGATTCATTAAAAATCATCTGTTTTCGAAAGTTCTCTCTCTAACTCAAAAATCCCCTACCGGTGCCCACACACAGCACCCGAGATTCTGAGTCACACTAAAAACCCAACTCACAGGTTTTCACCGAAATGAGAATACGATCTCAACCTCGGGATCCAACGATCCCAACTACTCAAATAGACGAGCCCAGAAGGCCCAACACCTCGATTAAACTCCAAATCGCCACGTAAAACAACTTTACGGGTTATTAACACTCCGGGATTAACATCCATAATTTCTGGTCATCACAGGTGGGAATCCTGGGATCTCCTCTGGGAATACATCAGCAAATTCTGCTACCACTGTTACATCCTCAACTCTCAATTCTTTATTCTTCCCAGAGGTGTCCACGGCATAGATGAGATAGCCCATGTGGCCACGTTCCAACAATTGAGTCATCTTGATTGCTGAAATCAACGGAATCTTTGCACGAGAACCGTTGCCATAAAAAGTCCACTGTATTCCCGAATCAGGTCTGAACCTTACTGTTTTCTGCCGACAATCTACCACTGCCTGATATTTGTTCAGAATATCAATACCCACAATGCAGTCGAAGTCTGACATGCCTAACACAATCAAGTCTGTCTTCAACTCGTTGCCCTCAAAATAAATGAGGCAGTCTGCCATAAACTGATCGGCAACAACATTTCTTCCGGTGGGTGTCGAGACCATGAGAGGCGTGGGTAAAGAAGACGTGCGCATATGGTGTCTCTCAACAAAGCCAACAGACACAAAAGAGTGGGAGGCACCTGTATCTATCAAAATAAAAGCAGGGTACGTAAATAAATGACACGTACCGGCGATCACCTCCTCCGGGGCTGCCTGGGCCTGCTCTCTAGTCAGCGCATACACCTGTCCCTGGGACGGTCCCATTGTCTGACCTCCCGATGGTCGAGGCACAAACTGCTGTCTCTGGTGCACAGTCCTGTCATCAAATCTCGGCTGTTTCCCTGAAACTCTGACTGTCCTCCCCGAGTGGGGCAATACCGAGAGATGAGGCCCATCTTGCCACAACTATAACAGGCAGGGCACTTACTCGAAGAATGTGGCCCTCCACCATTGTCGCGCCTTAACTCCCCCGATCTATTTCCCTGCGTAGGCCCTCGGTTGGCTGACCAATTGTTCTTCTTGATCTCTTGCTTCTGACCATAAGATTTCTTCCCACTGAACCGTGAGGATGAAGAGGCACCACGAGGTTTAAATGGCTCTCCTCGGGGCCTCAAGCTATCAGTAGCTTGCCTCTGTTGTGGCACTTGTGGGGGTATAGCACTAGGATAGGCTCCAACTCCAATCTCCGCAAGCTCTGCTCTCGTGAGAGCATCGTCAAAGGAAGTGGGGTTATTGGTGATAACCCGGTCAAAAAGCTCCGGTCGCAACCCCTTCATAAAGTTCCTCATCTTTGCATGTCCACTGGTGGCAATGTGTGGAACATACCTCAGCAACGAGGAATAATGCATGGCATAGTCTGACACTGACATGTTCCCTTGTTTCAAGCTTGCAAACTCGTCTTCCTTCGTCTGTCTCGCCGCCGCAGAGAAGGACCGGTTCAGAAACCGGGTTCTGAAGAGCGTCCAATCGATCACTGCACCCTGTGCTCTCAGTTCCATTACCGTGCTCCTCCACCACATGGAAGGTTTCTTTGCCAACTGGAACTCCGCCAGCCTCAGCCATGCTGTAACAGCACAAGGAGCCGATACAAATATCTGTTCAAGCCTTTCTAGCCACTCCTCAGCCTCCTCTCCTGATTCTGTCCCCTCAAACCGGGGCGGGTGGTAAGACAGAAACTGAATCAAGCTGATCTCACCAGGTAGTAATAACTGAGCCACTGGTTCCATGCCTACAGCTGGTGGAGGTAGAGGGTTTGCCTGACCAATGCTAGCGTTCACGCTCCCAACATCACCAACCTCTTCATTAAGGTTCCCCACGTTCATAACAGCCATGCTGTAACACAAAGGTTAACAACAATTCCAAAATAATATATATGTTATGCCGTTAGATAACAGGAATGATAATAAGCATGTTAGTATAACAGTATATACAACAATATGCATCACATGCATAAACATGCTTCAAATGTAAGCACCTAGCCAATCCTGCTAAGGCTACCCTTCACTCGTTCCCGGAATCTCTAACCACTGCTCTGATACCACTAATGTAAGGACCCTAGTTCCTTAAGTGCGGATTAAGGGCATAATTAGAGCTAATATAAATTATCAGAGTAAAAATAATCGTGTTGAGACTATGAGCCTTAAGAGTTACATGCCAAATCAAGGACTATCAATGGATTAATTACATTTCCAAATCAAAATGAATGTTATCAACTATAGTTTTACACTACTCCTAGAGTAGACACTATAGAAAAGTAATCCTGTCCTTCTTTTCCCAAAAGTGTTCGTCTCAAGCTCACGGCCTCAACCCGCCTTAGCCCTTCTTATCATGCCAAAAGTTTACCTACAAGGACAACCCCCAAACATGAGCATTAATATCATTCATATTCAACACAATATGAATATAAGGCATAAATGCATAAATCACAATAAAACACTTCCTGTTTTTCCCATGCATTTAAACGCTTCCAGTTTGGTTGTCCGTGTACCATAACTCATGAGTATAATCAATAGATTATTTAATGGTCTATACATGTCATGACATAATACCATTTCATCATTACCAAATACCAATCATCAATCCCTAGTCTGTTCATCACAATGTATTTTAATGCCCCTCGCTCATTTACATATAGGCGGCATAGAATAACTCACTTCAATGGACATGCGACGCTCCCACCCCTCGCTTCACATTGAGCGGCAAATATTCTTTCCTCGCCCTATATGATAACCACGCTCAAATGTGACATGCGGCGCTCCCACCCCTCGCTTCACATTTAGCGGCAACAATTCAAATAGCGGCAAGCATTAAAATCATCAAGGGATGACCACGACTCATGGGATGTGCACCAATAACCATCATATGCATATACAATCATTGTAAGGACCCCTTAGCCCTTAACCCTTGATTAGTGTATTAACCACTATGTGTGGCACATGCTTTCAATAAAAAGTCAATCGGGAAGCTCAGATGATACTTTACCATTGAATGGCAATTACAAAATTTTTCTTTAATACTCAATGTTATAAGATCATCAGCCTAACAACAAATAGACTCATAAAGTTCGCCCATTACCATCCCCTTTGTGCCACTTTTTTTCATTGTGGACTTTTATAAAAAATTTGGGCAGAGTCTCCCCATAAATAGAGCTATCCCGAAATAAAAGCACAACACATAACATAATTCTCAGCCATCGAAAACATAATACTCATCAGAATACAGCAATACCAAGTAAATTCCCAGCCAGGGAAGACACATATGACAACAAAAGTGGGTTTCAACACCCACATAATACACCAATGACTCTCATATCATTAGCAATTCTACCCTTAATTGCATGCAACATAGAATGAAAGAGAGAAAGGCTCATGCCTTTATATACAACCCATATACAAGTATAACCGTGCTCACATGCGAGCATCATGAATGTGTATATAACCCTCAGGTGTATATAAGTACTCTATACGGTACCGTGCTCCATCAAGCCCTGGTACCACGATCCTGGGAGTACATCCAATCAACAGCTCGAGCTCAGCTCCACAGCCATCGATGTACCTGTTCACCTGCCCCAACAGAGACAGCCCCCAACGGGGTGAGCATACCAATACACAAAATCCCATAATCACAATAATGAAATTCATAATTTACAACAAAAGTAAATACTAATGAATTTTAAATGATACTCCCTGGATGGCAACGTCCTCATCCGGGATTCCGTGTACTGTCCCTGTTTTCACAATCATCAAACTCATCAAATCTCAAAAATCAGTAAATCAACACATTGATTTAACTCATCGCATGCCTAATTCTCGAGTATCAATAGATAGTGATTTCAAATTCATTATACATGCAAATATAGATATCTCAATATCTAATACTGATTTCACAACCTCACTATCAATCACAGATAGCTCAAATGCCTAGCATTTATTTTACCAATTCTCCATTATCCTTAGACATCTCAAATATCTTATAATGAATACATGATTCCACGATCATTCTCAGGCATCTCAATGCCCTACATTGGTCATATACATCCAGTACCCCATATACCTTGTAAGAGTTATCCTACTCTAGTGTCACGCACGCTTGTGGCGGTGATATCAAGATTTGGTCGTCCCTTGGCTATATCAACATATATATATAACCATACGCACAATTATTCAATGCAATCAAAATACATTATGCATTTCACAAATGCTCTCATATAAAGAAATGCTCGTACGTCGCACGTACCTTAAATCTCCGAAGTCCGAGCCAAAACTTGCTCGAGTTCCATGCCCCGAGGAACGATGTGCTAACACGATAAATAATTCACAATTATTTACGAACATGCAACCCATGCTCAAGCGCACCCATAACCCTCAGAAAAATTGTCAACACACGACAATTAATCATTTAAAGAACCCGGGGCAGGGCACATGCAGGGAGGGAAAACGAAGGAGACAATATCAAAAATTGCTCAAGAACTCCCCATAAATTTTCGAACCTTCACATCACAAATCGAACCCAATTATGCACCATAATTCATCTAAAACATGAATTAATCTATCAATAACAAGAATCACCACCCCCCTGCCAAAACACCCAAATTCGAACCCTAACCCCACGCAAGCAGCGTTAAATTCGAACCATAATGCATCACCAAAGAGACTCAAAAGCTGAACCATGTGAAGCATAAGAATTTATCCAAAAAACAGCAAGATTTTCGAAAAACAGAACACCAAAATTCAAACCAATGGCAACAAATTTTTGAACCACAAAGTATGAAATTTTTGGCCCAATTAACAGCATAAAACGCCCCAAAAACGCCTGAAGAAAAGCCCCAAAAACGTACCAAAAATCGAGCTCCAAATCGGACAGATTTGAATTTTCGAACCCTTGCGCTTTTCTGGCAAATCCGAACGCGATTCTCGACGAAACTTCAAATTACAGGTGGGAAAAGCTGCGCCTCGGAGAGTCGAAGCCAACGGTGGGTCGGACGCGCCGGATGGCGGCCGGACGGCGGCGGGCGCTGCGCTTGAAGCGGCGAGGGTCGAGGGAGATCGGGGAGGGCAGACGGGAAAGGGAAGAGAGAGACGGGTGAGGTGCTGAAAAAGGCTTCCAATAATTAAAATCTTGGGTTCAACTGGTATTTATAGCAAAAATACCCCGAAATACTAATTGCCCCACAAATACATCATGATTCATTAAAAATCATCTGTTTTCAAAAATTCTCTCTCTAACTCCAAAACCCCCTACCGGTGCCCACACAAAGCACCCCAGATCCCGAGTCACACTAAAAACCCAACTCTTAGGTTTTTCACCCAAATGAGAATACAATCTCAACCTCGGGAT
Organism: Haberlea rhodopensis; assembly: GCA_907163345.1. NCBI lineage: Eukaryota > Viridiplantae > Streptophyta > Magnoliopsida > Lamiales > Gesneriaceae > Haberlea > Haberlea rhodopensis. The sequence continues at coordinate 4,573,850 of CAJQUN010000007.1, forward strand.
CCAACGATCCCAACTACCCAAAAAGACGAGCCCGAAAGGCCCAACACCGCGATTAAACTCCAAATCGCCACCTAAAACAACCTTAGGGGTCATTAATACTCCGGGATTACCATCTATAATCCCTGGTCCTCACAATCATCATGCATAATTCGACATGAATTTGCATCCACAATGCATAATCTCATATATACTCGCATCCACAATGCATAAACAATGAGTATATTAGATACATGTACCGTTGGGTGCTCGTACGTCTTCTACGTACCTTTCCAAAAGTGGAATTGATATGGCTTCACTTCCTTGGTTGCGTCGCTACCTAGGATGGTTCTACACAATCACACAACCCCATATTAGAAGCCAAATAATAGTCAAATACCAAAAATTCGTCAAAAGAATTCATTTGCCAAAATTTCACTGCTGGCGATCGATCGCTTCGCTGAGGCGATCGATCGCCTCAAATTATGCTTCGCAGCGATCGATCGCGCCAAACATGGCGATTGATCGCCTACCTCATATTTTGACGCTGCCCCTCGGCGATCGATCGCGCCATTTCAGGCGATCGATCGCCTACTCTGTGATTTTGGTACTGCCCATTGGCGATCGGTCGCCTCATTTCAGGCGGTCGATCGCCTAGTACAGACTCGCAATTTTCCACCATTAATGCACACCAAAACCTTCCCAACTCATACCATTATTCCTCCCACCAACCCAACAACATGTTAACACAATAAATCAACAAAATACAGCTCAAGCAACACAAAAATCCAACACCCAACCAAAAAGATACAAATCCAAAATAACCCATTTCCAAAACCCCTTAAAACTATTTCAAATCCAATCCAAACATAACAAAAATAACATGGAGGCATCCATACCTCTTGGGGACTTCAAATCTCCCAATAAACTCCACAAATCAAACTTTTGGAAGAATTTCTCCCCACCTTTTTGCACAAAAACGAAAATGAGGAGAAGGAAGGGTTTGGGAGGTGAAATTTGGGAAAGTTAAAAAGTGAAGGTATAAAGGGGAATTGGGGTATAAGTGGGTTGGGTTTAATCTAAATTACACCCCACAATTCCATGGTGTATAAAACACCCCAACATGATATTTTAAAAGGCATTTTACCATGATGCACCACAATCTCAAATAAATGCATGTTCACCAATAAATGACTACCAACACATGTAAGTCATTAAAACACCCAATTATCCAACATGCATCCCATGCACCCCGAAATGCATTCCTGGTCACGCCTACCATGTGACTAAGCATTTCAACATGATTAATAAATCCAGCACATAATTAATTACCACCATAATTAATCATATAAACACAATTAATGTCCAAAACGCAATCAATTATTTCGAGGATATCACAATACTCCCCTACTTATAAGATTTCGTCCTCGATATCACATGCACTTACCCCAAAATGAAACTAAACATAATCACATACCAGAGAATAGTTCCGGGTAGTGGTGCACCATATGCCGCTCCGTCTCCCACGTAGCCTCCTTGACACCCCTGCGATCCCACTGAACCTTGATCATAGGTATCACTTTGTTCCGAAGTCTGCGGTCTACTCGATCCAAAATTCTAACAGGCCGTTCCACATAAGACACATCGGATTCTAACTAAACCTCGGAAGGCTGCGACACATGAGATGGATCCGGCTCATACTTTCGCAGCATCGACACATGAAACACATCATGTATAACGGATAAAGAAGGTGGCAGAGCTAGTCGGTAAGCCAAAGTGCCGATGCGCTGCAAAATCTCATATTGTCCAACCTACCTCGGAGACAGTTTTCCGCGCATCCCAAATCGCACAACGCCTCTGAAAGGCGAGATCTTCAAAAAGACCTTATCTCCCAACTGAAATTCCAACGGTCTCCATCGTTTATTCGCATAAGCTGCCTGTCTGTCCTGGGCTGCTTTCATTTTCTGCCTTATCATCTTTATCTTCTCTTCCATTTCCCGAATCAACTCCGGTCCTACGACCGATTTGCGGTCCAAATCATCCCAACACAAGGGTGATCTACACCGTCTGCCATAAAGGGCTTCGAAAGGGGCCATCTGAATGCTCGCCTGGTAGCTGTTATTATAAGAGAACTCTACCAAGGCCACTGAATCTTGCCAAGAAACATCGAACTCCAATACACAAGCCCTCAACATGTCCTCGAGCGTTTGGATGGTACGCTCGGTCTGGCCATCCGTCTGAGGATGATAAGCAGTGCTCAATCTAACTTCAGTTCCCAAGGCTGACTGAAGACCCTCCCAAAAATGAGATGTGAATCGTGGATCTCGATCCGACACTATAGAAATGGGGATCCCATGCAATCTCACCACATCTCGAATATACAGTTGAGCCATCCTCAAAAAGGTGAAGGTCATGCTATAGGGAATGAAATGAGCTACCTTAGTCAATCGATCCACAATCACCCAAAGAGCATCAAAACCTGAAGTACTCCTGGGCAAATGAGTCACGAAGTCCATGGAAATGTGTTCCCACTTCCACTTCGGTATCTCCAAGCTTTTCAACTCGCCGCCAGGTCTCTGTCTCTCTGCCTTAACCTGCTGGCAGATCAAGCACCTCTTAACAAAAGCGACGACATCACTCTTCATTCTTTTCCACCAGAACTGATCACGCAGATCATTATACATCTTCTTCCCGCCTGGGTGGATGCTAAGTCTGGTACTATGAGCTCGCTCAAAGATCCCTCTACGCAACCCCGGTGTACTCGGAACCACCCAACGGTTACCCAATCTCAAGGATCCGTCATCGGCCACTCTGAATTTCGTTGGCTGACCAAGATGTACTAAAGATAACCATCTCTGAACCTCATCATCTAACTTCTGAGCTCTCCTGATGTTCTCATAGATATCTGGCTCAGCTAACAAGGTCGATACATGCACAGGTGATGCATCTTTGTCGAAATCATAGCCTAGATGGCAATAGGAGGTCATCATAGCCGACAAATGGATGACATCCTCAGCAGAACTCCTCACTTTCCGGCTCAAAGCGTCTGCTGTCAAATTAGCTTTTCCGGGATGGTACTCAATCTCACAATCATAGCCCTTGAGTAAGTCCATCCACCTTCTCTGCCTCATGTTCAGCTCCGCCTGAGTGAATAAAAACTTGAGGCTCTTGTGATCCGTGTAAATGGTAAATGAAGTACCATACAAGTAATGTCTCCAAATCTTCAGGGCGAAGATGATAGCCGCCAATTCCATGTCATGGACTGGGTATCTAGTCTCATGCGGCTTCAACTGCCTCGATGCATAAGCTACCACATGCTTATCTTGCATCAGTACACACCCAAGGCCCTGAAGTGATGCATCGGTATACAAAACAAATCTGGAGTTTTCCGTAGGAATCACTAATACTGGCGCCGTCGTCAAACAATGCTTCAACTCCTGGAAGCTCTCCTCACAAGCTTCTGACCAAAGGAATGGTACTCCCATCTGGGTCAACCGTGTCAACGGCTTGGCAATCTTCAAAAAACCCTCGACGAAACGTCGGTAATATCCCGCCAAACCAAGAAAGCTCCATATCTCAGGTACAGAAGTGGGTGCAGCCCACTCCATCACAGCTTCAATCTTCCTGGGATCCACTAATATCCCGCTGCTAGATATGACATGCCCCAAAAATACTACACTGCTCAACCAAAATTCACACTTGCTGAGCTTGGCATACAACTGGTGATCTCTGAGAATCTGGAGTACTGTCCTCAAGTGTTTCACATGCTCTTCCTCACTCCGGGAGTAGATGAGAATGTCCTCGATAAATACAATGACGAACTGATCAAGATACGGCTGAAATACTCTGTTCATCAGACTCATAAAGACCGCTGGAGCATTCGTCACGCCGAACGGCATCACTAGGAACTCATAGTGTCCATAAAGAGTCCGAAATGCCGTCTTCTGCACATCTTCCTCCCTGACTCGAATCTGATGGTACCCGGATCTCAAATCAATCTTGCTATATAACATGGTACCCTGTAACTGAACAAACAAGTCATCAATCCTTGGGAGAGGATACTTGTTCTTCACTGTGGCTTTATTAAGTTGCCGATAATCGATGCACAACCGCATCGAGCCATCCTTCTTTTTTTACAAAAAGAACCGGTGCGCCCCATGGCGATACGCTCGGGCGTATATATCCCTTATCAAGGAGGTCCTGCAACTGCTCCTTCAACTCTCTTAACTCTGCCGGTACCATCCTGTAAGGTGCACGAGAGATAGCGGATGTCCCCGGTAATAACTCAATCCCAAACTCGACTTCTCTAGCCGGTGGGAATCCTAGGATCTCCTCTGGGAATACATCAGCAAATTCTGCTACCACTGGTACATCATCAACTCTCAATTCTTTATTCTTCCCAGAGGTGTCCACGGCATAGATGAGATAGCCCGTGTGGCCACGTTCCAACAATTGAGTCATCTTGATGGCTGAAATCAACGGAATCTTTGCACGAGAACCGTTGCCATAAAAAGTCCACTGTATTCCCGAATCAGGTCTGAACCTTACTGTTCTCTGCCGACAATCTACCACTGCCTGATATCTGTTCAGAATATCAATACCCACAATGCAGTCGAAGTCTGACATGCCTAACACAATCAAGTATGTCTTCAACTCGTTGCCCTCAAAATAAATGAGGCAGTCTGCCATAAACTGATCGGCAACAACATTTCTTCCAGTGGGTATCGAGACCATGAGAGGCGTGGGTAAAGAAGACGTGCGCATATGGTGTCTCTCCACAAAGCCAACAGACACAAAAGAGTGGGAGGCACCTGTATCTATCAAAATAAAAGCAGGGTACGTAAATAAATGACACGTACCGGCGATCACCTCCTCCGGGGCTGCCTGGGCCTGCTCTCTAGTCAGCGCATACACCTGTCCCTGGGACGGTCCCACTGTCAGACCTCCCGATGGTCGAGGCACAAACTGCTGCCTCTGGTGCACTGTCCTGTCATCAAATCTCGGCTGTTTCCCTGAAACTCTGACTGTCCTCCCCGAGTGGGGCAATACCGAGAGATGTGGCCCATCTTGCCACAACTATAACAGGCAGGGCACTTACTCGAAGAATGTGGCCCTCCACAATTGTCGCACCTAAACTCCCCCGATCTATTTCCCTGCGTAGGCCCTCGGTTTGCTGACCAATTGTTCTTCTTGATCTCTTGCTTCTGACCATAAGATTTCTTCCCACTGAACCGTGAGGATGAAGAGGCACCACGAGGTTTAAATGGCTCTCCTCGGGGCCTCAAGCTATCAGTAGCTTGCCTCTGTTGTGGCACTTGTGGCGGTATAGCACTAGGATAGGCTCCAACTCCAATCTCCGCAGGCTCTGCTCTCGTGAGAGCATCGTCAAAGGAAGTGGGGTTATTGGTGATAACCCGGTCAAAAAGCTCCGGTCGCAACCCCTTCATAAAGTTCCTTATCTTTGCATGTCCACTGGTGGCAATGTGTGGAACATACCTCAGCAACGAGGAATAATGCATGGCATAGTCTGACACTGACATGTTCCCTTGTTTCAAGCTTGCAAACTCGTCTTCCTTCGTCTGTCTCGCCGCCGCAGAGAAGTACCGGTTCAGAAACCGGGTTCTGAAGAGCGTCCAATCGATCACTGCACCCTGTGCTCTCAGTTCCATTACCGTGCTCCTCCACCACATGGAAGGTTTCTTTGCCAACTGGAACACCGCCAGCCTCAGCCATGCTGTAACAGCACAAGGAGCCGATACAAATATCTGTTCAAGCCTTTCTAGCCACTCCTCAGCCTCCTCTCCTGATTCTGTCCCCTCAAACCGGGGCGGGTGGTAAGACAGAAACTGAATCAAGCTGATCTCACCAGGTAGTAATAACTGAGCCACTGGCTCCATGCCTACAGCTGGTGGAGGTAGAGGGTTTGCCTGACCAATGCTAGCGTTCACGCTCCCAACATCACTAACCTCTTCATTAAGGTTCCCCACGTTCATAGCAGCCATGCTGTAACACAAAGGTTAACAACAATTCCAAAACAATATATATGTTATGCCGTTAGATAACAGGAATGATAATAAGCATGTTAGTATAACAGTATATACAACAATATGCATCACATGCATAAACATGCTTCAAATGTAAGCACCTAGCCAATCCTGCTAAGGCTACCCTTCACTCGTTCCCGGGTTCTCTAACCACTGCTCTGATACCACTAATGTAAGGACTCTAGTTCCTTAAGTGCGGATTAAGGGCATAATTAGAGCTAATATAAATTATCAGAGTAAAATAATCGTGTTGAGACTATGAGCCTTAAGAGTTACATGCCAAATCAAGGACTATCAATGGATTAATTACATTTCCAAATCAAAATGAATGTTATCAACTATAGTTTTACACTACTCCTAGAGTAGACACTATAGAAAAGTAATCATGTCCTTCTTTTCCCAAAAGTGTTCTTCTCAAGCTCACCGCCTCAACCCGCCTTAGCCCTTCTTATCATGCCAAAAGTGTACCTACAAGGACATCCCCCAAACATGAGCAATAATATCATTCATATTCAACACAATATGAATATAAGGCGTAAATGCATAAATCACAATAAAACACTTCATGTTTTTCCCATGCATTTAAACGCTTCCAGTTTGGTTGTCCCTGTACCATAACTCATGAGTATAATCAATAGATTATTTAATGGTCTACACATGTCATGATATAATACCATTTCATCATTACCAAATACCAATCACCAATCCCTAGTCTGTTCATCACAATGTATTTTAATGCCCCTCGCTCATTTACATATAGGCGGCATAGAATAACCTCGCTTCAATGGACATGCGGCGCTCCCACCCCTCGCTTCACATTGAGCGGCAAATATTCTTTCCTCGCCCTATATGATAACCTCGCTCAAATGTGACATGCGGCGCTCCCAGCACTCGCTTCACATTTAGCGGCAACAATTCAAATAGCGGCAAGCATTAAAATCATCAAGGGATGACCACGACTCATGGGATGTGCACCAATAACCATCATATGCATATACAATTATCATGCATAATTCGACATGTATTTGCATCCACAATGCATAATCTCATATATACTCGCATCCACAATGCATAAACAATGAATATATTAGATAGATGTACCGTTGGGCACCCGTACGTCTTCTACGTACCTTTCCAAAAGTGGAATTGATATGGCTTCACTTCCTTGGTTGCGTCGCTACCTAGGATGGTTCTACACAATCACACAATCCCATATTAGAAGCCAAATAATAGTCAAATACCAAAAATTTGTCAAAAGAATTCATTTGCCAAAATTTCACTGCTGGCGATCGATCGCTTCGCTGAGGCGATCGATCGCGCCAAACATGGCGATCGATCGCCTACCTCATATTTTGACACTGCCCCTCGGCGATCGATCGCGCCATTTCAGGCGATCGATCGCCTACTCTGTGATTTTGGTACTGCCCATTGGCGATCGGTCGCCTCATTTCAGGCGGTCGATCGCCTCGCACAGACTCGCGAGTTTCCACCATTAATGCACACCAAAACCTTCCCAACTCATACCATTACTCCTCCCACCAACCCAACTGTAAGGACCCTAATTCCTTAAGTGCGATTCAAGGGCATAATTAGAGCTAACATATAAAATCAGAGTGTAAATGATCGTGTTGAAACAATGAGCCATAAGAGTTACAAGCCAAAATAAGGACTATCAATGGATTAATTACACTTCCAATCAAAATAATGAATGTTATCCACTATAGTTTTACACTACTCCTAGAGTAGACACTATAGAAAAGTAATCATGTCCTTCCTTTCCCAAAAGTGTTCTTCTCAAGCTCACCGCCTCAACCAGTCTTAGCCCATCTATCGTGCCAAAATATACCTACAAGGACAACCCCCAAACATGAGCAATGATATCATTCATATGCAACACAATATGAATATAAAGCGTAAATGCATAAATCATAATAAAACACTTCCTGTTTTCCCCATGCATTTTAAACGCTTCCAGTTTGGTTGTCCCTGTACCATAAATCATGAGTATAATCAACAGATTATTTAATGGTCTACACATGTCATGACACAATACCATCTCATCAAAACAAAATACCAATCACCAATCCCTAGTCTGTCCATCACAATGTATTTTAATGCCCCTCGCTTATTTACATATAGGCGGCATAGAATAACCTCGCTTCAATGGACATGCGGCGCTCCCACCCCTCGCTTCACATTGAGCGGCAAATATTCTTTCCTCGCCCTATATGATAACCACGCTCAAATGTGACATGCGACGCTCCCACCCCTCGCTTCACATTTAGCGGAAACAAACCAAATAGCGGCAAGCATTAAAATCATCAAGGGATGACCACGACTCATGGGATGTACACCAATAACCATCATATGCATATACAATCATCATGCATAATTCAACATGTATTTGCATCCACAATGCATAATTCCACATATACTCGCATCCACAATGCATAAACAATGAGTATATTAGATACATGTACCGTTGGGTGCCCGTACGTCCTCTACGTACCTTTCCAAAAAGTAGGATGTGGTAGGACTTCAATTCCTTGGCTGTGTCGACACCTGGGATGGTTCTACATATTCACACAAATCAATATTAGAACCCAATAATAGTCCGATACCAAAAATCCTACAATAAAATCCAAAAACATCATATTTTGTGACACGCGATCGATCGAGGCAAAGGGCCGATCGATCGCGAGATCACACTGCCTGAACATCAATTTTTGCTCTTTCGGCGATCGATCGCCACATTTGGCGCGATCGATCGCCACCCTCGCCGATCGATCGCCCAAATGTGGCGATCGATCACCATAAGCTTCTGGAGCACACTGCCTTCTCGCGATCGATCGCCAAAAACGGGCGATCGATCGCCGAGCCCTGTGTCGCGAAAAATCGCCATTAATGCTTCCAAACTCCATTCCAATCCATACCAACTCCTCTACCAACAAACCAATAACATTAAACACATAATAACCTTCCATAAACACTTTAAACATCTCAAAAACTCAACATTCAACCAAAGTAATACCAACCCCAACAAACCCTTTTCAAAACCCTTCAAAACCATTTCAAACTCAAATAAAACACTACAAAATCAACAATGAGGTATCCATACCTCTTGGGGACTTCAAATCTCCCAATAAACTCCACAAATCAAGGTTTTTGGAAGGATTCTCTTCCCCCTAAGCTCAAACTCGAAAATGAGGAGAGAAGGGTTTGTGGGGAGTGATTTTGGGGGATTTAGTAAAGTGTTTTGGTAAAGGTGGGGGTAGAGGTTTTAAAACAAGTCCAATTGTATCCCCACAACTAACATGATGTATTAAACATCCCAACATGATATTTAAAAAGGCATTTCACCAAAATGCATCATAATCACAATTAAACTCATGCTTTCCATTTAATTGATAATCATAACAAATAAATCATGCTAATATACAATTCTCCCATCATGCACAACATGTACCCTGAAATGCACTCCCGGGTCACCCTTTCCATGTGACCATGCATTTCCATAAGATAAATAAATCCAACACATAATTAATTACCACCATAATTAATCATATAAACACAATTAATGCCCAAATTGCAATTAATCATTTCGGGGATATCACAATACTCCCCTACTTATAAGATATCCTCCTCGAAATCACATGCACTTACCCCCAAAAGAAACTAAACATAATCACATACCAGAGAATAGTTCCGGGTAGTGCTGCACCATATGCCGCTCCGTTTCCCACGTAGCCTCCTCGACACCCCTGCGATCCCACTGAACCTTGATCATAGGTATCACTTTATTCCGAAGTCTACGGTCTGCTCGATCCAGAATTCTAACAGGCCGTTCCACATAAGACACATCGGATTCCAACTGACCTCGGAAGGCTGTAACACATGAGATGGATCTGGCTCATACTTTCGCAGCATCGACACATGAAACACATCATGTATACCAGATAAAGAAGGAGACAAAGCCAGTCGGTAAGCTAAGGTGCCAATGCGCTGCAAAATCTCGTATTGCCCAATATACCTCGGAGACAGTTTTCCGCGCATCCCAAATCGCACAACGCCTCTGAAAGGTGAGATCTTCAAAAAGACCTTATCTCCCAACTGAAATTCCAACGGTCTCCGCCGTTTATTCGCATAAGCTGCCTGTTTGTCCTGGGCTGCTTTTATTTTCTGCCTTACCATCTTTATCTTCTCTTCCATCTCCCGAATCAACTCCGGTCCTCCGACCAATTTGCGGTCCAAATCATCCCAACACAAGGGTGATCTACACCGTCTGCCATAAAGAGCTTCAAAAGGAGCCATCTGAATACTCGCCTGGTAGCTGTTATTATAGGAGAATTCTACCAAGGCCACTGAATCTTGCCAAGAAACATCGAACTCCAATACACAAGCCCTCAACATGTCCTCGAGCGTTTGGATAGTACGCTCGGTCTGGCCATCCGTCTGAGGATGATAAGCAGTGCTCAACCTGACTTCAGTTCCCAAGGCTGACTGAAGACCCTCCCAAAAATGAGATATGAATCGTGGATCTCGATCGGACACTATGAAAATGGGGATCCCATGCAATCTCACCACATCTCGAATATACAACTGCGCCATCCTCAAAAAGGTGAAAGTCATACTATAGGGGATGAAATGAGCTACCTTAGTCAAACGATCCACAATCACCCAAATAGCATCAAAACCTGAAGTACTCCTCGGCAGGTGAGTCACGAAGTCCATGGAAATGTGTTCCCACTTCCACTTTGGTATCTCCAAGCTTTTCAACTCGCCACCAGGTCTCTGTCTCTCTGCCTTAACCTGCTGGCAGATCAAACACCTCTTAACAAAAGTGACGACATCACTCTTCATTCTTTTCCACCAAAACTGACCATGCAGATCTTTATACATCTTCTTCCCGCCGGGGTGGATGCTAAGTCTGCTACTATGAGCTCTCTCCAAGATCCCTCTACGCAACTCCGGCGTACTCGGAACCACCCATCGGTTATCCAATCTCAAGGATCCGTCATCGGCCACTCTGAATTTCGTTGGCTGACCAAGATGTACTAAAGATAACCACCTCTGAACCTCATCATCTGACCTCTGAGCTCTCCTGATGTTCTCATAGATATTAGGCTCAGCTAACAAGGTCGATACATGCACTGGTGATGCATCTATGTCAAAATCATAGCCTAGATGGCAATAGAAGGTCATCATGGCCGACAAATGGATGAAGTCCTCAGCAGAACTCCTCACTTTCCGGCTCAAAGCGTCTGCTGTCAAATTAGCCTTTCCAGGATGGTACTCAATCTCACAATCATAGTCCTTGAGTAAGTCCATCCACCTTCTCTGCCTCATGTTCAGCTCCGCCTGAGTGAATAAAAACTTGAGGCTCTTGTGATCCGTATAAATGGTAAACGAAGTACCATACAAATAATGTCGCCAAATCTTCAGGACTAAGATGATAGCCGCCAATTCCAAGTCATGGACTGGGTATCTAGTCTCATGCGGCTTCAACTGCCTCGACGCATAAGCTACCACATGCTTATCTTGCATCAGAACACACCCAAGGCCCTGAAGTGATGCATCGGTATACAAAACAAATCTGGAGTTTTCCGTAGGGATCACTAACACTGGCGCCGTGGTCAAACGGTGCTTCAACTCCTGGAAGCTCTCCTCACAAGCTTCTGACCAAAAGAATGGTACTCCCTTCTGGGTCAACTGTGTCAATGGCTTGGCAATCTTCGAAAAGCCCTCGACGAAGCGTCGGTAATATCCGGCCAAACCAAGAAAGCTCCGTATCTCAGGTACAGAAGTGGGTGCAGCCCACTCCATCACAGCTTCAATCTTCCTGGGATCCACTGATATCCCGCTACTAGATATGACATGCCCCAGAAATACTACACTGCTCAACCAAAATTCACACTTGCTGAGCTTGGCATACAACTGGTGATCTCTGAGAATCTGGAGCACTGTCCTCAAGTGTTTCACGCGCTCTTCCTCGCTCCGGGAATAGATGAGAATATTGTCGATGAACACGATGACGAACTGATCAAGATAGGGTTGGAATACCCGATTCATCAAGCTCATAAAGACCGCTGGAGCATTCGTCACGCCGAACGCCATCACTAGGAACTCATAATGTCCATATCGAGTCCGAAATGCTGTCTTCTGCACATCTTCCTCTCTGACTCGAATCTGATGGTACCCGGATCTCAAATCAATCTTGCTATATAATATGGTACCTTGCAACTGATCAAACAAGTCATCAATCCTTGGGAGAGGATACTTGTTCTTCACTGTGGCCTTATTCAGTTGCCGGTAATCGATACACAACCTCATCGAACCATCCATCTTTTTCACAAAGAGAACCGGTGCGCCCCATGGCGATACGCTCGGGCGTATATATCCTTTGTCAAGGAGCTCCTGCAACTGCTCCTTCAACTCTCTCAACTCTGCCGGTGCCATCCTGTAAGGTGCACGAGAGATAGCGGATGTTCCCGGTAACAACTCGATCCCAAACTCAACTTCTCTAGCCGGTGGGAAACCTGGGATCTCTTCTGGGAATACATCAGCAAATTCTGCTACCACTGGCACATCCTCAACTCTCAGTTCTTTATTCTTCCCAGACGTGTCCATGGCATAGATGAGATAGCCCGTGTGGCCACGTTCCAACAGTTGAGTCATCTTGATCGCTGAAATCAACGGAATCTTCGCACGAGAACCGTTGCCATAAAAAGTCCACTGAACTCCCAAATCAGATCTGAACCTCACTGTTCTCTGCCGGCAATCTACCACTGCCTGATATCTGTTCAGAACGTCAATACCCATGATGCAGTCGAAGTCTGACATGCCCAACACAATCAAGTATGCCTTCAACTCGTTGCCCTCAAAATAAATGAGGCAATCTGCCATAAACTGATCGGCAATGACATTTCTTCCAGTGGGTGTCGAGACCAAGAGAAGCGTGGGTAAAGAAGACGTGCGCATATGGTGTCTTTCCACAAAGCCCACAGATACAAAAGAGTGGGAGGCACCTGTATCTATCAAAATAAAAGCAGGGTACGTAAATAAATGACACGTACCGGCGATCACCTCCTCTGGGGCTGCCTGCGCCTGCTCTCTGGTCAGTGCATACACCTGTCCCTGGGACGGTCCCACTGCCTGACCTCCCGATGGTCGAGGCACAAACTGCTGCCTCTGGTGTACTGTCCTGTCATCAAATCTCGGCCTGTTGCCCTGAAACTCTGACTGTCCTCCCCAGGTGGGGCAATACCGAGAGATGTGGCCCATCTTGCCACAGCTATAACAGGCAGGGCACTTACTCGAAGAATGTGGCCCTCCACAATTGTCGCACCTTGGCTCTCCCGGCCTATTTCCTTGCATAGGCCCTCGGTTGGCTGACCAATTGTTCTTCTTGCCCTCTTGCTTCTGCCCAAAGAATTCTTCCCACTGAACCGTGAAGATGAAGAGGCACCACGAGGTTTAAATGGTTCTCCTCGGGGCCTCAAGCTATCATTAGCTTGCCTCTGTTGTGACACCTGTGGGGGTACAGCACTTGGATAGGCTCCAACTCCAATCTCCGCAAGCTCTGCTCTCGTGAGAGCATCATCAAAAGAAGTGGGGTTATTGGTAATAACCCGGTCAAAGAGCTCCGGTCGCAACCCTTTCATGAAGTTTCTCATCTTCGCATGTCCGTTGGTGGCAATGTGTGGAACATACCTCAACAACGAGGAATAATGCATGGCATAGTCTGACACCAACATACTCCCTTGTTTCAAGCTTGCAAACTCATCTTCCTTCGTCTGTCTCGCCGCCGCAGAGAAGTACCGGTTCAGAAACCGGGTTCTGAAGAGTGTCCAATCAATCACTGCGCCCTGTGCTCTCAGTTCCATCACCGTGCTCCTCCACCACATTAAAGGTTTATTTGCCAACTGGAACTCCGCCAGCCTCAGCCATGCTGTAACATCACAAGGAGCCGATACAAATATCTGTTCAAGCCTTTCCAGCCACTCCTCAGCCTCCTCTCCTGATTCTGTCCCCTCAAACTGGGGCGGGTGGTAAGACAGAAACTGAGTCAGACTGATCTCACCAGGTAGTAATAACTGAGCCACTGGTTCCATGCCTACTGCTGGTGGAGGTAGAGGGTTTGCCTGACCAATGCTAGCGTTCACGCTCCCTACATCACCAACCTCTTCATTGAGGTTCCCCGCGTTCATAGCAGCCATGCTGTAACACAAAGGTTAACAACAATTCCAAAACAAATATATATATGTTATGCCGTTAGATAACAGGGATGATAATAAGCATGTTAGTATAACAGGATATTCATCAATATGCACCACATGCATAAACATGCTTCAAATGTAAGCACCTAGCCAATCATGCTAAGGCTACCCTTCTCTCGTTCCCGGGTTCTCTAACCACTGCTCTGATACCACTAATGTAAGGACCCTAATTCCTTAAGTGCGATTCAAGGGCATAATTAGAGCTAACATATAAAATCAGAGTGTAAATGATCGTGTTGAAACTATGAGCCATAAGAGTTACAAGCCAAAATAAGGACTATCAATGGATTAATTACACTTCCAATCAAAATAATGAATATTATCCACTATAGTTTTACACTACTCCTAGAGTAGACACTATAGAAAAGTAATCCTGTCCTTCCTTTCCCAAAAGTGTTCTTCTCAAGCTCACCGCCTCAACCTGTCTTAGCCCTTCTATCGTGCCAAAATGTACCTACAAGGACAACCCCCAAACATGAGCACTGGTATCATTCATATGGAACACAATATGAATATAAAGCGTAAATGCATAAATCATAATAAAACACTTCTTGTTTTCCCCATGCATTTTAAACGCTTCCAGTTTGGTTGTCCCTGTACCATAACTCATGAGTATAATCAACAGATTATTTAATGGTCTACACATGTCATAACACAATACCATCTCATCAAAACCAAATACCAATCACCAATCCCTAGTCTGTCCATCACAATATATTTTAATGCCCCTCGCTTATTTACATATAGGCGGCATAGAATAACCTCGCTTCAATGGACATGCGGCGCTCCCACCCCTCACTTCACATTGAGCGGCAAATATTCTTTCCTCGCCCTATATGATAACCACGCTCAAATGTGACATGCGGTGCTCCCACCCCTCGCTTCACATTTAGCGGAAACAAACCAAATAGCGGCAAGCATTAAAATCATAAAGGGATGACCACGAGTCATGGGATGTACACCAATAACCATCATATGCATATACAATCATCATGCATAATTCAACATGTATTTGCATCCACAATGCATAATTCCACATATACTCGCATCCACAATGCATAAACAATGAGTATATTAGATACATGTACCGTTGGGTGCCCGTACGTCCTCTACGTACCTTTCCAAAAAGTAGGATGTGGTAGGACTTCAATTCCTTGGCTGTGTCGCCACCTGGGATGGTTCTACATATTCACACAAATCAATATTAGAACCCAATAATAGTCCGATACCAAAAATCCTACAATAAAATCCAAAAACATCATAATTTTTGACTCTCGATCGATCGCGGCAAAGGCCGATCGATCGCGAGATCACACTGCCCGAACATCAATTTTTGCTCTTTCGGCGATCGATCACCACATTTGGCGCGATCGATCACCACCCTCGCCGATCGATCGCCCAAATGTGGCGATCGATCGCCATAAGCTTCTGGAGCACACTGCCTTCTCGCGATCGATCGCCAAAAACGGGCGATCGATCGCCAAAAACGGGTGATCGATAGCCGAGCCCTGTGTCGCGAAAAATCGCCATTATTGCTTCCAAACTCCATTCCAATCCATACCAACTCCCCTACCAACAAACCAATAACATTAAACACATAATAACCTTCCATAAACACTTTAAACATCTCAAAAACTCAACATTCAACCAAAGTAATACCAACCCCAACAAACCCATTTCAAAACCCTTCAAAACCATTTCAAACTCAAATAAAACACTACAAAATCAACAATGAGGTATCCATACCTCTTGGGGACTTCAAATCTCCCAATAAACTCCACAAATCAAGGTTTTTGGAAGGATTCTCTTCGCCCCTAAGCTCAAACTCGAAAATGAGGAAGGAAGGGTTTGTGGGGAGTGATTTTGGGGGATTTAGTAAAGTGTTTTGGTAAAGGTGGGGGTAGAGGTTTTAAAACAAGTCCAATTGTATCCCCACAACTAACATGATGTATTAAACATCCCAACATGATATTTAAAAAGGCATTTCACCAAAATGCATCATAATCACAATTAAACTCATGCTTTCCATTTAATTGATAATCATAACAAATAAATCATGCTAATATACAATTCTCCCATCATGCACAACATGTACCCTGAAATGCACTCCCGGGTCACCCTTTCCATGTGACCATGCATTTCCATAAGATAAATAAATCCAACACATGATTAATTATCACCATAATTAATCATATAAACACAATTAATGCCCAAATTGCAATTAATCATTTCGGGGATATCACAATACTCCCCTACTTATAAGATTTCGTCCTCGAAATCACATGCACTTACCCCCAAAAGAAACTAAACATAATCACATACCAGAGAATAATTCCGGGTAGTGCTGCACCATATGCCGCTCCGTCTCCCACGTAGCCTCCTCGACACCCCTGCGATCCCACTGAACCTTGATCATAGGTATTATAATAAGCATGCTAGTATAACAGTATATACAACAATATGCATCACATGCATAAACATTCTTCAAATGTAAGCACCTAGCCAATCCTGCTAAGGCTACCCTTCACTCGTTCCCGGGTTCTCTAACCACTGCTCTGATACCACTAATGTAAGGACCCTAGTTCCTTAAGTGCGGATTAAGGGCATAATTAGAGCTAATATAAATTATCAGAGTAAAATAATCGTGTTGAGACTATGAGCCTTAAGAGTTACATGCCAAATCAAGGACTATCAATGGATTAATTACATTTCCAAATCAAAATGAATGTTATCAACTATAGTTTTACACTACTCCTAGAGTACACACTATAGAAAAGTAATCATGTCCTTCTTTTCCCAAAAGTGTTCTTCTCAAGCTCACCGCCTCAACCCGCCTTAGCCCTTCTTATCATGCCAAAAGTGTACCTACAAGGACAACCCCCAAACATGAGAAATAATATCATTCATATTCAACACAATATGAATATAAGGCATAAATGCATAAATCACAATAAAACACTTCCTTTTTTCCCATGCATTTAAACGCTTCCAGTTTGGTTGTCCCTGTACCATAACTCATGAGTATAATCAATAGATTATTTAATGGTCTACACATGTCATGACATAATACCATTTCATCATTACCAAATACCAATCACCAATCCCTAGTCTGTTCATCACAATGTATTTTAATGCCCCTCGCTCATTTACATACAGGCGGCATAGAATAACCTCGCTTCAATGGACATGCGACGCTCCCACCCCTCGCTTCACATTGAGCGGCAAATATTCTTTCCTCGCCCTATATGATAACCACGCTCAAATGTGACATGCGGCACTCCCACCCCTCGCTTCACATTTAGCGGCAACAATTCAAATAGCGGCAAGCATTAAAATCATCAAGGGATGACCACGACTCATGGGATGTGCACCAATAACCATCATATGCATATACAATCATCATGCATAATTCGACATGTATTTGCATCCACAATGCATAATCTCATATATACTCTGTAAGGACCCCAAGCCCTTAACCCTTGATTAGTGTATTAACCACTATGTGTGGTACATGCTTCTATACAAATCAATCGGGAAACTTAGATGATGCTTACAAAATTCCCTTAACATTCAACGTTATAAGATCATCTCTACTAACATATAGACTCATAGAGTTGCCCATTACCATCCCCATTTTGCCACTTTTCACATTGTGGACTTTTATAAAAATTTGGGCAGAGTCTCCCCATAAGTAGGGCTATCCCGAAATAAAAGCACAACACAATATATAGTTCCCGGCCAGGGAAAACACATACTCAACAGAACACAGCAACGCTAAGTAAATTCCCAGCCAGGGAAGACACCACACATAAGACAACATAGATGGGTTTCAACACCCACACAATACACCCATGACTCTCATATCATTAGCAATTCTACTCTTAATTGCATGCAACATAGAATGAAAGAGAGAAAGGCTCATGCCTTTATATACAACCCATATACAAGCATAACCGTGCTCACATGCGAGCATCATAAATATGTATATAACCCTCGGGTGTATATATGTACTCTATACGATACCGTGCTCCATCAAGCCCTGGTACCACAATCCTGGGAGTACATCCAATCAACAGCTCGAGCTCAACTCCAAAGCCATCGATGCACCTGTTCACCTGCCCCAACAGAGACAGCCCCCAACGGGGTGAGCATACCAATACACGAAATCTCATAATCACAATAATGAAATTCATAATTTACAACACAAGTAAATATTAATGAATTTTAAATGATACTCCCTGGATGGCAACATCCTCATCCGGGATTCCGTGTACTGTCCCTGTTCTCACAATCATCAAACTCATCAAATCTCATAAATCAGTAAATCAACACATTGATTTAACTCATAGCATGCCTGATTCTCAAGTATCAATAATCAATGATTCCAAGTTCATTATACATACAAATATAGATATCTCAATATCTAGTACTGATTTCTCAATTTCACTATCAATCATAGATAGCTCAAATGCCTAGCATTTATTTTACCAATTTCCCATTATACTTAGACATCTCACATGTCTTATAATGAGCACATGATCCCACGATCATTCTCAGGCATCTCAAATGCCGTACAATAGTCATATAGACTCAGTACCCCATATATATCAACACATATATGCATATAGCCATACCCACAACCATCTAATGCAATTACAACACATTATGCATTTCACAATTGCTATCACGTAAAGTAATGCTCGTACGTCGCACGTACCTTAAATCTCCGAAGTCCGAGCCAAACCTTGCTCGAGTTCCATGCTCCGAGGAACGATGTGTAAAAACACGATAAATTAATTCACAATTAATACGAACATGCAACCCATGCTCAAGCACACCCATAATCCTTATATAGAAAATTATTGTCAACCCACGACAATTTACCATTTACAAGACCCGGGGCAGGGCATACACAGGGAGGGAAAATCGAATGAGACAATATCAAAATCGCTCAAGAACCACCCCTAAATTCGAACCCTAACAACACCAATCAAACCCAAATAATCACCATAATTCATCTAACACATGAATTAATCAATTAACAACAACAATAATCATCCCCAAGCCAAACCCCCAATTTTCGAACAAGAACCCCCACGCAACAGCATCCAAAATTCGAACTATAAGCAACAATTTTTCGAACCATTAAAGTCTGAAATGAACGACCCAACAACACCATAAAAACGCCCCAAAAACACCAGAAAAATCGTGCCAAAAACATACCAAAATCGCGTCCCAAAAATCGGACAGAAATCCAGATCTGAACCCTACGCTTTCTGCAGAAATCCGAGCTCGATTCTCGACCAAACTTCAAATTGGTGGTATGGATAGGACCGCCTGGAAGAGACGAACACGGCGGCTGGTCGGACGCGCCGAACAGCGGCCGGACGGCGGCGGGTGGAGGCTTTTTCTGCGCGGTGGTTGAAAGGGGATCGAGAATCGGCGGGTACGGGGAGAGAGAAATGAGGTGCTGAAATGGTTCCGGTAATTAAAATCCCGGGTTCAATTGGTATTTATAGCAAAAATACCCCAAAATACTAATAGCCCCACAAATACATCATGATTCATTAAAAATCATCTGTTTTCAAAAATTCTCTCTCTAACTCAAAAACCCCCTACCGGTGTCCAAACCAAGCACCCGAGATTCTGAGTCACACTAAAAACCCAGCTCACAGGTTTTCATCGAAATGAGAATACGATCTCAACCTCGGGATCCCGCGATCCCAACTACTCAAATAGACGAGCCCAGAAGGCCCAACACCTCGATTAAACTCCAATTGCCACGTAAACAACTTTACGGGTTATTAACACTCCGGGATTAACATCCCTAATTTCAGGTCATCACATACTCGCATCCACAATGCATAAACAATGAGTATATTAGATAAATGTACCGTTGGGTGCCCGTACGTCTTCTACGTACCTTTCCAAAAGTGGAATTGATATGGCTTCACTTCCTTGGTTGCGTCGCTACCTAGGATGGTTCTACACAATCACACAACCCCATATTAGAAGCCAAATAATAGTCAAATACCAAAAATTCGTCAAAAGAATTCATTTGCAAAAATTTCACTGCTGGCGATCGATCGCTTCGCTGAGGCGATCGATCCCCTCAAATTATGCTTCGCAGCGATCGATCGCGCCAAACATGGCGATCGATCGCCTCATTTCAGCGATCGATCGCCTACTCTGTGATTTTGGTACTGCCCATTGGCGATCGGTCGCCTCATTTCAGGCGATCGATCGCCTAGTACAGACTCGCGATTTTCCACCATTAATGCACACCAAAACCTTCCCCACTCATACCATTACTCCTCCCACCAACCCAACAACATGTTAACACAATAAATCAACAAAATACACCTCAAGCAACACAAAAATCCAACACCCAACCAAAAAGATACCAATCCAAAATAACCCATTTCCAAAACCCCTTAAAACTATTTCAAATCCAATCCAAACACAACAAAAATAACATGGAGGCATCCATACCTCTTGGGGACTTCAAATCTCCCAATAAACTCCACAAATCAAACTTTTGGAAGGATTTCTCCCCACCTTTTTGCACAAAAACGAAAATGAGGAGAAGGAAGGGTTTGGGAGGTGAAATTTGGGAAAGTTAAAAAGTGAAGGTATAAAGGGGAATTGGGGTATAAGTGGGTTGGGTTTAATCTAAATTACACCCCACAATTCCATGGTGTATAAAACACCCCAACATGATATTTTAAAAGGCATTTTACCATGATGCACCACAATCTCAAATAAATGCATGTTTCACCAATAAATGACTACCAACACATGTAAGTCATTAAAACACCCAATTATCCAACATGCATCCCATGCACCCCGAAATGCATTCCCGGTCACGCCTACCATGTGACTAAGCATTTCAACATGATTAATAAATCCAGCACATAATTAATTACCACCATAATTAATCATATAAACACAATTAATGTCCAAAACGCAATCAATTATTTCGGGGATATCACATATATGATATGCTATAATCAACATATGAGATATGTTTGTGGGAAACTATCGGAAAAAATATATATGATATATTAACAAGTACGTATAAGATACATATGTGTGCGGGCGACCGACAAGACAGGGCGCGCGACTGCGCCAAACTTGGTCGGGCGACCGTGCTTGCAACTAGGCGGGCAATCGTGCAAGCCAAGGCGGCGACCGGTGCAAGCCAAGGCGGGCGACCGGTGCTTGCCAAAGTGGGCGACCGACGTGCATGGGTGGGCGACCAATGTGCATGGGCGGGTGTCCGAGGCATGTGATGCCCTGAGCGTGCGATAATTTTCCTAATTTTATTTTTACAGTTTATGAACATAGAATTAAATTTTAAAATGATTAGAATTTAATTCATTAATTTTATGTCCTAGCATATTTTATGTGTTGTTTGAGCATGGTGCATGGTTATAGCACTATGACCTATTAGATAGGAATTTTGTGAATGGTTGTAATTTTTAAATACGGCCTGCTTGTCGTGCCTTCTCTAGATTTTCTTAATGTATTCCCTCCCATATGCTCCCCCTCGAATGTAACTCGATGACTTCTCTATATCATGTAATTGTTATATAGTATAGTTGTAATTTTGTTGATGGAGATCAATCCCATTGGACCATGGTGCCGGGACGAGGAGGTCATTCACAAAAGCTAACTCAAGGTTAGGTGAAATATGGATCTTGGCCCACTAATAGTTTTTGAGGGTTGATAATTTTAACTAAATAGTGAGAGTTTCATTTAATATAAGACTTTATTAAATGATTAAAATCATAAACTTATTTTGCATATTTATATTGTAGATATCATGGCATCTAAAAACGTTACTAGTACACTATCATTGTGATCGGTCCTTGAGAAGGACAAATTGAATGGGACAAATTTCCTAGACTGGTATAGGAATCTAAGGATTGTCCTCAAACAAGAGAAAAAACAATATGTCCTAGAGGAACCCTTACATGGTGAGGAACCTCCCGTTACGGCTGCAAGGGCCGATAATGATGCTTACAAGAAGCATCAAAATGCCGCTCTTGATGTTGGTTGTTTAATGCTTGCAACCATGAACTCTGATATTCAAAAGCAACATGAGGAAATGGATGCGTTCAATATGATTGAACATCTAAAACAACTTTACCAATAACAAGCTAGACACGAGAGGTATGACGTCTCTAATGCGTTATATCAGTGCAGAATGGTAGAAGAAACCCTTGTTGGAACTCATGTACTCAAAATGATTGGATACATAGAGAATCTTGAGAAACTGGGTTTTTCGTTGGACCAATAGTTGGCCACTGACGTGATCTTGCAATCGTTGCCTGATAGCTATAGTCAATTTGTTCTGAATTACAATATGATTGAAATTGAGAAGACTCTACCACAGTTGCTTGGTATGTTGAGAACTTACGAAGCAAATACAAGAAGTCTAAGCCCACAAATGTTCTTATTGTGAATAAGAGCAAGGGAAAGGCTAAAGCAAACCTCAGCCCCATGCTACTGCACTTAAACCTAAGGGAGGAGTGGCTTAGGAAGGAAATTGCTTCCATTGCGGTGAGACCGGACATTGGAAGAGAAACTTCAAGTTATACCTGGAAGATCTTAAGAATACGAAGGGAAGTGTGACTTCTACTTCAGGTATTTTTGTTATAGAAGTCAATCTATCTACTTCTTCATCATGGGTATTAGATACAGGATGTGTTTCTCACATTTGTGTTAATGTGCAGGAACTCAAAAGGAGTAGAATGTTGGCGAAAGGCGAAGTTGACCTAAGAGTGAGAAATGGAGCAAGAGTTGCTGCATTAGCTATAGGAGATTATTCATTAACATTGTCTTCTTGTTTAATTTTAGATTTACAAGACTATTATTTTGTGTCATCGATTACTAGAAACATCATTACAATTTCTTGTTTTGATAATTTTAACTAAATAGTGGGAGTTTCATTTAATATAAGACCTTATTAAATGATTAAAACCATAAACTTATTTTGCATATATATATTGTAGATATCATGGCATCTAACAACTTTACTAGTACACTATCATTGTGATCGGTCCTTGAGAAGGACAAATTGAATGGGACAAATTTCCTAGACTGGTATAGGAATCTAAGGATTGTCCTCAAACAAGAGAAAAAACAATATGTCCTAGAGGAACCCTTACATGGTGAGGAACCTCTCGTTACGGCTGCAAGGGCCGATAATGATGCTTACAAGAAGCATCAAAATGCCGCTCTTGATGTTGGTTGTGTAATGCTTGCAACCATGAACTCTGATATTCAGAAGCAACATGAGGAAATGGATGCGTTCAATATCATCTAAAACAACTTTACCAATAACAAGCTAGACACGAGAGGTATGGCGTCTCTAATGCGTTATTTCAGTGCAGAATGGTAGAAGAATCCCTTGTTGGAACTCATGTACTCAAAATGATTGGATACATAGAGAATCTTGAGAAACTGGGTTTTTCGTTGGACCAAGAGTTGGCCACTGATGTGATCTTGCAATCGTTGCCTGATAGCTATAGTCAATTTGTTCTGAATTACAATATGATTGAAATTGAGAAGACTCTACCACAGTTGCTTGGTATGTTGAGAACTTACCAAGCAAATACAAGAAGTCTAAGCCCACAAATGTTCTTATTGTGAATAAGAGCAAGGGAAAGGCTAAAGCAAACCTCAGCCCCATGCTACTTGTGATATCCCCGAAAGGATTATGTGTAAACATGCTTTGATGTACTAATTTTATTGTGTTAAAGGCATGATTTAATTTGGGGTTATGGGTTATGCTTTATGTGGTAAAAGCATGTGATTATGTTGGGGAATTAAGGAATGTGGTTGGTGTAATATTTATTTTGATGATATGATTTAGGAGGCATGTTAGTTGTTTTTGATGATGTATTGATGTGGTAAAATTATAAAACATCAAAGAGGGATATTTTAATACATCGTATGAAATACCGGGACACAATTAAACACCACGAGGCCACCCAAACACACCACCCCCCCCCACTTGGCCACAACCCATGCCCCTACGCCTGTTTTCCGGAAAAACAGAGTTGGCCAAGGAGGACTTTTGGTCCATCTGAATTAAACACTTTCCCTCCTCCAAACTCTCATCCTTCTCTCCTAAACCTCGAAACACACTCAGGCAACAGGTAGGAAGAAGAAGATCACGTTTTATTGCTCTTTGCTTGAAGGAAAGTCGAACCAAAAAGTGGTGAGGAGTCACATATTTTTCCAGTTTTCAGATTTTTAAGCATATGTTTCCTTTGTAACAGATTTGGCATGCTAGTTTAAGGTTCGACAAAATCTTGTTATGAGTGCTTTATGTGATGTTTATGAAGCCCCTAGCATGTTTTGTTAAGTAACTTACATGCTTTATGTGTTAGATTTTCGTCTGTGACAAGAGCTCCTCGAAAATCTGGGCAAGGGAAGTGCCCTGTTTGTATGTTGAGTAGGAGTTTTATTATGAAGATTTGAAGCATTCTAGCTTAGGTTTTGAGTAAACCTTTGACGTGAATACATACATGGTAGTTTGGTGAAATTACCAGAATATTTGTTTGAGCATGAACTACGGGTTATGTGGTAGTTTCATTGTTATAAAGATGCATGTTCGAGAATTCTGGGTTGAGTAATTATGCCCTGTTTTTCAAAAGGTTGGTCGAGTACTGATGTAAATGGGTAATTGTAACGCATGTGGGTTGGCGTTTAGGGTATAAATTTGATATGAATACACTCAGGGTAGTGTATTGCAGCTGCTAGCATAATTGTTTAAGCATGTGGTGTATTTATATGCTAGATGTAAGGGTATGAAAATAGGTGTTCGAGAATTCTGGGATGGTGTTTCTCGAACAGAGCATCTCGATCGATCGAAATTTCATCTCGATCGATCGAGCGAGGCAGAACCTTGGCTTTGAAAGAAGGCGTCTTCTCGATCGATCGAGAAGAGGGGCCGATCGATCGAGAGACCCAGAATGTTGAAAAATATAAATTGTTATATTTTGTTAAATTTTTTGTTATTGGATTGTAATGAGTCATCTAATATTGTGTTGTACACTGGTGTAGAGCCTTCACAGACAGCTACACAGCGCAGGGGATAGAGTCCCGCAACACACTACATTTTGGAAAGGTACGTAAGCGACGTACGGGCATTCCAACGGTAACATGTATTATGTGTTTATTTATTTAACACAAGGTAAAGTAAGATATGCATAAGATGGTGCATGATGATTGATACATGTTGATATGCTTCGTTTTTGCATATGTATGTTGTGAAATATAAGAGGTGTATTGTGGGGTCCTCTTTACTTAATCCATTATGTATCCATTAAACATACATATGTGAGTCTGAATTAAGTAATGTACCATGCACGGATTAAGAGTTCATACTAGTTAAGTTGTTTACAAGGTTATCAAAAACCTAACAAACTAGACATAACATGTACATCAACAACCTAATCCAAAAGATCTCCTAGGCAGTGGTTCCCCTCGCAGCGGAAATCATGACTCACGCTCCCCACGTCTATGAGTCCCTACAGAAACATTCACACAATGAGTATAGATAACAAATATCTCAGTGCAATATCAAACCACAATATCAATATCAATGATAAAGCACAAATAAATCATCTAACGTGAATGTTCTGTATCATGCATCCACAAATGCACTATGTCATGACATGTCTCAACAATTTCCCTATTATCACGAGCCCCATATGATATGCCTAATCAGCTCAATATGTCAGTGGAACCACATCACATCTGCATATTAGCAGCACATATCATAGTACCATATCATCGGTGATAATAACCAGAGTATATACCCACACCAGGCGTATATCTCTCAAGCCAAAGCATATGTAGTATATCTATCGTGGCAACGATCCCAGCCAAAGCATATACCCCACCAGGCATATCTATCGAGGCATTGATCTCACCAAAGCATATACATATATCTATCAAGGCATCTATCCCAATCATATGAAATCCATGTATGAACATGCATATGAACTACCAATCATATGACACAAGATAACATAAATCATATGATATCAAAACCATAACATCATCATCGCATCATATCTATACTCCGTACGTCAACACGTACCTGTATTGCGACACAAACGATTTAAATTAGGCGTTCCTGTCTAATTGCCTCGTTGTCCCGTCCCTTGAGAGGATGCTACAACAATGCCAACAATATAACATGTTATCATAGGCTTAAAAATCAATTCTACAAAAATATAAAATTTTCAACATTCTGCCATCACCGATCGATCGCCTAAAATCTCGATCGATCGCCGAACTGTTCATGCTTCACCGATCGATCGCACAAAATCACCGATCGATCGCCACCTTGCACCGATCGATCGCCTCAAATCACCGATCGATCGCCTCATGCTCAAACAGCCTTAAACCTTCACTGGTCGCGGCGATCGATCGAGACCACAGCCGATCGATCGGCCCGATCAGAAAAAATGAGAAAATGGCGATTTTCAAGCTTATCTCCATGGTTCTTCTCCTATACCTCAAAGTTTAACATGTAAACATAATTCATGCAATCCCTAGTATCATATAAACATGTTTCTAACACCCTAGAAACAAATTCTTGGCAAAGAAACAAGTTATGATTCTAAGCATACATATTTGATATTCCAAGACACAAACTTCATTACCAACTACACAATTCAAGTGTAAAATCATGAAATCCTTACCAAGATGGTACAATTTCACTTCACACACCTTCCTAGCTCAATTCACAAGTCAATCCCAAACTTAAACCACAAAGCACTTGGAAGAGATGAAGAGGAGCTTGTGTGAGAATTTTAGGTGAAAAGTGGTGTAAGTATGTGATTTCACCCCCTAATCCACTTGATATAAATCCTTAGCTCCTTAATTTACTTGTTATCATGCCATTTACAAGTAAGTACATGTGAAGTAACATGTACATGAAATGAAACTCAAATTCAAATGCAACTCCAATTGCAAATAATTTCACATGCATATACAAATTCAAATGCCTCCTATTTCATGTTCTTTGATATGTTACTATATTTCAAATCATAGACCATGTTTCATTCTTTGCCCTTACCATCTCTCATTTCACACATGTATTACTTCATTCTTGGTTCCACCCGAACCCCCATTAACATACCACCATTTGATATAATTACACCATAATCATATCACACGTGTATACAACAATTCGAGGCATTACATGTATTTCAGGAGTCAAGGTTATCCTAGTGAGGATTTTAATGTTTACGCGAACTTCTATAAGAAGCGAGGAAGAATTCCGCTTACGTGGATCTCCATAAGAAGCGAGGAAGAATTCCGCTTACGTGGAGAAGTACACTAATGATAAATGACTCAGGATTGAAGTAAGGATTTAAGAAGTAAAGATATGTCATGACATTTTTAAGAACCATAATTTCATATGTTGATTATTTATGAGTTATGGTACAGGGACAACCAATGGGTGTAGTAAATGCGATTGAAATACAGGAAGTGTTTGTATTTATGATTTATGCATTTACGTTTGCATTCATATTATGTTGACTATGAATTATGATGTGCTCATGTGTTGGGGTTGTTCTTGTAGGTGCTTTTACTAACGAGAATCAGGGTCAGGTTGATAAGCTGAGCTGTAAGGAGTGCTACAAGATAACAAGATAAAGACCTATTTTGTGTAGTTCTACTAGGAGTACAGTAGAAGAAGCTTTACCCAAATTGTTAAAGAGTGTAACAAGTTATTTTGGCATGTCTTTTTTACTTTGACACTTCAGCTCAATTTGTCAACACGATCTAAATACTCTGATTAAGTATGTTAAATTCTCCTAATTGCACCTAATAGTATGTTTGAGATAACGGGGTCTTACATTTAGTGGTATCAGAGCCAGGTTAGATAACCAGGGAAGAGTGAAGGGTAGCCTTTAGAGACAAGTTGGCTAGGTATTCATTGTTGGGCATGTTATGCATGTGATGCATATTGTTGTATAAGTGTTATACTAGCATGCTTTTGAATATGATACTCTAGTTATCTAACGGCTTATATTATGAACTGCTTTTGGTATTGTTGTTAACTCATGTGTTGCAGCATGGCGGCTATTAACCCGGAGAACCTCAATGAAGAGGTGGGGGATATGGGCAATATGAATGCTAGTATTGCTCAGACGAATCCGTTACCGCCACCTGCTGTAGGCTTGGAGCATATTGCACAGATACTGTTACCAGGGGAGATAAGTCTGACCCAGTTCTTGAGCTATCATCCACCGCTATTTGAAGGGACAGAGACTGGGGAAGCAGCTGAGGAATGGCTTGAGAGACTGGAACAGATATTCGTATCGGCACCCTGTGCACGGACTGCCTGGCTGAGGTTGGCAGAGTTTCAGTTAGCGAAGAAGTCTTCCATGTGGTGGAAGACAAAAGTCATGGAGCTGAGAGCTCAGGGTATGACGGTTGATTGGACTGTTTTCAGGACCCGGTTCCTTAACCGATACTTTTCTGCAGCTGCCAGACAATTAAAGGAAGATGAGTTCAATAATTTGAAGCAGGGCAGCCTGTCAGTATCAGACTACGATATGCAGTATTCCTCACTGCTGAGGTATGTACCTCATATTGATGTCAGCAGTCATGCTAAGATGAGAAACTTTCTGAAGGGACTGAGGCCAGAACTGTTTGATCGGGTTGTCTCCGACAACCCCAGCTCTTTTGATGACGCCCTGACACGGGCAGAGTTGACAGAGATTGCAGTGGGCGCGTACAAGGACGTTGTACCCCCTTTTGTACCACCTCAGAGACCAGCTGTTGATAGCCTGAGGCCATGAGGGGATCAGTTCAAGGCTCGTGGGGCCTCATCATCTCCTAGATTCAGTGGGAAGAAGTCTCAAAGTCAGAAGCGAAGTAACCGAGGACCATCCCAGGGAAGTAAGACAGGAGGAAATCGATGTAACAACTGTGGAGGATGGCACTTGTCACGTGACTGTCAGGGTTGCTATGTTTGTGGCAAGATGGGCCACTTGGCTCGAGGTTGCCCCAATCGAGTAGGTCAGACAGACTCTGGGCCGAACAGGCCAAGGTTTGTTGCTGGGAGGGCACCACAGAGACAACAGTTTGCTCCTCGACCACAGGGAGGTCAGACGGCAGGACCGCCGCAGGGGCAGGTGTATGCATTGACTCGGGAGCAGGCTGAGGCAGCCCCGGAGGAGGTCATTGCTGGTACGTGCCATTTACTTACGTACCCTGCACTTATATTGATAGATACAGGTGTTTCCCATTCTTTTGTGTCTGCTGCTTTTGTGGAGAGACATCGCTTGTGCTCGTCTCTGTTACCCACACCTCTCATGGTCTCGACACCCACGGGGAAGCATTTGATTGCTGACCGACAGTTATCTGATTGCCTCATTTATTTTGAGGGCAATGATCTGAGGGCCGATCTGATTCAGTTAGAGATGGCAGATTTTGACTGCATTATCGGCATTGATGTGTTGAGCAGATACCGAGCTGTGGTAGATTGCCAACAGAGGATTGTTCATTTTCTATCTGATCAGGGGTTCCAGTGGACTTTTTATGGGGACGACTCTCGTCCAAAGATTCCTGTGATCTCAGCGGTTAAGATGTCACGGTTATTGGAACGCGGCCACACAGGCTACCTTATTTATGCCGTGGATGCTTCAAAAGAGAAGGAAGTGAGAGCCGAGGACATTCCGGTCGTGGCGGAGTTCATTGATGTGTTCCCAGATGAGATTCCGGGGTTTCTGCCTGTCAGGGATGTTGAGTTTGCCATTGAGCTGCTGCCAGGGACTTCTGCTATTTCCCGTGCTCCTTATAGGATGGCACCGGCAGAGCTGAGGGAGCTAAAGGTACAGTTACAGGAGCTCCTCGACAAGGGATACATTCATCCTAGTGTATCGCGTTGGGGTGCACCAGTCTTGTTCGTGAAAAAGAAGGACGGTTCAATGCGTCTGTGCATTGACTACATGCAACTGAACAAGGCCACAGTGAAGAACAGGTATCCACTCCCGAGGATTGATGATCTGTTTGATGAGCTTCAGGGTACAGAGGTTTACTCAAAGATAGACTTGAGGTCAGGCTATCACCAGGTGAGAGTTAGAGCTGACGATG
This sequence comes from Haberlea rhodopensis, assembly GCA_907163345.1. Classification (NCBI taxonomy): domain Eukaryota; kingdom Viridiplantae; phylum Streptophyta; class Magnoliopsida; order Lamiales; family Gesneriaceae; genus Haberlea; species Haberlea rhodopensis. Next base: position 4,604,280 of record CAJQUN010000007.1, read on the forward strand.
TCCAAAAGACGGCTTTTAGAACTCGGTATGGGCACTACAAGTTCTTAGTGATGCCTTTCGGTGTAACAAATGCACCTGCAGTTTTTATGAGCCTGATGAACAGAGTATTTCAGGAGTATCTCGATCAGTTTGTGATCGTATTCATTGATGACATCCTTGTCTATTCAAGGAGTGAGGAGGATCATGCCGATCATCTGAGGATAGTGCTCCAGATCCTCAGAGATCATCAGTTGTACGCCAAACTCAGTAAGTGTGAGTTCTGGCTGAGCAGTGTAGCATTCTTGGGCCATATCATATCACGAGAGGGGATATCAGTAGACCCGAGGAAGATAGAGGCAGTTATGGATTGGTCTCCCCCTACTTTAGTCAGTGAGATTCGAAGTTTTCTTCGGTTGGCTGGCTATTATCGACGTTTCGTCGAGGGTTTCTCAAAAATCGCCAAGCCACTTACACAGCTGACTCAGAAGGGAGTCCCATTTTTGTTGGTCAGAGGCTTGTGAGCAGAGTTTTTGGGAATTAAAGCACAGACTGACTACTGCTCCAGTTTTGGTGATTCCCAGGGAAAACAAAGGATTTGTTCTTTATACTGACTCATCGCTACAGGGCCTAGGATGCGTACTGATGCAGGACAGACATGTAGTGGCTTATGCTTCGAGACAGTTGAAGCCACACGAGACGAGATATCCAGTCCATGATCTGGAGTTAGCATCTATAGTGTTCGCCTTGAAGATATGGCGACACTACTTATATGGTACCTCATTTACCATCTTCACTGATCACAAGAGCCTGAAGTTCTTGTTTACACAGGCTGAGCTGAATATGAGGAAGAGGAGATGGATGGACCTGCTGAAGGACTACGACTGTGAAATCGAATACCATCCGGGAAAAGCAAACTTGACAGCTGACGTTTTGAGTCGGAAGGTGAGGAGCACAGTGGAGGATGCCATGTGTCTATCAGCTATGTTAGGCTCCTACTGCCATTTGGGATTTGATTATGATGTGTCTGCTTCACCGGTACAGGTTTCGACCTTGTTAGCTGAGCCTGTTATTTATGATCACATCAGGAAGGCTCAGGGACCGATGCAGAGGTTTAGAGATGGATGTCAGTGGTTCATTCAGGTCAGCCATCGAGATTCAGAGTGGCTGAGGATGGTTCTCTTAGACTTGGCGACAGATGGGTGGTTCCAGATACACCCGAGTTGCGACAGGGTATATTACAGCGAGCTCATTGCAGCAGGATGAGTGTCCACCCGGGCGGGAAGAAGATGTATAAGGATCTACGCAGCCAGTTCTGGTGGAGGCGAATGAAACAGGATGTTACTTCATTCGTCAATCGCTGTTTGATTTGTCAGCAGGTGAAGGATGAGAGGTAGAGGCCCGGTGGTGAGCTAAGGAGTTTGGAGATACCCGAGTGGAAGTGGCATCACGTGTCTATGGATTTCTTGACCCACTTACCGAGGACTGTTTCGGGTTTTGATGCCTTATGGGTAGTCGTTGACAGATTGACTAAGAGTGCTCATTTTATTCCCTACTATATGACCTTCACATACCTAAGGATGGCTCAGTTATATATCAGAGATGTGGTGAGACTGCACGGGATCCCAGTTTCGATTGTGTCTGATCGAGATCTGCGGTTCACATCTCACTTCTGGGAGGGTCTTCAGTCAGCTCTAGGTACAGAGTTGAGGTTGAGCACAACCTATCATCCCCAGACGGACGGACAGACCGAGCTTACGATACAGACGCTCGAAGATATGTTGAGGGCTTGTGTGCTGGAGTTCGACACTTCTTGGCAGGACTCAGTAGCCTTGGTGGAATTTTCATATAATAACAGTTACCAGGCTAGCATACAGATGGCTCCATTTGAAGCCCTATATGGCAGGCGTTGCAGGTCGCCTTTGTGTTGGGATGATGTGGACCGTAAATCGATCGGGGTACCAGAGTTTGTCCAGGATATGGAAGAGAAGGTAAAGGTTATCAGGAGAAAGATGAAGGCAGCTCAGGACAGACAGGTAGCGTATGCCAATCAGCAGTGAAGGCCGTTGGAGTTTCAGTTAGGCGATAGAGTTTTCCTGAAGATCTCACCTTTCAGAGGTGTGGTACGGTTTGGTATGCGGGGGAAGTTGTCCCCGAGATATGTGGGGCCGTATGAGATCTTACAGCGTGTTGGTACTCTGGCGTACCGTTTGGCTTTACCGCCCTCTCTGTATGGTATACACGACGTATTTCATGTGTCTATGTTGAGGAAATATGAGCCGGATCCTTCACATGTGTTGCAGCCTTCAGAGGTACGTTAGAGTCCGATGTTTCCTATGTGGAGCGGCCTATCAGGATTCTGGATAGGGCAGACCGCAGACTTCGGAACAATGTTATTCCTATGATCAAGGTTCAGTGGGATCGTAGGGGTGTCGAGGAGGCCACATGGGAGACAGAGCGACACATGGTGCAGCACTACCCAGAGCTGTTTTCTGGTATGCGTTTATGTATTGTTTTACCTCATGTTGGTAAGCATGTTTGATTTCGGGGACGAAATCTTATAAGTAGGGGAGTATTGTGATATCCCCGAAAGGATTATGTGTAAACATGCTTTGATGTACTAATTTTATTATGTGTTAAAGGCATGATTTAATTTGGGGTTATGGGTTATGCTTTATGTGATAAAAGCATGTGATTATGTTGGGGAATTAAGGAATGTGGTTGGTGTTATATTTATTTTGATGATATGATTTAGGAGGCATGTTAGGTGTTTTTGATGATGTATTGATGTGGTAAAATTATAAAACATCAAAGAGGGATATTTTAATACATCGTATGAAATACCGGGACACAATTAAACACCACGAGGCCACCCAAACACACCACCCCCCCCCCCCCCCCCCCCACTTGGCCACAACCCATGCCCCTACCCCTATTTTCCGGAAAAGCAGAGTTGGCCAATGAGGACTTTTGGTCCATCTGAATTAAACACTTTCCCTCCTCCAAACTCTCCTCCTTCTCTCCTAAACCTCGAAACACACTCAGGCAACAGGTAGGAAGAAGAAGATCACGTTTTATTGCTCTTTGCTTGAAGGAAAGTCGAACCAAAAAAGTGGTGAGGAGTCACATATTTTTCCAGTTTTCAGATTTTTAAGCATATGTTTCCTTTGTAACAGATTTGGCATGCTAGTTTAAGGTTCGATGAAATCTTGTTATGAGTGCTTTTATGTGATGTTTATGAAGCCCCTAGCATGTTTTGTTAAGTAACTTACATGCTTTATGTGTTAGATTTTCGTCTGTGAAAAGAGCTCCTCGAAAATCTGGGCAAGGGAAGTGCCCTATTTGTATGTTGAGTAGGAGTTTTATTATGAAGATTTGAAGCATGCTAGCTTAGGTTTTGAGTAAACCTTTGACGTGAATACATACATGGTAGTTTGGTGAAATTACCAGAATATTTGTTTGAGCATGAACTACGGGTTATGTGGTAGTTTCATTGCTATAAAGATGCATGTTCGAGAATTTTGGGCTGAGTAATTATGCCCTGTTTTTCAGAAGGTTGGTCGAGTAGTGATGTAAATGGGTAATTGTAACGCATGTGGGTTGGCGTTTAGGGTATAAATTTGATATGAATACACTCAGGGTAGTGTATTGCAGCTGCTAGCATAATTGTTTAAGCATGTGGTGTATTTATATGCTAGATGTAAGGGTATGAAAATAGGTGTTCGAGAATTCTGGGATGGTGTTTCTCGAACAGAGCATCTCGATCGATCAAAATTTCATCTCGATCGATCGAGCGAGGCAGAACCTTGGCTTTGAAAGAAGGCGTCTTCTCGATCGATCGAGAAGAGGGGCCGATCGATCGAGAGACCCAGAATGTTGAAAAATATAAATTGTTATATTTTGTTAAATTTTTTGATATTGGATTGTAATGAGGCGTCTAATATTGTGTTGTACACTGGTGTAGAGCCTTCACAGACAGCTACACAGTGCAGGGGATAGAGTCCCGCAACACACTACATTTTGGAAAGGTACGTAAGCGACGTACGGGCATCCCAACGGTAACATGTATTATGTGTTTATTTATTTAACACAAGGTAAAGTAAGATATGTATAAGATGGTGCATGATGATTGATACATGTTGATATGCTTCGTTTTTGCATATGTATGTTGTGAAATATAAGAGGTGTATTTCACGAGTCAAGGTTATCCTAGTGAGGATTTTAATGCTTACGCGAACTTCCATAAGAAGCGAGGAAGAATTCCGCTTATGTGGATCTCCATAAGAAGCGAGGAAGAATTCTGCTTACGTGGAGAAGTAAGAAGCATTGAAATACACTAATGATAAATGACTCAGGATTGAAGTAAGGATTTAAGAAGTAAAGATATGTCATGACATTTTTAAGAACCATAATTTCATATGTTGATTATTTATGAGTTATGGTACAGGGACAACCAATGGGCGTAGTAAATGCGATGGAAATACAGGAAGTGTTTGTATTTATGATTTATGCATTTACGTTTGCATTCATATTATGTTGACTATGAATTATGATGTGCTCATGTGTTGGGGTTGTTCTTGTAGGTGCTTTTACTAAAGAGAATCAGGGTCAGGTTGATAAGCTGAGCTGTAAGGAGTGCTACAAGATAACAAGATAAAGACCTATTTTGTGTAGTTCTACTAGGAGTACAGTAGAAGAAGCTTTACCCAAATTGTTAAAGAGTGTAACAAGTTATTTTGGCATGTCTTTTTACTTTGACACTTCAGCTCAATTTGTCAACACGATCTAAATACTCTGATTAAGTATGTTAAATTCTCCTAATTGCACCTAATAGTATGTTTGAGATAACGGGGTCTTACACTACTGCACTTAAACCTAAGGGAGGAGTGGCCAAGGAAGGAAATTGCTTCCATTGCGGTGAGACCGGACATTGGAAGAGAAACTTCAAGTTATACCTGGAAGATCTTAAGAAGACGAAGCGAAGTGTGACTTCTACTTCAGGTATTTTTGTTATAAAGTCAATCTATCTACTTCTTCATCATGGGTATTAGATACAAGATGTGGTTCTCACATTTATGTTAATGTGCAGGATCTCAAAAGGAGTAGAGTGTTGGCTAAAGGCGAAGTTGACCTACGAGTGGGAAATGGATCAAGAGTTGCTGCACACAAGCTAGATGTGGTTTTCAATACTTCGTGACATTTACTGATGATTTCAGTAGATATGGGTATGTGTACCTAATGAAACATGTGATGCCCGGGAATTAATGGTATTAATCTCATAGTGGTAATGATCCTTAATGGATTTTAATAGGGGAAATTATGAATTAATTGCGGTATTGGGACACCCGAGGGTGTTAAATCGGATATTTGGGATCGTTGGATCCAAAGGTTAAGTTTATATTCCCAACGTGGTGAAAAACCTTGGAATTTAGTTTTTGGTGGTATCTGGGGTCCGAAGTACTTTGTGCTGGGGCTGGTAATGGAAATAGAGTTTGAGAGGTAATTATTGAACACAGATGATTTTTAATGAGTCTTGATGTATTTGTGGAGGACTTGGGATTTTTGAGACTTGGTACTATATTATGCCAAGAGGGCTCGGTGTATAGCCATTTCCGTATAGCCATTTCCCTCTCCTCTCTCTCTCTCCTCTTCCACGCCTCTTCCCCCATTTCCCCAAACCCTTCTTTTCTCCTCCCATGGAAGAATCGAGCAAGGCTCGATGTTGGAACAAGATTTCTCGAAGATAATGAGGTATTGCGCTTCCCCTCGTCTTCACCTTCGATTTGGTAGTAGTATTGTGGTGTTTGGTTAGGATTTGTGTTGGGTTTGGATTTTGGAAAATTTTGGAGAATCTTGGATTCTTGTTATTCTTGTTTTAAAATATGTTTTAACCCTTATTGGATGTCTAAGGGTGTTTTTATTGTTGTTGGTTTGAGTTGGAAGGAGTTGGTTGTGGTTTGTGGAGGTTTTTAAGCTTTTAAAAATGGTGATTTTCGGGTTCGCGCAGCGACGATCGATCGGTAGCATCTTACCGATCGATCGGTGCAAGTGCGTAGCGATGGATAATTATTTTGGTATTTACCAATCGATCGGTATGGGCGACCGATCGATCGGTGGGTGGCTAGCGATCGATCGGTAGCTTGGAACGATCGATCGGTGCAAAGCCATAGCTAAAATCGGAATTATGAATAGATTCCGATCGATCGGTAATGGTGACCGATCAATCGGTACAACAATGTGTTGAAAATTATTTCGTGTTGAGTTTTCGATGCATGCTTCGCCCGGGATCTTTTAAAATGGTTAATCGCCATGGATGACGATATAATTGGGGATTATGAACATGCTTGGGCACGTGATTGCATGCTTGTGTTTAATTGTGAGTTATTTATGTGTTAGCACATAATTCATCAGGTCGTGGGGCTCAGTCAAGGTTTGGTTCGGACTACGGGATCATAAGGTACGTATAACGTACGAGCATAGTCTCTTATATTATTGCAACTGTGAAATGCAAGGTTATTTGTATTTGCAATAAATGGATAGATATTGGGAATTATAAGGTGCCGCTTTTGAGCGAGCAATGATTGGGATGATGCCGCTGTTGAACGAACATCGGTTATGACGCCGCCGCTGTTGAGCGTACGTGAGATTAAAAGGCCGCTATTGTGGGGGGAGCGATGAATTAGAACTATGGAACTATTAGTGAGATATATGGAATATATGTAATCATTGTTTAATGATTTGATTTTATTGATTATGATATCAGTATATGGGGAACGGATTTGTTAATCAATGTAATGATTAACTGGCTTTTGGGAATTTGATGGTTTCAGTTATTTTGAGAACAGGAACAGCACAGGTGATCCCGGATGAGGATGATGCCATCCAGGGAGTGTTATTTAATATTCATAGCCTTTACATTGTGTAAATTATGAATTGTAATATTGTGCTTATTGATTGGTGGTATTGGTATGCTCACCCCGTGTGGGGGCTGTCTCTGTTGGGGCAGGTGAATAGGTACATCGATGGCTTTGGAGTGGAGCTCGAGCTGTTGATTGGAGGTACTTCAAGGATTGAAGTGCCAGTGATAGTATTGTGTTGGGTACTTTATACATTAAATACACATTCACTCTTTTGATGTTCGCGAATGAGCACTGTTATATGTGTATATGGGTTGTATAAAGGGCGTGGGCCTTTCTCTTTTCATTTATTGGTCACATGCAATTATTTATTGAATTGCTAAATGAACTGAGAAAATGTTAGCGTATTATAAGGGTGCATGATATGTATGTGGACTTGGTTGGGGGAAAGTGGACATTATGTGGAATAATGAAGAAATTTTATTATTGGTATGTTATACTATGGTAGCATGGTTTCTTTTCCCCTGGTTACATGATTGTATGCACTAAATACAAGGGTTAATACACTAATAGAGGGTTAAGGGCACGGGGGTCCTTACATTAGTAGTATCAGAGCAGTGGTTTGCTCTTTGGGGTTGTTGAGGGCCTATGAACATATAAATGGGATAATTATATGTCATGACATTTGTGGAACCGTAATATAATCCATTGCTTTTGATTATGAGTTGTGGTAGAGGGACAACCAAGGGGAGCATTTCTTTTCAATGCATTGGAATACAGGGAGTGCCTTGTATTTATATATATGCATTTACTCATTATAATCAAATTGTGGTGAATATGGATTATTATATGCTCATGGTTTGGGATCGTTCCTGTAGGTATGTTTTGGCATAGAGGGCTAAAACCATGGTGACGGGCACCAAACGGTAACATGTATTTTATATACATCTTGGATTATGCATTGTGGTTGCATATATGTATTGGATGTTTGGTGCATAGCATGTATAGTCGTTGTTATGGACGAGTGATGATTTCGAATGCTTTGCCGCTGTCATTTGAAGCAATGATAGAATACTTGCCGCTGTCATATTATAGCGAGGAAAGAATATTTACCGATAAATGTTTAAGCGATGGCAAAATGTCGCATGTCGCATTTGAAGCGAGGTCATTCTATGCCGCTAATATGTAGAAGCGAGGGGCATTAGTGCCGCGGTCATGACTAGCAATGTGCATTAAAATACACTGCTATAACAAGACTATCATTGGTGATTGACATGTACTTTGTATACATATTGGATTATGCATTGTGGTTGTAGGTATAGATTGGATGCTTGGTAAATATCCATGAGTCGTTGTTATGGACGAGCGATGATTTTGAATGCTTTGCCGCTGTCAGTTGAAGCGTTGATAGAATACTTGTCGCTGGCATATCGTAGCAAGGAAAGAATATTTGCCGCTAAAATGTGAAGCGAGTGTAGATGACGCATGTCACATTTATGAGCAAGGTTATTCAATGCCGCTGATATGTCGAAGCGAGGGCTATTAATGCCACGGTCATGACAAGCGAGGTGCATTAAAATACACTGCTATAACAAGGCTCGGGATTGGCTATTCTATTGGCGATGGTTTATGCCGCCGGGTATTATATAGCGATGGTATATTCCGCTATTCTATTGGCGATGGTTTATGCCGCCGGGTATTATATAGTGATGGTTCATTCCGCTATTCTATTGGCGATGGTTTATGCCACCGGGTAACATATAGCGATGGTTCATTCCGTTATTCTATTGGCGATGGTTCATGCCGCCGGGTATATATAGCGATGGTACATTCCGCTATTCTATTGGCGATGGTTTGTGCCGCCGGGTATATATAGTGATGATACATTCCGCTATTCTATTGGCGATGGTTTATGCCGCCGGGTATTATATAGCGATGGTTCATTCCGCTATTCTATTGGCAATGGTTTATGCAGCCGGGTATTATATAGCGATGGTTCATTCCGCTATTCTATTGGCGATGGTTCATGCGGCCGGGTATATATAGCGATGGTTCATTCCGCTACTCTATTGGCGATGGTTCATGCCGCCGGATATATATAGCGATGGTTCATGCCGCCGTTCTATGGCGATGGTTCATGCCGCCGGGTATTATATAGCGATGGAACATTCCGCTTCATCTATGACAATGGTTCATACCGTCGGATATCTATAGCGATGATCTATTCCGCTGATTCTATAGCGAGGACTTATGTCGCTGATTCTATAGCGAGGGCTCATACCACTGATTTTATAGCTCGGGATTTTGCTGCCTTCGAGCGATGGATACTGATTTCATACCGTTTTTGGGCAATGGATACAGGTATGCCACTATCTTATTAGCGATGAGTTATGGTATGTTGCTATTTTATTAGCGTTATTGTGGATAACATGTATTGACATATACCGTCACTGGTTGACGATGTTATTGTCGATGTCATGTATTGACATATACCGTCATGGTTGACGATGTTATTGTGGATGTCATGTATTGACATATACCGTCACGAGTTTGACGATGAGATTATGGATGTCATGTATTGACATATACCGTCACGGGTTGACGATGATAATGTAGATGTCATGTGTTGACATGTAACGTCACATGATGACAATGACATAGAGGATGTTCTATGTGGACGGATGTCGTCGTTGCGATGAAAAAACAGTTAGCCGTATGTATTTAGTCGTATGGTTTGAGTGCCATGGTGGGCACATGGTAGTGTCTAAGTCACTGATTGACGAAACCATTATGCCGAGCAGGTTCGCTCGATGAAGCATTGGATGCGCCGTACAGGAAGTGTACTGCATCACGCATTTGAGGTAAATATTTTACAAGTAGAGGTACCTTCGGGTGTACTCGTTGGGATGACTATGGCCAAGTGATTGGTGATAAGAGTAGTTATTGAGGAAACTACTTACTTATACTGATGTGACATGTGGTGGGCATGATCACACCCACACATGGAGGTGTGAGATAAATCCTAAGGGATTATGATTGCATTGTGGTTGAGTAGGACACCGGGATGTCCGTTGTGCATGGGTATTAGAGAAATATTGGGTGATGACCCACTACTCTAAATGGATGTTACGGTATTGTATAGCGGGTGGAACGTATGATACATTAGTAAGTTTGGTATAAACCTAAGGAGGCAGCGATTTGCTAGCCTGGTATTGTTGCGGTGCTATAGTGAGCTTGAAATAGCCATTATACTACTGGTTGAAACCGAGTTTGGTGAATCGTATGATGATACGATGAGGGTATATGGTGGACTCATGTAGTCACTTTGTTGCATGAGGTTTGAGGCAGGGAATACCTCACGATGACGTTTATATGTCAAATGTTTTGAGGGACTTGTACGGGGACAACTCAATTTTGTTGGGAATACCAACATGAGTGTCGACAAGTCGTTGTTAGCTCTGGTTGAGCATCCTTACATATGGGACGCAATGGGGAAACACAATTGGAATCGTAGGATATAGTTAGTGGGGTAACACTGCTATATCGATTGTATCTCTCGGAGAGATTTGGAACATAATCTCATGGAGACAGCTGGTTTTGGTCGAGGGTTGATTGTGAATCAGCCATGGTAAGCATTACTGGTGTTGGACTGAGTAATGTTGGTAGCGTTTAACGCGTACGCCCAAATTAACCCTCTCAAGTTAATAACAGTTATGAATGCAGTAGGGTGAGTAGTGATCGATCCCACGAGGAAGGTTATATCTTTGTGTTAATTTATGCAAACTAAAATAAAAAGGGGTTTTGAAGTCAAAGTAAGAATACTATGATGCAAAATTAAACTAATATGCAAGATTATCTAAATGAATTAACTTATGAGAAAAGTGTGATTCTCGGTTTTCGGTTAACTTTACAATTGACGTTTACTATCTTGATCATCGATCTTCACAAGTGGTTCAATTTCCATATGAATATTCATCGTGGACGTTTAATCCAATAATCAAAGTCCTATCTCACCTTAAGTTTAGTTAAGTAGCCCAAGCATTCTAGTTTAACTCTTATCAAAAAATTAATCAAAATACAAGCGATTAAGATTTAAATCGATGATAGCATATGAACTAGTGAGATCGATGAAACTAAACAACATAATCCAAGCGTCTATGTTTAATCTAGACAATTTCTTTTCCTAAGAATTTAACAAACTCACAAGCAGAATTTAATTAATCTCAGTTGCTTCGTAAATTAGAGGGATCAAACGATTCCGTATTTGATATCTAATTTAGCGTTAAATTGTATGAACAATAGCTAGGTGATCAATCCAACAATCATGCATAACAATTATGAAAATCAAATCAGAAAAATAATTGATACTCAATGAAAATCAACAATCAAAACTTAATCTCACAAGAATCGTAAACATCCAAAGTATCGTTTTCCTAAACCGAGAATCACAAAAGTATTTAGCTACTCATAACTAGATTAAAAACAATCAAAATTAATCTAGAAAGCATCCAACTAATAGGAAAAGAAAAGTTACTAAAAGGAATCACGATTCCGGCTTGTCGATTCCGTCCTCGTTCTTCGAGCGTTCTTCACAAAAATTGAAAGAAAAATTATTCTAAAATCTAAAAATTATTTCTAAACTCTGAATTCTGTCTTCAAGAGGCTCATATTTTGAGTTATAGAGTTTTGGAGGATAGGAGGTGGGATCAAATCCAAGTTGGAAGGAAAGAAATCATGTTTCCATATTTTTCAAAACTCCGGGCGATCGATCGAGACAAAGGGGCCGATCGATCGAGCTGAACAGTAGAAATTCGTGGCTTTTTCAGCCTTGCTCGATCGATCAGCAATGATTTCTCGATCGATCGGCAAGACCAGAATATTTTCTGCTCAATTTTCAGCTTCTGGCGAGTTTCCTATTTTGGCCGTAACTTTCCCATACAAACTCTGAATTCAATGAATTAGTTGTCCACACGAAGATAACAGAAAGTTATTCAACTTTTATATGGACCACATTTCCAAGATTTGGCTCGAACATATAGTAATTTGAGGAGAAATGAGCAACATGTGTGTTGGATTCCCGTTTTTTCCTCTTTTCTTCAACTTTATTCCTTCTTTCATCATTTTAGCTTGATTTCTTCACATTTTCCTACATTTACACAAATATACGATTAGGTAGCATATGTATCAATTTATCCATCAAAAGATACCAATCGTAGACAATTAAGCTCAATAGATGTGTCTATTTCTAGTCACATCAAATACCCTCATACTTAAACTTTGCTCGACCTCGAGTAAATCGGACAAAACTAAAATATTTTTGGTTGGCTCATTGATTCATAACAAATTGACTTATCCCCACTTTAATGCCTCAACAATTGTAAACATGCATAGTAATGAAAGGTGGTGAAAAATTAACAGTGGAACAAGTTCAATCCCTTAACATTTTATACCCAACGAAGTAGTGAACGCGTGTGTGTGGTCATAAACAAGTGTTATGCACAAATTATAGATCCAAAAGATGCAAAGCCATAATAGCTCAAGTCATACACTAACACAAGTATAAGCTCACTTGCACACTCTCCTCCACCACTATCTTAGCCACTTTGCAAACACAAATCAAGTAGGTCTTTATTAGCTTGTAGCTTGGCCTCAAACAAGAGAGTATGATGATATGTATACTGAAAGCTTCTCTTCTTTCATGAATTTTTCAACTTTGTTCTTCTTCACACCTTGTATATATTTTTTTCAAGGTATATTTCAACATTTTTCTTCTTTTGTGCCTTGGCTCCCCTTGGAGTCATATTTTTATCAAATTTCTCAAGACATCCCTTTTCTTCATGCATTTCGTTCTTTTGACATTGAAGCTCACAAACATTTGAATCATTGAATACATAAGTGCATGTGACTGAAATACATCATACTCTCTTCAAAGGTGTGGATTGAAATCACATTTAGGCTTATTAGGGAAGGATGATAAGCTAGTCAAAGAATGTCGAAAGGGGGTTGTTTGTATGCTTAGCATACAACCATTCTTTTGCATTAAGGCTCAAAAAAGGTACTAGTGATTAATTTTGTTTATATGGTAGGCTTGAAAGGCTCAAACGCATCAAAGATTGCCTATATCACTTTCATGTTCGCAAGTAGTCTAGACATACGCCTCAAAGAGCATGTAGTTAAGTTCTAGCATGTATTAGAGACTTCTTAAGACTATCACGAAATTCACACAATCTTCACTAAGCTATGCATACTTCACAAGTCATGACAAGATCGTGCTCAAACTATTCAACTACTAAGTTAAAGTAAAATTTGCATTAGAGTCCAAAGTGTTCCAAGGTTAACAATTCACCTATGTTCAAAAGCATGCATGCTATCAATAGGTTTCATCATGGGCTAGTGATTCTAAGCATGTATTCATTGCTAACTATGAGCTCAAAAGTTTCCAATTTTTTTGATTTTTTTATATTTTTAAAATAAGAAAAACAATAACACACCACTAATCCCTCCCCCATACTTAAATCTTACATTGTCCCCAATGTAAGGCAAAAATACAAGAAAAGAGAAAAGTCTAACTACCAAAGCAATAAAATAAAATAAAAAAATAAAAGGGAGAAATGAAACTAACTCCCCTTGGGTTGCCTCCCAAGCAGCGCCTCTGTTTAATGTCGGTGGCCCGACGCCAGCTCATGGATTACGTGATGCTTGGGTGGATCTTCGAGATCCATTTCTCCTTCTTTAGCAGCATGGAAACCTTCATAGTATGGTTTCAGTCTATGTCCGTTCACTTTGAATGTCTTATCTTTTGCTAGGCTTTGAACCTCAACTGCACCATGAGGAAAACAACAGTTACTATAAAAGGTCCAACCCATCGAGAGCGTAGTTTACCTGGAAAGAGGCGAAGGCGGGAAAGGTAGAGGAGGACTTTTTGACCAACGACAAACTCCTTCCTCGAGATCATTTTGTCATGAAAGGTCTTCGTTTTCTCTTTGTAGATCTTGGAGCTTTCATACGCATCATTGCGGATCTCTTCCAGCTCTTGCAATTGCAGCTTTCTATGTTCCCCGCTCTTGTCCATAGCCATGTTGAAGTGCTTGATGGCCCAAAAGCTCGCTCCAACTCTGCAGGCAACACGGTTTACCAAAGATTAGTCTATAAGGAGACATACCTATTTGCGTTTTGTATGCAGTCCGATAGGCCCACAATGCATCATCTAGTCTTAAGCTCCAATCCTTCCTAGTGGGATTTACAGTCTTTTCCAAGATGGATTTGATTTCTCTATTTGAAACTTCGGCTTGTCCATTTGTTTGCAGGTGGTAGGCGGTGGACACCTTGTGTGTCACATGGTACTTCTTTAATAGACTCTCCACCGTCCTATTGCAAAAATGGGTGCCCCGATCACTAATGATTGCTCTTTGAGTCCCAAACCTAGAGAAAATGTTATGCTTTATAAAACCTGCAACAACTTTCGAATCATCAGTACGGGTGGCTAAAGCTTCCACCCATTTCGACACATAATCCACAGCAAGTTAAATGTAAATGTGGCCAAAAGATTGTGGAAACGGTCCCATGAAGTCGATGCCCCATACATCAAAGATTTCACAATAAAGTATGGGTTGTTGGGGCATCTCATTTCGTTGAGATATGTTACCTATCTTTTGGCACTCATGGCATGATTTGCAGAAATTATATGCATCACGAAATAAAGTTGGCCAAAAGAATCCACATTCTAATACCTTGTGTGCCGTTCTTTTGGCTCCAAAGTGGCCACCAACCTCATGTGAATGACAAAAACGGAGTATGGAAGATACCTCATTGCACGGAATGCAACGCCGAAGAACTTGATCAGCACAATGTTTCCATAAGTATGGTTCATCCTAGACATAGTACTTGGCGTCGCTTTGAACTTTCGCCTTTTGAGTCCTATTCAATCCATTAGGAAAAGTATTAGTGGCCAAAAAATTAGCAATGCTTGCATACCATGGTAAAATGTCATGCACGGCAAAGAGTCGTTCATCCGGGAATTCTTCATTGAAACATGGTGTATCATTCACATGACTCAAACGACTTAGGTGATCCGCCACTTTATTCTCTGTTCCTCGCTTGTCTTTGATTTCAACATCAAATTCACTCAAAAGTAAGATCCATCTGATTAGTCTTGGCTTTGCCTCCTTCTTCGTCATCAAGTAGCGAAGAGCTGCATGATCAGAATAAACAACAACTTAGCACCGAACAAATAAGATCAAAATTTTTCTAAAGAAAATACAACAGCTAATAGCTCCTTTTCAGTAGTGGAATAATTTTGCTGGGCATCATTCAAGGTCATGGAGGCATAGTAGATGGCATGGGAAATCTTTCCAATCTTTTGGCCTAAAACGGCGCCTACTGCATAATCGCTTGCATCACACATGATCTCAAATGGCTTGCTCCAATCAGGTGGTTGGATAATTGGTGTGGATGTCAATGATGCCTTCAATGTATCAAATGCGGTCTTGCACGCCTCATCAAACTCGAATGCTACATCCTTTTGCAACAATTTGCACAATGGTGATGCTATCTTGGCGAAGTCCTTGATATAGCTCCTATAGAAACCTGCATGGCCAAGAAAGGAACGCACATCCCGCACACAAATAGGATAAGCTAGAGACTGAATAATGTCAATGTTTGCTTTGTCTACCTCCATACCTTTGGATGAGACCACATGACCCAAAACAATAACTTGTTCTACCATAAAGTGGCATTTTTCAGAATTTAGCACAAGGTTTGTTTCTATGCAACGCTTTAGGACAAGGGTGAGGTTAGTTAGACAAGCATTGAATGAGTTACCATAAACAGTAAAGTCATCCATGAATACCTCTAATATGTGCTCAGTGTACTCTGAAAATATACTAACCATGCACCATTGGAAAGTGGCTGGCGTTGCAAAGTCCGAAGGGCATGCGCCTATAAGCGAAGGTTCCAAAGGGGCATGTGAACGTAGTCTTTTCTTGATCTTCCAGAGCAATCACAATCTGAAAATAACCGGAATATCCATCAAGAAAACAGTAATAAGAATGACATGTTAACCTTTCAAGCATTTGATCAATGAAGGGCAATGGAAAGTGATCCTTGCGGGTCACGGTGTTCAATTTGCGGTAGTCAATGCAAACTCTCCACCCATTTTGAATGGGGGTGGTCACTAATTCATCGTCTTTGTTCCTCACCACTGTAATGCCAGTCTTCTTTGGAACTACTTGGACAGGGCTGACCCACTGGCTATCAGAAATAGGGTATATCATTCCAACTGCAAGAAGCTTTAAGATTTCCTCTTTCACTACTTCCATCATCGATGGGTTGAGTTTCCTTTGCGGTTGGCGTGTAGGTTTTGATCCTTCTTCAAGTAGAATCCTATGCATGCATGTCGAGGGGCTTATTCCTTTGATGTCAGCAATGGTCCATCCTATCGCGGTCTTGTGCTCCTCTAGCACTTGGATGAGCTCCTTCTCTTGGCTATCTCCCAACTTGCTAGAGATTATTACCGGTAATGTGTTTCCTTCTCCAAGGAACACATACTTTAGGTGACTTGGTAATGGCTTCAATGCAATAGTAGGTGCCTGTGATACAGAAGGGAGAGGCCTAGAATTAGGAATAGGCAATGGCACAAATGAAATATTACCTTGTATCTCGAGTGTGGTATCCAACGCAATGATGTTGTATTCCACCTCATCTCCAAGTGGCAACTCTTCTTCGAAATGATCTAGAGGGGTGGTGAGGGCTTTCTCCATTCATCTTTACATGCGGTCTCAAAGATGCCTTGGGACAAGTAATCAATAATATCGATAGAGTACAAAGTATCATCATCGTCACAAGGATATTTCATGGCAACATGTATATTGAATTTAACGACCTCACCATCAAATTCCATTGTGAGTGTGCCACTATGAACATCTATCTTAGTCTTTGATGTTTTCAAGAAGGGTCTCCCTAACAATATAGGGCTACTATTGTCACCCTTAGCCATATCAAGTACATAAAAATCGGCGGGAAATACCAACTCATTTACTTGCACTAAGACATCTTCTAAAATCCCTCTAGGATATGCATTAGATCTATCCGCTAGTTGGACAACTACCCTTGTTTCACTTAAAGGCCCTAGGTTTAAAGAAGCATAGAGAGAGTATGGCATGACGTTTATCGATGCTCCTAAATCTAGCATAGCTTTTTCAAGACTGTGTTGTACCAATTGTGCATGGGATAGTGATCATACCTGGGTCCTTGCACTTGGTAGGGATTTTCCTTTGAATGACCGCTGAGATGTTCTCCCCCAACTCAACTTTGCGGCATCCTTTCAGCTTTTGTTTCCTCTTGGCTGTGCACAACTCTTTTAAAAACTTTGCATAGCGGGGCACTTGCTTGATTGCATCCAACAGTGGAATGTTCAGCTCACATCTCCGAAAGGTTTCATAGAGGTCCTTGATGTTTTCATTCCTCCTATCTTTCTGATACGCAAGAGGGAAAGGGGGTTCAATCTTATACTCAGAAGTTAGAGGAGATTTACCTTTTTGTTCCTCCTTTTGTATAGAATCTTTCTCCATGTGCTCGATCTCTTTCTCCTATTTATGTGTCTTGAGTTCTTTCCCACTCCTTAGTTTAATCGCACTTGCATTTTCCCTTGGATTCACTACTGGTTGTGATGGTAGGGTGCTTGATCTTTGAGACTCTATGCGATTTATTGATGTGGCTAACTGTCCCATTTGAGTGCTCAAGCTTTGGATGCTTGCTCTTGTTTCCTGTTGAAATTTCATAGATCTATTAACAATTTCCTTAACAATATTTTCTAGATACTCACCAGGTGTTGGAGTCGGAATGGCTTGTTGTGGCCTTTGGAACGGTGGTCTATACGGTGGTGGTTGGTGTTGTATCTGTGGCTCACCTTGATTCCCATATCTCAAATTTGGATGATCTCGTCATCCTGGGTTGTATGTGCTAGAATAGGGATCATACTTCTGTTGTGGCTGTCCCGGAAATCCGCCCGCTGCATTTGCTTCCTCAATAGATGGTTCTTGAAGTGTGGGGCAAGCGTCAGTTGGATGATTCGGTAGTGCACAAATCCCACATACCTTAGCACTTTGTCCAATTCCAATTGTAAGTTGTTTCACGATACCTGTTAAGTTAATCAATTGTTGTTCGAGACTAGACACATTTACCTCGCCTTGATTCCTAGGCTTATGGTCCGATCGAGCTGTGATATCCCTGAAATGATTAGGTGTTATTTAAACATTAATCATTGTTGTGAAAATTATGGTATTAATTCTTGTGTTGAATTAATAATATTGGGAAATGCATGTGAGGGTGCATGTGTTATATGTTGGGATTTTGGGGTTGTGGCATTATTATTTGGGGTGTGTGTTGTTTGTTTTGGTAAAGCATTTTTAAATGGTAGTTGAAGTATTTTATTGAGAAAATACTATAAAATATCATGTGAGGATATTTTAATACATCGTGCTAAATACCGGGACCAAAACATAACACATCACTTAACCCCCCACTCAACCACCCCCCTTGACCCATACCCTGCTGCCAGCTGCTTGCCCATGCCCCTTGCCCCATCTTCCACTCCACCTTGTCATAGCTGGAACACCTCCAATTCTCTCCCATTTTTCGTCCAACACCTGATAAGTGAGAAAAGAAGGAGATCCACCATTTTTATTGCCTGGAAAGCTTCCAAAAATCGGAGCAAAAAGGGGTGAGAAACCATTTCTGGGTTTGAAATTAAGTTGTTGAGTTCATACTTTTATTGGTGTGAAAAATGGCATGTTAGCTTAGGTTTCTTAAAACCTTCGATTTAAATGCTTACATGGTGTTGTTATGTAGCTCTCATGGTTTTTCCTTATGTATATTACATGTTTTATGTTGAGGAAATAAGCATGTAAAGTAGGGTGTTCGGAAATCTGGGTAGGAGTATGCCCCGTTTTTCTGGAAAATGTGGACTAGGAGTGATTTTGAGGAGGTGATATTATGCATGTTAGATGGGTTTTAGGGTAAACCTTGGATGTGAAAATATGCATGGTAGTTTTGTGAAGCCTTTGGCATTTTTATTCGAGCAACATTCATGACTTATGTGGTAGATTTCATTGCTTGAAAGTGGGTACTCAAAAATCTGGGCAGGAAGACTGCTCTGTTTTTCGCAAAAGTTGGTTGAGTACTGATGTTATAGGGTGCTTTTAATGCATGTGGGTTTGTGGTTGGGATATATAGCTTGTATGATTACACTCAGGGTAGTGTATTGTAGCTACTAGCATGTTTGTTTAGGCATGTTGTATGTCTTACATGTTAGAACGAAAGGTGTGAAAATCAGTGTTGAGCATTCTGGAAAATGTCGCGCACAGACCATGTGGCGATCGATCGCCACAAATGGCGCGATCGATCGCCGACGTCCAGTAGCCAAAATCAAAGGCACGCGATCGATCGCCATGGGACAGTAGAGTCTGGCGATCGATCGCCAAGAGGTAGCGATCGATCGCCAGAGGCAGAGTTTTGAAATATTGATATTTTGTTGGATTTTTGATTTTGGATCATAAATTGGCATCTAATATTGTGTTGTACACTGGTGTAGAGCCTTCACAGACGGCTACACAACGCAGGGGATAGAGTCCCACCACACACTACATTTTGGAAAGGTACGTAAGCGACGTACGGGCATCCCAACGGTAACATGTACTTATGTTTGTCTGTTTGACACATGATGAATGCAATGTGATGCATTAAGAGTTGATACATGTTATTATGCATTGTTGTTGCATATTATGCATTGTTGTTGCATATTGTGATGTGGAATAAAGAGGTGTATTCCACGAGTCAGGGGTGATCACAGTAAAGGTTTAATGCTTACGCTTGACCGCTAAAAATGTGGAGCGGGAGGGGGGAGGCTCGCGTGCACATGGAGGCGGGGTATACCATACTAAGCGATGATGAGATACCGCTAGTATGAAGAAGCGAGGATGAGATACCGCTTGTTTTGAGATTGTAAAGCGAAGAAGCATTAAAATAACTGATGATGACTGACTCAAGAAAAAGAGATGATATGTCATGACATTTATTGGTGAAGCCATATATTCATATAGTGTTTTGATTATGAATTGTGGTACAGGGACAACCAATGGGCATTGTAAATGTGATGGAAATACAGGAAGTGCTTTGTATTTTATGATTATGCATTTACACCTTACATTCATATTATGTTGAATATGAATTATGTTATGCTCATGTGTTGGGGGTTGTCTTTGTAGGTGCTTTTGATGATGAGAACCAGGGTCGGGGTTGAAAAGCTTAGCTGTAAGGAGTGCTACAGGATTAGCATGTTAGAGAAAATTTTGTATAGCTTCTACATGTGGTAGAGTAAGACTATAGTGTAGTACCTTTTGTAGGAATTTGTGAAATTCCTTTTGAAACTTTTGGTACTGTATCTTTTAAGCTCAAGTTAATCAACATGACTCATTACTCTGATTTATTCATATGAATGTTTAGTTCTCTTAATCGCACCTATTGGTATCTTGAGATATCGGGGTCTCACATTTAGTGGTATCAGAGCAGTGGTTAGATAACCAGGGAAGAGTGAAGGGTAGCCTTTAGAGACAAGTTGGTTAGGTATTCATTGTTGGGCATGTTATGCATGTGATGCATATTTTTGTATAAGTGTTATACTAACATGCTTTGAATATGATACTCTTGTTATCTAACGGCTTATACTATGAACTGCTTTTGGTATTGTTGTTAACTCTTGTGTTGCAGCATGGCGGCTATTAACCCGGAGAACCTCAATGAAGAGGTAGGGGATATGGGCAGTATGAATGCTAGTGTTGCTCATATAAATCCTTTACCGCCACCTGCTGTAGGAGTGGAGCCCAGTGCACAGATGTTATTACCAGGGGAGCTCAGTTTGACACAGTTTCTGAACTTCCGTCCACCCATGTTTGAGGGGACCGAGTCTGGAGAAGGGGCCGAAGAGTGGCTAGAACGGATAGAGCAGATACTTGTGACTGCGCCCTGTGCACGTACCGCATGGCTGAGGTTAGCCGAGTTTCAGATGGCGAAGAAGCCTTCTATGTGGTGGAAGACCACTGTGATGGAGCTGAGGGCCCAAGGTATGGTAGTGGACTGGACTGTATTCAGGACCCGGTTTCTTAACCGGTATTTTTCTGCAGCTGCCAGACAAGTAAAGGAGGACGAGTTCACTAATTTGAAGTAGGGCAACATGTCAGTTTCAGACTTTGCTTTGTAGTATTCCTCACTGTTGAGGTATGTCCCCCATATCGCTGTGAGCAGCCATGCGAAGATGAGGCATTTCCTGAAGGGACTGAGGCCAGAATTGTTTGATCGGGTTGTTTCCAACAACCCCAGCTCTTTTGATGATGCCCTGACTAGGGCAGAGCTGGTAGAGATTGCAGTGGGAGCATATAAGGACGTTGTACCCCCTTCCGTGCCATCACAGAGGCCTGTTACTGATAGTTTGAAACCACGAGGGGATCAGTTCAAGGCTCGTGGAGCCTCATCATCTTCCAGATTTAGCGGGAAGAAATCTCAGAGTCAGAAGCAGAGCAATCGAGGACCTACACAGGGGAGTAAGGCAGGAGGGGACAGGTGTGACCGCTGTGGAGGATTTCACTTGTCATGTGACTGCCGAGGCTGTTATGTTTGTGGCAAGGTGGACCACTTAGCTCGGAATTGCCCCAATCGGGCAAGTCAGGCAGACTCAGGGCCGAATAGGCCCAGATTTGATGCTAGGACGGCACCACCGAGGCAGCAGTTTGTGCCTCGACCACAGGGAGGTCAGGCGACAGGACCACCGCAGGGACAAGTGTATGCACTGACTAGGGAGCAGGCTGAGGCAGCCCCGGAGGAGGTCATTGCTGGTACGTGTCATTTATTTACGTACCATGCATTTATTTTGGTAGATACAGGTGCTTCTCATTCTTTTGTATCTGTTGCTTTTGTGGAGAGATACCACTTGTGCTCGTCTCTGTTACCCACGCCTCTCATGGTCTCGACACCCATGGGTAAGCATGTGATTGCGGACCGACTGTTATCTGATTGCCTCATTTATTTTGAGGGCAATGATCTGAGGGCCGATCTGATTCAGTTAGAGATGGCAGATTTTTACTGCATTACCGGCATTGATGTGTTGAGCAGATACCGAGCTGTGGTAGATTACCGACAGAGGATGGTACGTTTTCTATCTGATCAGGGGTTCCAGTGGACCTTTTATGGGGACGGCTCTCGTCCAAGGATTCCAGTGATCTCAGCGGTTAAGATGTCGCGGTTATTGGAACGTGGCCACACTGGGTACCTTATTTATGCCGTGAATGCATCAGAAGAGAAGGAAGTGAGAGCCGAGGACATTCCAGTTGTGGCGGAGTTCATTGATGTATTCCCAGATGAGATTCCGGGGTTTCCGCCTGTCAGGGATGTTGAGTTCGCCATTGAGCTGCTGCCAGGGACTTCTGCTATTTCTCGTGCCCCTTACAGGATGGCACCGGCAGAGCTGAGAGAACTGAAGGTACAGTGACAGGAGCTCCTCGACAAGGGATACATTCATCCTAGTGTATCGCCTTGGGGTGCACCAGTATTGTTCGTGAAAAAGAAGGATGGTTCAATGCGTCTGTGCATTGACTACAGGCAACTGAACAAGGCCACAGTGAAGAACAGATATCCACTTCCGAGGATTGATGACCTGTTCGATCAGCTTCAGGGTACAGAGGTGTACTCAAAGATAGACTTGAGGTCAGGCTATCATCAGGTGCGGGTTAGAGCAGGCGATGTCCAAAAGACGGCTTTTAGAACTCGGTATGGGCACTACGAGTTCTTAGTGATGCCATTCGGAGTGACAAATGCACCTGCAGTTTTTATGAGCTTGATGAACAGAGTATTTCAGGAGTACCTCGATCAGTTTGTGATCGTATTCATTGATGACATCCTCGTATACTCAAGGAGTGAGGAGGAACATGCCGATCATTTGAGGACAGTACTTCAGATTCTCAGAAATCATCAGTTGTACGCCAAACTCAGCAAGTGTGAGTTTTGGCTGAGCAGTGTATCATTTTTGGGCCATATCATATCACGAGAGGGGATATCAGTAGACCCGAGGAAGATAGAGGCAGTTATGGATTGGTCTGCCCCTACTTCAGTCAGTGAAATTTGAAGTTTTCTTGGTCTGGCTGGCTATTACCGACGTTTCGTCGAGGGTTTCTCAAAGATCGCCAAGCCACTTACACAGCTGACTCAGAAGGGAGTTCCATTCCTTTGGTCGGAAACTTGTGAGCAGAGCTTCTAGGAGTTGAAGCACAGATTGACTTCAGCGCCAGTTTTGGTAATTCCCAGGGAGAACAAAGGATTCGTTCTCTATACCGACGCATCGCTTCAGGGTTTAGGATGCGTGCTGATGCAGGATAAGCACGTTGTGGCTTACGCTTCGAGACAATTGAAGCCACGTGAGACGAGGTATCCGGTCCATGATTTGGAGCTAGCAGCTATAGTGTTCGCCTTGAAGATATGGCGACACTACTTATACGGTACCTCATTCACCATCTTCACTGATCACAAAAGCCTGAAGTTCTTGTTTATACAGGCTGAGCTGAACATGAGACAGAGGAGATGGATGGATCTGCTGAAGGATTATGATTGTGAAATCCTATACCATCCCGGGAAAGTAAACTTGACAGCCGACGCTTTGAGTTGGAAGGTGAGGAGCACAGCGGAGGATGCCATGTGTCTATCAGCTATGTTGGGCTCCTACTGCAATTTTGGGATTTGATTATGATGTGTCTACTTCACCAGTACAGGTTTTGACCTTGTTAGCTGAGCCTGCTATTTATGATCACATCAGGAAGGCTCAGGGGACCGATGCAGAGGTTCAGAGATGGATGTCAGTGGTTCATTCAGGTCAGCCATCGAGATTCAAAGTGGCTGAGGACGGTTCTCTGAGACTTGGCAACAGATGGGTGGTTCCAGATACACCCGAGTTGCGTCAGGGTATATTACAGCGAGCTCATTGCAGCAGGATGAGTGTCCACCCGGGCGGGAAGAAGATGTATAAGGATCTACGCAACCAGTTCTGGTGGAGGCGTATGAAACAAGATGTCACCTCTTTTGTCAAGCGCTGTTTGATTTGTCAACAGGTAAAGGCCGAGAGGCAGAGGCCTGGAGGTGAGCTAAGGAGCTTGGAGATACCACAGTGGAAGTGGGAGCACATATCCATGGACTTCGTGACCTACTTACCAAGGACTGTTTCGGGTTTCGATGCTATATGGGTAGTCGTCGACAGATTGACTAAGAGTGCTCATTTCATTCCCTACTGTATGACCTTCACGTACTTGAGGATGGCACAGTTATATATCAGAGATGTGGTGAGACTGCATGGGATCCCTGTTTCGATTGTGTCTGATCGAGATCCGTGGTTTACATCTCACTTTTGGGAGGGTCTTCAGTCAGCTCTAGGTACAGAGTTGAGGTTGAGCACAGCCTATCATCCCCAGACGGACGGACAGACCGAGCGTACAATACAGACGCTCGAAGATATGTTGAGAGCTTGTGTGCTAGAGTTCGACACTTCATGGAAGGACTCGATAGCCTTGGTGGAGTTCTCTTACAACAATAGCTATCAGGCAAGAATACAGATGGCTCCTTTCGAGGCCCTCTATGGTAGGCGTTGTAGGTCACCCTTGTGTTGGGATGACGTGGATCGCAAATCAGTCGGAGGACCAGATTTGATCCGGGAAATGGAAGAAAAGGTAAAAGTGATAAGACAAAAGATGAAGGCAGCTCATGACAGACAGGCAGCGTATGCCAATCAGCGGCGAAGACCGTTGGAGTTTCAGTTGGGCGACAGAGTCTTTCTGAAGATCTCACCCTTCAGGGGTGTAGTACGGTTTGGTATGCGGGGGAAGTTATCCCCGAGATATGTGGGGTCATACGAGATCTTACAGCGTGTGGGTACTCTGGCTTACCGGTTAGCTTTACCACTCTCTCTGTCTGGCATTCACGATGTATTTCATGTGTCTATGTTGTGGAAGTACAAGCCAGATCCTTCACATGTGCTGCAGCCTTCTGAGGTTCAGATTGAGTCAGATGTTTCCTATGTTGAGCGGCCTATCAGGATTTTGGATAGGGCAGATCGCAGACTGAGAAACAAAGTTATTCCTATGATCAAGGTTCAGTGGGATCGTAGGGGTGTCGAGGAGGCCACGTGGGAGACAGAGCGACACATGGTGCAGCACTATCCAGAGCTGTTTTCTGGTATGCGTTTATGTTTTGTTTTACTTCATGTTGGTAAGCATGCTGATTTCGAGGACGAAATCTTATAAGTAGGGGAGTATTGTGATATCCCCGAAATGATTAGGTGTTATTTAAACATTAATCATTGTTGTGAAAATTATGGTATTAATTCTTGTGTTGAATTAATAATATTGGGAAATGCATGTGAGG
This sequence comes from Haberlea rhodopensis, assembly GCA_907163345.1. Taxonomy (NCBI): domain Eukaryota; kingdom Viridiplantae; phylum Streptophyta; class Magnoliopsida; order Lamiales; family Gesneriaceae; genus Haberlea; species Haberlea rhodopensis. Next base: position 4,629,566 of record CAJQUN010000007.1, read on the forward strand.
GTGCATGTGTTATATGTTGGGATTTTGGGGTTGTGGCATTATTATTTGGGGTGTGTGTTGTTTGTTTTGGTAAAGCATTTTTAAATGGGAGTTGAAGTATTTTATTGAGAAAATACTATAAAATATCATGTGAGGATATTTTAATACATCGTGCTAAATACCGGGACCAAAACATAACACATCACTTAACCCCCCACTCAACCACCCCCCTTGACCCATACCCTGCTGCCAGCTGCTTGCCCATGCCCCTTGCCCCATCTTCCACTCCACCTTGTCATAGCTGGAACACCTCCAATTCTCTCCCATTTTTCGTCCAACACCTGATAAGTGAGAAAATAAGGAGATCCACCATTTTTATTGCCTGGAAAGCTTCCAAAAATCGGAGCAAAAAGGGGTGAGAAACCATTTCTGGGTTTGAAATTAAGTTGTTGAGTTCATACTTTTATTGGTGTGAAAAATGGCATGTTACTTAGGTTTCTTAAAACCTTCGATTTAAATGCTTACATGGTGTTGTTATGTAGCTCTCAGTGTTTTTCCTTATGTATATTACATGTTTTATGTTGAGGAAATAAGCATGTAAAGTAGGGTGTTCGGAAATCTGGGTAGGAGTATGCCCTGTTTTTGTGGAAAATGTGGACTAGGAGTGATTTTGAGGAGGTGATATTATGCATGTTAGATGGGTTTTAGGGTAAACCTTGGATGTGAAAATATGCATGGTAGTTTTGTGAAGCCTTTGGCATTTTTATTCGAGCAACATTCATGACTTATGTGGTAGATTTCATTGCTTGAAAGTGGGTACTCAAAAATCTGGGCAGGAAGACAATGCTCTGTTTTTCGAAAAAGTTGGTTGAGTACTGATGTTATAGGGTGCTTTTAATGCATGTGCGTTTGTGGTTGGGATATATAGCTTGTATGATTACACTCAGGGTAGTGTATTGTAGCTACTAGCATGTTTGTTTAGGCATGTTGTATGTCTTACATGTTAGAACGAAAGGTGTGAAAATCAGTGTTGAGCATTCTGGAAAATGTCGCGCACAGACCATGTGGCGATCGATCGCCACAAATGGCGCGATCGATCGCCGACGTCCAGTAGCCAAAATCAAAGGCACGCGATCGATCGCCATGGGACAGTAGAGTCTGGCGATCGATCGCCAAGAGGTAGCGATCGATCGCCAGAGGCAGAGTTTTGAAATATTGATATTTTGTTGGATTTTTGATTTTGGATCATAAATTGGCATCTAATATTGTGTTGTACACTGGTGTAGAGCCTTCACAGACGGCTACACAACGCAGGGGATAGAGTCCCACCACACACTACATTTTGGAAAGGTACGTAAGCGACGTACGGGCATCCCAACGGTAACATGTACTTATGTTTGTCTGTTTGACACATGATGAATGCAATGTGATGCATTAAGAGTTGATACATGTTATTATGCATTGTTGTTGCATATTATGCATTGTTGTTGCATATTGTGATGTGGAATAAAGAGGTGTATTCCACGAGTCAGGGGTGATCACAGTAAAGGTTTAATGCTTACGCTTGACCGCTAAAAATGTGGAGCGGGAGGGGGGAGGCTCGCTTGCACATGGAGGCGGGGTATACCATACTAAGCAATGATGAGATACCGCTAGTATGAAGAAGCGAGGATGAGATACCGCTTGTTTTGAGATTGTAAAGCGAAGAAGCATTAAAATAACTGATGATGACTGACTCAAGAAAAAGAGATGATATGTCATGACATTTATTGGTGAAGCCATATATTCATATAGTGTTTTGATTATGAATTGTGGTACATGGACAACCAATGGGCATTGTAAATGTGATGGAAATACAGGAAGTGCTTTGTATTTTATGATTATGCATTTACGCCTTACATTCATATTATGTTGAATATGAATTATGTTATGCTCATGTGTTGGGGGTTGTCTTTGTAGGTGCTTTTGATGATGAGAACCAGGGTCGGGGTTGAAAAGCTGAGCTGTAAGGAGTGCTACAGGATTAGCATGTTAGAGAAAATTTTGTATAGCTTCTACAGGTGGTAGAGTAAGACTATAGTGTAGTACATTTTGTAGGAATTTGTGAAATTCCTTTTGAAACTTTTGGTACTGTATCTTTTAAGCTCAAGTTAATCAACATGACTCATTACTCTGATTTATTCATATGAATGTTTAGTTCTCTTAATCGCACCTATTGGTATCTTGAGATATCGGGGTCTCACACGAGCAGTCCCAAACTGTTGAGAGTTGGCTACCATGTTCGCAATCAAGTGTCTTGCCTCCGTTGGCGTCTTATCCACAAATGCTCCTCAACTTGCAGCGTCCACCAAGTTCCTGTCATTTGGCAAAAGTCCCTCATAAAAATATTGAATAAGTAAGTGCTCACTTATCTCATGTTGAGGGCAGCTTGCACAAAGCTTTTTGAAGCGCTCCCAATATTCATGCAGTGATTCCTCATGGCGTTGTCTAATGCCGTATATTTCTTTGCGGATATTCGTTGCCCTTGATGCAGGAAAGTATTTCTCCAAGAAGGTTCTTTTCAGCTCGTTCCATGTAGTGATGGATCCAGAAGGTAAATAGAAGAGCCAATCCTTAGCAGCGTCCTTCAAAGAGAACGAAAAAGCTCGTAATTTGATTTGTTCCTCAGTTATGCCAGTTGGCTTCATCGTAGTGCATACTACATGGAATTCCATCAAATGTTTATGCGGATCCTCACCTGCAACGCCATGAAAAGAAGGTAAAAGATGTATTAGGCCATATTTTAATTCAAAATTTATATTAGTAGCAAGTGTAGGAAAGGTTATGCAGAGAGGTTGCTGATCCAAAGTAGGATTCGCTAATTGTCTTAAGCTTTGATTCTCCGCCATGATAGTCCTTTCCTCTTCTTCTTTTACTTGTCTTTGATTTTCTCACCTTAGTTGGTGTAAAGTCCTTTCTATCTCAGGATTGTATTGATGTTCGTCCTCCTCTGATGAAAAATCGTCTGCGTGCATGAACAAACAGGTAAAAAGCACGGGAAGAAGAATATCAATAAAAAAATTAACACAAATTAATAAAATTGCCTTCCCCAGCAACGACGCCAAAATTTGGTAGCGTTTATCGCGTACGCCCAAATTAACCCTCTCAAGTTAATAACAGTTATGAATGCAGTAGCGTGAGTAGGGATCGATCCCACGAGGAAAGTTATATCTTTGTGTTAATTTATGCAAACTAAAATAAAAAGGGGTTTTGAAGTCAAAGTAAGAACATAATGATGCAAAATTAAACTAATATGCAAGATTATCTAAATGAATTAACTTATGAGAAAAGTGTGATTCTCGGTTTTCGGTTAACTTTACAATTGACGTTTACTATCTTGATCATCGATCTTCACAAGTGGTTCAATTTCCATACGAATATTCATCGTGGACGTTTAATCCAATAATCAAAGTCCTATACCACCTTAAGTTTAGTTAAGTAGCCCAAGCATTCTAGTTTAACCCTTATCAAACAATTAATCAAAATACAAGCGATTAAGATTTAAATCGATGATAGCATATGAACTAGTGAGATCGATGAAACTAAACAACATAATCCAAGCGTCTATGTTTAATCTAGTCAATTGCTTTTCCTAAGAATTTAACAAACTCACAAGCAGAATTTAATTAGTCTCAGTTGCTTCGTAAATTAGAGGGATCAAACGATTCCGTATTTGATATCTAATTTAGCGTTAAATTGTATGAACAATAGCTAGGTGATCAATCCGACAATCATGCATAACAATTATGAAAATCAAATCAGAAAAACAATTGATACTCAATAAAAATCAACAATCAAAACTTAATCTCACAAGAATCATAAACATCCAATGTATCGTTTTCCTAAACCGAGAATCACAAAAGTATTTAGCTACTCATAACTAGATTAAAAACAATCAAAATTAATCTAGAAAGCATCCAACTAATAGGAAAAGAAAAAGTTACTCAAAGGAATCACGATTCCGGCTTGTCGATTCCGTCCTCGTTCTTCGAGCGTTCTTCTCAAAAATTGAAAGAAAAATTATTCTAAAAATTATTTCTACAGTCTGAATTTTGTCTTCAAGAGGCTCATATTTCGAGTTATAGAGGTTTGGAGGCTAGGAGGTGGGATCAAATCCAAGTTGGAAGGAAAGAAATCATGTTTCCATATTTTTCAAAACTCCGGGCGATCGATCGAGACAAAGGGGCCTATCGATCGAGCTGAACAGTAGAAATTTATGGCTTTTTCAGCCTTGCTCGATCGATCGGCAATGATTTCTCGATCGATCGGCAAGACCAGAATATTTTCTGCTCAATTTTCAGCTTCTGGCGAGTTTCGTATTTTGGCCGTAACTTTTTCATACAAAGTTTGAATTCAATGAATTAGCTGTCCACGCGAAGATAACAGAAAGTTCTTCAACTTTTATGTGGACCACGTTCCAAGAATTGGCTCGAACATATAGTAATTTGAGAAGAAAGGAGCAACATGTGTCTTGGATTCCCGTTTTTTCCTCTTTTCTTCAAGTTTATTCCTTCTTTCATCATTTTAGCTTGATTTCTTCACCTTTTCCTACATTTACACAAATATATGATTAGGTAGCATATGTATCAATTTATCCATCAAAAGATACCAAATTGTAGACAATTAAGCTCAATAGATGTGTCTATTTCTAGTCACATCAAATGTCTTTTTATTTTCGAGAGAGATACAAGGAGACGTCTCCAGGGAATGCTCGAGATTATGGAGTACTATGGTATTAATACAGAACATCGTGAGATATGTATACGTTGTGTATGCGGATTCTGATTTGGTATTAGTGGCATTGATGCACTATTCTGAACCAGTTGTGTATTTATTGGTTCATGGGATATGTTTTGGTATAAATATATCCAGGTTTTCCGAACGGTGGTTCGAGGTTGGAGGGTCATGAGTTCATGACATTTTCCTTGTGGGGAAGGTGGTATTGATATACCTACCTCTTGGGAATCTTTGAAGACTCGATGAGTCGGTTTGGGTGGTGTTGGTGTTGGAATCACACCATTGGTCATTGGTTCGTCAATCACCATTCTCCACTGTGTGAGAATAACTGAGGATTGACAATTGTATTTGGGGCTGGTGGGTATGATTGGAGATACCCGAGCCGCGTGCATTGAGTATGGATGTGGTATTGGTACTTAGGCATGTATACCAGTGTGTGTATGCAAATGCCAGCATTTCGGTACATGTCGAGCATCGGATTAGTATGCTTGGACAGATGAATCTCCAGGGAGAGATTGAGGCACCTTGAGATTGGTAATCTCAATAGCACGATGTATTCTTAGGAATGATCGTGAAGTTCGGTTAACTCCCTCTGAGGAGGTATTGTCGTATTGGGGTTATGGAAATTCCTTGCTGGGTAATTTGGCAGCATCCCTATGTTATGATTGTTGAATCCTAGGGTAAACGAAGGATGACCAAGTTTTGGACTTGTTGGGTGTCGTTGTCGACACAGGTGGCGAGAATGCAATCGATTTTGTCTTGCATGTTTTCTATGGAACTTGAGACCTTGTGGAGTCTCGATAGTGTGTTTGGACCAAGATGTGATTTCTTGGAACACACGGATATAGACATCTTTGGAGATGTGTTTTGTGTTGATCGATGGCCGTGTGTTGCCCGATCCGTGTTGTAAAGTGGTGCAACTACTCCGTTTATGGAGATGGGTTTTGGAGAGCGGAAGCCGAGTTTAGTGTGAGTACACTGTAGTGTGCTGGCGGTTTCCTTGGTAACGATGTGTATTAACATCGTGGACTAAGTTGTAGAGATATCATTGGGGCGATATCTATGTTGGAATCACGAATGGTTCGTTTGGTTAGCAGTTAGGGTTGACCGACTGCTTTTGGGTGGTTAGGGTCTGGGTATGCTGACGTTCCTTTGAGATGGTGATGATTTGGGAGATTTTCTCCATTCCAAGTTTGGTGCGAGGTCGGTATCCTCGCGGTTGGTGTGTCGTTTATGATATGTTCATGACTCGACGGTGAAGATCTGTTTGGATTGTGAAGTCTTGGCAGTACGTGGGGTACGCCAGTGCAAATTCTGAGGATGAAATTTAATTAGTGGGGGATAATTGTGATGCTCGGGAATTAATGGTATTAATCCCAGAGTGTAATGATCCTTAATGGATTTTAATAGGAGCAATTACGAATTAATTGTGGTATTGGGACACCCGAGGGTGTTAAATCGGGTATTTGGGATCGTTGGATCCAAAGGTTGAGATTATATTCTCAACGTGGTGAAAAACCTTGGAATTGGGTTTTTGGTGGGATCTGGGGTCCGGAGTACTTTGTGCTAGGGCTAGTAATGGAAATAGAGTATGAGAGGTAATTATTGAACACATATGATTTTTAATGAGTCGTGATGTATTTGTGGAGGACTTGGGATTTTTGAGACTTGGTACTATAGATATGCCAAGAGGGGTCGTGTATAGCCATTTTTCCTCTCCTCTCTCTCTCTCTCCTCTTCCACGCCTCTTACCCCATTTCCCCAAACCCTTTTTTTCTCCTCCCATGGAAGAATCGAGCAAGGCTCGATCTCGGAGCAAGATTTATCGAATATAATGAGGTATTGCGCTTCCCCTCGTCTTCACCTTCGATTTGGTAGTAGTATTGTGGTGTTTGGTTAGGATTTGTGTTGGGTTTGGATTTTGGAAAATTTTGGAGAATCCTGGATTCTTGTTAATCTTGTTTTAAAATGTGTTTTAACCCTTATTGGATGTCTAAGGGTGTTTTTATTGTTGTTGGTTTGAGTTGGAAGGAGTTGGTTGTCGTTTGTGGAGGTTTTTAAGCTTTTAAAAAGGGTGATTTTCGGGTTCGCGCAGCGACCGATCGATCTGTAGCATCTTACCGATCGATCGGTGCAAGTGCATAGCGATGGGTAATTATTTCGTTATTTACCGATCGATTGGTATGGGCGACCGACCGATCGGTGGGTGTCTAGCGATCGATCGGTAGCTTGGACCGATCGATCGGTGCAAAGCCGTAGCTAAAATTGGAATTTTGAACAGTTACCTATCGATCGGTAATGGCGACCGATCGATCGGTAGCAATGTGTTGAAAAATTATTTCTTGTTGAGTTTTCGATGCATGCTTCGCCCGGGATCTTTTAAAATGGCTAATCGCCATGGATGACGATATAATTGGGGATTATGAACGTGCTTGGGCACGTGGTTGCATGCTTGTGTTTATTGTGAGTTATTTATGTGTTAGCACATAATTCATCGGGTCGCGGGACTCAGTCAAGGTTTGGTTCGGACTACAGGATCATAAGGTATGTATAATGTACGAGCATAGTCTATTATTGCAACTGTGAAATGCATGGTTATTTGTATTTGCAATAAATGGATAGATATTGGGAATTATAAGGTGCCGCTTTTGAGCGAGCAATGATTGGGATGATGTCGCTGTTGAGCGAACATCGGTTATGACGCCGCCGCTGTTGAGCGTGCGTGAGATTAAAAGGCCGCTATTGTGGAGCAAGCGATGAAATAGAACTATGGAACTATTAGTGAGATATATGGAATATATGTAATCATTGTTTAATGATTTGATTTCATTGATTATGGTATCAGTATATGGGGAACGAATTTGTAAATCAATGTAATGATTAACTAGCTTTTGGGAATTTGATGGTTTCGGTTATTTTGAGAACAGGAACAGCACAGGGGATCCGGATGAGGATGATGCCATCCAGGGAGTGTCTTTTTTAATATTCATAGCCTTTACATTGTGTAAATTATGAATTATAATTTGTGCTTATTGGATTGGTGGTATTGGTATGCTCACCCCGTGTGGGGACTGTCTCTATTGAGGCAGGTGAATAGGTACATCGATGGCTTTGGAGTGGAGCTCGAGCTGTTGATTGGAGGTACTTCCAGGATTGAAGTGCCAGTGACAGTATTGTGTTGGGTACTTTATACATTAAATACACATTCACTCTTTTGATGCTGGCGTGTGAGCACTGTTATATGTGTATATGGGTTGTATAAAGGGCGTGGCCTTTCTCTTTTCATTTATTGGTCGCATGCAATTATTTATTGAATTGCTAAATGAACTGAGAGCATATTAGTGTATTATAAGGGTGCATGATATGTATGTGGACTTGGTTGGGGGAAAGTGGACATTATGTGGAATAATGAAGAAATTTTATTATTGGTATGTTATACTATGGTAGCATGGTTTCTTTTTCCCTGGTTACATGATTGTATGCACTAAATACATGGGGTAATACAATAATAGAGGGTTAAGGGCACGGGGGTCCTTATAAAACATAAATATGAAACCTTTGAAAAGTTCAAGGATTTCAAGAATTACAAAACCAGCTTGGCAATAGTGTCAAAATCCTCCGATCAGTTCGAGGAGGTGAATACTCAAGCCAAGAGTTTCATGACTATCTAAAGGAGTGTATAGTCCCACAACTCACACCAACTTCACAATGGAATGCTGTCTCTGAAAGGAGGAATCGAACCTTGTTGGACATGGTTCGATCTATGATGAGTCATGCAGATCTTCCGATTTCCTTTGGGGACATGCTTTAGAAACAACAATATTTATACTGAACTGTGTTCCCTCTAAATCAGTTGAAAAGACACCATATGAGATATGGACTAGGAGACGTCCTAGTATGTCTTTTATGTAGATTTGGGGTTGTGAGGCTTATGTGAGACGTCACGCCTCCAATAAACTTGGACCCACATCTGATAAGTGTTTATTTGTGGGGTATCCTAAGGAAACAAAAGGATACTATTTCTATTATCCCACCGAGAACAAAGTGGTTGTTGCTCGGACATGAGTCTTTCTTGAAAGAGAATTTATTTCTAGAAGAACCAGTGGGAGATAAATAGAACTTATTGAAGTACAACCACAAGAAAACACTGAACATAATACTAAGATGGAAATAGAGCAGACACCACAAGTTGTTGTGGATGAAATGCCTGCTCAAGAGACATAAGCCTGGTGTAGGTCTGTAAGAGTACACCAGAAGCCACAGAGATATGGATTTCTTGTGACTCAACAGGGTGACTTACTACTCATTGATGAGGATGAATCTTCATCCTATCAAGAAGCTATATGGGCCCTGATTCAGAGAAATGGCTAGAGGCCATGAAATCTGAGATGTAAGTATGGACTATGGTTGACCTACCTGAAGGGGTAAGACCCATAGGGTACAAATGGATTTACAAGAAGAAGACTGACATGGTTCCTAATGTACAAATCTTTAAAGGACGACTGGTTGCTAAAGGTTTCAAACAAATTCATGGTATTGATGTGATGAAAATTTTTCGCCAGTTGCTAGGGTTAAATCAATTAGGATCTTACTTGCAATAGCTGCATTTCATGATTATGAAATCTGGCAGATGAATATCAAAACAGCTTTCCTTAATGCAAATTTACTTGAGGATGTGTACATGACACAACCTGGGGGTTTTGTCGATCCAAAGGATGCTGGAAAGATATGCAAGCTACAACGATCCATTTATGGATTGAAGCAAGCTTCTCGGAGTTGGAATCTTCGTTTTGATGATGCAATCAAAGAGTTTGGTTTCATCAAGAACGTAGATGAACCTTGTGTCTACAAGAAGGTCACTGGGAGCATAATTATCTTCTTAGTGTTGTATGTAGATGACATACTTCTCATTGTGAATGATATCCCTGCCTTGCAATCTGTAAAGATTTGGCTAAGGAATTGCTTTTATATGAAAGACTTGGGTGAAGCCACCAATGTGTTAGGTATCAAAATCTATAGAGATAGATCAAGAAAATTACTTGGCCTAAGTCAAAGTACATACATAGATAAAGTGCTAAAACGGTTTAGCATGCAAGAATCAAAGAAAGGATTCGTGCCTATGACACATGGGATACATATCTCGAAGGATCGGTGTCCTTCAATACAAAATGAGAGACAACGCATGAGTAAGATTCCATATGCACCAGCTATTGGATCAATCATCTATGTCATGATATGTACTCATGCCGATGTTCGTATGCATTAAGCATGACGAGCATATATCAAGTTGATCCAGGTGAATGTCACTGGATCACTGTCAAGAATATCCTGAAGTACTTAAGAAGAACTAAGGATACATTCTTGATTTATGGAGGTTAGGAAGAACTCAATGTTATAGGTTACACTGATGCAAGCTTCCAAACCGACAAGGATGATTTTCGATCGCAATCAGGATATGTTTTTTGCCTAAATGGCGGTGCTGTGAGATGGAAGAGTTCAAAGCAAGAGACAGTAGCCGATTCTACAACTAAAGCTGAGTATATTGCTGCCTCAGATGCAGCAAAGGAAGCCGTTTGGATCAAGAAGTTCATTTATGAGCTTGGGGTTATGCCTAGCATTCTAGATCCGATTGAACTCTATTGTGACAACTGATGATAATGTATCTGACCCACTGACGAAACCTCTGTCACAGCAGAAGCATGATCGTCATTCTAGATCTTTAGGCATTAAGTACATGTCTGATTGATCTTAGTGCAAGTGGAAGATTTGTTGGGATATGCCCTAAGACAACTCATTAGATGATTGATTTTGGCATACAATGTAATATGATTTTATTAATGGCAATTCATTATTATATATTATTAAAGTATCTGTGTAATATGAATATACATATATATTAATGTCCTTAGAATAAAATTATATTATTCTTAAAGAATGTCCATAGTCAAGTATTATCATGAATTAAGATAATGATAATGCATTAGGATAATGATAATGCATTGAGACTAGTATGTATTGATTGATGAATTTGTTCATGGATATGAGATATCGAATCAATACATGGGTACATGTAAGAGAACTATGTATTGGACAGACCCACCATGAGAATGCTACATGGATAGTTATATGAATGTCATAAACAATTCTCATAGTGATAATAGTGTATGTAACCCTTACGACTTGAGATCACCAGAGATCCCAACATAAGGAGTTATGTATCTTGATATTGTCAAACATTACCTGTAACAGGGTAAGCTATTAAGACAATCATTTGATACACTACTAATTATGTAGAGGGATGTTGAGTGATCAAGATATGATTTGTCCCTCCTATATAACAGGAGAAGTGTTTGGGCCCTTGATCAAGTGAAACAAAAATGCATGGCCATGCTCGAATGAGTCGATATGTGATATCGAGCTTATTCGTTCATTCTAGTCTACTTGGATATCAAGAAATATAAGATTGAACTATACGAGTATGACTTATTCTATGACTCGTGTTTAATCTAAACACCTAGGACAAAGGGATTAAGTTACATGGAGAATATTATCACTGGTCATAGGTAAAGTCCTGCATATAATAATGGGCCAATTATATATATAAATATATATATATATATAGATATAAATATATATATATTAAAAATATATATTAATATGGTATATACATACATACACGGAAAAAAGATTACAATGGGCCAAAGGTTTTGCGAAAATCTATTCTGATATTAGCCGCTTCTTTTATTTTATATATATATATATATATGTGTGTGTGTGTGTGTGTGTGTGTGCGTGTGTGTGTGCGCATTAGGTTAAAGCACATTCAGACGTTAATTCAGAATTAACTTAAAAGCTAAACCTAGCAGACCATTCGAAAGAGAGACAACCGTCACCTCGCTTCGACGTCTCTTGCTCTTTGTCCCAGTTGATTTATCAAGTCTAGCAACTTGATAAATCCAACATCCCTTTTGATTTGATCGTGTGGAGTGCTTCGAGGATTCTGCATCAAACACGCTACAAAGGTATAACTCTCGACACTGGATATGATAACTTCGTATAGTTCCTCGATGGGAATCCGATTTTTTTTATTCCGCTGCGTTGTATGCTTGTCGGATTCCTTACAAAATCAAGTTGTCCCTATTTTCACGAAATAACATTACACGACAGTGGCGAACATATATTATCTGCGCAGATGAAGTGCCTACTCGGCCAGCATGGTCAAACGATGGCGGAAGAACCAGACATAACTGCCAGCCAACACGAACAAATGAGGGTGCATTAATGGTGTGTAATAGATGCAGATTTCTCGAATACATCGTGAGCTTATCGTGCTCCGATGAAGTGTCTACTCGGCCAACATGGTCAAGCGAACAACTCCGTTGCTCCCAAAACACTCTGAATTCACATCAGGTTCTTCGTATCATTTTTATGCATTTTGTGAAGAACTCTTATGCTTTTGCTTGTTTGATTCTTGTACCATTTGTTTTTTCGAGCACTGACTTGATCGACGGAATGGTCACACCGGGGACATCCTCGGCGCCGATCTAACTTTTTGGTTCCAGGCATACTTTGTTCGACATATTCTGTTCGGACATCATAAAGTACAACCACTTCAATATATCCTGTTCAGAGTCATATTGTTCGTGATGTTCAAAATCTACCTGCTCGGGATCAAGAATCATCAAGCATCATCAATTATATTTTATCTAAAATTTTAATATTTTATATTATACTTTAGTATGTATACATGCCGTTCATTGTATGTCAAATGATACTAGTGTTGTGAGCTGACATAAGAAGCAAAATTTATATACAGCTATTTAATTTTTACCGCAACTCAACTAATTTATATAAGGGTAAACTCACTTAAAATCCCTACCTCCAAACATAACTTTAACATTCCTCCATATATCAAACATTCGTTATTCTAACTCCCTACCATACTTCGTTTCTTTATTCTAACTCCCTACTAACCTCAAAAGTCATAAAAGCCCTTACTTTAATTGCATAAAACCCCCTAATGTTTTTACGATTTTTAAAAACACCCAAAATCTCATATTTCTAATAAACAACTCCTAATAAAATTACGTAAATGTAGGGGCCTTAATGAACATGAGATCCTTCACTTTCTGCCATCTCGGGAGAACCCAAGAGCATACTTTTGCAAAGGACTCACAGTTGAAAAATTAAAGCCCTAATATTCCCTTACTATGTAAAATTAAATAACAGGTCCATCATGCTTCCATATTACAATAAAATTTTAACAAACTGAAATATACCATTTTGACCATAACGACACAAGGTGAGGTGGGTTGCAAAGCCACCAGTCAAAAACTTACTAGCTCCAAACTGATTTACGAATGGCTCCACACCATCCAACCTCAGTTCTCAGGCAATGTTAGTATGTCAGTTATACGTCTCCTTCAGAACCCACACAGCGCAGCCCTAATTCGTTTCCTACCTTAGGGCGTAAGGTATAATCAAGAGACAGTAGCCGATTCTACAACTGAAACTGAGTATATTGCTGCCTCAGATGCAGCAAAGGAAGCCGTTTGGATCAAGAAGTTCATTTCTGAGCTTGAGGTTATGCCTAGCATACTAGATCCGATTGAACTCTATTATGACAACAATGGAGCCATCGCATTGGCTAAGGAACCCAGATCTCACCAGCGATCCAAACACATACTTTGGCGCTTTCATTTCAATCGAGAAATCGTTGAAAGATGAGATGTAAAAATATGCAAAGTACCAACTGATGATAATGTATCTGACCCGCTGACAAAACCACGGTCAGAGCGGAAGCATGATCGTCATACTAGATCTTTAGGCATTAAGTACATGTCAGAATTGTCTTAGTGCAAGTGGGAGATTTGTTGGGATATGCCATAAGACAACTTATTAGATGATTGATTTTGGCATACAATGTAATATGGTTTTATTAAAGGCAATTCATTATTATATATTATTCCAGTATCTGTGTAATATGAAATGTATATATGTTAATGTCCTTAGAATAATATTGTATTATTCTTAAAGATTGTCCCTAGTCAAGTATTATCATGAATTAGGATAATGATAATGCATTGAGACTAGTATGTATTGATTGATGAATTGTTCATGGATACGAGATATCGAATCAACACATCGGTACATGTTAGAGAACTATGTACTGGACAAACCCACCATGAGAATGCTACATGGATAGTTATATGAATGTCATAAGCAATTCTCAGAGTGATAATAATGTATGTAATTCTTACGACTTGAGATCACCAGAGATCCCAACATAAGGAGTTGTGTATCTTGACATTGTCAAACGTTAGCTGTAACAGGGTAAACTATAAAAACAATCATTGGATACACCACGAATTATGTAGAGGGATGTTGAGTGTTTGGGCCCTTGATCAAGTGAGACTAAAATGCATGGTCATGCTCGAATGAGTCGATATGTGATATCGAGCTTATTCGTTTATTCTAGTCTAACTTAGGGATCAAGAAACAAAAGGTTGAACTATACGAGTATGACTTATTCCATGACTCGTGTTTAATCTAAACACATAGGACAAAGGGATTAAGTTACATGGTGAATATTATCACAAGCCATAGGTAATGTTGAGTCAATGACATTCTTGAAACTTGGGTAGCCTTGATGTGTTGCTAGATACCGCTCATTGCTTGTGACATAAAATAATATTTCATGTCACTGCCAATGTTGCAAGATCCTAACGGGTCGCACAAAAGATTAAATCGATAAAGGGAGATATAATTCATTGGATGAATTAATTTGATTAGGAAGAGTCCTAATCATATAATAAGATATATATATACATAATATATATTGGGCCGATTATATATATATAAGATATATATATGTATATATATATATATATATAAATTTGATATATATAAACATAAGGATATAAAGTGAGATGGGCCAAGGCGTTTTTCGAAAACCCTATTGTGATAGAGCCGCCTCATTTTCCGAGTATATATATAAGTATGCTAATAGGTTTACGGTGGATCTTACGTTAATCAGATTAACTAAAACTCTAAATCTAAAAGGTGTAGTCGTCACCTTAGCTCTTAGTTTTCGTCCCTGTTCTTTTTGTTGAATTATCAAGTCTAGCAACTTGATAATTGCAACGTCCTTTATCGAGCTTGATCGTGTGGATACCATAGAGGCAAAGTTGCAAAGCTTTGCTCGTGACTTGTGGACTTCCAGCTTAGAGGATTCTGCATCAAACACGCTACAAATGTATAACTCTTGACACCCGATATGAATACTTCGTATAGGTCCATGGATGGAATCCGAAATTTTTTTATTCCGCTGCGTTGTTTGCATGTCGGATTCCTATCAGAAGAAAGAGAAAGTTCATGCATTAGAATAAAACTCCAATCTGAAATTGAAGCTTAGGGCGTGAGTTTCTATGCCTCAATTGCATGATTTATAATGTATTTGATGTATTGTGGAATCCATGTGTCAATACATCACTATCTTGCAATATTAAAGGTCCAAAATCATGTATTAAACATGAGTTAAGTTAATTAGTGGCATGTGTTCTCCAAGTACCATGTGATCATACACATACTCATGCACTAAAAACAAGTTCCACTAGTTGCTTGACTCATCGTAGCCCGGAACACCTTAATTCAAAGTCTATACTTTTAATTATCCGGGTTTGCTTAATCGTCGTTAATCCGGATTAATTAGTATCAGGGCCTTACACAAGATGTGACTCACATCACATGAAGCACTTTGCTCCTTTCACAATTATTCCTCAATGATCAAAACTCATCATATCACTACGCACACTCAATAGTGGCGGCATCAAAATCCATCACACGCTCAATATCGACATCACAATAATTCATAGCACCATTCATTTGTACCCCCAATACTTGACAACACATTAATCAACAATTATAAACATTCAATACTTATACGTCTCTAAGTGCTAACTCAAACACAACATGAATATATTTTTCATTGCACATAACAATAATACATTTACCTATGTTCGTACGTCACACGTACCTTATAGTCCAATTGCAAGAGTCACTCCTTGCCTTCGCCCCCGAGATCCAGTGAATTGTTCGCTACACGCAGTCAATAATTCATAATCAATCACGTGCATGTTAACTCATACTCAAGCACGTATCATAATATATATCATTCAATCATGATGGTTTAATACACAATAGACTCGGGCAAACCGTACGTTGTCACCATGACAACATATTATTTTTCACCTTATTGCCTAGACCGATCGATCGATCCATGACGGGCGATCGATCGCGAGCATCGCACTTCATCGATCGATCAGTGTATGCCGAGCGATCGATCGATGATCTCGAGTGATCGATCGGTACATCCCCGTGATAGATCAGTCGCTCTGAAATTTGATTCCGAGCCACGATGTTCGTCGATCGATCGCTGTTCTTCGAGTGATCGATCGGTACCTGCGATTTTCCGAAAAAAATGATTAGTTCCAACCAAAATTCGATGGTTTATCAACCAAAACACCATGAAACTTGAATCTAACATCCTTGGACACTTAACAAGGATTATAACACATTTTATTTCAAAGAAAACTAACAAGAACCCAAGATTCTTCCAAAACCCACAAAACTCCACCCAACTCAGAAACCTTAACCAAATCCTTCCAAATTACCATCAAAACATCCACAATCAAGAGATGAATGAGTTTACCTGACGATTAGCTCGAGAAACCATCAATCGAGCCGTCTATACACTTTTCCATGAAAAGAGAAGAAGAAAAGGGAGAAGGGGAAGGGGAAGAGAGAAGAGGGAGGAAAGAGAGAAGGAGGAGAGAGAGGAGAGAGGAAGAGTGAGTGAAAATGATTGAACACCGAGTCCACTTGGTATATATAGTATCAAGGCTCAATAAACCCGAGTCTCAAATACTCGTATCAAAACTCTATAATAACAATACGTGTTCAATGATTGACTCATACTCGCTCAAAATAAAACTCAAACCTCAATTCCAAAACCCCCAACACAAAATTCCACTACCAACACTATTCCAAGGTTCAACCCGCCAGTGATCATAAACTCTCGAACCTTGAATCCAACAAATCCAACATCGGATAATAATCTCCTAAAATCTCAATTTGATAATTATTTCATAAATACCACAATTAAAATCAACTAATGATTAAGATTAAATCTGGGATTACTACAATTAAATTTCAGGATATCACTCATCAACTCGGAAGGAAACGAAGAAGCAGGAAGAAAAATCTAAAGGCAATGGGATTGCCTTGGTTGGAAATAAAGCACAATCCGATGACGGAGATGATGAGGAAATGACATTGTTCACAAGGAGGTTCAAGAAGTTCTACCGAAAATACAACAAGCCGAGAACCTCCGAATCCACCAAGAATCCTACTAAACGATAGGTAACTTGCTATAATTGTCAACAAAATGTTTATTATGCTAATGAATATCAAAGTAAAAAGAAGGAGGAAGGGAAGGGGAAGAAGAAAGCTCTGCTGGCACCATGGAGTGATAATGACTCCGATGAAGAAGAAGTAGCAAATCTGTCTAATGGCTCTTGGAGATGAAGATGAAGAGGATGATGATGAGGTACCATCTTATGATGAATTATTAGATACTTATAATGAACTTATTGATATTCATGTTAAAGTTAAAAAGAGTAATAAAATGCTAAAGCTAGACTTGGCTGAGAAGGAAGAAGAAAATATCACTTTGAAAAGTGAACTACTTGATTAAGCTTATTAATCTGATGCAAATGTCTATATCACTTTCTCGTGCCATTACAAATCTATTTTGTATGATTTATCTACATTATTCATCATTTAGAAACTAGACTTCATTTAAACTAGAAACTATTAATAGCACACAGGACAAGCAAATGCACTTTCCATAGTAAGAATACGAGGGACAGACTGAAATCTTCAATGTACACCCATAGTGATTCAAACTCATATCTGGCAATGTTCAAACACCCCGATATATATGCTAGCTATCAAAATGATTCTTGTTTTCTTCGAGTCTCACCTTAATAACACATGATAATTCCTCAATTCAAACATCTAATATAAGCATAAAACCAATATCATTGGTTTATAATCTCATATCAAATTACTAGCCAAATGTGAAGCAAAACATCATCTAAAATTCAACAAAGGCAGCAGTAACAATTCGAACAAACAACAGCAACACTTGATCACTGTAGCAGCAAGAAGTCAATCATAAGAGCAAGGGTGGAAAGAAATGTAAAATTAAAATTTGTCCAACCATTCAATTTATAATTAAACCAAGATAAACACAAACCCGTGAAATAAAATTCCATAATCACAAATCAGGAACCAATTCATCCATGGCAGTACGAGAATCGATCTCTACTCCTCACTCACAATCAGCGACATTTTCGAACCTAAGCCATCACCATATTCAAAGCCAAAAGTAGTACCATTTTCGAAACAAAATAGCAAGAAATCGAATTAAGAACAATAGAGATTTCGAACCAAAGCATCATCATTTTTGAACCAAAATAGCATCAGATTTTTGCTCATAACTGTGATATCCTTGAAATAATCATGTGTTTATGGCTTGTTAAAGATGATTATGAGGTGAATATTAGTTTATAGTTAATTGTGGTTGTGAAATGTTATGGGTATGCGATGGGCATGAACTGGCTCTACATTTCAAGGTGCATGTAATGAATTATATGGAATAAGTGGTTTTGGCATGGTTCAATTGAGATTGTTCTAGTAACCTAGAAAAAAGCATGTCTAATTGATAATGGTTATGCATTTTGTTGGTTAAATGCTTTTAAATCAAGTGACGATATTTAATATAACATGCCATGTTTAAAAGGAGCTACCCACTTTCATACTCACTTACCCCCTAATTCCCTTCATTTTCCCACCGCACATTATACATCACTCAACTTTCTCCTCCAATCCTCTCATTATCGCCTAAACCAAGCAAGGAAGAAGGAGAAAGAACTTTGAAGCTTGAATTGCTTGAAACTTGCTAGGATTTGAAGCTTAAGTGGTAAGGAGTCCTTCTTGTTGAATCTTGAGCATGTTAAGTTGAGTTTGAGTTCATGTTTTTGGGGGAAAAATAACTTTCAAACCAAGAAAATGATGTACTCGAGATGTGAAAATTGTTCAAAAACTTGTTACAAACAAGAAAATTATGTACTCAAGACATATACTCGATACTCGCACGAAATCGAAATATATCAAAAAATAAAAAAACTTACGTAAATTGTGAAAATTTCTCAAAAACTTCTTCCAACCAAGAAAATTATGTAACCAAGACTTGATGTTAGATTCCACAATTTGAATTTGTTTACGAAAACATATTCTCGAATATTCGCACAAAATCGAAATTTATCAAAAAAATAAAAAAAACGTCCTTACCTGGGAAAATTGTTAAAAAACTTTGTTACAACCAAGAAAATTATGGACTCGAGACATATACTTGAATACTCGCACGAAACAGAAATTTATCAAAAAATCAAAAAACTTACGTAAATTGTGAAACTTTCTCAAAAACTTCTTTCAACCAAGAAAATGATGTACTGAAGACTTGATGTTAGATTCCACAAATTGAATTTGTTTACGAAAACATATTCTCGAATATTCACACAAAAACAAAATTTATCAAAAAAAATAAAAAATGTCCTTACCTGTGAAAATTGTTCAAAAACCGGTTCAAACCAAGAAATGATGTACTCAAGACATATACTTGAATACTCGCACGAAACAGAAATTTATCAAAAAATCAAAAAACTTACATAAATTGTGAACATTTCTCAAAAACTTCTTCCAACCAAGAAAATTATGTACTCAAGACTTGATTTTAGATTCCACAAATTGAATTTGTTTACACAAACATATACTCGATATTCGTCCAAAATCGAAATTTATCAAAAAAATAAAAAAATGTCCTTACATGTGAAAATTGTTCAAAAACTTGTTCAAACCAATAAAATGATGGACTCGAGACATATACTTGAATACTAGCACGAAATAGAAATTTATCAAAAAATCAAAAAACTTACGTAAATTGTGAAAATTTCTCAAAAACTTCTTCCAACCAAGAAAATTATGTACTCAAGACTTGATGTTAGATTCCACAAATTGAATTTGTTTACGAAAACATATACTCGAATATTAGCACAAAATCGAAATTTATAAAAAAAAAACACAATTACCAGTGAAAATTGCTCAAAAACTTGTTACAACCAAGAAAATGATGTACTCAGAACTTTATAGCATGTTGGGTTGGTAAAGGATTAAAGGATATGGTGTATAGTGGATTGGCATGAATTTTGTGTGTATAAATGGTGGTTTTCGCTTTTACAGGACGCGACGATTGATCGGTAAAGGGTCACGGATCGATCGCGCGCATAAAAAATAGAACATGGGCGAAGATGGACTCCGCGATCGATCGGTGGAAATTCCTGATCGATCGGCGAGTCACAGTGATCGATCGATCGATAGAAGCTCTCGATTGATCGGTGGGTCTTCGCGATCGAGCGGTAGAGCCTACTCGATCGATCGAGGAGGGCAGGAGTTTTGTGCCAAAACTCTGTATGCCTCGCGATCGATCGCGAGGCAAGGGCGATCGATCGGGGGCATATAAAGTTGAAATGATGGATTTTTGATGTTTTCTTGGGAATTTTGTGTTGGAACTTAATATAGCATCTAATATTGAGTTGTTGCAATTGTGTAGAGCCTTCCCAAGCGGCGGCGCAACGCAGTGGATAGTTTTCTGAAAACACCCTACTTTTGGAAGAAAGGTATGTAGAGAGACGTACGAGCATCGACGGTAAAACATATTTTTACATATTGAATTATGCGTTGTGGATGGGTGAATTGGATGGGTTGTGCATGTTGTGAGTCGTTGTTATATCGAGTGATGATTATAATGCTTGCCGCTGTCATTTCAAAGCGAGGAATAGAATACTTGCCGCTGTCATATCGTAGCGATGGAACATAATTTTGCCGCTAATATGTGAAAGCAAGGATAATGCCGCTGTCGTATTGAAGCGAGGGATATTATAACGCCGCTGATATGTTGAAGCAAGGGGTATTATAAATGTCTTTGTTATGTCTAAGCGATGGGTATTAGAATGCCACTGTTATAACAAGACTGTGAATTGGTTATTGGTATGATGGTATGGAATTATGTCATGACATTTAAATTAAACTGTATTTTATAATCTGATGATTATGAATATGAGTTGTGGAATAGGGACAACCAAGGAGAGCATATAAATGCATTGAATACATGAAGTATTTCGTATTAACGGTTTATGAATTTTTATATTATGATCATATTGTTGTGAATATGATTTATTATATGCTCATGTGTTGTAGTTGTTCCTGTAGGAGCTTTTGGCAAGGAGAGCTAAGGCAATGGTTGATGTGGTGAGCTGTGAGAGGACTAGTGCTACTGGCCTAGAAGAACATGAAATTCTTTTGTATAGTCTTTACGTAGGAGTAGTGTAAATCTATAGTGCTTACATTCATTTTGTTGGGAATGTAATTATTTTTAGAATTGGGATTTTATTTTTGGTACGTTAGCCTCTAAGCTCAATACATCGACATAAACATTTTTACTCTGTTAAATGAATAACTCTTCTATACTCTTAAATCACACTTAAGGTAGTGATGCCTTACAATAATAGAGTAGATTTTTCGACCCTAGAGCATGCTTTTCGAACTAGAGTTACATGTACTCACATGTTTGAAAATATGTCTGAAACGATGTCATAAACTCGCCTCTTACGGCTGAGAAAGGAACAGCGTGGATCAGAGGGGAGGAAAGGGAGGGGCCGAATTTTCTTGGTGTGTGAAATGGAGAGAAGTGAGTGTTTAAAGTTTAACCCTACATCTATTCAACACCATCCAATTATCATTTCATCCCTAGGATTAATCTCCACCCTCCAATTACCATTTCACAAATTTAATATTACAAGAGTCCCTTTAAATTTAATTTACCCTACAAGTTCAACCCGAATTATTTAATTATTTCCGGTCCCAACATATGATGCCCAATAATTTAAACCTTTAAATTATCTCACAATTTACTAGACTAAGTCAAATATCAATTGTAAATTATTCTGGGCATCACAATTCTCCCAAACTAATAAGATTTCATCCTCGAAATTAAATGCATGCTTACCATAAAAGTCAACTGTAAAATTTACGTACCGTTACACAGCTCAAGATAGTGACTTGACCATCTGTAGGATGTGATGTGACTAGAAATAGACACATCTTTAGTGCTTAATTGTATACGATTTGGTAGGTTTTGATGGATAATTTGATACGTATGCTACCTAATCGTATATTTGTGTAATTGTAGGTACAATCGAAGAAAACGAGCTAAAAATGATGTGTAAAGACCAAGAAAAGATATGGACATGACAAGGACTCAAAGTTGATCAAGAAAAGGGCAAAAACATAATTTTGGAGGTGGCGATCGATCGCCTGGGGGAGGAAATCGATCGCCTATAGACAGAAACTTTTGCAACAAAATTTACGAGCCAGCGATCGATCGCGTGTATCAGGTGATCGATCGCCAAAGTCCACTGGAGCCAAGCGATCGATCGCGATAAAGTGGCGATCGATCTCCTCAAGCAATTTGCTGAAAAAAAAATAAACAAGCGATCGATCGCCACATGCTAGGAGATCGATCGCCGAAGAGTCCGAAAATTAGGAAATTAGGTCTTTTACCATGTTTAAAAGATTGAAACCTATTTTATCAGCCACCAACCCCCATAACTCGAGATTATTGAGTTCTTAAGCATATTATTCCAGACTTTAGAATTAATTTAGTTTTTTAGAATAATTTTCTTTCAAGTTTTCTTCAAGAACAACAAAGAACGGAGCCGGAACTGACAAGCCGGAATCGCGATTCGTCATAGTAATTTCTTTTCCTTTATTTAATTCAATGTTTTCGGTACAATTTATTATGTTTTTAGATTTGAATATGATAGGCTAAAACCCTTTGATTCTTGGTTGAAGGGATACCTACTTTTGGATTTGAATCTTTTATGAGAATTCGGTTTGATTGTTGAATTAGATTTCGATTTCAATGTGTTTCTCAGATTTTGAATTCCATGATTGTTGTGTTTGTGTATTAGATTGATCACCTAATATTCAATTGCATAATCGATAGATTGTTAAGAAACAACTAAGATTAATAATTAACCGGCTGTAGGTGTTATTGAATTCTTAGGAGAAACGATTGAGTAATCGATTTTAACGGCTGTAGTTTTCGTTGATTAGATTTATCGAACTCATCATTGATTTAATCATTAACGGCTGTAGTGGTGATTAGAGATTTGGTAAGGGTTGAATTTAATGTTGTTTTCTCTTTGACTACGAATAAGATGAGTAGGAGTTGAATTTCCAATCGATAGATAATCGAAAGAATTCGAATGTTTTGATTTGATGACCAAAAGATAATTTTCCAAAAGTACGGTTACCTGAAAACCAAGAATCGCTTTAATCTCATAAGTCTTAATTCGTTTAGTTAATTGTGCGTATTAGTTTAATTCTTAATCTTTGTTAAGTAGTAATAATTCAATCCAAAACCCCCTTGTTACTATTCATTTTTGGCACGAAAAAAATACTACCTTCCCTGTGGGATCGATCCCTACTCTCGCTACTACATACTTTTGCTATTAACTTGAGAAGGGTTAATTTGGGCGTACGCGATAAGCGCTGCCAAATTTTGGCGCCGTTGCCGGGGAAGGCATTGGTATTTTGTGTCGATTTTTTTTATTTTTATCCCACATTACTACTTTGGTTTGTTAAGAGTATAGGCGGATCGTTCAATCACGAAGATAACTTTCACTACGATCCTGAGATTGAGAGGACGCTACATCAGAGGAGACGAGAAGCACGAAGGATTATAGAACAAGAAGAAGAAGAGAGGTCCATGATGGCTGCAATCAAAGCATGAGGCAGCTGGCGAATCCTAACTTGGATCAACAACCGCTCTGCATCCGTTTCCCTGCTCTGGCCAATAACGTAAACTTCGAACTTAAGTCTGGTTTAATTCACTTATTGCCAGCTTTTCATGGTCTTGCAGGAGAAAACCCGCATAAGCATCTGATGGAGTTCCACGTGGTGTGCACTACCATGAAGCCGACCGGAATCACTGAGGATCAAATAAAGTTAAGAGCCTTCCCGTTTTCTCTAAAGGACGCTGCAAAAGACTGGCTCTTCTACTTACCATCCGGATCGATCACCACGTGGACTGACTTACAAAGAGTATTCCTAGAAATATACTTCCCAGCTTCAAGGGCAACGAACTTGAGGAAAGAGATATATGGTGTGAAGCAGCTCCACGAGGAATCACTACACGAGTACTGGGAGAGATTCAAGAAGTTGTGCGCAAGTTGTCCACAACACCAGATAAGTGAACACCTTCTAGTCCAATACTTCTATGAAGGTTTACTTTCTTCTGACAGGAACTTGTAGATGCGGCAAGCGGAGGAGCATTTATAGATAAAACAGCGGAGGAAGCTAGAAGGTTGATAGCTAACATGGCGGCCAACTCCCAACAATTCGGATCTGTGCACCATGGACAACCACAAAGAAAAGAGGTAAACGTATCCAACCTAGAACAACAACTGATAGACCTCACTTTTCTTGTGCGTGGTATGGCAGGTGGAAATGTAGGAAAGACAAAGCCATGTGGAATATGTTTGGAGATAAGTCATACCACTGATGCATGCCCGACACTTCAAGAGACATCAGCCGAGCAAGTACATGCAGCAGGGGGATGTCCGGGACAACCCCAATGAAGACATGACCCTTACTCAAACACATACAATCCAGGATGGAGAGACCACCCTAACTTGAGCTATGGACCACAATCGATAAATCATGTTCCTCCTCAAGCACCAAACATCCTCCACCATACAGGCCACCTTTTCAGAGGGCACAGCAATCCAATTTTCCTTCTACTACTGACAGGTTAGAGGTAATCATTCAAGATCTTGCTCACAATGTTACTAAATTTCAACACGAAACTAGATCGAGTATTCAAACCTTGAACACCCAAGTGAGTCAACTAGCCACTGCTCTTAATCGAGTTGAAGCAAACGGATCAACCACTCTACCATCACAAACAGTGGTGAATCCGAGAGAAAATGTAAATGCAGTCACAACTAGGAGTGGGAAGGAATTGGAGACACCGGAGACGACGGAGAAAGAACCGCCCAAGAGTGAGGAAGAAAAGGAAGCGGAAGTTGGAGAAAAGCTCGGGATAGCACACGAGGCACCAAAAGGTAAGCCCCCTTCTTTTTCTGAATATAAAGTGCCACCCCCTTTTCCCCAAGCTTTAAAAGACAACAGGAAAGACACTGGACTCAAAGGCTTGTATGAGACCTTCTGAAGATGTGAGATAAACATCCCATTGTTGGACGCCATCCAACAAGTACCTCGCTATGCAAAGTTTCTAAAGGAATTATGCACTGCCAAGAGGAGTCATAGATTGAAGGGACCTCAAAAGGTTGATCTGGGTGAAAATGTATCAGCAGTGATACAAAGAAAAATCCCTACCAAGTGTAAGGATCCAGGTATGTTCTCTATCCCATGCACTATTGGAAACACTCGCCTTGAAAAGGCCATGTTAGATTTAGGAGCATCAATTAATGTCATGCCATATTCTATTTATGCTTCTTTACAACTCGGTCCTTTGAACCCTACTGGAGTGGTAATTCAATTAGCAGATAGATCTAGTGCATACCCTAGGGGTTTAATTGAAGATGTCTTAGTGCAAGTGAATGAACTAGTTTTCCCAGCTGATTTTTATATCCTTGACATGGAGAAGGGTGATAAAAGTAGCCCCATCTTGTTAGGAAGACCATTTCTCAAAACTTCTAAAACAAAGATAGATGTGCATAGTGGTACCCTCACTATGGAATTTGATGGTGAGATTGTTACATTTAACATCTATGATGCCATGAAATATCCTTGCAATAATGATGATACTGTGTACTCTATTGATGTTATTGATTACCTGTCACAAGAGGTTTTTGAGAATGTAGGAAACAAAGAATTGGAAAGCACTCTCACCATGGATTTGGAGAAGGAAGAAGCGGACATACCCCTCATGGACGAAGTGAAGCACACCATCGATGCGCTGGATGATACACTTGAGCTATTTCAGTCAGGGTGACGTTTCTTTCATATCATTGCCTGTTTCTAACGCTAGACCTCTCCCATCTGTTTTGCAGGCACCCACCATCGAGCTGAAGCCACTGCCCACCCACCTTAAATACGTATTCCTTGGTGAAGGTAATACATTACCAGTGATCATCTCCAGCAAGTTGGGGGATGATCAAGAGAAGAACTTAATTCATGTGCTCAAGGAGCACAAGACTGCTATAGGCTGGACAATCGCAGACATCAAGGGAATCAGTCCCTCCATGTGCATGCACCGAATTCTACTAGAGGAAGGAGGGAGCCCGACACGTCAGCCCCAAAGGAAGCTAAACCCACCTATGATGGAGGTGGTGAAGGAGGAGATTCTGAAACTTCTATCGGTTGGTGTGATATACCCTATATCAGATAGTCAATGGGTTAGTCCAGTTCAAGTGGTTCCAAAGAAGACATGTATCACTGTGATAAAGAATAAGGACGATGAACTTGTGCCCACACGCATTCAAAATGGATGGCGAGTGTGCATTGACTACCGGAAGCTTAACGCTGTGACTAGAAAGGACCACTTTCCTCTACCTTTTATTGATCAGATGCTTGAGAGGTTAGCATGCCATTCTAATTATTGTTTTCTTGATGGTTACTCAGGCTATTTTCAGATTGCAATCGCTCCGGAGGACCAAGAGAAGACAACTTTCACATGTCCCTTCGGCACATTCGCATACCGTCGCATGCCCTTTGGACTCTGCAATGCCCCAGCCACTTTTCAACGGTGTATGGTCAGTATCTTTTCTGAGTTTATTGAACATATTTTAGAAGTATTCATGGATGACTTTACTGTTTACAGTAACTCATTCAAGGATTGCCTATCTAGCCTTACACTGGTATTGAAAAAGTGCATTGATACTAACCTTGTGTTAAATTCTGAAAAGTGTCATTTTATGGTTGAACAAGGTATAGTGCTGGGTCATGTTGTTTCTGCTAATGGTATAGAGGTAGATAAGGCAAAAATTGATGTTATCCAATCTTTACCCTACCCCACTTGTGTCCGGGATGTGCGCTCTTTTCTTGGTCATGCAGGTTTTTACAGGAGGTACATCAAATATTTCGCCAAGATAGCTACACCTTTGTGTAAGCTACTACAAAAGGATGTCCCTTTTGAGATGGATGCCGAAAGCAAGAGAGCTTTTGATACACTGAAAAAGTCATTGACCTCTACCCCCATCATCCAACCACCAGACTGGAGTAAGCCCTTCGAGATCATGTGCGATGCAAGTGCCTATGCGGTTGGTGCTGTCTTGGGACTAAAAGAGGGCAATGCTTCACATGCCATCTACTACGCATCAAAAACCTTGAATAATGCCCAACGAAATTATTCTACTACTGAGAAAGAGCTCTTAGCAGTTGTTTTTGCTCTTGAAAAATTTCGATCGTATTTACTTGGTACTAAAGTTATTGTTTATTCTGATCATGCAGCTCTTCGCTATTTGATGACGAAGAAGGAGGCTAAACCAAGGCTAATAAGATGGATTTTGCTCTTGAGTGAATTCGACATACAAATCAAGGATAAGAAGGGCAGCGAGAACAAAGTTGCGGATCACTTGAGCCGTCTACCACATGTAGAGGATGAGCTTTGTTTGAAGGAGGAATTCCCGGATGAGCATCTGTTCTCCATAAACGACAATCTTCCATGGTATGCTCATATTGTGAATTTTTTAGCTTCTAATGTGCTACCCCCTGAATTGTCTAGGTCTCAACGAGCTAAGATCAGGAGTGATGCCAAGTATTATGTATGGGATGATCCTTACTTATGGAAGAACTGCGCGGACCAAATCATTCGACGTTGCATACCCGAGATTGAGGTAAATGACATTTTAATGTTTTGCCATTCATATGCTCGTGGTGGACATTTTGGAGCCAAGAGAACCTCTAGGAAGGTACTCGAGTGTGGATTCTTTTGGCCCACCCTATTTTGTGACGCATATCTTTTCTGCAAGAACTGTGCACAATGCCAACTGACCGGTAATCTCTCCCAAAGAAAGGAGATGCCTCAACAACACATTCTCATTTCTGAAATTTTTGACGTTTGGGGCATCGACTTTATGGGACCCTTTCCTATGTCTTATGGTCATATTTATATACTGCTTGCTGTCGATTATGTGTCGAAATGGGTGGAAGCTATAGCCACCCGTACTGACGATTCCAAGGTTGTTGCAGATTTTATCAAACATAACCTTTTCTCTAGGTTTGGAATCCCAAGAGCAATCATCAGTGATCGAGGGACACACTTCTGCAACTGGACAGTGGAAAGCCTATTCAAGAAATACCACGTGACTCACAAAGTCTCCACTGCCTATCACCCGCAAACAAATGGCCAAGCCGAGGTCTCTAACCGAGAAATCAAGGCCATATTGGAAAAAACGGTCAACCCGACAAGGAAAGATTGGAGCTTGCGACTAGACGATGCACTGTGGGCCTACAGAACCGCATATAAGACTCCAATAGGTATGTCTCCTTATCGACTGATTTTTGGTAAACCATGTCATCTCCCTGTAGAGTTGGAACACAAAGCATACTGGGCAGTGAAGAATTTCAACATGAACTATGATGAGAGTGGCGTGCATAGGAAGCTGCAATTGCAAGAGCTAGAGGAGATACGAAATGAAGCTTACGAGAGTGCTAGATTTTACAAAGAAAAGACGAAGGATTTTCACGACAAGATGATATCACGGAGAACCTTGAAGTTGGTCAAAAAGTTCTCCTTTACCATTCCCGCCTTCGCCTGTTCCCAGGTAAGCTTCGTTCTAGGTGGCATGGTCCTTATTTAGTTATTCATGTGTATCCCCATGGTGCAGTGGAAATTCAAAGTTTGGACACCACCAAAACATTCAAGGTGAATGGTCACCGATTGAAGCACTACTTTGAAGGTGTCCAACATGAAGAAGGAGGGAACGTAGACATCAAGGTGGCTCTCGAGGATCCACCCCACTTTGACTGATCACGAGGACTGGCGTCGGGCCACCGACGTTAAACAGAGGCGCTGCTTGGGAGGCAACCCAGGAGGAGTTAGTTTCCCTTTTACCTTTTTAGTTTTATTGCTTTTTAGTTTAAACTTTTCTCTTTCCTTGTATTTTTGCCTTACATTGGGGACAATGTAAGATTTAAGTATGGGGGAGGGATTAGTGGCTTGTTATTGTTTTTCTGATTTCAAAAAAAAAAAAAATCGATAAATTTGAAAATTTTGAGCTCATAGTTAGTAATGAACACATGCTTAGAATCACTAGCCCATGATGAAACCTAATTGATATCATGCATGCTGTTGAACATAGGTGAATTGTTAACTTTGGAACACTTTGAACTCTAATACAAAGTTTACTTCAACTTAGTAGTTGAATATTTGGAGCACGATTTTATCATGACTTGTGAAGTGTGCATAGTAGCTTAGTGAAGATTGTGTGAAGCTTGTGATAGTTTTAAGAAGTCTCTAATACATGCTAGAACTTAACTACATGCTCTTTGAGGCGTATGTCTAGACTACTTGCAAACATGAAAGTGATATAGGCAATCTTTGATGCGTTTGAGCCTTTCAAGCCTACCATGTAAATAAATCAATCTCTAGTACCCTTTTTGAGCCTTAATATAAAAGAATGGTAGTATGCTAAGCATACTAAAGACCCCCATTCAGCATTCCTTGACTAGCTTATCATCCTACCCTTTTAGCCTAAATATTATTTCAATCCATACCTTTTAAGGGAGTATGATGTATTTCATTCAAATGCACTTGGTAATCATTGAAGTATATTTGTGAACTTTATTGTCAAAAGAATGAAATACATGAAAGAAAAGGAATGCCTTGAGAAATTTGAGAAAAAAAATATGAC
Organism: Haberlea rhodopensis; assembly: GCA_907163345.1. NCBI lineage: Eukaryota > Viridiplantae > Streptophyta > Magnoliopsida > Lamiales > Gesneriaceae > Haberlea > Haberlea rhodopensis. The sequence goes on from CAJQUN010000007.1 coordinate 4,659,385, forward strand.
TCCAAGGGGAGCCAAGGCACAAAAGAAGAAATAAAAATGTTGAAATAAACCTTGAAAAAAATTGAACAAGGTTTGAGAAAATTCATGCAAGAAGGGAAGTCTTAGTGTGCATTTCATCATACTCTCTTGTTTGATATATCTTTATCCTTTCTTCATAAGCCAATACCTAGGCCAAGCTACAAGCTAATAAAGACCTACTTGATTTATGTTTGCAAAGTGGCTAAGATAGTGGAGAAGAGTGTGCAAGTGAGCTTATACGTGTGTTAGTGTATAACTTGAACTATTATGACTTTGCATATTTTGGATCTATAATTTGTACACAACACTCGTCTATGACCACACACACACGTTCACTACTTTGTTGAGTATGAAATGTTTAGGGATTGAACTTGTTCCACTGTTAACTTTTCAACGCCTTTCATTACTGTGCATGTTAAAATTGTTGAGGCATTAAAGTGAGGACAAGTTGCTTTGTTATGATACTATGAGCCAACCAACAATATTGTAGTTTTATTTGGTTTACTAGAGGTCGAGTAAAGAGTAAGTATGGGGGAGTTTGATGTGACTAGAAATAGACACATCTTTAGTGCTTAATTGTATATGATTTTGTAGGTTTTGATGGATAATTTGATACGTGTGCTACCTAATCGTATATTTGTGTAATTAGATTGATCACCTAATATTCAATTGCATAATCGATAGTTTGTTAAGAAACAACTAAGATTAATAATTAACCGGCTGTAGGTGTTATTGAATTCTTAGGAGAAACGATTGAGTAATCGATTTTAACGGTTGTAGTTTTCGTTGATTAGATTTATCGAACTCATCATTGATTTAATCATTAACGGCTGTAGTGGTGATTAGAGATTTGGTAAGGGTTGAATTGAATGTTGTTTTCTCTTTGACTACGAATAAGATGAGTAGGAGTTGAATTTCCAATCGATAGATAATCGAAAGAATTCGAATGTTTTGATTTGATGACCAAAAGATAATTTTCAAAAAGTACGGTTACCTGAAAATCAAGAATCGCTTTAATCTCATAAGTCTTAATTCGTTTAGTTAATTGTGCGTATTAGTTTAATTCTTAATCTTTGTTAAGTAGTAATAATCCAATCCAAAACCCCCTTGTTACTATTCATTTTTGGCACGAAAAAAATACTACCTTCCCTGTGGGATCGATCCCTACTCTCGCTACTACATACTTTTGCTATTAACTTGAGAAGGGTTAATTTGGGCATACGCGATAAGCGCTGCCAGGATGACAGGCATTCGAATCATCACGGTTCACACATGTGCCACATTACACCAATGATCGCAAGACTGCAAATCACATTACTTTACATATCTCAACATTAGCATCTAATAAGTTAACAAATATTAATACCATGTCATGTAAATCATTACAAGATTAATCTTCATCATGTTTTAGTTATCCACTAACATTCACCACTGTACGCTCAATTCTCGTTTACTAGCATGCAAACATCATCCGTCAACTAAAATTAATATCCACATACTAAAAATTATCAAGAGCCATTATCTTTGTTTTCTTAGTCTGTATACATGATGTAATCTTAAATTATGCTTCACTAATAGGTGACATCTATAAGAATCCTACATCATGTACGCAACAGTTATCTCAAACATTAAACAGTATCAATGTGATACTAACCTCGTCTCATAAGATTTCGAACGAAATCATGTACCTCAACCTCAATCATGCTCGATTATCACCGATCAGACATGAGTTTAACTTTCTTAATATCTTTCGTTGCCATGTGTAACTTCAATTACGCTTCATGAACTCCTCATAATTTGATCATCAAACTCATTGTCAACAAACCATGAAAGCCAAGATTTATAGTATCTAATCATCAATTGTCTTATATCATAATTATATGGTCGCTTCATGAAATTCCAACACCCATATTTTCCTATGTAATCATTTTCACACAGACATAATATTATTCATTTTTCGGGTTTTATTCAATACACAACCATCCATTTAATCTACTTGAAATATACATTGATGATATTATGCTTTCCTTGCAAATCATTTTTGTATAACAAATTCATACCAATGTATCGATGTCAATATTGCACAAAGAATCGCATACCCGTGTAGCTGTAGAGTATGAAATGTACTCCAACATCATATCTCACACCACCATTGTCCCGTAGGGAACATCGGTACTCTTGAGCCCTTAAACATCAACCTCTCAATATCTCATCACACAACTGTCATCTGGTGTACTAGAAACAATATCATTAGTACTTCTCATCTACATGTGTCCGAACCACGCACCTTATCATTAATGCATTACAGATATTCATAACATCACAATCATTAACATGAATATCCCTACGTCAAAAGGTTCACACATTTCCATAGACATAATGCTACATCATACTATCATATATCTGTGTGATTAAATTCAACATAAATAATCAATTTCATATCTCAATGATGTAATTCCTTTCAATCATTTATTCACAAAGTAATATTTCATAAATGAACAACATATCATAGTATAGTAAGTATTCATGACTTCTTATGCATCAGTCTCATCGTACATCATCATCAAACCAATATATGTTGCCAAGTAATTACTAGAACATCCATTAGTAATTACTACATGCATATGTAATCATTTACATGCTTTTCAGTTGCTAATCCAATATAAAAACATACTAAATCATTTAATCGTGAATATTCACAATGATCACATGTCCGCACATGACATTCATTGTGATCCATGTCATCCCGTGACATACTCATGTCATCCCGTGACATACTCATTAATCTCATGTCCACATGATTACATTCAACGCAATACAACAAGTGATTAATCAATTATTAACATGCTTTCATAGCAACAAATATCATTACAAAACAATTATTACTACCCAATCATTATTTCCTCAATGATTACCGTAGATATAATGGTGTTATCACAACAGTTACACATCATCCTGTTTCGTTACTGCAACAATAACAAAATGTACATAACAATAATTTGTTTAGTTTAAATTTCATTCTCTACTATTCCATCTGTATTAATTGAATATCATAAATCATTATAATTCAACTGAGGTAATGCAATCAGCATACATCAGCATATATTCACATATATTCACATGCCAAACCCCTCAACTCCTCGTTCTTCTGGAACATTCAATGTCCTCTTGGTCCTACATCTCATGTACCCAAGGAACAACAATAACACAATGTCCACTGGTATCTTAAATCAACACATCATCAATATACATTGCAACAAAATAGCAGTATAATAATACCCATGCTAACATAATAGCGGCACATCCAAACTCATCGCCCAACGGCGGCACACAATCGTCATCGCCCAACGGTGGCACACAATACTTGTGACCCAACGGCGGTACACAATACTCATCACCCAACAGCGGTACACAATAATCATCGCCCAACGGTGGTACACTGTAATCATCGCCCAACGGCGGTACACAATCAATACCCCTCGCTTCGTGTAACAGCGGCAAGTATTCCATTTCATAATACTCATCGCTTCGTGTAACAATGACAACTATTATATACATCAGCGGCTCAATATATCCCTCGCTTAAAATTATCGGCGGCTCCATGGATATCCCTCGCTTTGACATATCAGCGTCCCGCGCAATGATATGACAGCAGTAAATATCCTGATTCATCGCTTGATAAAACAGCGTCAAATATTCCTCATTGCCATGTTCCTCATGATCCCTAATCATTTCTGCAACCGCAACGATTAACAATAACACAAATTTACATTGTTTCATATCATATATCATACTATGCACATACGTGTAAATGTCACATCACACTCTCGCAAAACTACAATCATGCGTAAATTATGTGCTACTCAATTCTCTAGACACACCCTACATCCCAAAGAGCTAACCACTGCTCTGATACCATTAATGTAAGTCCCCAACATCCGGTCATGTCAATAATGCAATTATGATGTCACATGTACAAATAATAAATCAGTCTTTAGAACTGTCACTACATGCTTCATAATTTTTGTTGGGGGATTTTTAAAAAAATTTGGGCAGAGTCTCCCCGCAAACTTGACTTCCCAAAAAGATATCAAGGAAATTCTCCATTAAATCACCAAAATAATACATCACCCATCTATTCAACTCATAATGTACATTATCTCCCAAAATAAACATACATGCACACCAAAACATAAGGGAGGACTTCAAGAGATTGATACATACGTGTAGAAATCACGTTGCAATATTGGTACCTCATCCCTAGAAGCATCCCCATTCAATAGCTCGAACCCAATTCCTGAACCAATGTACACCAATCCCCGAACCAATGTTGTACATGTTCCACCTGTTTCAACAGAAACATCTCACAAACAGGGTGAGCATACACTATCACAATACTCATATTCATAACAATGTATAAAGATAATGACAAGATCATAATATCACAATTTAAGGTTATTTAAAATCTATAAAAATTACTCATGTACAGTTCTGAATCCGTATAGCTTCCACGAACTGTTCATGTTTCAATCCCACACGCTTTCATAACATCAAGTTCAGTATCATTATCTAAAGTATGATACTCAATACATCCAAAATCTATTATTTATGCATAATCATAAACAATTTCTTATCGTATGCATCATGACTATCAATCTATCTCATTCTCAACACTTTCTCATATCAGCCCAAGGCATCAATACTCAACACGTACACTTGGATCATGTACAACTGTGTATCCCTCATACAACATATATATACACATATTCATTTATTTACTTGTATATTCTGATAACGTACAATTACGTATCCACCATGCCACATATGTCATACTCAACACTCATGTTCATTTCTTACGTCCCATCATTAACTTCAACCATACATGAATATATGAATATGTAATTAGTTCATAATATGTTTATCTGCACGTACGTCACTACGTACCTTACAGTTGATTACCATGGTCAAGTTACTCCCTTTGTCCAGAGGTTCGTGGAGGCTCTACATCAGTTCAGTAGTTCATTCTCAATTCAACATCAATAATAATCCAATAAATACTCAACATTCATATATGATTTTCACAAAAAGATATAAATTCCCCTTACTGTAACATATCCAGCGAAATCATAATCTACTAGGCTCAAGGCTCCGCAAAGATTATTGGACATAACCATCATCCATCTCTATGCCAGGAATTCAATATCAATTCAATAGTTATGCATACCAATCATTTAACTCAATGAAGTAGCGTATTAATCCAATGCAAATGTCTATATCACTTTCTCGTGCCATTACAAATCTATTTTGTATGATTTACCTAACATTATTCATCATTTAGAAACTAGACTTCATTTAAACTAGAAACTATTCATAGGACAGAGGACAAGCAAATGCACTTTCCATAGTAAGAATACGAGGGGCAGGCTGAAATCTTCAATGTACGCCCATAGTGATTCAAACCCATATCACGCAATGTTCAAACACCCCCATATATATGCTAGCTGTCAAAATGATTCTTGTTTTTCTTCGAGTCTCACCTTAATAACACATGATAATTCCTCAATTCAAACATCTAATATAAGCATAAAACCAATATCATTGGTTTATAATCTCATATCAAATTACTAGCCAAATGTGAAGCAAAACATCATCTAAAATTCAACAAAGGCAGCAATAACAATTCGAACAAACAACAGCAACACTTGATCACTGTAGCACCAAGAAGTCAATCATAAGAGCAAGGGTGGAAAGAAATGTAAAATTAAAATTTGTCCAACCATTCAATTTATAATTAAACCAAGATAAACACAAACCCGTGAAATAAAATTCCATAATCACAAATCAGGAACCAATTCATCCATGGCAGTAAGAGAATCGATCTCTGCTCCTCACTCACAATCAGTGACATTTTGGACCTAAGCCATCACCATATTCAAACCCAAAAGTAGTACCATTTTTGAAACAAAATAGCAAGAAATCGAATCAAGAACAACAGAGATTTTGAACCAAAGCATCATCATTTTTGAACCAAAATAGCATCAAATCTTCACCCATAACAGAGTAGATTTTTCGACCCTAGAGCATGGTTTTCGAACTAAGAGAATCAACCTAGCATTACATGTACTTGGCTGTTCGAAAATGTGTCTGAAACGGTGTCAAGAACTCGCCTCTTACTGCTGAGAGAGGAACGACGTGGACTAGAGGGGAGGAAAGGGAGGGGCTGATTTTTCTTGGTGTGTGAAATGGAGAGAAGTGAGTGTTTAAAAGTTTAAACCCTACATCTATTCAACACCATCCAATTATCATGGATCTCTAGGATTAATCTCCACCCTTCAATTATCATTTCACAAATTTAATATTATAAGAGTCCCTTTAAATTTAATTTATCATACAAGTTCAACCCGAAATTATTTAATTAATATGATCTCAACATATGATGGCCAATAATTTAAACCTTTACATTGTCTCACAATTTACTAGACTAAGTCAAATACCAATTGTAAATTATTTTGGGCATCACAGCCCTTGGGTAAACTATCTTACAAGGCCGAGGAACCAAGGATTCTCCCTCTGTCAGGTCGGTTATTTCTATGGGGAAATAAGAGGTAGGATCCCCCCGGAGAAAAGCAGATGACCTCGAGGCCTTCTCGGAGGATTGGGCCGCAGTGGTAGCAGATCCTGTTGCCTGCCCCGAAGCTTCGCCCTTCAGGGCCTTAACCTGAAGGTTGGAAGCCATCCTAGCTTTCATCATCTTTTCCTCTACACAAATGGAATGAGAAATTAGCTAGTATGGAGCAATCACTGATAGCAAAACTAAGGAGAGATCGGGCCGCTCACTTAAGGTTATGTTTAGAGCCACACTCTTTGAACTCAACAAGATCAAGTACAACAACTCATCGTCGATTAGCTCTGCTAGGTTGTAACACCGATCTCCAAGTTTTCGATGAACAGACAGGTACATCTCCGAATCCAGAAGACCCTTGAATGGTTTAGCTTTTGGGGGGGGGGGGGGGGGGGGGGGGGTTGCCCTCGACATCATCAGGCAATCCCAAGGATGGGAGGTCGAGCAAAAAAGAAGTATTTTTTTCCGATTCTTTATTGTGGTGGGATAATTGGCAAGAAATGTGGTCCATGTTCAGGAGGCCAAATAAAAAAGCTCCACCACCTTTGTTTTCAATTGAAAAAGGAAATTGAAGAGTTTGGGAGTGGGAATGTGCTGTAGATAAGAAAGAACAATATAAAAACCATCCATAAGCTTAAAGCTGTTTGAAAGTAGATGCGAGGGAAACTGTGTACAAATGCAACATCAAGAAAAAACTGGGGAACGGGAAAAACGAAGCCCCCAGATGAATTGACTCAAATAAAAAGAGAAATATCCCTCGTATGGCAGATGGGGTCGGGAGCCCCAAGGAGAGATAATATATACAAGTGTCCTCGGGGATCTTCTATTTGTTCAATGGGAACATACACCCAGGTCTAATTCGAGACTCATAAATCTCGAACCAAGGGACCTTGGCTCGTGCCATTATCTATTCGGACTCGTTAATTCAGCCTCACTTCGAATACTGGATGAACTCGAAGAGCTACACGTCTCCTCACTGTCCAAGGAGGAGGAAGGTAGATGAGGAAGAGTCGAAGCTCGCTCCCCCACATACGTACCTATTGATTGCTTCGGTATTGATGAGTTGTCTATATTACACGAAGAGAAGACATACTTGGTAAGTGGAGTTAGAATATTCTAAGAGAGAAAATCTACTCGTCGGGATATTACTCGATAGGAGAAAGTTAAAGCAAATGGCTAAAATGACAGGGTTGGCCTTGTATTTATAGGACAATGTAGCCGAACAGTCATATGATCCACACCGTTGGATAAAAATCGAATGGACAGTTACAACAATAAGCTTTGGATTCTACCCGATGTTGATAAGTTAAGACCTCAACACAGCTAGTCTTGCTTTACTTCGGGGGAGTGAGGTGATATCATGTGAAGAATGCGTCACCTCGGGTAAAATATGTTGGGATACGCCCTAAGACAACTCATTAGATGATTGATTTTGACATACAATGTAATATGATTTTATTAATGGCAATTCATTATTATATATTATTCCAGTATCTGTGTAATATGAATATATATATATATATATATATATATATTAATGTCCTTAGAATAAAATTGTATTATTCTTAAAGAATGTCCCTAGTCAAGTATTATCATGAATTAGGATAATGATAATGTATTGAGACTAGTATGTATTGATTGATGAATTTGTTCATGGATATGATATTGAATCAATACATGGGTACATGTTAGAGAACTATGTACTGGACAGACGCACCATGAGAATGCTACATGGATAGTTATATGAATGTCATAAGCAATTCTCATAGTGGTAATAGTGTGTAATCCTTACGACTTGAGATCACCAGAGATCCCAACATAAGGAGTTATGTATCTTGATATTGTCAAACGTTACCTGTAACAGGGTAAACTATAAAGACAATCGTTGGATATACTACGACTTATGTAGAGAGATGTTGAGTGATCAAGATAGGATTTATCCCTCCTATATAACAGGAGAAGTGTTTGGGCCCTTGATCAAGTGAGACTAAAATGCATGGCCATGCTCGAATGAGTCGATATGTGATATCGAGCTTATTCATTTATTCTAGTCTACTTGGGGATCAAGAAATATAAGATTGAACTATAAGAGTATGACTTATTCCATGACTCATGTTTAATCTAAACACCTAGGACAAAGGGATTAAGTTACATGGAGAATATTATCACATGTCATAGGTAATGTCGAGTCAATGACATTCTTGTAACTTTGGGTAGCCTTGATTAGTTGCTAGATACCCATCATTGCTTGTGACATAAAATGAGATTTTATGTCACTGTCAATGATACAAGATCCTAACGGGTCGCACAAAAGATTAAATCGATAAAGGGAATTAAATTCATTTGATGAATTAAAGTTGTTTAGGAAGAGTCCTACACATATAATAATGGGCCAATTATATATATATATATATATATTAATATGCTATATACATACATAGACGGAAAAAGATTAAAATGGGCCAAAGGTTTTGCGAAAACCTATTCTGATATTAGCCGCTTCTTTTATGTCTATGTATATGTGTGCATTAGGTTAAAGCACAGGCAGACGTTAATTCAGAATTAACTTAAAAGCTAAACCTAGCAGATCATTCGAAAGAGAGACAGCCGTCACCTAGCTTCGACGTCTCGTGCTCTTTGTCCAAATTGATTTATCAAGTCTAGGCAACTTGATAAATTCAACATCCATTTCAATTTGATCGTGTGGAAATCGTAGAGGCAAAACTGAAAAGTTTTGCTCGTGACTCGTGGACGTCTTGCTTCGAGGATTATGCATCAAACGCGCTACAAAAGTATAACTCTCGACACCGGATATGATAACTTCATATAGTTCCTCGGTGGGAATCCGATTTTTTTTATTCCGTTGCGTTGTATGCTTGTCGGATTCCTTACAGTGGTTTCAGAGCCGTGTACGAAGCTCATTTCGGGGTTATGTGATAAATTGTTTATGATGCTTTGATTTATTGTTATCATGCTGCTTCGAAACTGTAACGATTAATAAGAACATATATGATATGTTATAATCAACATATGAGATATGTATGTGGAAACCATCGTAAAATATATATGATATATTAACGTGTATTTATGTATAAGATACATATGTGTGCGCGTGACTGACCCTAGCAAGGCGGGCGAACGTAGCTCGATAGTCGGGCGAACGTAGCAAGCAAGGCAGGTGCCCGTAGCTCGAAAGTCGGGCGGACGGAAATCGCAAGGCGGGAGACCGCGCCCGCGCATGGGCGGCGTCCGACCCGAGCGTGCAATATTTTCCAAATTTCTTTTACAGTTTATGAACATAGAATTAAATTAAAAAGTGTTTAGAATTTAATTCATTAATTGTTATGTCGTAGCATATTTTATGTGTTGTTTGAGCATGATGCATGGTTATAGCCCTATGACCAATTAGATTGGTAATTTTGTGAATGATTGTAATTTAAAATAAGGCCTTCGTGTCGTGCCTTCTCTATTTTTCTGAATGTATTCCCACTCCTATGATCCCCTCGAATGTAACTCGAGGTATTCTCTAAATCATATAATTATTATATAGTATAATTTTAGCTTTTGTTGATGGAGATCAATGAAGTTGGACCATGGTGCCGAGACGAGGAGGCCATTCACAAATAGACCGAAGGGGTGCTTGGAGAAGTTGCCCTTAGGTTGACCATTTAGATTTTCTCATTGGCTTGAGAAAATCAGTAGTTCGGCTATCACCATGTCACGTTTATTTTATGTTGATGTATGTGATGCACGTTTATCATTTGATTTTAATATCTATAGATGATATATATATATATATGTGTGTGTGTGTGTACACGACATATTTTCATTATCAATATTAATAAAATCGTGAGATATTTAAATCCCTCTAATAATATTAAGTCAAGTTAGATGCCTTCCAATTAAAAGTACTCGTCAAAACTTCGACTGATCATGTGTAGGTTTGCCAAAGTAGAGTACCGTGACAATCTTAGTAATGCGCGATAGGATAAAAGTAATATCCGTGTGACTTTAAATTGGGTTCGACTTAACTAGCGTTATCTCAATAGGATTGGGAACCTAGAGCCATGTGGTTGGGTAATAATCCATTAGATGAATTAGAACAAAGTGTTGTTCGCCCAACCATCCAAGAGTTACATGTGATGTAATTGACAAAGTGTTGTCTACCTGAATAAACGAGTCTTGGGTGATTAGCCAATGCTAACTCAAGATTAGGTGAAATATGGATCTTGGCCCACTAATAGTTTTGAGGGTTGATGATTTTAACTAAATAGTGGGAGATTCATTTAATATAAGACCTTATTAAATGATTAAAATCATAAAACTTATTTTGCATATTTATATTGTAGATATCCATGGCATCAAACAACGTTACTAGTACAATATCATTGGGATCGGTCCTTGAGAAGGACAAATTGAATGGGACAAATTTCCTAGACTGATACATGAATCTGAGGATTGTCCTCAAACAAGAGAAAAAACAATATGTCCTAGAGGAACCCTTACCTACTAAGGAACCTCCTGCTACTGCCGTAAGGGCTGATAGTGAGGCTTACAAGAAGCATCAAAATGACGCTCTTGATGTTGGATGCTTAATGCTTGCAACCATGAACTCTGAGCTTCAAAAGCAACATGAGGAAATGGATGCGTTCAATATGATTGAACATCTGAAGCAACTTTACCAACAACAAGCTAGACAAGAGAGGCATGACGTCTCTAAAGCGTTATTTCAGTGAAGAATGTTAGAAGGAAGCCTTGTTGGAACTCATGTACTCAAAATGATTGGATACATAGAGAATCTTAAGAAACTTGATTTTCCGTTGGACAAAGAGTTGGCCAATGACGTGATCTTGCAATCGTTGCCTGATAGCTGTAGTCAATTTGTTCTGAATTATAATATGATAGAAATTGAGAAGACTCTACCACAGTTGCTTGGTATGTTGAGAAGTTACGAGGCAAACACAAAGAAGTATAAACCCACAAATGTTCTTATTGTGAATAAGGGCAAGGGAAAGGCTAAAGCAAAGGGCTTTAGAAAAGACAACAAAGTCTTTGTCAAATCTAAGCCTCATGCTACTGCACTTAAGCGTAAGGGAGGAGTGGCTTAGGAAGGAATTGCTTCCATTGCGGTGAGACCGGATATTGGAAGAGAAACTGCAAGTTATACCTGGAAGATCTTAAGAATACGAAGGGAAGTGTGACTTCTACTTCAGGTATTTTTGTTATAGAAGTCAATCTATCTATTTCTTCATCATGGGTATTAGATACATGATGTGGTTCTCACATTTGTGTTAATGTGCAGGAACTCAAAAGGAGTAGAATGTTGGCGAAAGGCGAAGTTGACCTAAGAGTGGGAAATGGAGCAAGAGTTGCTGCATTAGCTATATGAGATTATTCATTAACATTGTCTTCTGGTTTAATTTTAGATTTACAAGACTGTTATTTTGTGTCATCGATTACTAGAAACATCATTTCAATTTCTTGTTTAGACAAGAGGGGTTTTTCATTTATTATAAAGGACAAATGTTGCTCCATTTATTTGAATGAGATGTTTTATGCTAAAGCACAATTGATTAATGGTCTCTATGTTCTAAATCTTGATATGTCTGTCTATAACATAAATTCTAAGAGGATTAAGACTAATGATTATAATCCAACTTATCTTTGGCACTGTCGCTTGGGCCATATAAACGAGAATCGCATATCAAAACTTCATAAGGATGGAGTTAGATTTATTTGATTTTGAATCATATGAAACATGTGAATCTTGTTTAATGGGCAAGATGACTAAAGCCCCTTTCAATGGACATGTTGAAAGGGCAAATGATTTACTGAGTCTCATGCATAGTGATGTATGTGGCCCAATAAGCACTCAAGCTAGAGGTGATTTTCAATACTTCGTTACATTTACTGATGACTTCAGTAGATATGAGTATGTGTACCTAATGAAACATAAATATGAAACCTTTGAAAAGTTCAAGGATTTCAATAATGAAGTACAAAACCAGCTTGGCAAAAGTATCAAAATCCTCCGATCAGATCGAGGAGGTGAATACTTAAACCAATAGTTTTCATGACTATCTAAAGGAGTGTGGGATAGTCCCACAACTCACACCTCCGTATACTCCACAATGGAATGGTGTATCTGAAAGGAGGAATCGAACTTTGTTGGACATGGTTCGATCTATGATGAGTCATGCAGATCTTCCGATTTCCTTTTGGGGACATGCTTTAGAAACAACAATATTTATACTGAACAATGTTTCATCTAAATCAGTTGAAAAGACACCATATGAGATATGGACTAGGAAACACCCTAGTAGGTCTTTTATGAAGATTTGGGGTTGTGAGGCTTACGTGAGACGTCACGCCTCCAATAAACTTGGACCCAAATCTGATAAGTGTTTATTTATGGGGTATTCTGAGGAAACAAAAGGATATTATTTATATTATCCCACCGAGAACAAAGTGGTTGTTGCTCGGACATGTATCTTTCTTGAAAGAGAATTTATTTCTAGAAGAACCAGTGGGAGACAAATAGAACTTAGTGAAGTACAACCACAACAAAACATTGAACATGATATTGAGATGGAAACAGAGCAGTCACCACAAGTTGTTGTGGATGAAATACCTGCTCAAGAGACACAAGCATGTCGTAGATCTGTAAGAGTACACCAGGAGCCACAGAGATATGGATTTCTTGTGACTCAACAAGGTGACTTACTACTCATTGATGAGGATGAACCTTCATCCTATCAAGAAGCGATAATGGGCCTTGATTCTAAGAAATGGCTAGAGGCCATGAAATCTGAGATGGAATCCATGTATGTAAACCAAGTATGGACTTTGGTTGACCCACCTGAAAGGGTAAGACCCATACGGTGCAAATGGATTTTCAAGAAGAAGACTGACATGGATGGTAATATACAAACCTTTAAAGGACGACTGGTTGCTAAATGTTTCAAACAAATTCATGGTATTGACTATGATGAAGCTTTTTCGCCAGTTGCCATGGTTAAATCCATTAGGATCTTACTTGCAATAGCTGCATTTCATGATTATGAAATCTGGTAGATGGATGTCAAAATTGCTTTCCTTAATGGAAACTTACTTGAGGATGTGTACATGACACCACCCGAAGATTTTTTCGATCCAAAGGATGCTGGAAAGATATGCAAACTACAATGATCCATTTATAGATTGAAGCAAGCTTCTCGGAGTTGGAATCTTCGTTTTGATGATGCCATAAAATAGTTTGGTTTCATCAAGAATGTAGATGAACATTGTGTCTGTTGGGATATGCCCTAAGACATATCATTAGATGATTGTTTATGACATACAATGTAATATGATTTTATGAATGGCAATTCATTATTATATATTATTCTTTTAACTGTGCAATGTGAATTAATATATATATTAATGTCCTTAGAATAATATTGTATTATTCTTAAAGATGTCCCTAGTCAAGTATTATCATGAATAGGGATAATGATAATTCGTAGAGACTAGTATGTGTTGATTGATGAATTGTTCATTGATATGAGATATCAAATCAACACATGGGTACATGTTAGAGAACGATGTACTGGACAGACCCACCATGAGAATGTAACATGGATAGTTATATGATCGTCATATGCAATTCTCATAGTGATAACAATGTATGTAATCCTTACGACTTGTGATCATCAGAGATCCCAACATAAGGAGTTATGTATCTTGATATCGTCAAACGTTACCCGTAATAGGGTAATCTATAAAGGCGACTATTGGATACACTACGAATTATGTAGAGGGATGTTGACTGATCGAGATAGGATTTGTCCCTCCTATATAACAGGAGATGTGTTTGGCCCTTGATCAAGTGAGAACTAAGATGCATGGCCATGCTCGAATGAGTCGATATGAGATATCGAGCTTATTTGTTTATTCTAGTTCTACTTGGGGATCAAGAAATAGAGATTGAATATATGATTATGACTATTCCATGACTCGTGTTCAATCTAAACACAAAGGACAAAGGGATTAAGCTACATGGTTAGTATTATCACAAGTTCTAAAGGTTATGTCGAGTCATTGACATTCTTGTAATTTGGGTAGCCTCGATGTGTTGCTAGACACCGCTCCTTGCTTGCGACATAAAATGAGATTTTATGTCACTGCCAACATTACAAGATCCTATCGGGTCGCACAAAAGATTAAATCGATAAGGGAAATTAAATTCATTGGATGAATTAATTAATTAAGAAGAGTCTTAATTAAGTGATTAAAAGGTTTTAATTAAATCATGGGTTTGGGCCCATAAGACTTTAAGAAAGTCTTGAACCTTAATTAAAAGCCTTATAATATAAATACATGGTTTTGATTAATTGTTAATCATACTTTTATATCATAGCTTGATATCAAAACCTAGCCACACAAGAGCTCCACTCGGCCGCCCTTCCTTCACCCCTCACGGCCGCCGTCGGTTGTAGTTAGGGTTTTGGTTGGCCGTCGTCGATCGGTTTTGAACCGGGAGTTCATTTTTTGGTTCAAGAATAAGTCTAGCAACTTGTTCTTGAACATCCCTTTCGATTTGATCGTGTGGATACCGTTGAGGCAAGACCTTGGAGGTGTTGCTCGTGACTCGGGATCGTTGGACGTATTGCACCGTGGAATCTGCTCAAACACGCTACAAGGGTGAGACTTTTGTAAACCTTTATCCGATATGAAATCCTATGTATAGATCCATTGTTCTAGTAATCCATAAATTTTATTCCGCTGCGTTGTATGCTCTAAGGATTACTTACAGTGGTATCAGAGCCAGGTTCAAGGCTCATATCGGATTTATGTGGTTAAATAGTTTAATCATATTAGAATTAATATTGCATGCTATTTAAAAGTGTTTATTTTCATATATGATATGGAATAAATCGAGTTTGTGAAAATCATCGTATAATATTATATATGATATAATTGACGGATCGAAATATATGATAATTCGTGATCAAAACCGGAACAATGGCTCACGGCCGCCGCCACCAAAGGGCTAGGGTTTCGAACCCTAGTAACCATGGCTCAGCCGCCGCCTCCAAAAGGCTAGGGTTTAGAACCCTAGTCACCACAACACTCGGCCGCCGCTTAGGAGCTAGGTTTCGAGCCCTTGGCTCGAGCATGGGTCGAGCCGTTGCACTATCTAAGGTTTTTAAACTCTATTGGCTCGATAAAGTATTGAGAAGGTGCAAGTTGGTTCGATCATGGTCCACGGAATTATGAGGGTCGACGGCTACACCACATGAGGGCTAGGGTTTTTCGAACCCTTGGCTCGAGATGGTTAAGCTGTCACCGTCATGAAGCGTCCATGGTTGGACCGTGGCTTGTGGCTCATGAATTTTGGTGTTTCGAGCAAGTTGGCTCGATAAAAAATAAAGATGGTGCGAGGCGGCTAGGGTTTGGAACCCTAGCGCCGCCGCCGCTCGAGCCATGGTTCGGCCATGGGCTAGGGTTTCGAACCCTAGGCCCATAATTGGTCCAGCCGTGCGCTTTTGTGGTTCGAACCATGATGGTTCGTGGATTAGTCGCATTAGATTCGTGGCATGTGATGTCCCGAGCGTACGATAATTTTTCAAAATTCTATTTTACAGTTTTAATTAGAATTAAATTTAAAATGTTTAGAATTTAATTAATTAAATGTTAATGCATGCTTTATGTGTTGTTTGAGCATGGTGCGTGGTTATAGCCATTTGACCTATTAGATAGGATTTGGGGATGTTTGTAATTTATAATACGACCTGCGAGTCGTGCCTTCTCTATATCATTCTAAATGTAATCCCTCCCCTTTGTTCCCCTCGAATGTGAATCGAGGAATTCTATATCTTGTAAATAGTGTAGTTTATTTTATTGATGGTGATCAATGGAGATGGAGCATCGAGCCGGGATGAGGAAGCCATTCACAAATTGGAGCCAAAGGAAGGTTCTTGTGAAGTTACCTTAGGTTGACTCTTAGGATTTTCTCATTGGCTTGAGAAATCGTTAGTAGGGGCTATAACCATGTCACGTTTAATTATGTATGTTGATGCATGATTTATCTTATGTTTTAGATTGATAATTGTATTACACATATATGTAGATATGTATACAACTATATGTAGTGGACATATTTTAAATTATCAAACTAATCATGAGATCAATAAATCCCTCTAAAATATTAAGTTTTAGATGTCTTCCAAAATTAAAAGTACTCGTCAATAACTTCGATTGTACATGTGTGAGTTTGCCAAAGCAAAGCACCGTGGCAATCTTAGTAAGGCGCGAAAGGATAAAAGTGATATCCGTTATACTTTAAATTGGGTACGACTTAACTAGGTTATCTCAATAGGATTGGGAACTTAGAGGCATGGGTTGGATTATAATTCATTTGATGAATTGAACAAAGTGTTGTTCGTCCAACTATCCAAGAATTATATGTGATTTAATTGACAAAGTGTTGTCTACCTAAATAACCGAGTCTTGGGCGATTAGCCAAAGCTAACTCAAGATTAGGCGAAATATGGATCTTGGCCCACTAAAGGTTTTGAGGGTTGATATTTTTTAAACAAAATAGTGGGAGTATCATTTAATATAAGATCATGTTAAATGATTAAATCATAAACTTATTTTGCATATTTATATTGTAGATATCCATGGCAACTAACAACGTTACTAGCACATTATCACTGCGATCGGTCCTTGAGAAGGACAAATTAAATGGGACGAATTTCCTAGACTGGCATAGGAACTTGAGGATAGTCCTCAAACAAGAAAAGAAACAATATGTCCTAGAGGAACCCTTGCCCGCTGAGGAACCTCCTCTAACGGCTACAAGAGCCGAAAAAGATGCTTACAAGAAGCATCAGAGTGACGCACTTGATGTTGGGTGCCTTATGCTTGCCACCATGAACTCTGAGCTTCAGAAGCAACATGAGGAAATGGAGGCGTTCGATATGATCGAACACTTAAAGCAATTGTACCAACAGCAAGCTAGACAAGAGAGGTATGACGTCTCTAAAGCGTTGTTCCAGTGCAGGATGGTAGAGGGAAGCCTAGTTGGAACTCATGTGCTCAAGATGATTGGGTACATAGAGAATCTGGACAAGCTGGGTTTTCCATTGGACCAAGAGTTGGCCACCGATGTGATCTTGCAATCGTTGCCTGAGAGCTTCAGTCAATTTGTAGTAAATTACAATATGACTGACATGGAAAAGACTCTACCACAATTGCTTGGTATGTTGAGAACATATGAAGCAAATACAAAGAAGACTAAGGCCACAAATGTTCTTATTGTGAATAAGGGCAAAGGAAGGGCCAAAGCTAAAGGCAACAAGAAAGCAAAGAAGGTCTTTGTTAAATCTAAGCCAAAGTCTTATGCACTAAAGCCAAAAGGGTGGATAGCGAAGGAAGGGAACTGTTTCCATTGCGGTGAGACCGGCCATTGGAAAAGAAGCTGCAAAGTATATCTGGAGGATCTAAAGAAAGGAAGTGTGACTTCCGCTTCAGGTATTTTTGTTATAGAAGTCAATTTATCTACTTCTTCATCATGGGTATTAGATACTGGATGTGGATCTCACATTTGTGTAAATGTGCAGGACCTCAAAAAGAGTAGATTGTTGGCGAAAGACGAAGTTGATCTCCGAGTTGGAAATGGAGCAAGAGTTGCTGCATTAGCTATAGGGGATTATCATTTATCTTTGCCTTCTGGTTTATCGTTGATTTTAAAAGATTGTTATTTTGTGCCTTCAATTACTAAAAACATTATTTCTATTTCTTGTTTGGACAAGTATGGATTCTCATTTATTATAAAGGACAAATGTTGTTCTATTTATTTAAATGATATGTTTTATGCTAGTGCACAAATGGCGAATGGTCTTTATGTATTAAATCTTGATATGCCTATCTATAACATAAATACTAAAAGGATTAAAAATAATGATTGTAATCCGACTTATCTCTGGCACTGTCGCTTGGGCCACATAAACGAGAACCGCATATCTAAACTTCATAAGGATGGAGTATTAGATTCATTTGATTTTGAATCATATGAAACATGCGAATCTTGTTTAATGGGCAAGATGACTAAAGCCCCTTTCAAGGGACATGTTGAAAGGGCAAATGTTTTATTGGGACTAATACATAGTGATGTATGTGGTCCAATAAGTACACAAGCTAGAGGTGGTTTTCAATACTTCGTTACATTTACTGATGACCTCAGTAGATATGGGTATGTGTACCTAATGAAGCATAAGCACGAAACCTTTGAAAAGTTCAAAGATTTCAAGAATGAAGTACAAAACCAACTTGGCAAAAGTATCAAAATCCTTCGATCAGATTGAGGAGGTGAATACTTAAGCCAAGAGTTTCATGACTATCTAAAGGAGTGTGGGATAGTCCCACAACTCACTCCTCCGTATACTCCACAATGGAATGGTGTATCCGAGAGGAGAAATCGAACCTTGTTGGACATGGTTAGATCAATGATGAGTCATGCAGATCTTCCGATATCGTTTTGGGGACACGCTCTAGAAACAGCGATTTTCTTACTGAACCGTGTTCCATCTAAATCAGTGGAAAAGACACCATATGAGATATGGACTGGGAAGCGTCCTAGTATGTCTTTTATGAAGATTTGGGGTTGTGAGGCTTTCGTTAGACGTCATGCCACTAACAAACTTGGACCCAAATCTGATAAGTGTTTATTTGTGGGGTATCCTAAGGAAACGAAAGGATACTATTTCTATTATCCCACCGAGAACAAAGTAGTTGTTGCTCGGACTGGTGTATTTCTTGAAAGAAAATTTATTTCTAGAAAAACCAGTGGGAGAAAAATAGAACTTAGTGAAGTTCAACCACAAGAAAACACTGAACCTGGGATTGAGATGGAAACAGAGCAGGCACCGCAAGCTGTTGTGGAAGAAGCACCTGCTCAAGAGACACAAGCCCAGCGTAGGTCTGTAAGAGAACACCGGGAGCCACAGAGATATGGATTTCTTGTGACTCAACAAGGTGACTTACTACTTATTGATGAGGATGAGCCGTCATCTTATCAACAAGCTATAATGGGCAATGATTCTGAGAAATGGCAAGAGGCCATGAAATCTGAGATGGAATCCATGTATGCAAACCAAGTATGGACTTTGGTTGATCCACCTGAAGGGGTACGACCCATAGGGTGCAAATGGATTTTCAAGAAAAAGACCGATATGGATGGTACCGTACAAACCTATAAAGGTCGGCTGGTTGCAAAATGATTCAAACAAATTCATGGTATTGACTATGATGAAACCTTTTCACCAGTGGCCATGGTTAAATCCATAAGGATCTTACTTGCAATAGCTGCATTTCATGATTATGAAATCTGGCAGATGGATGTCAAAACAGCTTTCCTTAATGGAAATCTGCTCGAGGATGTGTACATGACACAGCCCGAGGGTTTTGTCGATCCAAAGGATGCTGGAAAGATATGCAAGCTGCAACGATCCATTTATGGATTGAAGCATGCTTCTCGGAGTTGGAATCTTCGTTTTGATGATGCAATCAAAGAGTTTGGTTTTATTAAAAATGAAGATGAACCTTGTGTCTACAAGAAGGTCAGTGGGAGCGTAATCATTTTCCTAGTGTTGTATCTAGATGACATACTTCTTATTGGAAATGATATCCCTGCCTTGCAATCTGTAAAGATTTGGCTAGGGAACTGCTTTTCGATGAAAGACTTAGGAGAAGCCACCTATGTATTAGGAATCAAGATCTATAGAGATAGATCGAGAAGGCTTCTTGGTCTAAGTCAAAGTACATACATAGACAAGGTGCTTAAAAGGTTTAGCATGCAAGAATCAAAGAAAGGATTTGTGCCTATGACGCATGGCATTTATCTCTCGAAGGAACAGTGTCCTTCAACACCAGATGAGAGACAACGCATTAGTAAGATTCCATATGCATCAGCCATTGGATCTATCATGTATGCCATGATATGTACTCGTCCCGATGTATCGTATGCTTTGAGCATGACGAGCAGATATCAAGTTGATCCAGGTGAAGGTCACTGGATTGCTGTCAAGAACATCCTAAAGTACTTGAGAAGGACTAAGGATACATTCTTGATTTATGGAGGTGAGGAAGAGCTCAATGTAATGGGTTACACTGATGCAAGCTTCCAAACTGACAAAGATGATTTTCGATCGCAATCCGGATATGTGTATTGCCTAAATGGAGGTGCTGTGAGCTGGAAGAGTTCAAAGCAAGAAACAGTAGCCGATTCTACAACGGAAGCTGAGTATATTGCTGCCTCGGATTCAGCAAAGGAAGCTGTTTGGATGAGGAAGTTCATTTCTGAACTTGGAGTGGTGCCTAGCATTAAAGATCCGATAGAACTCTATTGTGACAACAATGGAGCGATCGCATTGGCTAAGGAACCAAGATCTCACCAAAGATCCAAGCACATACTTAGGCGTTTCCATTTCATTCGAGAAATCGTTGAAAGGGGAGATGTTAAAATATGCAAAGTACCAACAGATGATAATGTATCTGACCCATTGACGAAGCCACTGTCACAGCAGAAGCATGATCGTCATACTAGATCTCTAGGCATTAGGTATATGTCTGAGTGGTCTTAGTGCAAGTGGGAGATTTGTTGGGATATGCCCTAAGACATATCATTAGATGATTGTTTATGACATACAATGTAATATGATTTTATGAATGGCAATTCATTATTATATATTATTCTTTTAATTGTGCAATGTGAATTAATATATATGTTAATGTCCTTAGAATAATATTGTATTATTCTTAAAGATGTCCCTAGTCAAGTATTATCATGAATAGGGATAATGATAATTCGTAGACACTAGTATGTGTTGATTGATGAATTGTTCATTGATATGAGATATCAAATCAACACATGGGTACATGTTAGAGAACGATGTACTGGACAGACCCACCATGAGAATGCAACATGGATAGTTATATGATCGTCATATGCAATTCTCATAGTGATAACAATGTATGTAATCCTTACGACTTGTGATCATCAGAGATCCCAACATAAGGAGTTATGTATCTTGATATCGTCAAACGTTACCCGTAACAGGGTAATCTATAAAGGTGACTATTGGATACACTACGAATTATGTAGAGGGATGTTGACTGATCAAGATAGGATTTGTCCCTCCTATATAACAGGAGATGTGTTTGGCCCTTGATCAAGTGAGAACTAAAATGCATGGCCATGCTCGAATGAGTCGATATGAGATATCGAGCTTATTCGTTTATTCTAGTTCTACTTGGGGATCAAGAAATAGAGATTGAATATACGAGTATGACTATTCCATGACTCGTGTTCAATCTAAACACAAAGGACAAAGGGATTAAGCTACATGGTTAATATTATCACAAGTTCTAAAGGTTATATCGAGTCATTGACATTCTTGTAATTTGGGTAGCCTCGATGTGTTGCTAGACACCGCTCCTTGCTTGCGACATAAAATGAGATTTTATGTCACTGCCAACATTACAAGATCCTATCGGGTCGCACAAAAGATTAAATCGATAAGGGAAATTAAATTCATTGGATGAATTAATTAATTAAGAAGAGTCTTAATTAAGTGATTAAAAGGTTTTAATTAAATCATGGGTTTGGGCCCATAAGACTTTAAGAAAGTCTTGAACCTTAATTAAAAGCCTTATAATATAAATACATGGTTTTGATTAATTGTTAATCATACTTTTATATCATAGCTTGATATCAAAACCTAGCCACACAAGAGCTCCACTCGGCCGCCTCTTCCTTCACCCCTCACGGCCGCCGTCGGTTGTAGTTAGGGTTTTGGTTGGCCGTCGTCGATCGGTTTTGAACCGGGAGTTCAGTTTTTTGTTCAAGAATAAGTCTAGCAACTTGTTCTTGAACATCCCTTTCGATTTGATCATGTGGATACCGTTGAGACAAGACCTTGGAGGTGTTGCTCGTGACTCGGGATCGTTGGACGTATTGCACCGTGGAATCTGCTCAAACACGCTACAAGGGTGAGACTTTTGTAAACCTTTATCCGATATGAAATCCTATGTATAGATCCATTGTTCTAGTAGTCCATAAATTTTATTCCGCTGCGTTGTATGCTCTAAGGATTACTTACAGTGTCTACAAGAATGTCACTGGGAGCATATTTATCTTCTTAGTGTTGTATGTAGATGACATACTTCTTATTGGGAATGATATCCCTACCTTGCAATCTGTAAAGATTTGGCTAGGGAATTGCTTTTATATGAAAGACTTGGATGAAGCCACCAATGTGTTAGGTATCAAGATCTATAGAGATAGATCAAGATAAGTCAAAGTACATACATAGATAAAGTGCTAAAACAGTTTAGCATGCAAGAATCAAAGAAAGGATGCGTGCCTATGACACATGGGATACATCTCTCGAAGGATCAGTGTCCTTCAACACAAGATGAGAGACAATGCATGAGTAAGATTCCATATGCGTCAGCTATTGGATCTATCATCTTTGCCATGATATGTACTCGTCCCGATGTTTCGTATGCTTTAAGCATGACGAGCAGATATCAAGTTGATCCAGGTGAATGTCACTGGATCGCTGTCAAGAATATCCTGAAATACTTAAGAAGAACTAAGGATACATTCTTGATTTATGGAGGTGAGGAAGAACTCAATGTTATAGGTTACACTGATGCAAGCTTCCAAACCGACAAGGATGATTTCCAATCGCAATCAGGATATGTGTTTTGCCTAAATAGCGGTGATGTGAGCTGGAAGAGTTCAAAGCAAGAGACTGTAGCCGATTCTACAACTGAAGCTGAGTATATTGATGCCTCAGATGCAGCAAGGAAGCCGTTTGGATCAAGAAGTTCATTTATGAGCTTGGGTTATGCCTAGCATTCTAGATCCGATTGAACTCTATTGTGACAACATGGAGCCATCACATTGTCTAAGGAACCCAGATCTCACCAGCGATCCAAACACATACTTCGGCGTTTTCATTTCATTCGAGAAATCGTTTAAAGAGGAGATGTGAAAATATGCAAAGTAACAACTGATGATAATGTATCTGCCCCGCTAACGAAACCTCTGTCACAGCAGAAGCATGATCTTCATTCTATATCTTTAGGCATTAAGTACATGTCTGATTGGTCTTAGTGCAAGTGGGAGATTTGTTGGGATATGCCCTAAGACAACTCATTAGATGATTGATTTTGGCATACAATGTAATATGATTTTATTAATTCATTATTATATATTATTCCAGTATCTGTGTAATATGAGTATATATATATTAATGTCCTTAGAATAAAGTTATATTATTCTTAAAGAATGTCTATTGTCAAGTATTATCATTAATTAGGATAATGATAATGCATTGAGACTAGTATGTATTGACTGATGAATTTGTTCATGGTATGAGATATCGAATCAACACATGGGTACATGTTAGAGAACTATGTACTTGACAAACCCACCATGAGAATGCTACATGGATAGTTATATGAATGTCATAAGCAATTCTCCTAGTGATAATAGTGTATGTAATCCTTACGACTTGAGATCACCAGAGATCCCAACATAAGGAGTTATGTATCTTGATATTGTCCAACGTTACCTGTAACAGGGTAAACTATAAAGACAATCATTGGATACACTACTAATTATGTAGAGGGATGTTGAGTGATCAAGATAGGATTTGTCCCTCCTATATAATAGGAGAAGTGTTTGGGCCATTGATCAAGTGAGATTAAAATGCATGGTCATGCTTGAATGAGTCGATATGTGATATCGAGCTTATTCGTTCATTCTAGTCTACTTGGGTATCAAGAAATATAAGATTGAACTATACGAGTATGACTTATTCCATGACTCGTGTTTAATCTAAACACCTAGGACAAAGGGATTAAGTTACATGGAGAATATTATCACAGGCCATAGGTAAAGTCCTACGCACTCGGCCAACATGGTCAAGTGAACAACTCCGTTGCTCCCAAAACACTCTGAATTTACATCAGGTTCTTCCGTATCATTTTTATGCATATTGTGAAGAACTCTTATGCTTTTGCTTGTTTGATTCTTGTACCATTTATTTTTTCGAGCACTGACTTAATCGACGGAATGGTCACACCGGGGACATCCTCGCCGCCAGTCTAACATTTTCCAGGCATACTTTGTTCGGCATATTCTTTTCGGACATCATAATGTACAACCGCTTCAATATATCATGTTCATAGTCATATTGTTCGTGATGTTCAAAATCTGTGATATCCCCGAAATGATTATGTGATTTTTAAACATTAATTATGTTATGAAGATTATGGTATTAATTCATTAGGTTGAATTAATAATATTGGGGAAATGCCTTTCAGGGTACATGTGATATATGTTGGGAAATTGGGTTGTAGCATGATTATTTGGGATGTGTGTTGGTCATCGTGGTATAGCATGTTTAATTGGGAATTTGAAGTATTTTATTGTTTAAATACTATAAAATATCATGTGAGGATAATTTAATACATCGTGCTAAATACCGAGACCAAAACATAACACATCACACCACCCAACACCCAACCACCCCCCCCCCCAACCCGTACCTGCCACAGCTGGCCTTACCCCCCACTTGCCCTCATAATTCACTCACTCTCCACCACTCAAATCCCTTCCCTTTTCTTTCCCAAATATCGTCCAACACTCCAGCTTCAAGTAGGAGGAGGGATTTGATGATTTTTTGACCAAGAAACTTGCCAAAAATTGGAGCAAAATAGGGTGAGGAATCATGTTCTGGTTTTGATTTAAAGTTTGTTTAAGCTCATGTTTTACTTGGTGTGAAAATGGCATGATAGCTTAGGTTTTGGTAAACCTTCGATTCAAGTTCATTTATAGTGTTTTTATGAAGTTCCTAGCATGTTTATATGAGCATGTTATATGTGTTATGTGGTAGATTTGTTGGCTTGAATATATGTGTTCGAAAATCTGGGTAAAGAAATATGTAACCCTGTTTCCAGAAAGCTTGGGTGAGCATTTATGTTGTTGGGTGATTTTCGAGCATGTGGGTTTTAAGTATGGGTATAACTTTTATATGAATACATTCATGGTAGTACCTAGTAACTCTTAGCATATTTGTTCAAGCATGAAGTGTGTCTAATATGCTATAATTGTTGGTATGAAAATGGATGTTCGAGAAACCTGGAAAAATCGCGCACAGAGTATGTGGCGATCGATCGCTACAAAGGCAGCGATCGATCGCCAAAGGCCAGTGGCCAAAACCAAAGGCAGGCGATCGATCGCCATGAATGGAGCGATCGATCGCCTCGAGCCAGTGAGGTCTGACGATCGATCGCCAGATGCAGAACAATGGAAGATGATATTTTTGTTTGAATTTTTGATTTTGGTCTATAAATTGGCATCTAATATTGTGTTGTACACTGGTGTAGAGCCTTCACAGATAGCTACACAACGCAGGGGATAGAGTCCTGCAACACACCATATTTTGGAAAGGTACGTAAGCGACGTACGGGTACCCAACGGTAACATGTATTTTATGACTGTTCATTTGACACATGATAGATGCAAAGTTGTGCATTATGAGTATGATACATGTTGTTATGCATTGTTGTTGCATATGTATGTTGTGGAATAAATGGTGTGTATTCCACGAGTCAGGATTATCCCAGTGATGATTTTAATGCTTACCGCTTATACCGCTAAAAATGTGGAGCGGGAGGGGGGAGGCTCGCTTGCACATGGAGGCGAGGTATGCCATACGAAGCGAGGAAGAGATACCGCTTGTATGAAGAAGCGAGGAAGAAGTACCGCTTGTTAAGAAAATTACGAAGTGATGGGCATTAAAATACACTGATGATAAACTGACTAAGAAAGATTTAAGATTTAAGAAGTGAAGTTATGTCATGACATTTATTTAAAGAAGCCATAATTTCATATAATGATTTGATTATGAGTTATGGTGCAGGGACAACCAATGGGCGTTTTAAATGCATTGAAAATAGAGGAAGTATTTTATATCTATGATTATGCATTATGATTTACATTCATATTATGTTGAATATGAATTATGATGTGCTCATGTGTTGGGGGTTGTCTTTGTAGGTGCATTTAATACAGAGAACAAGGGTCGGGTTGACACGTTGAGATTTAAGGAGTACTACAGGATTAGCAGAACAGAGTTTCATTTTGTATAGTTTCTACAAGGAGTGTAGTAGAACTATAGTCTTACACGCTGTTATTAAGAAATGTAACCAATCCCTTTTGAATTCTTTTGGTACTGTAATCTCTATAAGCTCAGGATACCAACACGACCAAACCCTTTGATGAATATGATTAGTTCTCTTAATTGCACCTTATATTGTTGATTAGATAACGGGGTCTCACAAAATCTACCTGCTCGGGATCAAGAATCATCAAGCATCATCAATTATATTTTATACAAAATTTTAATATTTTATATTAAACTTTAGTATGTATACATGCCGCTCATTGTATGTCAAATGATACTAGTGTTGTGAGCTGACATAAGAAGCAAAATTTATATACAGCTATTTAATTTTTACCGCAACTCAACTAATTTATATAAGGGTACACTCACTTAAAATCCCTACCCCCAAACATAACTTTAACATTCCTCCATATATCAAAGATTCTTTATTCTAACTCCCTACCATACTTCTTTTCTTTATTCTAACTCCCTACCAACCTCAAAAGTCATAAAAGCCCTTACTTTAATTGCATAAAACCCCCTAATGCTTTTAGGATTTTTACAAAAAACACCCAAAATCTCATATTTCTAATAAACAACTCATAATAAGGAATGCGTAAATGCAGGGGCCTTAATGAACATGAGATCATTCACTTTCTGTCATCTCGGGAGAACCCAAGAGCATACTTTTGCAAAGGACTCGCAGTTCATGAAAAACTAAAGCCCCAATATTACCTTACTATGTAAAATTAAATAACAGGCCCATCATGCTTACGTATTACAATAAAATTTTAACAAACTGATATATATCATTTTGACCATAACGACACCGGGTGAGGTGGGTTTCAAAGCCACCAGTCAATAACTTACTGCCTCCAAACTATTTTACGAATGGCTCTTCACCATCCAACCTCAGCTCTCAGGCGAGGTTAGTCTGCCAGTTATCCGACTCCTTCAGAAACCACATAGTGCAGCCCTAATCCGTTTCCTACCTTAGGGCGTAAGGTATAATCAAGATATAAGAAAGATTTAAAGAAATCTGGGAGATAGATGGGCAACATCCTTTATTTTATTCTGGAAATACTTATAATATCTATTACATTAACACGTCTCCTTTTGGGAGGAGATGGACTTCTTTAGCCTCTCATATAGATGAGGCTTGACTTAAGAACACATAAACTAAAACCAATCAGAACAATATTATTGACGATTACAAAAGAAATAAAGGAAATATTACCAAGCTATGAAAGTTGAAGAATTACAAAGCTTGGAGACTACAATTTTTATTTTCAGAAAACTATGGAGAATTTTCGATATCCTTAGCTTCCTGAATGAGTGCCCTTATATAGGCATGAATCCGGATTTCAACTTCGGATTCCAAATCTTGATAAATGTTAGGTACGCCTGTGAGTGTGCTTTAACTTTCACGTGGTCTGGCATCTTTGTTTGGTTATGCCAATTTTTCTCGTGAGTGGTCCATTAACTTTGTCTGAGTGCGTTGAACAGTTACCGCACTTAATTTTTAATGGTCCACACATTTTCCTTTGTCAGGGAATCTTTACATTATTTGTTTTTGTGGTCCCCGGGCTTTAGAAAAACGGGCTCTCTTGTCAGCAGGTCTTTTGTCTCTTCCTGCCTTTGATCTGTCGGGTTTGGATCGGAATCCTTTCCCGAGTGCTTTCTGCTCCGGGCATGCTTGGCAAATATGGTTTATTCATCGGCCTACGTGTGCCATGTTGCAGAATTTCCGGTAAGTTTCTTTTCCCGCCGGAATCTTGTTTTCCCAAAGAATTCTTCTTTTTGTTTCAAAGAGTTCTTCGGCAAATCTCGTTGAGGTTCCAGTCATGGAATTCAACATGAAAGTTCCGTTGGCTGAATTCTGAAAGAACTTGAATGAGTATTTGATTTTGTCCATTTCTGTTAGACAAACCCAAAGACCTCATGCACGTCTAGTTGAAACTTCATCTTCCGTGATAGTCCAGCCAAAATTGTGCACCTTTTGGTAGCACCATTTTTATTTTTTTAAGGCGTTTTCGTCCGGTCGTCTAAGCTTGATAAAATGAAAAGCTTCAATGAAGCCCTTCTTCGCTGGCTCATTATTGGCCCAAGTCTCGTGAACAGCTTCTCTGATCCATTTTGCTAATTTTGAAATTTCAGAAAAAGCTAGTGCCACAGTATAAACCGAAGCCAGAGCTCATACCATTCTTGAACATCGTTTGGATGGCTGCCTGGTTTCATCCAAACTCTCGGGTATTTTTCGGAGATATCAGCTATGGATTTGTCTGGGTTGATACCTTGCCTGGTAATTAGTTTCTCCCAAGTACGCTGGTAATCCTGCATAGGTGAAGAAACTAAATCATCATTAGTTTGAACCTTAGAATTGCCAGTCATTGGCCTAAGATTCAACTCCCCATCTTTTACCCCAGAGGTGATGGGTTGACTTGAAGGTTCAGATTGTGATAACACCTAACCCTCAACATTCGCTACAGCTTGTACATCCTCAAGGAATGCATCATCTGCACCACTCGTGACAGGGGTACTTGAATCCCTTGCCTCCGGGTTAGATGAGCCCCGTTCTCTAAACACTTCTTTCTGAACCGTTGGTGGTGCGGCCTGAAGGATAGACCCTTTTAAGAATTCAAACAAATGTTATGGTCCCGAAAGCATGCTCGTATGTGATGAGTAAAAAGTTCTCGATTTGCTCGTTGAAGTTGTCCTGCGACCTCAGCATTCAGACAAAGTGTCCCAAAGTCTCGTTCCAGGATCTCTAGGTTTTCCTTGAGATTCCTTACTCGTTTGAGGGTATCGCTAGCAATGTGTCCCTCCATCTCGTGTTAAGAAAACTGCAAGAACATTTTTATCAGATTTCACTTTGACAATATCATAATTATAATATTGGCATTCAGCTTGCCATCTTAATAGTCTAGCCTTTTCTGGTTTTGATTCAATTTTATTTTTCAGAAAATACTTAACACTAGTGTTATCTATTTTTAAGATAAACTTTTTGGCAAGTAAGAATAATGACCATTTTTTGAAAGCCTTTCGAACTGCAAAAAAATCTTTTTCGCTGATGTGCCATCTGATAACTTTGTTGCTATCAAATAGACTGCTGCAATATCTGCACGACACTTCTCCATCTGGTGTGGCCTTCATAAGTACTGCAGCCCACCAATGATCGCTGACATCTGTGTATAATACTAGTTCATCCTTGTCGTTTGGAATTGCAAGCTTTGGTAGTAGTCTACAAACTTCTTTAAGCTGTTTGACAGCTTGTCTGTGATCTTTATTCCACTCAAACTTAACATCTTTCTTGAGTAGTGGACTGAACACCTTCTTGTGGTTTGCTAGATTGTTGATGAACATTCCAGCAAAATTAACAACTCCTAAAAAACTCTGAAGTTGCTTTAAATCCTTGAGGTCATCCGGATATCCTTGTACTTTTTCAACAATATGATTCTGCAGGATGATTCCAGATTCGTTGATCTCGATTCCAAGGAACTAGATCTGTCTTGTAGCAATCACTGCTTTCTTTTCGGAAAGCACTAATCCTTCATTGTAACAAACATCTGAAAAGATTTCCAAATGTTTAAGATGATCTTTCATGTTTTTTGACGCTATGAGGATGTCGTCAATATAAACGAACATGAAGCTAAAGTAATCTTTGAAAAGATTATCCATCTTTCTTAGTATATCTGGGGAGCATTTGCCAATCCAGTTGGCATAACATTCCAGATATAATGTCTTTGTGGTGTGGAGAATGCTGTAAATTTTCTACTTGCTTCCTCCATTTTAATCTGGTAGAATCCAGACTTGCAATCAAACTTAGAAAACACTTTGGCATTCTTTATGCTATTTACCAAATGTTCTCTGCTTGGGATAAAATATCCATCGAACTCCAAAATTTCGTTGATCCCTTTATAATTGATCACCAATCTTGGCTTTCCTCGTTTGATTTCTCCATGATTCCGAACAAGAAATCATGGACTGCTGTATGGAGAAATACCTGCTGAGATTAACTTAAGGTCAAGATGTTCCTTAAGTACCATCTGCATATCCATCCGATCTTCCATATTCATGGAGATTGGTCTGAATCTGACAAACTCATTTTCTTTTCCGGCTTTTACCTTCAAAGTAGCTTTGAACTCATTTTTGTTCCACCATGCTAGTGGATCCTCGTTGTAGTTCCTCCGAATTTTCCTTTTTACATCCTCTAGAGTGATTCGCTCTTCGAGGGTAGTTTCAGGTTTTGGAACTTCTTCTTGTAATGCCTTTTTTAGAAGCAACAGGGTTTCTGGAGTCACTTCTTCTTCGTCCTGTTCTCTGAAAGACATAATATTAACCCACTCAAAAGTTTGAGAATCCTTTTCACTAGGGCCTTGTTGTCGAACCTGAATGATTACTTCTCCAAATTTCTGTTGATCCTTCATCTTTGGGTGTCGAAGTCTTCCTTCATCACCACCCTTGCTGCGAAAACTAATGGGGAATTTTCTGTGAAACGCCTCCCGTAGTCTCTGCACAATAATCTTATGATCACAAATGGTTGTGAAAATAAGTCTCCTTGTTTCGTTCTCCTGTGTGAATCTCTTTAATGTCTGTAGGAAATTGTTTCCTAACAGCATATCTGCTCCTGTATCATGGAAATAAATAGGTGGAGTCTTGACTTTGCACCATGGGGTACTGCCTGCTCCGCCGATGATTATTTCTGCTCCCTAGACCAATTCATTAAGGATAAGGATCCTATTGGAAAAGTCTCTTCCAGCGATGGCTGTTAATTTCTCACCTCTTCTTTGGGGATGATATCTCGCCTGGCAGTACATACTCCTGAGTCAATGTAAGCTGCAAAAATATTATGCTCGATATTTTTCATATAATATCCCGATGGAGATGTATATGGAGTATGGGCTGGGGGTCATCTGATCCTATATCTTTTTCCTTCCACCCTGAATTCCATTCCATCTTGCAATCTTTCCCAAGGTTTATGTTCCTCGAGAAATTCAATCCCTAGAATAAGCTGTTCTGGGATTCTTCCGGCAGTTCCTTCAATTGTTAAATCAATTTCACCAATTTGAAGGTTTCCTTGATACTTGCCAACTGTAGGTTGTTGCAGATAGTAGAGGACATCACAAGGGAAGATATTATCTTTTTCCGTAATGTTAAAAATTATATGCACTTTTCTCCAGCCTTCTGGGCATTTCAGCTTTCCTGTTGTTTTGAATACATCAGGGATTTTCTGAATTCTGCTTGAGACTGCCTTCTGTTTTTTCCCTCAGATAGTTGCTGATTAACATATCTTGTTGGAAAGACATCCTTTTTGGCTCGATCATAAGGCTCATGCTTCTGTTCAGAACAGGTTGATATTGTATCCTCATGTCGATCTCTCCTATTGTCGGAGTATCAATGATGTCAGGCAATACTACTTTGGCAAAATCAACGAAGATTCTGGGGACTTCAATGAATTCCTTTCTCAAGAATACTTCTGAATGATGAGTATTTGAGAGTGCGTATAACATCTTGTAGGTGATCGTGTAAGGCCTGTTTTCTTCTTTCATCAACTCATTTCTTTTGCAATCTCGATCTCTCCTATTGTCGGAGTATCAATGATGTCAGGCAATACTACTTTGGCGAAATCAACTGAGATTCTGGGGACTTCAATGAATTCCTTTCTCAAGAATACTTCTGAATGATGAGTAATTGAGAGTGCGTATAACATCTTGTAGGTGATTGTGTAAGGCATGTTTCCTTCTTTCATCAACTCATTTCTTTTAAAATCTTGATGAGAGTTAGAACCTTGTTGAAATCTCGATCCCCCAAATTGTATGCAATTCTTGGATAGATGTTGAAAGCCATCTTTCCCGCATACAAATTTCCTGCCACTGCTCCCAAACAAGAGTCCTTGAGGTTCGGGATTCTTTTGTCAAAGATCGCCAGGTTGAGAGGCGAATCAATTCCTTCCTTGAATGTTGCTTTGATGATGACTCTAATAGCTCCGATATGAATCCATGAGAGTGTATTAGCAACTTCTCTTTTGACATTGTTTGTAATCTCCTGGATTTCTATATAGGGGATTAATTGCATCTCGATTTGGTTTCCCGTTAATTCCATCGGGATTGCAAATTCACCTGTTGTTACCCTATGGATAATCTGATGTCTCCTGCTTCGAAAACCAGTCATATCCATGGCTTTCTTCATTGCTCCAATTGTAAATCAATCATGCATCTGAAGCTTTGGCTCTTCCTTTATGATCCTCATAAGAGTTTTATGAGAAATAGTGGTATGAGAGAAAAATCCGACGGCTCTTCTCTGATCACGTGTTGAAGGAACTTTCCTTTACTCTGATTCTGAGCTGGATTCACCTCCATCAACAGAATAGATCTCTTCTTCATAGATGCTTTCATCTGAGGGAATATCCTCAAATTGATACACCTGTACCAAATCCTGGAAATAGACATCATCTTCAAATTCTTTGGTATGCTCGAACTGTCTTACTCCACGGCTTTGGTTTTCTGGACAATCTGTAGAGATATGTCCTCTTGCTCCGCATGTCCAGCAGTTACAATCTTTGGAACTCTCATTTGCACGAGTATGTGTGCGTCTGAAAGTTCTCTTCGTTGGTGTTCTGCTAGAACTAGCTTGATTAGAACCTGTTGATGAGGTTCTACGCCTTGTTGGTCCTGATCTTTGCCCAGATCTGTAACTTCGGGCTTTTTGCTTTGACCAGAATTTTCTAGGTCTCCATGAAGACCTACTTCTTCTTGAACTACTTCCTCGGGCATATGGATGAGCTCTGTGCTTTTTCATCTTTCGCCTCTAGGGGTAGTTTCCAATGATTGCAGGGATATCATTCACTGTAAAACAAAGATGAGCTATTTTGTTGATTCCTATGAGCTTCTTGAAATTCTTTTGGAGTTTTGCTTGGTAGCACCACTCCGCAAGTTTTACCTTAAGAAATGACATTCTCCTGGACACCGTTTTGATTGCATGACGTGTATACTCCTGGATAAGCATTTCTCTCCATGGGCTCGGAATTTTGCCAAAGAACAGTTCTGCTGCATCTTTTTCTTCTATCTTTGCCTTCCATCGACACTCTGTAAGAGTTTGATGTACTCGTCTACATAACAGATATCATGTAGTTCCAGGCTAATTAGAGCTTGTCTATATTTTTTAGCATTCTCTTCATCCATTCCTTCGAAGTCACTTACTCCAATGAAATAGATTTTAAAGAATTTTGTCATCTTGTCCACGATTTCTTTCAGGGACTCTCCGGCTAAAAGTTCTTCCTTGGTACATGGGTCTCCCATATCCCAGACAATCTTGACTGATCCTTCCAGACTCATTTTAAGAAGTAAAATGAATCATTCTTTACTTAGGTCAATCGTTCATGCTGTTATTCTCATTGCTGAAGCACATTCATCAATAAGAACTTCTCTGTTTTTGAAATCCAAAATATCCATGTTGAGTATAAGTCCATATTGTGATATCCCCGAAATGATTATGTGATTTAATCATTAATTATGTTAATATGAGGATTTTGGTGTTAATTCGTTGGGTTGAATTAATAATAGTGGGGAAATTTATATCAGGGTGCATGTGATATATGTTGGGAATTTGGGTTGTGACATAATTATTTGGGATGGGTGTTTATTATTTTGGTGTAGCATGTTTAATTGGGAAATTGAAGTATTTTATGAGTAAACACTATAAAATATCAGGTAAGGCAGATTTTGGGCCGAATAGGCCAAGATTTGATGCCAGGACGGCACCACAGAGACAGCAGTTTGCACCTCGACCACAGGGAGGTCAGGCGGCAGGACCGCCGCAAGGTCAGGTGTATGCACTGACTTGGGAGCAGGCTGAGGCAGCCCCGGAGGAGGTTATTGCTGGTGCGTGTCATTTATTTACGTACACTGCATTTTTATTGATAGATACAGGTGCTTCCCACTCTTTTGTGTCTGCTGCTTTTGTGAAAAGACACCGCTTGTGCTCGTCTCTGTTACCCACGCCTCTCATGGTCTCGACACCCACGGGAAAGTATGTGACTGCAGACCGACTGTTATCTGATTGCCTCATTTATTTTGAGGGCAATGATCTGAGGGCCGATCTGATTCATTTAGAGATGGCAGATTTTGACTGCATTATAGGGATTGATGTGCTGAGCAGATACCAGGTGACCGCTTTATTTTTAAACAAAAGATATTTCAAAGAATGGGTTGAAGCGATTCTACCGCAAGTGCACGGTTGTCAAGTTTTAGTATAGTGAAAATTAAGTACAGGTTGTCGAATCCACAGGGACTAACGTATAAGTACCAAATAAGATTAATAAAATTATATTTAGCCTACGATAAAAGAAGTTTGATTAACTAAAGCTAAATTAAACTAAAGAATAAAGATTAAACTAGAAACAAAGAATAGAATGGTTCCGGAAATGCAAAGGTAAGTCACTCGAGAAAATTACCAAGCTCGTCGTTCAATTATATTATCTCTACTGATTCAACGGAATTCTCAAATTATCACTCAATTGATTTTAAATGTGAAAGGTTTTCACTATTATTCGATACACTCTCTCGAGCTGTAACGAAACTAACAATAAATTAGAATAAGTCACTCTCGTGCACCTATTTACTAATTCAAAGTTGCTTAAATTATCAAAACCTTATAACTCTAAATCTTTCGATTTCAAGTTCTCACATATGCGATATCATCTCTCGATCTCAATCGTGACATACATCATAAATTAATGGAGCGTGTTACAACGTTATCTCTCGATCTCGGTTGTAACTCTTAAATTCAATCAAAGCTAGCTAGACTTTGATCTACACATGCAATCAATCTATGAACAATAAATATCAATGCACTCAAATACCAATGAATCAATATATCAAACACAACGAACTAAAACTTCAATAATATAAACCAAATTCAATTCAAATCAAATACAGATGAGTTTAATTGTCTCTCGACCTCAAAAACATCAAATGAAAATGAAAATCAAATAAATTAAGGTTCAGAAATACGATAAACGATGGATGAATCCGTGCGTTGCACCGTAATTTCTTCTCTCGTTCCTTCCTTGCACTCCGGAAGAGATTGGCTCGACTTTGGACGAAGAACGGAGATTCGATCTCCTTGGCGGCGTTGGGCGGCGGCTACTTGACCTAGAAATCGTCTGATATCGCGTATTATCGTGTATATCCCTTGAAATGGATCAAAAACTCCCTTAAAAGCCCCACAATCTCGATAAATAAGGAAAATAAAATCTTCAGATTTCGCGTCTCGATCGATCGAGATTTTCACCGATCGATCGGTGCACTGTTCACGTCAGCCTTTTACACTCACTGCCTCGCTCGATCGATCGAGAATTTCCACCGATCGATCGAGATTTCTCAAAATTTGTTGCTGAAGTTACTGCCTCGCTCGATCGATCGAGATTTCCACCGATCGATCGAGCCTTCAAAAAATCTGATTCTCGCTTCTGGCTGGCTCGATCGATCCAGAATAAATCTCGATCGATCGAGATTTGGGAAATCCATCTTCTTTCATTTTCTCTTCTTTTACGCCTCGATTTCGCCCGTTATCTTCATGTAAGCTCATTTCTTCCACTTCCGGTCTAATTTCCTGAAACAAACGAATAAACACCAAAAAGCATAATATCATCCAGGAAAAAGTACGGAAAATGGGAAGAAATTACAGTTAAAATCACTCAAAATCTAAGCCTATCAACTCCCCCAAACTTAGACTTGATCGTCCTCGAGCAAGCAATAAACTCAAAAAGAAAAGTTAAACTCGATACTAAGCATGAATCATCTTTACAACATACGTAACAACTCAGAAATCCTACTTACACATCAATAGAAGTCAATCAACATTTAACAAGAAGCAATTTCTCCTAAGTTAAACAATACATCGCAACATCGGAACGTGCGTGTGTGCTATTGTCAAACATGAGTTACATATATATCTTTAACATCAACATGTGCCATATTAACTCCTAGTCAAGATTACTTTGAATTACTCTACAAGTTTACTATCCAGCACTTCTCCACTAATGTAATTGTTCCCTAGACTTGGATCAAAAGGTCTTGAAAGCTTATAACGTTAGGCCTTTTGGTGTCGGCTTCAAAGAAAAGGTAGGATGAATTCAAAGAAGAGAGTATAACAAACTCAGTTCAACTATTTTTGAGCTTCTCTTCAACTTTTTTCTAGCCTTGGCCACTTTGGGTCTTATTTTGAATTTTTCTTTTCAAGGCTTTTCTCTACATCTTTTCTTTTTCTTTGCTCATTCTTTTGTTCCTTTTGAACTCATTTGCATATAACAATTCTGTGCAATGAATGAGATTCATTATACTCTCCTAGGGGTAGGTAAAAATTTTCTTTTAGGCTCAAACCAAGGTGGGTATAATGAGTTTGCCAAAAATGCCGAATGGGGGTCTAATCATATGCAATGCATGTACCATTCTTTTTTCAAAAAGGCTCAAAAGGGGACACTAAGGAATAATATATAACAGGTAGGCTTGAAAGGCTCAAACGGTCCAAAGATCGCCTAAATCATCTCCAAGTCTAGTTCCTAATTATAAATTTCGCCTCAAAGTGCTTTCAACTAAACTGTAAAGTTATCTAAGATACTCAAGACTCATCATAGTTAACACAAGTTTTCAATTTAATCAATACATACTTCACTCAATCATGACTCAATAAGTGCTCAAATTATTCCTCAGTTTTGACATGTAGTTAACAAAGGATATATACAAACAAGTTAAGCATTTCCATGACTCCTATCTAGATGAGGATTAATTTCATCATGTATTACCGTTGCAAGTCCAATTCATCAATTCTCAAGAATAACTTAACAAAAAATTTTTGTGTTGGTAGTGCTCAAGGATGAATTAGTCACTAAATCATGCATTCATGCAAGGTAGGGGAACAAAACAAGTAGCAATATGTGCAAAAGCAAGATATATAAATAATCACAAACCCCCCCAAACTTAGCATGTGAATTGCCCTCAATGAACAAGAAAAGAAATGCAAAGGCAAAGACACATACCATGACGACGATCGTCACTGATCGTCGTCCTCATCATGCTCCGGAGGGGGGACTGGGTAGTGGTGCTCCTCGCCCTGATATGGCGGAAATGGTGGGTACTCTGAAGGTGGAGGTGCATGTGGACGATAGGGTGCAAAGTGTGGCTCCGGCGGGAACTGGAAACCTGGAAAGCCCTGGGCCATGGTAGTGTTCCATGCACTCTGATAGTGCATGAACTCCATCTGTCTCTGAGCTACCTGCTCATGGTCCATCTGCAATGCTCTCTGCATGCTATGAATGTCCCGCTGCATGCTGTGAATGCTCTGCTGCTCCAGGCGAATGTCTTGGAGATCCCTTTGAAGAGATTCCAAAGTAACACGTGTATGTCCTGCAGCAGAGGATGATGCTCCAGCTTGTGTAGTGTCCGAAGGTCTGCGTCGACCCGTAGGAGGTGGTGGAGTGTCCACAATGATTGGTGTCTTCGGCGGAAGTAGCTCCTCGTCTTCCCCCCATGTCACTCCGTACCGCTGACATAAAGCAGTGATTGTGGATGGAAACGGTAGTGCGGAGGTCGGTGAGCTGCTTCCAATTTCAGCAATGTGATCAGCAATGATCTCGCCGAAGTCCACTTCTTTCCCTGAGAGGATGGCATATACCAGGACCGCTCTGTCTTTTGTCACCTCAGAAGTGTGGGTCGAAGGCATGACCCGCGAGGCGACAAATGAAAACCATGCTTGGGCCTCTGGCTTCAAATGTTTCTTTAGAACCAACTGTGGCTCTGCTTTATCATTCCTCTGCCAATCCACTCCCGGCTTGCCAATAACTGTCAATACCTCATCGTAGTCAATCCTGCTACTCTTGAAAGATTGGTATGCACAGTTTTGAAGTAAAGGCATCCGGTGAATATTGTTGATTGCGGCTCGATCCACCAACACATCCTTCCCTCGAACATAAACACTTACTTGGTGCCCTGGTCTAACAGCTCGAAGATTTGTATAGAACTCCCTCACCAGTGGCACCACAGCATCAATCGGTGCCTGAACGAATTGAAACCACCCTTTTCTGCGTACTGTCCTAATGACAGGGCACTACAATTTATCCAAGCTCATTCCCCTTTCACGGCTCAGGGGTTTCTTATGGTAGATGGGGTATAACTCAGCAATCTTGGCATTGAGAAACTTCTGTTCATCATAAACTGGCTCAGAAACAGTGGCCTCTGCCTGCTTTTGCTTCTGGGAAGCTTCCGCATGCTTTGACCTCTTTCTGGATGACATTTTCTTGCCAACTGATTCCCAACTAATACAATTCAATTCAACTAACACCCCACAACACTGTAAATCCGGCACCCTTCAATACCACGAAACTTCCTCCAAATTTCAATCTTTCCTAACCCACTTCTACTACAATTCAAAACTTAGCACCAAAAGATAAAATCTTTGAGAATTAGAGACCAATTACCGGTTAAAAATCCGATCTTGGAAAAGTTTGGCACTTGGCTTGGAATTCTCCTTTTGATGCACTTCTACCCAATCGGCCTTGAAATTCTTCAAATCTGAAACGAAAATCTCATTAGAATGAATATTACTTCATAGAGTTGAAGCAAATTTGAAATTCTATGGAAAAATGATGAGATTAGATGAAGGAAATTGAAAGGGACGGCTAGGGTTATGTTTTGGAGAGGAGGAAAATGTGAGTTGGAGAGTGATAAATGTTGCGTCTGTGCCTTTATTTTTTTCAAAGTTTTCTCTCGCTCGATCGATCGGAAAAATTCTCGATCGATCGAGCGAGGCAGTAGGTACAATGTCATTTTAAAAATTCCGGGCGATCGATCGAGATTTCCACCGATCGATCGCCAACAGCAGCAAACAAAATTTGAAAAAAAATTTCTCAACATCTTTCTCTCGGATTGCCTCGCCTATAACCAACTTGCTCTTGCTTTCACATCTGCAATAGAAAATACACGAATTCATTCCCAGAAAAACTCGAAAACAAACAAACTAACAAAAACTCAACAAAACAAGAAATCAAAAACAAAACTCAAGGAAGGAAAAACAGAAGTTCTTAATTTATAGTCCCAAGCTGGACTGTCACCTCCTCGCCTTCTCAATTTGATGGCTCCTTCGGATTCTTTACAGAATCACTCGGGAGCGTACCTTGCGTCCTCCCAGATATCAACGTGGCCAACTGCCCTATCTGCACTTCCAAATTTTTTATAGATGCATCCTGATTCTGCATCCTCACCTCCGTTGATGAAATCAGCTTTGCCATCAATTCCTCCATACTCGGCTTTTGTGTGAACCCGGTCTGCGGTTGAGGGTTCAACACATTTTCTTGATTCGACCACCTCAAATTCGGGTGGTTCCTCCATGGTTGGTTGTAGTTCGAGTAGGAATTATTGGGTGGCCTGTTACCTACAAAATTAACAGCTTCAACAGATTGGTTAAATTGATTACCTGCCTGGCACTCGATGCTAGGATGACCGCCTCCACACAGCTCACAGAAGATCGCTTGAGCTTGCATTGCTGCTGCTCCCATGCTGTCAATCTTCCGGTTCATGGCTTCTAATTGAGCCGAAAGAGCAGTGATCTCGTCCACTTGATGGACTCCCATTGGTTTCTGTGGCGTGCTCCTCTCAGATTGCCACTGATAACTGTTGCACGCCATTTCCTCCAACAAGCTATATGCCTCTTCCGGCGTCTTTCTCATTATGGATCCCCCAGATGCTGCATCAATCATGGAACGGTTAGCAGAAAATAAACCGTTATAGAACGTTTGTACCTGAAACCATATGGGTAGACCATGGTGTGGGCATCTCCTCAACAACTCCTTAAACCGATCCCACGCTTCGTATAAAGTCTCGGGGTCAAACTGACCAAAAGTCGTGATATCGTTCCGCATCTTTGCCGTCTTGGAGGGGGGAAAGTACTTTGACAAAAACGCCTTTGTCATCCCCTCCCATGTTGTTATAGAACCTGCAGGTAGAGAATTCAACCATGCCTTAGCTTTGTCTCGTAATGAAAAGGGGAAAAGTCTTAACCTGATGGCGTCGTCAGAGACGCCATTGTGTTTGAATGTATCACAAATCTCCAAAAAGTTGGAGATGTGATTGTTCGGATCATCTGTAGCTGCTCCCCCGAACATCACTGAGTGCTGAATCATTTGTATGATTGCCGGCTTGATCTCAAAATTGTTTGCTTGAATCGTCGGCCTTGTAATACTCGACAGCGATCCATGAAATGCGGGTTGTGCAAAGTCCATCATCGATCTAGGGTGCTGTGCTTCGTTATTATCAGCCATAGCTCGAGCTTCTCGTAGTCGCCTAAGTAAAGTTCTTTCTATCTCTGGATCGAAAGGCTCGAGAATGGGCTCCTCTCTTCTAAGCATGCACTAGAGAAACGGTTCCTGTACAAAATAGACAAAAGGAGACAACAAAATGCACAAAGTTATTCACAAAGATCAACAAAAGAAAACAAAGAAAACAAAAATGCAATAATAAAAGAATTGGCTAAATTACAATTAACTAATCTCGTATGATATTATACAGATTAGTCCCCGGCAACGGCGCCAAAAACTTGACCGCTTTATTTTTAAACAAAAGATATTTCAAAGAATGGGTTGAAGCGATTCTACCGCAAGTGCACGGTTGTCAAGTTTTAGTATAGTGAAAATTAAGTACAGGTTGTCGAATCCACAGGGACTAACGTATAAGTACCAAATAAGATTAATAAAATTATATTTAGCCTACGATAAAAGAAGTTTGATTAACTAAAGCTAAATTAAACTAAAGAATAAAGATTAAACTAGAAACAAAGAATAGAATGGTTCCGGAAATGCAAAGGTAAGTCACTCGAGAAAATTACCAAGCTCGTCGTTCAATTATATTATCTCTACTGATTCAACGGAATTCTCAAATTATCACTCAATTGATTTTAAAGGTGAAAGGTTTTCACTATTATTCGATACACTCTC
The DNA here is from genome assembly GCA_907163345.1 of Haberlea rhodopensis. Lineage (NCBI taxonomy): Eukaryota > Viridiplantae > Streptophyta > Magnoliopsida > Lamiales > Gesneriaceae > Haberlea > Haberlea rhodopensis. Next base: position 4,701,236 of record CAJQUN010000007.1, read on the forward strand.
TCGAGCTGTAACGAAACTAACAATAAATTAGAATAAGTCACTCTCGTGCACCTATTTACTAATTCAAAGTTGCTTAAATTATCAAAACCTTATAACTCTAAATCTTTCGATTTCAAGTTCTCACATATGCGATATCATCTCTCGATCTCAATCGTGACATACATCATAAATTAATGGAGCGTGTTACAACGTTATCTCTCGATCTCGGTTGTAACTCTCAAATTCAATCAAAGCTAGCTAGACTTTGATCTACACATGCAATCAATCTATGAACAATAAATTTTAATGCGCTCAAATACCAATGAATCAATATATCAAACACAACGAACTAAAACTTCAATAATATAAACCAAATTCAATTCAAATCAAATACAGATGAGTTTAATTGTCTCTCGACCTCAAAAACATCAAATGAAAAATAAATTAAGGTTCAGAAATACGATAAACGATGGATGAATCCGTGCGTTGCACCGTAATTTCTTCTCTCGTTCCTTCCTTGCACTCCGGAAGAGATTGGCTCGACTTTGGACGAAGAACGGAGATTGGATCTCCTTGGCGGCGTTGGGCGGTGGCTACTTGACCTAGAAATCGTCTGATATCGTGTATTATCGTGTATATCCCTTGAAATGGATCAAAAACTCCCTTAAAAGCCCCACAATCTCGATAAATAAGGAAAATAAAATCTTCAGATTTCGCGTCTCGATCGATCGAGATTTTCACCGATCGATCGGTGCACTGTTCACGTCAGCCTTTTACACTCACTGCCTCGCTCGATCGATCGTGAATTTCCACCGATCGATCGAGATTTCTCAAAATTTGTTGCTGAAGTTACTGCCTCGCTCGATCGATCGAGATTTCCACCGATCGATCGAGCCTTCAAAAAATCTGATTCTCGCTTCTGGCTGGCTCGATCGATCGAGAATAAATCTCGATTGATCGAGATTTGGGAAATCCATCTTCTTTCATTTTCTCTTCTTTTACGCCTTGATTTCGCCCGTTATCTTCATGTAAGCTCATTTCTTCCACTTCCGGTCTAATTTCCTGAAACAAACGAATAAACACCAAAAAGCATAATATCATCCAGGAAAAAGTACGGAAAATGGGAAGAAATTACAGTTAAAATCACTCAAAATCTAAGCCTATCACCAGGCTGTGGTAGACTGCCGACAGAAGATGGTACGTTTTCTGTCTGATCAGGGGTTCCAGTGGAGCTTTTATGGGGACGGCTCTCATCCAAGGATTCCAGTGATCTCAGCGGTTAAGATGTCTCGGTTATTGGAACGCGGTCATACAGGTCACATCATTTATGCCGTGGATGTATCTGAGGAAAAGGAAGAATTAAGGATCGGGGATATACCAGTGGTTGCAGAATTCATCGATGTGTTCCCGGATGAGATTCCAGGGTTTCCGCCAATCAGAGATGTTGAGTTTGAGATCGAGCTACTGCCAGGGACATCTGCTATTTCCCGTGCTCCTTATAGGATGGCACCGGCAGAGCTGAGGGAACTGAAGGTACAGTTACAGGAACTCCTCGACAAGGGATACATTCATCCTAGTGTATCGCCTTGGGGTGCACCAGTCTTGTTCGTGAAGAAAAAGGATTGTTCGATGCGCCTATGTATCGATTACCGTCAATTGAACAAAGTGACTATTAAGAACAAGTACCCCCTTCCGAGGATTGATGACTTATTTGATCAGCTTCAGGGCACAGAGCTTTATTCGAAGATTGATTTGAGGTCAGGCTACCACGAGATACGAGTTAGGGCTGATGACATACAAAAGACAGCCTTTCGAACTCGGTACGGGCACTATGAGTTCTTAGTGATGCCATTCGGGGTGACGAATGCCCCTGCAGTCTTTATGAGCCTGATGAACCGAGTATTTCAGGAGTACTTTGATCAGTTTGTGATCGTATTCATTGATGACATCCTTGTCTATTCAAGAAGTGAAGAAGAACATGCTATTCATTTGAGGACAGTGCTACAGATCCTCAGAGATCACCAGTTGTATGCCAAACTCAGCAAGTGTGAGTTCTGGCTGAGCAGAGTAGCATTCTTGGGCCACATTATCTCTGGAGAGGGAATCTCAGTAGACACGAGGAAGGTAGAGGCAGTTATGGATTGGTCTGCCCCTACTACAGTATCTGAGATTCAGAGTTTTCTTGGTTTGGCAGGGTATTATCGACGCTTTGTCGAAGGATTTTCAAAGATTGCCAAGCCATTGACGCAGCTAACTCAGAAGGGAGTTCCATTCTTTTGGTCGGAAGCTTGTGAGCAGAGTTTCCGGGAATTAAAGCACAGGCTGACTACAGCACCAATTTTGGTAATTCCCAGGGAGAACAAGGGATTCGTTCTCTATACTGACGCATCGCTTCAGGGTCTAGGATGCGTGCTGATGCAGGATAAACACGTTGTGGCTTATGCTTCAAGACAATTGAAGCCACACGAGACAAAGTATCCAGTCCATGATTTGGAGCTAGCAGCTATAGTGTTTGCCTTGAAGATCTGGCGACACTACTTATATGGTACCTCATTTACCATCTTCACTGATCACAAGAGCCTGAAGTTCTTGTTTACACAGGCTGAGCTGAATATGAGGCAGAGGAGATGGATGGATTTGCTTAAGGATTATGATTGTGAAATCCTATACCATCCCGGGAAAGCAAATCTGACAGCCGACGCCTTGAGTCGGAAGGTGAGGAGCACAGCAGAGGATGTCATATGTTTATCAGCTATGATGGGCTCCTACTATCAGATGGGTTTTGATTACGACATGTCTTCTTCTCCGGTACAGGTGTTGACCTTGCTAGCTGAGCCGATCATTTATGAACACATCCGAAAGGCTCAGGGGACCAACGCAGAGGTTCAGAGATGGATGTCAGTGGTTCATTTAGGTCAGCCATCGAGATTCAGAGTGGCTGAGGACGGTTCTCTGAGGCTTGGCGACAGATGGGTGGTTTCAGATACACCCAGGTTGCGACGGGGTATTTTACAGCGGGCTCATTGTAGCAGGATGAGTATCCACCCGGGCGGGAAGAAGATGTATAAAGATTTACGCAGCCAGTTCTGGTGGAGGCGAATGAAACAAGATGTTACCTCATTCGTCAAAAGATGCCTTATTTGTCAGCAGGTAAAGGCGGAGAGACAGAGGCCTGGTGGTGAGCTAAGGAGCTTAGAGATACCACAGTGGAAGTGGGAGCACATATCCATGGACTTTGTGACCCACTTACCGAGGACTGTTTCGGGTTTTGATGTCATTTGGGTAGTCGTGGACAGATTGAGTAAAGTGGCTCACTTTATTCCCTACAGTATAACTTTCACGTACCTGAGGATGGCTCAGTTATATATCAGAGATGTGGTGAGACTGCACGGGATCCCTGTTTTGATTGTGTCTGATCGAGATCCGCGGTTCACATCTCACTTCTGGGAGGGTCTTCAGTCAGCCCTGGGCACAGAATTAAGGTTGAGCACATCATATCATCCCCAGACGGACGGACAGACCGAGCGTACGATACAGATGCTCGAAGATATGTTACGGTCTTGTGTGTTGGAGTTCGATACTTCTTGGTAGGACTCAGTAGCCCTGGTGGAATTTTCTTATAATAACAGTTACCAGGCTAGCATACAGATGGCTCCATTTGAAGCCCTTTATGACAAGCGTTGTAGGTCGCCTTTGTGTTGGGGTGGTGTGGACCGTAAATCGGTCGGAGGACCAGAGTTGGTCCAGGAAATGGAAGAAAAGGTGAAGGTGATCAGGAGAAAGATGAAGGCAGCTCAAGACAGGCAGGCAGCGTATGCGAATCAGCGGCGAAGATCGTTGGAGTTTCAGTTGGGCGACAGATTCTTTCTGAAGATCTCACCTTTCAGGGGTGTGGTACGGTTTGGTATGCGGGGGAAGTTATCCCCGAGATATGTGGGGCCGTACGAGATCTTGCAGCGTGTTGGTACTCTGGCTTACCAATTAGCTTTACCGCCCTCTCTGTCTGGTATACACGATGTATTCCATGTGTCTATGCTGAGGAAGTACGAGCCAGATCCTTCTCATGTCTTGCAACCTTCTGAGGTTCAGATAGAGTCTGATGTTTCCTATGTGGAGCGGCCTATCAGGATTCTGGATCGGGCAGACCGCAGACTGAGAAACAAAGTTATTCCTATGGTCAAAGTTCAGTGGGATCGTAGGGGTGTCGAGGAGGCCACGTGGGAGACAGAGCGACACATGGTGCAGCACTATCCAGAACTGTTTTCTAGTATGTGATTTATGTTTTGTTTTATCTTGGGTAAGTGCATGCTAATTTCGAGGACGAAATCTTATAAGTAGGGGAGGACTGTGATATCCCCGAAATGATTATGTGATTTAATCATTAATTATGTTAATATGAGGATTTTGGTGTTAATTCGTTGGGTTGAATTAATAATAGTGGGGAAATTTATATTAGGGTGCATGTGATATATGTTGAAAATTTGGGTTGTGGCATAATTATTTGGGATGGGTGTTTATTGTTTTGGTGTAGCATGTTTAATTGGGAAATTGAAGTATTTTATGAGTAAACACTATAAAATATCATGATTATGTGATTTAATCATTAATTATGTTAATATGAGGATTTTTGGTGTTAATTCGTTGGGTTGAATTAATAATAGTGGGGAAATTTATATCAGCGTGCATGTGATATATGTTGGAAATTTGGGTTGTGGCATTATTATTTGGGATGGGTGTTTATTGTTTTGGTGTAGCATGTTTAATTGGGAAATTGAAGTTTTTATGAGTAAACACTATAAAATATCATGTGAGGATATTTTAATACATCGTGCTAAATACCGGGACCAAAACATAACACATCACACCACCCAACACCCAACCACCCCCCCAACCCATGCCTGCTACAGCTGGCTATGCAACCCACTTGACCTCATAATTCAATCCATCTCATCCACTCCAATCTCCTCCATTTCTCTCCTAAAACTCGACCCACATTCAGACAACAGATAGGAAGAGGAAGATCACATTTTATTGCTCATTTTCTTGAAGGAAAGTCGAGCCAAAAAGGGGTGAGGAATCATGCTCTGGTTTTAGTCTAATTTTGTTTGGGTTCAAGTTTTCATTGGGGTTAAAAACGGCATGCTAGCTTAGGTTTTGTTAAACCTTCGATTCAAGTTCATTTATGGTGTTTTTATGAAGTTCCAAGCATGTTTACTTGAGCATGTTATATGTATTATGTGGTAGATTTATTGATTTGAAAGTATGTGTTCGAAAATCTGGGGAAAGAAATCTGGTACCCTGTTTCAGATGAACTTGGGTGACTACTGATAAAGTTGGGGCGATTTTGATACACGTGGGTTCAAGTTTGGGTAGAACCTTGTTTTGAATACACTCATGGTAGTATATTGTAACTCTTAGCATATTTGTTCAAGCATGTTGTATGTGTAATATGCAAGTTTCGATGGTATGAATATGGGTGTTCGAGAAATCTAGAAAATCGCGCACAGAGCATGTGGCGATCGATCGCTACAAAGGCAGCGATCGATCGCCGAAGGCCAGTGGCCAAAATCAAAGGCAAGCGATCGATCGCCATGAATGGCTCGATCGATCGCCATGGGCCAGAGAAGTCTGGCGATCGATCGCCTGGATGTAGCGATCGATCGCCAGATGCAGAACAATGAAAAATGAAGTTTTATTGGATTTTTTGTCTTTTGGTCTATAAATTGGCATCTAATATTGTGTTGTACACTGGTGTAGAGCCTTCACAGATAGCTACACAGCGCAGGGGATAGAGTCCTGCAACACACCATATTTTGGAAAGATACGTAAGCGACGTACGGGCATCCCAACGGTACATGTATTTTATGTTTGTCTATTTGACACATGATAGATGCAAAGTTGTGCAAGTGTGAGACCCCGTTATGTTAAACATATTATAAGGTGTGATTAAGAGAACTAACCATACTTAATCAGAATGTTAAGTCGTGTTGATATCCGGAGCTTAAGTTACAGTACCAAAAGTTCAAAAGGAATTTTTTTTTTATCTTCCTAGCAATAGGTACAATTTATAGCTTTACTCTACCACTTGTAGAAACTACTCAAAATAAATCTCTTTTCTGCTAATCCCATAGCACTTCTTAAGGCTCAATGTATCAACCCCGACCCTGATTCTCCGTATCAAATGCACCTACAAAGACAACCCCCAACACATGAGCACATAGCTATTCATATACAACACAATATGAATACATAAAGCGTAAATGCATTAATCATAAATACAAAGCACTTCCTGTATTTTCAAGCATTTACAATGCCCATTGGTTGTCCCTGTACCATAACTCATAATAAACACATTATATGAACTTATGGATCCTTTAATAATGTCATGACATATCACCTCTTTCTTTACACAGTTTTTGAGTCATATATCAATAGTTATTTTAATGCTTCATCGCTTCATAATCTCAAAAACAAGCGGTATCTCATCCTCGCTTCTTCGTACAAGCGGTATCTCATCCTCGCTTAGTACGGTATACCCCGCCTCCATGTGCAAGCGAGCCTCCCCCCTCCCGCTCCACATTTTTAGCGGTCAAGCGTAAGCATTAAAATCTACACTGTGATCTCTCTTGACTCGTGGAATACACCTCTTTATTCCACATCACAATATGCAACAACAATGCATAATATGCAACAACAATGCAAAATAACATGTATCATACTCTTAATGCATCACATTGCATTCATCATGTGTCAAATAGACAAACATAAAGTACATGTTACCGTTGGGATGCCCGTACGTCGCTTACGTACCTTTCCAAAATGTAGTGTGTTGCGGGACTCTATCCCCTGCGCTGTGTAGCTATCTTTGAAGGCTCTACACCAGTGTACAACACAATATTAGATGCCAATTTATAGTCCAAAATCAAAAATCCAACAAAATATCATTTTTTCATTATTCTGCCTCTGGGATCGATCGCTACCTCGAGGCGATCGATCGCCAGACTTCACTGGCCCATGGCGATCGATCGCGCCATTCATGGCGATCGATCGCCTGTCTTTGATTTTGGCTACTGGCCTTCGGCGATCGATCGCCACATGCTCTGTGCGCGATATTTTCCAGATTTCTGAACACTCATATTCATACCATTCAAACTAGCACATAAGCTATACCACATGCCCAAACCAACATGCTAGTAGCTACAAGGTATTACCGTGAGTGTAATCGAATCAAAGTTACACCCAAACATAAACCCACATGCATGAAAATCACCCAACAATATCAGTACCCATCCAAGATTTGCTGAAAACAGGGTACATATTTCATTTCCAGATTTCTCGAGCACCTTATTTCATGCTATTAAAACTACTACATATAACATAAAACATGCTCGAACAAAACCTCCAAGAGTTTTACAAAACTACCATGCATGTACTCAAATCAAAGGTTTACCAAAAACCTAGCTGACATGCATGATAATTCCTCTACAACTTCACTCCCATCCCATATTTTCCAGAAAAACAGGGCACACACTTTACCCAGATTTTCGAACACTATAATTTACATGCTTAAAGCCTTCACATAAAACATGTAACATGCTCAAGGAAAAATACTGGGAGCTTCATAACAACACTATATAAGCATTTAAGTCGAAGGTTTTAAGAAACCTAAGCTAACATGCCATTTTTACACCAACAAAAAGCATGAAGTTAAACAACTTAAATTCAAAACCAGAACATGGTTTCTCACCCCTTTTTGCTCCGATTTTTGGAAGGCTTCAAAGCAATAAAAATGGTTGAACTCCTTCCTATCTTGCTCAGCAAGTGTTGGACGATTTTTGGGAGAGAAATGGAGGGATTTCAGGCATGGGAAGGTAGAGTGGGAGAAGGGAAAAGGGGTATGGGTGAGCAGCTGGCAGCAGGGTATGGGTCAGGGGGGTGGTTGGGTGGTGGGTTAAGTGATGTGTTATGTTTTGGTCCCGGTATTTAGCACGATGTATTAAAATATCCTCACATGATATTTATAGTATTTTCTCAATAAAATACTTCAATTCCCATTTAAGCATGCTTCACTAAAACAAATAACACACACACCCCAAATAATCATGCCACAACCCCAAAATCCCAACATATAACACATGCACCCTGATATGCATCTCCTCAATAATATTAATTCAATCCCATGAATTAACACCAAAATCATCATAATTTAATTAATGATTAAAATCGCATAATCATTTCGGGGATATCACATTAAGAGTATTATACATGTTGATATGCATTGTTGTTGCATGTTTATATTGTGGAATAAAGAGTGTGTATTCCACGAGTCAGGGTTATCACAGTGATGATTTTAATGCTTACTCTTATACCGCTAAAAATGTGGAGCAAGGCTTGCACATGGAGGCGGGGTATACCATACTAAGCGGTGAAGAAGGTACCGCTAGTATGAAGAGCGGGGAAGAAGGTACCGCTAGCGGGGAAGAATGTACCGCTTGTTATGAAATAATGAAGCGGGGAAGATGGTACCGCTCATTATGAAGTTAAGAAGTAAGAAGCATTTAAAATACACTGATGATAAACTGACTAAGAAAGATTTAAGATTAAGAAGTGAAGTTATGTCATGACATTTATTTAAAGAAGCCATAATTTCATATAATGATTTGATTATGAGTTATGGTACAGGGACAACCAATGGGCGTTTTAAATGCATTGGAAATACAGTAAGTATTTTATATCTATGATTGTGCATTATGCTTTACATTCATATTATGTTGAATATGAATTATGATGTGCTCATGTGTTGGGGTTTGTCTTTGTAGGTGCATTTAATACAGGGAACAAGGGTCGGGGTTGACACGTTGAGCTTTAAGGAGTGCTACAGGATTAGCAGATCAGAGTTTCATTTTGTATAGTTTCTACAAGGAGTGTAGTAGAACTATAGTCTTACATGCTGTTACTAAGAGATGTAACTAATCCCTTTGAAATTCTTTTGGTATTGTAATCTCTATAAGCTCAGGATATCAACACGACCTATTACTCTGATTATTTATTATTAGTTCTCTTAATTGCACCTTATGTTGTTGATTAGATAACGGGGTCTCACACATATGGATGGATTGGATCGAACTGTGATTTCCCGTAAGGCGTTTGATGTATATCTGGCCTGCGAGAACTGTTCCTTGTTCCAACTGGGGGGATCCAAAGTTGCTGAGGTGAAATCTTCCATGTGAGGCATACTTTGATCACCTTCGGGTGGATTGTGTAACCTGAAACTCTCTTGTGGTGGAGGTCTTGGTACAAGCTCTCTTGTTTTGAATTCTACGATATTTAATCCCGCAAATGAATCAGCAAGATCACGCAGATCTTCCAGATTGATTCTTTCCATTACTTTGTGGGAAGTATGGGCTCACATCGTAGGACACCAATCGTTTTTTCAGCCTCCGTCAAAGGTCTTCGGACCCCTCTGCTTTCCCTTTTTGATGTAAAAGGGGTTCTTCCATAGGACGGTGGTAACCACCCTCCGTTCATTCTTCCTGTAGGACTTGGTCTTGACTCAAACTCCTTTACCCGGTTTTGAACATCTCGTAGGTTTTCAAGAATTTCCTCATGATGTTTAATCATAATCTCCATCTGACTTTGAATCTGATGGATCTGTGCAGGGACATGGTATTGAAGGTACCCATAACGCTGCAATGTCCTCTGAATCTCTGTAAGATCTTGGGATGTCTTTGAAGAATTAGGCTCAATTTCTCGAAAGTTTGGTTCTCCCATTCTAATCATCTGGTCCGGACCCTGTTGGATCATTGGGGTCTGGAACAACATCTTCATGTTCAGGATGATCGTCTTCCTGAAGTTCAGCTAACTGGAATTGTAGTTTGAGGTTCACTTGATGAAGCCTCTTAGTCACCCTTTCCAGTTTCTTGTAATGATTTATGCCTGGTGTGCATAAATTCATTCCTCGTAATAGTTTCCACTTATGGTTGAAGCGTTGAGCTTCCGCCATATGTTTCTGATTTAGGGCTTCCAATTTTTGAAAGTACCACATGTATGAATGACACTTTGTGTTAGGATTGGTCCAGAGTGTTTAGAGGGGGGGTTGAATGAACACTCCTATTAAAAAATTAATCCCTTGTGATTTCGTTCGGATAGTGAGACGAAATCTGTTTCTTAATCAACTCTTTTGCTGAACAGACCACTGAATGTTTTAGTGCGGAACGGTCTGTTCTCAAATTAGTAAGAACGGCTCGATGGCTTTGAATAACAGAACGAGTACAGAATGATAAGACACAGAATATGTTTCTGGAAGTTCGAAGGTGGTGTAATCCTTCTACATCTCCCCTTCTTCCAATTAAGGAAGGTTTCCACTAGAAGACTTTGATTTATACAATCCTGTTGTACAAACCCGATTCAGCTGGATTTACCTCACTACCAGACTGAAACTCCTAGTCACTTGATCAGTTCAGACACACTCTGTCTGACAGTTACAATAATTTCTCACTTCTATCTTTCAATACAGAATACATAAGATAGACTTCTGTCTATGCACACAGTGATCCTAAAATGATCAAATATTACAATGTATTCGTGCTTAAGAAGAATTTCAGCTCGAGGGCTTCTGAGCTTGTAAGCTTGTGTTGTTTTGCTTTCTTGTGCGTTTTTCGATTGATCAGCGAGAGTCTACTTGAGATCTTCTGATGCATCCTTTTATAGTTGCATGTACCAACGACATTATTCCCTTAATGTGCAACTTTTGACTGTGCTTATACTCTAAGTAAGCTACAATCTTCTTCTTTAAGGTACTTGCCATTCTGGTTCATGCTTTCGGCGACTGTCAGGTAAGCTCTTCTTTGTCTTCTTACCTTTTATGGTAATCTTCAGTCTAAGGTCTTTTTCAGCATTAATTGCGACATTAAATGCTTCAATAAATAGCCGTTAATGATTCGGGCTGAAGAACCAATCTTTATACATCCTTGACTACTCTGATCTGATATAGGTTGAGATCTATCTGAAGCTTCGATCTAGTCAGTCTATTTTCTATCGATCTGATATGTTTTGTCATCTTTAAAATCTCGTCGATAAGGTCCGGAACTAACAAATTCCCCCTTTTTGATGATGACAAAACCTAGCTTCTAAATCTTTTTATCCAGTCTTTTAAGAACTCTGAAGCGTATACTTTCGGATCGATTACTTCTTCTTGTTCAAAATAAATGAACATGATTAAGTTGAATTTCGGATCGATTAAGCCTTTTATATATTTTAGTTCAAAATAAATGAACAAGGACTTAACGAAAAAGGATTTTTTTTATTGATCACCAAAAATCCTATATACAGACAGTCTGATAATTCTATTTTCTAGAAGACTGAGGCGGATGCGGCTTGAAGTCTTTTCTCTTTTCCCCCTTTTTGTCAGCAGCAATCTCTTGGAGAAAATCAACAATTTGTGCTAGCTGAGCGCTGATAGCGTCAAGACGAGTGTCTTGAGCGCGAAGGGAATTGGCGATGGATGCTCTGACTTCAGTGGCCAGCTCGATCTGCTCTTTTCTCAGGCTGTTCTTATAAGTAGCTTGCTGAGAGAACAGATCATTCAGTCCTCGTTGAAGGCTATTGATAATGGCTGTCATCTTCTCTTTAAAAGAATCAAAGTCCAAGGATGTAACCCTCTGGCCTTGATGAACCTCTATAACGCGCTGAGAGAGAGACAGACAGTTGTCGGAGAGGTGCTGAAGGGTCCTTGCCAGGGATGGAGGTGCATCAGATAGTTAGCTTGGAGAGTGATCTGATGACGACAAGGCTTGATCAGCGTCTGCAGCAATGGGTATGAGTGAAGACGTAGCATCTTGGCGACTTTCGGACCGGATCAAGGTGACCAAATCCGAAGAGAATTCTTCTATGAAATCTATATCTTCATTTGTTTGAACTGGAGGAGTGCTGGGTCTGGAAGGCTCCTCAATCTGGAGAGCTGCAACAACGGTGGACACCACCAGATCCGGATCGACGAACTCTGGTGCACCAACTGTTGTAAGTGCTACAGTTGGACTGATTTGAACATGGGAGACTGATGATCCCAGAGGAATAGACTTTGTTGGAGAGTCCAACAAAACATTCAAGGGTTCATCTTCTGTAGCAAACGGAGCATTAGTCATTGGCTGATCCGCTGTCTGATCCGTTATGCGTTCTGCTGTCTGATCTGTTGTCTAGTCTGCTGCTCCAGAGGGAACAACCTCTATGAAAGGGTCTGTCAGACTCTTGCTTGCAGATGGATGATCCGGGCTGGGTACTAGAGTGGATATGCTGAGCTTCTGCCGTTGAAATCGGACAGCTAAGTGAAGAGCATGGATATCCATTTCCAATTGAGCGATAACAGCACCATCATCTTTGGTCTTTGGAGCATTCAGATCAAAGTTTTCTTTCTTAGCATCCAAAAGCAAATTCGCCAGTCTGAATCTCTGATTTGCCTTAAAGAGATCTTTGCGCTGCACAGCAATGCGAACATCATTCTCTGTTCCCTTGAGGACTTCTTCTTCCATTTTCTGCTGGTGTTTCAGTTTGCCGAAGAACATCCCAATGTGGTTGATTGTTCTGTATTCGACATACTCATCAAAAACTACAACAAGCGCCTTCACCTTCTCATCAACATCCTCCATAGCGATGTCGATGGCTGTTTGCGCTGCATATTTGGGTTTGGAAGAGAGGGGTTCAGTGAGAATGGCTTTGCCCTTGCTTGTGGAAGATGGAGATTTGATCCGTGATTGGGTATAGTTTCCCAACTCAGTGATAACAATCCCTTTGACCACGGGGATGGCAGAGGGGACTCGGATGGTTACTTTTGGTACAGTGGTTGAAGCGGTGGAAAGTTGGGTTGTAGGTTGGGGTGCAGGGGTGGCTTTTGTTGGAGGCAATATGGGTAGGGTTTTGAGAGGTAAGGTTTTGATTGGCTTGGTAATCTGGGTTCTTGGCTTTTTGGGAAGGGGCTTGGCTGGAGGTGTAGGAGCAGACTGAGTTTCCTCGGAGTCAGTCTGAATGGTCAATTTGCGCTTGACCCGAGGTTTTCGAGCAACAGCCTGTTCTTCTCCCTTCTCAATCTTGACGACCACCAGATCGGTAGGAGTGGGTGGAGCACTCTTGGACTTCAGTAGTGCTAGCCCTTTGGAGTTGAGAATTTTGAAGGGACTTAGAGCAGACTGCTTCCCCAGCTCGATGTCCAAAGTCTCCAGTAGCTTGCTGAGAGGAACAGCAAAGCAGACGGCCTGTTTGGAGGCAATCACTGTTTCCAACAAGACTCCAAATAGAATTACGGACCAGTTCATCTTCTGTCCAGAAACAATAGCAGCCATGGCCCTGAACTTCTCGGCAGTGACGGCGTCAAAGCTTCCGGCTTTGCCCAATAGTGGCTTGCCAATGATCTCGCATAGCACCTAGAAATGAAAGAGCATTTCCTTCTTTTTGAATAAAGGTTGCAGGCGGTGGCCAAATATAGATACCTTCCCCTGAAGAGCTGTGAGAGAAGCTTGAGGAATCTGGCCAAACTCAGTCAGTCCGGAGTTGGGAAGACCAAAAGTCTTTGCCAGCGTCGACGGAGAGATTTCAAATGATTTTCCCTTTACGATGGTGGAGATGAGAGACTTCTGAGATACAGCATTGGCGAATAGTTCGCGAATCTCTGACTCGTAAACCACCGTGCCACATTCCAGAAAATTTCTTAATCCAGACGATTCCAAAGCTCGGAAAATAGAGATCATCTCTGAATCTTCAGCCTTGTATATATCATCAAACTCAACGGAGAGAGAGTTGTGAGTAATAGTGGTCATTTGAGTGTAATGGAAATATGAAGAGATTAAAGGAAATAAAGAGTTAGAGAGCAGACGGCGGTAATTGGTAAAAAGTGAATGAAAGTGAGATGTACAGCCCGCTAAATATGAGAGAGAGGACACGTGTCTTTATCTCGATAACTGATAGTAAAATAATTCAAAATAAACGGTCAGGATAAAAGAGAGACAAAGTGGTTAAAATTTGCGATCAGTCCGGGCTGTTTTAAACAATTATTTTATTTAAAGATTTGTTGACCAGACAGATCATGGGATAACATCAGATTTGACATAGATCGGTCTGAAAGTTCGGACCGGTCTGTGTCTTTCTGAACATTGTATTATCGATCTGTGCCAGCATACAATCTTTAAAAGAAAAAGAATAAAACTATTAAATCATCAAGTTAAGTCTATTAAACCAAGAATTTGACGGAAATAATTAAATTTAGCCTCAGGAAGCGGTTTGGTGAAGATATCTGCTGCTTGCTGCTCTGTTGAGATATGCTCGATCCGAATTTCCTTTTTGCCAACATAATCTCGAATAAAATGATGTCTTATATCAATATGCTTTGTTCGAGAGTGCAAAACTGGATTGTACGTTATAACGATTTCACTTGTGTTGTCGCAAAATATCGGAGAGTCAACAGCTTGAATGCCATAGTCTTTGAGCTGGTGTTGAATCCAGAGCATTTGAGCGCAACAGCTTCCAGCGGCAAGATATTCTGCTTCAGCTGTAGATGTGGCAATAGATGTTTGCTTCTTACTGAACCAAGAGATCAATATTTCACCTAGAAATTGACATGTTCCACTGGTGCTTTTACGATCAATCTTACAGCCAGCGTAGTCTGCGTCTGAATATCCGATCAAGCTGAAGTTTGAATCTTTGGAGTACCAAAGACCAACGTTCTGAGATCATTTTAAGTATTTCAGAATACGCTTAGCAGCAATAAAATGTGATTGATTTGGTTCTGACTGAAATCTGGCGCACATACAGACTGAGAACATAATATCAGGTCGGCTCGCTGTAAGATACAAGAGCGATCCGATCAGTCCGCGATACATAGATACTTCGACTGCCGTTCCCCCTTCGTCTTTGTCTAACTTGATTGTAGGACTCATTGGAGTTGATGCAGTTGAGCATGTTTCCATTCCGAATCTCTTAAGAAGCTCTTTGGTATACTTGGTTTGATTGATGAAAATACCATTGCTGAGCTGTTTGACTTGAAGACCCAAAAAGAATGAAAGTTCTCACATCATGCTCATCTCAAACTGTCCCTGCATTAACTTAGAGAATTTCTCGCATAATTTGGGGTTAGTTGACCCAAAAATTATCATCAATATAAATCTGAACTAACAGGGTATGTTCCCCCTTAATAAATTTAAAAAGAGTTTTATCTACTGAGCCGATCTGAAAATCATGGTTCAGCAGAAATTGAGATAGAGTGTCATACCAGGCTCTTGGAGCTTGTTTCAGACCATATACTGCTTTATTCAGTAGATATACATGATTAGGAAATGAGTGGTTCTGAAATCCAGGAGGTTGCTTAATGTAGACTTCCTCCTGAAGCTTACCATTAAGAAAGGTACTCTTGACGTCCATTTGATATACCTTGAAGTCTTTAAAGGCAGCATAAGCAAGAAAGATTCGGATGGCTTCAAGTCTGGCGACTGGTGCAAAGGATTCATCGAAGTCAATTCCTTCTTCTTGTCGGAATCCTTGTGCCACCAGTCTGGCCTTATTTCTAACCACAGTTCCATCTGCGTCCAGCTTGTTTCTGAAAACCCATCTGGTTCCAATAACAGGCAGATCGCTTGGCCTAGGGGTTAGACTCCAAACTTGATTTTGTTTGAATTGATTAAGTTCTTCTTGCATGGCCTTAATCCAGTTGAAATCAGTCAAAGCTTCATCGATCTTCTTAGGTTCCAGAGTTGAGATGAAGGCAGCATGAGTGAATTCATCCATCATCTGTCCTCTGGTTCTAATCGGTGCAGAGGGACTTCCAATCAGTAGATTAGGTGGATGCCTCTTAGTCCCATCGATAGCTTGACTCTGGATTGTTTGGTCCAGCCGGATGAGTAGTAGCGGCATGATCAGCATCTTCTTTGATATGAGAGTCTGAATCATCCGGATCTGCTCGATCTGAAGGAGCTTCATTGCCTTGATCCTGTCTGTCTGGTACTTCAGGTTCTGGTGGATTGTCTCTTGACCTGTTAGCTACAATCTCATCATCACTGTTAGCTTCGAGATGGATATTTTCCATCTGATTTTGAATTGATTCTTTGTTACCCTCAATACATAACGATTCATCAAAAACTACATGGACAGATTCTTCTACAGTTAAAGTGCGATTATTGAAAACTCTAAAAGCTTTGCTATTAGATGAATGTCCTAAGAATATCCCATTATCTGATTTAGCTTCAAATGCTGTAAGATGATTCTTACCATTGTTATGAACGAAGCATTTGCAGCCAAATACATGAAGGTGAGAGATAGACGGTCTGTTACCAGTCCATATCTCATATGGAGTGAGATTCAACTTCTTGTTAATCATAGACCGATTTTGAGTGTAGCATGCAGTATTTACAGCTTCTGCCCAGAACTTTTGTGAAATTCCAGAATCAGCAAGCATTGTCCTTGCTGCCTCTTTAAGCGTTCTGTTTCTTCGTTCTGCAACTCCATTTAGTTGGGGAGTTCGAGCGGCTGAAAATTCATGCTTAATTCCATGATCTTCTAGAAAGGATTCAAGATTCTGATTTGAAAACTCAGTGCCTTTGTCACTTCGAATCCTGTCTATGCTGGATGATTTCTCATTCTGAGTGCGTTTCAGCAGCTTGATCAATTTCGGACCGGTCTGATCTTTACTGCTCAAAAATATAGTCCAAGTAAAACGTGAGTAATCATCAATAACAACAAGAGTATACCGCATTCCCCCTAAACTTGTTATTGGTATAGGACCAAACAAGTCCATATGCAGTAGTTCTAAACAATGGGAGGAGGATTTGACATTCTTGTTTTTGAAGGATGATCTGATCTGTTTGCCCATTTGGCAAGCTTCGCAGTTCTTATCCTTAGCAAAGTCGATCTTGGGCAGACCGACAACTAAATCATGTTTACACAGGCTAGAAGTCTTAAAAGTGATATGATTCAAGCGTTTATGCCATAGCCACTGTTTATTATCATTATTTGCGATGAAGCAAGTAGGATTATCAGGTTGAGCATGATTCCAGTTAATCTTATATGTATTTCCATTTCTGATTCCTACAAGCATGGTCATACCATCTGACGATTTAACAGTGCAAGTGTGTTTGTGAAATTCTACAGCATAACCATTATCACATAGTTGACTTATACTAATCAGATTATAGCAAAGATTTTCAACTAACAGCACATCATTGATAATAATGTTACCATGGACAATCTTACCCTTGCCCACAGTCTTACCCTTTGAGTTATCCCCGAATATGATTTTGGGTCCAGTACATTCTGTGACTTCAGACAGCAGCTCGATGTTTCCATTCATGTGACGAGAACACCCACTGTCCAAGTACCAGTCTGATGCAAGTTTCTTTGGTACCTGTCATCAAACAAGATTATTGTTCCAGAACGGATTAGCCCTTTGGGAACCCACACCTGTATCAGCTTTAATGGCTTGTGTGTGTCTGGTGTGCTGTGAGCTGATCTGTTTCGATGTTGTGTGTGATAATGTGTGCGTTATGGAAACCTTTGATTCTCATAGGGTAGTCTATATCTTCGTTGAATTGGTTTTAATTATAAATTGGATGGTCTCCCTTGCCTTAGATTTTGCACCTTTGGATTTGGTCTGAAAGACGCAAAGCTTGCTAGTGCCTTTTCTTTGGCTTGGTTAACATATCCAATCCCTTTTCTTAAACCTTGATTCATGAAAGAGACTCCCGTTTGAATTGTAGGTGCTTCATTTTCATATACTGTGATGGATTTAACAAATGTCATTTGTTTGATTTTGTTCTTTACCAGCAACAATTCAGATTCATCTTTGGTGCAGTCTTTGATATCAAAGCCTATGCCTGTAACATCACCGACATTTCTTTGTACCGCTTGCAATTCTTCCAATGATGTTCTGGATTTTGTCCATGATTTGAAGATATGAGAAAGCTTAGCATTTTGTGTGCTAATTCTCTTATTTTCTTCATGGAGCTGATCATAAGAGATTTTTAGCTTATTCAGCTCGATCAGTAGATTGTTGCACTCACCCAGCTCAGAGCGGCTTGGTTTGATGTGCTCATCCATTTGATCGTTGGCTTTAGCTTTACTTCTCTCAAATGATTCAGCTAAGAGTCTATAATCATTAGCCATGTCTTGCAGTGCGGACATGAGCTCTTCTCGTGTAAATTCATTTGAGTCAAGATCGAATACCTCGTCTGTTTGACTCATCTCTTCGTCTGCCATTAGACATTGAATATCTTATTCGCTTTCGCTGGAAGAATATTCAGAGCTTTCTGAGTCTGAATCAGTCTGAGCCCATTTGTTGTTTCCTTCTTCTGCTACTAGGACCTTTTGGGACTTTCCGTGATTTTTGCGGTCTTTGTAGTGCTTCTTTTTCCTGTCATCATGATGCTTCTCTTTACGTTCTTCTTTCTTCGGTCTGGTGCAATCTGCAATAAAATGTCCGGTCTTACCACAATTGTAGCAAGCCTGATCATTAACAACATCGTCCTTTCTTGATAAATAATGACATAGCATCATTACTTATCTGTTCGATAGATCGATCTGTTGTGGGGGCGGTCTGGTCTGGAACGGCTGCCAGTGCTTTGTTTGGTTGAGAGATGAATGGCTCTGCTTCATGATAGGGTTGAATATTACGCGTTTTTAGGCTATGATATGTACATGTTTTCGTGTTGATTCTTGGAATATCTTACGGTTTATGGTATATATTTCTCTATTTCATGAATCAATGTTGAAATGTAGGGAAAGGTGAGAAATCAAGCTAAAATGATGAAAAAATGAATAAAGTTGAAGAAAAGAGAAAAAAAACCAGAATCCAAGACACATGTTGCTCCTTTCTCCTCAAATTACTATATGTTCGAGCCATGTTTTGGAAATGTAGTCCATATAAAGGTTGTAGAACTTTCTCTATCTTTGCGTGGACAGCTGATTCATCAAATTCGGAGTTTGTATGAGAAAGTTACAGCCAAAATACGAAACTCGCCAGAATCTGAAAAAGGCGAAGAAACTTACTGTGAAGGGCGATCGATCGAGAAAGGATTTCCGATCGATCGAGACGGGCAGAAAAAGCCACGAAATTATTACTGGAAGGCTCGATCAATCGGCCACTTCGTCCGGATCGATCGGTGGAATGAATTTTCATTAAAATAACTTCCTTATAGAGTTTGTTTCCAACAAGGAAGTCCTTGATTTCCTTCCCCTATATATTACAAACGAAAATTGCAACCCATACATCAGATTTTAACCTAGGAAACACATCACAGCCTCCATGTCAACCCATCTCTTTCCTTCACTCCATCTCACCCTTCCCCCCCCCCCCCCCCCCACCCCTTTCCTTCACCATCCAAACCTCACGCCTTCTTCACAAACGTCCATCACTACACGCCTCCTTTCTTCACTCTAACCTCACGCCTCCTTCACACGGCCAGCAGCCATTCACTCCACCATAACCTCCATCTTTCTTCCATATATCACCATCACCAACCTTCAACCCTTCACCCTAGGATTTGGAACAACTCCAACAAGGCGATAAAAAGAGACGATCGAGAAGGAAGCAAGAGAAGGAGCAAGGATCTACAACCGGAGTCGACGCTGGGAGTTTATTCTTACTTTTAAACTTTAGTTTAGTTTTATTTTGATTATATCATGCTTGGATTGTTGCAAGACATGTTTGAGTATTGGTATTTATTTATGAGTATGAACTAAGTTTATTTATCGAGGCTAGGCAAATCATTTGTTATGAACCTTCGATTTGATGATTTAATGATTGAATTCTTATAATTCTTTGCGTATGTTTTATGTTCTTCATGCTTTTGGAGGTTTGATCACCTTTGAATGATGTTAGTACCGTAATTGAGATCGAGAGATGATTTTATGATACTGAATTAATAACTCATACCATGGATTTAAGACCGAGATCGAGAGATGATGTCAAATACATGCGTGATAGCCATAGATTATAGTAATTGAAAGCTAGGAGTTTTCATGGATCTTATGCAACATTGAATTGTTAAATAAGTGAACGAGAGTTACTTACTGCAATTCGGTGTTAGGTTTAATATAGCTCGAGAGTGTGTATTAGATAAATTGGGAGAACTCGTCACCTTAGAAATATTTGAATATTCAATCGAGAATTGTAGGGGATTGCATTGGTGAGCCAAAGTCTCGATAATCTTCTCTAGTGGATTTTTCTCGTTTATTTTTATTGACTTGGTTGGATTAGTATTTTATTTTAATTAATTAGCTGTTAATTATAAATTAATTTCGTAGGTTAAATATAGTTAAAAGTGTTTTATTTGGTACTTACTTGTTAGTCCCTGTGGGTTCGACAATCCGTATCTTCCTATCTATACTAAAACTTGACACCGTGCACTTGCGGTTTAAAATCGCTAGATTGGAAATAATTGTTTAAAATAAAAGCGATCACTTCACCTCTGCTCATCAGTTCGAACTCATATGCTTTAAGATCTGCGAACAGATCATGCAGTTCTACTTTGTTCAGATCTTTGGATTCCCTCATTGCAATGGTCTTAACATCCCATTCTTTTGGCAGGGCTCTCATAACTTTCAGAGCGATCTCTCTGTTTGAGTATTCCTTGCCCAGACCATTTAGCTCATTGATGATACCAGTGACTCTTTCATCAAACTCATTTAGAGTTTCTCCAATCTTCATTTTTATGCTCTCAAATCTTTGAAGAGCAACAGTCAGCTTGTTTTCTTTGGTCTGGTCGTTTCTCTTCACATAGCTGTGCTATCTTCTCCCAAATTTCTTTGGCAGTTGAGCACATTTTGATTTTACTAAACATGTTCTTGTCCAATGTCTTGAACAAGATTTCTTTGGCAACGTTGTTTAGATTTGCTTTCTTTCTTTCTTCATTCGTCCAGAGGGATCTATCCTTCTCGACCATTTGGGGTTCACCACCAGTAATGGAGGCTGCTGTATTGACTTTCAGAATCTTCATTGGTCCATCAGTGATGACGAACCACATATCGTCATCATGTGCTGCCAGATGAGCTTGCATTCTGATTCTCCAATCATCATAGTCTTCTTTTGAGAACATAGGAATTTTGTTGAATGATGCCATCAGCTCGAGTGTCTTTGTGCTGATTAAGATGACCTGCTCTGATACCACTTGTTAGGATCGGTCCGGAGTGTTTAGAGGGGGGGTGAATGAACACTCCTATTAAAAAAATTAATCCCTTGTGATTTCGTTCGGATTAGTGAGACGAAATCTGTTTCTTAATCAACTCTTTTGCAGAACAGACCACTGAATATTTTAGTGCGGAACGGTCTGTTCTCAAATTAGTAAGAACGGCTCGATGGCTTTGAATAACAGAACGAGTACAGAATGATAAGACACAGAATATGTTTCTGGAAGTTCGAAGGTGGTGTAATCCTTCTACGTCTCCCCTTCTTCCAATTAAGGAAGGTTTCCACTAGAAGACTTTGATTTATACAATCCTGTTGTACAAACCCGATTCAGCTGGATTTACCTCACTACCAGACTGAAACTCCTAGTCACTCGATCTGTTCAGACACACTCTGTCTGACAGTTACAATAATTTCTCACTCCTATCTTTCAATACAGAATACACAAGATAGACTTCTGTCTATGCATACAGTGATCCTAAAATGATCAAATATTACAATGTATTCGTGCTTAAGAAGAATTTCAGCTCGAGAGCTTCTGAGCTTGTAAGCTTGTGATGTTTTGCTTTCTTGTGCGTTTTTCGATTGATCAGCGAGAGTCTACTTGAGATCTTCTGATGCATCCTTTTATAGTTGCATGTACCAATGACATTATTCCCTTAATGTGCAACTTTTGACTGTGCTTATACTCTAAGTAAGCTACAGTCTTCTTCTTTATGGTACTTGCCATTCTGGTTCATGCTTTCGGCGACTGTCAGGTAAGCTCTTCTTTGTCTTCTTACCTTTTATGGTAATCTTCAGTCTAAGGTCTTTTTCAGCATTATTTGCGACATTAAATGCTTCAATAAATAGCCGTTAATGATTCGGACTGAAGAACCAATCTTTATACATCCTTGACTGCTCTGATCTGATATAGGTTGAGATCGATCTGAAGCTTCGATCTAGTCAGTCTGTTTTCTATCGATCCGGTCTGATATGCGATATGCCTCATCAGCTGGATCTGTTTTGAGCGATCGATATGGTCAGTCTGATTTCTCTCGATCCGGTCTGATATGTTTTGTCATCTTTAAAATCTCATCGATAAGGTCCGGAACTAACACTTCGAAGATTCGTTCGGGTCCATATTATCTTGAGCCGCCTCCTCCGTATATGTTACAAATTAATATTCAAGATATTATTATAGTATTTCCAGAATAAACTGTGATATCCCCGAAATAATTAATTGCAATTTGGGCATTAATTATGTTTAAGTAATTTTTGATGGTGATAATTAATAATTGTGTTGGCATTAATTATCTTGGTGAAATGCTTAGTCACTTGGTAGGCGTGACCCGGTAATGCATTTCGGGGTGCATGTATGCATGATGGGTAATTGGAGGTTATAATGGTTTATATGAGATGGTTTGTGATTAATTGGGAATCATATATTTAATTGTGATTTTGGTGCAATGTTTTAAAATACCATGTTGGGGTATTTTTATAAATCATGATTAATTGTGGGTATGCAAATTTAATTAACCCCCAAATAACCCACTAATACCCCCCAACCCCACAAAAAAACCCATCACTCTTTCTATTTTCCCCAAATCACTTCTCACAAACCCTTCCCTCCTCATTTTCGTTTTTGGGCAAAGAGTGGAAGAGAAATCCTTTCAAAAACTTGTTTTGTGGGATTTAGTGTGAGTTTTGGAGTCCCCTAGAGGTATGGATACCTACCTAATGTTTTTGTTGTGTTTGGTTTGGGTTTGTTGTGGTTTTGTATGGTTTTGAAATGGGTTTTTATGGGTTGGTACCATTTTAGTTGAATGTTGGATTTTTGGGATGTTTAAAGTGTATTTTGAAGGTAATTATGTATTTGATGTTGTTGGTTTGAAGGTAGGGGAGTTGGTATGGATTGGAAAGGAGTTTTGGAGCAAAAATGGCGATTTTTCGAAGTGCAGGACTCGGCGATCGATCGCCCGTTTTTGGCGATCGATCGCGAGCCGTCAGTGCGCTCTAGAAGCTTTTGGCGATCGATCGCCACTCTTGGGCAATAGATCGGCGAGGTTGGCGATCGATCGCGCCAAGGGTGGCGATCGATCGCCAAAGGGTGAAAAATTTAGAATGGGACAGTGCGATCTCGCGATCGATCGGCCCCTCGCGGCGATCGATCGCGAGATACAAAATGTGGTGTTTTTGAATATTTTTGGGGGATTTTTGATATTGGACTATTATTGGCTCCTAATATTGAATTGTGTGAATGTGTAGAACCATCACAGGTGGCCTCACAGCTTAGGAGATAAAGTCCACGACACATCACATTTTGGGACTAAGGTACGTAGTGAGACGTACGGGCATCAGACGGTAAAACGTATTTATTACTCTTTGAATTGGTTATGCATTATGGTTGCACACATGGAATTGATTATGCATTGTGGTTGCATATGGGGTCTTGTTTATGCATCATGTATTGCATACATGGTTTGGTCATGCATTTCGGTTGCATGTGTATATTGGATGCATTGTTACATGTGATTGTGAGTCGGGATTTATATTCCAGTGATGGAGAATACTTGCCGCCAGTGGCGTAGCGATGTGAATACTTGCCGCTGTCATACCGTAGCTATGAGAGAATATTTGCCGCTAATATGAAGCGAAGAACATGGCCGCTGTCATATTTATAGCGAGGGATATTAGTGCAGCTGGTTTTGTCTAAGCGAGGGGTATTTCCGCTGTCATGTTAACGCGAGGGGTATTATGCCACTGATATAATAAGACTCGGGAATTGAACATGGAATATATGGAAATCGGTGCATGTCATGACATACATTATTGGTAATATAATATATTGGTTATGATGTGGTACAGGGACAACCAAATGGAGCTTTTAAATGTGTTACATACAGGAAGTGAATCACATTTACGATTTATGCATTTGAATTGCTATCATATTATTGTGAATATGATTTTGTACATGCTCACGGTTTTGGGGTTGTTCCTGTAGGTACTTTTGGGCGGACGGGCTAAGGCGAGTTGGTGCGGTGAGCTAGTGAGGAGTGCTCTTGGTAGCAGGCACATTCTTTTGTATAGTATCTACTCTAGGAGTAGTGTAAAGCTATAGGATTAACATTCATTGGTTGGGAATGTAATTAATCCATTTTGGAACTTTATTTTGGCACTGTAATCTAATAGCTCAAGGCACCAACACAACTTTTATACTCCGTTTATGCATGAATGTTTTATTTATGCCTTTAATCCGCATTTAAGGAACTAGGGTCCTTACATTAGTGGTATCAGAGCCAGGTTAGAGAACCCGGGAATGAGTGAAGGGTAGCCTTAGCATGGTTGGCTAGGTGTTTACATTTGGGCATGTTTATGCATGTAGTATATGTTGGTGTATAAATTGTTATACTAACATGCTTATTATCGTTCATGTTGTCTAATGGCATAATATATATTATTTGGAATTGTTGTTAACCTTTGTATTACAGAATTGCGGATATGAATGTGGAGAACCTCAATGAAGGGGTGGGTGATGTTGGAAGCGTGAACGCTAGCGTTGGTCAGGCAAATCCTTTACCTCCATCTGCTGTGGGCGTGGAGCCGGTAGCTCAGTTGCTTTTACCAGGGGAGCTTAGTCTGAGTCAGTTCCTAACTTTCCACCCGCCCATGTTTGAGGGGACGGAGACAGGAGAAGAAGCTGAGGAGTGGCTCGAGAGATTAGAGCAAATATTTGTGTCCGCTCCTTGTGCTAGGACAGCGTGGCTGAGGTTGGCGGAGTTCCAACTGGCGAAGAAGTCTTCTATGTGGTGGAAGACGACGGTGATGGAACTGAGAGCTCAGGGTATGGTGATTGACTGGACTTTATTTCGGACTCGGTTTCTAAACCGATACTTTTCTGCGGCGGCTAGGCAAACAAAGGAGGATGAATTCACGAGCTTGAAACAGGGGAGCATGTCAGTCTCGGACTATGCCATGCATAACTCGTCTTTGTTGAGGTATGTTCCCCACATTGCAACAAATGGGCATTCCAAGATGAGGCACTTTCTAAAGGGGCTACGACCGGAACTTTTTGATCGGGTTATCTCCAACAACCTCACTTCTTTTGATGATGCTCTCACTAGAGCGGAGCTAGCAGAGATCGGAGTCAGTGCTTACCCGGACGTTGCACCCCCACAAGTTCCACCACCGAGGCCAGTGTCTAATAATCTGAGGCCATGAGGAGAATCATTTAAACCTCGTGGGGCTTCTTCCTCATCTTCTCGGTTTGGTGGGAGACGAATGGATAACCGGAGGGGTGGTGCGCCTAGCAACAGAGGGCAGACTCAAGCGAGTAGGAGTGGAGTGGTGAAGTGTCACTTTTGTGGAGGACCACATCACATGCGAGACTGTACGGCTTGTTATAAATGTGGCAAGATGGGCCACATATCTCAGTTCTGTCAGAATGGTGATGGTCAGGTGGATCTTAGAGGAGGCAGAGGGAGGTTTTCTACCGGGACAGTACAGCAGAGGCCGCCGATGGGGGGACAGGCGATGGGGCCACCTCAGGGACAGGTCTATGCGTTGACCAGGGAGCAGGCCGATGCAGCTCCAGAGGAGGTGATAGCGGGTACGTGCCTTTTATTTACGTATTCCGCCTTTATTTTGATAGACACAGGTGCTTCGCACTCTTTTGTGTCTGCGGACTTTGTGGAGAGACATCATATGCACGCGTCTCCGTTGCCCACGTCTCTACTGGTCTCGACACCCACCGGAAAGAAAGTTGTTGCGAATCAGTTTCTGATGGACTGCCTCATTTATTTTGAGGGCAATGAGATAAAGGCAGATTTGATTGTATTGGGGATGTCAGACTTTGACTGCATTATGGGTATCGATATTCTGAACAGATATCAGGTAGTGGTTGATTGTCGGCAGAGGACAGTTCGGTTCAGATCTCATTTGGGAGTTCAGTGGATTTTCTATGGCAATGGGTCTCGTGCGAAGATTCCGTTGGTTTCGGCAATTAAAATGTCCCAATTATTGGAACGTGGACACACGGGTTATATCATCTATGCCCTGGATATGTTGGGAAAGAGCAAAGAGTTAAGAGTTGAGGATATACCAGTGGTAGCGGAATTTGCTGATGTGTTCCCGGAGGAGATTCCAGGATTCCCACCGGTTAGGGAAGTCGAATTTGGGATTGAGTTATTACCGAGGACATCCGCTATCTCTCGTGCACCTTACAGGATGGCACCGGCAGAGTTGAAGGAATTGAAGGAGCAGTTGCAGGAGCTCCTTGATAAAGGATATATACGCCCTAGCGTATCGCCTTGGGTGCACCGGTTCTTTTTGTGAAGAAGAAGGATGGTTCGATGCGTTTATGCATCGATTACCGGCAACTGAATAAGGCCACAGTGAAGAACAAGTATCCTCTCCCAATGATTGATGATTTATTTGACCAGTTGCAAGGTACGAAACTGTATAGTAAGATCGATTTGAGATCCGGGTACCATCAGATACGGGTCAGGGAGGAGGATGTACAGAAGACAGCATTTAGGAGCGGTATGGGCACTACGAGTTCTAAGATTGCTAAGCCACTGACGCATTTGACCCAAAAGGGAGTACCCTTCTTTTGGTCAGAAGCTTGCGAGGAGAGCTTCCAAGAGTTGAAGCACCGATTGACGACGACGCCGGTATTGGTGATCCCCTCGGAGAACAAAAGGTTTGTCCTTTATACTGACGCATCACTGCAGGGCTTGGGTTGTGTGCTGATGCAAGATAAGCATGTGGTAGCTTATGCATCGAGGCAGTTGAAGACGCATGAGGCTAGGTACCCAGTCCACGATTTGGAATTGGCGGCTATTATCTTTGCCCTGAAGATTTGGAGGCATTATCTGTATGGTACGTCCTTTACCATATATACGGATCATAAGAGCCTGAAATTCTTGTTCACTCAGGCGGAATTGAATATGCGTCAGAGGAGATGGATGGATCTACTTAAAGACTATGACTGTAAGGACCATAATCCTTAAGTGCGGAAATAAGGCATAATAGAGCTAAAATAAACCAATCAGAGCATAAAGAACATGTTGAGTCTATGAGCTTAAGCATTACATGCCATAATAATAAGGACTTCCAAAAAAAAATGGATTAATTACATTCCTCATCAATGAATGCTATCAACTAGTTTTACACTACTCCTAGAGTAGACACTAGACAAAATAATCCTGTCCTTTAATCCTCAAAAGAATGCTTCTCAAGCTCACCACCTC
Organism: Haberlea rhodopensis; assembly: GCA_907163345.1. Classification (NCBI taxonomy): domain Eukaryota; kingdom Viridiplantae; phylum Streptophyta; class Magnoliopsida; order Lamiales; family Gesneriaceae; genus Haberlea; species Haberlea rhodopensis. Next base: position 4,728,602 of record CAJQUN010000007.1, read on the forward strand.
AACCCGTTCAAAGCTTGCTATCATGCCAAAAAGGTACCTACAAGGACAACCCCCAAACATGAGCAATAATAATCATTCATATTCAACACAATATGAAGATAAAGCGTAAATGCATAATCAATATAAAACACTTCCTGTTTTCCCATGCATTTCAAACGCTTCCCGTTTGGTTGTCCCTGTACCATAACTCATGAGTATAATCAACAGATTATTTTTAATGGCCAAAACATGTCATGACATCATATACCATCTCAACTGTACCACATATTGGTCACCATTCCCTAGTCTGTCCATCACAGTGTATTTTAATGCCCCTCGCTTATATTCATATGGGCGGCATAGGATAACCTCGCTACAATGGACATGCGGCGCTCCCACCCCTCGCTTCACAGAGAGCGGCAAATACCCTTTCCTCGCCCCATATGACAACCACGCTCAAATGTGACATGCGGCGCTCCCACCCCTCGCTTCACATTTAGCGGAACCAATACCAAAAGCGGCAAGCATTAAAATCATCAAAGGATGACCACGACTCATGGGATGTGCATCCAATAATCATAATATGCATCTATCATCAATATGCATAAATTACCATGTATATGCATCCACAATGCAATACCTCATATGGCATAAATCAACATGTATATGCATCCACAATGCAATACCACATATATACCCGCATTCACAATGCATAATCAATGAGTATATAAAATACATGTTACCGTTGGGTGCCCGTACGTCCACTACGTACCTTTCCAAAAGTGGAATTGGTCCGGCTTCAATTCCTCGGTTGTGTTGCTACCTGGGATGGTTCTACACAATCACACAACCCCATATTAGAAGCCAAATAATAGCCAAATACCAAAAAATTTGACAAATAAACCATTTTCCAAAATTCCACAGGCGGCGATCGATCGCTTCACCCAGGCGATCGATCGCCTCAAAATTATCACTGTGGCGATCGGTCGCCCCAAACATGGCGATCGATCGCCATCCCTTTGAAAAACCTACTGCCTCTCGGCGATCGGTCGCCTCATAACAGGTGATCGATCGCCTAACCCGTAATTTTGGTACTGCCTTGCGGCGATCGATCGCCCCATTTCAGGCGGTCGATCGCCTCGCACAGACTCGCGATTTTTCACCATTTTTGCATACCAAAACCTTCCAATCCAACCCAATACTCAAACCAACCAACCAACAACATAAATACCAACATGAACCACCAAAACATACTTCAAAACAAGTATAAATCCAACCTTTAAACAAAACCATAACAACCCTCACAAACCCATTTTAAAACCATTCAAAATCAAACCAAACTCAAACAAAACCTTACAAAATTAAAGCATGAGGTACCCATACCTCTTGGGGATCTCAAATCACCCAAAATGCTCCACAAATCAAGCTTTTTGAAAGGTTCCTCTTCCACCCAAGGCTTGAGCTCGAAAATTTGGAGAAGGGAAGGGTTTGGTGTGATATTGGTAAAGTAAGAGTGAGGGATGTAAAGTGGGGTTTGGGTATTAAAATGTGAGGTAATTTAAAATGATACCAAAATAATTACATGGTGTATAAAACACCCCAACATGATATTTTTCAAAGCATTTACTCAAAATGCACCATAATATCAATTAACACATGATTTCCAATTAATTGTTAACCAATGCAATTAAATCATGCTTCCAATAATATTTACCCAACATGCACCACATGCACCCTAAAATGCAACCCCGGGTCATCCTATCCACATGACCATGCATTTCCACATAAGGTAAATAAATCCCAACACATAATCAATTACCACATAATTAATCATGTAAACATAATTTAAAGCTAAATAGCAATTAACCATTTCGGGGATGTCACAATACTCCCCTACTTATAAGATTTCGTCCTCGAAATCACATGCACTTACCCCAACAGAAACTAAACATAAACTCATACCAGAGAATAGTTCCGGGTAGTGCTGCACCATATGCCGCTCCGTCTCCCACGTAGCCTCCTCGACACCCCTGCGATCCCACTGAACTTTGATCATCGGTATCACTTTGTTCCGAAGTCTACGGTCTGCTCTGTCCAGAATTCTAACAGGTCGTTCCACATAAGATATATCTGACTCTAACTGAACTTCGGAAGGCTGTAACACGTGAGACGGATCCGGCTCATACTTCCGCAACATTGATACATGAAACACATCATGTATCCCAGATAAAGAAGGCGGCAAAGCCAGTCGGTAAGCCAATGTGCCAATGCACTGCAAAATCTCGTACGGTCCCACAAACCTCGGAGACAGTTTCCTGCGCATCCCAAACCGCACAACGCCTCTAAAAGGCGAGATCTTCAAAAAGACCTTATCTCCCAACTGAAACTCTAACGGTCTCCGCCGTTTATTTGCATAAGCTGCCTGTCTGTCTTGGGCCGCTTTCATTTTCTGCCTTATAGTCTTTATCTTCTCTTCCATTTCCCGGATCAATTCAGGCCCTCCGACTGATCTACTGTCCAAATCATCCCAACATAAGGGTGATCTACATCGTCTGCCATAAAGAGCTTCAAACGGAGCCATCTGAATACTCGCCTGGTAGCTATTGTTATAAGAAAACTCTACCAGAGGCACTGAATCCTGCCAAGAAGCATCAAACTCCAAAACACAAGCTCTTAACATGTCCTCGAGCGTCTGAATAGTGCGCTCGGTCTGGCCATCCGTCTGAGGATGATAAGCAGTACTCAATCTGACTTCAGTTCCCAAAGCTGACTGAAGGCCTTCCCAGAAATGAGATGTGAATCGCGGATCTCGATCTGACACAATAGAAACGGGGATCCCATGCAATCTCACCACATCTCTAATATACAACTGCGCCATCCTCAAAAATGTGAAAGTCATGCTATAGGGGATAAAGTGGGCTACCTTGGTCAATCTGTCCACAATCACCCAAATAGCATCGAAGCCTGAAGCACTCCTCGGCAAATGAGTCACGAAGTCCATGGAAATGTGCTCCCACTTCCACTTCGGTATCTCCAAACTTCTCAATTCGCCGCCAGGTCTCTGTCTCTCTGCCTTAACCTGTTGGCAGATCAAACACCTCTTCACAAAAGCGACGACATCAGACTTCATTCGCTTCCACCAAAACTGACCACGCAGATCTCTGTACATCTTCTTCCCGCCTGGGTGGATGCTAAGTCTGCTACTGTGAGCTCGTTCCAAGATCCCCTTACGCAACTCCGGCGTACTCGGAACTACCCAGCGGTTACCCAATCTCAAAGATCCGTCGTCGGCCACTCTGAACTTCGTCGGCTGACCAAGATGCACTATAGACAACCATCTCTGAACCTCAGCATCTGATCTCTGAGCTCTCCTGATGTTCTCATAAATATCTGGCTCAGCTAATAAGGTAGAGACATACACTGGTGATGCATCTATATCAAAATCATAGCCCAGATGGCAATAGGAGGTCATCATAGCAGACAAATGAATGACGTCCTCAGCAGAATTCCTCACTTTCCGGCTCAAAGCGTCTGCTGTCAAATTGGCTTTCCCGGGATGGTACTCTATCTCGCAATCATAGTCCTTGAGTAGGTCCATCCATCTCCTCTGTCTCATGTTCAGCTCCGCCTGAGTGAATAGAAACTTGAGGCTCTTGTGATCCGTATAGATGGTAAACGACGTACCATATAAATAATGCCTCCAGATCTTCAGGGCGAAGATGATAGCCGCCAATTCCAAGTCATGAACTGGATATCTGGTCTCATGCGGCTTCAACTGCCTCGATGCATAAGCTACCACATGCTTATCTTGCATCAGAACACACCCAAGGCCCTGAAGCGATGCATCAGTATACAACACAAATCTGGAGTTCTCCGTAGGAATCACTAATACTGGCGCCGTCGTCAACCGGTGCTTCAACTCCTGGAAGCTCTCCTCACAAGCTTCTGACCAAAAGAAAGGCACACCCTTCTGAATCAACTGAGTCAGCGGCTTGGCAATCTTTGAAAAGCCCGCGACGAAGCGCCGATAATACCCGGCCAAACCAAGAAAACTCTGAATCTCAGGCACAGAAGTGGGGGCAGTCCACTCCATCACAGCCTCAATCTTCTTCGGGTCCACTGATATCCCGCTGCTAGAAATGACATGCCCCAGAAACACTACACTGCTCAGCCAAAACTCGCACTTACTGAGCTTAGCATACAACTGATGCTCTCTGAGAATCTGAAGCACTGTCCTCAAGTGTTTCACATGATCTTCCTCGCTCCGGGAGTAGATAAGAATGTCGTCAATAAACACGATGACGAACTGATCAAGATACTGCTGAAACACTCTGTTCATCAGACTCATAAAGACGGCCGGGGCGTTCGTCACACCGAACGGCATTACTAGGAACTCATAATGCCCGTATCGAGTCCGGAACGCTGTCTTCTGCACATCTTCCTCTCTGACCCGAATCTGATGATACCCGGATCTCAAATCAATCTTGCTATACACCCTGGTACCTTGCAACTGATCAAATAAGTCATCGATCCTTGGAAGAGGGTACTTATTCTTCACTGTAGCCTTGTTCAGCTGCCGGTAATCGATGTACAACCACATCGAACCGTCCTTCTTCTTCACAAAGAGAACTGGTGCGCCCCATGGCGACACGCTCGTGCGTATATAACCCTTGTCAAGGAGATCCTGCAACAGCTCTTTCAACTCTCTCAACTCTGCCGGTGCCATCCTATAAGGTGCACGAGAGATAGCGGATGTCCCTGGCAACAACTCGATCCCAAATTCAACTTCCCTGGCCGGTGGAAATCCTGGGATCTCTTCTGGAAATACATCTGCAAATTCTGCCACTACTGGCACATCCTCAACTCTCAGTTCTTTACTCTTCCCAGACGTGTCCACGGCATAAATAAGATAGCCCGTGTGCCCACGTTCCAACAGCTGAGACATCTTGATCGCTGAAATCAACGGAATCTTCGCACGAGACCCGTTGCCAAAGAAAGTCCACTGACTGCCCAACTCAGGTCTGAACTTCACTGTCCTCTGTCGGCAATCTACCACTGCCTGATATCTGTTCAGAACATCAATACCCAAGATGCAGTCGAAGTCTGACATACCCAGCACAATCAAGTCTGATCTCAACTCGTTGCCCTCAAAATAAATGAGGCTATCTGCCAAAAACTGATCAGCAACGACGTTTCTTCCAGTGGGTGTCGAGACCAATAGAGGCGTGGGCAAAGAAGACGTGCGCATATGGTGTCTTTCCACAAATCCCACAGACACAAAGGAATGGGAGGCACCTGTATCTATCAAAACAAAAGCAGGGTACGTAAATAAATGACACGTACCGGCAATCACCTCCTCTGGAGCTGCCTGAGCCTGCTCCCTGGTCAGTGCATATACTTGTCCCTGGGGTGGTCCCACTGTCTGACCTCCCGATGGACGAGGCCCAAACTGCTGCCTCTGCTGCACTGTCTTGTCCTCAAACCTTGGCCTGTTGCCCTGATACTCTGACTGGCCTTCCCTGGTGGGACAATACCGAGCAATGTGGCCCATCTTGCCACAAACATAACATGCAGGACACTTGTTTGAAGAATGTGGTCCTCCGCAGTTGTTGCACCTCGGCTCTCCCGGCCTATCCCCTTGTGAAGATCCTCGATTGGCCGACCAATTTCCTTTCTTGCCATCCTCCGCTAGCCTCAGCCAAGCCGTCACAGCACAAGGAGCCGATACAAAGATCTGCTCAAGTCTTTCTAACCACTCTTCAGCCTCTTCTCCGGACTCTGTCCCCTCAAACCGGGGCGGATGATAAGACAGAAACTGCGTCAAGCTAATCTCACCCGGTAGCAATAACTGAACTATTGGTTCCATCCCGACAGCCGGTGGAGGTAGAGGATTAGCCTGTCCAATACTCGCATTTACACTCCCAACATCTCCGACTTCCTCATTAGCAGCCATGCTGTAACACAAATGTTAACAACAATCCAAAGCAATATATATATCATGTCGTTAGATAACAGGAGTGATATAAGCATGTTAGTATAACCAAATATACACCAATATGCACCACATGCATAAACATGCTTCAAATGTAAGCACCTAGCCAAACACGCTAAGGCTACCCTTCACTCATCCCCGGGTTCTCTAACCACTGCTCTGATACCACTAATGTAAGGACCATAATCCTTAAGTGCGGAAATAAGGCATAATAGAGCTAAAATAAACCAATCAGAGCATAAAGAACATGTTGAGTCTATGAGCTTAAGCATTACATGCCATAATAATAAGGACTTCCAAAAAAAATGGATTAATTACATTCCTCATCAATGAATGCTATCAACTAGTTTTACACTACTCCTAAGTAGACACTAGACAAAATAATCCTGTCCTTTAATCCTCAAAAGAATGCTTCTCAAGCTCACCACCTCAACCCGTTCAAAGCTTGCTATCATGCCAAAAAGGTACCTACAAGGACAACCCCCAAACATGAGCAATAATAATCATTCATATTCAACACAATATGAAGATAAAGCGTAAATGCATAATCAATATAAAACACTTCCTGTTTTCCCATGCATTTCAAACGCTTCCCGTTTGGTTGTCCCTGTACCATAACTCATGAGTATAATCAACAGATTATTTTCAATGGCCAAAACATGTCATGACATCATATACCATCTCAACTATACCACATATTGGTCACCATTCCCTAGTCTGTCCATCACAGTGTATTTTAATGCCCCTCGCTTATATTCATATGGGCGGCATAGGATAACCTCGCTACAATGGACATGCGGCGCTCCCACCCCTCGCTTCACAGAGAGCGGCAAATACCCTTTCCTCGCCCCATATGACAACCACGCTCAAATGTGACATGCGGCGCTCCCACCCCTCGCTTCACAGTTAGCGGAACCAATACCAAAAGCGGCAAGCATTAAAATCATCAAAGGATGACCACGACTCATGGGATGTGCATCCAATAATCATAATATGCATCTATCATCAATATGCATAAATTACCATGTATATGCATCCACAATGCAATACCTCATATGGCATAAATCAACATGTATATGCATCCACAATGCAATACCACATATATACCCGCATTCACAATGCATAATCAATGAGTATATAAAATACATGTTACCGTTGGGTGCCCGTACGTCCACTACGTACCTTTCCAAAAGTGGAATTGGTCCGGCTTCAATTCCTCGGTTGTGTTGCTACCTGGGATGGTTCTACACAATCACACAACCCCATATGAGAAGCCAAATAATAGCCAAATACCAAAAAATTTGACAAATAAACCATTTTCCAAAATTCCACAGGCGGCGATCGATCGCTTCACCCAGGCGATCGATCGCCTCAAAATTATCACTGTGGCGATCGGTCGCCCCAAACATGGCGATCGATCGCCATCCCTTTGAAAAACCTACTGCCTCTCGGCGATCGGTCGCCTCATAACAGGCGATCGATCGCCTAACCCGTAATTTTGGTACTGCCTTGCGGCGATCGATCGCCCCATTTCAGGCGGTCGATCGCCTCGCACAGACTCGCGATTTTTCACCATTTTTGCATACCAAAACCTTCCAATCCAACCCAATACTCAAACCAACCAACCAACAACATAAATACCAACATGAACCACCAAAACATACTTCAAAACAAGTATAAATCCAACCTTTAAACAAAACCATAACAACCCTCACAAACCCATTTTAAAACCATTCAAAATCAAACCAAACTCAAACAAAACCTTACAAAATTAAAGCATGAGGTACCCATACCTCTTGGGGATCTCAAATCACCCAAAATGCTCCACAAATCAAGCTTTTTGAAAGGTTCCTCTTCCACCCAAGGCTTGAGCTCGAAAATTTGGAGAAGGGAAGGGTTTGGTGTGATATTGGTAAAGTAAGAGTGAGGGATGTAAAGTGGGGTTTGGGTATTAAAATGTGAGGTAATTTAAAATGATACCAAAATAATTCCATGGTGTATAAAACACCCCAACATGATATTTTTCAAAGCATTTACTCAAAATGCACCATAATATCAATTAACACATGATTTCCAATTAATTGTTAACCATTGCAATTAAATCATGCTTCCAATAATATTTACCCAACATGCACCACATGCACCCTAAAATGCAACCCCGGGTCATCCTATCCACATGACCATGCATTTCCACATAAGGTAAATAAATCCCAACACATAATCAATTACCACATAATTAATCATGTAAACATAATTTAAAGCTAAATAGCAATTAACCATTTCGGGGATGTCACAATGACTGTGTGATAGAGTACCATCCGGGGAAAGCCAATTTGACAGCAGACGCCTTGAGTCGGAAGGTGAAGAATACTACTGAGGATGTCATGCATTTGTCAGCCATGATGACTTCCTGTTGCCATCTGGGCTATGACTTCGATGTGGACGCATCGCCGGTTTGGGTATCGACCTTATTGGCTGAGCCAGATATCTATGAGAATATCAGGAGGGCTCAGAGGACAGATGATGAGGTTCAGAGATGGTCATCATTAATACTTCAGGGTCAGCCATCGAAGTTCAGAGTGGCTGAGGATGGTTCTTTGAGACTTGGTAACCGATGGGTAGTTCCATGTACGCTGGAGTTGCGTAGAGGAATCTTGGAGCGAGCTCATAGTAGCCGATTTAGCATCCACCCCGGAGGGAGGAAAATGTATAAGGACTTGTGTGATCAGTTCTGGTGGAAACGGATGAAGCGTGATGTGATCGCTTTTGTCAAGAGGTGTTTGATTTGTCAGCAAGTCAAAGCAGAGAGGCAGAGACCCGGTGGTGAGCTAAGGAGCTTAGAGATACCGGAGTGGAAGTGGGAGCACATATCTATGGACTTTGTGACCCACTTGCCGAGGACTACTTTGGGTTGTGATGCCATTTGGGTGATCATTGACAGGCTGACGAAGGTAGCTCACTTCATTCCCTACAGTATGACGTACACATACTTAAGGATGGCTCAGTTATATGTCAGGGACATAGTGAGATTGCATGGGATTCCGGTGTCTATTGTGTCTGACAGAGGTCTGCGGTTCACATCTCATTTCTGGGGAGGTCTTCAGTCAGTATTGGGTACTGAGGTGAGATTGAGCACCGCATATCACCCCCTTACAGATGGTCAGACTGAGCGTACTATACAGACGCTCGAGGACATGTTGAGGGCTTGCGTATTAGAGTTTGATGCCTCATGGCAAGATTCTTTGGCCTTGGTAGAGTTCTCATACAACAACAGCTATCAGGCGAGTATTCAGATGGCTCTGTTTGAGGCTTTGTATGGTAAGCGTTGTAGGTCGCCTTTGTACTGGGATGACTTGACCAGTAAAGCGGTAGGAGGACCCGAACTGATTCGGGAAATGGAGGATAAGGTAAAGATTATCCGTCAGAAAATGAAGGCAGCCTAGGACAGGCAGGCAGCCTATGCGAATAAACGGCGGAGACCGTTGGAGTTTCAGTTAGGAGACAGTGTCTTTTTGAAGATTTCACCTTTCAGGGGTGTGGTTCGGTTTGGTGTGCGTGGTAATTGTCTCCGAGGTATGTGGGACCGTATGAGATTTTACAGCGTATCGGTACCTTGGCTTACCGTTTGGCACTGCCACCGTCGTTGTCTGGTATTCACGACGTGTTCCATGTATCTATGCTGCGGAAGTATGAGCCGTCCGTCGCATGTATTACAGCCTTCCGAGGTTCAGTTGGATTCTGATGTATCATATGAGGAACGACCAGTCAGGATTTTGGATGGGGCTGATCGCAGACTCCGGAACAAAGTGATACCGATGATCAAGGTTCAGTGGGATCGTGGGAGACGGAGCAGCATATGGTGCAACACTACCCGGAACTATTCTCTAGTATGTGATTTATGTTTAGTTTCGATTTGGGTAAGTGCATGTGATTTCGAGGTCGAAATCTTGTAAGTAGGGGAGTATTGTGATATCCCCGAAATAATTAATTGCAATTCGGGCATTAATTATGTTTAAGTAATTTTTGATGGTGATAATTAATAATTGTGTTGGCATTAATTATCTTGGTGAAATGCTTAGTCACTTGGTAGGCGTGACCCGGTAATGCATTTCGGGGTGCATGTATGCATGATGGGTAATTGGAGGTTATAATTGTTTATATGAGATGGTTTGTGATTAATTGGGAATCATATATTTAATTGTGATTTTGGTGCAATGTTTTAAAATACCATGTTGGGGTATTTTTATAAATCATGATTAATTGTGGGTATGCAAATTTAATTAACCCCCAAATAACCCACTAATACCCCCCAACCCCACAAAAAAACTCATCACTCTTTCTATTTTCCCCAAATCACTTCTCACAAACCCTTCCCTCCTCATTTTCGTTTTTGGGCAAAGAGTGGAAGAGAAATCCTTCCAAAAACTTGTTTTGTGGGATTTAGTGTGAGTTTTGGAGTCCCCTAGAGGTATGGGTACCTCCCTAATGTTTTTGTTGTGTTTGGTTTGGGTTTGTAGTGGTTTTGTATGGTTTTGAAATGGGTTTTTATGGGTTGGTACCATTTTAGTTGAATGTTGGATTTTTGGGATGTTTAAAGTGTATTTTGAAGGTTATTATGTATTCGATGTTGTTGGTTTGAAGGTAGGGGAGTTGGTATGGATTGGAAAGGAGTTTTGGAGCAAAAATGGCGATTTTTTGAAGTGCAGGACTCGGCGATCGATCGCCCGTTTTTGGCGATCGATCGTGAGCCGTCAGTGCGCTCCAGAAGCTTTTGGCGATCAATCGGCGAGGTTGGCGATCGATCGCCGAAGGGTGAAAAATTTAGAATGGGACAGTGCGATCTCGCGATCGATCGGCCCCTCGCGGCGATCGATTGCGAGATACAAAATGTGGTGTTTTTGAATATTTTTGGGGGATTTTTGATATTGGACTATTATTGGCTCCTAATATTGAATTGTGTGAATGTGTAGAACCATCACAGGTGGCCACACAGCTTAGGAGATAAAGTCCACGACACATCACATTTTGGGACTAAGGTACGTAGTGAGACGTACGGGCATCGGACGGTAAAACGTATTTATTACGCTTTGAATTGGTTATGCATTATGGTTGCACACATGGAATTGATTATGCATTGTGGTTGCATATGGGGTCTTGTTTATGCATCATGGATTGCATACATGGTTTGGTCATGCATTTTGGTTGCATGTGTATATTGGATGCATTGTTGCATGTGATTGTGAGTCGGGATTTATATTCCAGTGATGGAGAATACTTGCCGCCAGTGGCGTAGCGATGTGAATACTTGCCGCTGTCATACCGTAGCGATTAGAGAATATTTGCCGCTAATATGAAGCGAAGAACACGAACGCTGTCATATTTATAGCGAGGGATATTAGTGCCGCTGGTATTGTCTAAGCGAGGGGTATTTCCGCTGTCATGTTAACGCGAGGGGTATTATGCCACTGATATAATAAGACTCGGGAATTGAACACGGAATATATGGAAATCGGTGCATGTCATGACATACATTATTGGTAATATAATCTATTGGTTATGATGTGGTACAGGGACAACCAAATGGAGCTTTTAAATGTGTTACATACAGGAAGTGAATCACATTTACGATTTATGCATTTGAATTGCTATCATATTATTGTGAATATGATTTTGTACATGCTCATGGTTTTGGGGTTGTTCTTGTAGGTACTTTTGGGCGGACGGGCTAAGGCGAGTTGGTGCGATGAGCTAGTGAGGAGTGCTCTTGGTAGCAGGCACATTCTTTTGTATAGTATCTACTCTAGGAGTAGTGTAAAGCTATAGGATTAACATTCATTGGTTGGGAATGTAATTAATCCATTTTGGAACTTTATTTTGGCACTGTAATCTAATAGCTCAAGGCACCAATACAACTTTTATACTCCGTTTATGCATGAAAATTTTATTTATGCCTTTAATCCGCATTTAAGGAACTAGGGTCATTACATAAACCTAGGCTCAGATACCAATTTCGTAAATACGGATCGTAAAGGACAAGTTTATTAGAAACATGGTAAAACTTTGGGGTAATTTTAAAAAGTGAATAAAATTTCAGGGGACATAATGCAATTAATTCCTTACCACTTATAAGAGTAATTTGGTAAAGTGTTGTGGGTAGGGAGTTATGATGAATATGAAAGTATGATTGTGGAGTTAGAATATAAAATAATAGATAAGGGGAGTTAGGTTAAAAAAAAGTTTGGTTGCGATCGATCGCGAGATACAAAATGTGGTGTTTTTGAATATTTTTGGGGGATTTTTGATATTGGACTATTATTGGCTCCTAATATTGAATTGTGTGAATGTGTAGAACCATCCCAGGTGGCCACACAGCTTTGGAGATAAAGTCCACGACACATCACATTTTGGGACTAAGGTACGTAGTGAGACGTACGGGCATCGGACGGTAAAACGTATTTATTACGCTTTGAATTGGTTATGCATTATGGTTGCACACATGGAATTGATTATGCATTGTGGTTGCATATGGGGTCTTGTTTATGCATCATGGATTGCATACATGGTTTGGTCATGCATTTTGGTTGCATGTGTATATTGGATGCATTGTTGCATGTGATTGTGAGTCGGGATTTATATTCCAGTGATGGAGAATACTTGCCGCCAGTGGCGTAGCGATGTGAATACTTGCCGCTGTCATACCGTAGCGATGAGAGAATATTTGCCGCTAATATGAAGCGAAGAACACGACCGCTGTCATATTTATAGCGAGGGATATTAGTGCCGCTGGTATTGTCTAAGCGAGGGGTATTTCCGCTGTCATGTTAACGCGAGGGGTATTATGCCACTGATATAATAAGACTCGGGAATTGAACACGGAATATATGGAAATCGGTGCATGTCATGACATACATTATTGGTAATATAATCTATTGGTTATGATGTGGTACAAGGACAACCAAATGGAGCTTTTAAATGTGTTACATACAGGAAGTGAATCACATTTACGATTTATGCATTTGAATTGCTATCATATTATTGTGAATATGATTTTCTACATGCTCATGGTTTTGGGGTTGTTCCTGTAGGTACTTTTGGGCGGACGGGCTAAGGCGAGTTGGTGCGATGAGCTAGTGAGGAGTGCTCTTGGTAGCAGGCACATTCTTTTGTATAGTATATACTCTAGGAGTAGTGTAAAGCTATAGGATTAACATTCATTGGTTGAGAATGTAATTAATCCATTTTGGAACTTTATTTTGGCACTGTAATCTAATAGCTCAAGGCACCAATACAACTTTTATACTCCGTTTATGCATGAAAATTTTATTTATGCCTTTAATCCGCATTTAAGGAACTAGGGTCATTACATAAACCTAGGCTCTGATACCAATTTCGTAAATACGGATCGTAAAGGACAAGTTTATTAGAAACATGGTAAAACTTTGGGGTAATTTTAAAAAGTGAATAAAATTTCACGGGACATAATGCAATTAATTCCTTACCACTTATAAGAGTAATTTGGTAAAGTGTTGTGGGTAGGGAGTTATGATGAATATGAAAGTATGATTGTGGAGTTAGAATATAAAATAATAGATAAGGGGAGTTAGGTTAAAAAAAAGTTTGGTTTAGGGATTTATTGGGAGTTTACCCTTTATATAATATAATAATAAAAATAATAATACTAATACTAATAATAATAATAATTGTACCAAATATTAAATCCAGCAAAAAGACAGCTCTTGGTACAGAATCGGTTCTCTCGTCGAATTTTCTTCGTTTTTCCACCTTTCTTCGCATTCTATTCTTTACGCTTTTCACGCAGCATCTCTGTCTCTCTCGCGACAGGCACCCATCTCCTCCTCCTCCTCCTCCTCCTCCTCCTCCTCCTTCTCTTCTCTCTCTTAGATCTTGTGTAATGTGGAGGAAGCTTTGAATTTAATTACGTACGATCTAGTTGATTCTTATCGAGTAATTATTTTATACAATTTTTGTTCATGTTTGTTGTTGGGATCTTCTGTTTCTTGATTGTGTTTTAGATCTAATTTCTGCTTCCCATTTATGTGAATCAGCTACCCATTTTCCGGTTCTCATTTTTCATATTTTGAAATTTTTTTTCTATTGGGTTTTAATTGTTTAAATACTTTATTGATATTGAATGGCATTTAAGGTTTGCAAAATGGTAGCTCTGAATTTCATTGGGTGTGATATATTTCTTTCTTATCAAGATTTTTTGTTCCATTTATCATAAAGCTGGGATCTTTAGTTTGTTGATTGTATTTTAGATCTTCTGCCACCTATCTGTATGAATTCTGCTCCCCAGCTCTCAAATTCTTGATTATTCATTTCAATCAAAGCATATTATATGCATAAAAATACTCTGTGTTTGTTGGGTCAGTTTTATTAATATATCAAATGGAATTTAAGGTTGCCAAGATTGCTCTAAATTGCGTACTTTATGATCTTGTTTTTCGTATCAAGGATTTTCTGTTGTCAATGTATGACAATTGTTTGGATCTTTAGTTTGTTTATTGTATATTAGATCTGATTTCTGCTACCTATTCATCTGAATTCAGCTACCATTAGTATGATGATTTTGTTTGATTACATATTTGTTATCGAATTCATCCTGATGAAACAAAGAGAAATAGTGCAAATCGTGAAAACTTCAAATTCTTAGTAGCGATATTTCGCATTCCTTGTCTTTGAAAGTCTTATTGTAACATGCTGTGATAAGAAACAAATGACTGTTGCACTCTTTGTAAATGATTTGTTATTTACCTTTTGACTCAGGCATTAATTTGGGAAGGGTTTTCAAAATTGGCTTCATAATTCAAGGCTCAAATGAAGAAGGCTTTTGGTCAAACTGTTCGTGACATGTAAGATTTATTGTTTTAGCTTTGAATTTGTTACATGATTTAAACCATACATTTGACACATTAAAGATTGTTGCTTCGTTTGGTTTCTGGAATAGATTGTCTGCTTTCACTTCTTAGCTTATTTCTGTTTTACTGATATATTTATTTTTTCTCTGATTGGTTCCAACTGTTTGATATAGTATCCTGTTTTTAGTTTTGATAACAAATTCTTTCCATCGATGTTTTTTATGTGATCATGCAGCAAGAGAGAGGTTAATAAGAAAGTTCTTAAAGTTCCTTCTGTCGAACAAAAGGTTTTATATTTTTTTCGATTCTGATTTGTCGTTAAAAGCGGAAGAATTTCCAGTTTTTTTGGTCATTTTTTCTTACCAGTTTTACGGGTTGTGGGGCTTTTGTTTTTCAGGTTCTTGATGCAACTAGCAATGAGCCCTGGGGCCCTCATGGGTTACTTCTTGCTGATATTGCACAGGCAACACGAAGCTAGTGAGTCCTAGAAGTGTAAACTGCGTTGAGCTGGGTTGCAAGCTTCACTAACTGAGTCAATTCGAGCTCACTTGAGCTCATTTACAATGGTTCAAAAGCTCGGGAGCTTTTGTTTATATAACAATAATTTTTTATTTAAACACTAGTAAAAGTAATTAATATCCAAATGAATAAAGATTTTAAAAATATTTTGCTTGTTTAGTTATGTATTAATTACAATAGTAAATTAATTCGAATTATATGATATACATTAAATTGTAATTATGCAAAATAAAAATAAAACACGAGCTCAAGCTAGAGCTCGAGCTTGATCTCATACCCTTGGAAATTGAGCTTTTTGAGTCAAGATTGATTAGCACTCTTATGGAGTCCTGTTAAATTAAATCACTAATACTTCGTAATCTCGTTTTTTAATTTAGAAACTACTCATTTTTTTATTAATGCAGTCATGAATATCAGATGATCATGGGGGTACTCTGGAAGCGAATCAATGATACTGGAAAAAACTGGCGACATGTATACAAGGTATGCTTTTCTTACAGTACTTCCTGTATGCTATACTCTTTGACTGACTTGATGTTTATTGTTTACATGCCCAGTCCCTTTTATTACAATTTACAGGAAATTCTTGGATCCCTTTTGCATATTATTTAGTATCAAAATTCCATTTTAAGAATTTAAATTTCAAGTTAATTAGGCATTCTTTCTTGTGTTGATGTGTGACCTCTTTCTTTGCTTGATGTTGTTACATTTTTCCTCCAGTCTTCTTTTTCTTTCTGACAAGTTTTCTATTTTTTTATCCAGGCTTTAACTGTGTTGGAGTACTTAGTTGCTCATGGTTCGGAAAGGGTCATAGATGAGATTAGAGAACATGCATATCAAATATCGGTTAGTTGTTTATCATCTGGATCTGTTTTCTTTAGATGTACTTACAGAGCAGGTTTGCTGGTGGAGTTTAAAATTTTTACTCTCTTGCAGACATTGTTCGACTTTCAATATATTGATTCCAGCGGGAGAGACCAGGGAAACAATGTAAGAAAGAAATCTCAAAGTCTAGTGGTTCTTGTAAATGACAAGGAAATAATTCAAGAAGTCCGCCAAAAGGCTGCTGCTAATAGAGACAAGTAAGTTGTCATTGAATGTTGTCTGATTGCACATATCGTTTTTGAGGATAGTTTTGTGGCATCCTTTAGATTTACTATTTAAAGTTGGATCTTGTTCTCTTATTGCATTATGGTTTGCCTATCAACTATAATTATATCCGAAGGCTGCTATACCATAAAAGCACATTTTTGTATTTTTCGATTGGCTGGGAATTTACCTAGATTTCTTGTGAAAGTCATGTGGTTGGAAATTTCAATTCTTCTATTAAATAGTATTTGAGATGAGGTGTACTTCTGCTACGGCTTTGTATGAATTTTATTTTATTTTTGATCGGGCAAATAATAATAATATATAAAGGAGTACCAGAAGTGCTCTAAGAGTTGAAACATACAAAGAAATCAAACCTAAAACAAACTGCGAAAAAGACAAACATACAAAGAAATCAAACCTAAAACAAACTGCGAAAAAGACGAAAATACTAAAAGCTAAAACAAAATCAAGATAGTAAGCACAAGGATCCTTAAACCAGTCTGAGAAGGAGTAAACAAAAAACTTCCTCCTTCTACTCTTAATCCAGAATCACGGCCTAAATTTAACTAAATCCATCCGGTTATCCCTTTCCTTTGATGAAGAGCCAAAAATTCTGTTATTCCTGTCCAGCCAAATAGTCCAAATGACAGCCAACCAAATAGATCCATTCTTCAGAGTGGTAGAGTATCTCCAAAGATCAATATACTTAAGGAGGTGGGAAATAGGATCTTCATGGGTAACGTCCTGCATACCAAGCCACGGAAAGCATTCCTTCCAAAGAGCTGAAGAGGCACTACACATGAAGAAAAATACCTTGAAGATTCCACTTCCAAATTGCAATAGTCACAAGCATCCGAAATCGGTCCCGATCTAATGTTTCTGAGTCTGAGATTGTACTTCGCCGGTATCCGGTCTCTGATAGTTTTCCAAGCAAAAGCAACAACTTTGTTAGGTGCGAGCGAGCACCATATAGCTTCACAAGCCGACCGAAATTCCAAGGGGGGAACCTCCCCTTCGATGATCGAATGATAAGCTGATGATACCAAGTACCCATATAACTTATGTAGGCGCCATACCCATGTATCATTCCTTTCCTGCTCCGGAGTGAACCAGTCAATAAGAGAAAACAAATCGTTAAGTAAAAGATTCTCCCATGAAAATAGGTTTCGTCTCCAATCCCAACTCCAATGACAATCACCGTCCACAAATTCCCCCATATTACCCACCAATATATCTCTATCTCTTGCAATAGAAGCTAACCGAGGGAACCGCAAGTCTAGTCTCTCATCCTCAACCCATATGTCCCTCCAAAATTTGTCCCCAACCCATTCCCAACCTTCCTAAACAGCCCTTCTCTAAACCACCCCGTGGGTTTGTTAAACACAACCTTCCTCATATCACCTCGAATCTCCCCCACTACCCGTAGCCACGACTCCCAGTTGATAGGGCCATATTTTGATTCAATCACTTTCACCCACAGAATTTCACCCCCAATAAAGGCTTCTAGAGCCCTAATCCCCAGACCTCCATTTAATTTTGATTTGCAACATTCAGACCATTTAACACAGACCACTTTCCGGCTACACTCCCCCCATCCCAAAGGAAAGATTTCTGAAGGGATTTTAGTTTGGCTATGACTTTCTTTGGGGCTTTAAAGATAGAAAAGTAATAGACTGGTAGCGCGGACAACAACGCATTCAATAAGATCATACGATCCCCAAGCGATAGACTCTTATCCTCCCAGCAAGCTAACCTTTTCCTGAATTTCTCCACAATTGGATTCCAAACGCTACAAAGTCTAGAATTCGAACCAATAATAATGCCCAGATATGTGAAAGGTAACTCCCCCACACAACAATTCAGCGTATTGGCCAGATTCCCCAACAAAGTACTGTCAGCATTAATTAATACCAATAAGTCTGCTTTTCTGGAAGTTTATTTTCAGCCCCAACATAAGTTCAAACATACGAAGAACCGCTTTGAACGGAAGAACATTTTCGACTGTTGCAGCGCCAATCAACTTGTCATCAGCAAACTGTAAATGAGATAATGTGATATCTGCCTACTTTATATGGGGACCAAATATTTAAAACCACAGCTTTCGATATCATTCTGCTCAGAGCTTCTGCCACAATCAAGAATAGGAAAGGGGATAGAGGATCCCCTTGTCTAAGACCTCGACGAAGTTCAAATTCCTCAATTGGACTCCCATTAATCAACACCGAAGCTCTAGCCGGCGTTACACATTCCATCACCCAACTCCTCCACTTTGGTGTGAAATTCATCAAAGTAATTACTTGATCCAAGAATTCCCAATTAACTTAGTCGTAGGCCTTCTCAAAATCCACCTTGAAAATCCTCCAGTGCCTACGCTTTTTCTTCAATTCATCAATCAATTCTAATAATCAAAACACCGTCAAGGATGTGACGCATCCCAACAAAAGCTGACTGATTCTTTGATGATCACCTTATCTAAGATCTTGCTCAATCTTGAGGCTAGGAGTTTTGCCAGAATCTTGTATACACATTCTATCAGGGATACAGTATGTATTCCCCAATTCTCGATGGGTTGTCCTTTTTTGGGACCAACACAATGAACGACGGATTACCACCTTTGATCAACCTGCCATTTTGATGAAATTCTGAGATGAATCTCAACACATCCCCTTACAATACATGCCAAAAGGATTTAATGAATTTGAAATTGTAACCATCTGGACTAGGGTTTTTAGAGCTATCACAGTCCCACACCGCATCCTTAACCTCCATGGTTGGTGTGCTCCGAGAATCGACAATATTCACTTTGACCAACTTGATTCTTTGGACAATAATCTGCTCACTGTTGTTTTTACTGGTCAAAGTGAATATTGTCGATTCTCGGAGCACACCAACCATGTTGGTTGAAATGATTTGCAAAATATCTATGCACCCCTGATTTAAACCCCACCACTGAGTCCACCCATTGCTCATCAATTTCAATCCCCACCATTTCGTTTCTTTTCCTTATTCGGTTAACGACCTTATGAAAGTAGCTCGAATTCACATCTCCTTCCTTAATCCATTTAACTCTTGTTTTCTGGTATAGTATAGTATCTTTCATTTCCATTCGTTCATTGAATTTGACCACCGCATTTCTTCTCAATGATGCTTATGCCTTTATGAGATCTCCTGCTTAACAATCTCATCCCAATAATCAATTTTGTTCTTAGAGTCCTCAATATTTTTGTCCAACATACCAAAAGCTTCCTTATTCCACATTATTAACAACTTCTTCAACAGTTTCAATTTTTCTTTTAGAATAAAACTCCCCCAACCCTGAACATAATTCTTCCACGAGTTCTCGACAAAAGTTTTGAATTCCGGATGGTGTAACCAAGCATCCATAACACGAAATGGCTTGGGACCCCGATCAACAAGATTATCTTTAAGCATGACTAGACAGTGATCAGAAATGCCTCGCTTTAAACCCCATTGAATAACATGGAGCCATTCACTTAGCCAATTAGGAGAAAGCAAGAATCAATCAAGCCTGCTAACACAAGAGCCATCAGATCAGTACCAGGTAAATTTTCTCCCTACCATATGTAAATCAATAAGCCCTGAGTTATTGATGAAAGAGTCAAACTCTCGAATCTCCTGGTCATTGGTGATAGAATTTCTGCCTCTTCTCTCATTGGTATTGTGGATCGCATTAAAATATCCGCAAACACACCATCTCTGTTCCCCCTCAAACTTAGTTAGTGAACCCCACAATATTTTTTTAGAAACAAAACTCAAATGAGAAAACTGATTCTCTCCAGACACAAAGTAATTCTCCTGCTGAACCTTCTGCCCTTTTGAAAACCTATCCAAAGTCATCATCCCCCCAAATAGATCTGCAGATGTCTTTAGTTATCATTTCAAGCTTCGTTTCTTGTACACATAAAAAATCCACCCTCTCCCTCCTTTGTTACAAAAGATCTTAGTTCCCTTCTTTGTGCACTTCCCTCCGGACCCTGAATATTAAAACTAACAATCTTCATCAGACACCTTCGATGGCCCCTTCCACAATCACATGTTGATTCTTCTTATTCCGTGCTTCCACATCTCTCCATTCCATTTCTGCCAAACGCTCAATAATTTCCTCGCCTTTACCTTGACCAACAATTCCAATGTGTTGCCCAATATTCCATGTTTCTTTCACCTGCCCACTCAAATTTTTTATCTGTGGTATTAGAGTTGCACCTAGATTTAGCTTCTGGAATTAGATTCTCAAAATTTATATTTTTAAAATCATCCTCCGACAACATCTCTTCCACAAAGCTAGATCAATTCTCTTTATTGGCTTTCCTTTTTGCTTTCGTTGACCTCTTAAGGCCCTGTTTTTTCTTACTTTTGCTCAATCTCTTTCTGCGAGTGTACTTGACAATTGAAATTTCCTTATTCTTGGTTAACTTGTGCACCTCCTCCGCCTCCACTGACCTGATTCTAGTTGGGTCAACACATTCTTCACCTCATCGGACTCCAATACTAGATCCTTTCCTTTACCACAAGTAGGCACCGACACGGAGAGATCACCTGAGGAATTTGAACGAGGCTTGCTTCCACTAATGTCACCTTCCCCATTTTGAACAACTTCCTCATCTTTACCATTCCTCTTTTCTAGTTCCCTACTACCTTTTCATTGTTCAAGAGATTATCCTCAAGCGATTTGTGGAAACCTCGGTGACTGGATTCTGGTTCATCCATGATGGTCTCTGGAATGAAATCTTCTGAGAAACCCGATTCCGAGGAAGAAGAAGCAGACTGACCAAAGGCTTTGTGCCCATTGTTGCTACTGAAGCACATGCAAGAGAAGACATTGAAGTTTGAGGTATCTTCCAAGATTCTGATTAGGAACAATTTACCATCAATCTCTATTGTGATGATTTTGTTGATGAGTTCAGGAGATTGGGTATGAATGAGGATTCTGCAGTAGCCCAAGAAAGCTCTTTCCCTTGATTCCTTACTCACTTCGACCAGCTTTCCCCACTGATCAGGCAACCTACTCAAAAAATCTGGAGTTCCAGGCATGTGGTGGAATCCCTACACAATTAATCCATGATTATCTATAATCCGAATCCAATGCTTGATCCCAAGGCCTGATGTCCTTGAACCACATGCCCATCCATTCTTTCCCATCTCTTAGTTGTTCATCCAGAAGACTCTTGTTCTCGGTGCATATCAGAACTCTAGATCCACCCATCGGAATAAGTTTGGTTCCTGGTAACCCACTGAGGCATAAATCTTCCTCAGCCTCCAAAATGCTCTCTGAGTTGCGTAGGTTACCAATCAAATAACCATCAATCCATTTTCTTTCCTCTACCGAAGTTTTAATGGAGAAGTTTGCCGATACCGACACCTTGGGATCAGGAATGTTTTCCCCTGCTCCCTCCGCCTTCTTACCAACAACTTCCGCATAGAGTCGCCCGTTCCTAACACCTTCAACGGCTTGATTAACCACATATGGTTTCTTGATGGGAATTACTTTAGGGGATTCCCGACTGAAGCGGGGGACATTCGCCACAAGTTTATACGACCCAATCCAAATTTGGTTCAACCTGTCCTCCACTCTGTTCACCTCAATTTCTCCTTTGAATCTTACAAAACCAAACTTCCTACTTCTCTTATCTTTTTTCTGAGGTATGAACACTTTCGAAACGTCACCAAGCTTCTGGAATGCATTTTTCATATCTCCAATCGACCAATCCTCTGGAAAATTAGTGAAGAAAAACGGTATTGTACCTACTGAAAGTTTCCTCAGATAATCCGGAATTGGGCTCTGCTGGGGGGTTTGAAATCGCTAGGGTTTCGGCGATCTTCTCTAAAGCCGTGCTGACCTGCGGCTACTAGTCTATTGGGATGTCTGGGGAGGCACTCACGCGCGGGTGGGAAAGGTTGAGGTTGGGGAAAAGGAGGACGAAGGGATCCATCCTTAGGAAACTCAGTATAGTGTTCGCGGTGAGGGAGGGGGCGGCCGAAGGAATGCCACGCCGGAAAGTATGATGGGCGGCGGGCTAGGTTACAAGTGGGGTTGAACATAACGGCACTCCTTACTGAGGGTGAGAAGAGGGTCGCCGAAGCGAGGCTGAGTAGAGGCGGCAGGGGTGGACGGGGGTGAGGCAGTGGGAATAGGGAGGCGGGATTAGGGGAGCACACAATGCTTCTGAAACTCGAACATGAAATTTAGAACGGTAGAAACTGCTTTGTAATCTGGAATTTCTTTTTGGTGTAGTATTGACTCATGGTTCAAGTTTGAGTTATTTCAAGCCAGCAATTGGGGGCGTGGGGGGTTCACTTTTCAGGCATTTTGTTCCTTTTAACGCTATGATCTCAATCTTTTCAATTCACTCTTGAGGTGGGATCATTATCTGATTTTAATGCTTTAATTCTTTTCAAAAGTTTTACTTTTCTATTAGCCCTTTGTATGGTACACGGACAAACTGTAACAAGAAGGAATTTATGAAAATGCTACGATATATGATATTAAAATGTTAATTACCTACATTTAGCTGAAATGTCTATTCTTTTTCCACTACGAATCCAAGACTAATTGAAAAGCTAAAGACAAAATAGCTTAGGCATCAAGCAAAGATTCTTTATGATGATCAGAGTGCTTCAGTTGTTGCTGATTTATACATTTTTTTCTTCTTCTTGTGCTCTCTGAGGGTTGATAGAACGTGTTGAAGATTATTTTGCATCTTACTTTTTTTTATGGCTAAAGTTCTTTAAAGATGGATACATTGTGTATGCAGTTGCTTCTTGTTTGGCACCACAAGATGCTCGATAGTTGCCAAAATTCCTATCACTCGAGCTTGTGATAGGCATTGCCCAAGCCTTAATAACTATCTTATCTTACTGTATTTATTTGTGTGTGCTGAAGTTAATATCCACAGTTTTCAACATATTTAAAGGTATTTTTCATAAACATTTCAACAGGTATCGCAACACATCAATGGGTAATATGAATCAGTATGGCTCTAACTCAAGCTCAGGAGGATATGGGGATAGATATGATGATGATCGTTTTGATGTCCGATATGGTAACAAAGATGATGATCGCAATGGCTATAGAGATGATGAAAGATATGGTAGGTATGGGGACTCATATGGTCGTGAGGGGGACAAGTATAGCAGGGATTATGAGGACCGCTACAGCAGAGATGGCTCCAGGGATGATGACTATCGAGGAAGAGGTCAAAGCCCCAATGATTATCATTATGGGTCAAGAGGTGGAAGTACTGATTTAGATAAGGATCATACTTATGAAGATGATGGGCAGTATTCATCAAGGTTTGTTTAGTTCCTATTTACCGTAAGCCAAACTAAATATGAGGTAATTTGTAGGGATTCTTCCTTGAAGTATGCAATCTTAAATATGACGATTTGAAATTTGAATAGCAGAGTAGAGAGTTTTGACGACTTCACATGTTTAAAGAAAATGTTTTTGAAGTTCCTATTAACTGAAATTATATGCGTGGTTATGAGTTATGATGTCGTTCTTCAATTTAGAATTTTTGGGCGTAATTAGAATAGTTGTAAGATAATTTATTGTTAGTTTGGCAATTTATTTGTTGCACTCGATTTTAAAAGATTTAAATTTCAAAGATTAATTCCATAAAATGCTACTGTAGTAGGCAAATCAGATTCGAGCATTGGACTAGTTTTGATAGTAGTGATTCTGAGGCTAAATGTCAAGTATATATGGGCAAAATATGATTCACTTATGTAATTGAGCATTTAATGCAAACTAGATCCATGGTTTACTTTCCTGTCAGTTGGATAGATACTTGTTGAAAATATTCCTTCATCTTAATCCAGCGAGAAAGGTAGAATTTGAAAAATAATGGAGCTTGTGAATCTGCTCCAGCCATGTTTCTAAAAGTCCAAAATGACTTGTGGCTTTCTGTGCCTTATACATGCTACAGTTTCCATATGAAGGGCACAATATGAAATGGTTAAATATTTCAATCTTCTCAAAGCAAAGCGGCTTGCAAGCTAGTTTAGTTGAATGTGGCAATGAGTAATTAGAAACTAATTGCCACTTGTGTTGCCAGACCCGTGTGTTGCCTATGCATCCCAAATAAATTCTTTTCTTGCTTGAATTCTTGTCTGAATGAGCCGAAGTCTGCTAATTATCTTGTATTAGTTTGTCACACATTCTGAGAGCCGAGTCATTTTTTTTGTTGCGTTCATCCTAAAGTATGTGACAAATTCTGTCAATTCTATTATCTTTGAATAAGGCTGTCTTATATCTATATATTTACAACTGCAGTAACTAAACTAGGAAAGAAAAAAATCAGGAAGTTTCCTATCTAGGTTACAAATCAGCTTCCCTAATTACAGTATACAAATCAATGCTAAATCCCTTCAAATCAGTTAGTAAACCAGCTGTAGGAAACATTGTTTTCAATACTCCGTCTCAAGCTGATGAATGTTTGTTATCCATTTCAAGCTTGTCAACTAAACTCTGAAAAACTGTACTAGACAGTCCCTTTGAGAAAATGTCTGCAAGCTAATTCTTTGTGGGAACAAATGGTGTGCAAATCAGGCCACTATCAAGTTTCTCCTTTATAAAATGTCTATCAACTTCTATGTGCTAGGAGCGATCATGTTGGACTGGATTGTGTGCAATATTGATTGCTGATTTGTTGTTACAATATAATCTCATCGGACCATGCCACTTTATCTTCAGATCTTTCAAAATTATCTTCAACCGTAGGAGCTCACAATTTCCAAGCAACATTGACTGGAATTATGCTTCTACACTTGATCTTGCTACTACATTTTGTTTTTACTCCTCCAAGTTCCGCCCAATTACATATAATAACCTAAGGTCGATTCTATCGTCAATCGATCCTGCTTAATCTGCATCATATAGGCTTCAAAACTTAATCCTTCACTTCGTTTAAACAAAATCCCCTTATCCGGTGAACCCTTTAAGTACTGTAGGATTCTGTTCACAGCCCTGAGATGAGTTTCTTGGGGTTATGCATGAACCGATTCACAACCCTAACAACATATGCCATGACTGATCTAGTGTGTTAACTCAGTTTTCCAACAAGCCTCTGATAATTACCTCTGTCAATTGCAGCATCTTCGGGAAAATCTCTCAGCTTGTGGTTGGATTCTTTGGGGTGTCCACTGGCTTGCACCCCAGTTTGCCAATATCCAAGTTTGCCAATATCCTTCAAGAGATCAATCACATAGATCAATCACATGCTTCTATTGGGAAATGAAAATCCCTTGCCGTAAGTAAGCTACTTCTATGCCAAGGAAGCATTTCAGTTTACCAAGTTCTTTGATCTCAAATTCTTTCACCAAAGATTCTTTTAACTTTTCAATTCCTTCCAAATCATCTCCGATCGCTACTATGTCATCTACATAAACCAACAAAGTGGCAACTCCCCTGAAGCTGAATGTCTCACAAACAATGTATGATCACTTTGACTCTGCCTAAATTCAAGACTCAACATAACTTTGGTAAACCTTCCAAACCAAGCCCTCGGAGATTGTTGAAGTCCGTACAATGTCTGCTTCAATTTGCATACTTGATATTCATTTGTAGAGTCGAATCTTGGCGGAACTTCCACATAAATTTCTTCTTCAAGAACGCCGCCATGTAAGAAGGCATTTTTGACGTCAAATTGCTGTAATTTGCACCTAAAGTTAGCTGCCAATGACAATAACACCCTTACAACATTCATCTTTGCAAATGGAACAAATGTCTCAAGATAATCTGTACCATAGGTTTGAGTGTAATCTTTGGCAACTAATCTTGCCTTATACCTCTCCAATGAGCCATCGACACCCAACAAGTTTTATTTCTTTCGGCAATTTCAAAATCCCATGTCTGGTTCTTTTCTAGGGCCTCCATCTCCACTCATGGCATTCCTCCAATTCTCATCTCCTAGCGATTCGGTAAGTGTTTTGGGAATGACAATACTGCTTAGACTTGTGAGCAAAGCTTTATGGTTATGGAACACCTTTTTGTAGGACATGAAAAGGTACAAAAGTTGTTGTGTACAATTCCTAGTTCCTTTCCTAAGAGCAACAAGGATGTCATTATCAGTTTCATTTTGAGCATTTGGAGTATTGGAATGAGGGAAAGTGTTTGGTATTGTAAGTACTTACCTCAACAGTCACCGGGTTTGGATTGGATGATTGTACCTACATTGGTTGAGAAAATGGCACTTTCTTTTATGTACCTACATTGGTCGAGATTAGTGTGGTTTATTTTATGTGCTACGAGTGTGGTAGATGGATCACTTTCTGGTGAGACTCGAAGAGTGGAAGAATTGGGCTGGTGGATAGGAACAGTTTCAGAAACAAAAGAAGGTGACTTAGACAACAGGAATTCAAGAAGGAAACTTATCCTTCTTTTCCATTGATGGCATCCCCCCCTAGAAGATAAAGATCATGAAAATATTGGTCATCCTCAACGAATGTGACATAGGCAGACACACAAAATTTCCTCGTGGAAGGATGATAACACATACCCTTATTGAGTGGATGAGTAACCAATAACACATTTGGGAGCTCTTGGATCAAGTTTGCCCCTATGTTGAGAATGGAAATGAACATGCACACAACCAAATATTTTGGGAACCAGGTTGTTAGTGATACTGAAATTGGGATAGAACTTTGCCAATATTTGTGCAGCTAACACGACTTCTCCCCAATAGTTTTTTGGAACTTGTTTTTGAAAAAAAAAAGGCTCGGGTGAGATGCAAATTTTTCCTTTCGGCTATTCCATTTTGTCGGGGAGTGCTAATACAAGTTGACTCATGAATTATACCGTGTTGTTGACAGAAGGTGAGAGGGTTTGATTAAAATAATCATTGGCATTGTCCGATCTAAAACATTTAATTCCCACCCCGAATTGTGTCTTGACAATATTGAAAAAATTTGGAAACAGAAGACTCACATCTAATTTGTTATTTTTTAAAAGGAAAATCCACGTCATACGAGTACAATCTTCAATAAACG
The DNA here is from genome assembly GCA_907163345.1 of Haberlea rhodopensis. Classification (NCBI taxonomy): domain Eukaryota; kingdom Viridiplantae; phylum Streptophyta; class Magnoliopsida; order Lamiales; family Gesneriaceae; genus Haberlea; species Haberlea rhodopensis. Next base: position 4,756,070 of record CAJQUN010000007.1, read on the forward strand.
AAACAAACCAATGAGCCTCAGAGATGTTAGGCACTGTAGCAGGCCCCCAGTCAAGAGTAAACGGGTTAGATGTTCTTTTATTGCCTATTGGAAAAACAGAATGTTTGTGCTTTGCAAGTTCGCTTACATAACAATGGAAACGTTCAATAGTAAGTTTACTGAACAATGAAGGAAACAATAATTTAAGAACATTGAATGATGGATGACCAAGACGAAAGTGATGAAGCCAGATTCTATCCTTGTTGGATTTAAGTGACTCTGTAAGGAATGACAAAGGGAATTTATTCCTAATCTTAAGTTGTTCACTCGATTCTTGAAGATAGTATAGGCCATCTCTCTCCCTAGCATGTCCAATCATATTCCTTGTACCATGTTCCTGAAAAACTTGCATCTTTGGTCAGTTTTTTAATAGACACAAGATTGGTGAATAATTTTGGGACATGGAGAACATGTTTTAGTGTAAGTGAATCACTAAAAAAGATGTTCCCTTGACCCGGTGACCGAACCATCAGGTATAGTGATTTTCTTGTTGCTAGGACGGGGTGTGTATGAGATAAATTTCATGGAGGAAAAGGTCATAAGGTCGGTGGCTGAGTTGATGACCCATTTGTTGGAGTAACATTACCCTAAGCATGAAGAGCATGAGAAGATGGTGACATACCTGAAAAGGCTAGATTGCAAGTAGGAATGGCAACGGGTCGGGTATGGGACGGGTTTGGCCAATCCCAGGACCCGCCCCGCTACACATAAAACCCGGACCCGCCCCGCTTAGACCCACGAACCCGGCGGGTTTACCCGTCTCGCCCAGATTCCAGTTTTTTTTTTTTTTTTTTAAAATAATTCTTTTTGCTAGAAATCAATTTGAAACACAAAAGTTGAGTTTTGTGATTAAATTTCATGTTTTCTCTAGTAAATATTTATAATAAGCATTGTAAAACTATCTTTAAACTAAATATTTATTAATTTGCTCTTACTTCCTTCAAAATGTCCAACTTCTTTAACATGAACACATGAATTTTGATATAAAATTAAATAATGACACTTTATGTTCAATTAAAGAAGTAAAATGTATAATTAATATCATTTTTTTAAAAAAAAATTAAAATATTGCGGGGCGGGTTCGGCCAATCCCAGGACCCGCCCCGCCCCGCTTTCAAACCCGGTTGAAGCGGGTCCAGACCCGCCCCGGCGGGGCGAGTTCAATGCGGGTCCGGGTCTGGACCCGTCCCATTGCCATCCCTAATTGCAAGTACCTGTTGAGGATGATTGTTTCTCCAGCGACCCGAGAAGGTTTTTCAACTTCTCAATCTCATCTTTATTGACTTCAAGTGGTGTCTCTTTGTTGTTTTCATATGTGGGATGTGCTCCAGCCATATGAGCTTTGCCCCATCCTTGTCCGTTTCTCCATGTTCCATTTAGTGTCTCTTTGTTGTTTTCATATGTGGGATGTGCTCCAGCCATATGAGCTTTGTCCCTATCCTTGTCTGTTTCTCCATGTTACATTCTTATTTGGAACTTGTAGCCTGCCATGAAGCATCCGACATTTTTCTTTGGTATGACCATATTTTTTTGCCATAAGCACACCACAAATTATCTCTGTTAAGGGACTTGGACTGCCTTGGCTTCTTGTTTTCTCCCGTGAATGATTGCTCTAAAACAACATTTTTTTCATTTGTTGTTTTTGACATTAACGTGGAGCTCTCAATAGAGATATTTTCAACAATAACTCTTTTCCTTCTTCAGCACGGATGATTGAAATTGTCTCGTTCCTCTTTGTCAAGGACTTGGACCCGTACTGCGTCAAATTCAATGTTAAGTCCAGCCAAAAAATCATAATTTTGTCCTTTTCAACAAACCTCTCAAGTGTGGTTGCATCGTCATTACACTTCATGTGAGTACATTGATAATGGTCTATTTCTTGCCAACTATGATGCACGGACACTCCTAAAAATCACTCGGTGCAGTGTCGGACACTTCTAGGACACCGACACTCATCGGACACTTGTCGGACACGCCACGTGGTGTGTCCTTAATTTTTTTAAAAAAATAAAATCGGACACCCGTGTCAGACACTCCTCTCAAAATCGGGCACCCGTGTCGGGAACGTACGATGGGCATGTCTGACATAGAAATGACACTTTTTGGGGTTAATTGTACAATTGAAAAAGTTTTGGCTAAAATGTTTATTGAAGTAATATGTATTTGGTATGAGTATGCCTGATACTATGATGACATGCATTTATTTATATGTTTCTTGAATTTGGTAAAAATATTTTTTGTTACTTTTACATGGTTTTAGAATTTTAAAAATGTGAATTTTTAGTATTTTGTAATACAGTACATGTATAATATATATAAAAATATAAATATTCCCAGCCGTGTCCCAGCCTTGTCGTATCCTGAAAATTTTGAAAATGTCGTCGTGCCGATGTCGTGTCATGTCAGTTTCGCTGTGTCAGTGCTCGTGCATCATAGCTTTCCAAAGGCTTTGCAAGAGATTGGAATATTTAGTAACTGTCCGATTTCCCTGTTTGGTGGTAGCAATCTTAGTTTTGATCTCGTAGATTTGCGCAGCGTCACGAACCTTCGAATACGTTTGATTGACAACCGCCCAAATGTCCTTTTCAGTGTTAAACATGCAAGTGTCACTTATTTCTGTCGACATTGAGTTCCACAGCCAGGACATCATCATCGAGTCTTCCTCATCCCATGCATCATATTTCGGATCTTTTTCCTCATGACGAACCCGTTACGCATCTTCTCCATCATTCTAACCTTTTGACTAAGACAAAAAGTAGGAAGGAATGGACAATGATATGGCTTGCAGTGATTTGGACTATCTGGTTGGAAAGGAACATAGAAGTTTTTAGAGCCTCAGATGATCAGAGGGATAATTTGTTCGACCTAGTTAAATATAGGAATTGGATATGGATCAATACTAGAACGAAAATAATTTTTGTTACTCATTTTCGGATTGGATTGGGAACCGGTAGTTTGTTTATTAGCTTGACAATTTGAAGGATTTCTTTTTGTTTTTATTTGCTTATGTATATGTAACTTTTGTGGGTACTTCTTGTACTCTTTTATAATATTTTACTTTTGCATGATAAAAAAAAAAACTTGTACAATGCCTGGATATTGGGCAGTTCTCCAACAGTATAGTGACCGTTTTCGGTGGTTTAAAGTTTTTTTGTACTCTTTTATAATATTTTACTTTTGCCTGATAAAAAAAAAAACTTGTACAATGCCTGGATATTGGGCAGTTCTCCAACAGTATAGTGACCGTTTTCGGTGGTTTAAAGTTCCGATGTGTGGGTGGCGTCTGTATTTTTAGACACGATTCGAGAAGAATTAGAGAAACATCGATCGAAAGGGGTAATTTTTGGACAAAATTCTGAGATGTGAACCAGAAAGAGATCGGACAAAATTCTGGAATGTGAACCAGGAAAAAAAATCGACAAACAGGCAGATTTTTTTTTTAAGAAAAAAAAGAATTCCCAGGGAAGGAGCCGAGCTCTGGTACCATGACAAATTCTGTCGATTCTGTTATCTTTGAATAAGGCTGGTTTACATCTATATATTTACAACTGCAGTAACTAAACTAGGTAAGTAAAAATCAGGAAGCTTCCTAATCTAGGATACAAATCATATTCCTAATTACGGTATACAAATCAATGCTCAAATCAGTGAGTACACCAGCTGTAGGAAACATGTATTTCAACAGTATGTTTAGTTTGCTTTTCATTGGCATCTTGGTTAACTAGCTATAATTTGATCCTTTAGATTATACTAACATTATATTCCCTAATGAAGGGGTAGTGGTGCGAAAGCTGATGATCATTCTCAAGATGGAAGGTACTTATGTTATGCCATTATTGACATATTCTTTTTGTGCATAGCCTTTTTAATACGTATGAACCTAAAATGCATAATTTGTTTCTTTATTAATTTAGTACCATGGGCAAGAGGCTTGACCGAAAGTTTTCCGAGAAAAATCTTGATGCACCTCCTAATTATGAGGAGTCTATTAATGCTACACGCAGTCCCACGTATAGTGAAAGGTAAAATCGGACAAGCTTGCATTGCTTTCTATCTGAATGTTTCTGAATTTGTCTGGTCTTCGCTTTTATTTCTTTGTTGACGGGAACAGGGAAAGTACTCTGGCATCTGCGATAAAAGCACCCACTCCTCCTACTGGGGCTAGTCCAAACCATGAAATAACTGCAGCTTCTCCACCCCCAGCTCCTGCTTACCCACCCAACCAAGCTTCAGCTCCAGATACAAGTCAAGAAGTTAATGGATTTGATGAATTTGATCCGCGCGGTATGTTTGCTGGTAAAGCGGCAAAGATGAATTATCAGTAATTAGTGTATCTCATGTTTTCTTTGGCTTACTGTACAAATTATTTGTGCAAAGGGGATAGATGCTTTACATGGACCTTTCCTGTGCTGCTGTATTTCCATTCCTTTTCACATTTTCTGTTATCATAATTCCAACTTTGAGTCCAAAAAATAAAAAGTAAAGAAAATCCCAACTTTAGAATGGGGATTTAGTTGTCTGTGATAAGATTGAGATGGATACAGCTAAGTGTTTCTGTTCAGAGAGACTTTTAACCACGGAAATGTCACGTTGTGTATTGTGTGCTGTAATAGTGTGGGTTATCACTCAAAAGTAAATATGCCAAATGTTACTGAAGTGATTTGTGATCGATATTGAGTTGGTTTTCTATTGAAGAGCCTGATAAATATATTTTCTTGTGATATTATGCTAATTTCATGTATGCAGAACTAATTCTATTCTTTTAAGCTGTACTAAAATATAAAGGCCAATGGAGTAGGAAAAGAGGGCTCGCGTTGCTGAAGCCATTTGAGTGTGTCATGGAGCTTGGTTGTGCTAGTTTTCATTGTATTATGGAGGGATTGGATAGTTTTTATGCTGTTATGATCTTCTGCCTTGGAAAATATTTTAGTTATTCCCCCCTTCTGTTTAATAACTTAATAATTCTGTTCAATGATTGGTCAAGGTATTCTGTTATCGAGTTGTAAATTTTATGCTTTACCAGAAATTAACAATCTTATTTTATTTTTAATTAAATATTTTTGTAGCTACTCCGACAACATCAAATAGTTTTGCTCCTGCTACTTCTGCTGATAAGGAAATAGATTTACTGGGTTCTTTATCTGAGTCATTTTCATCGAATTCGTTGGCTCTCGTGCCTGCTACTGAACCAACTTCGACTCCTGAAACTCAGGCCTCTGCAAACTTTAGTTCTGGATCCACGTTTGCAGCCACATCATCATCATCTAAGATTCCTATTCAGGTACCTTAAGTTTTAATATTACATATAATAGACTGATGTTCCTTATCCTTCCCTTGTTGATTTTCTACATACTATATTGAGAAAGGACAATTCTTTTTATTAATGGATAATATGTTTTTTGGCACTTAGGAAGATAATAGGCCTCAATTCTTTGACCATTTAGCTTGTTTTTCTTTTTGTTTTCCATCATTTTTCTTTGTTTTTTTCGGTGGATTGGTTTAGTTTGCGTCTTAGCGACTCCCGCCAAAAGTAATTACAACCTGTTTTTCATAGTTTGATGAAGTTAAACATTAGAACATCCAATGAGAAGGGTAAAGTGACTATTCTAGCGTCCCTCATGATAATGCTTTTGTTAGATGTATAAGACTAGAAAGGAAAATGACTTTGTTGGTCCCCAAATACCAAAAAATAAAATCCGTAACTACATCCATATACCAATATTCATGAACTCGCATCTTCAACTTTATTTTTATCTAGAAAATTAAATCTTGTTGATGTTTATTAGTTCAAAACTCCAATGAAGTCTACACAATCATCCCATCTCACACCCATCCTTACCCCTCTGGCGGTCTTCCCCCTCCATCAACCCCACCTTAAGGCTGGAAAGTAGGCGTTGAATGTAGATTATTTTCCTATGTAAATATTTCTGACCCAGGACAAATGATTGCTCAACTTATGCATGAATGGTTTTGCTCATCATAAATTGTTTTGGTTCTTCATCCTCTGTCCTCGGGTGTCTTCAATTAATAGCTTTCACCATTCCATAAGTAAATATATTATCTTCTTTGCAGTCTTTTGATGATCCATTTGGTGACGGTCCTTTTAAAGCTATTCCTTCTACATATAGCGTACCAGCTCAGGAACAGCTTTCTGCATCCTCAATTTCCTTCAATCCCAACTCTAGTCAAAGCTTCGACATACATCAGCCAGCTCAAATGGCTGGAACTGAATTTGGGATTACTCATGATGATTCAAGTTACACTCCTTCTGTTCCTTCGGGTGTGCAACCGATTTCGACGAATCCACAGTTTGTTCAACAGGATTCCTTGACCTTCAACCAGGATGTTGATATATTAGCGGATATTCTTCCACCATCTATACCGTCAGGTTATCCAGGTCCAGCTAACCAAAATATGACTCAGACTGGGTTTCCGCCTCAAGCCAAGCAGCTGTCACAGTCGGGTTTACCATCTCTAACCAACCAAAATAGTTTTCAAGCACTTACAGGTCAGCATCCAGGTTTTCCTACTCAGATTGGCCAACCTCCTCCACAAACAAGTTACCCTCTTCAATCAGCAGAATCTGCATCGCAGACCAGTATTCTAGCTCATTCCATGGCTTTGACTTTTCCATCTCAATCTGGTCAACCATCACAAATGGGATTTCATTCTCAGAGTGGTCAGCCTGCATATCTTACAGGGTTTCCATCTCAAATGGGTTCTTCGCATACCGGTTTTCAGGCACCTCTTGGAGGTCAGTTTGCAATGCCAAATCCACCAAATCCCAACTTCTATGGGACTCACCAGCTGCAAGAGGTATCTACAGGTCCAGACTCTACTAACATGATTCTTACTAGTTCGGATGGACCAATTATTCAGCAAAACTTCCATCCACAGATAGGTTCTGCAGTTCCCATAGCTTCACAATTTGGTTCCCAAGCGCCACAAGTGCGACCAAGTAGCACCCTGTCTCCTGCGTCATCTATACCAGCTTCAATAGGGTCTTCTGCCGTGGTTCCTCAATCATCAAAAGACAAGTTTGAGTCAAAATCCACTGTTTGGGCCGACACTCTCAGCCGAGGGCTGGTCAACTTGAATATTTCTGGAGGTGAGTGGTCACATTTTTAATTATAGTCTCATTACATGTTTCTTCTACCACCACTAAGCTGACCTAAAGATTTTTCTTTGTAGCTAAAACAAATCCTCTAGCTGACATTGGAGTTGATTTTGATGCCATAAATCGCAAGGAGAAGAGGATGGAAAAACCCACGACTACACCAGTGACATCTACTGTAACCATGGGTAAGGCTATGGGATCCGGTTCTGGGATGGGCCGAGCTGGTGCTGGTGCTCTAAGGCCTCCACCAAATCCAATGATGGGTTCCGGAATGAATACGAGTGGCGTTCCAGGGGCTGGCATGGGCATGGCAGGAGGTTATGGAGTAAACCAGCCAATGGTACGAGGGACCGGAATGGGGATGAACATGGGCTTGGGCCAAGGAATGAACATGCAACAGCAAGCAGGATTTCCTCCTGGAAACGCCATGCCTGGAGGTTATGGTCCCATGATGAGAGCGGGTAACTACAGTCAAAGACCCTATGGTGGTGGCTACTAATGATCTTTAGCCACAGTATATCATTTAGAATCGAGAAGCCAAGATCGAACACGATAATGTTGCACGATATAACCTTTTTCACTTGTATAATCATTTCATTTTATGTTGGGGTGTGTATTCATTTTATCAAGAATCTTTTTACAGTCTTTTGTATGGCATTTTTGGGGTAACGAATGAGTTCCTTTGGTGCCCCATTATTATTGTAGGTGTTGTGGTGTGAATTGTATACCATTAATATAACTTTCTGAGGCATTTGTATTTGTATTTTTTTGACAAACCACTTTTGAAAAGTGTTGTCCAGACTGAATAAAGTTTACTAAATTTATTTGTTTACATGCAGTTCTGTATAGGATTATTAATATCAGTGATGAATTCTCAATTCATTTCTTGTCATGTTGCGATTTTTTATTTTTTTATTTTGGAGTACATTGTGGGTTTGTTTTAATGTGGATTTGAACTCACGCATTTCCCTGTTGGGAGAGATTTATGTTACTACACCATGTGTGATGGTGGCTCACGGTGCGATTGTGAGAGCTTTAGTTGGCGAGCACGGGGGATTCTAGGATAAAATGTGGTGAGAATACATTTTTTATTCATATATATGTTATTGATAGGCAAAAATTAATAATTGAACACATCAAAACTAATAATAATAATAATCCAACAAATCAAAATTGAAGATTTCGCCCATGTATCACAATATTATAATCAAAATAGACATCGAATCAAATCTTTGATTGTATAAAAATTAATAATAAATCCCAGCAAATAAAAAAAGAATGAATTATTATTTGAATTCTATTATAAATTAGATTATCTCTCTTTTTTTTTATTATCTTTGGGGAGATCATGGGGGAGGGGGATTTGTAAGACTCGAACTTGAGTCTCCCACCTTGGTTGAAATGTAACAAACTAAAAGACTAAGCCTGTGTTGTCGAATATTTCTCTTTTTAGCTTACTAAAATATGGACAATACTTTAGAATTATTTGTCGACATCATAGAGAAACATTTAATATAGTGCCAAACACAAGAAAAAAGTGAAAAAGTTTGGTCAGTTTGGGTGGACAATACGTCTTTGGAATATAAAATTTGTTTCAGTGATTTTATTTTTATAATTTTAATAATTTGTTTACTGGTATCTTGTGGCTTACATGTGTATGAATTATGTTTTGAATTATGTTTCAATTATATAAATGAGCTATCCAACACGCTTAATTGTGTAATAATTTTATTTTAATCGGGTGAAGTTCATTTTATGCAGTGTATATCATTGAATAATACAGATCTAAACATAATCCATGATATGAAAGTTGGTACGTGGTCTGAGATGGCCGAATAATGTTGATGTATAATATAAGTGATAAAAAATTAATAATATATGTAATTTATGTAGTATAATTAATCATATCATGTTCGATGTATAGATTGAGTGTGAGTTGAGCAATATATAATTATCTTATCAACCTTGTTGTAATGTGGCCCAATTGAGTTGCCGGCCTATGTCAATATTCAAGCCCAAACCGATAAAATCTTAGGCCTTAGCCCAATTTCTCGAAGCTTCTGTCCGTTCAATCTGATCCGTCTATTTGATGCTCAAATCTTGAGCGTTCATATGTGGTATAAATACTGAACAGTGGCAAACCCTAATTTAATTTGTTGATCCTCTTCTTCGTCTTCGTCTTTTTCTCGTCTGAAACCCTAGAACGTTGTATGTGGTTCTTCAGTGTTTTCCCTCACATTTCTTGAGAGATATGAGATTAGAGTGTTCGAAGCCTTGATATATAGTTGTTAGCCTCTGGCTAGCGTGAGCTCTTCCACACCCGTTCTGAATCTGTGTGAGTTCTGTTGGTGAGAGGGTTTGGGGATTTTTGGCTCTGGTTCTTGAGGTTAAACGCCTGACTTTGGTGTGTCACCTTGAGGTCTTCACCGTGGATTGCTAGATACACGATAATGTGTTGAGATGTGTTTATTGAGCAAATATCCTATTACTGTTGTGCTTATGTAATGTAAGGACCCTAGTTCCTTAAGTGCGGATTAAAGGCATAATTAGAGTTAACATATATTATCAGAATGTAAATGTTCATGTTGAGACTATGAGCCTTAAGAATTACATGTCAAGTTAAGGACTATTAAATGGATTAATTACATTCTCAATCAAATGAATGTTATCCACTATAGTTTTACACTACTCCTAGAGTAGACACTATACAAAAGTAATCATGTCATTCATCTATCAAAAGCGTTCTCCACGAGCTCACCGCATCAACCCGCTTTAGCCCCTTTCTATCATGCCAAAATGTACCTACAAGGACAACCCCCAAAACATGAGCATAATATTATTCATATCCAACACAATATGAATATAAGTCGTAAATGCATAAATCATAATAAAACACTTCCTGTTTTTCCCATGCATTTCAAACGCTCCTTTTTGGTTGTCCCTTTACCATAACTCATGAGTATAATCAATAGATTATTTAATGGTTCATACATGTCATGACATAACACCATTCCATTATCACCGATTACCAATCCCTAGTCTGTTCATCACAATGTATTTTAATGCCCCTCGCTTCACATATAGGCGGCATATAATAACCCCGCTTCAATGGACATGCGGTACTCCCACCCCTCGCTTCACATTTTAGCGGCAAATATTCTTTCCTCGCCTCATATGATAACCACGCTTCAATGTGACATGTGGCGCTCCCACCCCTCGCTTCACATTGAGCGGCACCAAATAAATAGCGACAAGCATTAAAATCATCAAGGGGATGACCACGACTCATGGGATGTGCACCAATAATCATCATATGGATATACAATCATCATGAATAATTCAACATGTATTTGCATCCACAATGCATAATTCCATATATACTCGCATCCACAATGCATAATCAATGAGTATAATAGATACATGTACCGTTGGGTGCCCGTACGTCCTCTACGTACCTTTCCAAAAGTGGAATTTGATATGGCTTCACTTCCTTGGTTGCGTCGCCACCTGGGATGGTTCTACACAATCATACAACCCCATATTAGAAGCCAAATAATAGCCAAATACCAAAAAATTCGTCAAAAAAATCCATTTTCCAAAATTCTGCGGCTGGCGATCGATCGCTGCATCGAGGCGATCGATCGCGAGCCTTACCGATCGATCGCTTCAATGTAGCGATCGATCGCCTGATCTTTCTGCCTCGAGGCGATCGGTCGCGCCATACATGGCGATCGATCGCCTTGCTTTTTTGCCACAGCCCTTCGGCGATCGATCGGGCCATTTCAGGCGATCGATCGCCACAGCCTGTACACACGATTTCTCCTTTTTTAAGCCATAATTTCTTCCCCAATCTTACCAACACTTACACCAACAAACCCAAAACAAAAAAACACTAAAAACCTTCAACAAACACCATCAAGCAACCAAAAATCTAACATCCAACCAAAAATAATGCCAACCCCAAAATGACCCATTTCAAAACATTCTAAACCATTTCAAACTCAATCCAAACACTACAAAAACAACAATGAGGTATCCATACCTCTTGGGGACTCCAAATCTCCCAACAAATTCCACAAATCAAGTTTTTGGAAGGATTTCTCTTTCACTTTTTGGCCAATTTCGAAAATGAAGAGGAGGAGGGTTTGGATGAGTGGTTTGGGGGAATAATAGAAAAGTGATGGGTATAGATGGGTTGGGGGTATAAGTGGGTTATTAAATTAAATTGCACTCCCACAATCACCATGGTGTATAAAACACCCCAACATGATATTTAAAACACGTTTACCAAAATGCACCAAAATCTCAATTAAATACATGCTTCATCAAATAATTACCAACCATCACATTCAAACCATTATAACACCCAATTCCCCAACATGCATAACATGTACCCTGAAATGCTCTACCGGGTCACGCCTACCCTGTGACTAAGCATTTCGCCAAGATAATTAATTTCAACGCATAACTTATTTATCACCATAAATAATCAGATAAACATAATTAATGCCCAAATTGCAATTAATTATTTTAGGAATATCACAATGTATCTTATGATTGCGTCAACTAACCTTCTGATAATTGTGTGTCTTTTATTATCTTGCATATATCTCTCATACTCTTTGTGAGTTATTGGCTAATACAAGGCAGATCGAGATATTACGGTGGTATCAGAGCTAGGTTACTTGACCCTGGTATTAGCCATGGGTGATTCTTGGTGAATCTTGAGATCTGGGTTCTTGGTGACCTAGTATATGCGTTGGTAAGACTTGAGGAACAACCTCTGGTTGTGATCAAGATCGTTCAAAACCTAATCTCCTACTGTTATATTGTGTGGTATCGTAGTGACATTATTTGGAGACTTTGTGACTCTTATATCTGCTATTGTGATAATTTTCTACCTCATTAGCACACATAGGTTTCTTACTATGTAATTACGTTCTGCTTGCTCATCATCCGTTAGGAATCTTCATCAGGACCTTGATATCCCTTTGCGATAAGCCGCTTGACCCTACATTGTGAGTGTAGCGGAATCATGTTGGTGCTTGGGGGTCCTTGGCTCTTGAGCTTAGAGTGTTCCTTCTTTAATCTCAGTTTTTCCGACGTTTGTTCAAATCCTTTTGATTATTTTTTTTGTTCGATTCATTTTTACTCTTTAGCTTCCCTGCATACTTTGAGTGTTATAAGTGTGCTATTATTTGACTTGTGTGTCTTATTGATGGCTACCATGTCTGGCTATGGATTACAACATTTTAGCGGTAAATCTGATTTTTCCATATGGCTACAAAAAATGAAAGGGATTCTGATTCAACAAAGAGTGTTTAAAGCAGTGAATGATGTTATTCCTACTGATGAATCTGTTGATAAAAAGGATGAGATGGATGAAATTGCTTATTCATCTATTATCTTGAACTTATCTGACTCTGTGCTTAGAAAAGTGGATAAACTAAATTCTTCCAAAGCCCTATGGGACAAATTGGAAGAGCTATATATTGAGACTTCTTTACTTAGGAAACTATTCTTGTTAGAAAAGTTTTTTAGGTTTAAATTTGACCTTAATAGAGAGGTGGATGAGAACATAGATGAGTTCACCAAACTTATACAAGATATAAAACAAGCTGGTGACAAGAACATTGATGATTACACCCATGTTGTCCTCTTGAATGCTATTCCTGATTCGTATGGTGATGTTAAGTCAGCCATTAAGTATGGTAGAGACCAAATTACATTGGACACAGTGATTAATGGCTTAAAAAATAAGAACAAGATTTAAAATCTCATGGGACAGGTAATCATAAATCTGCCGAGGCCATACATTTGGGGGAGGTCCCAATATAGGAATAATTGCAACAATAGAACTGACCAATCTAACAAAAAGAAAGGTAAGAGTAGGTCTAGATCTAAATCGAAACCTAAAGGCAGAAAATGTTACAAGTACGGCAAAATAGGTCACTACATTCGTGAGTGTCCTAAAAATAAACAAAAACATGATCCATATGAGAAGAATCACCAACCTAATAATCATGCTAACATGGCTTCTATAAGTGATAACATGGGTGATGTGTTTATGACTATTGATAACTGTGATACTGTGAATACTGTGCTCACATGCTCTGTTAGTGAAAAAGAGTAGCTTATTGATTATGCATGCACGTTTCACATGTCACCAATAAGGAATCTGTTTTCTAATTACCATGATATTCAAAATGACAAGAAGTGTCATGTTGCTGGTGCTGGTGATGTCTGTCTAAAATTTGATACTGGATGCACTATTATTTTAAAGGATGTAAGGCATGTATCTGACTTGTGTAACAATCTCATATCATGTGCTGCTCTTGAAAACGAGGGGTTAGAGGGGAGATGGGGTAAGGGTGTAATGAAAATAATTAAAGGTTCTTTGGTACTAATTAAGGTCGAAAAGAAAAGGAACTTGTATGCTTGTTATGCTGAGTCTAAAAATGAGAAATCATATGTGAATACTATTAAAGAAGACCCTACTAATCTATGGCATAAACGCTTAGGTCATATTAGTTCTAAAGGTCTTGAAATCATGTACAAAAATGGATGTTTTGGTAAGAGAAAATAATCTAATTTTTCATTTTGTGATTCATGCGTGTACGGAAAACAACATAGAGTTAATTTTCCTAGTTCACCTTCCCAAATAAGTATGTCGCCTCTGAAATATTAGAGTACTTGCACACTGATGTGTGGGGACCTTCCAGTATCCCTACACAAGGGGGAAAAAGATACTTCCTATCGGTTATAGATGATTTCTCCAGGAAAGTTTGGATTTTTCTAATGAAACATAAATCTGATGTTTTTGATATGTTTAAAAATTGGAAGATTTTAATTGAAAATCAAACTGGGAAAAAGATTAAAACCCTTAGGACAGATAATGGTCTTGAATTCTGTAACTGTAATGCCTTACTTGATAAATTGTGTGTTGATTTTAGAATTCGTAGACACAAATCGGTTCTCTACACACCTCAGCAAAACGGAGTTGTTGAGAGGATGAGCATAACTCTACTTGAAAGAGTGAGGAGCATGCTCTCCTCCTCTAGATTGTCAAAAAACTTTTGGGGAGAGGCTGTGCTCACAGCTGCCCATTTGATCAATAGATCACCTTCGGTGCCCTTGAATGGGTAAATGTCATGGAAACATATGGACTGGCAAAGATATTGATTATTCATTGTTAAAAGTTTTCGGATTTTCTGCATTCGTGCATCAAAAACCTGACAAGCTTGAACCTAGAGCGGTAAAATATGTATTTCTAGGCTACCATGAAGGGGTAAAAAGATATAGACTATGGCTTAAAACTCACCCTGGTTTTAAAGTGATTATAAGTAGAGATGTTACTTTTAATGAAAGTGGTATGCCTTGTTTGTCATCTTCTAATTTTTACCCTACCCCAAATAAGGTGGAGCATGAGAGTGATAAGTCTGTCCAACTAAGTGATATGCATGTTATATCTGATAATCAACCTGATGAACATAATCTGCCTAATATTCATGACGATACTACTATACATGATAATGATATTATTGGTTGATATACAGGAGGATGAACATGATAATTTGGATGCTTATCAACTTGCTACAGATAGGAGAAGAAGAAATATTAAACAACCCTATAAGTTCGATGATTTTCACATTACATCTAACGTCTTTAGTATGTTTGAATCTATTGACAGTAGTGAACCTAAAACATACCAAGATGCCCTAAAATCTGAACACTCTACTGAATGGTTAGCTCCAATGCATGAAGAAAATGAACTCTTTGCATGTTAACAACACTTGGACTCTTGTGCCAAGACCTTGCATGTTCTGTTGTAGACTGTAAGTGGTTGTTAAAATTGAAAAAAGAATCTGAGGTGTTAGATTTAAAGCAAGGTTAGTGGCAAAAGGTTTTACCCAAAGGGAGGGAATTCATTACACTGAAATTTTTGCACCTGTAGTTAAATTTACAACAGTGAGAATCATGCTAGCATTAGTTGCTCAGTTTAATTGGGAATTGAAGCAAATGGACGTAAAAACATCCTTCTTACATGGTGACTTGACTAAAACAATTTATATTCATCAACCTGATGGTTTTGTGGAAACGAAAAACCCTGATTATGTGTGTTTATTAAAGAAATTGTTATATGGCTTGAAGCAATCTCCAAGAGAATGGAACAAAAAATTCAATGAATGCATGATGTCTTTGAATTTTAAAAGGAGTCATTATGATCATTGCATGTATTTTAAAGAACACGTTTCTGTTCCTGTATTCTTGATGATTTACGTAGACGATATGCTTAAAATTAGCCCATGTACTAAATCCATTGAACATGTTAAAAGCTGCCTGAGTTCGAAATTTGATATGAAATACTTAGATGCTAAACGGATTTTAGGCATGAATATAATTAGGGATACGAAAAACTCTGTGATTTTATTAAATCAGATTTCGTATGTAGAAAAGATTTTGAGTAAATTTTCTATGTCAAATGCTAAATCAGTAAAAGTACCACTTGCTGCCCATTTCTTGTTAAGTAAAGAACAATCCCCTAAAACTATGATTTAAGCTGTATGGAAAAAATACCATATTCTAATGCCATTGGTTCAGTCATGTATCTTATGGTTAGCACTAGGCCTGATATTGCATATGTCGTTAGTTGCTTGAGTAGATACATGTCAAATCCAGGTATGGTTCACTGGAATACTGTAAAATGGCTTTTAAGATATCTTAAACATTCTGTTAAGTACAGTCTGAAATTTTCTAAATGTGAAGATTACATAATGTTAAATTGTTATGTGGATTCAAATTATGCAAATGATAATGACAATCGAAAATCAACAACTTCCTATGTTTTTACTGTGTGATTCATGTATTAGCTGGAAATCTCAACTGCAGCACATTGTAGCTCTCTCTACTACTGAGTCAAAGTATGTTGTTGTCATTGAAGCTTTGAAAAAAGAGATGTTGATAAAAGGTTTGATTTCTGAGATAGGCTTCCTCGAATGTAATGTTGTTGTATTTTTCAGATAGTCAATCAGGTATTCAATTATGCAAAAATCATGTTTTTCATGATAGGACTAAACATATAGATGTTAGATTCCATTTATACGAGACATAGTTGCAAAAGGAATCATCTATCTAGAGAAAATACCTACTGAATCGAATCCTGCTGATATGGGTACTAAATGCTTACCTGTTAGAAAATTCGATACATGTTTGAAATTTTAAATTTTGAGACAAAGAGACTGATTCATTACTTATCTTGCTAGAGCAATTATGGCTAATTGTGTGCATGCTATGATTACCCTGTTACACGTTTCCCCTTGTTTATGACATATCAACCTGTTGTGTGCTTGTTAATTACTTGAGGATATAATGCAATGATGATAAACTATCAACATGTGCGTGTATAGTGAACTGGTTGGACCAATGTGAAGAATGTTGTAATCTGGCCCAATTGAGTTGCTGGCCTATGTCAATATTCAAGCCCAAACCGATAAAATCTTAGGCCTTAGCACAATTTCTCGAAGCTTCTGTCCCTTCAATCTGATCCGTCTATTTTGATGCTCATATCTTGAGCGTTCATATGTGGTATAAATACTGAACTGTGGCAAACCCTAATTTAAGTTGTTGATCCGAGTCTTCTTCGTCTTCGTCTTTTTCTCGTCTGAAACCCTAGAACGTTGTATGCGTTTCTTGAGTGTTTTCTCTCACATTTCTTGAGAGATCTTATTCTGTGTGAGTTGTTAGCCTCTAGCTAGCGTGAGTTCCGCCACATCCATTCTGATTCTGTGTGAGTTTTGTTGGTGAGAGGGTTTGGGGATTTTTGGCTCTGGGTCTTGAGGTTAAACTTCTGACTTTTGTATGTCACCTTGAGGTCTTCACCGTGGATTGCTAGATACATGATAATGTGTTGAGACGTGTTTACCTGAGCAAATATCCGGTTATTGTTGTGCTTAATTATCTTATGATTGCATCAACTAACCTTCTGATAATTGTGTTTCGCTTATTATCTTGCATATATCTCTCATACTCTTTTTGAGTTGGCTAATACAGGGCAGATCGAGATATTACAAACCTTACTAAATGATATCCAGTTTTCAAATTATGGAGTACTAAATTATTTCAAATCACATTAGAGAAAGATGCGCACCGTTGCGCTCATGAGACTATGGCTCAGGACAAACAACAACAACGAGGAAAAATAGTAGATTTTAAAATAAACTATTATCTGAGGGGTGTTTCTTTTTTAATTTTTTGTCAACAATTTCTTTACCAAAATCATGGATAATATAATTTCAACCTGATTATTTATTACTTTTATCTTTTCTGTCAACAATTTCTATACCAAAGTCATGGATAATATAATTTCAACGTTATTGTTTCAAACTTTTATCATTTGTTACTTTTATTTCTAGAAAAGGTCATGAACTTACGGATTTTGATTAACCCCAATATACTACTTGTCGCATGCATTGAAGGGACCTGAGCATATCCAGATATTTAAAAATTAGCCTTACACCAGGCGACTCAGGCCCTATTTCCTATCACATTCGGTCGCTTTTCTGACAAACAGCTCTATGGGAAAGATATTGAGCCGAGCAGACGTATCGTTCCGACTTGTTAAATGGACTACTGAGCTAGGGGAATATGAAATTAAATATGAACCCCGCACAGCTATCAAAGCCCAAGCACTAGCAGTTCATCCTGAAAAGGACGAGTTATGGAAAGCATTTGTCGATGGATCTTCTTGTAATGAGGGAAGTGGGATTGGAATAGTCCTGATATCACCCAATGGAGATGAGGTTAAACCTGCCATAAGATTGGACTTTCAAGCATCCAACAACGAAATAGAATATGAGGCGGTATTAACTTGATTGAGGGCTGCTCGGAATGTGGGGCTACACGCATTCATGTCTTCACTGATTCTCAACTGGTAGCTCGGCAAATGAATGGGGTTTACGAGGTTAAGAATGAGAAGTTGATTCAGCATGCCCAGGCAACAGAAAAAGTTAAAGAAGAATTTGTAAAGGTAATGTTTAAACAGATCAGAAGAGACGAGAACATAAATGCAGGCAATTTAGCAAAAATGGCCAACGTGCTTAGTGTTTGGAAGGATGTAGATGTCATATTTCAGGTTGAGCTCACTCTGACCATGGATTTTCCATCTTTTTCAATTGAAGAGAAGGACTGGACAGCCGATCTCCTTGACTATCTTAAGGAGAATAAGCTCCCTAAGGACCCAAGAAAGCCTATAGACTGAAACAGAGGAGCCGCAGATTCATCATTATTGAGGGAACCTTGTATAAGAGGTATTTTGCACGGTCTCTTCAATGTTGTCTAGGACCAAAAGAATAGAGTTATGTACTCAAGGAAATACATGAGGTATGTTGCTAACCTAGGGGGCACATTTCCTAGCTAAATGGGTGCTCATTGTTGGATATTTTTGGCCAACCATTCAGAAGGATTCTATAGCCCTGTTCATGTCTTGTGATAGTTGTCAGAAGCATTCGAGGCTCAAACTCCAGCCCGCCATGATGGTGAAATTTATTGTACATGCCCATTTGATCAGTTGGGCATAGATATTGTAGGTCATTCCCAATAACAAGTGGTTAGAAAAGTTTTTGATTGTAGCTATCTATTATTTCTCTAAATTGGTAGAGGTTGAGCCCTTTGCAAAAAAAAAACACTGAGAAAGAATTCCTCAACTTCATCTGAAAAACATTATTTACCGATATGGGATCCAAAGGAAAATCATCTCCGACAATGGAAGGCAATTTCAAGGAGCTCAGATCTATCGCCTATCGACAGAGAAATGGTCAAGTAGATGTTACTAACTGTAAGGAATCCGATACAAGCACGCAAAAAAATATTCGTATTCCATCGAGGATCTGTACGAAGTGAAACCATATTGGTGTTAAGAGTTTATACATTTGATGCGTGTTTGAAGCAGACTATCGACCACATATGTCCATGAGTCACGAGTAAAACGTTCACGTTCTGCCTCTCCGGTATCCACACGATCAAATCACCTAAAAGGGTCGTTGCATTCCAAGGTGCTAGACTTGAAATAAACAAAAGGGTACTCGGCTGCTAGGGTTCAGAGTGACGGCTGATTAGAGTTTTAATCCCTAGGACATGAGTCTATATATAGATGTTATATGATGTTCAACTTCTAGGGTTTGTGACGGCTGGTATCTGATGATGGTATGGGATGGTATATATACCATCCCATACCTTCATCAACCATTGAAGTGAAGACAATCTAGGAGAGACGGGACGACGCAGCAGCGCAATGAGTCATCTTATAGCATTATTTAGTATTTCTAAACTTTGTTCTTCTTTTATTTTCAGATTTTAATGTTTAATTTGTTGCAAGACATGATTTTACATTATTATTTGAGGATGATTTTGGCTAAGTTTTGTTGACAAGACTAGAGGATCCCATGTTTGAACCCATAATTTAAATTTAAGTTTTTGATTAATTCTTATAATTCTTTGTGCATAATTTATTGTTAGTCATGCTTTTAAAGGAATGATCCTCTTTGAATGATGTTATATTGCAATTGACTTGACCATACGATATTGCAATACGATATAGTAAATTAGGCCATGGATTTCAGACTGAGATCGAGAGATAAAGTCAAATACACGTGTGATATCAATAAATTTACCAAAATCGAAGGCTAGTAGTTTTCATAAATCGTTTTCGGTATTAATCGTTCAATAAGGACACGTGAGTGGTTTATTGTAACGTTAATATTAGACTCGTTATAGCTTGACCATAGTATGACGAATGCATTACGAAAACTTGTCACCTTAGAAGCGGGTGGGAAATGAGTTGCATCGGAACAGGGAAATGACTTTCAAACTTACCTCGATCCACCAGTCTTCGAATCTGTTCAGCTGGCGTCATTGAACCTCGTTAGCATTTCGAATAGCAGGGAACTTTATTTTAATTAGCATGAGATTGGCCAAACACTTCGGCCTAACGGGAATGAGCAACGATGAAATGACAAGATGAGGTGCCTCCGTTGATCTCCCAAAGTGGAAGCTGAATCGGTTGTAACTCATTCAACATCCTTTTCATTCGATGTGTTCCAGATGGACCTCAAGTTCAATGTTTGACTTTTTAATAGAAAAAAGTCACTAAATTTATCGAATTAACTTCTCATTGATGTATTATTTCATCAAGATTCAATCCAAACCATGATGATATTTTCTTGTTTGGGGTTTCTGCTGCCAAAGCGTCGGCTAGTCTAACCTGACTGACTTGCCCACTTCCCTCAGTTGGTTTGGGTGGTATAATTCGGATCTATTATGACATAGCCACGAGGCTGTTGGGCTCGTTGTGTCAGTAAACACGAAGATCCCCTATGAAATAGAAAAGATCATTCATACACGTATGAATATAAATCTTAACTAATAGGGGAATTATGATGGATTACATGGGTGAACCGAAGTCTTGATAATTGTCTATACTGATTCCCTACACTCATTATTACTTGTTGGGTTAGATATTGCATCCTTAGTTAATTTAGTATAATTTTTATCACATTATCGTAGGCTAACTATAACTAAACTACTTGAGTTTGGTACTTATTTTCTAGTCCATGTGGGTTTGGCAACCTTTTATTAAAATCTACTATACTAAAACTTTACACCGTGCACTTGCGGTATAATCGCTACACATGAATATTTTGTTTAAATAAATAGCGATCAAGTTTTTGGCGCCGTTGCCTGGGACTAGTTTAAAGTAATATCAGACGATATTAGTTGACAGTGGTTTAGCCTTTTTTTTTTGTTTTCGCTTTTTTTCTTCTCTACTACTCCACTACTACCATTTTTTGGTTGGATCTTTGCAGGTTGTTATCTCTTTGTGCATGCTAAGAAATAGCAAGCCTTTACTTGAGTCATTTGACCCTGAAATTGAAAGAACTCTTCTTAGGAGACTATGAGAAGTTTGAGCAATGGGTAAAAACAATGAAGGAGGTGGTGGAAGAGATGAAAGACGGAACGAGGAGATATATATTAGAAGATCACTCATGGATTATGCCCATCCTTCGTTCCATGGATCATTGTCTAGTATTACTAGACCAAGCGTACAGGCGAACAACTTTGAAATCAAGCCTGCAATCATACAAATGATCAAGCACTCGGTGCAGTTTGGGGGATCGACCACTGATGATCCCAACACTCACATATCAAACTTCTTGGAAATCTGCGACACTTTCAAGCATAATGGCGTTATTGACGACGCCATTAGGTTACAGTTATTTCCTTTCTCTTTAAATAATATAGTTAAATCTTGGTTGCATTCATTGCCTACAGGATCAATTACCACTTGGGATGAGATGGTGCAAGCTTTCTTGTCAAAATACTTCCCACCATCAAAGACTGCTAAAATGGGAAATGACATCACTACATTTGTGCAACATGATCCTGAAACACTGTATGAAGCATGAGAGCGCTTCAAGGGTTTACTGAGGAGATGCCCACATCATGGCCTTCCCATCTGGCTGTAGGTACAAACTTTTTATAACGGTCTATTTTCTGATAACCATTCTATGATTGATACAGCATCAGAAGGTACTGTTATGAGGAAGACTCCTGATGAGGCTTATACACTGTTGGAGGAGATGACTGCTAATAGCTATCAATGGTAGTACGAGAGGAACGTGCCAAAGAGACCGATTGAGATGCATCAAGTTGATGAAGTGACAGCGATATCGGCTCAGTTGGAAGTATTGACCAAGAAAATTGACAGCTTGACAGCACCAATAATGAAAGTACAAGTCATTACCTGTGAATTGCGTCAAGGACCACATCCAAGCATGGAATGCTAGGTAGGTAACCATTTTATGCAAAATAATGAGTGTACTATTTTTTGTAGGAAACCAGCCACCACAAAACAACCCCTACCCAAATCCACATCCGAGCGATCGATCGATCGCGTCAATAGTAATCCGATTTTTTTTTAATAAAACTCAAATTCTTGTCCTTCTTCGACAGGTTTGCTCGGTTTGGTCCTTTCCTTGAAATCATTGAAAATATACCAAAAAGCGTAAAATCGTCCAGGAATCCATACAAAAACGACTATAATTTCATAGCAAAATAAGTGTAAAAATCACACTTATCAGTATCCTAACCAGTCCGAAACCATAGGCCCATCATATACTTATATATATATATATATATATATATATATAACATTTATATATACATATAAGTCGGCCCATTAATATACTTATATATATAACACTTATATACTTCATGTTTTTCCCTTTTGATTAGGACTCATCCTAATATATATATAATTCATCAAATGAATTTTATCTCCCTTTATCAATTTAATCTTTTGTGTGATCCATTAGGATTTTGCAACATTGGCAGTGACATAAAATCTTATTTTATGTCACAAGCAATAAGCGGTATCTAGCAATATCAAGGTTACTCAATTTACAAAAGTGTCATTGACTTGACATTACCTATGGCATGTGATATTATTTAACATGTAATTTAATCCATTTGTCGTAGGTGATTAGATTGAACACGAGTCATGGAATATGTCATACTCATATAGTTCAATCTTTTATTTCTTGATCCCCGAGTAGACTATATTAAACAGTTGAGCTATATATCACATATCGACTCATTTGAGCATGGCCATGCATATTTAATCTCACTCGATCAAGGGCCCAAAACAAATGTGGCTTCCCGCGTGACTGGCGTAATTACGCCTACAAAATGGCGTCTTTACGCCTAGCAAAAATCACAAAAGCCGTAGCCTTGGCGTAGCTACGCCTAAATGAGGCGTAGTTACGCCTACTCAAATTCTTCAAACTCTGAATGTCGTGGCTTAGGCGTCTTTACGCCTGAATCAGGCATAATTACGTCTGATGCTTTGCACCCTTTTATACCACAAATCATGTAATTACCTGGATTCCTGCAAAACAACACAGAACAAAACCAAAAGCATAATTCTGATCGAAAACTAGCACTAAATCATGCAAAATAAGAAGAAATATAAGTGTATAAAATACACTTATCAGTCTGTCCAGTACATAGTTCTCTAATATGTACCCATATATTGATTTGATATCTCATATCCATGACTAAAGTCATCAATCAACATATACTAGTCTCCATGTATTATTATTATCCTAGTTAGGGAAAATTTAATAATAATACATATTATTATAAAGACATTATTATATATAAAATCATAATACACAGACAATGAATATAAGATATAATAAAGAAATACCATTACTGAAATATCATAATACAATGTTTGCCAAAATCAATCATCTAATGAATGGTCTTTAGAGTATATTCCAACAAATCTCCCACTTGCACTAAAACCAATCAGGCATGTATTTAATGCCTAAAGATCTAGTATGACGATCATGCTTCTGCTATGTCAATGATTTCGTCAGAGGTTCGGAGATATTATCATCAGTTGGTACTTTGCATATTTTCACACCACCTCTCTCAACGATTTCTCGTATGAAATGAAAACGCCGAAGTATGTGTTTGGATCGCTGGTGAGATCTGGGTTCCTTAGCCAATACGTTGGCTCCATTGTTGTTACAATAGAGTTCAATCGGATCTAAAATTCTAGGCATAACCCCAAGTTCATAAATGAACTTCTTGATCCAAACGGCCTCCTTTGCTGTATATGAGACAGCAATATATTCAGCTTTAGTTGTAGAGTCAGCTATTGTCTCTAGCTTTGAACTTTTCCTGCTTACAGCACCTCCATTTAGGCAAAATACATATCCTGACTGCGATCTAAAGTCATCCTTGTCGGTCTGGAAGCTGGCATCAGTGTAACCAATTACATTGAGTTCTTATTCACCTCCATAAATCAAGAATGTATCTTTAGTTTTTCTCAAGTACTTCAGGATATTCTTGACAGTGATCCAGTGACATTCACCTGGAGCAATATGATATTTGTTCGTCATGCTTAAAGCATACGAAACATCGGGACATGGCATACATGATAGATCCAATATTTGATGCGTATGGAATCTTACTCATGCGTTGTCTCTCATCTTGAGTTGAAGGGCACTGGTCCTTCGAGAGAGATATCTCATGTGTCGTAGGCACAAATCCTTTCTAGGATTCTTGCATGCTAAACCGTTTTAGCACTTTGTCTATGTATGTACTTTGACTTATGCCAAGTAATCTTCTTGATCTATCTCTATAGATCTTAATACCTAACACATAGGTGGCTTCACCCAAGTCTTTCATAGAGAAACAATTCCCCAGCCAAATCTTTACATATTGCAAGGCAGGGATATCATTCCCAATAAGAAGTATGTCATCTACATACAACACTAGGAAAGTTATTTATGCTCCCACTTACCTTCTTGTAGACACAAGATTCATCTACGTTCTTGATGAAACCAAACTCTTTGATTGCATAATCAAAACGAAGATTCCAACTACGAGAAGCTTGCTTCAATCCATAAATGGACCGTTGTAGCTTACAAATCTGTCCACCATCCTTTGGATCACAAAACCCTCAGGTTGTGTCATGTACACATCCTCAAGTAAGTTCCCATTAAGGAAATCCGTTTTGACATCCATCTGCCAGATTTCATAATAATGAAATACAGCTATTGCAAGCAAGATCCTGATGGATTTAACCATGGTGACTGGTGAGAATGTTTCATCATAGTCAATACCATGAACTTGTTTGAAACATTTAGCAACCAATCACCCTTTAAATGTATGTATGTTACCATCCATGTCAGTTTTCTTCTTGAAAACCCATTTGCACCCTATGGGTTTCACCCCTTCAGGTGGGTCAACCAAAATCCATACTTTGTTTACATACATGGATTTCATCTCAGATCTCATGGATTGTAGCCATTTCTCAAAATCAGGGCCATTATAGCTTCTTGGTAGGTTGAAGGATCATCTTGATCAATGAGTAGTAAGTCACCTTGTTGAGTCGCAAGAAATACATATCTCTGTGGCTCCCGGTGTACTCTTACTGACCTACGTTGGGCTTGTATCTCTTGAGCAGGCATTATGTTCACAACAACTTGTGGTTCACTTTCCACAACAACTTGTGGTGACTGCTCTATTTCCATCTCAATATCATGTTCAGTGCTTTGTTGTAGTTGTTGTACTTCATCGAGTTCTATTGTTCTCCCACTGGTTCTTTTAAAAATAAATTCTCTTTCTAGAAAGACACCTGCCCGAGCAACAATAACTTTGTTCTCGGTAGGATAATAGAATAGTAACCTTTTGTTTCGTTAGGATACCCCACAAATAAACACTTATCATATTTGGGTCCAAGTTTGTTGGAAGCGTGACATCTTACTTAGGCTTCACAACCCCAAATCTTCATAAAAGACATATTGGGGAGTTTTCCAGTCCATATCTCAAATGGCATCTTTTCAACCGATTTAGATGGAACACGGTTAAATATAAATAATGTTGTTTCTAAAGCATGTCCACAAAAGGAAATCGGAAGATCTGCATGACTCGTCATTGATCGAACCATGTCCAATAAAGTTCGATTTCTCCTTTCAGATACACCATTGTATTGCGATTTATACGGAGGAGTGAGTTGTGGGACGATCCCATATTCTTTTAAATAGTCATGAAACTCATAGCTAAAGTATTCACCTACTCGATCTGATCGAAGAACTTTGATACTTTTGCCTAGCTGGTTTTGTACTTCGTTCTTGAATTCTAACTTTTCAAAAGTTTCAGATTTATGTTTCATTAGGTAAACATACACATATCTACTGAAGCCATCAGTAAACGTAATGAAGTATTGAAACCCTCATCTAGCGTATGTGCTTATTGGGCCACATACATCACTATGTATAAGACTTAACAGTTCTTTTACCCTTTCACCATGTCCCTTGAAAGGGGCTTTGGTCATCTTGCCTAATAAACAAAATTCACGTGTTTCATATGATTCAAAATCAAATGGGTCCAAAATTTCATCTTTATGAAGTTTGGATATGTGATTCTCATTTATATCCTAAGCTACAATGCCAGATATAAGTTGGATTAGAATCATTTGTTAGTAATCCTCTTAGTATTTATGCTATAGACTTGCATATCAATATTTAGAACATTGAGACAATTACTCAATTGTGCACTAGCATAAAACATATCATTTAAATAAATGGAGCAACATTTGTCATTTATCATAAATGAAAAACTCATATTGTCCAAACAAGAAATCGAAATAATCTTTCTAGTAATTGAAGGCACAAAATAACAGTCTTGTAATTCTAGAATTAAACCAGAAGGTAAAGTTAATGAATAAGTTCATATAGCTAATGCAGTAACTCTTGCTCCATTTCCCACTCTTAGGTCTTCGCTTTTAGCCAATGTTCTACTCATTTTGAGTTCCTGCACATTAACACAAATGTGAGAACCCACATCCAGTATCTAATGCCCATGATGCAGAAGTAGATAAAATGATTTCTGTAACAAAAATACCTGAAGTATAAGTCACACTTCCCTTCGTCTTTTTAAGTTCTTCCAGATAAGCCTTGCAGTTTCTCTTCCAATGGCCGGACTCATCACAATGGAAGCATTTTCCTTCCTTAGCCACTCCTTCATTTGGCTTAAGTGCAATAGCATGAGGCTTAGATTTGACAAAGGTTTTCTTGTCTTTTCTAAAACCCTTTGCTTTAGCAGCCCTTGCCCTTGTTAACCATAAGGACATTCATTGGCTTGTACTTCTTTGTGTTTTCTTCGAAAGTTCTCAACATACCAAGCAATTGTGGTAGAGTATCTCAATTTCAATCATATTGTAATTAAGAGCAAATTGACTATAGCTATCCAGCAAAGATTGCAAGATCACGTCAGTGGCCAACTCTTGGTCCAGTGGAAAACCCAATTTTTCAAGATTCTCAATGTATCCAATCATTTTGATCACATGAGCTCTAACAGGGCTTCCGTCTACCATTATGCATTGGAATAACGCTTTAGAGACGTCATTCCTCTCTTGTCTAGCTTGTTGTTGGTAAGTTGCCTCAGATATTCAATCATATTGAACGCATCAATTTCCTCATGTTGCTTCTAAAGCTCAGAGTTCATGGTTGCAAGCATGAGGCAGCCAACATCAAGAGCGTCATTTTGATGCTTCTTGTAAGCATCCCTATCGGCCCTTGCGGCCGTAGCAGGAGGTTCTTCAGCAGGTAAGGATTCCTCTAGGACATATTATTATTTCCCTTGTTTGAGACAATCCTCAGATTCCTATACCAGTTTAGGAAATCCGTCACATTCAATTTGTCATTCTCAAGGACCGATCACAGTGAAAGTGTACTAGTAACAGTGTTGGATGCCATGGATATCTACAATACAACTATGGAAAATAAATATTATGATTTTAATCATTTAATAAGGTCTTTTATTAAATGAAACTCCCACTACTTTGCTAGAATCAACAACCCTCAATAGCTTTTAGTGGGCCAAGATCCATATTTCATCTAACCTTGAGTTAGCTTTGGCTAATCACCCAAGACTCGGTTTTTTAGGTAGACAACTCTTGTCAATTACATCACATAACTCTTGGATGGTTGGGCGAACAACACTTGTTCTAATTCAACTAATGGATTATAATTCACACAATGCCTCTAGGTTCACAATCATATTGAGATAGCACTAGTTAACTCGAACCCAATTTAGAGTCACATTGATATCACTTTTATCCTATCGCGTCTTACTAAGATTGTCACGGTACTTTGCTTTGGCAAACTACACATGTTCAATCAAAGTCTTGACGAGTATTATTAATCGGAAGGTAAAATAAACGTGACATGGTTATAGCCCGAACTACAGATTTTCTCAAGCCAATGAGAAAATCAAGTGGTCAACCTAGGGCAACTTCTCCAAGCACCATAGTGGTCTCCCATTAATGGTCACCTCGCCTTGTCCTCTTGATCCACCTCCATAGATCTCCATCAACTATTGTTAAAATTATACTACATAACAATTACATGATATAGAAGAATCATCGACTTACAATCGAGGGGAGCATAGGGGAGAGGGAATACAATCAGAAAATAGAGAAAGTACGACACACATGCCGTATTAAATTTACAACCATTCACAAAAAATCCAATCTAATTGGTCAATGAACTATAACCATGCATCATGCTCAAACAATACATAAAACATGCTAACAATACATAATTTTAACTATTCAAAATCATTACTGTTGGTTGATTAATAGCGATTAAAACCAATAGGCTTAAATCGGGGAAATGATTTATGTGCCCTATGATAGCGGGGGTCAAGGGGGCGGCAGCCCCCTTGCGGGGGTCTCGCTATACAGATTTACCACTCGCTAAATCCGTACTGCAACATTACAAGCAATAACATCAACGCTTGATGGACTGTGTTATTCCTGAATCATGAAATTCCAGAACTGTAAAACAAATGTCATTGCCTATGGCCTTGCAATAACATATATACAGATTTACCACTCGCTACAAAAAATATGTATCTCATACGTATTTTTAAACAATCGCATATACCATATATATTTATAAAACTCGTATCCCATAAGCATATCTAATATGTTGTCAATTATTCATCTATATGTTAAGATCTGTTCGCATCAACATAATATGTATATCACATACATCATGTATATTAAACTCAAAACAGATAAACGTATTATCATATATCTGGCTTTGATACCACTGTAAAGAAACCGATACAAGCACGTAATGGAAATATAAAAAAAAAGTATTTGGATTTCATCGATGATCTGTACGAAGTGAAACCATATTGGTGTTAAGTGTTTATACATTTGATGCATGTTTGAAGCAGACTATCGAGCACGTACGTCCACGAGTCATGAGCAAAACGTTCACGTTTTGCCTCTCCGGTATCCACACGATCAAATAGCCTAAAAGGGTCGTTGAATTCCAAGGTGCTAGACTTGAAATAAACAAAAGGGTACTCGGCTGCTAGGGTTTAGAATGACGGTTGATTAGAGTTTTAAACCCTAGGACATGAGTCTCTATATATAGATGTAATATGATGGTTTAACTTTTAGGGTTTGTGACGGCTGGTATCCTAACCAGTCTGAAACCCTAGGCCCATCATATACTTATATATATAACATTTATATATGCATATAAATCAGCCCATTAATATACTTATATATATAACATTTATATACTTCATGTTTCCCTTTTGATTAGGACTCATCCTAATATATATATATATATATATATATATATATATATATATATATATATATATATATATATATATATATATATATATATATATATCATCAAATGAATTTTATCTCCCTTTATCAATTTAATCTTTTGTGCGACCCATTAGGATCTTGCAACATTGGCAGTGACATAAAATCTTATTTTATTTCACAAGCAAAGAGCGGTATCTAGAAACATCAAGGCTACCCAATTTACAAAAATGTCATTGACTCGACATTACCTATGGCATGTGATAATATTTAACATGTAATTTAATCCATTTGTCTTAGGTGTTTAGATTGAACACGAGTCATGGAATATGCCATAGTCGTATATTTCAATCTTTTATATCTTGATCCCCGAGTAGACTATATTAAACAAATGAGATCGATATTGCATTTTGATCTTAATGTTTGCTCGAGGACGACCAAATCTAAGTTTGGGGGAGTTGATAGGGTTGATTATTACGCGTATTTAGGCTTTGATTTGTATATATTTTCTTCTAGATTCCGTGAAGATGTTATGCTTTTTGGTATTTATTTGATTGTTTCAGGAATCTAGGTGGAATGTGGAAGAATTGAGCTACAAGAAAGAAAAAGGATCAAATCAAGCCAATAACCGAAGAATTTGAGTTCTGGCAATCTCGATCGATCGGAACAGGAGGTCGATCGATCGACAGAGACAGAAGTTTTGGCCAACATTTTATTTCAGAGCTCAATCGATCGGATAAACCTTGTCGATCGATCGACAGTGGCAGAGAGTTGGCAAGAAAATGTGAAGAAAACTCGATCGATCGGAAGCTTCAACTCGATCGATCGAGCGAGGCAGAGAAACTCATACTCGGAAGCTGAAGGCGCTCGATCGATCGAGATATATCAACCGATCGATCGAGACGGAGAATTTTCTGAAAGTAAAAGTCTTGATTTGGTTTGATTTTTGGAAACACTTCCATATCTCCCCTCCTCTATAAATAAGGAAAAGAGGCACGAAAATTGGATCCCCTATTCTGAAGATAATCTGACCTAAATATTCTTGAGCCGCCTTTCATCCTCCCGGAACAAAAGAAGGTTGAAGAATCCTTTGAAGTGCAAGGAAGGAAGCAAGAGAAGAAAGATCGTTCAACGCACGGAGTCGCTCCTACGTTAATCGTATGTCTAAAATCTAGATTAATTTGATTTTCATAATTATTTGATGTTTTTGAGGTCGAGAGACGATTAAGCATCTTATTAATTTGATTTGAATTTAATTGAGTTTATTCTATCAAGTTTAAGGAATTTTGTGTTTGAATCTTTGATTTGGTTGTGTTTGAGTGAATCAATATCTTTTGTTCATGAATTATATGCTTCATGCTATCAAAGCCTAGAAGTTTGTGAATTATAATTGAGATTGAGAGATGAAATTATAATACGCTAAAATAATTCATGTTGTATGTTTAAGATTAGATCGAGAGATTAAATCACATTCGTGGTCACTTTAAATTGAAAGATTTAAAGATCAACGGTTTTCATAGAGATTTATTCGGTATTAAATTGGAATAAGTGAACGAGAGTTACTTGTGTCAATTTGCTACTAGTTTCAATATAGCTCGAGAGAGTGTATTGATTATATTCGGAAATCCGCCACCTTAAGAGTTGATTGATAAGTAATTGTTTAACAAACAAACATTGACGATACACAATTGAACGAACATCTTGATAGATTTCTTGAGCGGAATTCCTTCGCATCTTCGAAAGGAGTTGTTTTATGTTTGAGTTTTTAATTCTTTAGTTTAATTAGTTAATTAATCATCTTATTTCGTAGGCTAAATATAATTTCGCTAATTTTATTTGGTACTTATACGTTAGTCCATGTGGGTTCGACATCCTTTCTTATATATCACTATACTAAAACTTGACACCGTGCACTTGCGATAGAATCGCTACACTGAGAAATATTGTTTAAAATAAAAGCGATCAAGTTTTTGGCGCCGCTGCCGGGGACTAATTTGTATAATATCATACGAGATTAGTTAATTGTAATTTAGCCATTAATTTTTATTTTTGTTTTATATGTTTTGTCACTTTTGACCGTCGAATTTACAACAGTCGTATTTTCTCCTTTTGGATTTATTTTTTTTACATGTAGTTATTGTTTTGGTGCATGCTAAGGAGTAGCAACCCCTCACTCGAGCCGATTGACCCAGAAATCGAGCGTATGTGTCTAAGAAGAATAAGGGAAGCTCGAGCAATGGCCCGATAACAATCGAGAAGGGGGCGCGAACAATGAAGCACTGAATCCAAGATCGATGATGGACTATGCGCAACCAGCTTTTCATGGATCATTATCAAGTATTACGAGGCCAACCATTCAAGCCAACAATTTCGAGATAAAGCCGGCTATAATACAGATGATCCAGCATTCCGTAATGTTTGGTGGAGTAGCCACTGATGACCCTAACGCTAACATCTCCAACTTCTTGGAGATTTGTGACACGTTCAAACATAATGGCGTTTCTGACGACGCCATCAGGTTAAGGTTATTTCCTTTCTCATTAAAAGATAAAGCTAAAGCTTGGTTGAACTCTTTACCTGCAGGATCAATAACAACTTGGGAGGGGATGACGCAAGCATTCTTGTCCAAATACTTTCACCCCTTCCAAAACGGCAAAGATGAGGAACGATATCACCACATCGGGCAGTACGACCCTGAAACATTATATGAGGCGTGGGATCGTTTCAAGGATTTGCTTAGGAGGATACCCACACCATGGTCTTCCTATATAGCTCCAAGTACAGACTTTTTATAACGGTTTATTTTCATCTAACCGTTCTATGATAGATGCAGCCTCAGGAGGATCCATAATGCGCAAAACACCGGAAGCAGCGTATGAACTCTTAGAAGAGATGTCTTCTAATAGCTATCAATGGCAATCGGAGAGGAATGTGCCAAAGAAACCGGCTGGAGTTCATCAAGTTGAAGACATCACTGCTCTTTTGGCACAGTTGGAAGCGCTGAACAAAAAGATAGATAGCATGAGCGTGACAGCAATGCAAGCTCAAGTTATCACTTGCGAATTATGTGGAAGCAATCATCCAAGCACCAAGTGCCAAGCAGGTAATCCATTCATACAATCTAACGAGTCCGTGAACTAGGTAGGAAACAGGCAGCCCAACAACCCATACTCCAATACTTACAACCCAGGGTGGAGAAATCATCCGAATTTGCAGTTGCCCAACCAAAACAATGTGTTGAACCCACAACAACCACCGAGATATGCACCAAAGCCGAGTATGGAGGAGCTAATGACCAAGTTCATATCATCAACTGAAACTAGGATGCAAAATCAGGAGGCATCTATAAAAACTTGGAAAGACAAGTGGGGCAACTTGCAACGTTGATTTCCGGACGAACTCAAGGTACACTACCAAGTGATACAATGATAAATCCAAAGGAGCAAGCGAATGTCATAGCATTAAGGAGTGGAAAATAGCTAAGGACACAGAATGAAGCACAAGAAAGTTGTGAAACCACGTAAGACAAGAGTAAGACTGAGGAAAAGGCAATCGAAAAAGGTAAACATTCCAACACCACACCAATCACACACACTGATAAGGTAGTAATTCCTCCCCCATTTCCCGCTGCATTAAAGAGAGCTAAAATGGATGCTGAATTTGGTAAGTTTCTTGAAGTATTTAAGAAATTGCATATTAATATACCATTTGCTGATGCTCTACCTCAAATGCCTAGTTATGCTAAATTTTTGAAGGAAATTCTCTCTAACAAGCGAAAGTTGGGTGAATACGAAACGGTAAGCTTAACAGAGAAGTGCTCAGCAATTGTACAAAACAAAATGCCTCCACAGTTAAATGACCCAGGGAGTTTTACTATACCTTGCACTATAGGATCAGTTTCATTTACTAAATCATTGTGTGATTTGGGTGATAGTATAAATTTGATGTCTTTTTCCATTTTCAGGAGGTTGGGACTGGGAGAACCGAAACCCACCAAAGTTTCACTGCAATTGGCGGATAGATCTATCACATATCCCCGAGGAATCATTGAAGACGTGTTAATCAAAGTGGACAAATTCATTTCCCAGTTGATTTTCTAGTACTAGATATGGAAGAGGACAGGGAGACACCACTGATTTTGGGCCGACCTTTCTTAGCAACGGGAAAGGCAATCATAGATGTCCAACAAGGGAAGTTGATCCTCCGTGTAGGGGAGGATCAAGTTGTGTTTAATGTCTTTAAAGCACTTAAACACCCACACGACGAGCCCATGTGTTTTAGTATTGATATTATTGATGCCCTGACTGTTGATGTATTGCAAGGTACTTACAAATAGAAATTGGAGGCATACCTTGTGGAAGCTGATAAACAACATGACAAAGAGGAAATTGAGATCTTAGCTCAATTGAACAACATCGTCCCCTACATGAAACGAGCCACTGAAAATCTTGGAGAGTTGGGAAAAAGAGACATTAAGCCTCAACGGCCATCCATTGAAGAATCACCCACGCTTGAACTAAAGCCCCTCCCATCTCATCTCAAGTATGTATTCCTTGATGCTGGAAATTCGTTACCAATCATTATCTCTTCATCTTTGACAGGTGAAAACGAGGGGAAGCTTCTTAAAGTCCTTAGGGAGCACAAGAAGGCATTTGGATGGCAGATATTAAAGGAATTAGTCCATCGGTGTGCATGCATAAAATTCTGATGGAAGAGACTTTCAAGCCTGTGGTACAACCACAACACCGTCTCAATCCAAAAATGCAAGAGGTAGTCAAAGCCGAGGTCATTAAGCTAATGGATGCAGGTATTATCTACCCTATCTCTGATAGTTCATGGGTAAGTCCTATTCAATGTGTACCAAAGAAAGGAGGCATTACTGTTGTCCCTAATGAAAACAATGAATTGATACCTACTAGAACAGTCACGGGGTGGAGAGTGTGCATTGACTATAGGAGATTAAATGAATCAACTCGTAAAGATCACTTTCCCCTTCCCTTCATTGATCAAATGGTAGAAAGATTAGCAGGTTATTATTTTTATTGCTTTCTAGATGGGTATTCAGGGTATAACCAAATCGCTGTTACACCAGAGGACCAAGAGAAAACTACTTTCACTTGCCCTTATGGTACTTTTGCCTTTAAACGAATGCCATTTGGATTATGTAATGCCCATGCCACTTTTCAAAGATGCATGGTAGCCATATTCCATGACATGATAGAAAATATTTTAGAAGTATTAATGGATGACTTCTCTGTTTTTGGATCTTCATTTGATATATGTTTATATAACTTGGATTTGGTGTTGACAAGATGCGAGGAGACAAATCTTGTATTAAATTGGGAGAAGTGTCACTTCATGGTCAAAGAAGGTATAGTCTTGGGACATAAGATATCCGAAAAGGGTATTGAAGTAGACCGAGCAAAAATCCAAGTGATACAACAATCGCCACCACCAACAACAGTGAAAGGAATCCGAAGCTTTTTGGGCCATGCAGGATTTTATCGTCGATTCATTAAGGATTTCTCAAAAATTTCTAAACTTTTATCTCACTTATTAACTGAAGATACACATTATGAATTTAATGCTGATTGTGTGCAGGCATTCGAGATTCTCAAGGAGAAACTGGAAACAACACCTGTCTTGGTAGCACCTGATTGGGAGTTACCCTTTGAACTGATGTGCGATGCGAGCGACACAACGGTAGGAGCAGTCTTAGGCCAAAGGAGGAACAAGATTTTGCGAACTATATTGCTAGTGGCATCCTCCCACAAAATCTATCTTTTTATCAAAAGAAAAAATTCTTTTCTGAGGTTAAACATCTTATGTGGGAGGAGCCCTATTTGTTCAAATTTTGTGCAGATAACATTATAAGGAGATGTATCCCCGAAAGGGACATGCAATCTATCTTGAAGCAGTGCCACGGGGGAGAGATAGGTGGGCATTTTGGCCTAACCAAAACAGCTGCTAAGGTACTTGACTATGGCTTCTATTGGCCAACGTTGTTTAAGGACGCATTCAGGTATGTCTCCACTTGTGATAGATGTCAAAGGGTCGGTAATATCTCTAGGAGAAATGAATTACCCTTAAACAATATTCTTGAATGCGAACTTTTTGATGTAAGGGGAATAGATTTTATGGGACCTTTCCCAAGCTCATGTTCAAACAAATATATACTTGTCGCAGTGGACTATGTGTCAAAGTTGGTTGAGGCGGAATCCTTACGCACAAATGATGCTCGAGTGGTTGTACAATTTTTGAAAAGAAATTTTTTTACTCGTTTTGGCACCCCTCGAGCAATTATTAGTGATGGTGGCACTCATTTTCGCAACAAACAATTTGAAAATCTTTTGAGTAAATATGGTGTCACCCACAAAGTGTCTTCACCTTATCACCCACAAACCAGCGGTCAGGTAGAAGTTTCAAACCGAGAGTTGAAACGTATTCTAGAAAAGACAGTGACTCTAAGCCGGAAGGATTGGTCATTACGCTTAGACGATGCCTTATGGGCTTATCGGACTGCTTTTAAGACACCTATTGGCACGTCACCTTATAGGTTGGTATTTGGTAAGGCATGTCACCTACCAGTTGAACTTGAGCATAAAGCATATTGGGCTATGAAATGGCTAAACTTTGATTGTCATGTTGCAGGTGAAAAACGTCTTTTACAGATCAATGAGATGGATGAATTTAGGAATCAGGCATATGAGAATGCCAAGATTTACAAAGAAAGAACCAAGAAGTGGCATGATTCTCATATACAAAAAAGGGAATTCAATGTAGGAGATAAAGTACTCTTGTTCAATTCCAGACTGCGACTCTTTCCAGGTAAACTACGTTCTCTGTGGTCTGGACCATTCACAGTCTCCAAGGTAAACCCAACTCGCGCTATTGAAATTACCGACCCCGAAAAGGGACATTTATAGTAAATGGGCAGCGGTTGAAGCACTACAACATCAATGAGAAATGCGAGATGTTAGCCTTTATCTGTTATCTTGATAACTAAGGAAACGGAGGTGAAAGTCCAGCTTGGGACTATAATCAAGAACTCTTTCTTAACCTTTTGCTTTGTTTTAGTTTATTTTGGTTTGTTTGTTTTTTTTTTTTTGTTTTTTTTTATTTTGGCGAGACTCCATGCGTGCTGTGAAGTGTTCCAGTACCACCTCCGGAGCATGATGAGGACGACGATCACTGACGATCATCGTCGAGGTATGTGCTTTGCCTTTGCATTTATTGTTTACCATACATTGAGGGCAATGCATGTACTAAGTTTGGGGGGTGTTTACTGGTTTCTGCTGTTATCTTGTGCGACTTCCTTGCATGACTAATCTAGCATGAGATTGCATGAGATTAGGTCGTTTTTGGGCATATAAAAAAATTTTCTTGAAAATAAGTTCATCATTTAGAAATAATGAATTAGACCTGCAATGGTATTACATGATGATATTAATCCCCTTCTCTACTTAAGTCTTGAAGATTTTGACTTGTTTGTGAATATCTTTAGTTGAGTTAATATTTCAAAAATTGTGGAACATATTGAGCACTTTTGGCTCATGATTGAGTGAATTGTATATTGGAACAATTTTGTTAACTATGATTTGTCTTGAGGATCTTGAAACACTTTAGAACCTAGTTGAGAGCACTTTGAGGCGAAATTTTATAGTTAGGAACTCGACATGGAAATGATTTAGGCGATTTTTGGACCGTTTGAGCCTTTCAAGCTTACCATGTTTATATCAATCTCTAGTCCCTAATTTGAGCCTAAATGATAAAAGAATGGAGTATGCTTGACATACTATTAGCCCCATTCAACATTCTTTGGCAACCTCATTATACCCACCTACTTGAGCCTAAATGGAAGATTTTTTGTCTTGACCTTAAGGGAGTATAATGATTCTCATTAGATGCACTTGAATTGCTACATCTTTGATGAGCTTATTTGTTGAAAAAATTGATGAATGAGAAAAGAAAAATATAGATAAAGCCTTGAGAAAAAAGTGAATGAATAAGACCCAAAGTGGCCAAGGCTAGGAAAAAGAAGAGAAGCTCAAAGTGTGCTAAAAATTTGAATTTTCTATGATTATACTCTCTTCTTTGTATTTCCCTATCTTTTCTTTGAAGCCAAACACCTAGGCCAAACATTACAAGCTTTAAAAGACCTATTAATCCAAGTCTAGGGAATAACTACATTAGTGGAGAAGTGTTTGAAAAGTAGGCTTATGAAGTGTTTAAAAGTAAATCTTGACTTTGAGGTTAATAGCATTTTTTTGATCCTGAAAGTATATATGAAACTCATGATTGACATGAACACACATGTACGTTCCGCTTTTGCGATATATTGCTTGGCTAAGGAGAAAACACTTCTTGTTAATTTTTGGATAGACTTATGATTGAAGTGTTAGTGGGATTTCTGAGCTTCTACGTTTGAGTTGCTAAGTTAATTCATTCAAAGTATTGATGATGAACTTTGCATTTTGATCTTAATGTTTGCTCGAGGACGACCAAATCTAAGTTTGGGGGAGTTGATAGGGTTGATTATTACGCGTATTTAGGCTTTGATTTGTATATATTTTCTTCTAGATTCCGTGAAGATGTTATGCTTTTTGGTATTTATTTGATTGTTTCAGGAATCTAGGTGGAATGTGGAAGAATTGCTACAAGAAAGAAAAAGGATCAAATCAAGCCAATAACCGAAGAATTTGAGTTCTGGCAATCTCGATCGATCGGAACAGGAGGTCGATCGATCGACAGAGACAGAAGTTTTGGCCAACATTTTATTTCAGAGCTCAATCGATCGGATAAACCTTGTCGATCGATCGACAGTGGCAGAGAGTTGGCAAGAAAATGTGAAGAAAGCTCGATCGATCGGAAGCTTCAACTCGATCGATCGAGCGAGGCAGAGAAACTCATACTCGGAAGCTGAAGGCGCTCGATCGATCGAGATATATCAACCGATCGATCGAGACGGAGAATTTTTTGAAAGTAAAAGTCTTGATTTGGTTTGATTTTTGGAAACACTTCCATATCTCCCCTCCTCTATAAATAAGGAAAAGAGGCACGAAAATTGGATCCCCTATTCTGAAGATAATCTGACCTAAATATTCTTGAGCCGCCTTTCATCCTCCCGGAACAAAAGAAGGTTGAAGAATCCTTTGAAGTGCAAGGAAGGAAGCAAGAGAAGAAAGATCGTTCAACGCACGGAGTCGCTCCTACGTTTATCGTATTTCTAAACTCTAGATTAATTTGATTTTCATAATTATTTGATGTTTTTGAGGTCGAGAGACGATTAAGCATCTTATTAATTTGATTTGAATTTAATTGAGTTTATTCTATCAAGTTTAAGGAATTTTGTGTTTGAATCTTTGATTTGGTTGTGTTTGAGTGAATCAATAACTTTTGTTCATGAATTATATGCTTCATGCTATCAAAGCCTAGAAGTTTGTGAATTATAATTGAGATCGAGAGATGAAATTATAATACGCTAAAATAATTCATGTTGTATGTTTAAGATTTAGATCGAGAGATTAAATCACATACGTGGTCACTTTAAATTGAAAGATTTAAAGATCAACGGTTTTCATAGAGATTTATTCGGTATTAAATTGGAATAAGTGAACGAGAGTTACTTGTGTCAATTTGCTACTAGTTTCAATACAGCTCGAGAGAGTGTATTGATTATATTCGGAAATCCGCCACCTTAAGAGTTGATTGATAAGTAATTGTTTTAACAAACAAACATTGACGATACACAATTGAACGAACATCTTGATAGATTTCTTGAGCGGAATTCCTTCGCATCTTCAAAGGAGTTGTTTTATGTTTGAGTTTTTAATTCTTTAGTTTAATTAGTTAATTAATCATCTTATTTCGTAGGCTAAATATAATTTCGCTAATTTTATTTGGTACTTATACGTTAGTCCCTGTGGGTTCGACATCCTTTCTTATATATCACTATACTAAAACTTGACACCGTGCACTTGCGGTAGAATAGCTACACTGAGAAATATTGTTTAAAATAAAAGCGATCACAACACTAACATGTCTCTTGTTCAAAGCATTAAAGCTAGGCTTGGAAGAGCAAAAGGAAACTGGGTGGAAGAGCTCCCTAATGTTCTATGGTGTTACTAAACTACGCCAATGATGGGAAAGAGAGAGACACATTTCAGTCCGGTCTACGGTAATGAGGCGGTACTCCTAGGCGAGATTGGCATGGAATCATTACGAGTTCACTTCTATGATGATCAGATCGATGACAGTAGAGCTGCTAATCTTGATCTCATTGAAGAAAAGAGGGAAACCGCCTCTATCATAATGGAATAATATCTCAACCGCATAACTCGAATGTATAATCGACGAGTCATTCAGAAAAGCTTCCAAGCTGGAGATCTGGTATTGAAGAATGGACAATAAGTCAAGGTAGGTAAAGCTGGATCCTCAATGGGAAAGCCCGTTCAAGATAATAGAGAACCTTAGCTCAGGAGCTTACTGCCTAGAAGATCTAGCGGGGAAGAAATTGAAGAGACCTTGGAATGCATGCTGCCTCTGCAAATATTAGTCTTAGTTTACACCTCTTTTCAATTATGTTTTAATTTTGAACAATTTTCTCCTTTATGATTTCAATGTAATTTTGAGAATTTTTTATTATTCATTGTATTCCAAATTAAAGACTAAGGGTTTACACCCCACCTTAGGAGCACGTTTACGACGAGCTCACATCGGCCTTGTTTAGACAGGCCACTAAGGTTTTACACCGACCTCAGGAGCCCACAAAGGGTTTTCATCCTACCTCTGGAGCATGTTTACGACGACCTCACATTGGCCATGTTTTCGGCAGGCTACAAAGGGTTTACACCTGATCTCAGGAGCACGTTTACGACGAGCTCACCTTGGCCATGTTTTCGGAAAGCCGAGGTCATCCTGGCCACAACAGTACTAACGTTAATATCAAGACCATGATTTTAATTGCTCTTCATGAGGTTGTTACTTAGTTAATGAGGTTATCACACGCTTAGGTCTTATCTGATTTTACTTGACCTTTATATGGTTGTTAATAGATTGGCCAAGATCTTGCATGCTTGGTTCGACCTGTTTCTACTGTACATGTTTGTTAACATATTATTCGAGCTCTTGCATGCTTGTTTCGACCTGTTTCTACTTTACACATTTGTTAACGGATTACCCAAGATCTTGCATCTTGGTTCGACCTGTTTCTAGTTTACAATGTTGTTAACAGATTGGTCGAGCTCTTGCATGCTTGGTTCGACCTGTTTCTACTTTACACATTTTTAACAGATTAGCCTAGCTCTTGCATGCTTGGTTCGACCTGTTTCTACTTTAAACGGTTGTTAACAGATTGGACAAGCTCTTGCATTCTTGGTTCGACCTGTTTCTACTTTACGCGTTTGTTAGCAGATTAGCCTAGCTCTTGCATGCTTGGTTCGACCTGTTTCTACTTTATACATTTGTTAACAGATTGGACAAGTCTTGCATGCTTGGTTAAACCTGTTTCTACTTTACATGCTTGTTAACATATTATCAGAGCTTCTACATGCTTGTTTCGTCCTGCTTTTAGTTCACAAGGTTATAATTAAATTAACCAAGCTCTTACGTGCTTTGTTCAAACAAATTTTACATGACTAGGTAATTAATAGATGATCAAACTCTTGCGTGCTTGGCTCGATCTTACAGATTATATTGGTGGATCGACAAAGCTCATTCATGGTGAATTTGCGGCGATCTGTTTTCAGTTGACCTTGACGTGGTCATTACTTGAGCAACTGTGCTGTTGCATGTGCCTAAGTTTTACCTGATTTTACTTTGTCTCTTCAACGTTATGTAATCTGCTCAAACTTGTAATAAATATAATCTCATCTGATGTGCATAATGCTTCGATTAAAATCAAAAGATGAGCTTATATATATATAAATATATATATATATATATATATATACACCAGAAAGGTACGAGCAAGTAACACGCCAAAAAGAGGGGGCCCATATCTACATGTCTGGTGGAAGAGCAGCAACAACCTTGTCCTATGTTGAGAAAGCCTGAAGGGGCATCCAGAAGGGGATAGTCCTGCTCTTTGAACTGGTTTACGCACCCCTGGAAGCCAGCTTCAATAAAGGTAAGGAGCTTCTCCCCAACATGCTCTTCGACTTTTACTTTGTCCGATGTAGCTTCCTTCTGAGCTCGGCCAAGTTTTTGCTCAACAGATTCAGCTACACCTTTGCCAACGCTAGTTCATTCCGAAGCACCCTAAGATCAGCTTCATACTTATGTTTTTTGGCCTCCAAGAGAGAACGGGCACCGGCTTCCTGAATTGGCTTTTGTTCTATCTTAGCTTTCAGTTCAGCCATTTCCTATTCGTATAGGGATTGACGTCGGTCATAGTGTTCTATATGGCCTCGTAGAGGCTAGTTTCTTTAACGGACTGTCTTCAGATCACAGTAGCTTGAGACGCGAACTCCACCATCAAAATCATAGCTTGAGGAGAAACACTTGGTGCTTTTTTTTTAATTAAAGGAAAAAAGTAAGAAAAAGCAATTGTTAAATTAATAAAAAGAAAAAAAGGGGCGGACCTTGCCCTACCTCAGCTAGGCTACTGCTGGTTCGGGTCACGGGATCAATCCAACCCATTTGGCTCATGTAAAGAGCGTCCTTGGTATTAGCTAGATCACGAGCCACAGCCAAAGCAACAGAGTTCTGTCCTTCTCAAACAAGCCAAACTCCTCCCCGGTAGGCTTCCATCACCCCTTCACGGTGCCTCTCAACACGTGCCGAGTCACTTCCCTTCTTTGTTCCTTGGGGTGGGTCCGAAGGATCAGTTCGGATCCGAACCTTGTCTCACGGGCTGAGCATCAATGATTGGTGTCCCTTCAGCTCCCCCAAGGTCTAGTTAGCTTATTTTTGCACGAGGGAACCTCTTCGGCCGCAGGTGGACTCTCAGTTGTCATATCAATGATATTGACAACCTCCTCAGTTATATTAGATGAGCGGGCTTGCTGCTGTTTTCTTCTCTGAAGAGCTTTCAGGATTAAGGAACTCATAACTTTGTCCATAAAAGAGAATAGAGGTAGGAGGTCAGGTAAACTGGGCAAAAAATATTTAGAAGTAAATTGAATTATTAAGCTTGCTTAAGGCAAATACCAGCTCCCCCATCAATGTTATGTCAGCCGGACTCAACCCGGCAAAACAGAGGAGATCCTCCACCAACAGCTTAGATGAATTGAAGCAATGATGATCGTACTTTATTTAATTAGCTTAGCTCGATTAATCCGCAAGTGTATGTTTGTCAAGTTTTAGTATAGAAAATGGAGAATAGGTTGTCGAACTCACATGGACTAACCTTAAGTATCAAATAAGACGCTTTAAACTATATGTAACCTACGATAACTACTAATGATCCAACCATTCAAATCAAAGTTAACGAGAAAAATCGACTTGAGAAGATTATCAAGACATCGGTTCACCAATGTAATCCCTATGCCCCTCGATAGAATAACCATATATCTCTAAGGGACGAGTTTTCCTCATTTATTCAATATACTATGGTCAAGCTATATCAAACCTAATATTGACGAATAAGCCACTCCCGTGTCCTTATTGAACAATTAATATTGCATTGAGATTTGTGAAAACTACTAGCCTTCGAATGTGTAATCTATTGCTATCACATGTGTATTTGATTTAATCTCTCGATCTCAATGTAAAATCCACGACACAATTTACTATGGTCAAGCTATACCAAACCTAATATTGATGAATAAACTTAGTTCATAATTAAATTGAAAAACCAAAGCTTAAACATGTCTTGCATCAAATCAAGCATGAACAAAACAAAACTAAAGTATAAAGACAAGAATAAATTCACGGCGTCGACTCCGTTCGTAGATCATAGCTTCCTCTATTGCTTCTTGCTCAATCGCCTCTTCAATTCCCTTGTTAGGTTGTTCCAAGTTGGTGAAAGATGGTAGTGGTTGAAGGTTGAGGCATGGGATGTATGATATATGGAGTTGTTGGATGATGTATATGGAATATATAAGTAGTGGAAGAAGAGTCCCTTTTAAACTCTAAAAAAGAATTATTGTAGAATTATAATTCCTTATTGGACTCGAAGTCTTGAAAATGAAATATTTTTTTCGTTGCTTGAATTTTGACATGGCGCAATCGATCGGGCATATCCTCATGATCGACCGGCCACTGAATTTCTTCCAACTCATTATTTTGATCATTTTGACGTGTTAGCACATTTGGGTCTTTTTCCTCTTTCATCGTTATTTTCTTCATTTCCTCGCGCTATTTTTTTTATTTTCTCGCACTTCTACGTAAATTTGTGAAACATGCAAAATCATGCTAAAACACGTAATATTGTTCAAGAATCATTATAAATAATAACGAGAAACATAGAAATATAAGCGCAACTAAGTGACCCCCAATAGCTTTCATTACATCTAAGTATAGGGTGCTCTTTTTGAAATTTTGGGTGGTAAGGGTAGAACTGGAAGATAGTCTACGTAGTCAGTACAAAGCAATGGCTGAGGAGGTTTAACAAAAAAGAATTAGTTTTTTCAAATATTTTATCTTACTAGGATATCCCCCGATAAACGCACACCTAGGTCTGCTAGTCACATAACAAGGTCCCTCATCAGATCTT
The DNA here is from genome assembly GCA_907163345.1 of Haberlea rhodopensis. NCBI lineage: Eukaryota > Viridiplantae > Streptophyta > Magnoliopsida > Lamiales > Gesneriaceae > Haberlea > Haberlea rhodopensis. Next base: position 4,800,083 of record CAJQUN010000007.1, read on the forward strand.
TTGATTTGGAGAAAGTATGAGAGGGTGAAGTTATCATGAGCTAACCCAAACGCCCTAAAAATAATTACCAGACTTCACAAAATACGATAAGAGTTTGGGGAAAATTGGCTGAGGTTAAGTTGCTAACATGTGCTGAGCTCTTGGAAGAATTCATGTAAAGGAAAACGTAGGCCCCCCTCTAATTGCCCCCGATAAAAGGCATAATAACCTTCAAGATGTCGATTCAGTCATTGGGATGTGGAGGGGGGGATCAAAAATTCATAATCAGAAGGAGCTTGCTGAGCTGGCGGATATGGGCTGTTGGAATCGAAGGGGGGGGGGGTGAATGAGATTCCTTGGCTACTTTAACTTTTTAAAATGAGTTTGAAAAATAAAAGAGTTTGCGCTTGTGGAAGGCTTAAGTCAATCGATAAATAAATAAAATAAAGAAGTAATAAATAAATCAACGCCAAGGAAATAAAGCGGTAAATGACAAGGATATTTGTTATAGAAGTTCGGCGATGAATCGCCTACGTCTCATATTCCCGGTTAGATAACCTCCAACCGAGGTTCTACTAGAACGAAAAAGATCTTGGCCTTGAGGGCTCCAAGTTAGCCACAACACACTCTTCCCAAGTACACAAAGCTCTTCACGAGCACAACACTCTTCACGAGTACACAAAGCTCTTCACGAGCTACCAACACTCTTCACGAGTAGTCTTGGCCTTAAGGGCTCCAAGGATAGCCACAACACTTGCACCAACTTTACTTGTTGATGACTTTACAATTTCCAACTTGCTTTGGTGTTGGAGGACCTTACAATAACTCAACAAACACCTTCACGGTGTACCAACATGAAGAACACAAGACTCTAACAAAAAAGAATGAATTACAAACTCAAATACAACAACAATGTATGAAGATTGCAAAGCTATTTAAAATTTGAATGAGCAAAGCTTTGTAGAAGTTTGTAGGCTTGTTTCTTATCTTCAAAATGCTCCAAAGCATCAATATTTATAGTGTAGGAGGCCCCCTAAGCTCCTACTAGCCGTTGCTACACAAAAGGCTGAAATCATTCTTCGATCGCCTCAGCCATCGCCTCAGGCGATCACCATTGCCGCGCCCCAACGGTCAGCAAAAATCACGCATCGCCTCAGGCGATCTAAAACAAAATCCAATGCCGTAGCCTCAGCTTCTCAAAATAGTTCATCGCCTTAGGCGAAGTCTTCATCGCCTCAGGCGTTCCATGCATCGCCTCAGGCGATCATGCCATCGCCTCGGGCGAACTCCCCCTGCGCGCGAGCCTCGGCGTCGCCTCTATCGATGTGCGTGGCGATGCCTCGCCTGGCTGCCATCGCCTGGGGCGATCCAGTCCACATTTTGCACATTCGATTTTCTTCATTTAATCAACTTTCTAATCAATTAATCTGCACACTAAGTAGACACATTAGTATAACAAACACAAGTTTTGTTGATCATCAAAACTCAAAAATAAACCGGAGATAAATTAAAGCATTAAACACAATCATGCGTTTAAGGCTCAACATGGGCCTCATCCGAATCATCTAGAGCGGGAACGTACAATTCGTACCAAGGATAATTGCCAGATGGGACTCGATCCGGGCTGGGGGCTTGTCTCGTCGATCTGAAGTTGGTTCCACGCTGAAGTCTCAGTTTCCTGGGTATGCCCGGCTCGGACGGTCTCCTTAGGCATCACAACCCCTTCAGGATAAGAAAGAACTGTACTGATCTACCCCTCTAAGTGCATCTTCAGTCAATGGGGAAGGAAATAATTTATCTTGGGAAAAATGCATTTTGAATTTTCCAGCCTTTGGATTCCCGCCTAAACCATCAATGTATAAAAGAGCTTTGCTCATATCGTAACCATGTCAGTTAGGTGCACAAAAGCTTATGGTCTTCAACATCAGATCGATTGGGAAGGGGGACTATGATTGTAAGGACCCTATTTCCTTAAGTGCGGATTAAAGGCATAATTAGAGCTAACATAAATTATCAGAGTAAAATGATCGTGTTGAGACTATGAGCTTTAAGAATTACATGCCAAAAAATAAGGACTATCAATGGATTAGTTACATTCCCAATCTCAAATGAATGTATTGACTATAGCTTTACGCTACTCCTAGAGTAGACACTATAGAAAGCAATCCCGTCCTTCAATTCCCAAAAGTATTCTTGACAAGCTCACTGCCTCAACCCGCCTTAGCCCCTTCATATCATGCCAAAAGTGTACCTACAAGGACAACCCCCAAACATGAGCAATAATATAATTCATATTCAACACAATATGAATATAAGGCGTGTTGGGTTTTGGAAACCAAAATAATATTGGTTTTGATGTTAACAAAACTTGTTATTGTGTTGCTAACATATTTTATCAAGTGTGCAGTTCATAGATCATAATTAAGAGCTTGATGAATTACAAAGAAGTAGCTTGAAAATATCAAGCTGGACCAAGACTGAAATTCTGGCAGAGCGGATTGTTTCGATCATATCTCATAGCTCGGATATCGAAATGGTGTGATTCCAAAGAGATTGAACAGCCAACTCAAAATACTAAAAGTCATATTTTACAACAGATCGGCTAGTTCAAATGTTATCATGGAGAAAAGACGCCTGCAAGATCGAGCTGAACCGCGAAGAAACAGCAAGCTGTTTCAGCAAGCAACTGTCAGTCTGGTGGCCATAACTCTCAGCTCGTTTATCGGAACGGAACGATTCAGTATGGGTTCGAAAGATAAGACAAATATCTACAAGTCATATGTGGAAGTGAAAGACTGAATCGGACGTTAAGATGGCCAAAAAGCTTCTGCAAGTCACGCCATGTGACGCCTGTAAGATCGAGCTGTTACAGCAAAGTCCCTGTCAGTCTGGTGGGCATAACTCTTAGCTCGCTTATCGGAACGGAACGATTCAGTATAGGTTGGAAAGATAAGACAAAGATCTACAAGTAATATTTGGAAGTATAAGACTGAATCGGAAGTTAAGATGGCCAAAAAGCTTCTGCAAGTCATGCTATGTGCTGCTGCATCCAGCAAACAGACAGCAGGAGCATCGCCTCGTATTTCGAGCATAACTCTTTCATACGAACTCGAAATCAAGCGATTCTTGATTCCGTGGAAAGCTAAGAGAAAGGGCTACAACTTTCATGTAGATCAATTTGCCCAGAAATCAAAGAATCAAGAGTTACAAGCAACAGATCAAAGAGCAAGTTTATCAATCTGTTTTTGTATCAAGCTGATTGTCCAAACTGATCCGGACCAGACTGATCTGCCCGTGCTGATCCGGACCAGACTGATCTGCCCGTGCTGATCTGCCAGACTGAGCTGCCCATGCTGATCCGGCCAGACTGATCTGCCCAAGCTGATCCGGCCAATCCGGTCCGAAATACAAACAGCCCAGAAACCAGAATATGACCGTTGCAAGCTCGGGAATGGTGCATAACCTTTTCCAACGGGCATATTCTTGTGTCTAACGTATATATCATTACTTGGGGCTATATATACATGATTTGGAAGCTCAATAACAGCTGATTGAAGATCAATCCAAGCCTTCCAAAGCAAACCCACTTGGGATTCAATTGGGGAACTTCAAAGACAAAAGTTGCTAAATGAAGAGCACTCCTCAAACCTTTGGCACCTCTTACCTTGCTATATCAGATTCATTATGGAATCATTTGTGCCTTTGTATTCACTCTATTCATTGTATTTGTGAGCTAAAATAGAAGAGTGAATACCATTGTAACGGTTGATGATTTATCACAAACGATGAGAGGTCTTTGTATGTGAGACATTAAAGAACATACATAGTTGAGTTGTTAGGAGTTCTAGTTGGATGGGGCATTCCCAACTGGATCGGGTTTGTACAACGGGATTGTATAAATCAAAGTCTTCTAGTGGAATCCTTCCATGAGGTGGAAGAAGGGGAGACGTAGAAGGATTACACCACCTTCGAACTTCCATAAACAAATGCTTGTTTATTTACTTTAATTGCATATCTTTAAAAAGTCTTTCAAATAAGTAATCGGTTTAGAGCGGGTTATGTCGAGTGTCTTCCGCTCGATTTTGTAATCGAACTCGATATAATCTCTCGGTGCATTAATTCAAGAACACGAGCTATTGAAGCTCAAGTTGGTTGAACTCGGGTGTGGAATGGCAACCCACCCCCGGAATCGATCCTGACAAGTGGTATCAGAGCGGGTTGTTCTTGGAAAGCATTTGAACCGATTTTTGTAGCGGATATCTTTTAAAATCATTTTCAAAATTTTTCATGAGCATGAAATATTTTCATAGCATATTTTTTCAAAACTTGGTGTATGAAAATTTTTAGCATAAAAATCAATTTCATTGCATTCATTTTGCACGAAAAATTATTTTAAAATCTATTTTAAAGGTTTAATTTTCGTTCAAATTGTTCTAAACTCATTTTAAGTTTAAAATTTTTATTTTGAGATTTTATCTAACAATTTCGAAGCATTTTAGTTTTTCTGGCAGCTTGCAGCGACTTTGGGAAAATTGGCATAACTTCTTGCTCGGATGTCCAAATGACGAACTGTTTTTTTGCGTTGCAAACTAGACTCATAGAGGATCGTAACGGTATAGGTCTTGCAGCCTAATTCTTCACGAGGAGATGCAGTTTATTCTGCAAAATTGACTCATGTGATGCCACCGCTGAAATATGAAATGGACATTGTTGAGTTTTGTCAAGAAATTCAAATTTGTTGCCAAGTATGCTACATGCATCTTCAAAAGAGGTTATTTTTGCTCAAAAATTAATGTGCATTGCATTTTTTTTAATTTGTTTTAGCCTACCCCATTTGCCCCTCATTTGCTTAAATTTTCAAACATTTTAAATTTAAGGGGGAGAGTTTAATCTCAATCCTTGAGGGGGAGTAAATTTTATTTGTCTTCCTTTTTGATTCACACAAAAAGGGGGAGAAATATGTTGTTTAAAAAATATGATTTTTCTTGTTATGCAACATTGTGCTTTAATGTTCATATTTTTATTCAAGTTTTGTGATCATCAAAAAGGGGGAGATTGTTGGGTTTTGGAAACCCGAATAATCTTGGTTTTGATGTTAACAAAACTTGTTATTGTGTTGCTAACATATTTTATCAAGTGTGCAGTTCATAGATCATAATTAAGAGCTTGATGAATTACAAAGAAGTAGCTTGAAAATATCAAGCTGGACCAAGACTGAAATTCTGGCAGAGCGGATTGTTTCGATAATATCTCATAGCTCGGATATCGAAATGGTGTGATTCCAAAGAGATTGAACAGCCAACTCAAAATACTAAAAGTCATATTTCACAACAGATCGGCTAGTTCAAATGTTATCAAGGAGAAAAGACGCCTGCAAGATCGAGCTGAACCGCGAAGAAACAGCAAGCTGTTTCAGCAAGCAACTGTCAGTCTGGTGGCCATAACTCTCAGCTCGCTTATCGGAATGGAACGATTCAGTATGGGTTGGAAATATAAGACAAATATCTACAAGTCATCTGTGGAAGTGAAAGACTGAATCGGACGTTAAGATGGCCAAACAGCTTCTGCAAGTCACGCCATGTGACGCCTGTAAGATCGAGCTGTTACAGCAAAGTCCCTGTCAGTCTGGTGGGCATAACTCTTAGCTCGCTTATTGGAACGGAACGATTCAGTATGGGTTGGAAAGCTAAGACAAAGATCTACAAGTAATCGTTGGAAGTAAAAGACTGAATAGGACGTTAAGATGGCCAAAAGGCTTCTGCAAGTCATGCTATGTGCTGCTGCATCCAGCAAACAGACAGCAGGAGTATCGCCTCGTATTTCGAGCATAACTCTTTCATACGAACTTGAAATCGAGCGATTCTTGATTCCGTGGAAAGCTAAGAGAAAGGGCTACACCTTTCATGTAGATCACTTTGCCCAGAAATCAAAGAATCAAGAGTTACAAGCAACAGATCAAAGAGCAAGTTTATCAATCTGTTTTTGTATCAAGCTGATTGTCCAAACTGATCCGGACCAGACTGATCTGCCCGTGCTGATCCGGACCAGACTGATCTGCCCGTGATGATCTGCCAGACTGAGCTGCCCATGCTGATCCGGCCAGACTGATCTGCCCAAGCTGATCCGGCCAATCCGGTCCGAAATACAAACAGCCCAGAAACCAGAATATGACCGTTGCAAGCTCAGGAATGGTGCATAACCTTTTCCAACGGGCATATTCTTGTGTCTAACGTATATATCATTACTTGGGGCTATATATACATGATTTGGAAGCTAAATAACAGTTGATTGAAGATCAATCCAAGCCTTCCAAAGCAAACCCACTTGGGATTCAATTGGGGAACTTCAAAGACAAAAGTTGCTAAATGAAGAGCACTCCTCAAACCTTTGGCACCTCTTACCTTGTTATATCAGATTCATTATGGAATCATTTGTGCCTTTGTATTCACTCTATTCATTGTATTTGTGAGCTAAAATAGAAGAGTGAATACCATTGTAACGGTTGATGATTTATCACAAACGATGAGAGGTCTTTGTATGTGAGACATTAAAGAACATACATAGTTGAGTTGCTAGGAGTTCTAGTTGGATGGGGCATTCCCAACTGGATCGGGTTTGTACAACGGGATTGTATAAATCAAAGTCTTCTAGCGGAATCCTTCCATGAGGTGGAAGAATGGGAGACGTAGAAGGATTACACCACCTTCGAACTTCCATAAACAAATGCTTGTTTATTTACTTTAATTGCATATCTTTAAAAAGTCTTTCAAATAAGTAATCGGTTTAGAGCGGGTTATGTCGAGTGTCTTCCGCTCGATTTTGTAATCGAACTCGATATAATCTCTCGGTGCATTAATTCAAGAACACGAGCTATTGAAGCTCAAGTTGGTTGAACTCGGGTGTGGAATGGCAACCCACCCCCGGAATCGAGCCTGACAAGGCGTAAATGCATAAACCACAATAAAACACTTCCTGTTTTTCCCATGCATTTTAAACGCTTCCAGTTTGGTTGTCCCTGTACCATAACTCATGAGTATAATCAATAGATTATTTAATGGTCTACACATGTCATGACATAATACCATCTCATCAACACCAAGTACCAATCACCAATCCCTAGTCTGTCCATCACAATGTATTTTAATGCCCCTCGCTTATTTACATATAGGCGGCATAGAATAACCTCGCTTCAATGGACATGCGGCGCTCCCACCCCTCGCTTCACATTGAGCGGCAAATATTCTTTCCTCGCCCTATATGATAACCACGCTCAAATGTGACATGCGGCGCTCCCACCCCTCGCTTCACATTTAGCGGCAACAAATCAAATAGCGACAAGCATTAAAATCATCAAGGGATGACCACGACTCATGGGATGTGCACCAATAATCATCATATGCATATACAATCATCATGCATAATTCAACATGTATTTGCATCCACAATGCATAATTCCACATATACTCGCATCCACAATGCATAAACAATGAGTATATTAGATACATGTACCGTTGGGTGCCCGTACGTCTTCTACGTACCTTTCCAAAAGTGGAATTGATATGGCTTCACTTCCTTGGTTGCGTTGCTACCTGGGATGGTTCTACACAATCACACAACCCCATATTAGAAGCCAAATAATAGTCGAATACCAAAAATTCGCCAAAAGAATCATTTGCCAAAATTTCACTGCTGGCGATCGATCGCTTTGCTGAGGCGATCGATCGCCTCACTTTTTGCTTTGCGGCGATCGATCGCGCCAAACATGGCGATCGATCGCCTTCTCCATGAATTGGACACTGCCTCTCGGCGATCGGTCGCCTCATTTCAGGCGATCGATCGCCTACTCTGTGATTTTGGTACTGCCCATCGGCGATCGGTCGCCTCATTTCATGCGGTCGATCGCCTCGCACAGACTCGCGATTTTCCACCATTAATGCACCCAAAACCATTCCAAACCATACCAAAACTTAACCAACGAACCCACAACAAAAATAACATCATAAACCTCCAAAATACACCTCAAAACAAACATAAATCCAACCCTCAACCAAACAACACCAACCCACAACAAACCCATTTCAAAATCATTTCAAAACCATTTCAAAACTAAACCAAACACTATAAAAATGACATGGAGGCATCCATACCTCTTGGGGACCTCAAATCTCCCAATAAACTTCACAAATCAACTTTTTGGAAGGATTCCTCTCCACCCTTATGCACAAAAACGAAAATGGAAGAGGGAAAAGGGTTTTGGAGGAGAATTTGGGAAAGTAAAGTGATGGGTGGTGAGGGGTTGGGGTATAAAGGGGTTGGGTTTTATTAAAATGCATTCCACAATCACATGGTGTATAAAACACCCCAACATGATATTTTTAAAAGCATTAATCCAAAATGCACCAAAATACCAATTAAACTCATGATTTCCAATTAATTGCTAACAATGGCAAATAAATCATGTTAATAACAATTTTCCCAACATGCACATCATGCACCCTGGAATGCTCTCCCGGGTCACTCTATCATGTGACTAAGCATTTCAATATGATAATTAATTCCATCCCATAATTAATTACCACCATAATTAATCACACAAACACAATTAATGCCCAAATTGCAATTAATCATTTCGGGGATATCACAATGATACCGCTTGAGAGTAAGAGCCACCAGAGCCAACCTCTGTGACCGATCTATGTTTTTCATTGCGACTCCACCTTTACGTCCGAACTCTCGTTTTTTTTGTTCCGGCCTCATTTGCCGACCTGTTTTAGCTCAGCTTTATGTCACCTTTCTATCCGCCTCAGCGGCCTGTTTTGGTCGGCCTTTCTATCCGCCTCAGCGGCCTGTTTTGGTCGGCCTCAGCAGGCGACCTCTTGTCATGGTAACACTTCGCCTATAAATACCAGGTTGGATCGTTACTTTTATTCATTTATAGACTCTTGTTTACACTACAACATATATCTCATCATTCTCTCGTCTGACTTGATCGTCGGAGGGGACACAGAAAATCCTTTCGATCCATTCTCATGTTTAGTCGGAGGGGACACAGAAAATCCTTTCGATCCATTCTCATGTTTATTTCGTGTTTTTAGGTTATTTGAGATGATATATTTTTGCCAATATTGTTTAAAGTCGTTGAATTTGGTGATATAATAACTCATCGCCAGACGTTTAGCTCGATCCACCCCTATTCAACTAAAATAATCCAAATCATTGTTCAAAATTATGGTTTAGCATAAAAGTTCCCGTGAATAATTCCAGCATACGACATCTCTTACCATTTCTTGTGGAATTTTGTTCATTTTCCAACTCGCTTTCTATTCACCTGACACCCAACACCTCTTTTTTCAGTTGTTTTCTTTCGCTTTTTCCGCTGATTTCATATTCCTGTTTCTGTCGCGACAGGCATCAATCCCGTTTCTCCCCCTTTTCTTCTATCCTAGATCAGGTCTGCTGTGGAGGAAGCTGTAAGTTTGATTAGATATGAACTAGTTCTTGAGTATACCAAATTGAAATTTGTCATAATTGTTGGGAGCTATTTCTACTGCGTATTGATGAGAATTCAGTTACCCTTATAGTTTCCCAAACATTTTCGAAATGATTTCAAAAACTCTTTTGTTTTGGGTTTAGTTGTATTGATATTTAGATGGCATATCATGTTGCAAAAAGATTGCTTTGGATTTTTTTGGTGGGTCTTGAATTAAGTGTTTGTATTTAAAAGAATCAATGGTTTTATTTCAATCATATGATAATTGGTAGGAAGTGTTATTTCTTGATTTGTCTAGATCTGCTTTCTGCTATCAAGTTATGAAATTCAACTACCCCTTTCCCTATTTTTACTACATTCGGCTTTTAAAATAGTTTCCGAATTCCCTGCTTTTTGTTGGGTTTTAACTTTATTAGTATTCAAATGGCAATTTCAGATTGCATGAAGTTTACTCTTCGGGATTTGTTTTTGGGTCATGTATGATGCTTGTTTTTGGTGGGACAATTGATGTATTCTAATGCTATGGATTCATAAAATTGGGCTTGTAGAACTGGAATTGATGAAGTGTCTTCTTTTAAAGTCTTACAGAAGTATTTATAATTCCCAATTACAAAGTTTCAAGCCATTGACGCCTAAGCTGCCTCTTCTTTTTTCATGACTTTATAGTTTGTTGGACTTTGTGAATCTTTAGGATCGATAATTTCTTGTTACACATTTTATGATTGAAAATATGCTGATGAATTGAAGAGACTATTTGCAAAGGGAAAATCTTTCGCTGTGATTTGATGATGACATGATCTGATAAGTAGGAATGACCTTCACACCTCGCAAATAATCATTTTTTTCTATTCTTTGACAGATTGTGCTACATTTTTTGAGAAGTTTTTTCTGATTTAGCCTCCAAGCCTAGGCTGCAATGAAGAAGGCTTTTGATCAAACTGTTCGTGACATGTAAGGATTTCCTTTTTAACAATAATTTCTTTCCAAATATGAATTTTTCGTTATGCATTTAATATTTTGGCTGCACTCATATGGATTCTTCAGAGTTGTTATTTGATAAGTATTGATTAGAATGAATTTGCAGCGCCCATGGATGAGTCTGGTTCAACTTTTTTGTGTTGCTCTGCTTTGGGTTTTATTTATGTTTTGCATAGATTGGTGCCAATGGTATGATCTTATATCCTGCTTTGATTTACATATGAACTTATGAATGTTTTGATGGCTTGCAGTAAGAGAGAGGTTAATAAGAAAGTTCTTAAAGTCCCTTCAACTGAACAAAAGGTGATTGTCTCTCCCTTTTAATTGGTATATTTTTCTTTACGTGTTGATATTATCGTTGGGTACAATGATGTGCTATACCCAGGGGCAGGAAATCACAAGATAGTGGTAGAATGAACCATATCTTCTTTTTCTTTAGAGCTTACTTGGTTATGCCTGTCTTATGCATCTTATAAGATTTTAGAATTTATAAGATGTTTTAATAATTTATAACATCTTAAATCTAATTTTAAAATTAACCTCTTAAAGCTTTTGGATAAAGAAACTTGTCACTAAAAAATCGGAAAATAAGAGAATCAAATCAAATAAGTGGGGGAGAGAAAAAATAGGGAGAGAATGTATTTGAAAACAATTCGGGATATAACAATTTGGGATATAAGTGCAACTATTGCAGATTTGTGGTTATTTTAATTATTTAGAATAGAGTTTATATGATCGTAAGTTGGTATTGTCTTACTTTTTTAAAAATATTTTATAGGCCTTGATAGGTTATTTAAATATTGTAAGATTTTTTTAAAAACAATTACCCAACGGCTGAAGGCTTTTTAAAAGTTTTGAAGCATATAATATGCTTTATACGACTTATGAAGTTGAGCCAAAAGGCTTTTAAGCAGTGTTAGGTTTTTGTTTTCAGGTTCTAGATGCAACAAGCAATGAACCATGGGGTCCTCATGGATCGCTTCTAGCTGATATTGCACAGGCGACAAGAAACTAGTGAGTCTAAAAATGAATGCCTTGTAGTGTACTTCGCAATGCTATTTTGGAAGTGCTCATTTTTAAAATTTCTACCAGTCATGAGTATCAGATGATCATGGGGATCATATGGAAACGAATTAACGATACTGGAAAAAATTGGCGGCATGTCTACAAGGTTTGTATATATATATATATATATACATCTTATCTCTTTTGCATGTTTCTGTAAAATAATATCCTATATAAGGAATCGGGCATATTATTTACACTCTCTTGCATTGGGGTGTACTCCATATTTTGGTTAATGTAATTGTTAAGGTTATTTCTGTTATGTTTTGACCACGCAAATGACAGTTTCCTGTTGTTTTGTCCAGGGTTTAACTGTTTTGGAGTACTTGGTAGCCCATGGGTCAGAGCGTGTCATAGATGAGATCAGAGAGCATGCGTATCAAATATCAGTTAGTTTCTTCGTCATCCCTTTTTCTTTAGATGTTCTTTCAAAGCAGATTTTCTGCTGGAGTTTGAAATATTTTCTTTTTCTGGTAGACATTGTCCGATTTTCAATATATTGATTCTACTGGGAGAGACCAGGGAAACAATATAAGAAAGAAATCTCAGAGTATCGTGGCTCTCGTAAATGACAAGGAACGAATACAAGAAGTTCGCCAAAAGGCTGCTGCAAACAGAGACAAGTAAGTGTTTTGAAAGTTTTGTGATTGCATGTCATTTGTTTGCTATTACTTTGGTTCATAACTATTATTGTGCCTGATTTGCTTCGTTTGTGATCTTTTTAATATTTAGTTTTTTGAAGTTAGATCTTGATTTGCTGCAATTATGTTTGAAATCTGCCTTTGTCATACTTTTTTCCAAATGTTAAAACTTTCGTGAATGCACATTCTTGTGCATCCTCAGCAGTGTCTTCTCTTCCATCTGGCCTTTCCGAGGCGGTTGCACGAGCCAATGTTGTCAATAAGCTTCTTCATCGGTGACATATGTAGTCTTGGGTTCCCCTGGGCGAGTGAAGTAGATTCTGCCCGAAAACAGGAAGATTTAGTCTTGCTCAGATTCACATCTTTTTTTATCATAATGCCCGGAATAGACCCCTCTACTAGGGGGTGCCGCCTTCTATGGGCTCTTCAGTAAGAAGTCCAGTTCCTGTATCTCTATATCTTTCGGCTAAGGTCCTTCTTAGCTAGGTGAGCGGGAGCATCAGTCTTCTCCCACCAGGATAAAGGTGTTATCAGTGTCATCTTGGGTTCGATCAGTGGCAGCTGGGGGGCGGGAAAAATAGTACCGATCCACTTTTTCCGCCTATGCGTCTCGTCCAAGGGTGAGTCTAGTGTTCCGCCCTTGCTGGTCATTGTGAAAGAGATATGTATCACCAATTGCTTCATCCATTGAATTGATGAGCCACGCCATAACCATGGAGTTTTGAACATCCCATTGGAGAGCCGTGGGATCGGTAGACGGTGGTTGTGGAATGGCATCTAGATAGCCAAACTTTCTTTTCCACGGATCACAAGTTGGACAGAACGGGACCATTGAATAAATTTTTTCCAGTTTAACTTGTGATTTGTAATTTGGAGAGATGTAGAATCAAACACGACAGTGGGCGACAGTGTGGACACCGAGGATGAAATATTGGAGGAGTCCGATGATTCATAACCACCGGCGTTCCCCGAAAAAACCATTTAACTATGAAAAGAATCTGGGTTTGTATTTATTGTTTGTAGCAAATTGATTGCAGCGATGTGTGAAAAAAAAATCGCGATGATAACTGGGACAGAATCGCGATGAGTATGAATTGGAATCCCTAAAAAAAAAACGCGATAGCACAAAGGCTGTATCGATCGGTGTGTATGAGAGATTCTGGTTGACCAAAGAAAAGCGGAACAATGTTTGAGAATTTGATCGATTAACCTGTCTCTGATGCCATAAAAGCTTTAACTATAATAGAGAATTACAGCAACTCAATGTTTTTATTCATATGCTGTTAATTAAAAAATACAATCAATGTTCTAATATTTATAAAAGATAAAAGCAACCTATACCTAAAAAGATAAGATTACAATCAAATCTCTCATCTAATCAAATCTTTAATCTTGAATTTAAACTTCTAACCGCCAAATCAAAAAAATTGGATGCTATCATATAGCTTTGTATCGGCTAAGTTCATGAGTTGGAGATAAGCGGACTCGAACCGCTGACATCCGCCGCACTAGATATAGACTTATCAATAAATACTTATCTCTGTCTTGGATTTGAGAAGGAAAATCCACGAAATTCTAGTGCAATAATCAACAAACAAAACGAACCAATGAGATTCAAACACATTCAAAACATTTGAGGGCCCCAGATATCACTATGAATTAGATAATATGGAGAAGAACTTATTTTATTATTGATTGGAAATGGTACACACTTGTGCTTAGCAAACTCACACCACAATGAATGTGCTTATGTTCTAACCCTTTGAACAAAGATGGAAACATAACCTTCAAAATTCCGAAAAATGGATGTCCTAATCTAAAATATTGAAGCAAACATTATTCTTATTTGATGAAGTGAAAACGGACGAGGAAGTTTTATTGTTGCAAGTTTCCTCCATCTTTTGGAATTTTGAAGGTTTTGTTTCTATCTTTGTTCAAAGGATTAGAAAATAAGCACATTCATTATGACGTGTGCGAGTTTGCTAGGCACAAGTGTGTACCCTTTCCAACCAATAATAAAAGAAGTTCTTTTCCATTTTATCTACTTCATAGTGATATCGGGGGGCCTCTAATGTTTTGAATGTCATCGGTTCGTTTTGGTTGTTGATGAATTCAAATGAAGGGTAAAAGAACATTACAGTTCATATCATATGTGAGTTTTGGAATATATATCAGGTTCCTGGACAATTTGGCACATGAAGCACATTTTTTAGTGTAAGCAATTCGCTGACATAGATATCACCAATTTCAGCCACCATAGTGAAAGAACCATCGGTCATATCTATTTTTCGGCAACTAGAACATGGTGTGTAAGTTGTGAACTTAAGTGAGGAGTGTGTCATATGATCAGTAGCTCTGGAGTCTATATCCCATGTATTTTTAATAGCTTTATCTGAGACCTGTCTTTATCAATAAAATTTCTTAGAATTGTTGCATCCTATGGATTTATCATTTCAACAGCTCGATAATGATTGAGTTCATGCCTTAAGTTCTGCAATTAATTTGCATAGTGACATATTTTTTTCCTTGTTTGATTGCTCCCACCTTGTTCTTTATTTCATAAACATGGGTTGTGTCTCTAGCCTTTGAATAGGTCCACCGGATTGAGTACCTTATGGCTTTGGAGAGGTTAAGAACATGACGGTATCACTTGTCCTTGGTTCCATTGAATCCCACAGCCATGGCATAACCACGAAATCAGTTTCATACCACGCCAAAATGCCCTTTTCTCCAGCCTTCGGTCAACTGCCCAGAAGATGAATGAGTCTTCCCTTTCCTTTCAAGCAGGTATGCACAAATTGAGACCATTTTTGGTAGTTTTTCCCATCCAGTCGATAATTTGCCCTAATGTTCTGTAAATATCCTAGAGTTTTCGGACTTGGCTGAATTTTGAGAAACTTCAGAGGCTGACATCATCAATTATTAGGTAAGAGACGAAAAAACGAAGCAAGAGACAAATTGTGCAGAGTTGTGATAAAAAAGGACCGAAATGGGATAAAAAAAATCGCACCAATTTTGCTATTGGAGAAATAAAGTCGATGGCCAGTCTAGAAAAACAAGAACTATGGCCAGACAGTCAAGACACGGTTTCAGTCTGAATTCCGATCTTGATAGATGTATTTCCTTTGCATAAATTGCAGTTACAACAGTTACATTCCTATCATTCAAGCCCTTAAAGGGTTGGAGAGCCTAAATGTTCAGGGGTTGGGGGTGATTTGTTTTTAAGGAAAAACTGAAATTGTTAAAAAAAAGTTGAAGTATGGAATAAGGAGATTTTTCGGATGGTTAAGATCCAAGAATGGGATGATATTGCAGAACAAAGAGAGCTTTCGATAAGGGAGACAAAATTGTGTCGGGAAGAGGTGATTAAGATACTTCAACAGATACAGATGTGAGACACACTTCTTTATTAGAAGGCAAGAATAAAATGGATTAAGGAAGGGGATGTGATGTGAACTCGAGCTTCTTTCACAGGAAGGAAAATGACATAGTACAAGATGTCAAGAATGGGGTTAAGGACTACTATGCAAATCATTTTATCAGCAAGTTTGGGATAGACCAAGGCTTCAAGGGATCAGGTTTGAACAAATTACTCATGATTTTAACGGCGGGGAGTAGCTGGAAAGTATCCTGGGTCAAGTGGGCAGATGTTTGCAAAGCGAAGGAGAATGGTGGTATTGGGGTGAGGAATTTGGATTTTTTTAATAAAGCTCTTTTGGGGAACTTGGGTTGGGAGATAATCAGAGGGTCGGATAAATTATGGATCAAGGTACTACAATCAAATTATGGGAACTTGACAGGGGGAAATTTATCAGTGGGTAGTACGGGGAGAGGTAGTAGCTTTCAATTGTCGTGGTGGAGAGAGATTCAGAAATTGGTCTTACAAGATACTCCAGAGTGGTTCTCAGGAGGTTTGTCCAGAAGAGTGGGAATGGTAATAATACTAAATTTTGAAGAGATATTTGGGTGGTAGGGGAGAGTTTGGAGTGTAAATTCCCAAGATTAGCAATCACTAGCAAATGGCAGGGATATTATGATGGGTAATATGGGAGTATGGGTTGAGGGTTTTTGGTCTTGGAAGTGGGATTGGAGAAGAGAGCTTTTTGAGTGGGAAAACGAGATTTTTCTGGTTTTATTAACTTTTATTGGCAGTATTACATTAGCTCAGGACAAGGAGGACTTGTGGGAGTGGCAATATGACTCCACAAAATCTTTCTCCGCTCGATCGGCTTACAACTTAATTCATGAGGCAGAAGCGCTTCCGGAGGGTGATATTCGCTCGACTTTTGAAATTATTTGGGACATGTGGGCCCTATAAGGTTGCAGTGTTAGCATGTAGATTAATCAGAGATAGAATTCCTATCTTATGAGAACTTGCGGATCAGGAATATTAGGACACGACCAATTACCGATCTTTGTGCTTTGTGTCAGTTAGAGGAAGAAATGACAAAACAACTTTCTTCTATTGTACGATTTATCACACTTTGTGGATGGGATGCTATTCATGGATGGATATTCAAGTGGTCACTCATAATGATGCAGTCAGTCATATTATTCAACACAGAGGATTGTGGAGCCACAGAAAAGGAAGAAAGGAATGGCTAACGATATGGCTAGCAGTGATATGGACGTTTTGGTTAGACATGAATAGAAATATTTTTCAGAGAACCACAAATGTGTGGAAAAGAACCTTTTAGATTTAGTGAATTATAGAAGTTAGCTATGGATTAAGAGCAGAATTAGATTGTAGATTGATGTAGGGAGCTGAATGTTGCTTATTAGCTTCCTAATGTTAGGTGTCTTTTATTTTTGGTTAATCTTGTGATTTTGGAACTTTTGGGTACTACTTGGTACTCTTTTTTTATATTTATATTAGGGCTAGATATATGATTCTAAATAAAGTAGCAGCCCTAAATCTTCGAAAGGACGGATTTAAGGGGGAGTGAGCGGTGACTCTTCTTGGTGGAAAGATTTAATGTGCAATACTTTATTTGATTCCTCGGGTTGGTTAAAAGGGGGTCTTAGTAGGAAATTGGGTAAGGGGCTTCAGACTAAATTCTAGAAAGACATTTGGGTTGGGGAGAGATCATTACAGGATAAGTATCCAAGATTAGCTGCTATTGCTAGAGACAGAAACATTTTAGTAGGTAACATAGGGATATGGGAAGAGGGTTCTTGGGTTTGGAGATGGGATTGGATAAGGGATTGTTTGATTGGGAGCAGAATATTTTAAATAACTTGGTTTCTTCTCTTAGCAGGATTCAGTTGGTGCAGGCCCAGGAAGATGTTTGGCTTCAGTGTGGTCTGCCTATAGCATTCTACAAGTGGATTGCCTTGAAGATGCCGATTTGAAAGATACTTTTTCGACAATTTGGAAAAGTTTTGCGCCATCAAAAATTGCAGTCTTTATATGGAGGACAATCAAGGATCGCATACCAACGAGACAGAATCTAAGGAAAAGAAATATCTTATCAGGATAAGGTGGAGATTTATGTATTTTATGCCAGGAAGAGGTAGAGTCAACCCAAATCTTTTGTTCACTTGCCCAGATTCTCATAAGCTATGGATGAAATGCTACGACTGGCTCGGTTTCAAGGTGGCGATGCATAAAGATACGGTGTCAAATTATCCAACATAAGGGTCTTTGGAAAGAACGGAATGGAAGAAAAGGATGGTTGACTGTATGGAGGAATGAACCTTTCATCTGCCTTAAGGCTTTCTAGACTATTTTCGTAGCTGTTTGTACCAACTTTTTAGTACTTTTGTACTGATTTTTTAGTACCTCTGGTACTTAATTATATATAATAATCATTTTGCCTGATCAAAAAAAATATGTAGCCCTAAATTACACTACTGCCTAATTATTCAGATTGTTGACTGGCTGAGTGATTTGAGTGCTTGATTCATGTGACTCAGATTGTTGAGTGACTGAGTGATTGAGTGCTTGATTAGTCCGTGTGAGCTCTGTCGATTGTGGTGCGTGATTGGGGTGACTGTGTGATTGTAGTGCTTGATTTGGTGACTGGACTGACAAATTATATCGAACCTCTTTCTATGACCATGTGAGAAGAGTGTAAAATTCTTGTATATTTCTTTCAATAGTTTATACATGTATTTATACACTTACAAGGCAAGAGTCCTAGAATCAGAAAATACTATAATTTTGGGGTTCTAACTGTAAAAATTCCTAATCTATGGTAATGAAATATACAAGCTATCAATTCAAAATTCAAATAATTAGTCTAGTATCTTTATTTGATTTTATCATAATCTCCAACATTTCTCTATTGTTCTATTGTCTTACTTTATGAATAATATATTTATTCCTTTTTGAAAGTATAACATGCTTGGCAATTAGCAAACCAGAGAGATTTTATCTTGGACATATTTTGGTACATTTTTAAATGAGTGTTTCTATAGGTACCGCAATTCATCAATGGGTAATATAAATCAATCTGGTTCTTACTCAAGCTCAGGAGGATATGGAGATAGAAACGACGATGATCGCTATGAAAGTCGATATGGATACAGAGAAGACGACCGTAGTGTATATGGGGGAGAGAGAGATTTTCGGTATGGCGATGATAGAGATGCTAATTATGGAGGTTCATATGGTCGTGAAGGGGACATACATGGTAAGGATTACGAGGATCGCTATAATCGAGACGACTTTAGGGATGATGACTATCGAGGAAGTGGACAAAAGATTGACGAATATGCTTATGGGTCAAGAAGTAGAAGTGCTGATCCAGGCAGGGACCGTTCTTACGAAGATGATGGCCATTATTCTTCCCGGTTTGTTTATTTTATGTTTCCGAAAGCCAATTCAAATTATATGGTATATTTTTTAGAAATGTGTTTACTTTCCAGAATACAATATGGCCATTTGTATTACATTATGGAAAAGTTGTGATGACTAATGTGTGTGGTGAATTGTCAGGAAGTGTCATCACTAACTGGGAAACTACACAATGGTCCAGCATTGGAAAGCATTGCTTCAAGTTTGATGTTTTAGCATTATAAAATTTATAAAAGAACATGATTCTACCTGCCTGCATAGCTATAGCCTCAGTACGAAACCATCACAAAATTGTGCAGCAACTTCTATTTAGAGTCCCCAAAAGGAAAAAAAATTCACAACCATCTTAACAAAAATATTATTAACGTATTTGTTGATCTAGTTAACTGTGTGGGATCTTTCACCATCTTAAAACTCTCAAGGTTTTTCTCTTGTGTTCTATACCATTAGATATAATAATGGTTGTAGTGTTTTAGCAAAGAAACAAAGAGAAATCTTAAAATAATGAAGCTTTTGAAGCATTTCCCATCATGTTTTGTAGAATTCCGGAGTAATTTTTTACTTTGTGGATTCAATTTATTTACTATGTCAACACCGTAGTTTCAGGGTCGAGTTTGAAGTGGTTAATATTTCAATCTTCTATGAGAAGGATGGCTTTTAAACTGGTTTTACTGAAATTTGAGGAGGCTAAATGCCAGTTTTCTCCACGCTATCCTAAAATGATATTTAGTTAATATAAGTCTGTCTGACATATTTTGAATTATATTACTCTTAACCGTGTTCCATTGTTAAAATTTTATTGCACCATTTTGGTTAAACTACTATAATTTCATTTAGAAGGTTCTAAATTTTTCTATAATGCAGAGGAAGTGGTGCCAAAGCTGATGATCAATCTCAAGATGGAAGGTACTTTAAATGTGCTTGTTTAGAGTATCGTTCCTGTGCTTAGCCTTTTGAACAAATATAAGTCAAATTTACGTAATTGTTTAATTATCACATAGTACTAGGGGGAAGAGGCTTGACCATAAATATTCTGAGCAAACCCTCAGTGTTCCCCCTAGTTATGTGGAGGCCGCTAATGAGGAAGCCACTAATGCTACACGCATTCCAACTAATAGAGTAAGGTAACATCTATAAGGCTTGTCTCTATCACCCGTCTTCCATTTGAATGTTTCTGAATTGGCTTAGTCTTCAGTACTAACTTCTCATTGGCAGGGATTGGGAAAATTCGTTGGCGTCTGCCCCTAGAGCATCCTCTCCTCCTATAGTGGCTAGCCTCAGCCGTGCAGCAACTGCATCTGCCCCATCCCAGGCCCCTGCTTCACCACCCACTCTTGCTGCGCGAGCTATCGCTCCGGATAGTGACAAAGAGGTGGATGGCTTCGATGAATTTGATCCACGCAGTTCATTTTCTGGTAAGTAACTTGAATCCCAGGAATTGTTTGTAGTTTGTTCATTTTTGTGCCTTGGGATTTTTGATACTTTGTTCACACTAGTGCGTTGATGCTCTGCATGCACGAGTGCTGAAAGAGGCAATGCCTTTACCATTTTGAACCATAATCTACATTTGTTTACCTTGCAACATTTGCAAATCAATCACCTCGATGATTATAATCTGCTGTAATAAGTTAGAATTAGAGACTGAATGAATGTACCTATTGTCCATTGATCTACTCTTTTTAAAAAATAAAATAAAAATCGAATATAAAATTAGCATATCCAATGCACAATATTGGAGATCATTTAAAATTATTAGTTCTTTGAGTTTTATAAACCATCAACAGTTTCCAAGTTGGAGAGCTAATTACAGGCTTGAAGGCAATAATATACGTTATGCTATGTAAATTTAAGAAATTTGGAAGCAGAGTTTTCTGATATGAAACTATAATTTGTTGGGTTATTTTTCCGCTTTATACTATTTCGTATGAATTTTTCTTTGTTTCCGATGAAGTGCAATATCTATGGCAAAGGAAGGGAATATTTATCACGTGATATATTATCGGTTCAGATGCTTCGCATCCTTGATTGAAGTAATATATGTTCATGTATTGCTATGTAGATTTATAATCAACATTGAGTTGAGTGTTTTATGGAACACTCTACTCCTCCTGACTAATCACTCCGGTGTAAAATTTTTGAGTTTCATTTAAGCACATCTTTGATACTTTTTTGTAAGCTACTTTACAAGTGAATGCTGTGGGAAATGAGGGCTTTCAATGCTGAAGTCATAGTAGCATGGACCAGAACTTGGTCGAGCTAAGTTATCATTCTATTGTGGTGGGGGTATTAATTGTCGGTCTTTTCACTAAAATCATATAACATGTTTGAACATAATTCTCACTGTGGTTTCAGGTAGAATTTATTTTCCGTTGTTGAGTTATTAATGCTGTACTCTACCAGATATTATAGCACTAATTTATTTAAATGTTTCTGTAGCTGCCCCAACTAGTTCAACTGTTATTGCTTCTGCAACTTCTGTTGATACGAAACTGGATTTACTAGCTTCTTTGTCTGATTCGTTTTCATCTTCAAATTCATTGGCTCTTGTACCTGTTACTCAATCTACCATGAGCCCTGAAGCAAATGCTGGGGGAACCTTCACTTCAGAAGCCACATTTGCTGCCATGCCATCAGCATCTTCTATCGGTGATCAGGTAGTTTATAGTATTTTCATAGAATGATAACATTTGTTATTCCCTTCTAATTTTCTATATTTACTATCATGGGAAAGGGTGGTTTTTTATTTATTAAAGAAGATTTTTTGGCCTTGGAAGATGACGGACCTGAATTCTTTGACCGCTTAGTTTGTTTTTCCTTGTATTTTAGTTGCAACCCTAAAAAAAATCATAGCGGCAACGATCTTTTCTTCATTCAATAAAGTTTGATGTTAAAATTTTAATGCGAAAGCATAAGATGGTTATTCTAGTGTTCCTCGTTCAACTCTTTTTATAAGAATGAAAAGTGTAGAAAGGAAGGACATTCATGGTACCCAAATGCCCCAACTAAAATCTATATCTCTACGGCTTTACCCGTAAGCCAATATCCACGCATTCATCTTTAAAATTTTATTTTATCGTAAATTGAACCTTATTATTCGTTGTTAATTCAAATCTGATGAAGTACAACATTTACGGTTTGCACCCTTTGTCCACAAATGGTCTCCATCCCTTTCTTTATAGCTTTCGTTCCATTATATAGGGAGAGGATTACATGGTTCTTGATTTAGCTCCACAAATCTGTCTAAACATCTACATATTAGAAGCAAATTAACAGCGAAATTTCTGCCCTAACTATCGGCTAATTACAATCAATATTCCAGTTTTGACATATCCTAAGTAAATATCTTATCAAAAACTGATGTCGACATCGAGAAAGAGCTTTAGTGAAGATGTCGGCATTTGAATGTTCAGAAGCAATGAGGAAGTGGAATCACATGCTTGGTAAATGTTTATCGTATGGAATGACAGTCGACTTCGATATGTTTTGTACGCTCATGAAAAATAGGATTAGCAACAATCTAAATAGCACTTGTATTATCATGGAGAGCATTGGAATGAAGATGGGGAAATCCAAGTTCACCCAATAACCCACGGAGCCATGTGATCTCAGAGCAAGCGGAAGACATAGCACGGCGTTCAGTGGAAGACTTGGAAACTCTGTCTTACTTCTTACTTTTCCAAGAAATAAGTGCAGTGCCAAGGAACATGCACCAACCAATGACAGAACGACGAGTGTCTGCACAACCAGCCCAATCAGCATAACTTTAACCTACCAACTGTAAGGACGAGTCTTTAGGAAAGAACAACCCACGTCATGTGGTCCCTTTTTGATATCGTATAATACGACTAATAGTAGAAAGATAAAGATGTCGAGGAGCCTACATGAATTGACTAACCTGCTGCACGACAAAGGAAATGTCCAGGCGGTAATCATCAAATAGTTCAAGCTTCCAACAAGCCATCGATACAAAGATAGATTGTACAAAAACTCTCCTTCGTCACGAGAATGTTTGGCATTCACCTCCAAGGGTGAATGAACAGAGTTGCCCGATTGACCAAAGAAATCATGTCTTGTGTGTATTTGTTCTGATGTAACAATATGCCATTCATGTGAACTTCCAAGGCCAAGAAAGTGATGCAAGAGACCAAGATCCTTCATATGAAATGCTCTTGTAACTGTTGAATCAAGATAGCATCGGAGCCAGTAATCAAAATGTCATCTACATATACCAAAAGCATCATTATCTTGATATAAGTCTTGCGAAGAACAAGAGATGAATCAAATCGGCTCCGAACAAATTGAAAGTTAAGCTAAGTGGATCGAAATTTATCAAATCATGCCCGTGGAGCTTGTTTTACCTGTACAGAGACCGGCGAAGTTGATAGACTTCCAACAATGGAGTGTAATAAACAGGCCAGGAGGTGGTGACATAAAAATTTCTTCCTTTAGGTCGCCATTTAGAAATGCATTTTCACATTCATCTCTACTTGAGTGGCCATCATTGTGAAACGGCAAACAAAAATGGCATGGTTACAGGAGTTTATCCATCGCGTATAGGCTTTTAAGGGCATCATGGCATAACCGTCGAGGTAAAGTCGGGACCTAAAAGATCGATGGAACAATAGATAGACAAGTAAATTCTTATGAATTCCAAGGTACTCCTATACTTCAATTTAATTATTTATTGAATTAGAACTTTCTACCACTATGTTAATACACTATGTTAATATAGAGATTGTTTTCAAATGATATTTTATCGAATTAAGACACTCATCTTGATAAAATAATTTGAACCGCTTATTCTAAAAGTAGGCATTTTCCTTCTTTTATCTAATGCTGAATCGATGACCTAGGCCTTAATGTATAAGTAAGAAAAATCTTTTGGATTTGAATTGAAGTGCTAATATAGTCCGGATTGTAGTCATCTTGGCAACTGGGCAAATTTTTCATCATAATCGATGCCATAATCTTTGCTATATTCTCAAGAGCAAAGAGGCGAGCTTTATATTTGTCGATTGACACATTGGATCGAAGCTTAACTGAGTACACACACTTATAGCCAATTGGTTTGATGCCAGAAGGACAAGGCATAATATCTCAAGCGTGATTATTATGTAGGGCATGAATCTCTTCCTGCATTTGCCATCCCCCAACATTCTTGGGAGGCAGCATGAGCATAAGAATGACGAATGGAAACAATATCCAAAGTTGAGTTAAGCGAGGTATGAGGAAATCCATACTGATCAGGAAAGTATGGCCCGAGTGAAGCGTCGAAGTATAGGTCATCACATAGATCAGGTGGTGGGTCAGTGTCGGCAACGGGCGGAGGAGTACGTCGATGATATACCAAAAAGCACTCAATAGAAGAAGACATACTATCTAAAGTGGGAAGAAAACAGTAGAAGATTTGGAAACTACTGGAGATTGAAAAAATATCGATGTACAAAGAAAACTGTTGAAGATTTTCAAAGATTTGAAGAATATTATAGAAGATAATGTGTTGAATGTTTCCTTATAAAGAATGTCTTAGAATAGGAAATGATTGTGAGAATAAATCAGGGATTTATTTCCTAGTATAGAAAACTGATGTAGTGTATAAATTGTACAGTTTTTCATTATGAATGATAAGTAAGTATTATCAAAATCATCTTGCCCCATGGTATCAGAGCCACCAATCCAATCCTAGGTGGTTCTGCAACTTTGTGATTTTGCCCATTCTCGCTCGTAATCGGAATGGCATCAGAATCTTCCGCTGTTACTTCAACTCAAACCTCATCCTCCCATCCTTCCTATGAAAACCATTCGCTCCAAATCACTCAACACAAGTTGAACGGTTTGAATTTTCGTGAATGGTTCCAATCTGTAATCCTTGTTATTCGGGGTGTAAGGAATCCAACATGCAAAAAACGCAGCGGAATAAAAAATTTGGATTCCAAACCGAGGACCTATACGGGTGTTCATATCGGGTGTCAAGAGTTATACCTTTGACGCGTGTTTGGGCAGAATCCACGAAGCAGCACGTCCTCGAGTCAGGAGCAAAGCTTTTGCAACTTTGCCTCTACGGTATCCACACGATCAAATCGAAGGGATGTCGACGTTATCGAGTTGCTAAACTCGATAACTCAACTAAAGAAAAGGTGACGAAGAGACGAACCCTGTTGCACTGATGGCTGCGCCTCCTTCAAAAAGTCTGCTAGGTTTTTAGTCTTATGTTAATTCTAAATCAACGTCTGATCTCTCAAAAACCTAATGCTCATATATATATAGGCGGCTATCATAATCAGGCTTAGTTTTTCTCAAAAAACTTTAAGCCCATTACCCGTATATATATGTATATATATGTGTGTGTGTGTCTAATATATATATATGTTCGGCCCATTCAATAATATCATATATTATTATTTTATGATTAAGACTCTTCCTAATCAACTTAATTCATCCAATGAATTATATTTCCCTATATCGATTTAATCTATTGTGCGACCCGTTAGGATCTTGCAACGTTGACAGTGATATAAAATCTTATTTTATGTCACAAGCAAAGAGCGGTATCTAGCAACACATCAAGGCTACCCAAGTTACAAGAATGTCATTGACTCGACATAACCTATGGCCTGTGATAATATTCACCATGTAACTTAATCCCTTTGTCCTATGTGTTTAGATTAAACACGAGTCACGGAATAATCATACTCATATAGTGCAATCTGTTATTTCTTGATCCTCAAGTTGACTAGAATAAACGAATAAGCTCGATATCACATTTCGACTCATTCGAGCATGACCATGCATTTTAGTCTCACTTGATCAAGGGCCGAAACACTTCTCCTGTTATATAGGAGGGGCAAATCCTACCTTGAGCACTCAACATCCCTCTACATAATTCGTGGTGTATCCAATGATTGTCTTTATAGTTTACCCTGTTACAGGTAACGTTTGACAATATCAAGATACACGACTCCTTATGTTGGGATCTCTGGTGATCTCAAGTCGTAAGGATTACATACATTATTATATTGCTTATGACATTCTGTTGAAGATTTGGATAAGATTATTATAAGATCTTATAATATGGTAGTTAGGATTAGCTAATATGTTTTTCAAATTCTGAACTAGAGATAAGGTAGTAGATAAGAATAAACTTCTTTAAATACTTTGTAACTCTGATTTTAGAGAATTCAATAAATGAGAAACACTTCATTCTCAATCCCTGTTTTCTCCTAAAACTACATGGCATCAGAGCCATCATAACTCATGACAAAATACGTCATGACTTCTCAACCCGATGCTAAGAGGGTTGGGTCCGGTTGCTCCGATGCCCATCACACCTATCATCGCCGACCCTTCTCTTCCTCTCACCTCCCACAAATTACAAAGTAAACGGCCAAAACTACCTTCAATGGTCTCAATCCATCAAAATGTTTATCTGTGGCAAAGGAAAGGAAGATCTGCTCTCTGATGCTTCGAAATGGCCAGATTCTTCAGATCCCAAATTTCGTCCATGGAATTCTGAAAACAACATGGTCATGTCCTGGCTTATCTCCTCCATGCTACCAGACATCGGCGAGAATTTCCTTCTATATCCTACGGCGAATGAGATCTGGATTGCTGTCCGCGATTTATACTCTTCAATGGACAATAATTCTGAATTATTTGCCATTGAATGCATTCTACAGACTCTCAAACAAGAGGACTCTTCTGTTACCTCTTATTTTACAACCCTCACCCATTGGCAACACTTGGATTTATTTGATGTCCAGAAATGGCACTGTCCAGAAGATCATAAACTTTACAGTGCCATTGTAGAAAATCATGCTCGGTCCTTCTGTGGCTCCCATTACCGAGTGTTCTGCCCTTAAATCATCATCTCTTCATAACGAGGGCAATGGATCTTTATATCATCCACATACCACGTTTAATCGCAACAAACCAGGCCGACCATGGTGTGAACACTGCAAAAGGAACACTCACAATCTTGACAACTGCTGGAAGCTTCATGGGAAACCAACAGATTGGAAGCCTGCTCGAGAGAGGAGGGCCCATGCGGCTGTCACTGAGAATTCCACCACTCTAGAACAACAACCATTCACTACAGCCCAATTGGAATTACTCCGAAGAATAGTTGAGTCCGAAAAATTCAACCAACCCCTCATCTCTTATTGACTCTGGTAACATGTCTCAGCAAGGTACACCATATGCCCTGCTATCACAAAATACTTTATCCAACTCTTGGATTGTTGACTCGGGTGCTTCCGATCACATGGCTGGTAATTTGACATTATTTAAATCCTTCATCCCTTGTAAACAATCTCATTCTGTTCGAATAGACAATGGGGCGTGCTCTAAAGTGGCTGGATATGGCTCCATTGATTTAACAGCAAATATCATCTTGGACTCTGCCCTATTTGTCCCAGATCTTCACTGTAATTTACTGTCAGTAAGCAAACTTACTAAGGATTTCTTGTGCTTGGCTAAATTCCTTAAGGGTTCTTGTATTTTTCAGGAGTTGGCATCGGGGAAGACGATTGGCAGTACTGAGCTGTGTGATGGGCTGCATCTCCTCAGACAGAATGTTTTACCGAGAAATTCACCAGTCCACTCTTTCCCCACCCTCTCGTTTTCATCTTTTTTCATAGATAGTGATATACTTTTGTGGCACTATCGGCTAGGACATCCCAATTTTGTGTATTTAGCAAAACTTTTCCCATCGTTGTTTGGCAATAATATTTCTAATTCCATTAAGTGTGACATTTGTCAATTATTTAAACACACGCGTACAACGTTTAAACCACATCAATATAAACCATACATTCCCTTCTCCCTCATACACAGTGATATCTGGGGCCCCTCTAACATCAAGAATGTTACCTGGGCACGTTGGTTTCTATTATTTGTGGATGATCATACAAGATTATCTTGGGTGTACCTAATGAAAGATAAATCTGGAACTTCCTATCTTTTTCAACAATTCCACAAGATGATCCAACCACCCAATTCTCTTGTCAAATCCAAGTTTTGCGTACAGATAGAGCCTGTGACTACTTTAATTCAATTTTAGGCACATATCTGGATACACAGGGTATTGTGCACCAAAGCTCATGAGTCGATACTCCTCAACAAAATGGAGTATCCGAACGAAAAAATCGTCACCTCCTCGAAGTTGCCCGCTCTCTCCTTTTCACCTCCTACGTTCCCAAGTTCTATTGGGGTGATGCCATCCTCACGGCCACTTATCTCATCAATCGTATGCCTTCTCGTGTACTCAATTACCAAACTCCACTACAAACACTTTTCGATATTTACCCTACTACACACCTCACTCATCAAATTCCTCTTAAAGTCTTCGGTTGTACTTCTTTCGTCCACATACACCCCCACAACCGAGGCAAACTTAACCCTCGTTCAGTCAAGTGCATATTCCTTGGCTACACACCCAACCAAAAAGGTTACAAGTGTTGCTCTCCCCTTACAAAAAAATTCTACACCTCTATGGATGTATGTTTTTTCGAAAATGAATCATACTATCCAGCTTCTTCACTTTAGGGGGAGTTGAACCATAGTAGTGAAGCTCAGAATCCTTTCCCATCTTTCACACTAGACGAACCAGCTTCCACTATCACGGAAAAACCTACTGAACCCGAACCCGAAACACCTTCTGATCCACCTTTGACACCATATATCAGTAGATACCCATTAAATCCAATTCGACCTCTTCAGGTTTTTTCTCGAAAGGAACAGCCTCGCCAAAGGAACATACAAGAACCAACACCAGCTCTATCTGACAGTGACATCTCCCCGTTGCCGAATTCAGAAAATACCACTCAAGGTATGAAGGATATTGATGGATATTCACCTGAAATTGAAATTGATGATAGGCCCATTGCCTTAAGAAAAGGAGTGAGAACATGTACTCAACATCCGATATGTAATTTTATCTCACTTGACCGTTTTACTCCATATCGTGCATTTTCTCTCACTTAGACCAGGTCCAGGTGCCATCTACTGTTCAAGAGGCTCTTAGTGATCCAAAATGGAAAGTGGCTGTCCTTGATGAAATAAAAGCTCTTGAAAAGAACAATACCTGGCAGATTACTGATCTCCCATCAGAGAAAAAGGCAGTTGGGTGCAAATGGATTTTCACTATTAAACATAAGTCTGATTTAAACATAGAAAGGTTTAAAGCACGACTTGTGGCCAAGGGATACACACAATCATATGGTATTGACTATCAAGAGACATTTGCTCCAGTAGCCAGACTTAATACAGTTCGAGTTCTATTATCTGTAGCTGCAAATCTGGACTGGCCTTTATATCAACTGGGTGTCAAAAATGCATTCCTTAATGGAGATTTAGAAGAGGAAGTATATATGGATATCCCACCTGGCTTTGAATCAAAAGAAACATACAAAAAGGTATGTAGATTGAGGAAATCACTTTATGGGCTCAAACAATCACCGAGGGCCTGGTTTCATCGATTCACCAATGTTTTAAAGAAGGATGGCTATGCCCAATGTCAATCTGACCATACCTTATTTGTAAAACATTATGAGGGAAACAAGATCAGAATTCTCATTGTATATGTAGATGATATTGTTCTTACAGGAAACTATGAAGAAGAAATCAGTCATGTAAAGTCCCTACTCTCAACTGAATTTGAAATGAAAGATCTTGGACACCTCAGGTATTTTTTAGGAATGGAGGTAGCAAGATCATCTCTTGGTATCTCAATCTCACAACGAAAGTATGTCTTAGATCTATTGAAGGAAACCGGCATGTTAGGATGCAAGCGAGTGGATACTCCTATGGATCCAAACATCAAGATAGGAATGAAAAATGATAGTCCTCCAGTTGACAAATATCAAAGACTTGTTGGAAAGCTCATTTATCTATCCATACGCGACCAGATCTTGGATTTGTGGTCAGCGTAATAAGTCAGTTCATGAATAACCCAACTGAGGAACATATGGATCCTGTATATCGAGTATTACGATACTTAAAACGGACTCCAGGGAAGGGACTTCTCTTCAGAAAAATCTCAAACAGAGGAATTAAAGCTTACAGTGATGCTGACTGGGCTGGATCTCCTACAGATAGACGCTCAACCTCTGGGTACTGTACATTTGTGTGGGGAAATTTGGTGACTTGGAGGAGCAAGAAGCAATCAGTACTTGCTCGTAGTAGTGCTGAGGCGGAACTTAGAGCATCAGCCCATGGGATTTGTGAAGGGATATGGTTAAAAAGACTACTTGAAGAACTAAAGCTAGAAGAACATCAAGCGATAGATCTCATGTGTGACAATCAGGCTGCCATCAGTATATCAAAGAATCCTGTCCATCACGATCGGACCAAGCATATAGAAGTGGACCGACATTTCATTAGTGAAAAAAATTGAGAAGGGAATAGTGGACATCAGATATGTTCCAACTCAATTGCAAATTGCAGACATCTTGACTAAAGCCCTTTTCAAGGCCCACGTTGAAGAACTAAGTCACAAACTGGGCATGATTAAACCTGTATGACCCAGTTTCAGGGGGAGTGTTGAAGATTTGGATAAGATTATTATAAGATCTTCTTGTAATCTGGTAGTTAGGATTAGCTAATATGTTTTTCGAATTCTGAACTAGAGATAAGGTAGTAGATAATAAGAATAAATATCTTTAAATACTTTGTAACTCTGATTTTAGAGAATCCAATAAATGAGAAACACTTCATTCTCAATCCTTGTTTTCTCCTAAAACTACACATTCATATAACTATCCATGTAGCATTCTCATGGTGGGTCTGTCCAGTACATTGTTCTCTAACATGCACCCATGTGTTGATTTGATATCTCATATCCATGAACAATTCATCAATCAATGCATACTAGTCTCAATGCATTATCATTATCCTTATTCATGATAATACTTGACTAGGTACAATCTTTAAGGATAATACAATATTATTCTAATGACATTAAATATATATATATTCATATTACACAGACATTTGTATAATATATAATAATGCATTGCCTTTAATAAAATCATATTACATTGTATGCCAAAATCAATCATCTAATGAGTTGTCTTAGGGCATATCCCAACAAATCTCCCACTTGCACTAAGACCAATCAAACATGTACTTAATGCCTAAAGATCTAGTATGACGATCATGCTTCTGCTGTGACAGAGGTTTCGTCAGTGGGTCAGATACATTATCTTCAGTTGGTACTTTGCATATTTTCACATCTCCTCTTTCAACGATTTCTCGAATGAAATGAAAGCGCCGAAGTATGTGTTTGGATCGCTGGTGAGATCTGGGTTCCTTAGGCAATGCGATGGCTCCATTGTTGTCACAATAGAGTTCAATCGGATCTAGTATGCTAGGCATAACCCCAAGCTCAGAAATGAACTTCTTGATCCAAACGGCTTCCTTTGCTGCATCTGAGGCAGCAATATACTCAGCTTCAGTTGTAGAATCGGCTACTGTGTCTTGCTTTGAACTCTTCCAGCTCACAGCACTTCCATTTAGGCAAAACACATCCTGATTGCGATCGGAAATCATCATTGTCGGTTTGAAAGCTTGCATCAGTGTAACCTATGACATTGAGCTCTTCCTCACCTCCATAAATCAAGAATGTATCCTTAATTCTTCTCAAGTACTTCAGGATATCCTTGACAGCGATCCATTGACATTCACCTGGATCAACTTGATATCTGCTCGTCATGCTCAAAGCATACGAGACATCGGGACGAGTACATATCATGGCATACATGATAGATCCAATAGCTGATGCATATGGAATCTTACTCATGCGTTGTCTCTCATCTTGTGTTGAAGGACACTGATCCTTCGAGAGATATATACCATGTGTCATAGGCACGAATCCTTTCTTTGATTCTTGCATGCTAAACCGTTTTAGCACTTTATCTATGTATGTACTTTGACTTAGGCCAAGTAATCTTCTTGATCTATCTCTATAGATCTTGATATCTAACACGTAGGTGGTTTCACCCAAATCTTTCATAGAAAAGCAATTCCCTAGCCAAATTTTTACAGATTGCAAGGCAGTGATATCATTTCCAATGAGAAGTATGTCATCTACATACAACAAAGATAATTATGCTCCCACTGACCTTCATGTAGACACAAGGTTCATCTACGTTCTTGATGAAACCAAACTCTTTGATTGCATCATCAAAACGAAGATTCCAACTCCGAGAAGCTTGCTTTAATCCATAAATGGATCGTTGTAGCTTGCATATCTTTCCAGCATCCTTTGGATCGACAAAAACCCCTCGGGTTGTGTCATGTACACATCCTCAAGTAAATTTCCATTAAGGAAAGCTGTTTTGACATCCATCTGCCAGATTTTATAATCATGAAATGCAGTTATTGCAAGTAAGATTCTTATGGATTTAACCATGACAATTGGCGAAAAAGTTTCATCATAGTCAATACCATGAATTTGTTTGAAACCTTTAGCAACTAGTCGTCCTTCAAAGGTTTGTACATTAACATCCATGTCTGTCTTTTTCTTGAAAATCATTTGCACCCTATGGGTCTTACACCTTCAGGTGGGTCAACCAAAGTTCATACTTGGTTTACATACATGGATTCCATCTCAGATTTCATGGCTTCTTGCCATTTTCAGAATCAGGGCCCATTATAGCTTCTTGATAAGATAACGGTGTACTCATCCTCATCTTGTTGAGTAGCAAGTCACCTTGTTGAGTCACAAGAAATCCATATCTCTGTGGCTCCCGGTGTACTCTTACAGACCTACGCTGGGCTTGTGTCTCTTGAGCAGGCATTTCATCCACAACAACTTGTGGTGACTGCTCTGTTTCCATCTCAATATCATGTTCAGTGTTTTCTTGTGGTTGTACTTCACTAAGTTCTATTTGTCTCCCATTGGTTCTTCTAGAAATAAATTCTCTTTCAAGAAAGACACCTGTCGGGGCAACAACCACTTTGTTCTCGGTGGGATAATATAAATAGTATCCTTTCGTTTCTTTAGGATACCCCACAAATAAACACTTATCAGATTTGGGTCCAAGTTTATTGGAGGCGTGATGTCTCACGTAAGCGTCACATCCCCAAATCTTCATAAAAGACATACTAGGACGCTTCTTAGTCCATATCTCGTATGGTGTCTTTTCAACTGATTGAGATGGAACACGGTTCAGTATAAATATTGATGTTTCTAAAGCATGTCCCCAAAAAGAAATCGGAAGATCTGCATGACTCATCATAGATCGAACCATGTCCAACAAAGTTCGATTCCTACTTTCAGATACGCCATTCCATTGTGGAGTATACGGAGGTATAAGTTGTGGGACTATCCCACACTCCTTTAGATAGTCATGAAACTCTTGGTTTAAGTATTCACCTCCTCGATTTGATCGAAGGATTTTGATACTTTTGCCAAGCTGGTTTTGTACTTCATTCTTGAAATCCTTGAACTTTTCAAAGGTTTCATGTTTATGTTTCATTAGGTACACATACCCATATCTACTGAAGTCATCAGTAAATGTAACGAAGTATTGAAAACCACCTCTAGCTTGTGTGCTTATTGGGCCACATACATCACTATGTATGAGACTCAATAAATCACTTGCCCTTTCAACATGTCCCTTGAAAGGGGCTTTAGTCATCTTGCCCATTAAACAAGATTCACATGTTTCATATGATTCAAACTCAAATGAATCTAAAGCTCCATCCTTATGAAGTTTTGATATGCGATTCTCGTTTATATGGCCCAAGCGACAATGCCAGAGATAAGTTGGATTAGAATCATTATTCTTAATCCTTTTAGTATTTATGTTATAGACAGGCATATCAAGATTTAAAACATAAAGACCATTAATCAATGTGAACTAGCATAAAACATCTCATTCAAATAAATGGAGCAACATTTGTCCTTTATAATAAATGAGAAACCAATTTTGTCCAAACAAGAAATTGAAATAATGTTTGTAGTAATCGACGGCACAAAGTAACAATCTTGTAAATCTAAAATCAAGCCATAAGGCAATAATCTCCTATAGATAATGCAGCAACTCTTGCTCCATTTCCCACTCGGTGGTCAACTTCGCATTTAGCCAACACTCTACTCCTTTTGAGATCCTGCACATTAACACAAATGTGAGAACCACATCTAGTATCTAATACCCATGATGAAGAAGTAGATAAATTGACTTCTATAACAAAAATACCTGAAGTAGAAGTCACACTTCCCTTCGTCTTCTTAAGATCTTCCAGGTATAACTTGTAGTTTCTCTTCCAATGTCCGGTCTCACCGCAATGGAAGCAATTTCCTTCCTTAGCCATTCCTCCCTTAGGCTTAAGTGCAGTAGCATGAGGCTTAGGTTTGACAAAGACTTGCTTGTTCCTTTTAATGCCTATTTGCTTTAGCCTTTCCCTTGCCCTTATTCACAATAAGAATATTTGTGGGCTTAGACTGCTTTGAGTTTGCTTCGTAAGTTCTCAACATACCAAGCAACTGTGGTAGAGTCTTCTCAATTAATCATTTTGTAATTCAGAACAAATTGACTATAGCTATCAGGCAACGATTGCAAGATCACGTCAGTGGCCAACTCTTGGTCCAACGGAAAACCTAGTTTCTCAAGATTCTCTATGTATCCAATCATCTTGAGTACATGAGTTCCAACAAGGGTTCCTTCTACCATTCTGCACTGAAATAACACTTTAAGAGACGTCATACCTCTCTTGTCTAGCTTGTTGTTGGTAAAGTTGCTTTAGATGTTCAATCATATTGAACGCATCCATTTCCTCATGTTGCTTCTGAAGCTTAGAGTTCTTGGTTGCAAGCATTAAACAACCAACATCAAGTGCGTCGTTTTGATGCTTCTTGTAAGCATCCTTATCGGGCCCCGCGGCCGTAACGGGAGGTTCCTCAGCAGGTAAGGGTTCCTCTAGAACATATTGCTTTTTCTCTTGTTTGCGGACAATCCTCAGATTCCT
Organism: Haberlea rhodopensis; assembly: GCA_907163345.1. Lineage (NCBI taxonomy): Eukaryota > Viridiplantae > Streptophyta > Magnoliopsida > Lamiales > Gesneriaceae > Haberlea > Haberlea rhodopensis. The sequence goes on from CAJQUN010000007.1 coordinate 4,835,004, forward strand.
ATACCAGTCTAGGAAATTTGTCCCATTTTATTTGTCCTTCTCAAGGACCGATCGCAAAGATAGTGTGCTAGTAACGTTTGATGCCATGGATATCTACAATATAAATATGCAAAATAAGTTTATGATTTTAATCATTTAATAAGGTCTTATATTAAATGATACTCCCATTATTTTGTTAAAAACATCAACCCTCAAAAAATATTAGTGGGCCAAGATCCATATTTCACCTAACCTTGAGTTAGCTTTGGCTAATCACCCAAGACTCGGTTATTTAGGTAGACAACGCTTTGTCAATTACATCACATGTAACTCTTGGATGGTTGGCGAACAACACTTTGTTCTAATTCATCTAATAAATTATTACCCAACCCCATGCCTCTAGGTTCCCAATCCTATTGAGATAACGCTAGTTAAGTCGAACCCAATTTAAAATAACAGGGATAATTATCGCGCCTTACTAAAATTGTCACGGTACTTTGCTTTGGAAAACCCACACATGTTCAATCGAAGTCTTGACGAGTACTTTTAATTGGAAGGCATCTTGATTGACTTAATATTATTAGAGGGATAAGATATCATGATTTTATTAATATTAAAAATATGTCTGGTAAATATACATATCTACATATATGTATATCAATCATCAAAATTAAATAAAACGATAAACATGCATCACATACATCAACATAAAATAAACGTGGCATGGTTATAGCCCCAACTACTGATTTTCTCAAGCCAATGAGAAAATCTTAAAAATCAACCTAAGGGTAACTTCTCCAAGCACCGCTTTGGTCCTTTTTGTGAATGGCCTCCTCGTCCCGGCACCATGGTCCAACGACATTGATCTCCATCAACAAAATTACAACTATACTATATAACAATTACATGATATAGAGAAGTCCTCGAGTTACATTCGAGGGGAGCATATGGGAGGGAATACATTTAGAAAAAAAATAGAAAAGGCACGACTCGCAGGCTGTATTTAAAAATTACAATCATTCACAAAATTCCTATCTAATAGGTCATAGGGCTATAACCATGCACCATGCACCATGCTCAAACAACACATAAAACATGCTTGGACATAAATGAATTAAATTCTAAACATTTTTAAAATTTAATTCTAAGTTAATAAAACTGTAAAATAAAATGACGGAAATTATCGCACGGACATCAAATGTTTCGGACCCCGCGGACATCAAATGTCTCGGACCACGCGCACGAGAGGGGCGCGCCCGCCCCCCCGCCCACATAGGGGCGGTCGCCAGCCCTCCTTTTGAGCGGGCGCCCGCCTTGCGAACCTGTTCACTTGACTTTCGAGATACGGTCGCCTGCATTGCGTGCTACGTTCGCCCGACTATCAAGCTACGTTCGCCCGCCTTGCTAGATCAGTCGCGCGCATACATGTATCCAATACATAAAATTTATCAATATATCATATATATATTTTTACAATGATTTCCACAATCTTATAATAACATATCATATATGTTCTTACAGTTTATAATAAGCATGAAAGCAAAAACTCATAATCTGACAAAACAATTTATCAAGCAACCCCGATATGAGCTTCGAACCTGGCTCTGATACCACTGTAAGGAATCCAACATGCAAAAAACGCAGCGGAATAAAAAATTTGGATTCCAAACCGAGGACCTATACGGGTGTTCATATCGGGTGTCAAGAGTTATACCTTTGACGCGTGTTTGAGCAGAATCCACGAAGCAGTACGTCCTCGAGTCAATAGCAAAGCTTTTGCAACTTTGCCTCTACGGTATCCACACGATCAAATCGAAGGGATGTCGACGTTATCGAGTTGCTAGACTCGATAACTTAACTAAAGAAAAGGGGACGAAGAGACGAGCCCTGTTGCACTGATGGCTACGCCTCTTTCAAAAAGTCTGCTAGGTTTTTATTCTTATGTTAATTCTAAATTAAATTCTAATCTCTCAAAAACCGAATGGTCATATATATATAGGCGGCTATCATAATCAGGCTTAGTTTTTCTCAAAAAACTTTAAGCCCATTACCCGTATATATATACATATGTTCGGCCCATTCAATAATATCATATATTATTATTTTATGATTAGGACTCTTCCTAATCAACTTAATTCATCCAATGAATTATATTTCCCTATATCGATTTAATCTATTGTGCGACCCGTTAGGATCTTGCAACGTTGGCAGTGAAATAAAATCTTATTTTATGTCACAAGCAAAGAGCGGTATCTAGCAACACATCAAGGCTACCCAAGTTACAAGAATGTCATTGACTCGACATAACCTATGGCATGTGATAATATTCACCATGTAACTTAATCTCTTTGTCCTATGTGTTTAGATTAAACACGAGTCATGGAATAGTCATACTCGTATAGTTCAATCTTTTATTTCTTGATCCCCAAGTTGACTAGAATAAACGAATAAGCTCGATATCACATATCGACTCATTCGAGCATGGCCATGCATTTTAGTCTTACATGATCAAGGGCCCAAACACTTCTCCTGTTATATAGGAGGGACAAATCCTATCTTGAGCACTCAACATCCTCTACATAATTTGTGGTGTATCCAATGATTGTCTTTATAGTTTACCCTGTTACAGGTAACGTTTGACATCAAGATACACGACTCCTTATGTTGGGATCTCTGGTGATCTCAAGTCGTAAGGATTACATAGATTATTATCACTATGAGAATTGCTTATGACATTCATATAACTATCCATGTAGCGTTCTCATGGTGGGTCTGCCCAGTACATTGTTCTCTACCATGCACCCATGTGTTGATTTGATATCTCATATCTATGAACAATTTATCAATCAATACATACTAGTCTCAATGCATTATCATTATCCTTATTCATGATAATCTTGACTAGGGCAATCTTTAAGAATAATACAATATTATTCTAAGGACATTAACATATATATATATTCATATTACACAGACATTTGAATAATATATAATAATGCATTGCCTTTAATAAAATCATATTACATTGTATGCCAAAATCAATCATCTAATGAGTTCTCTTAAGGCATATCCCAACACGGGGGAGAGGGAAGATTGGGTATTTAACTGGTGCACTAAAATCCCCATTAGAAAGTGATTCAACGTTTGCTACATGGGAGGCAGAAAACTCTATTGTCATCGCATGGCTTATCAATTCAATGGAGCCTTCCATTGGCCGCACCTATCTCTATCACAAAACAGCCAATGAAATTTGGGAGGTTGTACAAGAAATCTACTCAGACCTGGAAAACACTTCACAATGTTTTGAGATTCGATCCAAAATCAGAAACAGAAGACAAGAAAATCTGAATGTGACTGAATACTTCAATTCTTTGATGGAGTGGCAAGAGATAGATCTCTTCTACAACATTGGATGTGTCTGTCCCCAAGATGCATAAAAGTACAATAAAATGCTTGAAAAGGAACGCACATTTGATTTTTTGCAGGGCCTAAGTTCTGAGTTTGATGAAGTACGTGGCCGATTACTTGGAACTAAACCTTTTCCATCTCTCCGTGAATCATTTGCGGAAGTCCGGAGGGAAGAAAGCAGGCGTCGGTTTATGTTACATTCAGCCCGGCAGGACACCTCCTTTGTAGACATCCATGGATCAGCCTTGGCCACCCAAAAAATGAAATCAAACGCGACACTCGATATCCATCAGCTGAAAGAGTAGTGTGTGATTTCTGTAAAAGGCCCAATCATACCCGTGAAAACTGTTGGGAAATTCACGGAATGCCCGCTGACTGGAAGTCACGGAAGCTGCGAAGACAACCAAAATCAGCCAATATTGCTGAATCCACAGCTGGTGCAGGTCCTAAATTCTCCAATGATGATTTGGATATGCTTCGGCAGCTTCTGAAACAAACTAGAGCATCAATGGGAACTGAAAATCATAACCAAAAAACATCCACGGTGCAATGGCGAAAACAGGTATAATCCACCAAAATTTTTTGTCCAAAACCCAACACACGGATTATTGGATAGTGGATGCAGATGCTTCAGACCATATGGCTGGGTCTTAGAGATGTTTTCGATAATTATAACAAATGCAGCACCAAAATTGATGTTTGGGTAGCAGACAAAGTTTCTCTTGTTGTAGGAAAAGGAACGGTTTGCTTGTCAAATATGAATCTAAAATCTGTCCTATTTGTACCAAATTTGTCCCATAACCTCTTGTCAGTAAGCAGAATAATTGAGGATATGAGTTGTGTTGTAACTTTTTATCCATCTCATTGTGAATTTCAAGACAATTTTTCTGGGAAGATGATTGGAGTTGCTGAGAGAAGAGATGGACAGTACTACCTCTCTGGAACAAAGCTTTCGAACACCACCAAGCCGAAAAACTCTATATCTCTGTCAGTTATCTCTCATTCTGATGTAATGTTGTGGCATCAACGTCTAGGACATCCTAGTTTTCCTTACATGAAAATCTTGTATTCCATCTTTTTATAAATAGAGAGGATTCAATTTTTCAATGTGAATAGTGTGTTCTTGCTAAACAAACCAGAATGCATTATCCTCTACACACGTACAAACCTTCAAAACCATTCCAATTAATCCATAGTGATGTATGGGGGCAGGGGGCTGCACGAACACCAAATCTCACTAAATCTCAATGGTTTGTCACATTTATTGATGATCACATAAGAGTTTGTTGGGTGTATCTAATGAAAGATAAATCTGAAACCTTTTATTGGTTCAATCAATTCCATAAATTCGTCATGAATGTTTTTCAATCTAACATTCACATTCTACTAACCGATAATGGAAAAGAGTATCTTTCCAGTGAGTTTAACCCGTATTTAAGGGAAAATGGGATACACCGTCAAACTTCGTGCGTTGATACCCCAAAACAAAATGGGGTAGCAGAGAGGAAGAATCGTCACTTATTAGAAGTGGCTAGATCTTTGATGTTTACCGGTTCTCTCCCTAATTTCTATTGGGGGGAGCCATCCTCACATCTGTTTATTTGATAAACCGTCTACCCTCACACACACTCTAATTTAAAACACCTTTAAACCTCCTAACCACTTGTTTTCCCAGCCTAAATCTATTCGACTCATTATCACCAAAAGTGTTTGGTTGTACAGTGTATGTCCATAACAAACAACCAAATAGGAGTAAGCTCGATCCTAAGGCTTTTAAATGTGTATTTGTAGGATACTCGCCAACCCAAAAAGGATAAAAGTGTTATTCCCCTCCACTCAAAAAATTCTGTCTCAATGGATGTAACTTTCTTTGAAAACACATTTCCTTACTGGGAAAAAGGTGACAGGGTTAGTGATTGGGATCCAACAGTGTCTCTCCAATATCTGAGGATGTGTATAACCCTATAGAACCAGCTCCTACACCTATTCCTAATCCCATTCAAGTTCATGAACACATAGATGACTTGCTAGACCCTGTTTACAAATATTCTCGCAGGCCAAAGAACTCTCAGCAGCATCAATCATCGTAACCAAGGATTGGAACCTGATTTGAGAAACGATTTGGATCTCCCAATTGCAACAAGGAAAGGGGTAAGGTCATGTACTATGCATCCTATTGCAAATTTCTTAAATTGTTCCAAGTTGTCTCCCAGTTTTTCGACTTTTACAGCAAAGATTGACAACGCTAAAATTCCAAAGATATTCATGATGCACTAAAAGATCCAAAGTGGGAGGAAGTTGTGCAAGAAGAAATGAAGGCACCATATGAAAATAAAACTTGGGATGTAGTGGAGCTACCAAAGGATAAAAAGGTAGTTGGAAGCAAATGGGTCTTTACAGTAAAGTATAGGGCCGATGGAGAAGTGGACAGATACAAAGCCCGATTGGTAGCCCAAGGATTTACACAAACATATGGAATTGACTATGATGAAACGTTTGCTCTTGTGGCAAAGTTCAATTCAATACGTGTTCTACTGTCACTCGCTGCGAACTTGGATTGGGAATTACACCAACTTGATGTCAAGAATGCCTTCTTGAATGGTACACTTGAAGAGGAGGTTTATATGCGATTTTCACCTGGTTTTCAGTCAGAAAATGAAAGGGGAAAAGTCTGCAAACTACGGAAATCCTTGTATGGGTTGAAACAATCTCCATGTGCATGGTTTACCAAATTCAGCTCTACTCTCACACGTCTAGGATATGTACAAGGAAAGGCCGATCACACGCTCTTTATTAAAGAAGGAGAAAGTGGACGTAAGTCCATCCTTATTGTGTATGTGGATGACATCCTAGTAACAGGTAATGACAGTGTAGAGATTGGTAGACTCAAAAACAAATTGAGAGAAGAATTTGAGGTCAAGGACTTGGGAATCCTGAGATACTTCCTTGGCATGGAGATAGATAGAAGTAAGGAGTGAATCTTCATTTCTCAGAGAAAGTATACCCTTGACTTACTACAAGAAACTGGAAAAATGGGTTGCAAACCAGCAGGGACTCCATTGGAAAAAAATTGGAAGAGCAAAATCAAAGAAGCTGACCCTCAAACAGATATTGGTCGATATCAACGCTTAATTGGTAGGTTGATCTACCTATGACTTACACGGCCTGATATTGCATTTGCTGTAAGTGTTGTGAGTCAACACATGCACTCTCCCACTCAACGCCACTTAGAAGCAGTCAACAATATTCTGAAATATCTCAAAGGAACCCCAGGAAGAGGGCTCATGTTCAGAAAAGGAAATGACCGCAGCATTGAGGGATTTGTCGATGCAGATTGGGCTGGAAGTGAAGATTGCAAATCTACTTCTGGTTTTTGTTCGAAGCTGTGGGGAAATCTGGTCACATGGAGGAGCAAAAAGCAAACCGTAGTGGCCAGGAGCAGCACAAAGGCAGAATTTCGAGCCATGCTCAAGGAATGTGTGAAGTCATTTGGCTAGAAAGGCTAATACAAGACCTGAAAATTACTATCAATACACCTATCAAGTTGTATAGCGATAGTAAATCAGCTATTAGCTTTGTAAATAATCCCGTCCATCATGATCGGATGAAACATGTGAATATAGATCAAAGTTTTATCAAAAACGAAATGGAACAGGGAGGTATCAAACTATGTCACATCTCTTCTCAGGATCAAGAAGCTGATATTCTTACTAAAAGCCTCACAAGGCCATGTCATGAAAATCTTTTGGCAAGCTTGGAATGAAGAACATCTATTCCTAACATTGAGGGGGAATGTTGAAGATTGTCAAAGATTTGAAGAATATTATAGAAGATAAATGTGTTGTATGTTTCCTTATAAAGAATACCTTAAATAATAGGAAATGATTGTGAGAATAAATCAGTGATTTATTTCCTAGTATAGAAAACTGATGTAGTGTATAAATTTTACAGTTTTTCATTATGAATGATAAGTAAGTATTATCAAAATCATCTTGTCTCTAAAACCACATCAGATTCTTAATTTATTCAAATGAGTATCATAACAAAATAAACCATTTCTGAGGAGAACTATATCCCATAAAGGCACACATGACAGACTAGGCAGCTTCTGCCTATTGATCGCCGCAAGCTTGCGACGATCAACCGGCAGAAAATGAACAAAACATATACATCCAAAAGTGTGAAGGGAATGATATTTAGGAGATATTCCAACTCTTAATTTAAATTATGATTTTCCTTATCTTTGCTTATTTGGAATATCTCCTAAATATCATCACCCTTCACACTTTTGGATGTATATGTTTTGCTGATGAGTATAAGAGCAAGAATCCTATGAAATAATCCTTTTTTTGTTGAAGATATGTCTGAAATGAATCTGGCACGTATTCCCCTCCTGAATCAGAGCATAATATTTTTGATACAATCACTTAATCCATCTCTATAAGCCCGACAAATTTTTGAAAGACATGAGACACCTCAGCCTAGAACGAGGGAAATATATCCAAGTAAAACGACTAAAATCATCATTAAAAGTGACAAAATACTAATATTGAGCATGCTAGATTGACACCCCAAACATCGGTATACACAAGTTCAAAACACTGAGAAGCACGACTATCATGCTCAGAAAAAGTGGGGATTTGACTTTTACTACAAAGGAATATAATAAGCAGTAAATGAATATTTATTGTGTAAAAAACCTTTATTCAAAAGGTGAGCGAAGGCACCGGAATTGGGATGTCCCAATTTCTTATGCCACACTTCAGTTTTATTGGCTGTAGTCGTACAAGCAAGGGAAATTACACAAGAAATGGAAAATTGCAAAGCAATAGACGTTCCATTTTAGGCCACTTCATGATCACCTTCTTGGTCACCTGATCCTGCACAAGAAAACCACCACCAGAAAATGAATATCAGAGTTATTATCCATCCACCAGTTGCCCAACAGAAATTAAATTGGTGGTTAATTAAGAAGAAACAAATATATTGTGGAATGTAGAACCCAAGCTACCAACTGCAGTAATGGGTAGTGTGTGCTACTCTCAGCAAGTTGAGTGTATTGCAACCCTCCGTATTTATGAACGTCATGGAGGCCAATTGTGTTATTGGCCATATGGTTAGAAGCCCCCGAATCAACAATACAAGAAGTACAAGGAGTGGAACAAGTATCTTACAGGCTAAAGCCGTAAAAGCAGACAATCATTTACTGGACCATGGCAGGAACGAGAACAGTGGAATAAGAGGTTAGGGCAGGAGGCGTAAACTTCGATTAAGACGAAACCGCTCTTGTAAGGCATGTGTGACGAGTCTGAGGCCGCACCGGACAATCCCTGATGATGTGTCCATCCTTCTTGCAGTAATTGCAACATGGTTCAGTAAACTTGCTCGAACATGTTCAAACTCGGTTTGAAGTTTCATAAAAAATGATCACGTTGACTTTCAGCATTAATAGATTGAAGAGCCGTAGACGGAACCTTAACATGAACAATAGCCGAATACTCGGCTCAAAGATTAACAAAGCATGAATACAATTCTGCAATAGGTATATTACCTTGATTGAACTACCTTCCAATACCAATTGAAATTATCGAGCACTGTGATCTTGATGATAGATGTGCTGCAAGTAATCACACATAAATCGGGCTGTAGTGAAATGTCTGAGATGGTGACAAGGTATGGTTCAATCGTTCCCAAGATCCAGGGACAAGTTCTTTCTCATCGGTTGGGCCTCTAAGCAGAATTATCAAGATGATAAGATAATTCATTGCCTTTCGGAAACATTTTAAATTTAAATGTAAGTTAGGATAATTTTTCCATTGAAACGAACAATAGTATTTTCAATTGATATGATGCAGGAAGAAAGATAAAATATCGAAGCCAGAAATAACCTAGGAAAAAATTGTAGCGTACAAGTTTTGTACGCACAAGACGTCAACAGCCAAGAAGTAGCCTAGGCCGAATTGTGGGTATCATGAACTGTACAAAGTCCGACTGCCACCGCGAATGCGACTGAGAATGTCGATTGCCACAAATCACAAACCGGCGAACAAAAGAATGAACGCCAATGTTCAGAATAATGGCTCTGGTACCATGTCAAGAAATGGTCTCCCTCCCTGTAGAGCTTTCATTCCGTTATATATCCATTATATAGGAAAGATTACATGGTTCCTAATTTATCTCCACAAATCTGCCTAAATATCTCCAGAGATCTGCCTAATATCTACAAATTACAATAAATTAAAAGCTAAATAATCAATAATAACATATCCCAAGTAATATCCTTAACAACATTGTCATCCCATGGTCCCACACACCCTCTCCTTGCTGTCCTAACTGCATCCCCAAGGTTTATGTATACAAAGTTGTGAAGTACGCATTGTATATATATGCCATTTTCACTTAGCAAACATTTAGACCAGAGGTGAAATAAAAAATTAGTTGCTTTTCACATTGTATTTGGTTATCCATTCTCTGTTTCTTATGTCGTTAATTACATGTGTAACCTTTTTGCAGCCTTTTAATGATCCATTCGGGGATGGTCCTTTTAAAGCTATCCCTTCTACGGATAGTGTAGCAGGTCAACAACACCAGACTACATCCACAAACTCTTTCAATTCCAACCCCAGTCAAATCTGTGATGTACAACAGCCATTTCCTCTAAAGGTAGAGACTGAAATTCGGGGTACATACAATCCCAGTTACATGCCATCTGATCCTTCTGGTGTACCACCTCATCCTCCAAGCCAGCAGTCTCTGCAACAGGATTTGTCTACCCTCAACAATGAGGATGATATCATAGCAGATATTCTTCCGCTGTCCGTGTCGTCATCTGTTGCCAATGCAGGTTTTCCTACTGAACTTGGCCAGCCTTCATCACAAACAAGTCATCCTCCGCAATTACAGACGAGTGCCCCTTCTCAGAGTGTTCAACCCACTTACCCTGCACAGTTTCCAGCTCACATAGGTTCTTCACAGACTGGTTTATGGGCTCCTGTTGGAGGCAAGTCTGCACAGTCATATACCCCGAATACAATTTTCTATGGGTCTTACCAGTCGCAAACGGTATCTACAGGTCCAGATGCTGCCAGCATGGTTCCTCCTAGTTCTGGTAGACCCACCGTGCAGCACAATTTACATTCACAGATTGGTTCTGCAGTTCCTGGAGCATCACAATTTGGTCCTCCAGGGCCTCAAGGGCGACCAAGTGTGCCATCTATGCCAGCTTCAAGAGGGACTTCTGCTGTGATTCTTCAACCATCAAATAACAAGTTTGAGGCAAAATCCACCGTTTGGGCCGACACTCTGAGTCGGGGACTGGTCAATTTGAATATATCTGGACGTGAGTGCTCTAATTTTAATAATGCTCTTATTACGTGTTTCTTCACAACACCACTGATCTGATCTAAAGATTTTCCCGTGTAGCTAAAGCAAACGCACTAGCTGACATTGGAGTTGATTTTGATGCCCTGAATCGTAAGGAGAGGAGGATGGAAAAACCTATGACATCAAAATCTACAGTAACTATGGATAAGGCTATGGGATCTGGTTCTGGTATGGGTCGTGCTGGTGCTGGCGCCCTAAGGCCTTCACCAAACCCGGTCGGTTCTGGTATAAATATGAGTGGCGTTCGAGGTACTGGCATGGGTATGATGGCAGGAAGTTATCAAATAAACCAACCATTGGTGCGGGGAACGAACATGGTTATGGGCCAAGGAATACCTATGCAACAGCAAGCAGGATTTCCTTCTGCATCCACCATGCCTGGAAGTTATAATTCCATGATGGGGACAGGTAATTATAGTCAACGACCATATGGGGGTGGCTACTAATGATTTTGAGCTTCTGTGAATCAGTGAGAATTGAGACAAGTTAAATTTGCCAATTGTTTGTTGACAAAATGAGTCACTCATAAATGTGCATGCCAAGTCATGATGCTTGTTGTAAGCTATAGGTTTTTGGTTCACTTGTATTTTTATGGTTGGCTGTGTGTAGCATGTACGTGTATCCATTTTTTTTATTTATTTATAGTTTCTTTTGTTTCCATTTTTGGGATCACAAATGAGCTCATTTTTGCACCTATTGTTATTTTAGTTATAATTTTTACTCTTGTTCCCATTCAAGAGTAGGAATTCTGAACGTTTACTTGGAGTTATGCAAATTGTATGGTAATATTTGTTTTTATATTACCAAAAACCAATTTCTCATTCCCCAAAATAAATATCACTTACTATTATTTGTTTTTATTCTCTTCTTCCAATTCAAATTTTCACTCCATTTTACAGCTTAGAAACCCCAAAATTCTTCTTCCAGTAATCTCAAAACAAAACCAGACGTTATGATAACAAATTAGAATTTTGACACAGAAATCCATCCTCATGGATTGGTTCTTTTTTAATTTTCAAATTTAAGTTAACATAAATAAATTGAAGTGCAAATATGGAGGAGATTGTGCCAAACATCATGATAGTACAGGTCTAAAGAAAGGTGAACTTGAGCTTCTCCCACAAGTTTATCAATAGGAGAAGGAAAAGGAATGAGATGTCGGGCATTGAAATCGAGGGGAGTGGGTTGATCGGTGCTGTGGTTGAAGAACGGTAAGAGCTACTTCACTAGACATTTTTATTAGCAGGATTGGGTCAGACCACAATTACAAGGCAAACGTTTTAACGTCGGAGTTTGAAGAGGACGAGGTTAGGAAGGTGGTTAGGGAGTGTGATAGTGGGAAGAGTCCAGGGTTGGATGGATACAATTTCAGGTCATCAAGCATTTTTGGCATATCCTTAAGACGGATTTAATGAGGTTCTTAGAGGAATTTCATAGGCATGGAGGACTGATCAAGGGGGAATCCATCGTTCATAATACTCGTACCAAAAAAGGATAACCCAGTGAAGATTGGAGAGTACATTCATATCTCTCTTATAGGTTGTGTTTATAAGGTGCTTGCCAAGTTGTTGGTGAATAGATTGAGTCGAGTGATGGACAAAGTGATATCAGAATCACAGTTGGCGTTTGTGGGCAACCGTAGGATATTGATGGAATCCTGATTATAAATGAGCTCATCGATGAAATGAAGAGACATGCTGTTAGGATCGGGGTAGTGTTTAGAAGGGGGGTTGAATAAACACTAGATTCAATTTCGATTTTGCTCGGGTTAACTGCAGACTGTTAAATACTGCAGTAGCTTCTCAATATAAAGCAAGTCAGCAGGCGCTGATTATAGTGTGGAAGACGTCTGCTGGACTTATGAGGAATGAAACTGAGTAGTAAGTAAGCAATAAGTAAATGACAAAAATATTGTTTCTGGAAGTTCGAAGCACAAGCTTCTACGTCTCCCCTTCTTCCTTTGCAGGAAGGTTTCACTAGAAGACTTGATTTACACTTTACAGTATACAACTTTCTTAGGCTCTCACACAAACTCCTAGCAATTACAACTTCTTAATTTGATTACAAAAGATTCTAAGACACTCACAAAATAAACTTTTTAGCTTCGAGTGTTCTTGAGCAGCAGACTTCAGTTGAGGATAATCTGTCACAGATACAGTAGTACTGCTTGTCTGCTCTTGCTGAATCTTTAGAGAATATCAGTGAGATTATTATTCTTTTTGCGTTGAGGTGTTTCTCTTTGTTTGAATAGATCGTTCAGCTAACCTCTTCATTCTTTGCTTGGACGTATTTATAGGCTCAGTGGTCCAACGACAGCTTTTCTGTATTAGGAAAAGATCAGCTTTCCAAATTCAGATTGTCTTCTTTCCTATTTTGTTAAGCAACGACTCTTTTATTCTGACGCTAATGGTGGCGGAGATATAGAAGGGTGCGCTGCTCTGTTGTACCTTTGTCAGAGAATGTTGTACTTATTTTGTCTCGTTGCTTAGTGCTCTTACTGGATGGTTAGACTTCTGATGGCCTTCTTTGTTCAACTGGTCGTTCATCCTTTTGTAACCAGTAGATGTCTTTGTTCAATGTGAGACTATCCGGTAGATGTTTGTCCAGTGGATGTCCATCCGGTTGATGTTCATCCGGTAGATGTCTGTTCAGTTGATGTCCATTTAGTTGATGTTCATCCGGTTGATGTTCATCCGGTTGATGTCTGTCTGGTTGATGTCATCCAGTTGATGTTCATCACCCGGTAGGTCTTTGATACCCGGTAGGTGTCTTTGTATCCAGTTCATGTCCATCACCCGGTAGGTGTCAGTGTCCAGTTGAAGTTTGTCACCCGGTAAGTGTTTGTCACCCGGTAGGTGTCTGTGTATCCAGTTGATGTCCATCACCCGGTAGGTGTCAGTGTCCAGTTGAAGTTTGTCATCCGGTAAGTGTCTGTCACCCGGTAGGTGTCTGTGTATCCAGTTGATGTCCATCACCCGGTAGGTGTCAGTGCCCAGTTGAAGTTTGTCACCCGGTAAGTGTCTGTCACCCGGTAGGTGTCTGTGTATCCAGTTGATGTCCATCACCCGGTAGGTGTCAGTGTCCAGTTGAAGTTTGTCACCACTTAAACTTAGAAATGTTTTCCCAACAATTTCCCCCTTTTTGGTGATGACAAAACTTAGTACTGGAGACTCTTGCTAGATCAAATATGAACAGCAACTCCTGTTTAAGACTTAGAGACAAAACAAATGTAGACTTTGCAATTTGTTAGAATAAATAAGCAGATTACAAGAAGTAATCAAACTGAGCCAATGAATGAATATCATTTTTATATAAAATGAATTCTGATTACATAATACATCTTACAAATTACATCAAACATTACAATGATTTCAATGAACAACTTACAAGTCATTTAGCATACCTATTTTTACAATCTATACAAATAGAGAAACATAGCCATTATGGAATGATCCGAGCTGGCTAGTTTCAGGGTTATAGACAAAGGGAGGGGGAGAGAAAGTACATACAGAAAAATCTTAGAACAGAGAAAGGCCTAGAAAGAGTCCATTATCTTCAAGGTAGTCCTCTGTTCATTTGGCAAGATCTATGTCTTCAATAATGAGAATACTCTATCTCTGTCTTCCCCCTTTTTGTCATCAGCACCCGGGCATCTGCTGTTCAAAATTCCAGGCTGGTGGAGAGCACCAGAACTGGATCAAGAAGAAAGAGCTAGCAGATGTGGGTTAGATAAGTAATCAACCCATGTAGGGTTGATTTAGATAAGTAATAAACCCATGAATTTGTAAAAACAGTTGCAAGACTGGTAAGAATTTTAGTTAACATGTGCATGATGGATGAGTTGAGTTAAAGAACTTAGCATGTTATTTATAGCGAAAAATGAGCAAGTTGTAGTGTGAAGTGTCAGATCATGCACAAGAAAAAAATTCAGATAAAGATAGAGATGAAATGACAAGTCGATGTATATAAAAAAAAAACAGATAATGATAAATACAAAAAGACAAGAAAGGTTACTGTTTTCCCCCAAGCCAATGCGAGGAGTAGTCACGGGTGGAGGGTGGAGTGTCACCCTGAGTTTGTCTGGAGCTGTGGGACCTTTGCTGAGAGGGAGGCCTGAACCGACTGGATGCTCCGGCTGCAGCAGATGTGCGTTGAGCTGGATGCTGGTCTCTTTGGTGATGAGGAGCAGGTCTGCTGGACTCTGGCAATCTTCTAACAGTTTGAGGTGCAGCGGGTAGGCTATTGTTTAAGTCTTGAATCTGTGAAGCAAAAGATGCATGCATAGTGGCCAGTTGATCTGATAATGTTTTCTTAGCGTCTTCTATCTTATCTTCAAGAGTCATTGCGGTGGCAGTATGAAGATTTTCATTTTGCTGGGTGATCTGAAGACGAGCCTGCTCTATCTGAGAGAGTGAGTCTGCAAATGCATCCACAACAAAATTCTGAAGCCTGGTCACAGTAGTCGTTAGATTGTTGATGTCCCGATAGACATTCTGGAATTGAGAGTCAGTGTGCTGCTACTGATTTCCAAAGATAAGAGCCGCAGAGCGTTCGTCCTGTTTGAGCTTGTTAACGTCACTTGCTAGTGCAGAGATGGCGTTGGACAGATGCACCAGCTGATCAACAATATTAGTTGGCCCTTCCAAAGAAATATGCGTTGGAAAGTCAAAGAAATCTTCAGGAGGATCTTGGGCCAGAGATTGATCCAGATCAGCTGTTGGAGTCTCTGCAGTAGGAGTGAGAACGCTTGTATAACCCTCAAGACCAGCACTGGTCAGTAAAGCAGTTGTTTCAATTATTGGTGCAGCAGGTGCGTCGGCAGCAATGACAACCAGGCTGGTAACAGCTTGTTCCAGCGCAGCTGCAGACGACTGGGTGTCGTCAGCAGAATGTGAGGAGGACTCGTTGGGTTCATTATTACCAGAGGAGATGGTAACTTGATGAACCACAGTCTGAATCACTGTGTCAACATTCTCTTGATCAACGACCATCAGCTGTAGATCAGGTGCAGGAGTTGAAGCGGAGGAGAGGAGCGGATCAGTGGTAGAGTTGATCTCTAGTTCAGTAGAAGCTGTCGCCAAACCAGTTGGAGCAGTACTTGCATATCTGGAAACATCAGAGCATGAGTGGAGACCACTTGATATGCGGAGATCATGAAGAGCATGCTCAGCCATATCCAGCTTGAGTCCTAGTGCATTCAGAACCGCTCTATCATGATTCGCTGTTCCAGAATCACTATTGAATTGCTCAACTCGGGAAAGAACAAGAGCTTGAAGTTCTCTCACATAAGTCATCATGCGAAAGAGATCTCGTAGCTTCAAACTCTTTTCCGTGTCGTGGACCTGAAGACAAGCCAAAATGAGGTTCTCATCTTCCCGGGCTTGGTCAAAAATTTGAGGGAAGTCATCGAAGCGAACGTTGATGTGCGCCTTCACCCATCGATCAAAAATGTCAAGCTGCAGATTCAGCTTGGTTTCGACTTCATCCATTACCATTTGTATCTCGAAGGCTACAGGGGTGGTCACCGGTGCCATAAGTCCTTTTCCCTTTCCAGTGGTGGTGTCCTTGGGATGACAGTAAGGACAGTTGGACTTTGGTTGCCTGAAGCTGATTGAGCCAGGAGCTTGTTGGGTGCTCATCAGTTTGGAGGATTGTTCAGGTGGAGCCACTGGTGCAGCAGTTACCATAGCCATTGAAACAGCTGAGGCAGTAGGTTCCTCCGAAGGAGGATGTTCAGGACTTGCCGCCCTGCCAGTGATGACTACTGCTGGAACTGCAGAGGAGATTGTATCAGCGGCAGTAATGACTATCTTTCGAAGAGCAGGAGGAGCCCCTTTTCTAGTCCTGGGCTTCTTAGGAGGAGGAGGAGATGACTCAACGGATTCAGATATTGTCTGTTCAGAATCGCTTACAGTTTAAGCTGTTCGGCGCTTTGTCAGACCAACCTCTCTGCCAATCCTTTGCCGCTGAATCTGGAGATATTTGGCAGTGATAAGTCTGCCTGGATGAAGTTTGGAGAGAGCCCCTGTCTTAATGTTCTTGCTATCAAAAAGACTGCTTAGTGGTAGGGCAAAACCCGATTGACCCTTTCCTGAAACGACGAGACCAGTAAGAACTTGAAATAGTACAACCGACCAGTTGACTTCCAAGCCTTTGAAGATGGCGCTCATGACGTCAAATTTTTTTGGAGTGATGATATCAAAAGATCCGGCTTTACACAGTAGCCCCTTGGAAATAACATCCGTCAGTTGACGGAAATGGCTCTTCATTAAAACTTTCTTGAATAGAGGACGTCGGAGACGATCGTTAGAGTCAGAGAATATAATGCGCATCTCTTCCCTGACATCCACTGGAATGGTGGAGAAATCAGTAAGTCCTGTGGTGGGAAGACAAAGGTGAGTGGCAAATTTGAGTTGGGTGATGGTAACCAGTTGACCGGAGATGGATGCCACCACGGAGCCATCGACAACTTTAGCAGTAGCGAAGAACTCGTGTAAGTCTTCCTTGTAGAACGTTGGAGCCTGGCTGAGGATTACTAGAAGTCCCGATGTATCCAACTTGTGAAATAATTCCTTTGTATCTTTATCAGATGTTGTGGAGATTGAGTGAAAATCCACATGTACAGCATTTGTGATGAAACTTGGCTGAGTATTCTTCGACATTTTTTATGAATATGCAGAAAAGCAGCAACAATGTTGAATAAGTTTTCTGGGAGGGAAGTTAACGTAGTAATTTTTTGGAAAAGATAAGAGTAAGAAACAAAATAATATTAATGGCGGTTAAAGAAAAAAGTATATGTAACGTCGTACTGTAGATGAGCGGACACATGGGTACGTGGCGATCATCTAACGATTGAAAAGATTTTAACAAAATAAATAAAAGGACAGGATTTGGGCGGGAGTGAAGTAGTTTATTTTTACATAAAAGTAAATTTGAATTCCGACGTTCCATTAGGTTAATAGTTACCGAAGGTTATTTTTGTCAAAGCATATTTGGTAAAGTCTGCTGGTATGTAGGGTCCGACTGGTAAGGAACATCTACTGGTATGTAGAGTCCTACTGGTACATATGCACCTACTGCAGCAGGCCATTGTTTTACCAGCTGAGCTTAAATAACCAAGATAAAATTCTAACTGAAATTCCCCCTTAATTCATGCGATTTACTGAGTAATTCCCCCTGAATTCATTATCCTTATAAATATAATCAAAGATTGATTTCAACTAAACCAAGAATATTGCGAAAGTAGGAAAACTTAGCGTCCGGTAGGGGTTTTGTGCGAGTATGAAGAACTGGGTTGTATGTAATGGCTATGGCAGACGTATTATCACAAAATATTGGTTACAAAAGATTCTAAGACACTCTCACAAAATAAACTTTTTAGATTCGAGTGTTCTTGAGCAGCAGACTTCAGTTGAGGATAATCTGTCACAGATACAGTAGTACTGCTTGTCTGCTCTTGCTGAATCTTTAGAGAATATCAGTGAGATGATTATTCTTTTTGCGTTGAGGTGTTTCTCTTTGTTTGAATAGATCGTTCAGCTAATCTCTTCATTCTTTGCTTGGACGTATTTATAGGCTCAGGGGTCCAACGACAGCTTTTCTGTATTAGGAAAAGATCAGTTTTCCAAATTCAGATTGTCTTCTTTCCTATTTTGTTAAGCAACGGCTCTTTTATTCTGACGCTATTGGTGGCGGAGATGTAGCAGGGTGCGCCGCTCTGTTGTACCTTTGTCAGAGAATGTTGTACTTATTTTGTCTCGTTGCTTAGTGCTCTTACTGGATGGTTAGACTTATGCTGGCCTTCTTTGTTCAACTGGTCGTTCATCCTTTTGTAACCAGTAGATGTCTTTGTTCAATGTGAGACTATCCGGTAGATGTTTGTCCAGTGGATGTCCATCCGGTTGATGTTCATCCGGTAGATGTTTGTCCAGTTGATGTCCATTCAGTTGATGTTCATCCGGCTGATGTTCATCCGGTTGATGTCTGTCCGGTTGATGTCCATCCAGTTGATGTTCATCACCCGGTAGGTCTTTGATCCCGATAGGTGTCTTTGTATCCAGTTGATGTCCATCACCCGGTAGGTGTCAGTGTCCAGTTGAAGTTTGTCACCCGGTAAGTGTCTGTCACCCGGTAGGTGTCTGTGTATCCAGTTGATGTCCATCACCCGGTAGGTGTCAGTGTCCAGTTGAAGTTTGTCACCACTAAAACTTAGAAATGTTTTCCCAACACATGCATCTTTAAAGTGGACTTTGAGAAAGCTTATGACTCGGTAGATTGGAGTTTCCTTGCCCAAGTGATGAAGATGATGAATTTTGATAGGAAATGGAGATATTGGATTATGGAGTGTCACATTGCTAAAGCATCAGTGCTCATTAACGATAGCCCAACAGAGGAGTTCAAATTTAAAAGGGGACTGAGACAAGGGGATCCTCTTTCCCCGTTTCTCTTTTTGATTGTGGCGGAAGCACTGAGCAGAATGGTGGGTAAGGCTGTGGAGCAGAACATGTTATCGCTGGGCAAAGTGGGCAGAGAAAATAAGGTTATTTCACAACTTCAATGTTCTGATGATACTCTACTAGTTGGCGAAGCTTCATTGGAGAATGTTAAAACACCAAAGGAATTTTACGATCATTTGAGCTGATATTGGGACTCAAGATTAACTTCCATATGAGTAGTCTTATTGGGATCAATGTGAAGCAAGGAAGTTTGATTAGATTGGCTGCTATACTAAATTGTAAAGTGGGAGAGTTACCCTTCAAGTATCTAGGTATTCCGATTGGTTTGAACCCAAGAAAAAGAGGTATGTTGGAAACGGTGGTCGAGAAATTCAGAAAGATGTTGACCTTATAGGTAGACAAAAGCCTCACTTGGGGGCGGATGATATTAATTACTCATGTTTTGTCATCTCTTCCGGTCTAAGTCTTCTCCATGTTTCATGCTCCAAAAATTATACTATCCAATCTAAAATGGGAGAGTAGTCGAAAAGAGCCTGGGTCAAATGGGCGGATGTCTTTAAATCAAAAGCGAATGGTGGTGTTGGGGTGAGGAATCTGGACTTTTTTAATAAAACTATTTTGTTTAAGTGGGGTTGGGATCTCATAACATGGTCGAATAGATTATGGTTCAAGATTCTTGAGTCAAAATACAGGAACTTGAGTGCAAACTCATTGTTATTGGGGGGAGGGGGATAGTGTGATACCCGAAAATTAATTTGAGTCCTGGTTTAACTTATAATTGGATGTTCGACTGTAATTGCAGTGATAATGAGATACTTACGGAATAGAGATGCGAGGGATTTATAATCCGGAGTAGGAATTTGGAATTTGGAATTTGTTTGAGAAATAAATTCGTGGTTCGAGATTTTGAATTAATCGATTGTGGGTCGAAATTATAGAACAAATAGAGATGATGAGCCTTTGTGCAATTTGGTGGTTGGATATTATTTAAGATTATATCTTCTCTATCTCCCTCCATTTTCACTCTTCACGATAAGAAGAGAACTCTCTCCTCAAGTTTTTTCACTCCATCGTGCGACCCTTCAAGCTGCAGTGGTGGTCCTTCGAGCTTGATTTTGAGGCTAGATTTTGGTGCAAATTGTGTGCTGGTATGCTTATTTTGCTTCTCCCTTAGTTAGTTTGTTGTTTGAGATGAGTTTGAGCTAAGTTTGGGGAGAAGGGTTTGATTTCAAATTGTGTTGAGTTGCTAGTTATGATCAATCATTATGTTATTGAGCTTGTTGTTATGTGGACTCGATTGTAAGCCATTTTGGGAGGTTTAAATCTTATTATTTTGAAAATGAGAAATCAAGTTTTGGGGTTGAGTTGTAACTTCGATTTTGGAAGAACTTTGTTGTTAATTGGAAGTTTTTGGCTTGTTTAAAGGTTGGTGGACCTGTTGGTGTTGAGTTGGAGTCTTGGTGTTGATTTGGGTAAAAAAATATGGTGTTTTGGCTAAAAAATGGTTGAAAATCGAAAGGAAAAGATGATGAACATGATCCGCGATCGATCTCGGAATTGCCGTTATCGATCTCAACAAGCATATTGAACAATTCCAGAGCTCGCGATCGGTCGCGGGTTTTGGGCTGATCGATCGCGAGCAGTCAAAACTGCCTTTTGAAATTTTGAGACCCCGTGATCGATCGCGGCTGAGGTGTGATCGATTGCGGCGATGTGATATTTATTTTTTAAAAAAATTTGGGAAATGAGTTGAGACGACGAAGGTCGGGCCGTAGTTGAGTTCTAATGAATTGCTCATCATATTGTGGTATTTATCACACTAAAAATTGGATGAGATTCATTGTAGGCCGCGGAAGTATAAACATTGGGAGGCCGGTGAATTGTCGTCTTAGGAATTTATTCATAGTTATTTGCTGATTGTATTGGGTGTTGCCAGTATGAATACGAGTGCATTCATGATGAAAGAAGTTGTACTTTTGAGTGCCTTTTTTGAATGTTGAATCAGGTAATTCAGGTATAGCCTTCTCGGACTTTCCGATCAAGAGAAGAGTAGCTTGTCAAGAATTGTTGATGGTAAGGTACTTGTGACGTACTAGGAGTATGAGGCCAACATTTGTGAGGGCATGATCCTAATGTGGTGTTAATTTACACATAATGATTAATTGGCGTAAACAGCGGAAGATTTATTTCAAATGTCTTGTCAAATGGCCCTAAAAAAATTTTGGTTTTTAGGTGATACATATATAATGATACTGAAAATATGCAATTTTAGTTTTCCAATTCAAATGTTGCTCATCACATAAGCATCGAATATATAATCAATCAATAATAGAATAATGAAAATACAGATACTCGGGGCATACCCCGGTAATTTAAAATGTAATTAAAAAGTACTCTAATAATTACTGGGGCTCAAAATATAAAACATAAACCTGAGTTCGCTCTCACAAAGCTCTGGTAATTATCGAGGCTTCACCTCGAGCATCCGCAGTACGTCCACCTGTACCACATGTCATGCCCATACAACAAAGATATGACAGCCCCCCGCGAAGGGGGTCAGAACCCAGTACGAGAAATAAATAAATCATGTCAAGAATGACAAAGTATCATGCAATGCATACCATGTATGAATGCGATGTATGAATGTGTATAAAGAATCGAATATCAAGATACCAATATCGGAGTCCAAAGGAAGGTATCATCAATCAATATCACCTCGAGCAGAGGGTGACAACACACATACTTTGCGCTAGGAGAATCATCATGTGCTGTGCTCGTCATCCCTCGTGTCTAGGCCCGGTAGCAACGCGCGTGACTACAGTCGCTACCTACACTGCCTATCATCGTCGTGCCTGTCGTCCCCGACACTCAGAGTAAATCAACTCAATCATCATCAAGGATATCAAAGAAATGGATAGATCAATATGATATGCCCATGAATCATCTATGCATCATATGGCATATGCAACTCAATATGTCATGCAATCTCATGTGAAATCAATACATATCATGTACTACAATGTATCTCAACATGTCATATAGTCACATAAGAATCACATAGTGACAATTAAATCATATAAATGAATTAATGATTTAAAATCATACCGTATCATCATTACACGTCTTCGTCAGACATCATGATAAAAACTCATTTCTACGTACCTCAGAACCCAAGTTAATCTACCGAGTACTCCTCGAACTACGGAATCTATTAACCTGGTCATGTAAATTCCAAATGACAATAAGTGTTCAAGTAGTGCATTGAATCAAATGCAACTACTAATATTGACCCTTAGTGATTCTTAATTTTCAGCTTGACCCATTTTCGTAGAAAAATCACTATAAATTCATAAGACCTCCAAATGACTTAAAACCAGTGGGAAACATTCAATAACAACAAGGTTCATTTCATATTTTATGAATTTTAGCTAATTCATAGGTCTAGAGGTCGATTCATAGCATTATTCATCGAATTCTAATATGCTCTGTTAGTGCAGATTGAGCAGTGATAGGGAAAAAGTCATAACTCACTCATATGAACTCCAAATCATGTGAGCCCAGTTTCTAATGCAAGATAACTAAAATTTATACAATACATCCCTTATGAGCCTTAAGTAAAATAGTTTTTCTTGAGGTACATTATCTGAAAACGCAACAGCCTAAAAACTCGTATATGCCCTGTTTCCAGATTGCATCGTTGTTAGTAACATTATCATAACTTTTTCATATAAACTCCAAAGTGAGTGAGGCCAATTGCAAATGCAAGCTAACACCGAATTCTACAACTCTTATTAGGACGTAGAACTTCAAATTCGTAGCCAAATGTTCTCAGAAACACGAAGAACACAATGCATGAAACTCGCATGCACTGAATTTCCAGATTTGACACATGTTGGTAAAATGACCATAACTTTTTCATCTTAAATCCAAATTAGCTGATTTTGGTGGCCAATTAAATCTAACATAAAATAATACAACTTTTATCAGGTGATTCATCTTCAAATTCGAAGTTTAACCATGCGTAAAACTCGAAATACCAGACCACATAAAACTGAAATCTGCAGATTACATTTTGACAGCAAGAATTCACCACAATTCTCATGTATTTGCACCATAATTCGACCATTAACATAAATACAAGTTACTAAAGCTCAAGAAACATTTTATACCTTCATTTATCTTGAATAATGGAGCACAAATCGCCAACCAAAATCGACCAAGGCTCCGAATTCCGCTGAATACCACAGTTACGCTGCACCTCTTCGATTTTCTGGTTTCTTTCTTGCTGAATTCGAATTTCTATGGCTGTCTTCTCCTAATTCCTTACTTGCATGTGAGGTTTGAGATTATTTGGAGGATGGTGCAGAATGAACCAGCAAGTTTCAGAAAGAAAAGAAGGAGTGAAAATGAAGGAGGAAAAAAAAAAGAGGCGATGGTTTTCAAGGTGTAGGATTTTGTTTTTAATTGTATGTGTGTGGTCTATTGCACCACAAATATATAATTTTTAAATTTGTTATAATCCGGAACACCATAATTCTTAATATCAACATTTAATCAATCGGGTTTGCTTAAGCATCGTTAATCCGGATTAATCATAATTAATTAACAACGGGGCCTTACACTTCTTCCCTTCTTAAAATGATTTCGTCCTCGAAATCGCAAAACCGAGTATAACTCAACAAATTAAATCATATGAGATGTTTCAATCTCATTCTTAGATAGATAAGAATCACCATGTATCAGTGGCAACTGATGTGGTCGTATCAACGATAAACCATTGAACCAAGCTTCTCTATGACTCCACAAGGTTCAACATATCGAGGAAACATCCTACCCCACTCAACGAATCGTATTGATCATCGTAAAGGTAATATCTTCAGATTTACCTGATTCTCAACTTGAAATTCTATCGATATATTTATCTTGTTGGCGTAGCAAATCTGCTTACTTTAAGCATTTTCATTTGTTTTCACAGAAAAACATATTGTTTCTGACATTTTCTCCACAATCTCATGTTGTGTCAAATATTCCTTATCAATTTCATCTTAGCATATCAGTGAACGGCAATTCTGGCTCTACAAAACCTCAACCGTTGTCATTCTGATAATTCTACTAAATTACAGGAAAATTTTACTAGTGAATAGTGATTTCTGTCAATTCCCACCAAATTCATCACTAATAATCAGGATATAGCTTCCAAAGTCTGGATAATTCTCTCAGTTTGTCCATCAGTCTAGATATGATAAGCAATACTCATTGCTAATTTAGTACCCATGACATTCTGAAAACAGTTTTTGAGTCGGATATTATCATCGGATCTCTATCAGATACAATTGGTACAGAAACTCAGTGTAACTAAACCACATCTTAAACATGTCGTTTTTACATAGGCATACTGTAAACTCCCGAATTTGGAGAGAAAAATAATAGAAGTGTTTTTCAATAATTCTGAATGAATAAATCTCTACAAAGAGTCCCGAATAAATATAGGTTCCTTTACAAATCAAATCAAATCTAAAGATACTAATTATTATCTAAAAGATATCTTTAAGATATCTTTCCTTATCAAATCATATATACATTCAAATTAGGAATAAATCCTATCTTATCGACACTCCCCCTCAAGTTGGTATGAAAACATCTATCATTCTCAACTTGGTAACTTGATCTTCAAATACTTGTTTTGATAACCCTTTGGTTAGAACATCAGCAACTTGTAATGAGCTTGGAACAAAGGGAATGCATAACAATCCTTCTTCAATCTTCTCTTTGATGAAGTGCTTGTCAATTTCAATGTGCTTGGTTCTTTCATGTAAAACAGGATTATGCACAATACTGATTGCTGCTTTATTATCACAGTAGAGCTTCAATGGGGGGTCGAAGGTCTTATGTAGTTCTTCCATCACCTTTTTTAACCACACTACCTCACACACCCCTTGAGCCATAGCTCTGAACTCAGCTTCTGCACTACTTCTAGCAACAACATTCTGCTTCTTGCTTCTCCATGTTACCAAATTACCCCATACAAATGTGCAGTAGCCGGTGGTAGATCTTCGATCAGTGACTGATCCTGCCCAATCTGCATCAGTGTATACCTCTATATTCCTTTTATTATTTTTTTCAAAGAACAAACCTTTGCCAGGTGTTCCTTTTAGATACCTCAGAATACGATATACAGCTTCAAGATGCTCTGCATATGGTGAGTGCATAAACTGGCTTACCAAGCTTACTGCGAACGCGATGTCGGGCCGAGTGTGGGACAAGTAAATTAGCTTCCCAACTAATCTTTGATATCTTCCCATATCAACCGGAACCCCATCTCTGACATCTCCTAATTTTTTGTTAACCTCGGTTGGAGTATCTGATGGTTTGCATCCACTCATCCCAGTTTCTTTTAGGAGATCTAAAATATATTTCCTCTGAGAGACTGTTATTCCTCTTTTTGACCTAGCCACCTCCATTCCAAGAAAATATTTCAGTTGTCCCAAATCTTTCATCTCAAATTCGGTTGCCAGTTGCTTCTTTAACCTATCCATCTCTGTGATGTCATCCCCTGTTAGTATAATATCATCAACATAGACAATTAAAATAGATATCTTGTTCAAATCTGATTTCTTTGTAAAGAGTGTGTGATCAGATTGTCCTTGGGAGTAGCCCTGGCTTTTAACACATCTTGTGAACCTTTCAAACCATGCTCTAGGAGATTGTTTTAGTCCATATAGAGATTTCTTCAACCTGCATACCTTAGATCCAAATTCACTAGTGTAACCAGGTGGTGGATCCATATATATTTCTTCTTCCAACTCTCCATTCAAAAAAGCATTTTTTACATCAAGTTGAACAAGTGGCCAATCTAGGTTAGCAGCTACTGATAAAATGACCCGCACTGTATTGAGTTTTGCTACTGGGGAGAATGTGTCAGTGTAATCTACTCCATAGGTTTGTGTAAATCCCTTGGCAACTAGGCGAGCTTTGTATCTCTCTAAAGATCCATCAGAGTTGTACTTCGTAGTAAAAACCCACTTACATCCTACAACAGGCTTACCAGCAGGCAAATTAGCCTTCTCCCAAGTGGCGTTCTTCTCCAGAGCATTCATCTCTTCTTGAATTGCTTCCTTCCACTTAGGAATTGCAAGAGCCTCCTGTACAGTGTTTGGGATACTAACAGAGTCTATTTGAGAGATTAGTGCAGTATATGAAGGTGAAAGATTTTTATATGATATGAAATTGGAGAGAGGGTGCTTTGTGCAGGTTCGAACCCCTTTCCTTTTGGCAATAGGTAGTTCCATTTCATTAGGAATTGAATGGTATGTACCTGGATTTGGAGTTTCAGGACTGTTTGTGACTTCATTGATTGTCTCAGGATTAGGTCCTGGAGTTAAATCATGGTTTGGTAGCGAGATATTGTCTCCCCCTTTCTTTGTACCTTTCCTCCTGGTATAGACAATATCTTGTCTTGGGTGTATTTCTCCTAGAGATGACTTGTTAAGACTGTTCCCTGTTTCAAAATCGATTTGAAAATTGGTATTGTTTAAAAACTCATCTTCATTAGTGCGGTCCCCCGGAAGATGAAAGTCGTGGCCTTCAAAGAAGGTGACATCCATAGAGATAAAAAAATTTTTTGAGGAAGGATCAAAGCATTTGTATCCACGCTGCGTGGCCGGATATCCAACAAAAATGCATTTAATGGCTTTGGGAGAGAGTTTAGAAATGGTCGAGTCATGGGCATGGACAAACGCTGTACTGCCAAATATTTTGAGAGGGATATCAGTGATCAACCTGGACGTGGGAAACGATTTTTTAAACACAGCGAGAGGGGTCTGAAAGTCCAGCGTACGAGATGGTAATCTGTTAATTAAAAAGGCTGCTGTAAGAACAGCCTCTCCCCAAAGATAACTCGGAACTTTCGTATGAAAACTAATTGCCCGAGCAACTTCAAGAAGATGGCGATTCTTACGCTCAGCGACCCCATTTTGTTGAGGTGTATGGGGGCATGAGCGTTGATGCACAATGCCATGGTGAGTAAAAAAATCCCCCAAGATATGATTAAAAAATTCGGTTCCATTATCACTGCGAAAGATCTTGATATTGGTATTAAACTGAGTCTGAATCATTTTGTGAAAATTTTTAAAGACCAACCCAACATCAGACTTACTATGGAGTAAAAAAACCCAGGTCATCCGAGTGTGATCATCAATAAACGTTATAAACCACCTTTTGTGAGAAAGCGTTGGAATTTGACAAGGGCCCCATACATCACTATGAATTAATGTGAATGGAGACGACCGTCTATATTTTTGAGACGGAAAAGTAGAACGATGGTGCTTAGCCAATTCACACGAGGCACAACAGAAAGTAGAAATTAACGATTTATTGATGCAAAACTTGGGAAATAATTTTTGTAAATACGAAATGTGCGGATGACCTAAACGACAATGCCATAACATAATGTCATTAATACTAGAAGAAGAGACAAAATTAAGACAAGGCGTATTATCCAGGCCTGCCAAGAGGGAGGTAGCATCGAAAAGGTAGAGACCATGATCTTGTCTAGCACTGCCAATCATCTTCCCCGAGACCAAGTCCTGAAAGTCACAATGAGAAGAGGAAAACACAATACGACAGTTAAGATCATGAGTGAATTTACTAATTGACAGGAGATTAGAAGTGAGAAGTGGCACATGCAAAACATTGGTAAGGGTATAAGTGGAAGAAATAACAATGGAACCCTTTCCCGCGACCGGAGCAAGAGAACCATCGGCTATTTTGACCCGTTGGTTCCCAGCACACGGGACATAGGAGGAGAACAAGAGGGAGGACCCTGTCATATGATCCGTAGCACCTGAATCTAAGATCCAAACGCTGTTAGAAGGGGAATAAGCAACATTAGCACACGATATACCTGTCTGGGCGAAAGAAGTGGAAGGAGGGGAATGAGGCTTGGCTGATTGGGAGCCAAACAGCTTGTACAGGTGGTCAAGCTGATCCTTAGTGAATGGCAGAGACTCAGAAGTAGATGATGGAGTGCTGGAGTCGATGGTGCTTGATTGAAGAGCGTGACTGCCCGGGGCATGTTTGCTGTAGGTTTCGGATTTTTGTTTCAAGTGAGGTGGACGTCCATGGATCTCCCAACATGTTTCAATGGTATGCCATGGCTTTTTACACTTCGCACACACCGGGCGTTTCTTGCCCTCTCTACGTCCATTATCAAAGCGGAAGTCTCGACTGACCAGTGCAGACCCCTCGACAGCAGGAGGTGGTGGATCACGCTTGAACATCACATTACGGCGAGCCTCTTCGCGTCGAATTTCCGAGAAGACTTCACGAATGCTTGGTAAAGGTTTACGTCCCAAGATTCGTCCACGAACCTCATCCAAATCCCGATGAAGACCAGCAAGGAAGACAAACACTCGACTACATTCAATCTTCTGCTTGTAACGGGTGCTATCTTTTGGGTTCTCCCATTCATCCACGTCAAGGAGATCAAGTTCCTGCCAGATGACCATTAACTCGTTATAATACGAAGTGACATCACGACCATTTTGTGTGATCTGCCACATACGAGTTGTGAGGTCATACAACTGAGAATAATTCTCTAAATCGGAGTAAGTATCACGAACAGCAATCCAGACGTCGTGAGCCGTGGGAAGAAACAGAAACGGCTTGCCAACCGAGGGCTCCATGCTATTAAGTAACCATGCCAACACCATGGAGTTTTCTGAACGCCACTGGCTGTATTTCGGGTCATCGGAAGGGGGGGGTTCGGGCTTACCGGTGAGGTAGCCAAGTCGACCCTTACCATCGATGACAAGACGCACGGACTGTGCCCATTCGAGGTAATTACGACCATTGAATTTGTGGATTGTGAAGTGGAGAGAATTGTCGGACAGAAGGAGTCCAGTAGTATGGGTGGCGCCACCGCCTGTGGACGCCTGACCGCTGCTACTGGACGAAGAAGAGGTACTGCCGATGCCAGCCATGAATGGCGCGAAGAACTAGGATCGACGCACGGCTGGCTCTGATACCATGTAAACTCCCGAATTTGGAGAGAAAAATAATAGAAGTGTTTTTCAATAATTCTGAATGAATAAATCTCTACAAAGAGTCCCGAATAAATATAGGTTCCTTTACAAATCAAATCAAATCTAAAGATACTAATTATTATCTAAAAGATATCTTTAAGATATCTTTCCTTATCAAATCATATATACATTCAAATTAGGAATAAATCCTATCTTATCGACACATACAGACAAACATATGAGATCAATATATTGTATTGAATAGTCAATCAACTCTAATTCAACTTGTTTCACAATCTCTGTTTGATTTAAACAATTTGAGCTATAAAACTCAAAACTATAAATTTCTCAAATTCATTATCACTTACAAATTATGTAGTTTTCCATTAGGTCTTGTCTTTTTATGTTGACCAGCTGGCATGTCAAACACACAAAATTCAAAAATTTCTTTCTTCAAACCATCCCATCAGAAATAGGATCTCAAGAATGATACATCTCATCATTCTCAGAATAACACTATGTCATCTATAGTGTGCTGATAGGCTTAGATATTACGTGTTTTTAGCTGCAATTTCTTACCGTTTTTCGTACTTTTTCCTGGATGAAATTACGCTTTTTGGTATTTGGTTATTATTTGGCTTCTAATATTGGGTTGTATGGTTGTGTAGAACCATCCAAGGTACCAACAACTTCAAGGAGATAAAGTTCTTCAACTTCTCCACTTTTGAGACTAAGGTACGTAGTGAGACTTACGAGCATCAGACGGTAAAATGTGTTCTTACGCTTTTGGCTATATATATATATATCGTGGACAAGTGTGGATTACGAAATGTGTTGATATATATTGAGATAATGGTGATGCATTATGATTGGGGACTCAAGTATTGTGTTTATATATATGTGGTTGGAAATGCTTGATTGTTCCGGTAGTTGTTATATACGAGCGAGGGAGGTACTTGCCGCTGTCATATGAAGCGATGGTAATATGATATTTTTCGCTGTCATGTTGAAGAGATGTGCATGCCGCTGTCATTGTCGAAGCGAGGGATATCATATGATGCCGCTATATGTCGAAGCGAGGGGTCCTAAAATTCCGCTGTTGTAACAGGACCGGAAAAGTCACATTTCTAGTGATTAATGTGGAATATTGTGGTTATAACTGGAACATGGTATCGATCATTATATTATGAACTAATGATTTTGTGCATGAGTTTATGAAACAGGAACAACAATGAAATTGTGCTAATGTGGTAAATCAGGGAGCATACATACATATATATCTCATGCAATTATTTATGTTATCGTGCTTGGATTTTGTTGAATAGTGATGTATATGCTCATGGTGAGTTGTTCCTGTAGGTACACTTTTTGGACTTGGAGGGCTATGGGCCGGGTTGAGGCAGTGAGCTACGAGGAGCATTAAGGAACTAGGATACAGGATTTTTGGATAGTCTCTACTCTAGGAGTAGTGTACATCTATAGTATCAACATTCATTATTGGGAATGTAATTAATTAGCTCTTGGAATTTTATTTTTGGCCTGTAGTCCTGTTAGCTCAAGGCTACAACCGGAACCATAAACTGTCTTTTATGCATGTTAGCCCTATTTATATATATTTTTTACACTGTTCAGGTAGAGAGGCCTTACATTACTGGTATCAGAGCAGTGGTTAGAGAACCCGGGAATGAGTGAAGGGTAGCCTTAGCAATAAGTTGGCTAGGTACTCTTTTTAAACATGTTTAGTGCATATAGAGTATATAAATGTTATACTAACATGTTTTGGCTATTGTTACTCATGTTATCTAATGGCGTATTATATGAACTATTTTTGGTGTTATTGTTAACCCTTGAGTTACAGCATGGCAGCAAATATCGATATAGGAGACGCAGTGAGTATTAATGCAAGTGCTGGGCGTACAAAATCCTCTACCACCCCCAGCTTTGGACGAAGAACCGTCTGAACAGTAGTTGTTGCCCGGGGAACTGAGCTTGACTCAATTCCTTGCATACCGACCCCCGATGTTTGAAAGAACTGAGACAGGGGAACAGGCCGAAGAGTGGTTAGAAAGGATGGAGCAAATCTTCGTGGCGGCTCCTTGTGCGAAGTCGGCCTGGATAAGGTTAGCAGAATTTCAACTGGCCAAGAAGGCACTAATGTGGTGGAAGACCACGGTGATAGAACAGGAGGCTCAAGGTCATGAAATAAACTGGAAGTTGTTCAGAACTCGATTTCTGACCCGGTACTTTTTGGCTGCTGCACTGGAAGCTAAGGGGGATGAATTTACTAACCTAAAGCAAGGTACTATGCCGGTGTCAGACTATGCTCTTCACTACTGTTCTTTGCTCAGATATGTACCTCATGTCGCCACAAATACTCAAGCAAAGATGAGGCACTTCATGAAAGGCTTGAGGCCTGAATTGTATGATAGGGTGATCACTTATGGCCCTACTTATTTTGATGACGCCCTTGCACGGGCCGAGCTGGCAGAATTGGGAGTGGGTGCATATCCGACTGTAGCGCCACCTCCAGCACCACCACAGAGATCGACCCCGGAAAACTTGAAACCAAGGGGCGACCATTTTAAGCCAAGGGGGAACTCATCAGCTTCCCGATTCAGTGGTAGACGGCCTGATGTGCGTGGAAGGGGAAATCGTGGGAATAATGGCCCGTCAAATAAGGGACAGTCACAAGCAAGTAATTGTGGGAGAGTTAGATGTTTCCTTTGCGGGGGACCCCACTCGGTGAAATAGTGTTCTGCTTGTTTTGAATGTGGTAAGCATGGCCACTTTGCTCTAGAATGTCCTAATCGGGGAGGACAACAGAACACTATGGGGAGACCTTTAGACAGGGCAGTGCAACAAAGACCACTATTGTCGTTGGGGCCACCTCAAGGGCAAGTGTACGCTCTGACCAGGGAGCAGGCTACAGCGGCTCCAGAGGAAGTGATAGTGGGTACGTGTCATTTATTTACGCACCCTGCTTTTATCTTGATAGACACAGGTGCGTCACACTCCTTTGTGTCGACGAGTTTTGTGGAGAGGCACCGCATATGCACGTCTCCGTCGCCCACGCCTCTTCTGGTCTCGACACCCGCTGGAAAGTGTATGATTGCTCATCGGTTTGTTGTTGACGGCCTCATTTATTTTGAGGGCAACGAGTTGAAGTCAGATTTGATTGTTCTGGTAATGTCAGACTTTGACTGCATTGTGTGCATTGATGTACAGAACAGGTATCAGGCAGTGGTGGTCTGCAGGCAGAGAACAGTTCGGTTCAGATCTGATTTGGGGGTTCAGTGGACTTTTTATGGGGATGGTTCCCGCTCAAAAATCCCATTGATATCGGCTATCAAGATGGCTCAGTTATGGGTTATCTTATTTATGCCATTGATGTTGCTGAAAAGAAGGAAGAGTTAAGGGTCGAGGATATACCCGTAGTCGCGGAGTTTGTCGATGTGTTCCCAGAGGAGATTCCCGGATTTCCACCGGCTAGGAAAGTCGAGTTTTGGATTGAACTACTACCGGGAACACCCGCTATTTCTCGTGCCCCTTACATGATGGCACCGGCAGAGTTACGGGAGTTGAAACAGCAACTACAGGAACTCCTTGACAAGGGTTACATACGCCCCAGCGTATCGCCTTGGGGTGCGCCTGTATTATTTGTGAAAAAGAAAGATGGATCGATGCGTCTGTGCATCGATTACAAACAATTGAACAAGGCCACAGTGAAGAATAAATACCCTCTTCCGCGGATTGATGACTTGTTTGATCAGTTGCAGGGCACGAGGTTGTATAGTAAAATTGATTTGAGGTCGGGGTACCATCAGATTCGAGTTAGAGAGAAAGATGTGTAGAAGACAGCATTCCGGACCCGTTATGGTCATTATGAGTTCTTGTTCATGCCGTTTGGAGTGACAAACCCCCCGGCTGTCTTTATGAGCTTGATGAACCGAGTGTTCCAACCATACCTTGTTCAGTTCGTCATATTGTTTATTGAAGACATACTCATCTACTCTCGGAGTGAGGAAGAGCACAAGAATCATTTGAGAGCAGTACTTCAGATTCTTAGGGACAATCAGTTGTACGCCAAGCTCAGCAAGTGTGAATTTTGGTTGAGCAGCGTGGTGTTTTAGGGGCATGTGATATCTAGTAATGGGATATCTGTGGATCCCAGGAATGTTGAGGCAGTGATGGATTGGTCTGCGCCTACATCTATGCCCGAGATCCGGAGTTTCCTTGGTTTAGCGGGTTATTACCAATGTTTTGTCGAGGGATTCTCTAAGATCGCTAAGTCGTTGACGCAGTTGACTCAAAAAGGAGTTCCGTTCTTGTGGTCTGAGGCATGTGACCAGAGCTTCCAAGAGTTGAAGCACCGGTTGACTACAGCACCTGTACTGGTGATTCCTTCGGAGAACGAGAGGTTTGCTTTGTACACGGATGCATCACTGCAGGGTTTGGGCTGTGTACTGATGTAGGATAAGCACGTGGTGGCTTATGCTTCGAGACAGTTGAAGCCTCATGAGACCAGATACCCAGTTCATGATTTGGAACTGGCGGCTATCATTTTCGCCTTGAAAATTTGGCGGCATTACCTATATGGTACTTCATTTACCATTTATACGGACCATAAGAGCTTGAAGTTCTTATTCACCCAAGCGGAGCTGAATATGAGGCAGAGGAGATGGATGGACTTGCTCAAGGACTATGACTGTGAGATAGAGTACCATCCGGGGAAGGCAAACCTGACAGCTGACGCCTTGAGTAGGAAGGTGAAGTATACCGCGGAGGATGTTATCCAATTACCAGCCATGATGACTTCCTGTTGTCATCTGGGATATGACTTTGATGTAGATACATCACCGGTACATGTACCGACCCTGTTGACAGAGCCGGACATCTTTGAATCTATCAGGAAAGCTCAGATGTCAGACATTGAGGTGCAGAGATGGTTATCATATTTACGTCTGGGTCAGTCATCAAAGTTCAGGGTGGCAGATGATGGTTCTTTGAGGCTTGGTAACCGTTGGGTAGTGCCGAGGGCACCGGAGTTGCGTCAAGGGATCTTGCATCGTGCTCATAGCAGCAGGTTTAGCATACATCCGGGTGGGAGAAAGATGTACAAGGACTTATGCGACCAGTTTTGGTGGAGGCGGATGAAAAGAGACGTCATCACCTTTGTCAAGAAGTGCTTGGTTTGTCAGCAAGTAAAAGCGGAGAGGCAGAGGCCTGGTGGCAAGTTGAAGAGTTTAGAGATACCGGAGTGGAAGTGGGAGCACATATCTATGGACTTCGTGACCCACTTGCCAAGGACTGCCTCGGGACATTATGCGATCTGGGTGATCGTGGATAGATTGACGAAGGTGGCTCACTTCATCCCTTATTGTATGTTGTACACATACTTAAAGATGGCCCGATTGTATGTACGGGACGTGGTAAGGTTGCATGGGATTCCAGTCTCGGTTGTGTCTGACAGAGACCCACGGTTCACATCACATTTTTGGGAAGGTCTCGAGTCAGCTTTGGGTACGGAGGTGAGACTGAGTACAGCTTATCACCCTCAGACAGATGGTCAGACAGAGCGTACCATACTGACGCTCGAAGATATGTTGAGGGCATGTGTATTGGAGTTTGATACTCCGTGGCAAGATTCAGTGCCACTAGTAGAGTTCTCTTATAATAACAGCTATCAGGCGAGCATTCAGATGGCTCCATTCGAAGCTCTTTACGGTCGATGTTGTAGGTCACTGTTGTACTGGGAGGACTTGACAAGTAAGACGATCGGGGGACCGGATTTGATTCGAGAAATGGAATAGAAGATCAAAGTGATCCGTCAGAAAATGAAAGCGGCTCAGGATAGGCAAGCAGCCTACGCTAATAAAGGCGGCGACCATTGGAATTTCAAGTGGGAGATAAGGTCTTTTTGAAGATCTCACCTTTCAGAGGTGTGGTTCGCTTTGGTATGCGCGGGAATTTGTCTCCGAGGTATGTTGGGCCATTTGAGATATTGCAGCGCATCGGTACTTTGGCTTCCGTTTGGCTCTACCACCGTCATTGTCTGGTATACATGATGTCTTCCATGTCTCTATGTTGCGGAATATGAGCCAGATCCGTCTCATGTTTTACAGCCCTCAGAGGTTCAGTTGGGTTCAGATGTGTCCTACGTGGAACGACCGGTTAGAATTCTGGGTCGAGAGGATCGCAGACTTCGGAGCAAGGTTATACCGATGGTAAAGGTTTAGTGATCGTAGGGGTGTCGAGGAGGCCACGTGGGATACGGAGCAGCATATGGTGCAGCATTACCCGAAACTATTTTCTGGTATGTGATTTATGTTTAGTTTCGTTTTGGGTAAGTGCATGCGATTTCGAGGTCGAAATCTTGTAAGTAGGGGAGTATTGTGATACCCTCAAAATAATTATATGCATTTGGGCATTAATTATGTTTATGTGATTAATTATGGTGATAATTAAATTATGTGTTGGAATTAATTATCTTGTTGAAATGCTTAGTCACTTGGTAGGCGTGACCCAGGGGTGCATTTCAGGGTGCATGTTGTGCATGTTGGGAAATTGGGTGTTAGCATGATTTAATTGTAATGGTTGATAATTATTTGGCGAAGCATGTGTTTAAATGGGAGTTTGGTGCATTTTTGTAAAATGCTCTTAAAATACCATGTTGGGGTATTTTATACATCATGTTAATCAATGGGGTACAAATTTAATTATAAACTCTTATAACCCCACTACACCCCCCACTTTACATTCACTTTACCCATCACTCTTAAATCCCCAAATTTCATTCCCAACCCTAAACCTCTTCCCATTTTCGAAATTTGGCAAAGGAGGAAGGAGAAATCTTCACAAAATCTTTGTTTGTGAGATTATTGGTAGGATTTGGAGTCCTCAAGAGGTATGGAACCCTTCCTAAAGTTTTAATGGTGTTTGGTTTTGAAATGGGTTAGCATTTTGGGTTTTTTTGTGGATTTGTTTTTGGGTATGTGTTGTATGTGGTTGGGTTATGATTTTTGAGGTGTTTCATGTGGGTTTTAGTGTGTTATGATGATATTTGAGTTGTTGGAATGTTTGAGTTTGAAGTGTATGTGGTAGAACTTGGAATATGCTCAAAAATGGTGAGAAATCGCGCACACAGCAGGTGGCGATCAATCGCTACAAATGCAGCGATCGATCGCCGAAGGGCAGTGGCGAAATGTAAGGCATGCGATCGATCACCATATATGGCGCGATCGATCGCCGCGAGCCAGTGAGGTCTGGCAATCGATCGCTACATCGAAGCGATCGATCGGTAAGGCTCCCGATCGATCGCTTCGATGTAGCGATCGATTGCCAGCTGTTGAATAGTGGGAAATGATGTTTTTGTTGGATTTTTTGGTATTTGGCTATTATTTGGCTTCTAATATTGGGTTATATGGTTGTGTAGAACCATCCCAGGTACCAACAACTTCAAGGAGATAAAGTTCTTTAACTTCTCCACTTTTGAGAATAAGGTACGTAGTGAGACGTACGGGCATCGGACGGTAAAATGTGTTCTTACGCTTTTGGCTATATATATATCGTGGACAAGTGTGGATTACGAAATGTGTTGATATATATTGAGATAATGGTGATGCATTATGATTGGGGACTCAAGTATTGTGTTTATATATATGTGGTTGGAAATGCTTGATTGTTCCGGTAGTTGTTATATACGAGCGAGGGGGGTACTTGCCGCTGTCATATGAAGCGATGGTAATATGATATTTGCCGCTGTCATGTCGAAGCGATGTACATGCCGCTGTCATTGTCGAAGCGAGGGATATCATATGATGACGCTATATGTCGAAGCGAGGGGTCCTAAAATTTCACTGTTGTAACAGGACCGGAACAGTCACATTTCTAGTGATTAATGTGGAATATTGTGGTTATAACTGGAACGTGGTATCGATCATTATATTATGAACTAATGATTTTGTGCATGAGTTTATGAAACAGGAACAACAATGAAAATGTGTTAATGTGGTAAATCAGGGAGCATACATACATATATATCTCATTCAATTATTTATGTTATCGTGCTTGGATTTTGTTGAATAGTGATGTATATGCTCATGGTGAGTTGTTCCTGTGGGTACACTTTTTGGACTTGGAGGGCTATGGGCCGGGTTGAGGCAGTGAGCTACGAGGAGCATTAAGGAATTAGGATACTGGATTTTTGGATAGTCTCTACTCTAGGAGTAGTGTAAATCTTTAGTATCAACATTCATTATTGGGAATGTAATTAATTAGCTCTTGGAATTTTATTTTTGGCCTGTAATCCTGTTAGCTCAAGGCTACAACCGGAACCATAAACTGTCTTTTATGCATGTTAGCCCTATTTATATTTTTTTTTTTTACACTGTTAAGGTAGAGAGGCCTTACAGATTGGAGGCGAGAGCTTTTTGAGTGGGTAAATGATCTTTTATGTTTTTACTAACTTTTATTGGCCCGGTTTCAATAGCTCCGTACAAAGAAGACAGATGGGAATGACATCATGATTCATCAAATTCATTCTTAGTTCGATCGGATATCACATCATTCAAGAGCAAGAAGCTATATCACAAGGGGATCTACAACCAGCTTTTGAAATCATATGAATACTTCGACCCCTAATAAGGTTGTAGCGTTTGCGTGGAGACTGGTCAAAGACAGAATCCCATCATATGACAACTTGCGGATTAGGAACATTAGAACATGGCATATCTTGGATATATGTGCAGTCTGTCATATTGAGGAAGAAATAGCTCATCATCTTTGCTTTTACTGTTTGGTATATCACACTTTGTGGATGGATTATATGCGTGTCTGGGTATAAAAGTGGCCACACATAACGAAGTGGTCGGTCACCTAATTAAACACAGAGCACTGTGGTGGCAGCGAAAAGGAAGGAAGGAATGTATAACAATTTGGCTATGGTGTTATGGACGATTTGGTTGGACATGAATAGAAGAATATTTAGAGAGCCAGACATCAAAGAAAATTATCTTTTGGATTTGATAAAGTACAGAAGTTGAATCTGGATTAAGACCACAAGTAGAAATAACTTACATTCTACGCTTCTAAATTGGTATAGGGAACCGATCGTTTGCTTATTAGCGTTCAAGTGCTAGATGTTTTAGCTTTCCTTTTATTTATTAATTGTTGAACCTTCGAGTCCTA
Source organism: Haberlea rhodopensis (assembly GCA_907163345.1). Lineage (NCBI taxonomy): Eukaryota > Viridiplantae > Streptophyta > Magnoliopsida > Lamiales > Gesneriaceae > Haberlea > Haberlea rhodopensis. Next base: position 4,873,438 of record CAJQUN010000007.1, read on the forward strand.
CATATACTCTTTTTAATTAATATATATTTTTGTCTCATTAATAAACAAACAACCACACAGCAAGAAAATCGGGTTATTTAAAAAAATAACCCATATTTAAAAAACATTTAACAAAATAACCTAAAATATAAAAACCTTAATTTTTTGACCCAAAACGCCAACTGAGTTGGCGTGTTCAGGGGTCCCGCCAACTCAGTTGGCGGAACCAACTTGAAAAGTTGGTCACGCCAACTGAGTTGGCGTGACCAACTTTGCTTTTAATTTTTTTTTTATATTAAAGTTGGACACGCCAACCAAGTTGGCGTGTCCAACTTGTTTTTTTTTTTGTTTTTTTTTATTTTATTTTTTTTTTAAATATATAAAACATAATTTAAAATAAAAAATATATATAATAAAAATATGTCTCACTTATCATTGTCCAGAAAATATATCAACTCAAATATAATTTGACAATTTTACACAAAACCAAAAATGTACATGATTTTGTAAGTTAATATAAATTGTTCTTTCAAAAATATATTACCAAACATACTTTTATTCTTTAAAATCACTTCTCAAGTTGGCATGTCCATCTTAGTTTTTTTTTAATAAAAAAACAAACAATTTATAATAAAAAATATAATAAAAATATGTCCCATCTTATCAGGTAAATTGTAAAAACATCGTCTATATTTTTAAAATTTTATTTAAACAATTTTTTTTATTATCAAATTCTAAAAAAAATTGCGGTATAGAATGGCCGTCGTCGAACATTATTAAATTTTTTAAATATAAAATTTATATAATTATCTCATCACCTTTCTCGTAACAATTGATGACGTGAAACATTGCACATGGTTTCACTTCAAACCAAAGAACGGATGCAGCATCATCGTAACGATGATTACTCTTAGGGATGTCAATGAGACGTGTCTAAACTCGTACTCGTATTAATAATGTTCCGCGACAGCCATTCCGAGCCGCTCGCGAACTTTAATATTTTAGTAATATAAATATATATTAAATAAATACCCGAAATGTTCAAAATATATTTATTTAATATATATTTATATTAATAAAATATTAAAGTTTGTGAGCGGCTCGGAATGGCTGTCGCGGAACATTATTAATACGGGTACGAGTTTAGACCCATCTCATTGACATCCCTAAGAGTAATCATCGTTAAACCATGTGCAATGTTTCACGTCATCAATTGTTACAAGGAAGGTGATGTGATAATTATATAAATTTTATATTTAAAAAATTTCATAATGTTCTGCGACGGCCATTCCGTGCCGCAATTTTTTTTAGAATTTGATAATAAAAAAATTATTTAAATAAAATTTTAAAATATGGACAATATTTTTACAATTTACCTGATAAGATGAGACATATTTTTATTATAAATTGTTTGTTTTTTTATTAAAAAAAACTAAGATGGACATGCCAACTTGAGAAGTGATTTTAAAGAATAAAAGTATGTTTGGTAATATATTTTTGAAGGAACAATTTATATTAACTTACAAAATCATGTACATTTTTGGTTTTGTGTAAAATTGTCAAATTATATTTGAGTTGATATATTTTCTGGACAATGATAAGGTGAGACATATTTTTATTATATATATTTTTTATTTTAAATTATGTTTTATATATTTAAAAAAATAAATAAAAAAAAATAAAATAAAAAAAAAACAAGTTGGACACGCCAACTTGGTTGGCGTGTCCAACTTTAATATAAAAAAAAAATTAAAAGCAAAGTTGGTCAGTTGGCGTGACCAACTTTTCAAGTTGGTCCCGTCAACTGAGTTGGTGGGACCCCTGAACACGCCAACTCAGTTGGCGTTTTGGGTCAAAAATTAAGATTTTTATATTTTAGGTTATTTTGTTAAATGTTTTTTAAATATGGGATTATTTTTTTAAATAACCCAAGAAAATCAATGATGTGTACAATACAAATAGAAAAGAAATGAAAAGCGAAATGATAGGGATTAATATATATTTGAGGGATATGAGAAAAATCTTGCAAATCACAAGATTTTAATAATAACTAAATATTTCACCTTTTTTCCCTTTAGGGACAAAAATTGTTTACATTGAAAGATTAGAAGTTAAAAATATTATTCGTAAAGATATATACGGTAAACAAACTTATATTTGAAATGCAAATCCATTTATTTTGTCATATTTTATTATTATATACATAAAAAATTTATATAAAAATTTAACATGTAAAAAAATAATAGCAAGATGTAAAATGGTTGAAATCATTAGAAACGTATGCAATAATTTAAATTTCATCAAAATTTTAACATGACAAATCTATTTCCAAACAATTTCTTTTGATAACGTGGGAACTCACAGTCGTTGCCCTTAGGGTGCACATTGGGTAAACCCTCGGAATAACGCAATAACCTGCAAATCACGCCAGTCAAGTAAACCGCACTAGGCAAGCCCGATGCGACATACTCAAACTAAGAGAGGCAAATGCAGGAATTGAACTTGTGACCTTTTGGCCCAAGCGCACTGTACTTACCCATCTCAGCTACCCTGAGGGGTAGTTCCAAACATTTTAACTAGTAGTTTTAGTCCCCTAAACTTTAAAAGATATTATTGAAATACTTGTCAATGTTAGTTTTATAATTAAAATTAATGACACGGTTCAATTTCATAGTTTTGTTTTTTTTAATAGTGATGAAAAAATTACATTAAAATATTTATGGATTAAGGGTGCGCTTGGTTCGAGGATAGGATACGTGATGGATAGATTAAAAAGTGGATAAATGGGTTGATAAGTAAACTAATGGATAAGGTATATTACATTTGGTTCATATGATTAATAAAGTATGATAAGTAATATTGTGTTTGGTATACTTGATAATTATGTGGTATAAATTAATTTTATTCATAAAATAACAAAAATACTCTCGAATTGGTTTTGCACTTATTTTTATTATTTTATTTCAGTTAAATTTAAATCAAAATAAATTTATTTATGTGGTTTAATTATTAGTAAAATATTATAATTAATTATTATTAATCAAAATACCTCGAATAGGTTTTGCACCGAACTTTTACATGAACTAGGAACAAAAAATTGGTATTCGCAGCTCGTGTCTGAAACATATACTTCTATTTTGATGTCAATACATAAATCATGGACATGCAATTTCAAATCAATACATACTTGCAATTTCAAGTATTCCATGCATTTCCAGAACAATTGCAATTAGCCAAATAATCTTCCATCTACACCCAAGATCAACTAATCACAAAGCTCAATACCCCAAAAAAAAAACACAGAGGAGCTTTCAAGTTCTATACTAGAAACAAACATAACATAACTTCGAATGAACACTCGCAGAAAGAGCAATTATGTGGCACTCGAAACAAAGGAAGTAATCTGGGAAATACGAAGTTATGTAAGAAGGTAGATCAGCCCAAATTCACGGATGTTATTCATCCAACTGACCACAATTACTACATTTGAATGTCACAACAATCTTCAATGGCAAACCAAAAATGAATAGACATGTTAAACACGGCTCGAAAGTCAAATCATATACAAAAATTTAGGCTAATGTGTAGTTTGAAATGGTATTTGTAATTTTTCACATTATTAAATAGTTCATCCATCTCAGATTTGGAACCTGCTCCAACCCATAAACATACAATCAAAGGAACAAGATGTAAATATAGATAAATACTACATACGAAGCCATCGAATTTTTTTAAAAGGGGAATGAAGCTTTCCAAGAGGATGATCACAATTGTCATATTGCACAAAATCACATAGAAAGCAAGAAACACAGAAACAAGACACACAGAAGTCAACAAGCGCTCCTTCTGTTGAATAGCTTTGAAATCTTCTAACAATCGAATACCACAAAAAAATAATCACCCGAGTCTTAAATCCACACAACAGAAAAAAAAAAAATCAAACTTCAGTTCATAAATTTGAGACCAAACCCACAACGAAAAATTGAAAAGAAACGACTTGAAATAAAATTTCAAAGAAGAAGCAAAATACTTTAAATCCTTGAAGAAGAACCAGCTGGAAAAGCTGTTGTGCAAGAGATTAATGAAGCCCAATAATTAGCAACAAGCTTTATATGATGAAATACCTTCGAGAAGGGAGGAATAACTCTGGGTCTTACACAGAGATGAATCGATAGCCATTTTCGTCGTCGCTTGTAAAACTTTGCCTTTTGCCTTGCATCGATGTTGGTTGGAGGTAAAAATAAAGATCAGGTTGTGTTATGGCTTAGGCAAAGGGTGTTAATGTAAATTGCCCATACTTGTCAAGGCTACTGTGCAACATGAGTTGCTAATACCAAGGCTTTTTGTAGGATTATTATCCACCTATTTAACCATCATTTTCACGGGCTGGAGGGAATTAGCAGGTTTAGCAAAAAACGAAGCAAACAAGGGTTAAGGCCATTAATCACCCCATAATCCTTTGTTATTAGGCTTACCAAACATAGCATAAGAGTAATATGATGATGAGAATAGAAAATAATCCACATCCGTTTATTTATCTTGTTATATTTTTATAAATTGTAACTACATTCGTGAACAAAAAATTTATAATTTTTTGTTCAAATTTAAACACATGATTTGAAGTTTTCAGTAGAAATATATATGCCCATAATTTTTTAATAAAAAATCATTCTCTTATTTTAAATCTAAAAGATATCAAAAAAAAATATTTCAAAAAATAAACTCGATTACTTGATTTATTTTAGTGAGTTTTTTTTACTATGTTAAAATTGCGTATAAAAATTATTATATATATATATATATATATATCTTACTATTTATTATTATTAATGATGTCATAGGATGCGTCATTTTCTTCGGTAAAATCTCATACAAGCGTCGAGCAAAAGATATCCCGAGCAAGAGATATCCCGAGCAAAAAGTACCGAACAAAAATTACCCGAAGAACATCAAAACCTACTCGGCATACTGGTAAAAGGTTAGCGGAAGACCCGGGCATAGCTGACAAATCAACAGGCACAACACAAACGTGTAAAAATAGAACGCGGATTTCTCGGACATGTTTTGAGCCACTAATGCCACGGTCAGAGGAGATCGTGTTCCGGATTTATCGCATGCCAACCACCGGGATCAACACTATAAATATACGCCTATGGTCTCATTGTAAAGGGTTGAACTTTCTAGGTAAGAAAAGACTCTGAAGAGAGCACATCATAGTTTGTTCGGTCTTTCACTCTTATGCTATTTTTTCAAAAGTTCTTATTTTGTGTCTGAGTCCTATAAATCAAAATAAAGTTATAGTGAAGATTTATACTGGACTAGGTCCCGTGGTTTTTCCTTCGATTTGAAGGTTTTCCACGTAAAAATCGTGGTGTCTTTCATTTATTTTTCGCAGCACTCAATTCTACCGAACACGGAGAATATCGAATCACATCATTGACGTCATCTGTGGGAAATCGAGCTAAGACCTTGAAGAAAAAGAATTTTGCATGGATTAAAGAAAGAGAGACATGGCCAGAAGTAAAGGTCGCGGACAAAGTTCAGTGGGTATATCCAAAATCCCCCTTCATATTTTTACCCCGTTGCGTGAAAGAGAGGAAGATGATGTGTAATCGTCTCAAAACGTTCATCAAGCTAATCCTCAATCAATCTACCCAGTATGGAGGAGCACTCAATTTGCTCCTGAGGTTATCGATGATCCCTTGTCATCTAGCTTCCGAACTTTGAATGTGGAAACTATGATGGCAGTGCAGATCTTGAGGAGTATTTGTCACGATTTGAAAACGCTTCGCTCCTTTCATCATCTTACAGATGGGGTGAAGTGTATGGTTTTTATGACGACTCTAGCAGGAGCTGCTCAATCTTGGTTTCATCAACTGCCACTGGGGATCATAGATATATTCCCGAAGTTTAGTTCGTTGTTCTTACATCAATTCGCGAGCAGCGGAAGTTTCAAAAGAACATCCCTCAGTCTGTTTGGACTTAAGTAGATGGAAAAGGAGTCTCTTCTGGACTTCCTGAAAAGATTCGATCAAGCATGCCTTGATGTTCCTCATGTCACGGAGATACTCATCAACACCTTTACTCAAGGGCTACGAGAAGGAGATCTGTTCAGATCTCTTGCCAAAAAACCACCCTCTGATTACGACGAGTTGCTGGGAAGAGCTTCTAAGTATATAAACTTAGAAGAAGCCCGGAAAATGAAACAAAGAAAAGATGGGAAATGAGGAAATGAGCAAATCGGAGGGATAAACACCTGGAACAGCCGAAAAGGGGTTTCGAGCAATACCTCCCGATGAGACTCCCCGAGAGGTGGCCATGAATCAAAGAGAGGTCAAGGAGGACATTTCCGAGGAGGAACAATTCCGATGAGGATATTTTCAAGGAAGAGGAGTTAACAGATCTTGGGGAAGGTAAGAACCCCATGATGGACCAATTTTCAATAGTCCGCCCATTTGAATAATGCAAATCTCGGAAGGGGGGTGCCCAAGCCGGTACCATGGGCGAACAAATGAGAAAGGCAAGAATAAAATGATGTCCAAGCAGTAGGCGAACCTGCCCCAGTTAACATTCCAAATCAAGGGACCATACACATGATCTCTGGGGGAGTGTCATGATGAGATTCTAACCGATCAAGAAAGAGCTATGGTCGGAAATTGCAGGTTATGTCAATCACACCGGAGAACACCACAGCAGGGTCGCCCATTGCCTTTGGACCCGAGGATCTACAGGGGGTGCAATTTTCTCATTTTGATACACTAGTTATATCAGCCACAACAGCTAATTGTAACGTGCATAGAATTTTTATCGATACTGGAAGTTCAGCCGACGTGCTTTTCTTAAACACATTGGTCCATATGGAGCTTGGGAATGTGCCTATGCAAAGGGTAAACTCTTCTTTGCATGGATTTTACTGAAGTCATAAGTCCAGTGGGACAAGTTTCATTGCCAGTCACGATGGGAGAAGAACCGATGACGAAGACAAAGATGATAATTTTCTGATGGTGGACGCCCCTTCTTCATATAACATAATTTTGGGTCGACCAGCCCTGAGTGCGTTTCAAGCAGTGGCGTCCACTTATCATTTGACAATGAAATTCTCTATGGGTGAGGAGGTTGGACAAGTTCTAGGAAATCAGACTTCCTCAAGGAAGTGTTATGTTCAGGAACTGAAGCATGAAAAGTTAAAACATGAGGAGGATGAGATCCTTGGAGCACGTGGTAAAAGGAGAGAGGAGGAGGAGATGGTCGAGGAGAGTATAGCCCCAGTGGAGGAGTGATAGGCTTAGATTTTAAGTGTTTTTAAATGTAATTTCTTTCCGTTTTTCGTACTTTTTCCTGGATGAAATTACGCTTTTTGGTATTTATTTGCTTGTTTCAGGAAAATAGGTCGGAAATGGAAGAAATGAGCTAAAATGAAGAAAACGGATGAAATCGAGGCGAAAAGAGAAAAAAAAAAAAAGAAGAATTATGATTTTTCAGAATTTCGATCGATCGAGATTATTTCTCGATCGATCGATCCAGGCAGAAACTTCAACAAAACTTTTATCGAAGGATCGATCGATCGGAACCAAAATCTCGGTCGATCGATCGAGGCACAAAGTTTCAAAGGCTGAAGTGAACAGTGCACCGATCGATCGAAAAATCTTTTCGATCGATCGATACGCGATTTTCTGAAAATCTTATCTTCCAAAAATAACTTGATTCTCGGTGGATTTAAAAGGAAATCTCTTTCATATCATAGAATATCATATCAGAGAGGGTGGAGAGCCGATTTTCATCACCTAAAAAACCCTAGTAGCCGCCGCCTAGAAGAAGGAGGAAAAGCCATCTTCCTCCGTTCTTCGTCCGAGCTTGAGCGAGATAATTCCGGAGTGCAAGGAAGGAGCAAGAGAAGAGATTACGGTGCAACGCACGGATTCGTTCCATCATTTATCGTATTTCTAAACTCAGATTTATTTGATTTTCATTTTCATTAGATTTTTTGAGGTTGAGAAACAATTAAACGTCTTATTGATTTGTCTTGAATTAAATTGAGTTTATTTTATCGAGTTTGAGTACAATTGTGTTTCATTTATTGATTCGATTGTGTTTGAGTGGATTGATTACTTATTGTTCATGAATTAAATGCTTATTAAGATCAAAGCCAAGCTAGCTTTGATTGAATTTTGTGAGTTATAACCGAGATCGAGAGATAAGGTTATAATACGCTACAGTAATTCATGATGTATGTTTAAGATTGAGATCGAGAGATAAAATCACATACGTGAGCATTTTCAATCGAGAGATTTAGAGTAACTACGTTTTGAAGATTTATGCAATATCGGATTAGTAAATAAGTGAACGAGAGTTGCTTGTTCTAATTTGATATTAGTTTCTATACAGCTCGAGAGAGTGTATTAAATAATAACGAAAACCTTTCACCTTAAGAATCAATTGTTTGGTAATTGCATATTCAAACGAATCTTTGAAGATAACATAGTTGAATGAAGAGCGAGATAAATTTCTCGAGCAAAATTCCTTTGCATATCCGGAAACCATTCATTTTATTTATTCTTATTTTATTTAGGTCCTTTAGTTATAAATTTGCAGTAGTTAATTTACCCTCTTTTTAATCGTAGGCTAAATATAATTTTACTAGTTTTATTTGGTACTTATACGTTAGTCCCTGTGGATTCGACAACCCTTACTTTCATTTAACTATACTAAAACTTGACACCGTGCACTTGCGGAAAAGAATCGCTACACTGAGAATTTTCTGTTTAAAAATAAAGCGGTCAAGTTTTTGGCGCCGTTGCCGGGGACTAATCTGTATAATATCATAAGAGATTAGTTAATTGTAATTTAGCCAATTTGTATTATTTCGTTTTTATTTTTTTTCTTTTTCGTTTTAGTTAGTTGTTCTTGTTTTTGATTTTGTATTTTTGTTGTTGTCTCCTTTTGTCTGATCCAGTACAGAAACTATTTCTCTAGTGCATGCTCAGAAGAGAGGAGCCCATTCTCGAGCCATTTGATCCTGAAATAGAGAGAACTCTACTTAGAAGACTACGAGAAGCTCTAGCAATGGCCGACAATAAAGAAGCACAAAAGCCGAGGTCAATGATGGACTTTGCACAGCCAACACTCCATGGATCTTTATCCAGCATTACTAGGCCGACAATCCAGGCAAATAATTTCGAGATCAAGCCTACAATTATCCAGATGATACAGCACTCTGTAATGTTTGGGGGAGCTGCCACGGACGACCCAAACACTCACATCTCCAACTTCTTGGAGATCTGTGACACGTTTAAATATAATGGCGTCTCCGACGACGCCATCAGGTTAAGGCTCTTCCCTTTTTCATTGAGAAACAAAGCTAAATCCTGGTTGAATTCATTACCTGCAGGATCAATTACAACATGGGAAGGGATGACAAAAGCTTTCTTATCGAAGTACTTTCCTCCCTCCAAGACGGCAAAGATGCGGAACGATATCACTACGTTCGGGCAATTCGATCCCGAGAGTTTATACGAGGCGTGGGATTGTTTCAAAGATTTGTTGAGGAGATGCCCACATCACGGTCTACCCATCTGGCTGCAGGTATAGACTTTTTACAATGGTTTGTTTTCTGCTAACCAATCAATGATAGATGCAGCATCTGGGGGATCGATCATGCGGAAGACACCGGAAGAGGCGTATAACTTATTGGAGGAAATGGCGTCCAATAGCTATCAGTGGCAATCGGAAAGGAACACGCCACAGAAACCAATGAGAGTCCATCAAGTGGATGAGATTACTGCTATTTCGGCTCAGTTGGAAGCTATGAACCGGAAGATAGATAGCATGGGTGCAGCAGCGATGAAAGCTCAAGCTGTCTTCTGTGATTTATGTGGAGGCGGTCATCCGAGCATTGAGTGCCAAGCAGGTAACCAATTTAATCAATCTACTGAAGCTGTGAATTTCGTAGGGAACAGGCAGCAGAACAATCCATATTCAAACTCATACAACCCGGGGTGGGGGAACCACCCAAATCTGAGGTGGTCAAACCAAGAGAATGTGTTGAATCCACAACCACAGTCGGGGTTCACACAAAAACCGAGTATGGAGGAGCTGATGGCCAAATTGATTTCGTCAACTGAGGTGAGGATGCAGATCAGGATGCATCGATTAAGAACCTGGAAGTGCAGATAGGGCAGCTGGCCACGTTGATTTCTGGAAAGACGCAAGGTACACTCCCGAGTGATTCTGTGAAGAATCCAAAGGAGCAATCAAGTTAACAGATGAGGAGGTGACAGTCCAGCTTGGGACTATAAATTAAGAAATTTCTTCCCCTTCCTCTTTGTAGTTTAGTTGTTTTTAAATTTGTTTTTAGATGTTTTGTGAATGAATCCGTGCGATTTATGTTGCTGGTGTAAAAAACAAGGTCAATAAAGATGTAGGCGAAGCAACCCGAGAGGAAAAAATTTTTGAAAAATTTGATTTTTGTATTCTGGTGCTGGCGATCGATCGAGACAAAATCTCGATCGATCGCCCAGAAATTTTAAAAGCATAAAAGATCCACTGCCCCGATCGATCGATCGAAACTTATTCTCGATCGATCGATCGAGAGAAAATTTTAAAAAATAGGGCACCGAAGAGCAGTCTGTGCAGCATCATCAAAACTTTTTTCTCTCCTCTTCAGCAAAGAACCAAATTGCCTCCTCCAATCTCTCATCCATATTCTTTCCAATTTTCAAATTACTTCAAATCTTTGAAGTAAGAATTGTTTCTGATGAGATTTTAATTGCAGATCTGAAATATTGCAAGCTGAATTGGGTAGAATTGCATCCAAAAGAGAATTCCATGCCAAGTGCCAAATTCATCAAAGATCAGATTTTTTTCTTGGTAATTGGTTTTCAATTTCATATCTTTTCATCCTTTGGTGCAATTTCTTTGTTGTATTTGAATTGGGGTAAGAAGAATCGAAGTTTGGGGGAATTGTTGTTGTGTTGCGGGGTGTTGGTATTGCTGTGTTTTGGGTGTGGTGTTTTGTTGCAGTTAAGCGAATTAATTGAGAATAACTTAGCAAAAAAATGGCTCCAAGAAAGAAGGCAAAGCCGCCAGAGGCTTCACAGAAGCAAAAAACAGACGGAGGCCACCACTTCTGAGCAAGAGTATGACAAACAGAAGTTTGAAAATGCCACAGCAGCTGAGTTGTTTCCCAGTTATCACAAGAAACCTCTCAGTCATGAAAGGGGCATGAGTTTGGATAAGATTGAATGTCCTGTCATTATGGCAGTAAGGCGACGAGGGTGGTTTCAGTTTATTCAAACACCAATAGATGTTGTGGTTCCACTGGTGAGGGAATTCTACACGAATCTCCGAGTTATCCCACCAGGACGGAGTGCAGATGTTTTTGTCCGAGGGAAGGATGTGCTGGTTGATCAGGCAGCAATCAATAATGTTTACCGGATGCCTTTCATACACAACTGTGCGTACCAATCCTTCCGAAAGAGTACAATCAATTATGATGAGGTACTCGCAGTTATTGGCATGCCGGGAAAAGATTGGTAGCAGAATGATAAGGGAGAGCCGCAGGTGGTTCTCAAGAAGCATTTGACACCAGAGGCCCAAGCATGGTTCTCATTTGTCGCCTCACGGGTCATGCCCTCGACCCACACTTCTGAGGTGACAAAGGACAGAGCGGCCCTGGTATTTGCCATTCTCACAGGGCAGGACGTGGATTTGGGCGAGATTATCAGTGATCACATCCATGCTATCGGTAGCAGCCCACCTACCTCCGCACTACCGTTTCCATCTACCATCACTGCTTTATGCCAGAGATGCGGAGTGCAATGGGGGGAGGACGAGGAGTTACTTCCACCGAAGACCCCGATTGTTGTTGATGGTCCACCACCCCCTACAGGCTGAAGAAGGGCTGAGCCACAACCCTCGGACACTAGACATGCCGGAGCATCATCATCCTCTGCTGAAGAGCGTACACGCATCACTTTGGACTCCCTTCACAGGGATCTCCAAGACATTCGCCTGGAGCAGCAGAGCATCCATAGCATGCAGCGGGACATACATAGCATGCAGAGAGCATTACAGTTGGACCAAGAGCAGGTAGCTCAGCGTCAGATGGAGTTCATGCAGTACCAGAGTGCATGGAACACTGCCATGGCCCAGGGCTTCCCAGGTTTCCAGTTCCCGCCAGAGCCATACTTCCCACCATACCAGCCGCATGCACCCCCACCTGCTGATTACCCACCATTTCCACTATACCAGGGTGAGCAGCATCACTACCCAGTCCCCCCTCCGGAGCATGATGAGGACGACGATCAGTGATGATCGTCGTCATGGTATGTGTTTTGCCTTTGCATTTATTTTTCTTGTTCATTGAGGGCAATGCACATATTAAGTTTGGGGGGGGTTTTGTTTATATTTGTTTATATTTTTATATTTGTAGTTTTTGCATTTCTGCCTCGTCTTGTTTCTTTTCTTGCTTGACTGCATTTTTTAGAGACTAATTCGTCCTTGAGCACTATCAGCAAAATTGTTTTTTAGAAAAAATGAGTCAATACTTGAGAAATGATGAGTTGGATTTGCAACGGTAATACATGATGAAATTAATCCTCTTCTAGATAGGAGTCATGAAAATTTTTAAATTGTTTGTATATATCCTTTGTTGAGCTTATGTCAAAATTGAGGAATATTTTGAGCACGTTTTGAGTCATGATTGAGTGAAGTATGTATTAAATAAAGTGAAAACTTGTGTTAACTATGATTAGTCTTGAGCATCTTAGAAAACTCTACAATTTATTTGAAAGCACTTTGAGGCGAAATTTTATAATTATGAACTTGACTTGGAGATGATTTAGGCAATCTTTGGACCGTTTGTGCCTTTCAAGCTTACCTTGTGTACATCATTCCTTAGTGTCCCCTCTTGAGCCTTATTGAAAAAGAATGGTATATGCATTGCATATAATTAGACCCACATTCGACATTTTTGGCTAACTCATTATACCTACCTTGGATTGAGCCTAAATGAAAAATGTTATCCGTCCCTAAGGGAGTATAATAAATTTCATTCATTGCACTGAATTGTATATGTAGATGAGTTCATTGTGAAAAAAAAAATGAACAAAAGAATGAGCAATAAGAAAATATGTAGAGAAAAGCCTTGAAAAAATGAAAAAAACATTCAAATAAGACCCAAAGTGGCCAAGGCTAGAAAAAAGTTGAAGAGAAGCTCAATATTGTGCGAACAAGTTTGAACTGATTCTTTTATACTCTCTTCTTTGCGTTCATCCTACCTTTTCTTTGGAGCCGACACCAAAAGGCCTAACGCTATAAGCTTTTAAAGACCTTCTGATCCAAGTCTAGGGAATAATTACATTAGTGGAGAAGTGCTGGATAGTAGATTCGTAGAGTACTTTAAAGTAATCTTGACTTTGAGTTTTAATGGCACAGTTTGATCTTAAAGATATGATTATACCTCATAATTGATAACAGCACACACGCACGTTCTGATGTTGCGATGTATTGTTTAGCTTAAGAGAAAACGCTTACTGTTGAACTTTGAATGACTCTTATTGATGTGTAAGTAGGATTGCTGAGCTTTTACCTTGAGTTGTAAAGATGATTCATTCAAAGTATTAAGTTTAACTCTACTTTTTGAGCTTATTGCTTGCTCGAGGACGATCAAGTCTAAGTTTGGGAGAGTTGATAGGCTTAGATTTTAAGTGTTTTTAATTTCTTTCCGTTTTTCGTACTTTTTCCTGGATGAAATTACGCTTTTTGGTATTTATTTGCTTGTTTCAGGAAAATAGGTCGGAAATGGAAGAAATGAGCTAAAATGAAGAAAACGGGTGAAATCGAGGCGAAAAAGAGAAAAAAAAAAGAAGAATTATGATTTTTCAGAATTTCAATCGATCGAGATTATTTCTCGATCGATCGATCCAGGCAGAAACTTCAGCAAAAATTTTATCGAAGGATCGATCGATCGGAACCAAAATCTCGATCGATCGATTGAGGCAGAAAGTTTCTAAGGCTGAAGTGAACAGTGCACTGATCGATCGAAAAATCTTTTCGATCGATCGATACGCGATTTTCTCAAAATCTTATCTTCAAAAAATACCTTGATTCTCGGTGAATTTAAAAGGAAATCTCTTCCATATCATAGAATATCATATCAGAGAGGGTGGAGAGCCGATTTTCATCACCTAAAAACCCTAGTAGCCGCCGCCTAGAAGAAGGAGGAAAAGCCATCTTCCTCCGTTCTTCGTCCGAGCTTGAGCGAGATAATTCCAGAGTGCAAGGAAGGAAGCAAGAGAAGATATTACGGTGCAACGCACGGATTCATTCCAGCATTTATCGTATTTCTAAACTCAGATTTATTTGATTTTCATTTTCATTGGATTTTTTGAGGTTGAGAAACAATTAAACGTCTTATTGATTTGTCTTGAATTAAATTGAGTTTATTTTATCGAGTTTGAGTACAATTGTGTTTCATTTATTGATTCAATTGTGTTTGAGTGGATTGATTACTTATTGTTCATGAATTAAATGCTTATTAAGATCAAAGACTAGCTAGCTTTGATTGAAATTTTTGAGTTATAACCGACATCGAGAGATAACGTTATAATACGCTACAGTAATTCATGATGTATAGTTTAAGATTGAGATCGAGAGATAAAATCACATACGTGAGCACTTTCAATCGAGAGATTTAGAGTAACTACGTTTTGAAGATTTATGCAATATCGGATTAGTAAATAAGTGAACGAGAGTTGCTTGTTCTAATTTGATATTAGTTTCTATACAGCTCGAGAGAGTGTATTAAATAATAACGAAAACCTTTCACCTTAAGAATCAGTTGTTTGGTAATTGCCTATTCAAACGAATCTTTGAAGATAACATAGTTGAACGAAGAGCGAGATAAATTTCTCGAGCGAAATTCCTTTGCATATCCGGAAACCATTCATTTTATTTATTCTTATTTTATTTAGGTCCTTTAGTTATAAATTTGCAGTAGTTAATCTACCCTCTTTTTAATCGTAGGCTAAATCTAATTTTACTAGTTTTATTTGGTACTTATACGTTAGTCCCTGTGGATTCGACAACCCTTACTTTCATTTAACTATACTAAAACTTGACACCGTGCACTTGCGGTAAAGAATCGCTACACTGAGAATTTTCTGTTTAAACATAAAGCGGTCAAGGAGTTCCTAACTAATTGAACTGGGTCACCCGACTAAAACCACAAAAGTGGGTTCCCAATTGGAACCAAAGTTAAAAGAAAAGGTGATTGAATGTTTGAACAGGAATGTGGACGTGTTTGCATGGAGTACCAATGACTTGACTGGAATATTGTCAGGTGTCGTCGAGCATTACCTCATTGTGGAGCCTGATGCTCGGCCCATCAAGCAGAAGAAAAGACATTTCGAACCCAAGAAAGACTCCAGCATTGCTCATCTGGTGAATGAATTGCTGAAAGCTGGTCATATCAAGGAAACCAGTTTCCCAACGTGGCTCTCGAATGTGGTTCTTGTGCCAAAGTCAGTAGACAAATGGCAAATGTGTGTATATTTCTGAGATGTGTCTGAAAGATTGTTATCCTCTGCCGAGGATGATCAACTGGTAGACTCCACAGCTGGACATGAATTACTATGCCTGATGGATGCGTACAAGGGGTATCATCTGATCCCTCTGGCCCGAGAAGACCAGTCTAAAATTAGGTTTGTCATGGCAGGAGGAACTTTTTGTTACGTGGTTATGCCCTTCGGACTAAAGAATTCAGGAGCCACTTATCAAAGATTGATGGATATGATATTCAAATATCAGTTTGAGCAGAATGTAGAAGTGTATGTAGATGATGTTCTCATCAAAAGTAAGAGAGCATTAGATTTGGTATGCGATATGGAGGAAGTCTTTGGCACCTTGCGAAAATATGGCATGTAATTAAATCATGCTAAATGCATATTCGGAATTCACAGTGAAATTTTTTTAAGGTACATGGTTATTGAAAGGGGTGTTGAAGCCAACCCCGAGAAGAGAATGGCGATTTAAGAAATGAATCATCCTCGGACCCTGAACGAAGTACAAAGACTGGGAAGACGAATAGTTGCTTTGAGTAGGTTCATATCCCGATCAGCTGATCGGAGCCTACCATTCTTCAAAGCAATAAGGAAAGGAGCTCGGTTCGAGTGGAATGATCAATGACAAAAGGCTTTTGAGGACTTGAAGAAGTATCTAGCGGAGCTGTCGTTGATGAATAAACCTGAACACAACGAGACCCTCCTCATATATCTATCTTTGGCCGAGGAGGTCATTAGCTCAGTCTTAGTTAAAGAAAAAGCAGGGCAACAACTGCCCGTGTATTATGTAAGCCGAGCATTACAAGGGGCCGAGCAAAGATACTCCGAAGTCGAAAAGTTGGCTTTGGCTCTTATAACCACAGTCAGGAGACTTCGGCCATACTTTTTATCCCATCATATTGTGGTAGTGACAAGTAATCCATTGGAAAAATTGTTATCGAAAGCAGAAATCTTTGGAAGAATGGTGAAATGGGCTACCAAACTCAGCGAGTTTGATCTTACATACGAACTCATCGAGTTTGATCTTACGTATCAGCCCCGAACTACTGTCAAAGCTCAAGCCTTATCATATTTTCTGGTGGAAATGACCCATATACCCAAAGAAAAAGAATGAAATCTTTATGCGGATGTATCTGCTACTCAGTCTGGCAGTGGTGCAGGTGTGGTTCTTATTAGTCCTGATGGGGAGGAGATAGTTTTCATTCCTCAAACAATGAGGCTGAATTCGAGGCTCTGATTTCGGGACTCTCAATAGCACTTGACGCAGGGTTCAAAAGGTAGCCATTTTATGGACTCAATGCTCGTGGTGCAACAAGTGAATGGTGTATA
Organism: Haberlea rhodopensis; assembly: GCA_907163345.1. Taxonomy (NCBI): domain Eukaryota; kingdom Viridiplantae; phylum Streptophyta; class Magnoliopsida; order Lamiales; family Gesneriaceae; genus Haberlea; species Haberlea rhodopensis. The sequence continues at coordinate 4,890,306 of CAJQUN010000007.1, forward strand.
TAAAGTGAAGGAAGAAAAGCTGAAGAGGTACGTTGAAACTGCTCGGGCATTGATAGGTAAGTTTCAAGAGCAAAACTGACGTAAGCCCCCTCGGAGTTTGTCTAGATAAACAGGAAAATAACCCAAGGGGGTAAGTGGGGGCATGATCCCGAAGAGGGAGTAATAAGGGAGGTGCTTTCGGGGATTTCCATATCTCTCGCATACGGGAGGGTTGTTGATTGGTACGAATCCTCGACTCAAAGACTCCATACCAAGGGACTTTGGCCGCAACCAAGCCCTGTTCTACATCATCTTGGACGTTTTAAGAAATGGCCTTCCTAGCAAAATTGGACTGCTATTATCACTATTATCCATATTAAGCACATAAAAATCCGCAGGAAAAATCAAATCATTTACTTGCACAAGTACATCCTCTATCACCCCACTATGATGAACAGCGGACCTATCAGCCAATTGAATCACAATCCCAGTTATGTCCGAAGGTCCAAGGTTCAAAGATGCATAAATTGAGTAAGGCATAACATTAATTGATGATCCTAGATCTAACATGCCTTCTCGATTTTTTCATTTCCTATCATGCAAGGGATGAAAAAAAACTGGGTCCTTGCATTTTGTGGGAATGTTTCTTTGGATGACCGCAGAAACATTCTCATCTAGTTCGATCTTATGGCTCCCCATCAGTTTTCGACTCCTCTTCGCAGTACACAGTTCCTTCAAAAAATTTGCTTAACGAAGTATTTTCTTAATAGTATCAAGTAATGAGATGTTTACCTCGCATCTCCGAAAAGTGGCATAGAGTCCCTTGATTCCATCTTCTTTCCTATTATCCTTCAAGGAAAGGGGGAAATGGGTTGCAACTTTATATTCAGAAGGGGTGGGAACTTATGTTGTGGTACCTCAGTATCAACGGGCTTTTTGCTTCCAACTTCAGCCTCCTTCTCATCGTCGTGTTTGGATGGTATTGGTACCACCTTTTTGGATCTTTCACTTCATTGTCGCTCCTCAATGTGATAGCACTCACATTCTCTCTCGGGTTCACCACTTGTTGTGAGAGTAGACTATTTGAAGCTTGCATCTCCAACTTGTTGATTGTTGTGGCCAACTGCCTTACTTGAGTATTCAAGTTGTGGATGCTTGTCCTCGTTTTGTCCTCGTTTCCTGTTGAAATTTCAAAGAATTGTTGGCAAGTTCTTTTACAATATTTTTGTGTCTATCACTAGTAGAAGGAAAATGAGATTGTTGTGTACTCTTGAAATTGTGGCCTACATGGTGGTGGATTTTGTTGTACTTGAGGTGGAACATGGTTCATCGATTGTGGTCCATAGCTCAAATTTGGGTGGTCTCTCCATCCTGGGTTGTAGGTGCTCGATATGGGTCATATTTGTGTTGTGTTACCCCGAAAATCCACCCGCTGCATTCACTTGCTCAGCAGGTATCTCTTGAAGTAAGGGGCATGCATCTGTGGTATGACTCATCTCCAAACAAATCCCACACGACTTCACATTCTGTCCATTTCCTCCTGCCATTAGAGTCACAAGAAAGGTAAGGCTAATAAGTTGTTGCTCAAGATTAGATACATTTACCTCGCCTTGTTTCCTTTGAGATGGATCAGTTCTAAAGGTGCCAAATTGCTGTGAGTTGACTGCCATGTTTGCTATCAATTTTTTTGCCTCCTCCGGTGTCTTATCCACAAAAACTTCACCGCTCGCAGCATCCACTAAATTCCTGTCACTAGGCAACAAACCTTCATCAAAGTATTGAATAAGGAGATGTTCACTTAACTGATGTTGTGGACAACTTGCACACAACTTTTTGTATCGTTCTCAGTACTAGTGAAGAGTCTCTCCAGTGTATTGCCTAATGCTATAGATCTAATTTCGTATGTTAGTAGCTCTCGATGCTGGAAAGTATTTCTCAAGAAAAGTCCTCTTCAAGTCATTCCATGTGGTACTCGAGCCTGATGGTAGATAGAATAGCCAGTCATTTGCAGTATCCTTTAAGGATAAGGATAAGGGAAAGGCTCTCAGCTTGATTTGCTCCTCGGTAATCCCAGTCGGTCTCATTGGTGGTGCAAACCACATGAAATTCCATTACGTGCTTGTGAGGATCCTCTCTTGCAAGTCCATGAAAAGACGGCAACAAATGTATTAGTCCAGATTTCAGTTCAGAATTAACATTTGTCGTAAGAGCATGGAAGGTAATGCAGAGAGTTTGTTGACCCAAATTTGGATTGGCCAATTGTCGTAGACTTTGATTCGCGGTCATGTTGTTCCTCTCTTCCTCCTCTACTCTTCTAGCTTCTTTTCTTCACCTATGTGGTGTCCTCTCGATCTCAGGATCGTATTGAACGTTGTCTTCTTGATCTGAGGAATCACCTGTACTCATGAACAAACGAGAATAGCATAAAAAGATAAAATAAAAATAAAAGTTAACACAAAAGTAAACGCTTCCCCGACAACGGCGCCAAAATTTGGTGTGCCCAAGTCGTGTACGCCCAAATTGACCCTACTCGATCCTCAAGATTGATAACAAAAATGTAGTAGTATGAGTAGGGATCGATCTCATGAGAAAATGTATTCTCTTGTGTTAACGAAAGACAAAATAAATCAATAAAGATTATCAAGATTAAAATGCAATTCTTTGTTTTCAGTCAACTAATTAAACTAAATAAAGTAAAATTACTAGATTATCAAGATTAAAATGCAATTATTGGTTTTCAGTCAACTTTAATTTTGGAAATTGTTTACTCGGTCATCGATTATCAAAAGATCTGATTTTTATTCAATTATTCATCAATTGGAAATTTAATTCCTCCCTCACCTTAATCATAGTCAAACAGAAAACATCATTCAAATTTGACTCTTATCAAATTATTAGCCAAAACTACAGATGTTAAGGTTAATTCAATGATAGCTTCAAAAAGTAGTAAATTTGATGAATCTAATCAATAAAACAACAGCAGTTAATATCAATTATCCAATCGTTCTCCCAAAGAATTTAATAACACCAACAGCAGGCAATCATCAATCTCAGTTGCTTATTAATTAGCCATAGTGTTAGGATCGGTCCGGAGTGTTTAGAGGGGGGGTGAATGAACACTCCTATTAAAAATTAATCTCTTGTGATTTCTTTCGGATTAGTGAAAGAAATCTGTTTCTTAATCAACTCTTTCGCAGAACAGACCACTGAATATTTTAGTGCGGAACGGACTGTTCTTTGATTAGTAAGAACGGCTTGATGGCTTGAATAATAGAACGAGTGCAGAATGATAAAAGACATAATATGTTTCTGGAAGTTCGAAGGTGGTGTAATCATTCTACGTCTCCCCTTCTTCCAATTAAGGAAGGATTCAACTAGAAGACTTTGATTTATACAATCCTGTTGTACAAACCCGATTCAGCTGGATTTACCTCACTACCAGACTGAAACTCCTAGTCTCTCGATCTGTTCAGACACACTCTGTCTGACAGTTACAATTGTTTTTCACTTCTATATTTCAATACAGAATGCACAAGATAGACTTTAGTCTATGCACACAATGATCCTAAAATGATCAAATATTACAATATACTTGTGCTTATGAAGATTTTCAGCTCGAGACTGTCTGAGCTTGTAAGCTTGTGTTGTTTTGCTTTCTTGTGCGTTTTTCGATTGATCAGACTCTGTCTTGAGCTCTTCTGTTGCATCCTTTTATAGTTGCATGTACCAACGACATAATTTCCCTTTAATGTGCAACTCTTGACTCTGCTTAAACTCTGAGTAAGCTGCAGTCTTCTTCTTTAGGGTACTTGCCGTTCTAGTTCATGCTTTCGGCGACTGTCAGGTAGGCTCTTCTTTGTCTTCTTACCTTTTATGGTAATCTTCAGTCCTTGGTCTTTTTCAGCATTAATTGCAACATTAAATGCTTCAATAAATAGTTGTTAATGATTTGGATTGAAGAATCAATCTTATTCAGCCTTGACTGCTCTGATCTGATAGAAGTTGAGATCGATCTGAAGCTTCGATCTGGTCAGGCTGATTTCCATCGATCCGTTCTGTTTTGCGATATACCATATCAGCTTGATCTGTTTTGAGCGATCGATCTGGTCAGACTGATTTCTCTCGATCCGGTCTGATATGTTTTGTCATCTTTAAAATCCGGAACTAACAAATTCCCCCTTTTTGATGATGACAAAACCTAGCTTCTAAATCTTTTTATCCAGTCTTTAAAGAACTCTGAAGCGTATACTTGCGGATCGATTATTTCTTCTTATTCAAAATAAATGAACATAGTTAAGTTATAGTTCGGATTGATTAAGTCGTTTTTAGTTCAAAATAAATGAATAAGGACTTAACTAAGAACTTAGATTTTTATTGATCATAAAAATCTTATATACAGACCAGTCTGACTTAAACAAAGAAACTGCTACTTTCTTGAAGACTGAGACTGATGCGGCTTGAAGTCTTTTCTCTTTTTCCCCTTTTTGTCAGCAGCAATCTCTTGAAGAAAATCGACAACCTGTGCTAGCTGAGCACTGATAGCGTCAAGACGAGTGTCTTGAGCGCGAAGGGAATTGGCGACGTATGCTCTAACTTCAGTGGCCAGCTCGATCTGCTCTTTTCTCAGACTGTTTTTATAAGTAGCTTGCTGAGATAACTGATCATTCAGTCATCGCCGAATGCTGCTAATACTGGCTGTCATCTTCTCTTTAAATGAATCAAAGTCCAAAGACGTAGTCCTCTGACTTTGATGAACCTCTATGACTCGTTGAGAGAGAGATAGACAGTTATCAGAGAGGTGCTGAAGGGACCTTGCCAAGGATGGAGCTGCATCAGATAACTGGCTTGGAGAGTGATCTGATGACGACAAGGCGTGATCAGCTTCTGCAGCAATGGGTATAATTGAAGATAAAGCAGCTTGGCGTGTTTCGGACCGGATCAAGGTGACCAAGTCCGAAGAAAATTCTTCTATGAATGCCATATCTTCAGCAGATTGTTCGGGAGGAGTGCTAGGTCTCGAAGGCTCCTCAACCTGTAAAGCTGCAACAACGGTTGAGACCACCAGATCCGGATCGACGAAAGCTGGCGAGACAACTGTTGTAGGTGCGGCGGTTGGACTGAGTTGAACATGGAAGACGGATGATCCCAGAGGAATAGACGTTGTTGGGGAGTCCAACAAAACATTCAAGGGTTCATCTGCTGCAGCAGACGGAGCATTAGTCATTGTCTGCTCCGCTGTCTGTTCTGCTGTCTGATCCGTTACTCCATAGGGAATAGTCTCTATGAAAGGTTCTGCAATAGTCTTGCTCTCAGATGGATGATCCGGGCTGGGTACTGGAGTGGATATGCTGAGCTTCTGTCGTTGAAAGCGGACAGCTAAGTGAAGAGCATGAATATCCATTTCCAGTTGAGCAATAACAGCACCATCATCTTTGGCAGTTGGAGTGCTCGGATCAAAATTTGCTTTCTTAGCGGCCAAGAGCAAAGTTGCAAGTCTGAATCTCTGGTTGGCCTGAAACAGATCTTTGTGTTGTATAGCAATTCTAACATCGTCTGTCTCTGTCCCCTTAAGGACTTCTTCTTCCATCTTTTGTAGGCGTCTCAGTTTGCCGAAGAACATATCAATGTGGTTGATCGTTCTGTACTCGACATATTCATCAAATACCACAATGAGCGCCTTCACCTTTTCTTCAACATCCTCCATAGCGATGTCGATGGCTGTTTGCGCGGTAGATTTGGGTTTTGAGGAGAGTGGTTCAGTGAAAATGGCCTTGCCCTTGCCGGTGGAAGATGGGGATTTGATCCCTAATTGGGTGTAGTCTCCCAATTCAGTTATAACAATCCCTTTGACCACAGGGATGGCAGAGGGGACTCTGATGGTTACTTTGGGTACAGTGGTTGAAGCTGTTGAAGGTTGGGTTGAAGGGTGGGGTGCAGGGGTGGCTTTTGTGGAAGGCAATATGGGTAGGGTTTTTGAGAGGTAGGGTTTTGATTGGCTTGGTGATCTGGGTTCTTGGCTTTTTGGGAGGGGGCTTGGCTGGAGAGGAAGGAGCAGACTGAGTTTCCTCGGAGTCAGTCTGAATGGTTAATTTGCGCTTGACTCGAGGTCTTCGAGCAGCAGTCTGTTCTGTTCCTTTCTCAAACTTGACAGCCACCAGATCGGTAGGAGTGGGTGGAGCACTCTTGTACTTCAGGAGAGCCAATCCCTTGGAGTTGAGAATTTTAAACGGACTTAGAGCAGACGGCTTCCCCAGCTCGATGTCCAGCGTCTCCAGTAGTTTGCTTAAAGGAACAGCAAAACAGACAGCCTGTTTGGAGGCGATGATTGTCTCAAGCAAAACTCCAAATAAGATTGCAGACCAATTCATCTTCTGCGCTGAGTGAATAGCAGCCATGGCCCGGAACTTCTCATCAGTAACAGCATCATAGCTTCTGGCTTTGCCCAATAATGGCTTGCCAACAATCTCGCATAATACCTGGAAATGAAAGAACATTTTCTTCTTCTTGAATGAAGGCTGCAGGCGGTGGCCAAAGATGGATACCTTCCCTTGAAGATCCGTGAGGGAAGCTTGAGGAATCTGGCCAAACTCAGTCAGTCCGGAGTTGGGAAGACCAAAGGTCTTTGCCAGCGTCGACGGAGAGATTTCAAAAGATTTGCCCTTGACTGTGGTAGAGATGAACGACTTCTGTGATACAGCATTGGCGAACAGTTCTCCAATCTCCGACTCGTAAACCACCGTTCCACATTCCAAAAAATTCCTTAAACTAGAAGATTCTAAGGACTTGAATATAGAGACCATTTCAGGATCTTCAGCCCTGTTGATATCATGGAACTCATCAGAAAGAGAGTTGTGAGTAATGGTAGCCATTTGAGTGTAATGGAAAAATACGAAGAGTATGAAAAAAATGAGAGAGTTAGAGAGCAGACATCGATAATTCGTAAAAAGTGAATGAAAATGAAGTGTTCAGCCCGCTAAATAAGAGAGAGAAGACACGTGTCTTTATCTCGAAGACTGATAATTAAATAATTCAAAATAAACGGTCAGGATGAAAGAGAGATAAGGCGGTTAAAATTGTGATCAGTCCGGGCTTTTTTAAACAATTATTTTATTTAAAAATTTGTTGACCAGACAGATCATGGGATAACATCAGATTTGACATAGATCGGTCTGAAAGTTCGGACCGGTCTGTGTCGTTCTAATCATTGTATTATCGATATGTGCCAGCATACAATCTTTAAAAAATAACTAAAAGAAAGATACTTCTAAAACATCAAGATAAGTCTATTAAACCAAGAATTTGACGAAAATAATTAAACTTAGCCTTAGGAAGTGGTTTGGTAAAGATATCTGCTGCTTGCTGTTCTGTTGAAATATGCTCGATCCGAATTTCCTTTTTACCAACATGATCTCGAATAAAATGATGTCTTATATCAATGTGCTTTGTTCGAGAGTGCAAAACTGGATTATACGTTATAGCAATTGCACTTGTGTTTCACAAAATATCGGAGATTCAACAGCTTGAATGCCATAGTCTTTGAGCTGGTGTTGAATCCAGAGCATTTGAGCGCAACAGCTTCCAGCAGCAAGATATTCTGTTTCAGCTGTAGATGTGGCAATAGATGTTTGCTTCTTGCTAAACCAAGAGATCAATATTTCACCTAAGAATTGACATGTTCCACTGGTGCTTTTGCGATTAATCTTACAGCCAGCATAGTCAGCGTGTGAATATCCGATTAAGCTGAAATTTGAATCTTTGGAATACCAAAGACCAACGTTCTGAGATCCTTTCAAGTATTTCAGAATATGCTTAGCAGCAATAAAGTGTGATTGCTTTGGTTCTGACTGAAATCTAGCGCACATACAGACTGAGAACATAATATCAGGCCGGCTCGCTGTAAGATACAAGAGCGATCCGATCAGTCCTCGATACATAGATACTTCAATTGTTGTTCCCCCTTCGTCTTTATCTAACTTGATTGTAGGACTCATTGGAGTTGATGCAGTTGAACACGTTTCCATTCCGAATCTCTTGAGAAGCTCTTTGGTATACTTTGTTTGATTTATGAAAATGCCATTGCTGAGCTGTTTGACTTGGAGACCCAGAAAGAATGAAAGTTCTCCCATCATAGTCATCTCATACTGTCCATGCATTAACTTAGAGAATTTCTCGCATAATTTGGGGTTAGTTGACCCAAAAATGATATCGTCAACATAAATTTGAACTAACAAAGTATGTTCCCCCTTAATAAATTTAAATAGAGTTTTATCTACTGAGCCGATCTGAAAATCATGGTTCAGCAGAAATTGAGACAGGGTGTCATACCAGGCTCTTGGGGCTTGTTTCAGACCATATACTGCTTTATTCAGTAGATATACATGATTCGGAAATGAGTGGTTCTGAAATCCAGGAGGTTGCTCAATGTAGACTTCCTCCTGAAGCTTACCATTAAGAAAGGCACTCTTAACGTCCATTTGATATACCTTGAAGTCTTTAAAAGCAGCATAAGCAAGAAATATTTGGATTGCTTCAAGTCTGGCCACTGGTGCAAAAGATTCATCGAAGTCAATTCCTTCTTCTTGTCGGAATCCTTGGGCCACCAGTCTGGCTTTGTTTCTAACCACAACTCCATCTGCGTCTAGCTTGTTTCTGAACACCCATCTGGTTCCAATAACAGGCAGATCACTTGGCCTGGGGGTTAGACTCCAAACTTGATTTTGTTCAAATTGATTAAGCTCTTCTTGCATGGCTTTAATCCAGTTGAAATCAGTCAAAGCTTCATCAATCTTTAGGTTCCATATTTGATATGAAAGCAGCATGAGTGAATTCATCCATCATCTGTCCTCTAGTTCTAATCGGTGCAGAAGGACTTCCAATTACTAGATCGGGTGGATGCCTCTTTGTCCATCGATAAATCGATTCTGGATTGTCTGGTCCAGACGGATGAGTAGTAGCGGCGTTATCAGCATCTGATTTAACATTAGAGTGAGGAACATCCGGATCGGCTCGATCTGAAGGAGCTTCATTGCCATGATCCGGTCTGTCTGGTACTTCAGGTTCCGGTGGATTGTCTCTTGACCTGTTATCTACAATCTCATCATCACTGTTAGCTTCGAGATGGATATTTCCATCTGATTTTGAATTGATTCCTTGCTACCCTCAATACATAAAGATTCATCAAAAACTACATGAACAGATTCTTCTACAGTTAAAGTGCGATTATTGAAAACGTGAAAAGCTTTGCTATTAGATGAATATCCTAAGAATATCCCACTATCTGATTTAGCTTCAAATGCTGTAAGATGATTCTTACCATTATTGTGAACGGAGCATTTGCAACCAAATATATGAAGGTGAGAGATAGACGGTCTGTTACCAGTCCATATTTCATATGGAGTAAGATTCAACTTCTTGTTAATCATAGACCGATTTTGAGTGTAGCACGCAGTATTTACAGCTTCTGCCCAGAACTTTTGCGAAATGCCAGAATCAGCAAGCATTGTCATTGCTGCCTCTTTAAGCGTTCTGTTCCTTCGTTCTGCAACTCCATTTTGTTGGGGAGTTCGGGCGGCTGAAAATTCATGCTTAATTCCTTGATCTTCTAGAAAGGATTCAAGATTATGATTTGAAAACTCAGTGCCTTTGTCACTTCGAATCCTGTCTATGCTTGATGATTTCTCATTCTGAGTGTGTTTCAGCAGCTTGATCAATTTCGGACCGGTCTGATCTTTACTGCTCAAAAATATAGTCCAAGTAAAACGTGAGTAATCATCAATAACAACAAGAGTGTACCACATTCCCCCTAAACTTGTTATTGGTATAGGACCAAACAAGTCCATATGCAATAGTTCTAAGCAGCGTGAGGAGGATTTGGCATTCTTGTTTTTGAAGGATGATCAGATCTGTTTGCTCATTTGGCAGGCTTCACAGATCTTATCCTTAGCAAATTCGATCTTGGGCAGACTGACAACTAAATCATGTTTACACAGGCTAGATATAGTCTTAAAGTTGAGATGATTCAAGCGTTTATGCCATAGTCAGTGTTTATTATCATTATTAGCGATGAAGCAAGTAGGATTATCAGGTTGAGCAAAGTTCCAGTTAATCTTATATGTATTTCCATTACTGATTCCTACTAGCATGGTCATACCGACTGACGAATTAACAGTGCAAGTGTGTTTGTGAAATTCTACAGCATAACCATTATCACATAGTTGACTTATACTAATCAGATTATAGCATAGATTTTCAACTAACAGCACATCATTGATAATAACATTACCATGGACAATCTTACCCTTGCCCACGGTCTTACCCTTTGAGTTATCTCCGAAGATGATCTGGGGTCCAGTACATTCTGTGACTTCAGACAGCAGCTCGATGTTTCCAGTCATGTGACGAGAACACCCACTGTCTAAGTACCAATCTGATGCAAGTTTCTTCGGTACCTGTCATCAAACATAATTATTGTTGGTACCCAATCCTACTTGGGTCCAGAACGGATTAGCCCTTAGGGAACCTGTAAGGACCCCAAGCCCTTAACCCTTGATTAGTGTATTAATCATTATGTGTGGCACATGCTTTCAATAAAATCAATCGGGAAACTCAGATGATACTTTACCATTGAATGGCAGTTACAAAATTTCTTTAATATTCAACATTAAGATCATCTCTACCAACAAATAGACTCATAGATTTCGCCCATTTCCATCCTCATTACACCACTTTTTACATTGTGGACTTTTATAAAAATTTGGGCAGAGTCTCCCCATAAATTGAGCTATCCCGAAACGAAAGCACATCACATAAAATAATTCCCAGCCAGGGAAAACACAATACTCAACAGAATACAGAACACGAAGTAAATTCCCAGCCAGGGAAGACACCACACAATAAGACAACAAAAGTGGGTTTCAACACCCACATAATACACCAATGACTCTCATATCATTTAGCAATTCTACCCTTAATTGCATGCATCATAGAATGAAAGAGAGAAAGGCTCATGCCTTTATATACAACCCATATACAAGTATAACCGTGCTCACATGCGAGCATCATGAATGTGTATATAATCCTCAGGTGTATATAAGTACCCTATACGATACCGTGCTCCATCAAGCCCTGGTACCACGATTCTGGGAGTAAATCCAATCAACAGCTCGAGCTCAACTCCAAAGCCATCGATGTACCTGTTCACCTGCCCTAACAGAGACAGCCCCCAACGGGGTGAGCATACCAATACACAAAATCCCATAATCACAATAATGAAATTCATAATTTACAACAAAAGTAAATACTAATGAATTTTAAATGATACTCCCTGGATGGCAACGTCCTCATCCGGGATTCCGTGTACTATCCCTGTTCTCACAATCATCTCATCAAATCTCAAAAATCAGTAAATCAACACATTGATTTAACTCATCGCATGCCTAATTCTCAAATATCAATAGATAGTGATTCCAAATTCATTATACAGGCAAATATGGATATCTCAATATCAAATACTGATTTCTCAACCTCGCTATCAATCACAGATAGCTCAAATGCCTAGCATTTATTTTACCAATTCTCCATTATACTTAGACATCTCACATGTCTTATAATGAATACATGATTCCACGATCATTCTCAGGCATCTCAATGCCCTACAATGGTCATATACATCCAGTACCCATATACCTTATGAGGTTATACAACTCTAATATCACGCACGCTTGTGGCGGCGATATTAAGATTAGGTCGTTCCATAGCTATATCAACACATATATATATAACCATACGCACAACCATCTAATGCAATCAAAATACATTGTGCATTTCACAAATGCTCTCATATAAAGTAATGCTCGTACGTCGCACGTACCTTAAATCTCCGAAGTCCGAGCCAAACCTTGCTCGAGTTCCATGCCCCGAGGAATGATGTGCTAACACGATAAATAATTCACAATTATTTACGAACATGCAACCCATGCTCAAGCACACCCATAACCCTTATACAAAAATATTGTCAACACACGACAATTTACCATTTAAAAGACTCGGGGCGGAGCACATGCAGGGAGGGAAATTCGAAAGAGACATCAACGAAATTGATCAAGAACCATCCCTAAATTCCGAACCCTAACATCACAAATTCGAACCTAACCAAGCACCATAATTCACCTAAAACATGAATTAAACGACCAACAACTAGAAAAATTGCCCTTCCTGCCAAAACCCCAAAATCGAACCAAACCCTCACGAAAATAGGGAATTAATTCGAACTAAACATCACAAAATGGCAGGGAATTACATGAGAAGCATGAAATAGGGGTAAGGAAGGTTACCCAAACGAAAATCGGAAGGAAAACGCTCAAAATCGGAAGAACCCTAGAATTTGGGCCTCAACGCATTTCTGGAAAACCCGAGCGCGATTCGCGACGAAACTTTGAATTACCGGTGTGGAAAGCTGCGCCTCGGAGAGACGAAGCTAGTGGCGGTCCGGACGCGCCGGATGGTGGCCGGATGGCGGCGGGCGCGGCGCTTTTACGTGTGGGGGTTGGGGCGACGGGAAAAAGGGCAGAACGTGGGGAGAGAGAGTGACGGGCTGGAGGAGAAAAGGCTTCCAATAATTAAAATCTCGGGTTCAACTGGTATTTATAGCAAAAATACCCCGAAATACTAATAGCCCCACAAATACATCATGATTCATTAGAAATCATCTGTTTTCAAAAACTCTCTCTCTAACTCCAAAACCCCCTACCGGTGCCCACACAAAGCACCCCAGATCCCAAGACACATCAAAAACCCAACTCATAGGTTTTACACCGTAATGAGAATACAATCTCAACCTCAGGATCCAACGATCCCAACTACCCAAATAAACGAGCCCAGAAGGCCCAACACCGCGATTAAACTCCAAATCGCCACGTAAAACAACTTTAGGGGTTATTAACACTCCGGGATTAACATCTATAATCCTGGTCATCACAGAACCCATACCTTTATCAGCTTTAATGGCTTGTGTGTGTCTGGTGTGCTGTGAGCTGATCTGTTTTGATGTTGTGTGATAATGTGTGCGATATGGAAACCTTTGATTCTCATAGGGTAGTCTATATCTTCGTTGAACTGGTTTTGAATTATAGTAATTGTATTGTCTTCCTTGCCTTAGATCTTGCACCTTTAGATTTGGTCTGAAAGACGCAAAGCTTGCTGGTGCCTTTTCTTTGGCTTGGTTAACATATCAAATCCCTTTTCTCAAACCTTGATTCTCGAAAGAGACTCCCGTTTGAATTGTAGGTGCTTCAGTCTCATATACCGTGCTGGATTTAACAAATGTCATTTGTTTGATTTTGTTCTTTACCAGCAACAGTTCAGATTCATCTTTGGTGTAGTCTTTGATATCAAAGCCTATGCCGGTAACATCACCGATATTTCTTTGTACTTCTTGCAATTCTTCCAATGATGTTCTGGATTTTGTCCATGTTTTGAAAATATGAGAAAGCTTAGCATTTTGTGTGCTAATTCTCTTGTTTTCTTCATGGAGCTGATCGTAAGAGATTTTTAGCTTATTCAGCTCGATCTGTAGATTATTGCACTCGCCCAGCTCAGAGCAGCTTGGTTTGATGTGCTCATCCATTTGATCATTGGCTTTAGCTTTATTTTCTCAAATGATTCAGCTAAGAGTCTATAATCATTAGCCATGTCTTGCAGTGCGGACATGAGCTCTTCAGGTGTAAATTCATTTGAGTCAAGATCGAATACCTCATCTGTTTGACTCATATCTTCGTCTGCCATTAGACATTGAATATCTTCTTCGCTTTCGCTGGAAGAATATTCGGAGCTTTCTGAATCTGAATCAGTTTGAGCCCACTTGTTGTTTCCTTCTTCTGCTACTAGGACCTTTTGGGACTTCCCATGATGACTTTTACGATCTTTGTAGTGCTTCTTTTTCTTGTCATCATGATGCTTCTCTTTTCGTTCTTCTTTCTTCGGTCTGGTGCAATCTGCAATGAAATGTCTGGTCTTACCACAATTGTAGCAAGCCTGATCATTAACAGCATCGTCCTTTCTTGATTTATAATGATGAGAGGGTTTAAAATTTCTTTTATTTTTAGACATAAATTTACCAAATTTCTTGATAAATAATGACATAGCATCATTACTTATCTGTTCGATAGATCGATCTGTTGTGGGGGCGGTCTGGTCTGGAATGGCTGCCAGCGCTTTGTTTGGTTGAGAGATGAATGGCTCTGCTTCACCTCTCGTGATCAGTTCGAACTCATATGCCTTAAGATCTGCGAACAGATCATGAAGTTCAACTTTGTTCAGATCTTTGGACTCCCTCATTGCAATGGTCTTAACATCCCATTCTTTTGGCAGGGCTCTCATAACTTTCAGAGCGATCTCTCTGTTTGAGTATTCCTTGCCCAGACCATTCAGTACATTGATGATACCAGTAACTCTTTCATCAAACTCATTTAGAGTTTCTCCAATCTTCATTTTTATGCTCTCAAATCTTTGAAGAGCAACAGTCAACTTGTTTTCCTTGGTCTGGTCGTTCCCTTCACATAGCTGAGCTATTTTCTCCCAAATTTCTTTGGCAGTAGAGCACATTTTGATTTTACTTAACATATTCTTGTCCAATGTCTTGAACAAGATGTCTTTGGCAACGTTGTCGAGGTTTGCTTTCTTTCTTTCTTCATTCGTCCAGAGGGATCTGTCCTTCTCGACCATTTGGGGTTCACCACCAGTAATGGAGACTGCTGTGATATCCCCGAAATGATTAATTGCAATTTGGTGCATTAATTGTCTTTATATGATTAATTATGGTGGTAATTAATTATGTGTTGGAATTATTATGTGGAAATGCTTAGTCATGTGTTAGAGTGACCCGGGATAGCATTTCAGGGTGCTTGTTGAGCATGTTGGGAATTATTGTTGGAAGCATGATTTATTTGCCATGGTTAGCAATTAATTAAGAAATCATGCATTTAATTGATATTTTGGTGCATTTGGTTTAATGCTTTGGAAAATATCATGTTGGGGTGTTTTATACACCGTGGTATTGTATGCGCCCTATTTTAACTTATAACCCCCCCACCTTTACCAACACCCACACTTTACCAAAATCAAATCCACAAACCCTTCCTCCTTCCATTTTCGAGCTCAAGCTTTGGGGTGAAGAGAAACCTTTCAAAAATCTTGATTTGTGGAGATTGTTGGGTGATTTGAGATCCCCAAGAGGTATGGATACCTCATGGTTAATTTTGTAAGGTTTTGTTTGAGTTTGGTATGATTTTGAATGGTTTTAAAATGGGTTTTTGTTGGGTTGTTGTGGGTTTGGTTATATGTTGGATTTATACTTGTTTTGAAGTATATTTTGGTGGTTTATGTTGTTTAGATGTTGTTGGTTTGTTTGGTTAAGTGTTGGTATGGATTGGAAGGATTTTTGGGTGCAAAAATGGTGAAAAACGCGACTCTGCGCGAGGCGATCGATCGCCTGAAAAGAGGCGACCGATCGCCAAGGGACAGTAACATTTTTGCGGGTTAGGCGATCGATCGCCTAAAATGAGGCGACCGATCGCCGAGAGGCAGTAGCCAAATCAAAGGAATGGCGATCGATCGCCATGTTTGGGGCGACCGATCGCCGCAGTGAAAATTTTGAGGCGACCGATCGCCTGGGTGAAGCGATCGATCGCCGCCTGTGGAATTTTGGAAAATGGTTTCTTTTGTCAAATTTTTGGTATTTGGCTATTATTTGGCTTCTAATATGGGGTTGTGTGATTGTGTAGAACCATCCCAGGTAGCAACGCAACCGAGGAACTGAAGCCAGATCAATTCCACTTTTGGAAAGGTACGTAGTGGACGTACGGGCACCCCAACGGTACATGTATCTTATATACTTATTGTTTATGCATTGTGGATGCAAGTATATATGTGGTATTGCATTGTGGATGCAAATACATGTTATGCATGATGTTTATAGATGCATATGATTATTGGTGCATATCCCATGAGTCGTGGTCATCCCTTGATGATTTTAATGCTTGCCGCTATTTGTTTGGTTCCGCTAAATGTGAAGCGAGGGGTGGGAGCGCCGCATGTCACATTTGAGCGTGGTTATCATATAGGGCGAGGAAAGGGTATTTGCCGCTCAATGAGAGGCGAGGGGTGGGAGTCCCGCATGTCCATTGAAGCGAGGTTATCCTATGCCACCTATATGTAAATAAGCGAGGGGCATTAAAATACATTGTGATGGACAGACTAGGGATTGGTGATCAGTATTTGGTATTGATGAGCTGGTATATGTCATGACATGTTTTGACCATTAAAAATAATCTGTTGATTATACTCATGAGTTATGGTACAGGGACAACTAAACGGGAAGCGTTTGAAATGCATGGGAAAACAGGAAGTGTTTTATTATGATTATGCAGTTACGCTTTATCTTCATATTGTGTTGAATATTAATGATTATTATTGCTCATGTTTGGGGGTTGTCCTTGTAGGTACACGTTTGGCATGATAGGAGGGCTAGACGGGTTGAGACAGTGAGCTTGAAGAGCATCTTTGGTAGATGAAGGACAGGATTATTTTGCCTAGTGTCTACTCTAGGAGTAGTGTAAAACTAGTTGATAGCATTCATTTGATGGGGAATGTAATTAATCCATTTTTGGTAGTCCTTATTTTTGGCATGTAATGCTTAAGCTCATAAACTCAACACGTTATTTCTCACTCTGATCATTTATATTAGCTCTATTATGCCTTGGTTCCGCATTTAAGGATTAGGGTCCTTACATTAGTGGTATCAGAGAAGTGGTTAGAGAACCCGGGAACGAGTGAAGGGTAGCCTTAGCATGATTGGCTAGGTGCTTACATTTGAAGCATGTTTATGCATGTGGTGCATATTAATGTATATCCTGTTATACTAACGTGCTTATTCTCATTCCTGTTATCTAACGGCATAGCATATATATTGCTTTGGAATTGTTGTTAACATTTGTGTTACAGCATGGCTGCTAATGAGGAGGTTGGAGATGTTGGTAGTGTGAACGCAAGCGTTGGACAGGTGAACCCTCTACCTCCACCGGCCGTAGGCATGGAACCCGTAGCTCAGTTATTACTATCGGGTGAGATCGGTTTGACGCAATTTCTGTCTTACCATCCGCCCTGGTTTGAGGGGACAGAGTCCGGAGAAGAGGCTGAAGAGTGGTTGGAAAGACTTGAACAGATCTTTGTATCGGTTCCTTGTGCTGTTACAGCTTGGCTGAGGCTGGCGGAGTTTCAGTTAGCTAAGAAACCTCTAATGTGGTGGAGGAGCACGGTGATGGAGCTGAGAGCACTAGGTGCTGTGATTGATTGGACACTCTTCAGGACTAGGTTTTTGAACCGGTACTTCTCCGCAGCGGCGAGACAGACAAAGGAGGACGAGTTTACAAGTTTGAAACAGGGGAACATGACAGTGTCAGACTATGCCACGCGGTACTCTTCGTTGCTGAGGTACGTTCCCCACATTGCCACCAATGGGCACGCAAAGATGAGGAATTTTATGAAGGGGTTGCGACCGGAGCTCTATGACCGGGTTATCACCAATAACCCAACTTCTTTTGATGATGCTCTCACAAGGGCGGAACTTGCCGAGCTTGGGGTGGGAGCTTATTCTAGTGCTATGCCACCACCAGTACCGCAACAGAGGCAGACCAATGATAACTTGAGGCCCCGAGGAGAGCCATTTAAACCTCGTGGTGCCTCTTCATCTTCACGGTTTGGTGGAAAGAAGTACTTTGGTCAGAAATAGGATGGCAAGAAGGGCAATTGGTCCGCCAACCGAGGATCCACGCAAGGAAATAGGCCGGGAGAGCCTAGATGCGACAATTGTGGAGGGCCACATTCTTCAAACAAGTGTCCTGCCTGTTATATCTGTGGCAAGATGGGCCACATCGCTCGGCATTGCCCCACCCGGGGAGGACAGTCAGAGTTTCAGGGCAACCGGCCGAGGTTTGATGATAGGACAGTGCAGCAGAGGCAACAGTTTGGGCCTCGACCATCGGGAGGTCAGACAGTAGGACCGCCCCAGGGACAGGTGTATGCACTGACCAGAGAGCAGGCCCAGGCAGCCCCAGAGGAGGTGATCGCCGGTACGTGTCATTTATTTACGTACCCTGCTTTTATTTTGATCGATACATGTGCCTCCCACTCTTTTGTATCGGTGGGTTTTGTGGAAAGACACCATATGCGCACGTCTTCTTTACCCACGCCTCTCTTGGTCTCGACACCCACTGGAAGAAATGTCGTTGCTGATCAGTTTATGGCAGACTGCCTCATTTATTTTGAGGGCAACGAATTGAGATCAGACTTGATTGTGCTGGGTATGTCAGACTTCGACTGCATCTTGGGTATTGATGTTCTGAGCAGATATCAGGCAGTGGTAGATTGCCGGCAGAGGACAGTGAAGTTCAGACCTGAGTTGGGCAGTCAGTGGACTTTCTATGGCAACGGTTCTCGTGCGAAGATTCCGTTGATTTCAGCGATCAAGATGACTCAGTTGTTGGAACGTGGCCACACGGGCTATCTCATCTATGCCGTGGACACGTCTGGGAAGAGTAAAGAATTGAGAGTTGAGGATGTGCCAGTAGTGGCAGAGTTTGCTGATGTATTCCCAGAAGAGATCCCAGGGTTCCCACCGGCTAGGGAAGTTGAGTTTGGGATCGAGCTGTTGCCAGGGACATCCGCTATCTCTCGTGCACCTTACAGGATGGCACCGACAGAGTTGAGAGAGTTGAAAGAACAGTTGCAGGATCTCCTGGACAAGGGATATATACGCCCGAGCGTGTCGCCATGGGGCGCACCAGTTCTCTTTGTGAAGAAGAAGGACGGTTCGATGCGGTTGTGCATCGATTACCGGCAACTGAATAAGGCTACAGTGAAGAACAAGTATCCTCTCCCAAGGATAGATGATCTGTTTGATCAGTTGCAAGGTACCAGGGTGTATAGCAAGATTGATTTGAGATCCGGGTATCATCAGATTCGAGTCAGAGAGGAAGATGTGCAGAAGACAGCATTCCGGACCCGATATGGACATTATGAGTTCCTAGTAATGCCGTTCGGCGTGACTGAATGCTCCAGTAGTCTTTATGAGTCTGATGAACAGAGTGTTTCAGCCGTATCTTGATCAGTTCGTCATTGTGTTTATTGACGACATTCTCATCTACCCCGGAGTGAGGAAGAGCATGTGAAACACTTGAGGACAGTGCTTCAGATTCTCAGAAAGCATCAGTTGTATGCTAAGCTTAGTAAGTGTGAATTTTGGCTGAGCAGTGTAGTGTTTCTGGGGCATGTCATATCGAGCAGCGGAATATCTGTAGATCCCAAGAAGATTGAGGCTGTGATGGAGTGGGTTGCCCCCACTTCTGTGCCTGAGATTCGGAGTTTTCTGGGTTTGGCCGGATATTATCGACGCTTTGTCGAGGGCTTTTCGAAGATTGCCAAGCCGCTGACGCAGTTGACTCAGAAGGGAGTGCCTTTCTTTTGGTCAAAAGCTTGTGAGGAGAGCTTCCGGGAATTAAAGCACCGGTTGACGACGGCGCCAGTGTTAGTGATCCCTACGGAGAACTCCAGATTTGTTCTGTATACTGACGCATCACTTCAGGGCCTTGGGTGTGTTCTGATGCAAGATAAGCATGTGGTAGCTTATGCATCGAGGCAGTTGAAGCCGCATGAGACCAGATATCCAGTTCATGACTTGGAACTGGCGGCTATCATCTTCGCCCTGAAAATTTGGAGGCATTACTTGTATGGTACTTCGTTTACCATTTACACGGATCACAAGAGCCTCAAGTTTTTATTCACTCAGGCAGAGCTGAACATGAGGCAGAGGAGGTGGATGGACTTACTCAAGGACTATGATTGCGAGATAGAGTACCAACCCGGGAAAGCCAATTTGACAGCAGACGCTTTGAGCCGGAAAGTGAGGAGTTCTGCTGAGGACGTCATCCATTTGTCGGCCATGATGACCTCATATTGCCATCTGGGCTATGATTTTGACATTGATGCATCACATGTGTATGTATCGACCTTGTTAGCCGAGCCAGATATTTTTGAGAACATCAGGAGAGCTCAGAGGTCAGACGATGAGGTTCAGAGGTGGTTATCTTTAGTACATCTTGGTCAGCCAACGAAGTTCAGAGTGGCCGATGAATGATCTTTGAGATTGGGTGACCGTTGGGTGGTTCCGAGTACGCCGGAGTTGCGTAGAGGGATCTTGGAGCGAGCTCATAGTAGCAGACTTAGCATCCACCCAGGCGGGAAAAAGATGTATAAAGATCTGTGTGGTCAGTTTTGGTGGAAAAGGATGAAATCTGATGTCGTCGCTTTTGTAAAGAGGTGTTTGATCTGCCAGCAGGTTAAGGTAGAGAGACAGAGACCTGGCGGCGAGTTGAGAAGCTTGGAGATACCGAAGTGGAAGTGGGAGCACATTTCCATGGACTTCGTGACTCATTTGCCGAGGAGTGCTTCAGGCTTTGATGCTATTTGGGTGATTGTGGATCGATTGACTAAGGTAGCTCATTTTATCCCCTATAGCATGACTTTCACCTTTTTGAGGATGGCGCAGTTGTATATTAGAGATGTGGTGAGATTGCATGGGATCCCCGTTTCCATAGTGTCAGATCGAGATCCGCGATTCACATCTCATTTCTGGGAAGGCCTTCAGTCAGCCTTGGGAACTGAAGTCAGATTGAGCACTGCTTATCATCCTCAGACGGATGGCCAGACCGAGCGCACTATTCAGACGCTCGAGGACATGCTGAGAGCTTGTGTTTTGGAGTTCGATGTTTCTTGGCAGGATTCAGTGCCTTTGGTAGAGTTTTCTTATAACAATAGCTACCAGGCGAGTATTCAGATGGCTCCGTTTGAAGCTCTTTATGGCAGACGGTGTAGATCACCCATGTGTTGGGATGATTTGGACCACAAATCGGTCGGAGGACCGGAGTTGATTCGGGAAATGGAAGAAAAGATAAAGACGATAAGGCAGAAAATGAAAGCGGCCCAGGACAGACAGGCAGCAGCTTATGCAAATAAACGGCGGAGACCGTTGGAATTTCAGTTGGGAGATAAGGTCTTTTTGAAGATCTCGCCTTTCAGAGGCGTTGTGCGATTTGGGATGCGCGGGAAACTGTCTCCGAGGTATGTTGGACCGTACGAGATTGTGCAGCGCATTGGCACCTTAGCTTACCGACTGGCTTTGCCGCCTTCTTTATCTGGTATACATGATGTGTTTCATGTATCGATGCTGCGGAAGTATGAGCCGGATCCGTCGCATGTTTTACAGCCTTCCGAAGTTCAGTTAGAATCAGATGTATCTTATGTGGAACGGCCTGTCAGAATTCTGGATCGAGCAGATCGCAGATTTCGGAATAAAGTGATACCTATGATCAAGGTTCAGTGGGATCGCAGGGGTGTCGAGGAGGCTACGTGGGAGACGGAGCGGCATATGGTGCAGCACTACCCGGAACTATTCTCTGGTATGTGTTTATGTTTAGTTTCCTTTGGGGTAAGTGCATGTGATTTCGAGGACGAAATCTTATAAGTAGGGGAGTATTGTGATATCCCCGAAATGATTAATTGCAATTTGGTGCATTAATTGTGTTTATATGATTAATTATGGTGGTAATTAATTATGTGTTGGAATTATTATGTGGAAATGCTTAGTCATGTGTTAGAGTGACCCGGGATAGCATTTCAGGGTGCTTGTTGAGCATGTTGGGAATTATTGTTGGAAGCATGATTTATTTGCCATGGTTAGCAATTAATTAAGAAATCATGCATTTAATTGATATTTTGGTGCATTTGGTTTAATGCTTTGAAAAATATCATGTTGGGGTGTTTTATACACCGTGGTATTGTATGCGCCCTATTTTAACTTATAACCCCCCCACCTTTACCAACACCCACACTTTACCAAAATCAAATCCACAAACCCTTCCTCCTTCCATTTTCGAGCTCAAGCTTTGGGGTGAAGAGAAACCTTTCAAAAATCTTGATTTGTGGAGATTGTTGGGTGATTTGAGATCCCCAAGAGGTATGGATACCTCATGGTTAATTTTGTAAGGTTTTGTTTGAGTTTGGTATGATTTTGAATGGTTTTAAAATGGGTTTTTGTTGGGTTGTTGTGGGTTTGGTTATATGTTGGATTTATACTTGTTTTGAAGTATATTTTGGTGGTTTATGTTGTTTAGATGTTGTTGGTTTGTTTGGTTAAGTGTTGGTATGGATTGGAAGGATTTTTGGGTGCAAAAATGGTGAAAAACGCGACTCTGCGCGAGGCGATCGATCGCCTGAAAAGAGGCGACCGATCGCCAAGGGACAGTAACATTTTTGTGGGTTAGGCGATCGATCGCCTAAAATGAGGCGACCGATCGCCGAGAGGCAGTAGCCAAATCAAAGGAATGGCGATCGATCGCCATGTTTGGGGCGACCGATCGCCGCAGTGAAAATTTTGAGGCGACCGATCGCCTGGGTGAAGCGATCGATCGCCGCCTGTGGAATTTTGGAAAATGGTTTCTTTTGTCAAATTTTTGGTATTTGGCTATTATTTGGCTTCTAATATGGGGTTGTGTGATTGTGTAGAACCATCCCAGGTAGCAACGCAATCGAGGAACTGAAGCCAGATCAATTCCACTTTTGGAAAGGTACGTAGTGGACGTACGGGCACCCCAACGGTACATGTATCTTATATACTTATTGTTTATGCATTGTGGATGCAAGTATATATGTGGTATTGCATTGTGGATGCAAATACATGTTATGCATGATGTTTATAGATGCATATGATTATTGGTGCATATCCCATGAGTCGTGGTCATCCCTTGATGATTTTAATGCTTGCCGCTATTTGTTTGGTTCCGCTAAATGTGAAGCGAGGGGTGGGAGCGCCGCATGTCACATTTGAGCGTGGTTATCATATAGGGCGAGGAAAGGGTATTTGCCGCTCAATGAGAGGCGAGGGGTGGGAGTCCCGCATGTCCATTGAAGCGAGGTTATCCTATGCCGTCTATATGTAAATAAGCGAGGGGCATTAAAATACATTGTGATGGACAGACTAGGGATTGGTGATCAGTATTTGGTATTGATGAGCTGGTATATGTCATGACATGTTTTGACCATTAAAAATAATCTGTTGATTATACTCATGAGTTATGGTACAGGGACAACTAAACGGGAAGCGTTTGAAATGCATGGGAAAACAGGAAGTGTTTTATTATGATTATGCAGTTACGCTTTATCTTCATATTGTGTTGAATATGAATGATTATTATTGCTCATGTTTGGGGATTGTCCTTGTAGGTACACGTTTGGCATGATAGGAGGGCTAGACGGGTTGAGACAGTGAGCTTGAAGAGCATCTTTGGTAGATGAAGGACAGGATTATTTTGCCTAGTGTCTACTCTAGGAGTAGTGTAAAACTAGTTGATAGCATTCATTTGATGGGGAATGTAATTAATCCATTTTTGGTAGTCCTTATTTTTGGCATGTAATGCTTAAGCTCATAAACTCAACACTTTATTTCTCACTCTGATCATTTATATTAGCTCTATTATGCCTTGGTTCCGCATTTAAGGATTAGGGTCCTTACAACTGCTGTATTGACTTTCAGAATCTTCATTGGTCCATCAGTGATGACGAACCACATATCGTCATCATGTGCTGCCAGATGAGCTTGCATTCTGATTCTCCAATCATCATAGTCTTCTTTTGAGAACATAGGAATTTTGTTGAATGATGCCATCAGCTCAAGTGTCTTTGTGCTGATTAAGACAACCTGGCTCTGATACCACTTGTTAGGATCGGTCCGGAGTGTTTAGAGGGGGGTGAATGAACACTCCTATTAAAAATTAATCCCTTGTGATTTCTTTCGGATTAGTGAAAGAAATCTGTTTCTTAATCAACTCTTTCGCAGAACAGACCACTGAATATTTTAGTGCGGAACGGTCTGTTCTTTGATTAGTAAGAACGGCTTGATGGCTTGAATAATAGAACGAGTGCAGAATGATAAAAGACAGAATATGTTTCTGGAAGTTCGAAGGTGGTGTAATCCTTTTACGTCTCCCCTTCTTCCAATTAAGGAAGGATTCCACTAGAAGACTTTGATTTATACAATCCTGTTGTACAAACCCGATTCAGCTGGATTTACCTCACTACCAGACTGAAACTCCTAGTCTCTCGATCTGTTCAGACACACTCTGTCTGACAGTTACAATTATTTTTCACTTCTATATTTCAATACAGAATGCACAAGATAGACTTTAGTCTATGCACACAATGGTCCTAAAATGATCAAATATTACAATATACTTGTGCTTATGAAGATTTTCAGCTCGAGAATGTCTGAGCTTGTAAGTTTGTGCTGTTTTGCTTTCTTGTGTGTTTTTCGATTGATCAGACTCTGTCTTGAGCTCTTCTGTTGCATCCTTTTATAGTTGCATGTACCAACGACATAATTTCCCTTAATGTGCAACTATTGACTCTGCTTAAACTCTGAGTAAGCTGCAGTCTTCTTCTTTAGGGTACTTGCCGTTCTGGTTCATGCTTTCGGCGACTGTCAAGTAGGCTCTTCTTTGTCTTCTTACCTTTTATGGTAATCTTTAGTCCTTGGTCTCTTTCAGCATTAATTGCAACATTAAATGCTTCAATAAATAGCCGTTAATGATTCGGACTGAAGAATCAATCTTATTCATCCTTGACTGCTCTGATCTGATAGAAGTTGAGATCGATCTGAAGCTTCGATCTGGTCAGGCTGATTTTCATCGATCCGTTCTGTTTTGCGATATACCATATCAGCTTGATCTGTTTTGAGCGATCGATCTGGTCAGTCTGATTTCTCTCGATCCGGTCTGATATGTTTTGTCATCTTTAAAATCCACTAACACATAGATTGTGTATATAATTATTAGTTGATCAATTTCCCAAACAAACACAACAATCACATCAACAATAATATGGAAAACACATTGAAACTTGAATTAAAAATCAAGCAATCAAACCAAAATTCTCAAAAATATTGAAATCCAAAGGCAAAGTATCCTTCAACCAAGAATTAAAAATGTTTAGCCATTCATTGCTAAATCAAAACAATAAAAACTAGTCTAGAAAACATTAAATAAAAACTAGATAAATAGTTACTAAGAAGTAGCATGATTCCGGCTCGTCAATTCTGTCTTTGTGCTTGAATCCTCCAAGTCGTTCAACAAAAGTTGAGAGAAAATAATTTATTCTAAGTAAAAGTCTGAATAATTGATGTGTGGAGACTGATCTTCGAGTTATAGGGTAAGAGGGATGATAAGAAAGGTCAAAATCTCCAAAAGATGGTAAAAATTTCAAGTTTCCATATTTTCTCGGACTCCTCTGGCGATCGATCACCTGAAGGCCAGCGATCGATCGCCACTCCTGAATTTTTGTTGCTGATTTTTCTATCCATAGATGATGGATTTTTCCTTCCGAGGCGATGGATCTCGAGTCAAAAATCACATTTAAGCACTTTCTTGGTCTACTTTGATTCCTTTTCATCTCCAATGCATTTCTCGATTCTTATTCATCATTGTTAGCTCAATTTCTTCGATTCCACCTACATTTACACAAATATGCGGTTAGGTAGCATATGTATCAATTTATCCATCAAAACATACCAAATCGTAGACAATTAAACGCAATAGATGTGTCTATTTCTAGTCACATCAAAGAACATAGTATGTCGGTTCGGAATACCGAGGAAATTGGTCTCGGATAATGGAAGACAATTTTAGGGGAAGGGAGTTCAGTGTTGGTGCAAGGATATGAAAATTACACAAGTATTCACCTCGGTAGTTTATCCTCAATCCAATGGACAAGCTGAGGTGGCGAATCATATCATATTACATGGGATTAAAACCAGGTTGGAAGGGGCGAGAGGAGCATGGGTTGATGAATTACCAGGTTTATTATGGGCATACCAAACTACACCATGAATATCTAAAGGAGAAACTCCATATAGCTTGGTGTAGGGTTCTGAGTCCCTGATCCATGCGGAAATCAATGTAGAGTCTCTTCGGGTACAAAATTATGATCCCAAAAGGAATGAGGAGGCAAGGAAATTAGAACTGGATGAGGTGGACCTGTTGAGATAAAGAGCAGATGCACACACTAAAATGAACAAAATAAGGATCACTAATGCTTATAATAGGAGGGGTCGCCCAAGGGATTTTCAGGTCGAGATTTGGTATGGCGGAGAGCTAACCCGGCTGGGAATGTAAAGAAATTGGAACCAAAATGAGAAGGCCCTTATAAAGTAAAGACAGTGAGCAGGCGAGGGTCATATAGACTGGAAGATCAATTGGGTCAAGAACTTACTAGACCGTGGAATGCTCATAACCTTAAGAAGTACTTTTATAGTAATTTGATTGTTGTTTTTATGATTTTTAGAGTGCTTTGAATATTAATAAAGTCAATTTTCTTTTGTAAATCTTGTTCGAAATTTTAATAGTTTATTCATGGGATTGGGATGTTCAGTCCATGTTTAAACCTAAAATTTTCTAAGTATGTGTGCTCGGGATGATCGTGTACGTCTTATTATGTGTGCTCATGATGTTCGAGTACATTTTATTATTGATGCTCGGGATGTTTGAGCATATTCTATTATGGTTGAGTTATTTGATCTGGTCTGTTGTTGGCAGGTTAAATGCGGGGTTGGAATGTTTGATCCGTATTTGAACATAAAATGGGACTAACTATTTTGTGCTCGGGATGATCAAGTATGTCTTATTATGAGTGCTCGAAAAGTTTGAGTACATTTTCTTATTGATGCTCGGGATGTTCGAGCATATTCTATTATGGTTTGAGTTATTTGATCTGGTCCATTGTTGCAGGTTAAATGCGGGGTCGGAATATTTGATCCGTCTTTAAAAACGGACTAAGCATTCTCGTGATGATCGAGTACGTCTTAATATGTGGCTCGGGATGTTCAAGTACGTTTTCTTATTGATGCTCGGGTTGTTCGAGCGTTTTCTATTGTGGTTGCGGCGGAATGTTTGATCTATATTTGAATCTAAAATGGGACTAAGTATTTGTACTCGGGATGATCGAGTACGTCTTAGTATGTGTGCTCGGGATGTTCGAGTACGTCTTTTTATTGAGCTTGTTCGGAATTTTGTTAGTTTATTCATGGGATCGGGATGTTTGTTCCATGTTTAAACCTAAAACTTGCCTAAGTATTTGTGCTCGGGATGTTTGAGCTTGTTTGGAATTTTGTTAGTTTATTCATGGGATCGGGATGTTCGATCCATGTTCAAACCTAAAATTGCCTAAGTATTTTGTGCTCGGGATGCTCGAGTTTGTTAGGAATTTTGTTAGTTTATTCATGGGATCAGGATGTTCGATCCATGTTTAAACCTAAAAATTGCCTAAGTATTGATGCTCGGGATGTTCGAGCTTGTTTGGAATTTAGTTAGTGTATTCATGGGATCGGGATGTTCGGTCCATGTTTAAACCTAAAAATTACCTAAGTATTGATGCTCGTGATCTTCGAGTTTGGAATTTTGTTAGTTTATTAATGGGATCGGGATGTTCGGTTCATGTTTAAACCTAAAATTTCCCAAGTATTTGTGCTCGGGATGTTCGAGCTTGTTTGGAATTTTGTTAGTTTATTCATGAGACCGGGATGTTCGGTCCTTGTTTAAACCTCAGAATTCTCCAAGTGTTTGTGCTCGGGATGTTCGAGCTTGTTTGTAATTTTATTGGTCTATTTAAGTATTTGTGCTCGGGAGGATCGAGCTTATTTGTCATTTTTGTTAATGTATGCAGAGAATAAAGGAACTAAAAGTTTTATTCATTAAAGAATAAAATGATTACAATGACAAAGAAAATAACAGAAGAATACGGCCATACTCTATCATTTAAAAAGATATTCAAGAAGAATGCCAATGGCTGCTTCTTGGTCCAGAAAGTGTGAGGAGGTGCCTTCTGATGGATAACCCTTCACCTCAAATTGACGAGCACAAGCCTCAAACTCATGCTTGAAAAATATGGAGGCGCGGTCAGACACTGCATTGCCATACTATTCAGATTTCAGAACATCAGCTTTCCTTTTCAACCAGATTTCTTCTACCCGAGCTTTGAAGGAAGCTTTCTCTTGAGCATATTGCTCGGATAGAGTTTTGTTGATTTCTTCGAGGTCAACCGCCTTTTTCTCCAGATCCGCAGACCTTCTTCCATTTCATCAAGAGTTTTCTGGATCACCTCTTGAACCTTCATTCGGATTTATGCTGCTCTTGTAGAAGGGGCATATTCTTTTGCAAGTCACCGCACATATTATGAAACAGATCCTGCTCCTTGTGCCGAGCAGTGCTCTCTGCTCGGGTGGAGTGGAATCGGTTCAGGAGTTCACCCGCAATCATGTCGGTCTGCACAAGAATACAACGAAGTAAAGAGCGAGAATTTTGGGAAAAGAAGTTGACTTACCTTCACAAAAGAGGCGGAGAAATCGTTCAGTAAGTTGCTGAAAGCTACCCCGAGCGGCTTTCTATCTGGACTTTTGGGAGAGAAAGAAAGGATGGATTGAGAGGTTATGGGGTCAGGTTTTTTTGAGGAAAGGGACGTTTGGAGAGTAGTTCCAGTGAGGAACATGTTTTCGTGGGGGAGGGCGAAGATTGTTGGGAGCAGAAGAAGGGGCTGGTTGTTAAGAGGCTCTCGGTTCAGGAGGGGGGGTTGCAGGTAATGTTTTCTTGGCATGAGGGGTTCTTAAGGAGGAACCATAGCCTTCGGGTGATGTCCTCTTGCTAGGGCGAGTAACCAAGGTTTTCTCATCGGTTGATCAGTAATGTCCACGATTGGGGAAGTTGGAGGGTCCACTGGCAGGGTCTCCTCAACCAAAGGTGATGGACCTTTTAATCCCAACGCCTACCCCGAAGCTTGGCTCTTCGAGGATTTCCCTTCAGGTTGGCCAACATCCTTGATTGGTTCATTTTCTCCTCTGCATAAAGAAACAACAGGATTAGTCCGAGTGATAATGATTAGTCGCCAAAAGAAGGAGGTGCTCTAGTCACTCACCGAGGGGCATGAGTAGTGATGCGCCCTTCGCTCAGCAAGAACAAGTACAGCAACCCGTCATCAATATCCTCTGCCAGGTCATAACACTGGTCATCGAGTTTCCGATGAATGGACAGATACAGTTCTTTCTCGAGGAGACCCTTGATGGATTTGGCCCTCGAGAGACTTTCCCTCCAAAGCATGGGACAGTCCCAAGGCTGAGACGAACGAGCAAAAATGTAAAATTTCTTCCATTCCTTTATTGAAGAGGGGTAATTCTTATCGGGAAGAGAAGTAAAAAAGATATACTTCCTTTTTAGTCAATTGGAAAAACAATGAAATAATTCAGGAGTGGACGGTGAAACCCAAATAAGAGATAACAATAAAAAAACCAACCAAAAGCCTATAGGTGTTGAGGAATAGTTGGCTGAGCGAAACAGTAAAATAATTCGAAACAACGAGGAAGAAGGCAGGAATGGGAAAGCGTAACCCCCCTCGGAGTTGGTCTAGATAAAAAGGAAATAACCCTCGCGGGGTAAGTGGGGGCGTGATCCCAAATAGGGAGTAATAAGGGATGTGCTTTCGGGGATCTCCCATTTCTCTCGAATACGGGAGAGTTGTTGACCGGTACGAATCCTCGACTCGAAGACTTTGTACCAAGGGACTTTGGCCGCAACCAAGCCCTGTTCTACATCATTTTGTTCATTCTCTCGATGAATAGCCGAGGAACCAGAAGAACTCAAAGTCTCCTCGCTGTTCGAGGATGTCGGTATGGGAGGAAGGTTGTAATATTTTTCCCCCATGAAAGTTCCGTATTCGTTGACTGCTCTCAAAGTGGAGGACGATGAAGACATACTGATTAATTGGGGCTGTAAATTCTGAAAAAAAAAAAGAAGTGCTCGTTCGTCTGATGCTAGCTCGGAAGCAGAATGAAGCAAGTGAGTGGAATGAGGGGGAATGATGGGATTTCATAGAGGGGACCAGTTTAACAGTCTTTCAATCCGTACCGTACAAAATAAGTCAAATGAACGGTCATAGATGAGCCTCGGAAAACTAAACGTCACGCGGCGTTTTGTAAACTTTTAGCGGGAAAAAAGAGCGGGAAAAAATCCCCGAGCATGTCAGAACACGGATTTTACCTCGAGGCAATAAACCGAGACTTCAATACTCTCGTCTCACTTTACTTCAGGGGTGAGGTGATGTCATAAGATGAGGCATTTTCTTCGGTAACATCTCATGCAAACACCGAGCAAGAGATATCCCGAGCAAGAGATATCCCGAACAAAAAGTACCAAACACAAATTACACCAAGAACATCAAAACCTGCTCGACATACTGGTCAAAGGCTAGCGGAAGACCCGTCCATAACTGACAAATCAATCGGCACAAACAAACGTATAATAATGGAACGCGGATTTCTCGGACACGTTTTGAGCCAATATGCCACGATCAGAGGAGATCAACACTTATAAATACACGCATATGGTCTCATTGTAAAGGGTTGAACTTTCTAGGCACGAAAAGACTCCGAAAAGAGCACATCAAAATATGTTCGGTCTTTCACTCTTATGTTGTTTTTCGAAAGTTTTTATTTTGTGTTTGAGTCCTGTAAATCAAAATAGTTATAGTGAAGATTTATATTGGACTAAGTCCCGTGGTTTTTCCTTCGATTTAAAGGTTTTCCACATAAAAATCGTGGTGTCTTTCATTTATTTTCCCCAGCACTCAATTCTACCGAACACAGAGAATATCGAACCACATCAATTATTATTATTATTTATTTTATTTAACAAAGTAAGAGGGGATGATAGTAACCATATTTGGGTTTTTGGCAACAAGCCGTTGTGTTTTCAAAATATGCATTTTACATTTATGTGATTTGAAAATAGACAATTTACCCCACCGTGGTTTTAAAATAGACAGTTTATTACCCAATGTGGTTTGAAAATAGACAGTACCCCCTATTGTTTATGAAGATGAGCAAAAAACTCCCTCAATATAAAGGGCAGTGTGCTATGTTTTACAAATCATATGGGTAAATTGTCTATTGTGAAGATCGTATGGGAGTAACTATCTATTATCAAACCACACGAGTTTAAGCTGTCCATTTACAAAACACGGTAGCTGGTAAAATGTTTATTAACAATATCAAATGTGGTAAATTGTCACTTACTCCCATATTTGATAGCTTGGTGTCAATTGACAAATACAACCTTTGACAAAAATCTAAAAAAAGACTACGGTGGACTATTACTTAAATTTCATAACATTCTCAACTACGTTCACCCTCCCATGCAAGGGCCGTATCTACTATTAAAAAAAATTACATTTTACTCCGTAGATTATAGTTTGCCCGTCAAAAATTATATTTTGCCAACCTTCAAAATTAATTTTGACCCCATGAAATTTTTTTGCCCTCCATTTTTTATTTTAAAATTTTTTGACATGTTCCCATAAATCTCATTTTCCAAAACCACATTTTCCAAAACCAGTTTCTCTATCTTTCGCCCTTCCCACATCTCCCATTTTCCAAACCAGAAAAAAAAACTGAATTTCAAAATCCAAAACAAGATGCCGTAAAATAATATTTCCATAAATTATTCTTTGAATCCATTGGCAGTTTAGGGTTCCGACGAAGGTGAAAAGTGGTATAGTATATTCAACGGCTACCGTTAAGGGCCAAATTATCAAAATATAGCAAAAAAAAAAAAAAAGAAAATTACAAAAATGATGTAGGAAAGATTTGATTTAATATTTTATGGTAAATTGTTTTTCAACCAACAATTTCAACTTTTTTAATTTTTAACTTTTCATTTTTTAAATTTTATATATAATGTAATATATATAGAATTATATATATATACTTATATAATAATAACAATTATTATTATATATATACTTATATAATATATCTATATATATATATATACACGTTTCGTGTGTATATATACATATATATATTATAATATAATATAATAAATATATATATAATTATTTTATATATATAATAATATTATTATTAGTATTATTATTAATAAACATAAATATATAATTATTATTATATATAATAATAATATTATTATTATTATTATTATTATTATTATCTGTGTTGCCTGGCACGAGCTTGTGTATAATCCACCTCATTATTATTATTATCCGTGTTGTCTGACACTAGTTTGTGGCCAATCCATCTCATTTAATATCAGAGAACTTATATTCCTCCCAGAATGGGGCACAACTCATAGTGTATTATCATGGAATAACTGAAAATCTTATCATGGAACGGGGCACAATATATAATAATAATGAAAAAAAATTATATATATATATATATATATATATATTAATAAAATAAAAATAGTATTTTAACAATAATTAGCCCGTGGTCCTTGGCCCATTTCCCCTGGCCCGTGGATCTTGGCTCATTATTATTATTATTATTTTATTATTGTTGTTAATATAGTATTATTATTATAATATATATAATATTTTTTTATTATACATTATTATTATTATATGTATATTATTATCATTTATTATTATTTTCATTTTTATATTTTATTATTATATAGGGTTGACAAGTTGTTATATTTGAGTCTTATGCAACAATTTGACGATGCGGGGGAGAGCATGGTATGCACTGGGTAATCTTTTCGGAATAGGTTGTCATGCTTAGTGCTAATTGTGTCCCACTCAATTATCCGGGTTGACCAACCTGTTATGTTCGGGTCTTACACAACAATTTTGATGACGTGGGGCGAGCATGATATCATCATGCTCGGGGT
This sequence comes from Haberlea rhodopensis, assembly GCA_907163345.1. Lineage (NCBI taxonomy): Eukaryota > Viridiplantae > Streptophyta > Magnoliopsida > Lamiales > Gesneriaceae > Haberlea > Haberlea rhodopensis. The sequence continues at coordinate 4,923,113 of CAJQUN010000007.1, forward strand.
ACACATGTCCGTGATGAGTTGTTCTGCTCATCACTGGCCAGCCTGTTATGTCTGGGTCTTACACAACTTTTATTTTATATTTTTTTTCGAAAGAAGAATTTGTTTTTTGGAGTGATGAATTACCATTAATTGGTAAATGCTTCCAATCCCACAGTAAAAATATAATTTTTATTTTTGTTTTATAATATTTTAAAAATTGGATCGACGGAGAGTTAGGTAGACCCTACCAACTTATTTTATGCTAAAGAGTGTGGACGATGATGGGAGAAAGGGATATCATGTATATCATGTCCCGAGAATATATTATTTTTATTATAATAATAATTATTTTTATTATAATAATAATTATTTTTATTTATTATCACTATTGTAATAATCTTAGAATAATAATAATAATAACAATAATAATTATTATTATTATTATATTTTTATTATAATTCGAATCCGTTTTTACAAAAATCGGATTACTATTATGTGTGTACGATTGTGATCTGTTCGTATACAAATGTTTGGAATGGATTGTTCTGCTCGACAAGACCCAACTACAGTTATTATTATTATTATTATATTTATAATTATCATAATTATTATATTATATATGTATATGTATGTAAATATCTATATGTATATTATACATATAATATATTATAACAAATGTATAAATTTCTTTAATTTAATATAATATATTATATTAATAATATATAATATAATATAAATATTATATTATATTATATTATTATTATAATCTAAAAACTTTGAAATCGTTACTCAGAGTAACGATTTCAAAGTTTTTAGATTTTTTTAAAAAAAAAAATTCAATTGAATTCGTTATTTGAAGTAACGATCTGTAAAAAAAATAAAAATTCAGAATTCGTTACTCCAAGTAACGATTTACCATAAATTCATATTTAATTTTATTTTATGGTATATTGTAAATTTTTATTTATTTTTATAATATTTTGATAAATAAGCCTACCTTTTAAGAGGTAATTGTTTCATTGAGTCAGCTTTTGTTGTTGAGCTTCATATGTACGCTAAAATGCACATATCGGAACTACTACATCCTTATATGTTAAAAGACTAGCATCGTTATATGTAATTATAGTTATTTAATATTTATTTAATTTGACAAAGACAATATCAAAGTTGCAATCTTGAAAAGGCTAGGCAACATCGAGTTCGTGCAACTAATAAAACAAAGGCTTCAATGACAACGAGAAGAGCAATTTGCATGCCGTCGTGAATATTATCGAAGTCGTCGGACCGAATCAGTGAACGTCTAACCATTTGCTTACAACCTACCAAGCTACTTTTTATAATTTCTACTGAATCAAAATCCAAGTAAAAAAGAAGGCTCAAGATAAATCTTCACAGATGATATCTCACGGATATATGAGCATATTTTATTATAAGTATACCATCTTTTACAAATAGTTATACAATTGTATTCTCATATCCAAATCGACATTCAAGCAGTTAAAGATATAATAATAATGTAAGTTTATTTAAATAATGTTTAAATAATAATAACTTTATATAATATGTTTGTCCAGATTAACTATTTTCTTATTTTCACATTTGATGTGACATCTTGTATTTCTTCACGCAACAACATTTATTTTAGCACAATAATGAAAAGCAAACACGAAAAGCAAACATTTATTTTATATTCTGCAGGTCCCATTGAAGTTGTCGTTCTATCACAAACACGAACTTGATGTCGCTTAGTATTTATCTAATAACTCAGTTTAATATATTGTGTTTATCAAACTAACCAAAACCGAACCGAAAAGTTTGATTAAACCAATTTCGTTTTTAATAAAATAAGAATCAACATTTTGAATTAAATTGGTTCGATTGGTTTTAACCAACAAATTGTTCACCCTTATGCATATTTGTGTTCTATATCTAAGGGATTCCTCGATTCGGGCCGAAGAAGCAATGTAACTCGATAAATTAGGTTCACCTTAATTTCGCTTCTACTCTTCGATATATTTGTAGGAGTATGGGTAGGGTGGGCGTCGAGTTTGGGTAATCTGGTCGGGAACCGACCCGATCGTGTATTTTCAGATTAAATCGGGATGTTTTTCAGGTTCGGGTGTTATTTTTGAAAAAAAATAAAAGTAGGTCAGGTACCCGTGTACCCGAACCCCGATAAAACTTTTGTTACAAATTCTAAAATATGGTTTCTGCTTTTTTGGGCCAGAAGCCCAGAAGTTGCACCTAAAATGCCCGATTACAATTTACACACTTCAATTCCATTTTCGACATTTAGGTCTCAATTTCACACTCACTACTCACACTCACACAGTCAAGCTCACTCTCGGTCTCCCACTCACGCCGCCCCATCTGCATGCCATTACCAGATTCTTGTCATCTCCCATCCTCATTCTTCACTCTTCAGTACAGTTCTTCGTTGAGTTCACCCTAACCGCATGCCATTGCCTTGATTCTAGCATGCACTCGTAGCCCTCCAAAAACCGCTGCGGTCCAGTGACTCTAGGTCTCCAGCCCCTTTCATTTGTTGTGGTTTTTTATGCTTTCATATTTTGTGTTTTCTATACTTTTGTTTGTTGTCATTTGGGAGATGGAAATGGAATGATTGAGGATTAGAAATTTAGAATGTATGGTTGATATTTGAAATTTTTGGGGGATGGCCGATGGTGATGGTAATAGCTATGTGAATTGTGACAGTTTGAATTGTGATTGTTTTTTATGTTTTCTATAAAACATTTTGTAAATATTTTGAATGTCATTGTTTCATTAATGTTTTATAACTGATTCTGTTTATATACTTCAGAAATTATTCCGTGAACTATATTGCACAGACACGGATACGAGGATACGGGTACAACACGACGCGGACACAGGGACACGAATTTTCAAAAATTACAGGACAAGACACTTCTAGGATACGACAATAATTTTTATTTTTTTATATATATTCTACATATTCATTATCTTCTAATATACTAAAATTCAAGAAAAACTTTATTTATCAAATATTTGAATAATAAAATTGAAAATGATGTCAAGTTGTAGACACTTCATTCACTAATTAAAAATCAAAAAAAGTTCTAATTTTTTAACATTTTTGTAAAACAAAAAAGAACTACAAAAATTTTAAAAAAAATTATTTTTTTAAAAAATATAATAAAAAAATCATTTTCCCATGTTCTCGGCGTGTCCTGTCGTGTCCGAAACGTGTCGGAAATTTTTTTAAAAAAAAAGACCCCAGACACGTCACGTGGTGTGTCCGACACCGTGTTGCACCTGTGTCCTGTCGTGTCCGTGTCCGACACTGCATGTTGTGATTTTTTGGAGTGTCGGTGCAACATAGCCTGTGAAAGATGTCGAGCAATGAAAGTGATGCAACTTTTGAACCTCAAACAACACCAAACCCAAACCAAGCCCAAGTGATGGTTTAGATTTAGAACAACGGGATGAAAATGAGATAAATGATAAAGATGTGTCTTCTAAAAAGAGAAAAAACATACGAGTCAAGGTCGGAGTTTTGGACTCATTTTGATAAAATTGATTGTCCAAATGAGAATATTAAGAATGGTAAATGCAAATATTGTGGTGTGGAAATTAGGGTTGATCCAAAAAAACATGGAACAAAGGTCTTAAAAATCACATAAATGCGTGCAAGAAAACCCCTCTTGAATGGGAAACAAATCAAATGAGACTTAAGATGCAAAAATCTTTCATGGATGATGACAAAGACCCTCGTCCTTGTAATGGATACTCATAGAGGCTATAGTTAAAAAAACACATTGTGCATTATGTTGATTGTTGATGAACTTCCATTTAAGCATGTTGAGAATGATGGGTTCAAACATTTTATGTCGGTTATTTGTCCTCAATTTACCATTCCACCAAAAAATACTATTGTCTATTGCCAAAGATATTTTTCAATGTACATGGATGAGAAGTTGAAGCTTAAGACTTTTTTGAAAATAAATATTTAAAGGTTTTGCATCACTATGGACACTTGGATATCAATTCAAAAGATAAATTACATGTGCCTATCTTTTCATTCCATTAATAATGATTGGAAGTTAGAAAAAAAATTGATTTTTTGTCCGGCCACTACCCATAAAGGGGAGGAAATGCATTCGGGATTGGGAAATTGAGAAATTTTTTATATCATTGTGGATAATGCCTCATCGAATGATACCACTGTTGAGCATTTGATAAAGAAATTTAATAATTGGGGTATTAGCTTACTAGGTAAGTAACATTTGCATATGAGGTGCATTACTTATTGAGGAGGTTGACAATAATTTTGCAAGTGTTCTTGCAAAGTCGCCATATGATGGGGTACTTAATGAGTATCACTTGCTGAAATTTTTGGGTGTTAGGATCGGTCCGGAGTGTTTAGAGGGGGTGAATGAACACTCCTATTAAAAGTTAATCCCTTGTGATTTCTTTCGGATTAGTGAAAGAAATCTGTTTCTTAATCAACTCTTTTGCAGAACAGACCACTGAATATTTTAGTGCGGAACGGTCTGTTCTTAAATTAGTAAGAACGGCTCGATGGCTTGAATAATAGAACGAGTGCAGAATGATAAAACACAGAATATGTTTCTGGAAGTTCGAAGGTGGTGTAATCCTTCTACGTCTCCCCTTCTTCCAATTAAGGAAGGATTCCACTAGAAGACTTTGATTTATACAATCCTGTTGTACAAACCCGATTCAGCTGGATTTACCTCACTACCAGACTGAAACTCCTAGTCTCTCGATCTGTTCAGACACACTCTGTCTGACAGTTACAATTGTTTCTCACTTCTATATTTCAATACAGAACACACAAGATAGACTTTAGTCTATGCACACAATGATCCTAAATGATCAAATATTACAATATACTTGTGCTTATGAAGATTTTCAGCTCGAGAATGTCTGAGCTTGTAGGCTTGTGCTGTTTTGCTTTCTTGTGCGTTTTTCGATTGATCAGACTCTATCTTGAGCTCTTCTGTTGCATCCTTTTATAGTTGCATGTACCAACGACATTATTTCCCTTAATGTGCAACTCTTGACTCTGCTTAAACTCTGAGTAAGCTACAGTCTTCTTCTTTTAAGGTACTTACCATTCTGGTTCATGCTTTCGGCGACTGTCAGGTAAGCTCTTCTTTGTCTTCTTACCTTTTATGGTAATCTTCAGTCCTTGATCTTTTTCACCATTAATTGCAACATTAAATGCTTCAATAAATAGCCGTTAATGATTCAGACTGAAGAGCCAATCTTATTCAGCCTTGACTGCTCTGATCTGATAGAAGTTGAGATCGATCTGAAGCTTGATCTGGTCAGGCTGATTTCCATCGATTCGTTCTGTTTTGCGATATACCATATTAGCTTGATCTGTTTTGAGTGATCGATCTGGTTAGTCTGATTTCTCTCGATCCGGTCTGATATATTTTGTCATCTTTAAAATCCGGAACTAACAAATTCCCCCTTTTTGATGATGACAAAACCTAGCTTCTAAATCTTTTTATCCAGTCTTTTAAGAACTCTGAACCGTATACTTTCGGATCGATTACTTCTTCTTGTTCAAAATAAATGAACATTATTAAGTTAGAGTTCGGATCGATTAAGCCGTTTTTAGTTCAAAATAAATGAACAATGACTTAACAACTTAACAAAGAAAGATTTTTATTGATCACAAAAATCTTATATACAGACAGTCTGATTTAAGCAACGAAACTTCTACTTTCTTGAAGACTGAGACTGATACGGCTTGAAGTCTTTTCTCTTTTCCCCCTTTTTGTCAGCAGCAATCTCTTGAAGAAAATCGACAACTTGTGCTAGCTGAGCGCTGATAGCGTTAAGATGAGTGTCTTGAGCACGAAGGGAATTGGCTACGGATGCTCTGACTTCAGTGGCCAGCTCGATCTGCTCTTTTCTCAGGCTGTTTTTATAAGAAGATTGCTGAGAGAACAGATCATTCAGTCCTCGCTGAAGGCTGCTAATACTGGTTGTCATCTTCTCTTTAAATGAATCAAAATCCAAGACTGTGGTCCGCTGACTTTGATGAACCTCTATGACTCGTTGAGAGAGAGATAGACAGTTATCAGATAAGTGCTGAAAGGTCCTAGCCAAAGGATGGAGGTGCGTCAGATAGACGGCTTGGAGAGTGATCAGATGACGACATGGTGTGATCAGCTTCTTCAGTAATCGGTATAAGTGAAGATAAGGCAGCTTGGCGTGTTTCGGACTGGATCAGGGTGACCAAGTCCGGAGAAAAATCTTCTAAGAACGCCATATCTTCAGCAGATTGTTCTGGAGGAGTGCTAGGTCTCGAAGGCTCCTCAACCTGTAAAGCTGCAACAATGTTGGACACTAGATCCGGATCGTCGAACTCTGGTGAGACAACTGTTGTAAGTGTGGTGGTTGGACTGAGTTGAACATGGGAGACTGATGATCCCAGAGGAATAGACGTTGTTGGGGAGTCCAACAAAACATTCAAGGGTTCATCTTCTGTAGCAGACGGAGCATTAGTCATTGGCTGCTCCGCTGTCTGATCCGCTATTCACTCTGCTGTCTGGTCCGCTGTTCGATCTGCTGTCTGGTCCGCTGCTCCAGAGGGAACAGTCTCGATGAAAGGTTCTGCCAGAGTCTTGCTCGCAGTTGGATGATCCGGGCTAGGTACTGGAGTGGATATGCTGAGCTTCTGTCGTTGAAATCGGACAGCTAAGTGAAGAGCATGAATATCCATTTCTAGTTGAGCAATAACAGCACCATCATCTTTGGCAGTTGGAGTGCTCGGATCGAAATTTGCTTTCTTAGCGGCCAAGAGCAAATTCGCCAGTCTGAATCTCTGGTTGGCCTGAAAGAGATCTTTGCGAAGCACCGCGACTCTCACATCATCCGTCTCTATCCAATTAAGGACTTCTTCTTCCATTTTCTGCAGTCTTCTCAGCTTGCCGAAGAACATATCAATGTGGTTGATCGTTCTGTACTCGACATATTCATCAAAGACCACAATGAGCGCCTGGACCTTTTCTTCAACATCCTCCATAGCGATGTCGATGGCTGTTTGCGCGGCAGATTTGGGTTTGGAGGAAAGGGGTTCAGTGAGAATGGCTTTGCCCTTGCCGGTGGAAGATGGAGATTTGATCCCTGATTGGGTGTAGTCTCCCAATTCAGTGATAACAATCCCTTTGACCACGGGAATGGCAGAGGGGACTCGGATGGTTACTTTGGGTGCAGTGGTTGAAGCTGTTGAAGCTTGGGTTGTAGGTTGGGGTGCAGGGGCGGCTTTTGTGGGAGGCAATATGGGTAGGGTTTTGAGAGGTAGGGTTTTGATTGGCTTGGTGATCTGGGTTCTTGGCTTTTTGGGAGGGGGCTTGGCTAGAGATGAAGGAGCAGACTGAGTTTCCTCGGAGTCAGTCTGAATGGTCAATTTGCGCTTGACTCGAGGTCTTCGAGCAGCAGCCTGTTCTTCTCCTTTCTCAATCTTGACGGCCACCAGATCGGTAGGAGTGGGTGGATCACTCTTGGGCTTTAGGAGAGCCAGTCCCTTGGAGTTGAGAATTTTAAACGGACTGAGAGCAGACGGCTTCCCCAGCTCGATGTCCAGCGTCTCCAGTAGTTTGCTTAAGGGCACAGCAAAACAGACAGCCTGTTTGGAGGCGATGACTGTCTCAAGCAGAACTCCAAATAATATTGTAGACCAATTCATCTTCTGCCCTGAGTGAATAGCAGCCATGGCCCGGAACTTCTCATCAGTAACAGCATCATAGCTTCCGGCTTTGCCCAATAATGGCTTGCCAACAATCTCGCATAACACCTGGAAATGAAAGAACATTTCCTTCTTCTTGAATGAAGGCTGCATGCGGTGGCCAAAGATGGATACCTTCCCCTGAAGATTCGTGAGGGAAGCTTGAGGAATCTGGCCAAACTCATTTAGTCCGGAGTTGGGAAGACCAAAGGTCTTTGCCAGCGTTGACGGAGAGATTTCAAACGATTTGCCCTTTACGGTGGTGGAGATGAATGTCTTCTGTGATACAGCATTGGCGAACAGTTCGCGAATCTCCGACTCGTAAACCACCGTGCCACACTCCAGAAAATTCCTTAATCCAGATGATTCCAAAATTTTGAAAATAGAGACCATTTCTGGATTTTCAGCCCTGTAGATATCATCGAACTCAACGGAGAGAGAGTTGTGAGTGATAGTAGGCATTTGAGTGTAATGAAAAATTATAAGAGTTTGAAAAAAAATTATGAGAGTGTTAGAGAGCAGACATCGGTAAATTGTAAAAGAGAATGAAAATGAAATGTTCAGCCCGCTAAATAAGAGAGAGAAGACACATGTCTTTATCTCGATGACTGGTCATTAAAAACATTCAAAATAAATGGACAGGATGAAAGGGAGATAAGGCGGTTAAAATTGCGATCAGTCATTATTTTATTTAAAGATTAGTTGACCAGACAGATCATGGGATAACATCAGATTTGACATAGATCGGTCTGAAAGTTCGGACCGGTCTGTGTCGTTCTGATCATTGTATTATCGATCTGTGCCAGCATACAATCTTTAAAAATTAACTAAAATAAAGATACTTCTAAAACATCAAGACAAGTCTATTAAACCAAGAATTTGACGAAAATAATTAAACTTAGCCTCAGGAAGTGGTTTGGTGAAGATATCTGTTGCTTGCTATTCTATTGAAATATGATCGATCCGAATTTCCTTTTTGCCAACATGATCTCGAATAAAATGATGTATTATATCAATGTGCTTTGTTCGAGAGTGCAAAACTGGATTATACATTATAGCGATTGCACTTGTGTTGTCACAAAATATCGAAGATTCAACAGCTTGAATGCCATAGTCTTTGAGCTGGTGTTGAATCCAGAGCATCTGAGCGCAACAGCTTCCAGCGACAAGATATTCTGCTTCAGCTGTAGATGTGGCAATAGATGTTTGCTTCTTGCTAAACCAAGAGATCAATCTTTCACCTAAGAATTGACATGTTCCACTGGTGCTTTTGCGATCAATCTTACAGCCAGCATAGTCAGCGTCTGAATATCCGATTAAGCTGAAATTTGAGTATTTGGAATACCAAAGACCAACGTTCTGAGATCCTTTCAAGTATTTCAGAATACGCTTAGCAGCAATGAAGTGTGATTGCTTTGGTTCTGATTGAAATCTAGCGCACATACAGACTGAGAACATAATATCAGGCCGGCTCACTGTAAGATACAAGAGCGATCCGATCAGTCCTCGATACATAGATACTTCAACTGCTGTTCCCCCTTCGTCTTTGTCTAACTTGATTGTAGGACTCATTGGAGTTGATGCAGTTGAACACGTTTCCATTCCGAATCTCTTGAGTAGCTCTTTGGTATACTTGGTTTGATTTATGAAAATGCCATTGCTGAGCTGTTTGACTTGGAGACCCAGAAAGAATGAAAGTTCTCCCATCATACTCATCTCAAACTGTCCCTGCATTAACTTAGAGAATTTCTCGCATAATTTGGGGTTAGTTGACCCAAAAATGATATCGTCAACATAAATTTGAACTAACAAAGTATGTTCCCCCTTAATAAATTTAAATAGAGTTTTATCTACTGAGCCGATCTAAAAATCATGGTTCAGCAGAAATTGAGACAGAGTATCATACCAGGCTCTTGGGGCTTGTTTCAGACCATATACTGCTTTATTCAGTAGATATACATGATTTGGAAATGAGTGGTTCTGAAATCCAGGAGGTTGCTCAATGTAGACTTCCTCCTGAAGCTTACCATTAAGAAAGGCACTCTTAACGTCCATTTGATATACCTTGAAGTCTTTAAAAGCAGCATAAGCAAGAAATATTCGGATTGCTTCAAGTCTGGCGACTGGTGCAAAAGATTCATCGAAGTCAATTCCTTCTTCTTGTCGGAATCCTTGTGCCACAAGTCTGGCTTTGTTTCTAACCACAACTCTATCTGCGTCTAGCTTGTTTCTGAACACCCATCTGGTTCCAATAACAGGCAGGTCGCTTGGCCTGGGAGTTAGACTCCACACTTGATTTTGTTCAAATTGATTAAGCTCTTCTTGCATGGCTTTAATCCAGTTGAAATCAGTCAAAGCTTCATCAATCTTTTTAGGTTCCAGATTTGATATGAAAGCAGCATGAGTGAATTCATCCATCATCTGTCCTCTAGTTCTAATCGGTGCAGAAGGACTTCCAATAACTAGATTAGGTGGATGCCTCTTTGTCCATCGATAACTCGATTCTGGATTGTCTGGTCCAGACAGATGAGTAGTAGTGGCATTATCAGCATCTGATTTAACATTAGAGCGAGGAACATCCGGATCCGCTCGATCTGAAGGGTCTTCATTGCCGTGATCCGGTCTGTCTGGTACTTCAGGTTCCTGTGGATTGTCTCTTGACCTGTTATCTACAATCTCATCATCACTGTTAGCTTCGAGATGGATATTTTCCATCTGATTTTGAATTGATTCCTTGCTACCCTCAATACATAAAGATTCATCAAAAACTACATGAACAGATTCTTCTACAGTTAAAGTGCGATTATTGAAGACGCGAAAAGCTTTGCTAGTAGATGAATATCCTAAGAATATCTCATTATCTGATTTAGCTTCAAATGTTGTAAGATGATTCTTACCATTATTGTGAACGAAGCATTTGCAACCAAATACATGAAGGTGAGAGATAGATGGTCTGTTAACAGTCCATATTTCATATGGAGTGAGATTCAACTTCTTGTTAATCATAGACCGATTTTGAGTGTAGCACGCAGTATTTACAGCTTCTGCCCAGAACTTTTGCGAAATGCCAGAATCAGCAAGCATTGTCCTTGCTGCCTCTTTAAGCGTTCTGTTTCTTCGTTCTGCAACTCCATTTTGTTGTGGAGTTTGGGCGGCTGAAAATTCATGCTTAATTCCTTGATCTTCTAGAAAGGATTCAAGATTCTGATTAGAAAACTCAGTGCCTTTGTCACTTCGAATCCTGTTTATGCTTGATGATTTCTCATTCTGAGTGCGTTTCAGCAGCTTGATCAATTTCGGTCCGGTCTGATCTTTAATGCTCAAAAATATAGTCCAAGTAAAACGTGAGTATTCATCAATAACAACAAGAGTGTACCGCATTCCCCCTAAACTTGTTATTGGTATAGGACCAAACAAGTCCATATGCAATAGTTCTAAGCAGCGTGAGGAGGATTTGGCATTCTTGTTTTTGAAGGATGATCTGATCTGTTTGCCCATATGGCACGCTTCACAGATCTTATCCTTCGCAAAGTCGATCTTGGGCAGACCGACAACTAAATCATGTTTACACATGCTAGAAATAGTCTTAAAATTGAGATGATTCAAGCGTTTATGCCATAGCCAGTGTTTATTATCATTATTAGCAATGAAGCAAGTAGGATTATCAGGTTGAGCAGAGTTCCAGTTAATCTTATATGTATTTCCATTTCTGATTCCTACAAGCATGGTCACACCGTCTGACGATTTAACAGTGCAAGTGTGTTTGTGAAATTCTACAGCATAACCATTATCACATAGTTGACTTATACTAATCAGATTATAGCAAAGATTTTCAACTAACAGCACATCATTGATAATAATATTACCATGGACAATCTTACCCTTGCCCACGGTCTTACCCTTTGAGTTATCCCCGAATATGATTTTGGGTCCAGTACATTCTGTGACTTCAGACAGCAGCTCGATGTTTCCAGTCATGTGACGAGAACACCCACTATCTAAGTACCAGTCTGATACAAGATTCTTCGGTACCTGTATCAAACAAAATCATTGTTGGTACCCAATCCTACTTGGGTCCAGAACGGATTAGCCCTTTGGGAACCCACACCTGTATCAGCTTTAATGGCTTGTGTGTGTCTGGTGTGCTGTGAACTGACCTATTTCGATGTTGTGTGCGATAATGTGTGCGATATGGAAACCTTTGATTCTCATAAGGTAGTCTATATCTTCGTTGAACTGGTTTTGAATTATGGTAGTTGGATGGTCTTCCTTGCCTTAGATTTTGCACTTTTAGATTTGGTCTGAAAGACGCAAAGCTTGCTGGTGCTTTTTCTTTGGCTTGGTTAACATATCCAATCCCTTTTCTCAAACCTTGATTCACAAAAGAGACTCTCGTTTGAATTGTAGGTGCTTCAGTTTCATATACTGTGCTGGATTTAACAAATGTCATTTGTTTGATTTTGTTCTTTACCAGCAACAGTTCAGATTCATCTTTGGTGCAGTCTTTGATATCAAAGCCTATGCCGGTAACATCACCGACATTTCTTTGTACCTCTTGCAATTCTTCCAATGATGTTCTGGATTTTGTCCATGTTTTGAAGATATGAGAAAGCTTAGCATTTTGTGTGCTAATTCTCTTATTTTCTTCATGGAGCTGATCATAAGAGATTTTTAGCTTATTCAGCTCGATCTGTAGATTGTTGCACTCACCCAGCTCAGAGCAGCTTGGTTTGATGTGCTCATCCATTTGATCATTGGTTTTAGCTTTGGTTTTCTCAAATGATTCAGCTAAGATTCTATAATCATTAGCCATGTCTTGCAGTGCGGACATAAGCTCTTCACGTGTAAATTCATTTTAGTCAAGATCGAATACCTCGTCTGTTTGACTCATATCTTCGTCTGCCATTAGACATTGAATATCATCTTCGCTTTCGCTGGAAGAATATTCGGAGCTTTCTGAATCTGAATCAGTCTGAGCCCACTTGTTGTTTCCTTCTTCTGCTACTAGGACCTTTTGGGACTTCCCATTATGACTTTTACGATCTTTGTAGTGCTTCTTTTTCTTGTCATCATGATGCTTTTCTTTACGCTCTTCTTTCTTCGGTCTGGTGCAATCTGCAATAAAATGTCCGGTCTTACCACAATTGTAGCAAGCCTGATCATTAACAGCATCGTCCTTTCTTGATTTATAATGATGAGAGGGTTTAAAATTCCTTTTATTTTTAGACATGAATTTACCAAATTTCTTGATAAATAATGACATAGCATCATTACTTATCTATTCGGTAGATCGATCTGTTGTGGGGGCGGTCTGGTCTGGAATGGCTGCCAGTGCTTTGTTTGGTTGAGAGATGAATGACTCTGCTTCACCTCTGCTGATCTGTTCGAACTCATATGCTTTAAGATCTGCGAACAGATCATGAAGTTCAACATTGTTCAGATCTTTGGACTCCCTCATTGCAATGGTCTTAACATCCCATTCTTTTGGCAGGGCTCTCATATTCAGAGCGATCTCTCTGTTTGAGTATTCCTTGCCCAGACCATTTAGTTCATTGATGATACCAGTGACTCTTTCATCAAACTCATTTAGAGTTTCTCCAATCTTCATTTTTATGCTCTCAGATCTTTGAAGAGCAACAGTCAGCTTGTTTTCCTTGGTATGGTCGTTCCCTTCACATAGCTGTGCTATCTTCTCCCAAATTTCTTTGGCAGTTGAGCACATTTTGATTTTACTGAACATGTTCTTGTCTAATGTCTTGAACAAGATGTCTTTGGCAACGTTGTCGAGGTTTGCTTTCTTTCTTTCTTCATTCGTCCAGAGGGATCTGTCCTTCTCGACCATTTGGGGTTCACCACCAGTAATGTAGGCTGCTGTATTGACTTTCAGAATCTTCATTGGTCCATCAGTGATGACGAACCACATATCGTCATCCTGTGCTGCCAGATGAGCTTGCATTCTGATTCTCCAATCGTCATAGTCTTCTTTTGAGAACATAGGAATTTTGTTGAATGATGCCATCAGCTCAAGTGTCTTTGTGCTGATTAAGACGACCTGCTCTACTACCACTTGTTAGGATTGGTCCGGAGTGTTTAGAGGGGGTGAATGAACACTCCTATTAAAAAGTTAATCCCTTATGATTTCTTTCGGATTAGTGAAAGAAATATGTTTCTTAATCAACTCTTTTGCAGAACAGACCACTGAATATTTTAGTGCGGAACGGTCTGTTCTTAAATTAGTAAGAAAGGCTCGATGGCTTGAATAATAGAACGAGTGCAGAATGATAAAACACAGAATATGTTTCTGGAAGTTCGAAGGTGGTGTAATCCTTCTACGTCTCCCCTTCTTCCAATTAAGGAAGGATTCCACTAGAAGACTTTGATTTATACAATCCTGTTGTACAAACCCGATTCAGCTGGATTTACCTCACTACCAGACTGAAACTCCTAGTCTCTCGATCTGTTCAGACACACTCTGTCTGACAGTTACAATTGTTTCTCACTTCTATATTTCAATACAGAATACACAAGATAGACTTTAGTATATGCACACAATGATCCTAAATGATCAAATATTACAATATACTTGTGCTTATGAAGATTTTCAGCTCGAGAATGTCTGAGCTTGTAAGCTTGTGCTGTTTTGCTTTCTTGTGCGTTTTTCGATTGATCAGACTCTATCTTGAGCTCTTCTGTTGTATCCTTTTATAGTTTCATGTACCAACGACATTATTTCCCTTAATGTGCAACTTTTGACTCTGCTTAAACTCTGAGTAAGCTACAGTCTTCTTCTTTTAAGGTACTTGTCATTCTGGTTCATGCTTTCGGCGACTGTCAGGTAAGCTCTTCTTTGTCTTCTTACCTTTTATGGTAATCTTCAGTCCTTGGTCTTTTTCAGCATTAATTGCAACATTAAATGCTTCAATAAATAGCCGTTAATGATTCGGACTGAAGAGCCAATCTTATTCAGCCTTGACTGCTCTGATCTGATAGAAGTTGAGATCGATCTGAAGCTTCGATCTGGTCAGGCTGATTTCCATCGATCCGTTCTGTTTTGCGATATACCATATCAGCTTGGTCTGTTTTGAGCGATCGATCTGGTTGATCTGATTTCTCTCGATCCGGTCTGATATGTTTTGTCATCTTTAAAATCCGGAACTAACATTGGGCCTTCTACGATTTTACTTTGTGAATTTCTGGTTCATTGTATGTGACATCTAATTGTGTGTTTCATGAGATACGATGCCATAACAATTGTATTGTATAATATAAATTGTATTTTATACAAAAATGTAGTATAAATAAAATTATATGTTATAATATAAATTAAAGCACATCCATATATCGTGTAATAGGGAAATAATTACTAGTAGGTGGAATAAAATCTCCAATCAACTTCAAAAAAAAAGAAAAAGTTAATCTCCAATCAAATAACAATTCTCCAGAAATTGCTATTAAACGGCCTAAAAGCGTGTTTTTGAGGTTTACATTCATTCTGATTTGATAAATGTATACACAATAATTCGACAACTTTTAGTGACCAAGATACAATCCGAATCCTCTTTCCTTCTAAGCCCTCACCGAGGAGTTGTAGCACTATCGGAGCTACCGAATTTTCCACGTGAAGAGATTACGTCCTCTCCCTGTGGCACATGGTAAGTTGTATTCTTGATATGCAGTATTCAGTTGAAGTCAGATTTTCCCTAATTTTTGGCGCTTATAAGATTTGGGGCTTGTGTTTTTTGTTTTGTGCCAAAAACATTAGAACTTGTGCCCTTTTACCAAAATTGGAGTTTCTTTGCAACATTAATGGTGCGACCTATTATTCAGCGTATGAATCCCAAATCCGCGACTGTATTTTGAAACCTTGTTTCTCCTTTTGAGTGTTTGGATGATGGAAAAGCCCTAGATTTTTATGGGTAATTTATTTCAATCTGCCTTGTTTCCCCTAGTCTTTCCTAGATTTGATCATTCGTTCATCATACCTGCAATTTGATGCAAGCCCAACACTTCATCAACCAACCCAGTACATAATGACCCAATGGATCCACCTGCGAGGCCCGTACAACAAAGACACAAACCAATGTTGACCACAGATTATGAGATGTAGCAGTTATAGGTTAATGTTGAACTATTCTTGTTCAATAATTGTCATGTGTAATTTGTGATCATTAGTGGCCAAGTTAGTTTAACTAGTGGTCAAGTTAGTTTCCTAATTATTAGAGTAATAATTGGTAGTTAAATCATATTTATAAGGGATATGGATTTAGTGGATAATATGGACGTCATGTATATAATTAGTGAGTTAATGAATGAAAATGCAGGAATCATTTTGCCAAAATCTCATCTTCTTAAACTCAGCGTGTTCCTCTCTCGGAAAGGGACAAATATTAATTGTAAGGACCCATCAATTGTTGCTCTCGTCCAGAGTAATGCCTCCTAAACCAAACCGGGAAAAACCACCTACAGATTCAACAGTGGAAAACGTGCAGGGGTCTACTAAGAATCTACAAGATAGGCACCAACATCAGGGTGAAATCCTAAACCAACACAACCATTCATTCACAACCCTGACTACCTTAGTGTAGGACATACGAAATCGTCTGGATCAATTGAACACCTCAATTGATCCCCAAAATCCGTATACCATGCCACTTCCACCATATCAGGTGGGCACATCATCTGCTAACTCCACCATTAACCTACGAAATTTTAACAACATAACACCAAACCTCAAACTTCCAAAAATTCAGCTTTCTTATTTTGATGGGTCGAACCCCTTGGACTGGTTATTTCAAGCCGAACCATTCTTTGATTATTATCTGGTTTCCCCGGATCAAAGATTACCCATGGTGTCTTCTTCATGCAAGGACATGCTCTTAGTTGGTACAAATGGATGCACACTAATCGCCAATTGAGCACTTGTGAAACCTTCACAAGAGCCTTGGAGTTCCGATTTGGCCCTACTTCACATGAAAATCATCAAGCGGGGTGCTTTTCAAATTGAAGCATATAGGATCTGTAGCGGAATTCCAGGCAGAGTTTGAGAAGTTGTGCAATCGTGTAGTTGGCCTACCTCTTGAAGCAATCTTGAACTGCTTCATTTCAGGCCTAAGGTGTGATATACAACAAGAAATGGCCATACTTCGACCAGAGACGATTTCAGAAGTCATTGGGTTAGCCAAACTGGTGGAAGCCAAACTAAAAGATTCCCTACCTAGGTTCATTCCTACTCAAAGAACCCTTCCTATCCCTAGTCCTACCTTACTTTTACCCAGCATCATACCAAACACAGCCTTGTTACCCAATCCTATTCGACCCCAACCAACCCTGCCCATACGACGACTTACACCCACCGAAATGCAACATAGAAAAGCTAAGGGCCTATGTTTCAATTATGACGACAAATATACACCGGGTCACAAGTGTAAATCACCGCAATTCCTCTTTTTTGCGACCATTGAAACCCAAGAACCATCTGTCTCTCTCATAGAAGTCGAAGAAGAAGAAACCATACCTCAATTTAGCATTTCCCACCCAATCATTGAAAACCCATTACCAAATCCCCTACTGCCTGTTACTGATTCAACATATGAAGAAGAAGCTTGTCACCTATCCATGGCAGCTTACTTAGGAGTACCCACTCCACGGACACTACGGATAAGTGGCATCATTCAAGGAAACCTCTCACTGTCCTTATTGATTCAGGCAGTACACATAACATAATGCAACCCAGAATCGCGAAGCTTCTAAAATTACTGATCATGGCTTTACCAGATTTCCAGGTGATGGTTGGCAATGGAGAATTTCTTGAATGCAAGGGATATTGCAGAGACGTGAAGATGACGCTGGAAGGACACGAGTTTAATATTTCATTCCTAGCACTTCCTATTCAGGGAGCATATGATGTACTTGGAATTCAATGGCTCAGTATCCTAGGCCGTATTACTGCTGAATTCTCTATTCCTAGCATGAGTTTTACCTACGAGGACGAAACATCCATCTAATTTGGGAGCTTACACTATCCCACACTACTCATTCCAAATTAAACAGAATGATACATACTGGCTCGGTTATATCACTACACTCAATTACCCATGAATCTAACCTTCCGTCGCCCTCACTCACAGCCAACCCAAGCCCCCCAAACTTTGAACTACGAGCCATCCTCAACCAATTCACAGACATATTCCAAAAACCTATTGAACTACCCCCTTCCAGAGACAACGACCACCAAATTCACCTGTTACCCTACTCTAAAACAATAAATGCCAAACCCTATAGGTACCCTCACTATCAAAAGGAAATAATGACCAACTTGATTGTTGAAATGCTAGCCGATGGGATAATAAAGCTGAGTCGGAGTCCATACTCTTCTCCGGTACTTTTTGTACGCAAAAGATGGAACTTTGAGGTTTTGTGTGGATTATCGAGCACTCAATGCTATCATAGTGCCTGATCGATTCCCTATACCTACGGTCGATGAAATATTGAAAGAACTTAAGGAGCAACCATTTTTCCCAAAATCGATTTACAGTCCGGTTACCATTAGATCCTTGTTGCTCCCCAAGATGTATACAAGACAGCTTTTCACACTTGGGAGGGGCACTACGAATTTATGGTTATGCCTTTCGGGCTTAATAATGCACCCTCTACCTTTCAAGCCACCATGAATAAGCATTTCAAGGTTTTTTTGCAATGTTTTGTATTAGTCTTCTTTGATGATATCGTGATCTATAGCACTACGTGGGCAGACCACATGAAACATTTGACACATGTTTTTCTCTTACTATCTAACCATAAATATTTCTCCAAACAATCCAAATGTGTATTTGCTGTGCCACAAATCCAATATCTAGGACACATCATTTCGAGAGACGGAGTTAGTTTGGATCCGGACAAAATACAAGCCATCCTTGATTGGCCTGTTCCATCTTCGATCACTGCATTACGGGGATTTCTAGGCCTCACTGGGTATTACCGGAGATTTGTTCAAAATTATGCTAACCGCACCTCGCCTCTCATAGATTTACTCAAATCAAGACAATTTATGTGGAATGACAAAGCCATGGAGACATTTAAAGCTCTAAAAACTGGTATGACCAGCCTTCCGGTGCTCGCCTTACCAGATTTTTCACAACCCTTTGAGCTCACCACTGATGCCAGTGGCATGGCTATTGGGGTTGTACTGTCCCAGCGTCTTTAGAGTTCAACAAACTATGAGGACGATATTCAGCTTCTAGAACAAGGAATAATAGGTATGTTGCGATCGGTAACATACGACAGGTATCTATATTATTTGATATATGAATTGCTGAACTTACGTGAATTACGCGAAACTACTTGGCTATGTGAAACTACTTGGCTATGTGATTTTAATTGAAGTATGAGCATTCATAGCATCATAATTGGCATATCGATGTATGAAAATAAATGTTGTGTTAACACACATCATTTTGATAAATATACATCGATATATGATTCATGTGCATATCATACTGATCTCTCTACTTCCTTGATATCCTTGATGATGACTGAGTTGATTTACTTTGAGTGTTGGGGACGACGGGCACGGCGATGACATGCAGTTTAGGTAGTAACTGTAGTCACGCGAGTTGCTACCGTACCTAGACACAAGGGATGACGAGCACAGCACATGATGATTCTCCTAGCGAGTGTGTGTTGTTACCCTCTGCTCGAGATATTGATTGATGATACCTTTCTTTGGACTCTGATAGTTTGGTATCTTGAGATTTCGATTCACTGTACCTTACATGTATTGCATCACATTGCATTGCATTGCATCATCTATCACATTTTATAGATACATGTTGTAATTACTTGATAGTTTCATATTGGGCTTTGGCTCACTCCCAAGGGGGCTGTTTTTGTCTTTGTGTGTGGACAATGGCAGGTAATACAGGTAACCAGGATCCCAAAGAGGGAATGCTGATGGAAGCCATCCTGATGTTGTTTTCTGTTGTCTATCTCAATCATAGGATAGTTAAATATACCAGGGTGTGTACTGGATAGTATAACTATGTAAATTAAGTTTATTCAGTTCAGTCTTGAATAATTGTGTTTATCTTGTGTTTATTTACAAGTAATGATATTATGTAAATATTTTGAGTATGAAATGTGTGCTGAAGAATTTTTGTGCATGCTATGGTTAGTACGACTTATGTACTGAATGTCTATTGTACATGATATGATATTATGTATTTACTTTATGCACTGGTGATATTTTTTTGTGTTTTCATTTTTTTGGTATTTCCCTCGTGCGTGGAAGTCATGCCGAAATTTTTAGAGCCACTTGTTCGACGAAATTTCAATAATCTTCCGCTGTTTACAACTAAATAATCATTGTGTGATAATTAAACACTTAATTAGGAACGAGTTCTCACACTAGATGTACCTAGTGCACTTATCTCATGTGCACCGCTAGATTTATATTCTTTTATCAATGATGCACCTAATTTAATGTTGCTCTACTTAATTAATTACCAATGTTTAAATTTTTCTTATTTTAAAATTTTCTCTCAGATTCACCCCATCCATAAACTTATGAAGCAATGACAAAAAAAATGGCACAAACAATCACCATACACGGGGAACTTACAAGCAGTAGTCACGGATTTAAAAACATTCGAACTCCGTGAAGAACATATCGTGTGCCACAAAAAGCACCATTCTATCAAATGGCGAACTCCATTCACACCAACATGATTATCCTCGATTGCAAGAAACATGATACAACAATAAAAGACATAATACGTTCCTTCAACAAAGATTCTGGAGATTTCACATTTAGTATATTCACGATGAAAATGAGCATGAATGTTGTGCGTATAATCTTTGGAATAAGATATGGTCGTCAAAATATAGAGATGCAACTCCAAGATTATACTTAAAAAATTCTTATATAGGTGCTTCGCAGAAAGCAACAAAAAGAAAAAGACCTCAAAATGATAAAGACCTTGCCTGTACAAAAAGACCTAAACATTCATCAAGCAACAATGTTACTGATGTCAATGATATTGCTAGATTGGTGCCACTATACATATTTGCAGTATTTTCATCCACAAAATCCTCAAACCTTTCATGGGCATACATGTCCTTATTTGAAGATCTAAACACAATATGCAACTACAGCAGGTCTGAACACATTGTTCAACAACCTCATTCACTCAAATACTGAGAAACACTCCGGGTGTGTTCTCATACCACCTGTAAAATTTAAGACATCTTAAAAAAATAATTTTTCAATACATGTTATTTCCTATTGTTTTTTTATAATAACATCAATACATTGTTTTGTAATATTGGTTATGTGTGATGACAAATTGATCAATGCAATCTAGGTCAACCTTATCCCAAGGTTCCTGAAATTGAATCTTGAGAATCTATATAAAGAGGTCTAGTTCATTGACGTCAAGGAACTTTACCATAATTACGGAAGTTTTCTTGTCCCCCTAGTGTAATTGTGTGCATAAGTAAAGGTCGTAGTGTTGCAAATTACAAGTTCACTTGGTATAAATTCAAGTGCACCAACATAGTTTATGCAAGTGTATCGAAAGATAAATTAAGTGGGATATGCAGATTACATTCACATTTTGAGGCATTACTAGGGGAGATAAGAAAACGTACGTAATCAAGGTTAAGATCCTTGATATCAATGAACTGGACATTTTTGTACAATTTCTCAAGATTCCATTTTAGGAACCGTGTGATAAGGTTGGTGTGGATTGGATTGATCATTTATGTTCTCTTATATAATCAATACTATAAAGCAAGGGTAATCGATGTTATTATAAAAATAATAGGATAACATGTATTTAGAAATTATTTTAAAGATGTCTTATAGGTAGTATTAGAACAAGAGAGATGTTATTATAAAAGTAATAGGATAACATGTATTGAGAAATTATTTTTAAAGATATCTTATAGGTAGTATTAGAACACAGAGAAGTGTTTATCGATATTTGATTGAATGAGACTGTTGAACAATGTGTTCAAAATGTATTCAGATTAGTTTTAGTTGCATATGTGTCCATGTTTTCAACTACGAACGTGTACGCTCATGGAAGGTTTGATGATTTTGTGGAGATGAAAAATGCTGCAAGTATGTACAGTTTCACCAATCTAGCAACATCATTGACATCGGTAACATTTTTGTTGCTTGATGACTTGATTGTCATCTTTTGTACATGGAGCTCTTGCTCATTTTGAAGTCTTTGTCTCTTTGTTGCTTTTCTGAGAAGCACCTATGTAGGAATTATGCATTTGTATAATCTCAAAGTTTCATCTCTATGTTTTGACGACCATCTCTTATTCCAAAGATTATGTGTGCATCATTCATGCTAATTTTCATCATGTATCTTCCAAATGTGAAATCTCTAGAATCCTTGTGGAAGGAGCGTGTGATGTCTTTTATTGTTGTATCATGCTTCTTGCAATGCTCGAGGATAATCATATTGTTATGAATGGAATTCACCATTTGACATAATGGTGCTCTTTGTAGCACTTCGATATGTTCTTCACGGAGTTCGAGTGCTTTTAAATCTATGACTATTGCTTGTAAGTTTGTCGTGCGAGTGATTGTTGGTTCAATTTTTTGTCATTATTTCAGAAGTTGGTGGCGAAGGAGGTGAATCTGAGAAAAAAAATTAAAAGTAAGAAAAATTTAAATATTAGTAAATTAGTGCACCAATAACATGAAATTAAAGTGCATCACTGATAAAAGCACGTCAATTAGTGCACAGTGAGACGACACGAGATAAGTGCATTAAGTTCCTCTGGTGCATTTGTATTCGAACAAGGTGTTGTCTGAGTGTAGCGGTGCATGCGGGATAAATGAACCAGTATAGTGTATGCACCTCATCATAAACACAAGTTTATGTCACAATCAACTGATCAGTAATATGAACAAAGTATCAAGTGCACCTCTTGTAAAAAAAAACATAGAAATATGCACTAGCATAATTTGGGACGATACATAAGGTGGGCTAGGCTGGGCTTCAACCTAGTCTAGCCTACCCCATGTAATAGTATAATAAGTTGTATTTTTATTTTCTTAAGCATACACAATTAAAGTTAGGCCCAACAAGATAATCCACAATAATTTTTTTTATATATATAAAAAGAATAGTCTACAATATTTAGTCCCAGATCCAGTCCAACAAGAAAACCGAATAGGGCCAATGATATACACATTGCCAATCATCAATGTCGGATAATTTTTAAAACAAAATAAACAACAAAATTCTTTAACCTTATTCAATTTAATTAATAAATAAATCTCTTTAAAAACACTAACTTCAGAATTCACACAACACATGCTCAATTTGTATCAGAACAATTCTTTCGGGACATTCTTTAATCTCATTTCCAAACTAGACATACAAGTAGGGTTCTAATTTTTCATCGTACAAACTCATTGGATGTAATTAGTTAAGTTTATTCATTAAAATTGTATACTATCTATTAGAATATCAAATGAAATTTTATTGATTCAATAGATTTTTAATTCAGAACTGGTGAATGTTACTAAAAATCTCGGTAGAATAAAATATAGCATCACTCAAATTGTCTGATTATATTTATATCATCTTATATTTTTGTTTTTTATCTTATTCATTTATGAATTCGTTTGAAATATTATCTATTATCGTATGCTTGATTTATTATGCATATTAAAATATATTGTATTTAGTTTAGTCGATAATTTATATTAGATTATTAATATAATAATCTTTTAATAAGAATTTTTTATATTGTAATTAGTTTAGCCTATCCAATTCTAAAATCCTGGTTTCGTCTCTGAGCACAATAGATCAAGTGCACCACTGGCATAACATGTATATTTCAGTTCCAAAAAACAAATAATGTGCATTATTAAATACATCGTGAACAGTAAACTGACATATGCAAACTCTAGTTTACATACATTGCAACAGCTAATAAGTGTAATGTAATGCTGGAGCCGTTGTTTGTAGATTCTTATTTGCTTTTCGAGTCATGCTACTATATTTGAGTTCGATTTTGTTACAGGTTTCGGAATTCCACTAAGTTGCAGCAAAAAACTGTATATGAAGCAAAAGTTGTGGGAAATGGTGAAATGTCCCACTATTATGGTGATAATTGCACTTTACGTGGAAAAAATGTTGACAATGGATTTTTGCAGGTGAAGACGAAAAAGACGACGATTTATATTCGACTCTTTGGTGTTCTGTCTTTTTGGTAAACTAATCTATACAAATTGAGGTTTTTTCAATGGAATTGATTGAATTTTTTTCATCATATTATGCATGCCCAAAGTTGTCCCTTTTAAAGGTGTATATAACAATGGTTATACGTAAGCGAACCGAATATCACATAATTTTAATGCTCAAATTTGAGCTTTAGTTCAATTCGAAATTCCAAAAATTTAATATTTTTTGCTTGAATTCATTTCAAATCAAAGCTCGAGTTCAAATACGCTTCGAAATATTCGAACATGTTGAAATGCACATAGATACTCAAAAGGTTTTAGATATATTTATTTAATATGTAATTATATTATATTATAAAATATTAAAGCTCGTGACCAGCTTGCTAACAATTGAACAAATAATTTAGGCTCAAGATCGGCTCGGAAAAAAGTTCAAACATGTTAATTTTGAATAGAAAGCAAATATTTTTCAAGACGGATTGAAAAGCTCACGAGCCCCAATATAGAAGACGTGTGATCTAGCGTTATAGCATATATGGTATCTATATCTACATATCTATCTTAATATATATGCATATCTTCAAAACCATGAAACTTGTATTGAATAGCATAGAATCTCATAAACATTCATAATGCATAGACAACAATTTTCACGCATAGTTCGGGGCGACAACGTTATAAGAACTAAAGCTAGGTGCTGGTTCGATTTATCCTCATATTGCACCAAACTTTTGGACACGACACAATTTTCGCACATAGTCCTGTGCGTCAAAATTTTAAGAACACGAGCTAGGTGCAGGTTTGATTTATCCTCACATTGCACCAAACTTTTCGACTCCCACCAAGGTCTGATCCAGTTCCGAACGCACTTGGCATCACATCAGCCAATATCCATATGCATCAAAGCTTGATACAAATTCGATGGGATAAAGTGACACTATAAGAATTCGAAAGAAGCTATTAGTTTGCGTTACCTATTTCTTCTTTCCCTCCGAAACACTGGGTCCTGGATCGTACAGACATATACGTAGATCGCCTTTCAGCAATTGTTGATGTAAAAAGCACTTGTACAAGTCCCAAAACTCATTTCTGTCAAAATAGAGAAGGGGAAAAAAATGAGGACTCTGAATGGACTAGGTGTCTGTACAAAATCTAGCAAGCTGT
This sequence comes from Haberlea rhodopensis, assembly GCA_907163345.1. NCBI lineage: Eukaryota > Viridiplantae > Streptophyta > Magnoliopsida > Lamiales > Gesneriaceae > Haberlea > Haberlea rhodopensis. Next base: position 4,948,207 of record CAJQUN010000007.1, read on the forward strand.
AACAATAGTAATATAGGTTTGGATGGTCTCCTAAAATAAACCAAACATGTATCACATTCTCTGATACAATCTGCCAAAAAATATCTTCATCTTATTTTCATGTCTCAGTATAATCATACTTTTAACTCAACTTATTGCCATTTCATTAAATTCCCTATTATTATTATATTTTTAAAGCTCGATACACAAAATTTTAAACTCAACATCGTCTAAAACAACTACATATACATGATGTGACATCTCTAACCAAACAGTACGTGAATGACTATACAAAAAAATATTGAATCATATTCTTCAATACAATCTCCTAAAATTTTCTCAAAACAACCAAAAGCATTACTAAAGATATACAATATTTTTGTAATTCTGAGAAGTACCACTTTGCATTTTCCGAGGTGCGAAATATTAATCAAATTAATGAGACGACCAAATCTATAAGGTAAAACAACAATGTGGCTGCTCATCTGTTGAGGCTACAAATGAAAGGGAAGATTTTGATAGTTTAGCACCTTGAGCAAAGCAAAGCTTCAGCTTAGGATGTTTGTTTTAAAATGCTTTCGAAATTCAAAAATTTTCATCAAAATTTCAGGTTACGTAAACAACCAAGAAGAAATCAACTTCAATTTTTTTTTTCAAAATCTCGAACAAAATCTCAAAAGCTTCATGTATATTGTTGTATAACCGCAGACTTACATATTGCATCCTCCAAATATGTTTTTTTTTATCTAATTCGTATATCCTCTAAATTTTCGTAAGATAACACCATCGAAATATATATCAAAATCAATACCTTGGTGTCATTAATGATATCAAGGCACAGCTAAAAATGAAGGAGCCTAAGGCGGAGTGATTTAGCACAAATATTACCACGTTGTAACATGAGCATACAATGGATGTAATGCAGCTAACTCATCGGCATGACCACATTTTTATGGGACCTTACTTAGTATATAATCATTCTGGCAAAGTAAAGTAGAAGTCAAACCTGACTTGAGGGAGGGTGAACAAGGAATAGCCTTTGACATCTGTGTGCATGTCAAGCACAATCACTGCTAATCGAGATAAACCCAGTGCTTCCATATCGATTAATTTCTTAATTCTGTAGCAAAATTGGTCAAACATATTAACAAACGCTGAAATGGCCAGATATATCTTGAATTCTCTCCATATAATATGTTACAACCTTAGCACGAAACAGTAGATTCAATGATCAAATTCAGCAGAATGTAAGATACAAAAATGTCTACGGGAAAAGTAAGGTATTGTATTGATATTCCTTCAGAAAATAAAATGGAGCTACAAGAAGAAACACACACTCAAAGGATAGGAACTATCCCTTGCCCCAAGCCAATGCTTGTCAACAACTCAACAACAAAATCACATGCCATCTACCCCTCATTTCCTCTCTATTTATTATGTTATTTCCTACCACCCCCACATTAACAAACTAATTCCATTCCCATGTGCTGACTTGTATCTATCTTGGGCTTCTACTAGGGCCCAACTCTGATTTGGGTTGGTTACTTTGGTCCGTAACATAATAAGTACATGCACAGTACATTGAATATAATATATCTAGGCATATCATTCTAGAAATTTAGAGAGCAAATTACAAGGCACGGTTTCAAACGGAATGCTAAATTCACCAAGTCAAGAAATATTAAATAGTTTGACAAAACTCAGAAAGTAGAGAAAGTTCTCCAAGCTTAGGAGAAGTACAATAAACTAACAGGAATTTAAATATAACCAAAATTTAGGGGGTGAAATGAATTGAAAAAAGCAGCCACAAGAGATCGCTAGTATATATAAACAAAAGTTCTAGTATTATCATGTACCTGCTTGGCGTCCCACTAGCAATATTAATACGATTCTTTAAAATAGACACCTGTTAACGTCACCAAGAGAATATATTTAATAGAAAATTTTGGAGCTAAGGGTAACTAAAATATTGAGAGAGAGTGAAAAATCGTAGCAGCCAACCATCTATTAGTGCCATTTACTTAAGTTGAATATGGTGAGGAATGGCTTAAAACCATGTGCCATCTTGTCGATAAATAATGACGGACTTCCGTCATAAGTAGCATTACAACAACTATGTGTAAGTAATAAGGGAAGAGACAAAATATCTTCCTTTTTTATCATTATCGTTTGATTAATATTGTGTACAATGTGGCTCCTCTAAAGAGGAGGAAAAAACGTTAAAAAAGGAAATAGCGTACAATCATTGTAAGAAAAAGGCAAAGAAATCAAATCCCATATATAATGGGATTTGATATATCAAACTCCAATTATCAATCCTAATAAATCAACACTCCCCTCAAGTTGGTGCAGCTATATCAGTAATGCCCAACTTGCTCATTCGAACCTCGAAGGGCTGCCGTAATAAGCCCTTTGTGAGAATATCTGCGACATTTTGTATGCTTGGTACGAAGGGAATATAAATTGTCCCTTCCTCCACTTTCTCCTTTATGAAGTGCTTGTCAATTTCTGTGTATTTGGTTCTATCATGCAAGACTGAGTTATGGGCAATACTAATAGCTGACTTATTGTCGCAATAGAACTTTATTGGTAACTTTAGTGGTATTTTAATTTCTTCTAGAACTCTTTTCAACCACAGTGTTTCACATATTCCTTGGGCCATTACTCTAAACTCAGCCTCAGCAGTACTTCTTACAACCACACTTTGTTTTTTACTTCTTACTTGATTACCGAACAGAAACGTACAATACCCAGATGTTGATCTCCTTCGATTGATCCTGCCCAGTCAGCATATGGATATGCCTCAATTCCTTTTTCTTCACATTTCTTGAACAAAACTCCTTCTACTCAGATAAAGAAGATTTCGATACACAGCATCAAGGTGCTCTTCGTAGGGAGAGTGCATAAACTGACTTACCAAGCTTATAGCAAAAGAAATGTCTGGACACATGTGGGACAAATAAATAAGTTTTCCAACCAGTCTTTGATATTTCCATGTATCAAATGGTGTATCATTTTTCACTTCCCCAAGCTTGGCATTAGTATTCATTGGGGTATCAACCGGTCTACACCCACTCATCCCAGTTTCTTTTAACAGGTCCAGTATGTACTTTCGCTGTGAGACAACGATTCCTTGTTTTGATCTAGCCACACTACAGCCACTCATCCCAGTTTCTTTTAACAGGTCCAGTATGTACTTTCGCTGTGAGACAATAATTCCTTGTTTTGATCTAGCCACAGCCTAGATCTTAAATTTCAAATTTTGTCGCCAATTTTTGTTTCAACCTACTCATTTCTCCTGCATCATCCCCAGTTAGAATGATATCATCCACGTAAACATCAAGCTGGATGACTTGCTACCTGTGAATTTGACTAATAGAGTATGATCAGCTTGTCCTTGGGTGTATCCGAGACTCTTAACGAATGTTGTAGACCTTTCAAACCAAACCCCTAGGATATTGTTTGGGATAATATAAGGATTTTTTTTAATTTGCATACTTTGTCTCCAACATTTCAGCAAACTCATGTGGAGGTTCCATATACACCTCTTCTTCCAAATCTCCATTCAAAAAGACATTCTTTACATCCAGTTGTTGTAATGTCCAGTCGAGATATTAGTTTAGCAACTGGAGAGAACGTTTCTAAGTAATCAACCCCATAGGTCTGGGTGAATCATTCGGCAAATAACCGTGCTTTGTACCGTTCCAAGGATCCATCTGAGCCATATTTAACTGCAAACACCCATTTGCAGCCAATAATATTTTTTCCTTTAGGTAAACTTACTACTTCCCACGTAGTATTCCTTTTTAGAGCCCTCACCTCCTCAAATATGGCTTCCTTCCATTCTGGAACTTTTAGAGTTTTATGAATATTGTTTGGAATGACCACACTCGACATTTGTCAAATAAAAGCACAATATGAAGGAGATAAAGTTTTATATAACACAAAATTGGATAAAGAATGTTTTGTGCAGGACCTAGCATTTTTCCTAGGGGCAATAGGAAGATCAAGATCATCAACTTGTTTTAACTCAGTTTCAGGATAACCTGCTAAAGTGGGAACACTGGGAAGTCTCATCTTGAATTTCTTGATCCAACCTCTGAGCAGATGTTTGGTTATGCCTTCGGACATGGTCTTTTTGTTCTTTTGTTAGACGTTTCTTTGAATAGACAAGGCGTTTAGACATTATTTCAGATATTTCTGTTTCATTTGTGATATGGTTTTCAAAGGCCTGCGTGGGGATATCTTGGTGTGCGGAACATCAAGTCCCGGTACAAAGTCGGAAGTGTGTGAATGGATTCCATCTTGATCATGGTGTTCCCCTGAAGACGAGACATTTTTGAAATGTGTGCATCAAGAACAATACATGGAATTAAAGTTTCCAAGACACTTGAAGAATGAAATCTCAAGGATTAATTCGAGTTTCAAATCTTAAGCTTTGCACTTAACTTTCAAGTTTGCAAGAAATAGAATCTCGAACTTGTAATTTTTTAAAAATCTATGCGCTTAAAATTTAAATTGTGAATTAATGTTGAGTATTTCCTCTGGTCTCGAATTTTGTAAGAAATAACGCGTTAACAACGCTTAAAATTCGATGATGCAAATATCCTAAAATGATAAAATAATGCAAAGGAGGTAATCTAACTACCAAAAATTGAAAACATATAAAGCTCCTTCGGCCGAGTGGCTTTATAAGTTGTTAAAGAAAAATCATGTGCATGTAACTACAATATGTTGCGCTAATGCTATATGACAAAATGATCTCTAATGGCATAGTCATGAGTGATTATGTGAAACCGCGGATCCGTATATGAAATGGTTAACCGAGAGATCATAAGGAAGTTTATCGAGGGGAATGAGATTAAAAACCTCATAATTAAAATCTTGTAGTGGATACCCAACCTATGTGACTGGATATCCCAATATCTAGGATCAAAATGGACAACCAAACTACTAGATTGTATAAACACATTGGGGAATTAATCTTTGATACATTTCTATGATAAGGGGTGTAGCCTGCAAAAGGGGTACGAAAGGGGTACGAAGATAGGCAAAAGGCCTTTAATTATTCACAAGACATAAAAATATGTTGGAGTAGAGCGGGATACTCTTCTAGGAGTTCACCTACGTGAGTGCGAAGTGTGGCCACTTCAAATATGGAAGCACTTATGAAACAAAGCGTGGTCCAAGGCAGGAATGGACACAACCGTAAGAAACCAATACGAAGGTTAGAATTGTTATGGTGTGGGTTCAATTGTCTAGGTTTACATCAACGACTAAATGGTTCCAGACTATAAGTTCACTATTAAGTCAAATAAATCCGATTGAATACTATTATGGAAGATTCAAAGTCGCAAGTTATCTCTCTAAATGCCATAACAGTTCGTTAAAAGCGCTCAATTGCATACATGCATTAATTTAATTCATGTGGGGGATATTGTTGGAAATTTTTGAATGGAAATAAGAAAGGAAAACAGAATTGTTTCCTTTTGTTGGAAACAGGGGCACGATCGATTGCGCCCCAAGCCGCGATCGATCGCATCCTGCGTCTGTTTGGCATAATGGTGTGTTTATTCATGTTCGGGTGCGGTTTTTCGCGATGTGATGCCTCCAAATGGTGTCTTTTTGGACATATCTCTTGGTATACTATATATATAACATCCCTTGCTTGAATTTAACATTGAATTTCGAAATTCATAACACATTTTGAAGATCAAAATCTCAGTATTTTGTGCATCTTCATCCTTGTTCTTGTTGAGCGCTTTTAAACCTTTGTGGTTTAAAGGATTTGTGATTTGGACAATTGAACTGTTAGCACCGTAGAGGGGTAATATTGTCTTAATGACAGATTCCAAATCTCGCCTCGGCATTCCTACTACAAAGTCATTTGTTGTTTTTGTTTGCTACCTTCCTAAGATACACATCTAGTAAATGTTGTACTACAATCTTAAGACAATATTAGCAACAAATGGCTTCGTCGAGTGCAATAACGACTCCCGTTTATCATGGTGAAAGGCCTGAAAAGTTCAATGGGGACGACTTCAAGCGATGGCAACTGTTTTATTTGACAACCTTGGGGTGGGGTTGACAATGTTCATCAATGAGGATGCTCCAACTGTCATGGAGGATGAAACCAACAACCAAAAGAAGGTTGCGGTTGATGCGTGGAAAGCGATTTCCTGTGCAAGAATTATATTCTCAACGGACTGGACAACACATTGATAATGTGTATTGTCTAGTGAAGACGTCCAAGGAATTGTGGCAATCCTTGGAGAAAAAGTATAGATCCGAGGATGCCGGCATTAAGAAATTCATCTTTGGGCGATTCATGGATTTGAAAATGGTTGACACAAAGCCGGCGATAGCGCAATTGCAAAATTTGCAAGTAATCATGCACGAAATTCATGTGGAGGGAATGGTTATAAGAGTGGCCGCAATGATTGAAAAGTTGCCTCCATCATGGAAGGACTTCAAGAATTATCTCAAGCACAAACGAAAAGAGATGAATCTTGAAGACCTTGTGGTTCGCTTGAGAATCGAAGAGGACAACAGAATTTCTGAAAGGAATAAAAATTGGCACCAACATGAAGCACGAATGAACTTGGTGGAAAAACCCGCCGGAACAAAGTGCAAGTTTGACGGCATGGCCTCCAATATGGAAAGACGAAGAAGTTCAAAGGCAAGTGCTACAGATGTGGAAAACACAATCACATGGCAAAGGATTGTCGCAATAAAGACGATTGTGGGAAGTCTATGGATCAAGTTAATGTGACCGAAGAAGATCGTCTCTCAAATGATTTGGATGATCTAGTGGTTACCGCTTAATTAGATTGTGTATCTTTAAAAGTTGTAAACTCAAAAAATGGAGTGATTCTAAACAAATGTAATGACGATCTTTGTTGAAGGCAATAAAATTTATGTTATTACTTCTTGGATTGAATCTTATGGTTTGTGACGTGATTGTTAAGATACCATAGTTCGCAACACAAATTGTACTGTTAAATTTATTGCTTGAATGGGGGCTAAGTTAACAAAATCGTCATTCATATGTTAAAAGAAACGTAACGCCTCTAGAGTTAATTTCCAATGGTGTTTGCGATTGAAAGATTGTGCAAACTAAAGATGTGGGAAAAGTAATTGTTACTTCATCAATATTTGCACATAATATTGTTGTGGCTTATTTGTTACGAAGCAAAAACAAGGCCATTGAGATGTTTAAACACATCAAAAATGAGATTGCAATCAAATTTAGTAAATGAAGTTTGCTATGGGAGATTGTGGGAGATTATACTTGTGTTGTCTAAGAATTTGACGCTTAAGTTTGAATTTGCAAGACAATACGCTTAAAACGCAAGTGATGAATCGAAGCCACAAATTTTGACTAGGTGTTGTAATATCTCATTTGGTTATTTTTGAATTTCTAAGCTAGTACGCTCAAAACATGAATTTGCAAGATATAAAAATCTTGATTCAAGTTTTCTCACTTAGTGCGCTTAAATTGCAAATTGTGAACCGAGTTTGAGAATATTATCCAAGTTTCAACTTTTGTAAGCAAGTACGCTTAAGTCCGAAATTTTCAAGAAATAAAATCTTGAATTTGGATTGGTAAGACGATAGCACTTAGAACTTGAAACACGAAAGTTTGAACGCAAGTGCAGTTCGTGACTATCCCGAAGTTGTGGGGGGTTGCAATTCTATGAGTCAATCACATCATAAGTGCTACATTTAGGCAATGAAGAAAAACCTTGTGATTAAAGGAAAATGGAGTTTCCTACAATATTTGAAATGTGGGGGTGCTTGGCTAAACTAGAAATATGAAGGCCAAAGTAAAGTCATAACAAAACCAAATAAATGACATGAAAAGTTTGACAAATTATGTTGTCAAATAGATTAACGAGTGTGACAAATGTGTACATACCAAAACGTATGTATGCTTTTGTATTGATGATATGCTCGTTGGGGAAGCAATTTAGAAATCATCAAGTAACAAAGAAAAATGTTGACGATGCATTTTTGACATGTGTACATCAAGAACAATACTTGGCATTAAAGTTTCCAAGACAAATGAAGAATGAAACCTCAAGGATTAATTCGAGTTTCAAATTTTAAGCTTTGCACTTAAATTTCATGTTTGCAAGAAATAGAATCTTGAACTTGTCATTTATAAGAATCTATGCGCTTAAAATTTAAATTGTGAATTAAAGTTGAGTATTTCCTCTGGTCTCGAATTCTGTGAGAAATAACGCGTTAACAACGCTTAAAATTCGATGATGCAAATATCCTAAACTGATAAAATGATGCAAATGAGGTAATCTAACTACCAAAAATTGAAGATATACTGTTGTGGAAAAATTCTCTATGCAAAACATATAAAGCTCCTTCGGCCGAGTGGCTTTATAAGTTGTTAAAGAAAAATCATGTGCATGGAACTACAATATGTTGCGCTAATGCTATATGACAAAATGATTTCTAGTGGCATAGTCATGAGTGATTATGTGAAACCGCGGATCCGCATATAAAATGGTTAACCGAGAGATCATAAGGACGTTTATCGAGGGAAATGAGATTAAAACCTCATAATTAAAATCTTGTAGTGGATACCCAACCTATGTGACTGGATATCCCAAGATCTAGGTTCAAAAGGGACAACCAAACTACTAGATTGTATAAACACCTTGGGGAATTAATCTCCGATCCATTCCTATGATAAGGGGTGTAGCCTGCAAAAGGGGAACGATGATAGGCAAAAGGCCTTTAATGATCCATAAGACATAAAAATATATTGGAGTATAGTGGGATACACTTCTAGGAGATCACCTACGTGAGTGCGAAGTGTGGCCGCTTCAAAGATGGAAAGCACTTATGAAACAAAGTGTGGTCGAAGGCCTGAATGGATACAACCGTAAGAAACCAATACGAAGGTTAGAATTGTTATGGTGTGGGTTCAATTGTCTAGGTTTACACCAACGACTAAATAGTTCCAGACTATAAGTTCACTATTAAGTCAAATAAATCCGATTGAATACTATTACGGGATATTCAAAGCCGCAAGCTATCTCTCCAGATGCCGTAACAGTTCGTTAAAAGCGCTCAATTACAAACATGCATTAATTTAATTCACGTGGATTGTTGGAAATTTTTTAATTAAAATAAGAAAGGAAAACAGAATTATTTTAAAGACTAGCGATCGATAGCGGCGTATGTTTCCTTTTGTTGGACAGGGGCGCGATCGATTGCGTCCCAAGCCGCGATCGATCGTGCCCTGCATCTGTTTAGCATAATGGTGTGTCCATACATATTCGGGTGCGGTTTTTCGCGATGTGATGCCTCCAAATGGTGTCTTTTTGGAGATATCTCTTGGTATATTATAAATATAACATCCCTCACTTGAATTGAACATTGAATTTCGAAATCATAACACATTTTGAAGATCAAAATCTGAGTATTTTGTGCATCTTCATCCTTGTTCTTGCTGATTGCTTTTAAACCTTTGTGGTTTAAAGGATTTGTGATTTGGAGTGTTTCTATCACAAATCATAGTCGTTGCATCTTGGAGACAAATTACCAATTGAACTGTTAGCACCGAGAGGGGCTATATTGTCTTAGAGGCTGAGATCCAAATCTCGCCTCGACATTCTTACTACAAAGTCATTTGTTGTTTTTGCTTGTTACCTTCCTAAGATACACATCCAGTAAATTTTGTACTACACGGATTGGCAAGAAAATTGTACTATATGGAAAGTAGATAAATAACTAAGCTACATAAACCTTCTATCAGCATCCGAACTAAGTTTTACTATGTCGCAATTTAAGTTTTATAAGGTCGCGACTAATTGTTAAACCTTCTTAATTTTTGGAAGATAATTTTTTTAATGATAATATTTTGTTAAGAACTTCACATTGTAAATGATATAATAATGATCTAAGTTCTGTGAAATATGATATATATTAGGTACGTTGAATTTTATTTCATGAATATATATATATAGATACATATATATATATATATAAGTTTTTAATAGGCGCACCTGCATTCAAAATTTGTGAAAATTGACGCGCATGCGCACTTCATCCGCATTCGCCCACGCATCGGGCTTATGTGACTTATTTTTAAATTGTTAGATAAGATCTTGCTTTTGAATTTCTAGATAGGATCTTGATTTGAATTTATAGGCTGGTTCATTAACGAAAAATTAATTCACTTTTTCTCTCAAAAAAACAGTTGATTCCAACCAACGGATCGTTGGGTTCTCTCTCTCTCGAGCTCAAATGTTCAATCGCAATCTATCACTAGAAGAAAGCAAAGCATAAAAACTCCAAATATATATATATATATATGTATGTATATGTAAGTTTTTAATAGGCGAACCTGCATTCAAAATTTGTGAAAATTGACGCGCATGCGCACTTCATCCGCATTCGCCCACGCATCGGGCTTATGTGACATATTTTTAAATTGTTAGATAAGATCTTGCTTTTGAATTTCTAGATAGGATCTTGATTTGAATTTATAGGCTGGTTCATTAACGAAAAATTAATTCACTTTTTCTCTCAAAAAAACAGTTGATTCCAACCAAGGGATCGTTGGGTTCTCTCTCTCTCTAGCTCAAATGTTCAATCGCAATCTATCACTACAAGAAAGCAAAGCAGAAAAACTCCAAAAAAAAAAAAAGAAATAACTGATCTTAAGATCGATCCATAACTCGATCATATGCACATAGCATGTTGTTGTGGATTGTTGACATTGAAACTATTGTTTTGGATATACTTATGTTGCATTGTACAAGTGTGTTGGAGATGAACTAGTATTGTAGGATATGTTTTTGCTTTTGCGAATATTTTTGCTTGCTTTTGCGAATATCTGTGTATTTTGGATACTATAATGCTTAAAAATATGTTTGTATGATTGTTATTGATTCAGGATATGGCGTTGATTGCTTAAGAATTTTAATCGAAGAATAAAGGGGGAAAACTAACTTAATATGATATACCATTTTCATTGCATACAGAAAATGAAGGTTCTGACCCAAAAACACATATTTCGAACAAATGTGAAACTCAAATATTAAGCATTGTTACCTTATGGCATAAGAAAGCTTTTTTCGCCTCTATAATACTATCTGTTGTTTTTTAGCAAGTGATAGTTCACTTAATAGCTTCCATCGTATCATTTCCCAAATAAATATTTTATAAATATCAAACAGTTCAGCTTGGAAGGCAAATAAACATCTTACAAATATCAATTATTGCAGTTTGAATTGATAAAAAATTCTTTTGACTGCAAAATTAAAGAATATACTCCTTTTAAAAAAAATTAAACATGCTGTGTGAAGCATGTCATAAATCAAATAAAATGTTCCACAAACAGTAAGATTCAGCACCTGCTCCTCAACCTTCATATGCTTAGAGAATAGCTTTGCAGCATGGCAGTCTTTTGTCAGAGGTCGCAATTCCCTGCAAAAGCAAAATTTACAGTTCAATGGCACGGAGAAAATTTAAATATATACATGTAAAAAATTAACTGTGTTTGCTGATTTTATTATGCATCAGGGACGGCATGATGTTTTGGGGTAGAGTGAATATGTTAGGAACCAAATTTGCACACACAGAATTACAACAAGCAGAGGACAAAATGCAATCAAATGAAAGAAGAAGTGGTTGTATTACTTGCTGGAATGAAAACAAAGAACTACAATGAACAAGAAAGAAACTCTCCTGCTCACTTTTACTCAAGGGAAAGAACCCTTGCCCAAGCCCTAGCTTGCTAACAACACTCAAGTTAAATTCTCTGATGCCCACTACCCTTTTCCCACCCTCCTTTTATTCTGGAAGTTCTTCTCTCAGCTTAACAAACACTCTCTCTCCTTAACTGACTACCCAGCGTGCTAACCAACTCCCTCCCTTTTCACGTGTTGCCTTATCTCTTTCATCTGATTAGCTCTAGTGGTAAGGGCCCTTTCTTCCTGGGCTTCAGTTGCTGGCCCATTCATTTCATGGCTAGGGCTATACAACTTTTGGTCCGTAACAATACCACCCCCTTCAGAACCAGCCTTGTCCTCAAGGCTGAAAATTGAACCTCTGTCACTTCTGAAATCTTCTTTCATCCACCCCACATCGAATACAACTATTACAAATCCTAAATCGGAGAATCTATCATGCCCTATAAGGCGAACAAAATGGTAGTACTTTGCAATGAAACATGCACCTATCTTGACATTTCCAATCATTCCTGCATATATCGTGCAAGCAGTGTCAAACCCGCAACTTGTGAGAATCTCCTTGCATTTTAGATCACCATCAATGGTCTTCGGACATCTAATGACCCTTGTTTTCGAAATTTGGCTCCTAAAATTTTCAACCAAAAGATAGGCAATTGTGATTGAATTCTCTCCATCAATTATAAAAACCCACCAAAATCAAGCTTAAAAACAATTTCTTCAGCTTGCTTAAGTGAATATTTCCCCTCAGCTTCGGTTTTACAAAATCTGAGGCGCGCATATGTTCGGTGTTCCCCATGTCCCTCCTCTATACTCTGGCACATTTCCAGAGTGGTCGAGATCATCTGACTAGTTCGATTCTTGTCTTCCATCGCCGGCCAATATCCCATATGGTTGGCCAATTGTCACGTGACCTTACGCATAGCAATTGTTCAGACTCGTGCGCATAAATCAAACCATGTAAAAACTTACCTTCAGGCAAAAGAAAATGGATGATATGAACACAAAATGCACTGTTCAAGGACACCAAACTTCGGCACAAAATTATATCGTCCAGCCCACTGCCTCGCACTGTTCTATTAATGAAATTCGTTGATAGTCTGCCTCGGCCGTGCCCTCTTCCCTTTCTCCCTTCTCCGATCTCTGGCCTTAATTTCCAATCTGTATTGGTTGTCGCAGAGTCATGGGTCTTCTTATTTCTCAATTTAGCAACTCTGAGCCTAAGAGAAATACAGCCCATAGAAGTTTGTTCACTCAGAACCCACTCTTGGGCCGTCCAATTCCCCCTTCTCACCATCTGCAGACTCCTCTCCACAAAAACACATGGCAGCCCTTCAACCACATGCAATCTGAACCCATACCTCACTACCAAATGTGCATCAGTGTTCGCAGCTACGCCACGTCTCCCGCCGCCCATACCGTGACCAGCTTCCGGCTGCCCACCGGTCTCCCGCCATCGCACGGCCCTATCATCCCAGCTTTCTGTAAATTCCTCGTTTCTTCCACAATTGCCGGAACGTAACTTTGATTGGCATGAATTATGATGGTGTTGGTATAATTGATTTCTTTGGGCCCAATAGTTTTTAAAATTGGCAACCCAATATCTAACCATACTTCTTCCCTCAATTATGCAATCCACCTTTAAAGTCCAATTGGAGAAAGGCCCATAAACTTTCATCATCTTCCTGAATTCATCATTGTGCCCAACACCTTCGTTGGGTATCTGCAGTTTCAACACTTCATCGTGAAGTTCATCCCTCTCCATTTGCCGCAACTCTGCAAGACCCTCGCCATAACCTCTAGCCGCCTTTCGCCCCCCATATCTCGTAATTAATTCCTTCGCTATTATATCCCCTTTTCTGTGAAGAATAATCTGTTCAAGATTCTGGGTCAAAAATTGATCACCAACTGTGATGTCCCTAGCACGTCCAGCTTTATATGCCTTGTAGACCCTCTCCTTTCGGACGTTTCCACCATCTTGATCCGCTGAATTATATTCTGTTCCACCCTTGGGTCTATCGTCTTCCTTCTCGTCCCCTCCATCTCGATCCTTTAAACTAGATTTTGTACCACATAAATTCTTACCACCGTGTCCACCTTTTTCAATAGACTCAATGTCCCCCAACTCATTCCTGATAATTTCTTCTGCTTTGTTGTTCTTTGCCTCATTGTCCATCTCAGATTCTGTTTTCTTGGGAAGCTCATCTTCACAGCTAACATCATCGGCTTCCCCAAATCTTTTCCTCAGTTCTGGCGTAAATTGATCCCAAGTTATATTGGGATATATCATTGTCAGTAGTGAAAACCATACCTCAGCCACTCCATACATAGACATGAATGCAATTTGCATTCGATCATCCCATGGTGTGGAATTCTGCGCAAAATAACTCTCGGCTGTGACGAGCCAGCCTCTGGAGTTCTGGCGTAAATTGATCCCAAGTTATATTGGGATATATCATTGTCAGTAGTGAAAACCATACCTCAGCCACTCCATACATAGACATGAATGCAATTTGCATTCGATCATCCCATGGTGTGGAATTCTGCGCAAAATAACTCTCGGCTGTGACGAGCCAGCCTCTGGGATCGACTCTTGTGAACGCTTATGTCTGCTTTCTTCATCGATCGTTGCCATGCTTTCGTATCTCCTCGTTCGCTTCGAATCCGGCAGGTCGGACCAATTGTTAGGAACCAAATTTGCACACACAGAATTACAACAAGCAGAGGACAAAATGCAATCAAATGAAAGAAGAAGTGGTTGTATTACTTGCTGGAATGAAAACAAAGAACTACAATGAACAAGAAAGAAACTCTCCTGCTCACTTTTACTCAAGGGAAAGAACCCTTGCCCAAGCCCTAGCTTGCTAACAACACTCAAGTTAAATTCTCTGATGCCCACTACCCTTTTCCCACCCTCCTTTTATTCTGGAAGTTCTTCTCTCAGCTTAACAAACACTCTCTCTCCTTAACTGACTACCCAGCGTGCTAACCAACTCCCTCCCTTTTCACGTGTTGCCTTATCTCTTTCATCTGATTAGCTCTAGTGGTAAGGGCCCTTTCTTCCTGGGCTTCAGTTGCTGGCCCATTCATTTCATGGCTAGGGCTATACAACTTTTGGTCCGTAACAGAATATGTATGAACAGATGTCTATGTACGCAGATCACAAGGCAAAAAGAGCGATTTTTGGTTTATCAGTTAAGTAAAACTTCTTCACAAAACACATGCATTTAAGTTAATGTATGGAAGGCATTAAACCTGAGAAGTTCCAATGATCTTAGTGCTGATAGACTTATTACAAGAAGAGCAGGATTTCCAGGATCAAGTTTTCCTTCTTGAATATGTTTTTCACAAAGCACTTCTTTCCATGAAGATCCAAAAGCAACCTTCATGTGCTCAGCCAAGTTGCGGGTGGTGTTTTGGGTTGGACCTTGCCATAGCTCAATAAAGCATGCTTCTGCTCCAAGAAAATTGTCATCTCCAAGGTAAATTAAATTTCTTCAAAGCCCATGCTATTACATTTTAAAAAGAAAAGAATTCCGAAAGAAATATACACGTCCAATCAATCAGTCTGCTATGAGAGAAAACCAAAGTGATTAGCAACTTATTCCCAACTACTATTTAGAGATTCCATAAAGTGACATCTTTTAAAACTTAAACCAATTGTCCAGCCTGACAGGGGAACGAACTTTTTTGTTAATACTTACAAGTTACAACGGTAACCCCCTTAGAAGGCCCTTCAAAAAGTCGACCATGCATTATTAAATAGACAAAAAATGATGATAAAACAATTTAAAAGAATAATTAATTATTTTTAAACTATAATTAACAATCCTTATTGTTGTTCAACTTAAAAAATCATACCAAAATTAAAGAGTCCTACCCAACACAACCCTTAAATCTGTAATCGACATTGCAAACCAAAGGTCTCTTCTTTTGATCCATCATTTGAGAAACACACAGACTCACTGCTTCACCTCCATTGTTTCTCCTACTCTTCACTCCCGTAAATAAAAGAGTTGAGGTAAGTGTAATTTTCTAGGATAGAAATTGTATTTCTTCTATATCTTTATTCACACAATTACATCTCCTTTTATAGGAGGGATATGCTACCCAATTAGGTAGATAGATCCATCCATATCAGATATTTCCTATCCTAATGATCTTTTAAAAACAAAAGATCATTATCTATTTACAATCAAATATTCCATAGATATCCTAATCTATTTAAGATCAATATTCTATATTTCAACACTCCCCCTCAAGTTGGAGCATAGATATCTATCATGCCCAACTTGCTGATAAGAAATTTGAAACTTGGCCTGAATAGTCATTTTGTGAGAATGTCCGCTATTTGTTGCGTCGTTGGTATGAAGGGCATACAGATAGTTCCGTCTTCAATCTTCTCTTTTATAAAATGCCTGTCAATTTCAACATGCTTAGTTCTATCATGTTGAACTGGGTTATGAGCAATGTTGATAGCTGCCTTGTTGTCACAATATAATTTCATAGGGACGGTTACTGTACTTCTCAATTCTTCCAAGATCCGTTTAAGCCATAACACTTCGCATATTCCCTGTGCCATTGATCTGTACTCAGCTTCAGCACTACTACGAGCCACAACATTTTGTTTCTTGCTTCGCCAAGTTACAAGATTTCCCCATACGAAAGTACAATAGCCTGATGTAGACCTTCGATCTGAAATAGACCCTGCCCAATCTGCATCTGTGTAGGCCTCAATATTACGTTGTTGACTCTTGACTCTTTCCAAAAAATAACCCTTTTCCTGGAGAATTCTTCAAGTATCTTAGGATGCGGTAGACTGCTTCGAGATGTTCCTCACATGGGGAATGCATAAACTGACTTACTAGGCTTACAGCAAATGCTATATCTGGTCGTGTATGTGATAAATAAATCAATTTTCCCACTAACTTTTGATACCGAGTTATGTCTACTGGTTTTCCTTCTTTGCTTCCAAACTTATGATTTGGATCAATAGGTGTTTCAGTGGGACGACAGCCACTCATTCCAGTTTCTTTCAGTAAGTCTACCACATATTTTTTCTGGGATACTACAATCCCCTTTTTTGATCGGGCTACCTCCATGCCGAGAAAGTATTTTAGTGAGCCCAGATCTTTGATTTCAAACTCAGAAGCAAGACAATTCTTCAACCGTACCATTTCCATCATGTCATCCCCTGTAAGAATAATGTCATCAACATATACTATAAGGATAGCTACCTTCCCATCTGCTGAGTGCCGTGTGAACATGGTGTGGTCTGCCCGTCCCTGAGTATATCCTTGTTTTTTTACAGAATGTGTGAACTTCTCAAACCAAGCTCTTGGTGATTGTTTTAGTCCATACAATGATTTTTTTAACTGGCATACCTTTGATCCAAACGTTTTCTCAAATCCTAGAGGTGGATCCATATAGACTTCTTCTTCTAAGTCACCATTCAGAAATGCATTTTTTACGTCTAGTTGTTGTAATGGCCAGTCTAGATTAGCCGCAATTGACAAGAGTACTCTGATAGTATTTAGCTTTGCCACTGGTGCAAAAGTCTCAAGGTAATCTATCCCATACGTTTGAGTGAATCCCTTAGCTACCAGGCGAGCTTTATATCTCTCTAAAGAGCCATCTGCATTGAACTTGGTGGTAAACACCCACTTGCAGCCAACAGTTTTCTTTCCCTTCGGTAGTTCCAATACCTGCCACGTTTCATTACTTTCAAGGGCTCGCATTTCTTCAAGAATAGCTTCCTTCCATTCAAGAACCCCTAAAGCATCCTGCACAGTCTTTGGAATCTCCACAATGGATAATTGAGAGATAAATGATGAAAAATATGGGGATAGATTTTTATGGGAAACAAAATTTGACATTGGATACTTGACATAACTTCTAACTCCCTTACGTTGAGCGATTGGAAGATCAAGGTCAGACACAAGTATAGGTGGATTTGATTCTGGAAGAGCAGAATTACCTGGAACATTATGAAGACTTGAAATGATCTGAGGTGCAGACTCTTGGAAGTGCTGGGAGGTGTTAGTCTCCATTCTTTGATTTTGGTTCCTTCTCGAGTAAACACGTAGCTCACCTGTTTGTTCCTTATTTGCATTTATAGTAGTGTTATGAGATGACGTTATAGTTCTAGTGTCCAAGTTCTCGCCGATGGTTTCCATATTTAGAAAAATATTTTGATCAAGAGTAACCGGGTCAGAGTCAGAGTCGTCCCTTAGGCTCTCCCCCTGACGAAGAGGAGGAAAAAATGGTTGATCCTCAAAAAAGGTAACATCTAAAGTAATGATCAATTTTTTGTTGTGGGGTCAAAACATTTATACCCCTTTTGATTTGGAGCATAGCCAACAAAGACGCACTTTCGAGCTCTAGGGTCTAATTTCCCACGAAGATGATCATGGATATGAGCAAAGGCACTACACCCAAATACTTTAAGTGGTAAATCAGATGTTAATCGTGAAGTTTGAAAAAAATCTGTAAAGACCGTAAGGGGAGTTTTGAATTTCAAAACTTTTGACGGCATTCGATTTATGAGATATGTGGCTGTTAAGAGTGCCTCACCCCATAAGTACTTTGGAACATTATGTGTAAAAAGTAGGGCCCGGGTGACTTCTAAAAGATGTTTGTTTTTTCGTTCAGCGATGCCATTTTGTTGAGGGGTATCGGGGCATGTGCTTTGATGAACGATGCCAGATTTTAGAAAAAAATCCCCAAGAAAGTCATTAAAGTATTCACGGCCATTTCACTTCTGAAAACCCGAATTTTTTCCTGAAATTGAGTCTCAACCATTTGATAAAATATTTTAAAAATCTCTTTGACATCAGATTTATCTTTTAGCAAATATACCCAACTAAGTCTGGTGTGATCATCGATAAAGCTAACAAACCATTTTTTTCCAAACATTGTTGAGACACGAGATGGTCCCCAAACATCACTATGAATTAATAAAAAGGGTTTAGAAGCTTGATATGGTCGTGAAGGAAAATTTGAGCGATGATGTTTTGCAAATTCACAAATTTCACACCGGAAAAATGATGGAGTTGTATTGCTAAATAAATCAGGGAACAACTGTTTTAAATAAGAAAAACTTGGATGTCCTAGCCTATAATGCCAAAGCATAACATTATTAGAAAAAGAAATAGAGTTCAAACAGGTGTTTTTAACAAGATGTCCGATGGGTCCATCTTCAATTAAATAAAGTCCTCCATGCTCCCTAGCACTGCCAATCATCCTCCCCGAGACCATTTCCTGAAATTCACACTGAGAGGAGTTAAAAATGGCACGACGATTAAGGGTAGAAGTTAATTTACTCAATGACACGAGGTTATAAGAAAGGGTAGGGACATGGAGAACATCATGAAGAATGAAAGAGGGTGTGATCTTGACACTACCAATTCCAGCAATTGCCGAAGAGGAACCATCAGCAAGGCGAATTCGTTTATGACCTGCAGATGGAATATATGTAGAAAAGGAATAGGAACAACCTGTCATATGGTCAGTAGCCCCAGAATCGACAATCCAGGGACTGTTTTGGCGAGGATTACTGCTGGAAAAAAACGAGGCTGGAACAGAGGTTGTACTACCTGGTTGGACAGTTGAACTTGACGGATTTTGTGGAGTCGAGTAGGAAGAAGTTTGTAAGAGCTTGTGCAATTGCAGTAGTTGTTCCTTGGTAAAAGGAAAAGATTCTGGATTACTTTGTGGCCCTTGGTCATCAGTGGAGACTTGTAGTGCTCGGTTGTTAGACGCTGATTTTTTCTTAAAATTTGGGGGTTGTCCATGGATTTTCCAGCATGTTTCCAGTGTATGCCAATGTCGTTTGCAAAGATCACACCAAGGTTTTTCCTTGTCTTTCTTGGCAGGTTCAGATCCATACTTGGAGATAAATGCAGAATGGTCATTTACCATAGGGGTTGAGGATCTAGTATCAATATTAGGTTTCAACATCACTGTCCTCCGTGCTTCTTCACGCCGAATCTCAGAAAACGCCTCTCGCAATGTGGGCAGCGGGCTTTTTCCAAGGATGCGAGATCGAACGTCATCAAATTCAGTATTTAGACTGGCTAAGAAGAGATACACATGATCACTCTCCTCTTTCTTCATGAATCGGACACTGTCAGTCGGGCAATCACATTTATCGGTGGAGCATTGATCCAACTCTTGCCAGAGTGAGACCATCTCATTATAGAAGACAGTCACCTCACGATCGCCTTGCCTAGACTTCCACAGTTTAAGTTTTAATGCAAAAAGTTGAGAGTAATTTTCAGAATCTGAGTAGGTGGCGTTGACAGCCTCCCATACATCCTTGGCAGTGGGTAGAAAAAGGTATGGTTTACCTATTGATGGCTCCATTGAATTTATCAACCATGCAATGACTAACGAATTTTCAGAACCCCAGGCACTCAACTTGGAATCGTCTGTCTTTGGGCGTTCCTCCGACCCAGTCAGATAACCTAACCGACCCTTGCCATCGATTGCGAGTTTCATGGACTGAGCCCATTCCAAATAGTTCTTCCCATTCAATTTATGGTGGGTTAACTGGAATGAATTGTGAGAAGAATCTGACCCTTGATTCATGGTGGTTGAAGATGGTATACCAGGAATTAGGTGGCTGGAAGACGACGTGAAACAAGCGCGCAGAGAAAAACGGTAATCGCGTAAGCAATTTCAGCAACGCGCAGAGAAACAATTCTGAATTTCGTGAAACAATTTCCAATCAATTTCAGCAACGCATAGAGAAACAATCTTCAATTGCGTAAGCAATTTCAGCAACGCGCAAAGAAACAATCTTCAATCGTGTAAGCAATTTCAGCAACGCGCAGAGAAACAATTCTGAATTTCGTGAAACAATTGCCAATCAATTTCAGCAACGCGCAGAGAAACAATCTTCAATTGCGTAAAATAAAAATTCGATCAATTGCAGCAACGCGCAGAGAAACAATTCTCAATTGCGTAAAAAAAAATTTCCGATCGATAAGCAAATTGAATCTCGGACAGAATGAACGATGGAAAACGCGCCGAGAAAAACTTTCTATGGCGTCGATCGTGTAAGAATTGCAATCGGATACAGATTGAATTGGGGAAACCTAGGAATTTCACGTACGTGAAAATTGATGCGCAGAGCATAAAGCGGAAAATGAAATCAGAAAATATTTGGCTCTGATACCATGTAATTTTCTAGGATAGAAATTGTATTTCTTCTATATCTTTATTCACACAATTACATCTCCTTTTATAGGAGGGATATGCTACCCAATTAGGTAGATAGATCCATCCATATCAGATATTTCCTATCCTAATGATCTTTTAAAAACAAAAGATCATTATCTATTTACAATCAAATATTCCATAGATATCCTAATCTATTTAAGATCAATATTCTATATTTCAACAGTAAGCATAATATTTTGATTTTATTTTTGAATTCTAGGGCCCATGGACTCTGTCATGACCGGTCACAAGCCCTTGTAAAGAATGAAGGTTGCGTTAGGTAGTCAGCCAGCGTAAAACATTGGCAAATTTCTTATGTGTGTATCGGAAGGATCCATGTAGACAACACCACTTAGTGGGATAAAGACTTGATTGATTAATTGATAGGGTTGACCCATAGGTTTTGAGGGTTGGCTCTCATTGGACCAAACGAGAGAGGGTTATGAGCGATTCCATTTTATCCTTTTTGACCTAAGGGTCGCACCGACATGAGACAGGACCACATTAGGATATGCATGGGGGTTGCGCCTCCCCAATATGCTATTTCCATAACATGTATAAATTGATTGTTTTGATATGCATTTTAGTTGATTTCATTTCTATTTTATCTTTTACTTAATTGTTTTGATATGCATCAGGTCAAACCCAGTTGCATATTATCCGAGAATAAACTTACCAACTGCAAGATCACACTACGAATCAATTTTATTCAGTTTTGGTTCTTGATAAGTTGATGGGGAAAGGCATTGAAATAATGAAGTGTTAAACAAGATAATGATTTTCTCAAAAACTGTGCAGTCCATTCTCGGCTACTGTTCATTATATAATACCAATATACAAATTTACATCCTTGATTAATGTTCTTATAGATGGAAAGTACATGGACTATCTTAAACTCTAGCTTTACCATATATACAACACGTTTACTGTGCCTAGTCTCTATCCCTACCAAGTATAATATAGCTTTTATAAGGAAAGTTCAATTGATTTGTGGAGTTGAGTAAGCCGAGTGATTGGAGGTGTTTGGAGGCATTCCAGACTGACACCCCCCCTCAAATTGAGGTTGGTTTATCGAGAAGCATCAATTTGCCAACCAGAAATTGATGACGTTGACGTGTCATAGCTTTGGTAAATATGTTAGCAATTTGAAGATAAGTTGACACGTGCGGAAGAGTAATGGTCTTGGTATCCACAGCCTCTCGGATTGAATGGCAGTTGACATCAATATGCTTTTTTCGTTCGTGAAAGATCGGGTATGCTTTTTTCGTTCGTGAAAGACCGGGTTGGTTGCAATTTGTATTGCACTCGTGTTGTCGCCATAGAGAGGGGTGGGATGAGATTGAGAGAAACCAAGCTCTGCCAATAGACCACGTAGCCAAATAATTTTGGAGCACGCCGCTGACATTGCACAATATTCAAATTATGTATATGATTTGGACACATGTGCTTGCTTCTTACTTTTACAAGAAATTAAGGAGGGACCAAGAAGCATGCACCAGCCAGTGACAGAGCGACGTGTATCTGGACAACCGGCCCAATCTGCATCACTAAAGGCCACCAGATCGAGGGGAGTCGCTACTGGAAAAAATAACCCACGAGAAGGAGAACCACGAAGATATCGAATAATTCCACGTACTGCAGCCAAATGTAAATGTCTAGGAGATTGCATAGATTGGCCAACTTGTTGGAGGGCAAACGAAATATCAGGCCAAGTAGTAGTTAGATAGTTTAAACTCCCAACGAGTTGAAGATACATAGTGGAATCAGGAAGAAGATCATCTTCCTCACAGCGGTATTTGAGGTTAACTTCCAAGGGATTGTCAACCGAAGCTGAGTCCTGGAGATGGGCCATTGTGATGAGATCATGTGTATATTTCCGCTTATTGATGAATATGCCCCGATGGTGTAGTGTCTATTTCCAATCCCAGAAAGTAGGTAAGAGGACCGGTTCTTCATATGAAATGAAGACTGTAGATGCTACTGGAGGCGCATAATTAGACCAGAGTCGGTCCCACTAATGACTATCATTTACATAGGCAAGTAGAAGAACGATACCAGACGAAATTTTGCAAAGGAAAAGGGAAGAGTCGTACTTGCTCCGCTGAAAAGATAATTGAAGTAATGTCGTTCGGAACTTGTCGAACCAGGCTCTAGGAGCTTGCTTCAAGCCATATAAAGAGCGTTGTAATTTGCATACTGAGAGCGAAGAATCTTGAGTGAGACCGGGAGGAAGTTTCATGTAAACATCCTCATTAAGATCACCATGAAGGAATGCATTCTTAACATCCATTTGATGAAGAGGTCATCCTTGTGAAGCAGCAATTGAAATAATAGCTCGACGGTAGTCAGCTTTGCAACAGGAGCAAATGTGTCCTCATAGTCAATGTCATATTCCTGTTTATTACCACGAGCAACCAACCTTGCTTTGAATCGATCTAGGGTCCCATCAGTCTGAAGTTTGAAAGAATAGACCAATTTACAACCGATGGGTTTTACATGTGGTGGACAAGGAACAATGTCCCATGTAACATTATCATGAAGGGTTTCAACTCCACGTCCATGGCATTTCTTCAACATTCATGTTTAATGGCCTTCGAGTAAGACCTAGGAATAGAATTAGTGGACAAAGCAGCATGGAATGAAGTAGGAGGGTAACCATTCTGATAGTAGAACGTCGTACGGTGGTACCCACGTCCAAAGCTGGTTCGGGAGTCATGGCAATGCAGGGTCAAGTGGTGGGACAGGCTCAAGAAGGGGCTGAGTTGGACGTCTTCTTTGATACACGCATCCAGGCTTCAATAGATATGGAGATGGTGGCAAGTTATCAAAGAATGGAAGCATAATGGTCTCGGGTTCCTGTGAAACATGACCTCTAAAATAATATTGATTTTCAAAGAAAACTACATGACGTGAAACACGACAGCGGTTAGTGGTAGGATCATAGCAGACGTAGCCCTTTTGAGAGATGTTATATCCCATAAATGTGCATTTAACAGATTGAGAGGACAATTTGTGACGTTCGGGA
Organism: Haberlea rhodopensis; assembly: GCA_907163345.1. Lineage (NCBI taxonomy): Eukaryota > Viridiplantae > Streptophyta > Magnoliopsida > Lamiales > Gesneriaceae > Haberlea > Haberlea rhodopensis. The sequence continues at coordinate 4,972,150 of CAJQUN010000007.1, forward strand.
CTAGGAAGATGGACTAAACAAACACAACCAAATGTATGTAAGTCAAGATATGGACGCCCGTGGATAGTTCCTCTACCCAAAACTTAGGAGCACCGGATTCAAGAAACAAGATACGGGCAATATCTAGCAAGTCACGATTCTTTCGTTCGGCCACCCCGTTTTGCTGAGGTGTGTATGTATAAGAACGTTGAGAGACAATGCCTTTTTGATGCCGGATGGCATGGAATTCATCAGACATATATTCCCCACCAGAGTCAGATCTTAGGATTATAATAGGTAGAGAGAATTGGGTTTCAATAAAGGATACATACCGCTGAAAAATAAGCACCTCAGATTTAGCCAGAGAAAATAAACCCATCTGTATCTACTGTAATCATCAACGAACGTAACAAAATATTTGTATTTGGCATGAGTATAACTTGAGAAATACCCCAAACTTCGGTATGAATTAAGACAAAACAATGTTGGGCATGATTACCATCACTAGGGAATGAAAGAGATTTACTTTTACCTAGTTTGCATGCGTCGCAATTAGGGGAAGACGGGGATGAAAATTGAATTTTATTAGCCAACAAAGCAGAGTTTATTACATGAGATAAAACATTAGAATTTAGGATGACCGAAACATTTGTGCCGTAAAGTACGAGAATTATTGACCGTATTACAAGCCATAGAAATAGCTGAAGGAAAGGGGAAGTGTAGAAAAAACAAATGTCCAACTTTAGGCCCTCTTCGCGAGTATCATCCCCGACACCTGATCCTGCACAAGGCAACCAGATCGAGAGAACAAAATGTTATAATTATTATCAACTAACTGGCCAACAGAAATAAGGCTAGTGGACAGTAGCGAAGATACAAACACATCTCGAAAATAGGAATTAACATCGGCTATGGCATGGATGGGTAATTGAGTGCCATTAGCAATGGTAATTTGAAAAGGACCTGAATACGGGCGTCCATTGTGAAGTGTGGCAGCAGATTTGGTCATGTGGTTGGATGCCCCTGAGTCAAGAAACCAAGAGTTTAACAAAGATAGAGTGTTACCTTGAAGACCCAATTGAGAAAGTGCAGAAATAATCATCTGCTGAATCGTCTCCGGGGTGACGGAGGAAGATGTGCCAGCAATGGAGGAGGAAGGGTTGATTGCGGCATGATGGGCAGTAGTTTGGCGGTTTTGTGGACGAGTTGGACATTCTTGAATAAGATGTCCGGGCTTCTTGCAATAATTGTACCTTTTTGTTGAACAACGTTTCACAATATGCCCAATTTCTTTGCAGGTGTAGCATTGTACTTGGCGGAAGTTCTTCGGTTTCCCTTTCACATGTGAGATATAAGCCACCTCATTCGTCGAAGCAGTGTGTTGTTGGAAGGTGCCCTGTGTAGCCAGGAGCTGCTCTTCACGCAGCAATTCACCGAGGCAGACATCGAGGGATGGAGAAGGGGCACGACTCATCAACGTGGAACGAGCAATCTCAAACTCGGGGCGCAACTTCATCAGAAATTTATCTCCCTTGCTTTGTTCATGACTTTTTTGAACGTCAGCAAGAGATCCAGTCGGAACCTTTGCATAAATAATATAGGCGAACTAAGTCCATAGAATTTGAAATCCTGTGAAATATTTTTGAACAGACTTGAGTATAGTCCCACATACCTTTAGATGTCTTGTATGGTCGTAGATTTAGCACGATGGTCGGATCAATAGAGGCTAATAGCCATGACATGATACGAGCATCTGCAAGTTGCCACTCGGCTAAGATTGCTGCGTCAGTTGGGGTGGGAGTACTCCAATCAATATGTCCTCATAATTTGTTGCCTGTCACAAAGAGTCGAAATTGGAATTCCCATGCCGTAGTTTTTCCCAGTGAATTTGACACCGAAAGATTAAAATTGCTCATTATGAAAGATAGAAACAGTAGCCCAATATACTATGAATGAAGTCAAAAAAGCACATTGAAATTGGAACGAACACTGATGGGCTCAACAAACAAGAAGAACCCAGACACAGCGCAAGGTGAACAGGGCAACAATTGCACAAAATAACAACTCCCAAGTAACGATTGCCGCGATGAAAAGAGACATCCGCGTCAAAAAATTTAAATTGTTTCAGGAAATCAGCCGGATGCAGAGACGCACGAGAAATTCTGAAACTTCCAAAAAAAATTCGAGACCCACGTAGGCCAAGCAGCAACGATGTCAAAGTACAAAGGGGTCCGATCACGAACGGCGCACAACACCAATGGTATAAGAAAAGAAATTGGACAAATCTGCACAAGCCAGACACGGAAAATCGAAAATCAAGGAATTATGAACAGCAAGAAAACGGACAATCCCCACAAGCCAGACACGTAAAATCGGAAATCAAGGAATTCCGAACAGCACGCACAACAACAATTTCAGAAGAGAAGGAACCAAAAACATAAACTCCTGTGGACGAGGCGTGCGGCAACGAATTTGGAGGATTCACAGTAAATCAGAAAAAAATTCCGATGGACGAGGCTGGGATACAAATTTGGAAAAAATTAATTTCTGAAATTATGATCTGATTTGAATAGGCACTGATACCATGTTAAACAAGAGAATGATTTTCTCAAAAACTGTGTAGTCCATTCTAGGCTACTGTTCATTATATAATACCAGTGTACAAATTTACATCCTTGACTAATGTTCTTATAGATCGACTATCCTAAACTCTAGCTTTACCATATATACTACACGTTTATTGTCCCTAGTTCTCTATCCCTACCAAGTACAATATAGCTTTTATAAGAAAAGTTCGATTGATTTGTGGAGTTGAGTAAGCCGAGTGATTGGAGGTGACTGGAGGCATTCCAGATTGACATGAAGCACAACATTCAACTTGGCCAATTGATCTGTTGTTCATTTGAATTTACTAATTCAGACCAGCTTATGTGCAAATAATGTGTCATTAAACATGTGGTGTGAAAAATGAAATGTGAATTGTTGTGAGTGGCAGACCAATCATATTTTCTACCACCGAATATGCCTCATAACTTGGCCAAAGTTTGGTTCTTTGCCAGAGATAAAATCACAGAGAATGGCTTTGGTTGGGAGGCACTTTTTCTCTCTTCTTTTTTTCTTTTTAATTGTAGCCGCACTATACTTCACAAAAGCATGTTGTAATTAATTGATTGTTAGAAGATCCAAATAAGAGCTATAATTGCTTCTCACATACTTGTATAATGTTAAACGCTTAAAAGGTTGAATTCCGTGTCGGTGATGCATTTGGAACTTGGAGTTGACTCTACCGGTAAGTTTGAGTATATGTTTTGGTATAAGCACAAGGGAAAAGATGAGGAAATTATTCTATTTACCTGCAGCAGGTGGATGAACCCATTCATACGTTCTTACTTATGAGAAACTCTTTACGAACCAAATGAGCTAAGATTGAGCCTAACCCTTTCTTGTTGGTCCAATACGAACCATAACCTAACCCTTTCTTGTTGGTCCAGTACGAGCCAAACCTTCAATATCTATGGGCTATCCTCATTTTTCAAAAATAAATTAAAATATCAAACGTAGCTCAAAATCTTTCATCTATCATTTCAGTTTGGCATAGCTGAGAAGGAGGAGTTGCAATGGATGTGAGACAACGAGTTTTAATGTTTCTCCAATGATTTATAAAAATAAGAGACCTGGAATAAGTGTCACCGATGAAGGGTAGGTGGTACTGTTGGGTATGGTTATTGCTTTTGATATGATTTTTTAAGCTTAACCATAAAAAAGGATTATTAATCATAGTTAAATAACTAAGACTATATTAAATTTCTTTCTGTATTGTTTTGTTATTATATTCTGTTTACTTAATTATTCAGGGTCAATTATGTGAGGACCTCATCAATTATCATCAATTTCCATATGTACATGAAATTATTACACTCGAATTCACTAAACTGAAAATGATAGCAAAATCAACATATATAACACGTACAAATTATATTCATCGATGAAGGAAAGGGGCAGAAATCACCTTTGAGAGAATCGAGCTCGAGAGACGAAAGCTGCACGCCATTACTGGATTGATACTGGTGGATGAAAAAATTCAGCTGCTGGGAGGCGGTTGCCAATTGGACGGCGTCTTTTCGCTGCTGTTTGTCCACCGTCGATTCAATTTTACTCTTTTTTTTTTCCGTTGCTTTTGATTTTATTGGAACCGAATTTTGCTTCGTTTTTAGTCTCGTGCTTCGCTTTTAATTTGCTCGTCGATCTCTTCGGAAGCAAGTTCTGCCTCTTACGCTTCTTGATGATGGCGGAGGCGGCGGGAGTCCGGCCAGTGGTGCCCATGGCTGCGGGGAGGATAGGATTAGGTTTACTTTGTCGGGGCTGTGGGTGTATTTATTTATTATTATTATTATTATTTATTTACAATCTCTACTATTGACAAATTGGCTCGATTGCATGACAATATTGAAATATCAAAAACACCCATCCAACTTTACAAATACATGATCATTTTATTCACTAATAAAAACACGACAAATCGTTGATTAAAACGGGGTCTGACCAGAAAAGACATTGACATTCCATTTTACCTTTTCTTTTTTTAGGAAATTACGTACAATTACAAAATAAAAATTCAATAAGTCAAGAAAAAATTCAGTATTACATAAAAATATTCGATACACAAAACACAATTCACATATGTCCATATTTTAAGTTTTTGCATTATTAAGTCTTTTTTTAAGACGAAAATACACCTCACCTAAAATTTGAATTCAAATTTCATCAATTCGTCAATATCCTTCGATCAATTACCGATTTCATTGATCCATCTATACACTGCGATTAAATCAACATGATTTCTTCTTTTTATTATCCAAACACTTGCGATGGATTCGACGTTCATCCTTTTGTTGAAGTTTAGAGGGCAAACCCAAGTGTTGAACGTGGATTCCAGATTCTCATCAATGAATTAACATCTACTGCATCTGGTAAGTGATCTGATTATAATTTCGACTAGGTTTCGTTTAAATATTCCATTACAGGACACCCTAATTGTTGTTTGAACAATTAAGATGAAATGAGAAATATGTGTTTGTATGTAAAATGAATTAAGTGCATTTGTTGACATTGGATGTCGTCGATGAAAAAATAACATTATTTGGAGATTCGGCTGGTAATAGGAATTGGTATACGCCATCAACTGGTGAAGGCCACGGTAGTGCACTGTTTGAGTCATGTGGTGCACGCGTTCCATGTGCATTGCAGTTCTCAAATGATGCACTTGATGTAACTACGATTGTAGAGTACAGTGGTGCTCGGGAACTTAATGTGTCGCAGTTTTCTGTCGGTGCACGTGGAACACGTGCACTGAGAGACTCTACAGACGACTGTGATGTTCGTGAACCAAGAGATCCCAAAATGTCTGTGATGAACATGCACCTGAATACTCAACATATACACATGATGTAACTCAAGAAGTTTGTAATTCATCTTCTGGTTATTATTCCGACCATCGAAGATGTGATGTCAATGGTACGGAGAAGTTGTTGTTATGTAATGGTTGGTCATCAATTATTAGTAGAGCATGTCAAAGAGTTTAGAGACGGTGTAGAAGAGTTTGATGGTGAACTGATCAAATATTCGGTTGAAAATGGTTTTGACTTTAACTACGTAAAAAACAATATGGATAGAGTAGTTGTCGTGTGTGTGAGAAAGCATGATGAATATTGTGGTTGGTTTGTGAATGTCACCATTTCATGAGTAAACGGCTCTTTCTATATCAAGAAATTGAACAATATTAACACTTGTGGGCTTAGGGTCATGAAACACAAATCAAAGAGGATGAGTTCAGATATATTATCTGGAATTATTGCCGAACGAGTCAGTGTCAATCCTACCTTTTTGCAATGTCTTTATGTGAGCTAATGAAAAAAGTAAAGCATAGAGAAGCGTGGAGAAGAATAGGTCTACTGCATTTGGAAGTTATGAGGAGTCCTTCCAAGAACTGAAGTGGTATGTTGATGCTGTGAAATTAATTAATGTTGGAAGTTTTGTAAAGCTTGAAGTTGAGTAAGTTGTCTGTTTGTTTCATTTCGTGCTTGCATTGATGGGTTCAAATATTGCCGGCCAATGTTATTCCTTGATGGAACGCTTTTGAAATCCCGTTTTAAGGGCACCCTTTTGTCTGCCACTGCATACTCTGAGGGTTTCAGTTAGGGGTGTTCATCGGTTCGGTTTGAACCGAACCAAAATTTCGGTTAATCGAACCGAAATTTCAGAAATTCTGAAAATCGAAAACTGAACTGAAATTTTTCGTTTCGATTTCGGTTTTAACCGAAATTTTTCGTTTCGGTCCGGTTTCGGTTAAACCGTAGTTTTCTTTTTTCTTTTTTTGAAAAATAAATTTTAAATTTTTTTTTTTTTGAATTTGAATTTTGGAATTAGATGGTTAATCGAACGGAAATTCAACATAAATATAAATACTAATACATCATACATTGGACTCAAAATGTTTTTTAACATTTTATTTCAAAAGTTTTAATATTATTTTGAAATTATATATATTAAAAAGTCGAGTTTAAAATAGACAACAAAATAAATTATATTATACTTGAAAATAATAGTTAAATTACTAGTTTTTATTCATGCGATCACGACATAAACTATTAAAAAATATTTATGAACCATTTATTTTTTAAAAAAAAATTATTTTTTTTTAAAACTTCGGTTTTCGTTCGGTTTGGTTAACCGAAAATCGAACTTTTTTTTAAAACAACCGAAAACCGAACCAAAAAATTTCGGTTCGGTTCGGCCCGGTTCGATCGGTTAACCGAACCGATGCACACCCTTATTTTCAATTTTAATGTAACAACCCCATCTTTTTAATTCCAATTATTAAACGTACATCAATGACATTGATTCTCATCGTTTATCCCCCAAAAGTGAATTTTTTGGAACCAGGGTTGAAGCAAGATATCAATTCCATTATTTGTCGATCACGCTTCTTGTAGTAGACGACAACAACTCTGTCAGAATATTTCAACTTAAGAAGGACAATGAATGGTGTTCTTGGCAGAAGTTGCATGTGTTCATCACGTAACTCTAGTTTTTTCAAATCGTTAAGCACCCAGTGCAAGTTTGCCCGGTTGGGAGTTGGTTTGTTCCATATTTTTTGGCCTTCACCTGTAGGCGATTCCGGAATGGAACCTGAATTTTAAAGGAGTACTTACGGGTTACATTGAAATTGAACAACATATGGACAATATTATGTGCAAACATCCAAATTCAACTATCGTGCATCATTATATGCATATCATCGTGCAACAACACAATGACAACATAAATTTAAATAAGTCAGTCAGAGCAAATTAATGGAAACAAAAAACTTAATAAATGCCACAAATAATCACTAATGTGTTCACCAATGCCAACTAAATCCCTAACACAAAAAACTCCACTTTTATAAAATCTTACCAGATGTCGTCGCTTCTTTTTTTTTGCTTCTTGCTTGCACTTGAATTTTCAGAGCGTGCAATGGTCTAGGTTTCGAACTTGATTTGGGTGAAGGTTCGAGTTGAAATTTTTAAGAGGACGATTTGCTGTTTGAAATTGAAATGCGTGCGTCGAAATTGGATTTTCAAATTTTTAAGTTTTTTTATTGGCGGACTAAAATGGTGAAGGAAATGTAATACATGGCCTTAAGTGGAAAACAAATACTTCAATTTAAAAACGTAACCATGCCTACATCAATCTAAAAAAGGGGTTGTGCGTATATACTACTTTGAAAAAATATAAAATTCAAGAGGTTGTAATCGTGCACCAATTCATAAATCAATCTACATGCACCATCATGCATCAATACCTTAATTAATCGTGCACAAACAACACAACTAATCGTGCACACACTAATTAATTAAATCGTGCATATAATCTACCACATTCGCATCAGTACCTCAAATAATCGTGGAACAGTAATATAATTAATCGTACAGTTGCTCACAAATAAAAACGTGCACAAGTGCATTTATAAATCGTGCACCATTACATTAGCTCAAACGTGCATCATTACATTATAAACAAAATTATGCAACAATTACAATTAATTAATCGTGCATTAGCTCAAACGACATCATTACGTTAATAAACAAAATTATGCAAAAGTTCACAATTAATAAACGTGAACCAATACATTAGCTCAAACGTGCATAATACTTTAATAAACAAAAATATGCAACAGTTCACATTTAATGTAAGGCCCCAAAAATAATTGTAAATGATGTTAATTAAAAATAAATTAGATACATTTTTTATCCATATACTTATATTATATAAATATATGGATATATATGTATATATGTAGTACACGTATGTATGCCATATATTAGAACTAAAATAATAATACCTAATAAAAAATGGAAATGAGTCACAATCTTATAATTGCATTGAGTTATTATTGGTGTCTCCTTGTCTGATGTGATCATGACACACTCATGCATCGCTACTTTGCATTTACTTCTATAGTTATACATTATAGGACTAATAACGATTATAAAAATTAATTAATAAATTAGTGATAATAAACTTAGAGCCTTAGGAGCTTAACTAGTACAAGAAGGGGGGAGGGAGTCATGGCTTAGAAGCCATAACCGAAAGAAACTCAAAGCTTTTCTCCTTCAGTTTTCAAGTTCGTATTTGAGGTATATCGATTATCTACTTGTATATTTGTATTTCTCTTCACTTGCTCTACCTTTTATGCAAGTTTTGTTTGGAAATATTAAGTGTTATATCCATCATATTTTGAGTTTTAGCTTCATGGTTGAAGAGTATGGTTTATTTGTTATCACAAAAGTTTCTTTTTAAACATGTTGTGAAGATTTGAGTCAAAAGTATTTTGAGATACAGTTATGCCATCTATGTAGTATGAAAACTCCATGGTTTTCATAAAAAAAATTATAAGTATTTAAGGTTGGAAATCAAGTCTAGAAAATGAGTAATAGGATAACCTAACAATACCTTAATCAATATATATATATATATATATATATATATATATATATATGTGTGTGTGTGTGTGTGTGTGTTGTGTCTCAAACTTATGCCTTGTTACTTTGAGATTTTTAGAGATGACTTAAGATTTTAAATCAAATCAGTAGGCTGAAACAAGAAATGAACTAGTTAAATCAACACCTTGAATTATCTTGTGAAAATGTATTAACTATTGTTAAGCTAAATGTGTTCGACAACCCTTCCACCTCTCTTGGATTTTATTGATGTCGGAATTTATGTCAAATATTAAGTCCATGACTATTATACTTGAAATATTATTGTTTAAATCAAGCTAAAATTTTATTCAATAATTTTTGAAGATCTTGACCCTTTCCTTGAGATAATAAGCTATGGATTGACCTTTGGTTTTAGATAAATTAATCCAAGTCATGTTTCATGTACTATTTAAATTTCTCTAAGCATCCTTTTTTTAAAAAAATGGTAAGTGTTGATTTAAATATACTAGAAAATAATTTCTTACGCTTATGAAAAGAAGAGAATCATACTCACACATGTTTTCTTAAAATTTGTGGTGGATATTTTAATCATATGTCTTCTGGATACAAGTAACCAAACCTTATAAAATATTAAAATGATTATATACTTGCAATGAAAGTATGAAATGATATACCGGAAGTCTTGAAGCAGTCTTTCAAGATTTTGACTCACCTATATCTGCTAAAACACACTAGAAATTATTATAAAATAATTACTGGAAAACATAACCTTGGGTGTTAACAAAGATGCAATATTTTTTTCATGATGTTGCTAGAACACCTATTTGGAAGTATATGTTTTAAAGATAGTTTAATCTTGTGTACCTTAGACAAATAAAGTATTATAAATGTTTAATTAATCTATATGGACCCAAGCTTGACTTAATTTAGTTCGAGCAAGTATTTAAGCAATCATATGAAAATATTATCAAAATGTGTAGTGTGATCACGTCTCAAGATTTTGATCCATTTACTCATTGCTATTTGGGACTTCAAAAGGTATGTTACGATCGGGTAACATGCAACAGATACCCGTGGTATTTGATATACGTTGAACGTGGTTTGTATGCAATTTATTTGTCTATATGGATTAATTGCGGTATTGCATAAACATCGATGCGAAGAAAAATAAAATCTATATATACACATGTATTTTCTGCATATATGTAGCATAAAATGCTTGACACGTAATTACATTACATATTGAGCATTGATCCTATTTGATGACCTTTTTGATATTGTGTGTGGATCGATGTGTTTATGTGGGATGATACGGACCTGCGACTAGCCCGAGAGATGTTGTAGGCCGATAAGGCGCAATATGTCCGTAATCCATGGCGAGGTGACCGGCACACGGTAGTAGACTGGTGGATGAGTGGTCGCTACGGCAGTGTAGCCGAGCCTTACCTGTTGCTCGAGCTGTTCCGCTGCATTTACCGATTGTGCAGCTACCATTATTTCGATTACCCGTGCATGTGGATCTTAACCGATCATGTGTTGCATCCACATATCATTCATTACAGTACATGTTGCATTTATCTTGGTCTTTTCATACTTGGTTATTACTCACCCCCTCGGGGGCGGTTACCTTTTGCTTGTGGTTGGTAATCAGGTTAGGATGTGGTGACATTTGAGGGAGGCTGGACTTGATTCAGTGTTATGGTTGTTTACGCGATAATTGTTGGTTGAAGCTTGATATCATCCGGATTATTTTCTACATGTAAAATTATGTGACTTGTGGTGCCTCGATGATGAATAATTATATCGCATTCTATTATGATATTATAAAATAATATCAGGTATAATCTTTGAATTGGAATTTTTGGGCTCGCGTCTTAATAAATTATAAATCATATTTTCCGCTATAAAGTTAAATTGGTAATTAAATTAATTATTGCATGATAATACTGTTGAGAGTCGAGGGCCCACACTTATGGTATCAGAGCAATTACTGGGAAATTGCTTGAATTGACATAGAATAGCTAATAGTGCTTCAATAGGTGTGAGTCACATGAGAGTTGCACAAAATGAATTATTTGCGCATGTGTGTGACATATATGTCTACATGCTTTATGTGTTTTATTTGTTGAAGTTCGTTCCCACACAATACATTATTATATAGTATATAGATATATTCATTTTGTGTATATATCTGCCTATTCTGGCTTTTTGTATATAAATGGCTACCAGTGGACGTGGTTGTGGTCGTGGTACTCCAAGGATACATGAGGAAGTCCCTATTATGGAGGAAAATGAAGTCGAACAAGTTACTGATAGAATTGATAGAATGCTATGGATGAAATTATCTCTCGTTTCCAGAATATGAGACCTCCAAAATTCTTTGGCACGGAAGATGCCGAAAAATCTGAATTATGGTTTGGTGATATTGAGTATCTTTTTGATCTAATGAGATATTCTGGTGACCAAAAACACAAACTAGCACTATACCAACTGAAAGATCGAGCTAGGGATTGGTGGAAAGCTACGAAGATAGGACTGGACGAGCAGGGTATAGAAGTGAGCTGGAATGTGTTCAGGGCTCAGTTTGTTGAACAATATTCCCCGCCATCTTATTATATTGAAAAAGATAATGAGTTCAACAACCTACGACAAGGAAACATGTCGGTTGCAGAGTATGATTCTACGTTTTCTGCAATGCTGAAATATGCACCACATGTAGCGGCTAACCCAAAAGTTAAATATAATCGCTTTGTGAATGGGCTGAACAATAATATCTATACATATGTGGTGTCTGGTTTACCTGGGTATGCAGAAGCAGTTGAAAGAGCTAAGATGCAGAAGCAGGACTGAAGAGAGGAGATACATCATTCTTTCCTTCAGCTAGCAGGTTGTCAACCCATCCGAATTTGAGAGCCAAAGCAAAGAATTTTAAGAAATCGGACGCAGCTTCTTCAAGTTATAGTGGTTATAGCCAGCAGAGTAGGTCCCAAGCTACCGTTTATTCTGATCGATATTGCAATCGTTGTGGTGGCAATCATTCTAGTGATTGATGCATTGGTGTTCATGGCACATGTCATGAATGTGGGAAGGAAGGACATTATGCTAGAGTTTGTCCATCCAGGAGGAACGGACCCCAGCAATCTCAAGGTTGATTTCGTGGAGGATCTAGTGCTGGTAGAGGTGTTGCCCCTGTTAGGTCTTACCAGCAATCAAATGCATCACAACAGCAAGCCTCAGGGAGTCGCACTTTTCCAAACCAGTCTCAGGCACGTGTTTTTGCACTCACAGAGGAACAAGTTCAAGAAGGCCCAGGAGATGTCATTGCAGGTAACTATTTTATTTACGGTTATCCTGCAAGAGTATTATTTGACACAGGAGCATCTCATTCATTTATATCTGAATCATTGCATTCCATTAATCCTCTACGTCCATATATGTTGCCACCTCGATGGGAAAGATGATTATGTCTACCCAAATAATATCGAACTGTGTGATGACTTACAAGAATAATGAGCTAAACTTGAACCTTATTGTTCTTCCAATGTACGATTTTGATTGTATTATGGGAATGGATTCGTTGACGATGTATCGAGCCAATGTCGATTGTTTCCATGGAATACTCTGTTTTCGTCCAAGTTCTGGGATTAAATGGAATTTTCTATGGTAAAGGCTCATGTGCTAAGATTCCCTTAGTGTCATCCTTAGAAATGTCACTACTGTTATTCCAAAGGAACGAGGGATATTTAGTGTATGCTATCGATACAAACAAAGCAGAATCAACCTTGTCTGAGATTCCAGTGGTGAAAGACCCAGATGTTTTTCCTGATGAAATACCAGGGTTTCCCCCACCAAGAGAAGTTGAATTTTCAATTGAGTTAGCTTGATAGGGTTGAATATTACGCGTTTTTATGCTATGATATGTATATGTTTTCATGTTGATTCTTGGATTATTTTACGGTTTATGGTATATATTTCTCTATTTCAGGAATCAATGTTGAAATGTAGGGAAAGGTGAAGAAATCAAGCTAAAATGATGAAAGAATGAATAAAGTTGAAGAAAAGAGGAAAAAACCAGAATCCAAGACACATGTTGCTCCTTTCTCCTCAAATTACTATATGTTCGAGCCAATTTTTGGAAAGGTGGTCCATATAAAAGTTGTATAACTTTCTCTTATCTTCACGTGGACAGCTGATTCATCAAATTTTGAGTTTGTATGAGAAGGTTACGGCCAAAATACGAAACTCGCCAGAAGCTGAAAAAGGCGAAGAAAACATTCTGGTCTTGCCAACCGATCAAGCAAGCATTGCCGATCGATCGAGCAAGGCTGAAAAAGCCACGAAATTCTTACTGTGAAGCTCGATCGATCTGCCCTTCTGTCCCGATCGATCGCCCAGCGTTTTGAATAACATGGAAACATGATTTCTTGCCTTCCAACTTGGATTCTATTCCACCTCCTAGCCTCCAAACCTATATAGCTCGAAATATTAGCCTCAAAAAGAGAAATAAATAATACTTTTAACCTAGGAATAGCCTTCACACCTCCATACTACATATCACATTCATCCATCTTCACCTATTCATCCTATGAATTGGAACAACCCAACAAGGCGATTAAAGAGACGATCGTGAATGAAGCAAGAGAAGGAGCGAGGATCTACAACCGGAGTCGACGTTGGGAGTTTATTCTTACTTTTAAACTTTAGTTTTGTTTTGTTTTGATTTTATCATGCTTGGATTGTTGCAAGACATGTTTGAGTATTGGTATTTATTTATGAGTATGAACTAAGTTTATTTATCGATGCTAGGCGAATCCTTTGTTATGAACCTTCGATTTGATGATTTAATGATTGAATTCTTATAGTTCTTTGCGTATGTTTTAGGTTCTTCATGCTTTTAGAGGATTGATCACATTTGAATGATGTTAGTATCGTAATTGAGATCGAGAGATGATTTTATGATACTGAATTAATAACTCATACCATGGATTTCAGACCGAGATCGAGAGATGACGTCAAATACATGCGTGATAGCCATAGATATCTAGTAATTGAAAGCTAGGAGTTTTCATGGATCTTATGCAACATTGAATTGTTAAATAAGTGAATGAGAGTTACTTACTGCAATTCGGTGTTAGGTTTAATATAGCTCGAGAGAGTGTATTAGATAAATTAGGAGAACTCGTCACCTTAGCAATATTTGAATATTCAATCGAGAATTGTAGGGAATTGCATTGGTGAGCCAAAGTCTCGATAATCTTCTCTAGTGGATTTTTCTCGTTTACTTTTATTGACTTGGTTGGATTAGTAGTTTATATTAATTAATTAGTTGTTAATTATAAATTAATTATCGTAGGTTAAATATAGTTAAAAGATATCTTATTTGGTACTTGCTTGTTAGTTTATGTGGGTTCGACAATCCGTATCTTCCTATCTATACTAAAACTTGACACCGAGCACTTGCGGTCTAAAATCGCTAAATTGGAATTAATTGTTTAAAATAAAAGCGATCATAGCTCATGGTACAATCCTATTTCTAAGGCACCATACCGAATGGCTCCGTTAGAATTGAAGGAGCTGAAAGAGCAATTGCAAGACTTTATAGATTAGGGCTATATTAGACCTAGTGTGTCACCTTGGGGAGCCCCAGTGATATTTGTTCACAAAAAGGATGGATCGATGCGCTTGTGTATCGACTATCGTCAATTAAATCAAGCTAATGTGAAAAACAAGTATCCATTACCTCGACTAGATGATCTGTTCGACCAACTTCAGGGCACTACAGTTTATCCAAAGATTGATTTGCGTTCTGGTTATCATCAATTGCGAGTTCGAAAATAGGATATACATAAGACATCATTCAGAACTAGATATGGTCATTTTGAATTCCTTATGATGCCGTTTGGCCTTACAAATGCTCATGCAGTATTTATGGATCTAATGACCGGATCTTTAGGGAATTTCTCGACCAGTTTGTTATTGTTTTTATCGATGATATTCTTGTATATTCCAAATCTGACGAGGAACACGCTGTACACTTGAGGATTGTTCTTCAGATTCTTCGGAAAGAACAATTGTATGCTAAATTATCAAAATGTGAATTTTGGCTGGATCGCGTGGTATTCTTAGGCCACGTAATATCTCGTTTTGGGATTTATGTTGATCCAAGCAAAGTCGAAGCTGTGATTAATTGGTCAAGACCAACGAATGTGCCTGAACTTCGAAGTTTCATGGGTTTAGCCAGCTACTATCGTCGATTCATTGAAGGATTTCAAAAATCGCAAAACCTATTTCACGTTTGAGACAGAAAAATGTTAAATTTGTTTGGACTGATGAATGTGAATCTAGTTTCCTTGAATTGAAGAAAAGGTTGACCACTGCATCAATACTGACTCTTCCATCTGATTCTGGAGGTTTCACAGTTTGCATGGATGCATCATTAAAAGGGTTAGGGTGTGTACTAATGGAACATGGTAAGGTTATAGCCTACGCATCACGTCAATTGAAACCTCGCGAGGTCAAATATCGAATTCATGATTTAGAATTAGCTGCCATCATCTTTTCTCTGAAGATTTGGCGTCATTATCTATATGGTGAGAAGTTTGTGATTCTGTCGGATCATAAAAGCCTGAAGTACTTATTCTCTCAGTCTGATATCGCGAGTTCCTACCAATCGATCGCCTCGATCTAGAATCATTTGGCAATCTATCCATTGTGTACCGATCGATCGCCAGTGTTCAAATTTTGAAAAATAAAAACAGTATGTTTTGGTGATCGATCGCCAGCTTTTACCGATCGATCGCCGAACCCGAAAAAATCGAGATTTTGTTTACTTCTTGGTTATTTTGTGTCCAAAGGATTGAAAACTCTTCTTCCACTATATATGGAATTGATTTGGACTGAAAGGGGGACCTTTGGCTCATATTCTACCCTACAAACAGCTCCATCACCCTGCATCACCCAACTTTCATCCATACCACATAAACCATTGAAGAAGAGATGCATCGGGAGAGACGGGACGACAGAGCAACCCAATGAGTCAACGTCTATCGTTACTTTCGTATTTCTAACTTTTGTTCTATATCTTTATCAGATTTTGATATTTAGAATGTTGCAAAACAATTTTATGCATTATTATTTGATGACAATTGTTGGTTAAGTTTATTGTCAAGACTTAGAGGATCCCTTGTATGAACCCATTATTCAATTTAAGGTTTTTGATTGATTCTTACATCTTTGTGCATAATTAATTGTGATATATGCTTTTGAATGATTGCTCCCCTCTGAATGATAATTTATTGCGATTGAATTGACCATATGATATTGCAATATGATATAGTAATTAATGCCTTGGATTTTATACTGAGATCGAGAAATAAAGTCAAATACACGTGTGATAGAAATAATTACCAAAATCGAAGGCTAGTAGTTTTCATAAATCGACAATCAATATTGATTGTTCAATAAGGGTACGGGAGTAGCTTATTGCAACGTTAGCATTCGATTTGTTATAACTAGACCAAAGTATAACATGTGCATTAGGAAAACTCGTCACCTTAGAACGTCTGAATTCAATTCTTAACTAATAGGCGAATTATGGGGGATTACATGGGTGAACCGAAGTCTTGATAATTGTCTCTATTGATCTTATTCTCGTTCTTTACTTGTTTGGGTTGAATATTGAGTTTAGTCAATTTAGTTTAATAATCATAACCAATTATCGTAGGCTAAATATAGTTAAACTAGTTGCGTTTGGTAATTATTTTCTAGTCCCTGTGGGTTCGACACATTTTCTTAAAATCTATAGACATCTACTTCTTCGCTGAGGACTGTTGAGCTGACTTGAAATCCTTTTTCTTTTCCCCCTTTTTGTCAGCAGCAATCTCCTGAAGGAAATCTACGATCTGCGTGAGCTGAGCGCAAATAGCATCCAAACGAGTGTCTTGAGCAAAAAGGGATTTGGCTACGGAAGTCCGAACTTCAGTCGCCAGCTCGATCTGTTCTTTTCTCAGGCTGTTTTTATAAGAAGCTTGCTGAGAGAATAGGTCAGTCAGTCGTCGCTGAATACCGCTAATGCTAGCCGTCATCTTATCTCTGAAGGATTCAAAATCCAAGTGTGTAGACATTTGACTCTGATGAACTTCTCTGACTCGTTGGGAGAGAAAAGAGACAGTTGTCAGAGAGATGTTGTAGAGATTTGGCCAGAGATGAGGCTTCAGCAGGTAAATGGCCCGAAGAATGATCATATGGTGACGTAGTAGGATCATCCTCGGCTTCCATTGGTACAAGTGAAGAGACGTCAGATTGGCGTGTATCAGACTGGATCAAAGTAACCAAGTCCGTAGAGAATTCTTCCAAAAATGCCAAATCTGCAGCAGACTGATCTGGATGAGTGATAGGTCTGGTAGGCTCCTCAACATGTAAAGCGGCAACAATTGTTGACACCACGAGATTCGGATCGACGGAGTCTGGTGAGACAACTTTCGAAGGTGCGACGGTTGGATTGTGCTGAATGTGGGAGACTGAGGATGCCGGAGGGATCGAAGTTGTGGGAGAGTCCAGCAAGACATCCATGGCTTCAGTCTCTGCTGCAGACGGAGCATTGCTCAGTGGCTGCTCCGCTGTACCAGAAGGAACTGGCTCAAAGAATGGTTCTGCCACAGTTTTGCTCGCAGATGGATGATCTGGGCTGGGAACCGGAGTGGATATATTGAGCTTCTGTCGTTGAAAACGAACATCCAGGTGAAGAGCATGAATATCCATTTCCAGCTGAGCAATGACAGCACCATCATCTTTGGCAGTTGGATTGTTGGCATCAAAATTCGCCTTTTTGGCTGCAATGAGTAAGTTTGCCAGTCTGAACCTGTGGTTAGCCTGGAACAATTCTTTGCGATGCACTGCAATCCGAACGTCATCAGTTTATGTCCCTTTAAGGACTTCTTGTTCCATTTTGTGGAGTCTCTTTAGCTTCCAAAGAACATACCAAAATGGTTGATCGTTCTGTATTCAACCCATTCATCAAACACCACAGTAAGCTCCTTTACTTTGTCTTCAACATCTTCCATGGCGATGCCAATTGCAGTTTGAGCGGCTGACTTGGGTTTTGAAGAGAGGGGCTCAGCTAGAACTGCCTTGCCTTTGTCTTTGCCGATGGGAGACGAGGGCTTAATCCCTGATTGGGTGTAGTCTCCTAATTCTTTGATAACAATGCCCTTGACCACAGGGATAGTGGAAGGGACTCGGATGGTGACCTTTGGTACAGTGGATGGAACTGTTGAAGGTTGAGTTGGAGTTTGGGTTGCAGGGGTGGCTTTTGTTGAGGGCAAGATAGGTATGGTTTTGATATTGAAGGTTGACAGAGGCTTGGTGATCTGGGTTCTTGGCTTCTTTGGAGGAGGTTTGGCTGGAGATGAAGGAGAAGAGGCAGACTGAGTTTCCTCTGAGTCAGTCTGGACTGTCAGTTTGCGCTTGACTCGAGATTTTCAAGCAGCAGCCTGTTCCTGTCCCCGTTCAATTTTAACAGTCACCAGATCAGAGGGAGTGGGTGGAGCACCTTTGGATTTAAGCAAGGCCAAACCCTTGGGGTTGAGAATCTTAAAGGGGTTGAGAGCAGATGGCTTCCCCAGTTCGATGTCCAGTGTCTCCAAAAGCTTGCTGAGAGGAACAACAAAGCAGGCAGCTTGTTTTGATGCAATGACCGTTTCTAGCAGGACTCCAAACAAGATCGCGGACCAATTCATCTTTTGTCCGGAGTGGATAGCAGCCATTGCCCGGAATTTTTCGGCAGTTACAGCGTCATAGCTTCCGGCTTTACCCAATAGTGGCTTGCCCACAATCTCACAGAGAACTTGAAAATGAAACAGCATTTCTTTCTTTTTGAAGGATGGCTGCAGTTTGTGGCCAAAGATAGATACTTTGCCCTGAAGATTGGTGATATTGGCCTGAGGATGTGGCTAAAATCAGTCAGACCGGTGCTGGGAAGACCAAAGGTCTTTGACAGCGTCGACTGAGAGATATCAAAAGATTTGCCCTTGACGGAGGTGGAGATGAACGTCTTTTGAGAAACATCATTGGCGAACAACTCTCGAATCTCTGACTCGTAAACCACCGTCCCGCATTCCAGAAAGTTCATTAATCCTGAAGATTCCAAGGATTTGAACATAGAAACCATTTCTGGATCTTCAGCCCTGTAAATTTCATCGAACTCAACAGATAAAGAGTTGTGAGTGATAGTGGCCATTTGAATATGTAATGAAGAATGTGGAGAAACTGGAAATATTTGAAAGTTATAAACAGACAGCAGTAATTCGTAAAAAGTGAAATGAAAGTGAGATGTACAGCCCGCTAAATAGGAGAGATAGGACACATGTCTATATCTCGATGACTGATATTTAAGCGATTCAAAATAAACGGACAGGATGAGAGAGAGATAAGACGGTTAAAATTTGATCAGTATGGGCTGTTTAAACAATTACTATATTAAAGACTGGTTGTAATATGGCAGACAGATCATAGGATAATATCAGATTTGACACAGATCGGTCTGAAAGTTCGGACCGGTTTGTGTCTTTCTGATTTTTTGTATTATCGATCTGTGCCTAGTTCACGGTCTTTAAAACATAATAAATGATACCTCTAAAAGATCAAGATAGATCTATTAAACCAAGAATTTGACGAAGATAATTAAACTTAGCCTCAGGGAGTGGTTTGGTGAAAATGTCTGCTGCTTGCTGGTCTGTTGAAATGTGCTCAATCCGAATTTCCTTTTTGCCAACGTGATCTCGAATAAAATGATGTCTGATATCAATATGCTTTGTTCGAGAGTGCAAAACTGGATTATACGTTATAGCGATGGCACTGGTGTTGTCACAAAATATCGGAGACTCAACAGCTTGAATGCCATAGTCTCTGAGCTGATGTTGAATCCAGAGCATTTGAGCGCAACAGCTTCCAGCGGCAAGATATTCCGCCTCAGCTGTAGATGTGGCAATAGATGTTTGCTTCTTGTTAAACCATGAGATCAATCTTTCACCTAGAAATTGACAGGTTCCACTGGTGCTCTTGCGATCAATCTTACACCCAGCATAGTCAGCGTCTGAATATCCAACTAAACTGAAATTAGAATCTTTGGGATACCAAAGACCAACGTTCTGAGACCCTTTTAGGTATTTAAGAATGTGCTTAGCAGCAATAAAGTGAGATTGCTTTGGATGAGACTAAAATCTAGCGCATATGCAAATTGAAAACATAATATCAGGCCGGCTCGCTGTAAGATATAATAGCGATCCGATCAGACCTCGATACATGGTTACCTCAACTGTTGTTCCCCCTTCGTCTTTATCTAGCTTAATTGAAGGACTCATTGGAGTTGACGCAGTTGAACAAGTCTCCATTCCAAATCTCTTGAGAAGCTCTTTGGTATACTTGGTTTGATTGATAAAAATACCATTGCTAAGCTGCTTGACTTGAAGACCCATGAAGAATGATAGTTCTCCCATCATACTCATCTCAAACTGTCACTGCATTAACTTAGAGAATTTCTCGCAGAGTTTGGGTTAGTTGATCCAAAAATGATATCGTCAACATAGATTTGAACCAATAAGGTATGTTCCCCCTTAATAAATTTCAATAAGTTTTTATCCACTGAGCGGATCTGAAAATCGTGGTTCAGAAGAAATTGAGACACAGTATCATACCATGCTCTTGGAGCTTGTTTCAGTCCATATACGGCTTTATTCAATAGATATACATGATCTGGAAACGAGTGGTTCTGAAATCCAGGAGGTTGCTCAATGTAGACTTCCTCCTGAAGCTTACCATTTAGAAAAGCACTCTTTACGTCCATTTGATATACTTTGAAGTCTTTAAAAGCAACAAATGCAAGAAATATTCGGATTGCTCCAAGTCTGGCGAATGGTGCAAAAGATTCATCGAAGTCGATTCCTTCTTCCTGTCTGAAGCCTTGTGCCACCAGTCTGGCCTTGTTTCTAACCACCACTCCATCTGCGTCTAGCTTGTTTCTGAAAACCCATATGGTTCCAATAACAGGCAGACCACTTGGCCGGGGGGTTAATCTCCAGACTTGATTTTGTTCAAATTGATTAAGCTCTTCTTGCATGGCTTTTATCCAGTTATAATCAGACAAAGCTTCATCAATCTGTTTGGGTTCCAGATTAGATATAAAAGCGGCGTGAGTGAATTAATCCATCATCTGTCCTCTGGTTCTTATGGGTGCAGAAGGACTTCCAATTATTAGATCAGGTGGATGCCTCTTTGTCCATCGATAGCTTGATTCTGGATTATCTGGTCCAGACGGATCAGTAGTAGTAACATTATCAGCATCTGCTTTAATATTAGAGTTCAGAACCTCCGGATCGGCTCGATCTGGAAGAACGTTACTGTAAGGACCCCAAGCCCTTAACCCTTGATTAGTGTATTAATCATTATGTGTGGCACATGCTTTCAATAAAAATCAATCGGGAACTCAGATGATACTTTACCATTGAATGGCAATTAAAAAATTTCTTTAATATTCAACGCTATGAGATCATCTCTACCAACAAATAGACTCGTAGATTTCGCCCATTTCCATCCCCATTACACCGCTTATTAAATTGTGGACTTTTATAAAAATTTGGGCAGAGTCTCCCCATAAATTGAGCTATCCCGAAACAAAAGCACATCACATAATATAATTCCCGGCCAGGGAAAACACAATACTCAACAGAATACAGAACACTAAGTAAATTCCCAGCCAGGGAAGACACCACACAATAAGACAACAAAAGTGGGTTTCAACACCCACATAATACACCAATGACTCTCATATCATTAGCAATTCTACCCTTAATTGCATACAACATAGAATGAAAGAGAGAAAGGCTCATACCTTTATATACAACCCATATACAAGTATAACCGTGCTCACATGCGAGCACCATAAATGTGTATATAACCCTCGGGTGTATATAAGTACCCTATACGATACCGTGCTCCATCAAGCCCTGGTACCACGATCCTGGGAGTACATCCAATCAACAGCTCGAGCTCAGTTCCAAAGCCATCGATGTACCTGTTCACCTGCCCCAACAGAGACAGCCCCCAACGGGGTGAGCATACCAATACACAAAATCCCATAATCACAATAATGAAATTCATAATTTACAACAAAAGTAAATACTAATGAATTTTAAATGATGCTCCCTGGATGGCGACGTCCTCATCCGGGATTCCGTGTACTGTCCCTGTTCTCACAATCATCAAACTCATCAAATCTCAAAAATCAGTAAATCAACACATTGATTTAACTCATCGCATGCCAAATTCTCGAATATCAGTAGATAGTGATTCCAAATTCATTATACAGGCAAAAATGGATATCTCAATATCAAGTACTGATTTCTCAACCTCGCTATCAATCACAGATAGCTCAAATGCCTAGCATTTATTTTACCAATTCTCCATTATACTTAGACATCTCTCATGTCTTATAATGAATACATGATTCCACGATCATTCTCAGGCATCTCAATGCCCTACAATGGTCATATACATCCAGTACCCCATATATCTTATGAGGTTATACAACTCTAATATCACGCACGCTTGTGGCGGCGATATCAAGATTAGGTCGTTCCATAGCTATATCAACACATATATATATATAACCATACGCACAACCATCTAATGCAATCAAAATACATTATGCATTTCACAAATGCTCTCATATAAAGTAATGCTCGTACGTCGCACGTACCTAAAATCTCCGAAGTCCGAGCCAAACCTTGCTCGAGTTCCATGCCCCGAGGAACGATGTGCTAACACGATAAATAATTCATAATTATTTACGAACATGCAACCCATGCTCAAGCACACCCATAACCCTTATACAAAAAAATATTGTCAACACACGACAATTAACCATTTAAAAGACCCGGGGCAGGCAATATGCAGGGAGGGAAATCGAATGAGACATCAACGAAAATTGCTCAAGAACCACCTTTCACTTTTCAAACCCTAACATCACAATTCGAACCCAATTAAACACCATAATTCATCTAAAACATGAATTAATCGATCAATAACAAGAATCACCGTCCCCTGCCAAAACCCCTAAAATCGAACCCTAGCCCCACGCAAGTAGCGTTTAAATTCGAACCATTAAGCATCACCAAAGAGTCTCAAAAGCTGAACCATGTGAAGCATAAGAATTTATCCAAAAAAATCAGCAAGATTTTCGAAAAAAAGAACACCACAATTCGAACTAATTGGCAACAAATTTTTTAACCATAAAGTATGAAATTTTCGACCCAAATAACAGCACAAAACGCCCCAAAAACGCCTGAAAAAAAGCCCCAAAACGCACCAAAAATCAAGCCCCAAATCGGACAGATTCGAAATTTGAACCCCTGCGCTTTTCTGGTAAATCCGAACGCGATCCTCGACGAAACTTCGAATTACCGGTGGGGAAAGCTGCGCCTGGACGAGACGAAGCTAACGGCGGTCCGGACGCGCCGGACGGCGGCGGGCGCACGGCTTGAAGCGGCGGGGGTTGAGGGAGACGAGAATGGTGCAGACGCGGGGAGAGAGAGAGAGAGACGGGCAAGGTGAGGAAAATGGTTTCTAAAATTAAAATCTCGGGTTCAACTGGTATTTATAGCAAAATTACCCCGAAATGCCAATAGCCCCACAAATACATCATGATTCATTAAAAATTATCTGTTTTCAAAAACTCTCTCTCTAACCTCAAAACCCCCTACCGGTGCCCACACAAAGCACCCCAGATCCCGAGTCACGCTAAAAACTCAACTCATAGGTTTTTCACCCAAATGAGAATACAATCTCAACCTCGGGATCCAACGATCCCAACTGTCCAAATAAACGAGCTCGGGAGGCCCAACACCGCGATTAAATTCCAATCGCCACGTAAAAACAACTTTAGGGTTCATCAATACTCCGGGATTAACATCTATAATCCATGGTCATCACAATATCCCCCACTAAAAGAATTTCGTCCTCGAAATTAGCACCGGTGTATCACGTAACACCCAGGCTACACAACAACATGAAGTGATAACCTCGATTCTTGACCATATCAGAATCGTATTAATAAACGCGAGGGTACCTACCTCGCATCAAACTCTGGAATGAAATAAACCTTCCAGTCCACCAAAAACGAAAGGGCGTCGGCACAACATAACGTTAACAATCCAAAAGCAGTTAGTCAACTGAAACTGCAAGGATTCGAATCGCTCCCGATTCCATCGTAGATATCATTCAATGACGTCTCTACCATGACTCACGATGTCTAACATACATCGTTACGAGGGAAACATTAGTATACCACGGTGTACACATACCAAACCTGGTTTCCACTTTCAAACCTCCTCCATCGAATGAGCAGTCGCATCATTGCAACTCAATTTGGGCAACTCACGGCCACAGATTCACACAAAAGACATCTCACAAGATGTCCACCTCCTGGTGTTCCAAGAACCACATGCTGGTCATAAATAAACAATCGAGACTCCACAGTGTTTCAAATTTTGAAAGGACATGCAATAAACCCATTGCATCCTCAACGCTTGTGTCGACAGCGACACCCAACCAATCCGAATTCCTGCCATCCCTTGATAATCCTAGGATTTAACAATCCAAACTTGGGAAGGCTACCGAATTATCCAACAAGAACTATCATGGTTCCAAAACACGACAATCCCTCTTCAGGGGAAGTCAAACAACCCTCACGATCATTCATCAGAATGCATCGTATCATCGAGATTACCGATCTCAAGTTGCCACAATCTCCCACCGGAGATTCATCAAACCAAGCACACTAATCCGACGTTCAACAAGGAACGAAATAGAGTTGACATTCGTATACACACGGGTATACATGTCTAAGTACCAACACAACAGGCACACTCAAAGCAATAGACTCGGGTATCTCCAAGCGTACCCAAAGTCCCAAAACCTACTGCCAAACCTCGATTATTCTCACTCCATGGAGAATAGTGGTCGACAGACCAAAGCCAAAGGGTGTGCTATCAACATCAACACCACACCACCAAAGTAATGAATCTCCCAAAAGATTCAACCGGCAGGTATATCAATACTGCCTTTCCCACAAGGATTGTGTCATGAATCCATGACCTCCAACCTCGAACCACCGTCCGGAAAACTGGTTATATACATGCCAACATATAACTCGTAACCAAAATATGCAACTGGTTCAGAATAGTGCATCGAAGCCACTATTATCAAATCGAAACTCGTATACGCCGGGTATACTCAACTAACAATGCCCTGTACTATTGCCATAGTACTACACAACTCGAGCATCACCCCGGAGACGTCTCCTCGAACGTCTCACTGGGAGTACGAAGCCATCACCTAGTCCAACACTAGTAGGGCTTACCCTGGTTGATTCACGATCAACCCTCAACCAATACTAGCTGTCTCCATGACAGTACAATCCAAATCTCTCCAAGAGATAAAGTCAATATAGTAGTGTCACCCCACTAACTATACCACACAATTCCAATTGTGACTTCCGTCGCATACCATATACAAAGATGCTCAACCAGAGCTAACAACGACTTGTCGATGCTCACGTTGGTATTTCCAACAAAAAATGAGTTGTCCCAAAACAAGTCTCTTAAAACATTTGACGTATGAACGTCTCCGTGAGGTATTTCCTGCCTCAATTATCATGCCACAAAGAGATTACAAGAGTCTACCAAAAGTCCTCATCGTATCATCATACGATTCACCGAACTCGAATCCCACGAGCAGTATAATGGCTATCACAAGCACACTATAACACTGAAACAATACCTGGCTAACAATTCTCTGGTCCCTTAGGCTCATACCAATCTATCAACGTGACACACGTCCAATTTCGGTATACCATACCGTACCAACCATTAGAGTTGTGGGTCACCACCCACACATCTCTAAAACACCCAAGCATAATGGACATCCCGGTGTCCTTGCTCAACGACGAAGCAATCCTAATCCATTAGGACTTTTCCCACACCCTCAGGGTGGGTGTGACCACACCTACCGCACATCACAACAACAAGCGAGTAGTTTCCTCAATGACTACTCTTACCACTAATCACTTGGCCTAACCCAAACCAGCGAGTATACCCAAAGGATATCATCACTCGAACAATACATACTCCGAATATGTGCTGCGGTACAATTCCTGTACGGCGCACCCAAAAATTCTTCGAGCAACCTGCTCGGTATAACGGTCTCGTCAACTAGTGACCCAGACACTACCATGTGCCCACCAAAGGCACTCAAACCATACAACCAAATACACAAACATAAATGTATTAATCATCAAAACGACGCTACACGTCTACATAGAACACCCGCTATGTCATCGTCATCCGGTGACGGCATATGTCAACATATGACATCCAATTAACATCGTCAAACATATGACGGTACATGTCAATACACGACATCCATAATCTCATTGTCAAACACATGACGTATATAACAACACGTAGCATTCACAATAGTGCTAACAAAAGTAATATGCCATACCTCATCGCTATCAAGATAGCGGAATACCTGTATCCATCGTCCACCAGCGGTACACAAGCAGCACCCATCGCTCGTAGGCGACATAATCCAGCGCTACGCACATAGCGGTATAACCCATCGCTATAGAATCAGCGACATGATCCCTCGTCATAGAGCCAGCGGCATAAAACATCGCTATAGATATTCGGCGGTATGAACCATTGCCATAGGTGTAGGGGAATGACCCGTCGCTATGTAATATCCGACGGCACGAACCATCGCCAATAGAATATCCGGCGGCAAGAACCATCGCCCATCAATATAGCGGAATGAACCGTCGCTATCAATATACCTGGCGGCAAGAACCATCGCCAATCAATATAGCGGAATGAACCGTCGCTATCAATATACCTGGCGGCAAGAACCATCGCCAATCAATATAGCGGAATGAACCGTCGCTATCAATATACCTGGCGGCAAGAACCATCGCCAATCAATATAGCGGAATGAACCGTCGCTATCAATATACCTGGCGGCAAGAACCATCGCCAATAGAATAGCCGACCCCTAGTCATTGTTACGGTAGTGTATTTTAATGCCCCTCGCTCAATAAAATATGCGGTACTCCCACCCCTCGCTTCACATATAGGCGGCATAGAAAAACCTCGCTTAAATGGACATGCGGCGCTCCCACCCCTCGCTTCACATTTTAGCGGCAAATATTCTTTCCTCGCCTCATATGATAACCACGCTTCAATGTGACATGCGGCGCTCCCACCCCTCGCTTCACATATTAGCGGCACAAAACAATAAATAGCGGCAAGCATTTAAAACCATCACTCATCCATAACAATGACTCATGGGATATCACCAAGTATCCCGTCTATACCTGCAACACAAAGCATATTCCATATTCCAATATACATCATCATGAGTGTATTTTAATGCACCTTGCTCAAATGCGACATGCGGCACTCCCACCCCTCGCTTCAACATTTGGCGGCAGAGCATTAAAATCATCACTCCATTGTACACATCCAACCACAATGCATAATTCCATGATGTATATAAAACACAGGTTACCGTTTCGTGTCTTTCAACCCTGGCCTTAGCTTTTCGCGTCATAGTGTCCCTACAGGAACAATCTCAAACCATGAGCATAAGATAATCCATATTCTCCACAATATGGTTATAATGAGTAAATGCATAAACTATGAGTACAAAGTACTTCCTGTATCCCAATGCATTTCAAAATGCTCCATTTGGTTGTCCCTGTGTCACAACTCACAATCATAATAAACAGATTATATATGATCCTATAGATGTCATGACATATAATCGTTTCACTATGATCACATGTTACAAATGCACATAAGCAAAATAGTTGTCACACAACACTAGCTACTATCATGCATAAAAATGTGCTACCCATCCCTATCAGCATGTTCCAGGCCTTCAACAGCCCCAAAGAGCTAACCACTGCTCTGATACCACTAATGTAAGGACCCCAAGCCCTTAACCCTTGATTAGTGTATTAATCATTATGTGTGGCACATGCTTTCAATAAAAATCAATCGGGAACTCAGATGATACTTTACCATTGAATGGCAATTAAAAAATTTCTTTAATATTCAACGTTATGAGATCATCTCTACCAACAAATAGACTCGTAGATTTCGCCAATTTCCATCCCCATTACACCACTTATTAAATTGTGGACTTTTATAAAAATTTGGGCAGAGTCTCCCCATAAATTGAGCTATCCCGAAACAAAAGCACATCACATAATATAATTCCCGGCCAGGGAAAACACAATACTCAACAGAATACAGAACACTAAGTAAATTTCCAACCAGGGAAGACACCACACAATAAGACAACAAAAGTGGGTTTCAACACCCACATAATACACCAATGACTCTCATATCATTAGCAATTCTACCATTAATTGCATGCAACATAGAATGAAAGAGAGAAAGGCTCATGCCTTTATATACAACCCATATACAAGTATAACTGTGCTCACATGCGAGCACCATAAATGTGTATATAACCCTCGGGTGTATATAAGTACCCTATACGATACCGTGCTCCATCAAGCCCTGGTACCACGATCCTGGGAGTACATCCAATCAACAGCTCGAGCTCAGTTCCAAAGCCATCGATGTACCTGTTCACCTGCCCCAACAGAGACAGCCCCCAACGGGGTGAGCATACAAATACACAAAATCCCATAATCACAATAATGAAATTCATAATTTACAACAAAAGTAAATACTAATGAATTTTAAATGATCCTCCCTGGATGGCAACGTCCTCATCCGGGATTCCGTGTACTGTCCCTGTTCTCACAATCATCAAACTCATCAAATCTCAAAAATCAGTAAATCAACACATTGATTTAACTCATCGCATGCCTAATTCTCGAATATCAATAGATAGTGATTCCAAATTCATTATACATGCAAAAATGGATATCTCAATATCAAGTACTGATTTCTCAACCTCGCTATCAATCACAGATAGCTCAAATGCCTAGCATTTATTTTACCAATTCTCCATTATACTTAGACATCTCTCATGTCTTATAATGAATACATGATTCCACGATCATTCTCAGGCATCTCAATGCCCTACAATGGTCATATACATCCAGTACCCCATATATCTTATGAGGTTATACAACTCTAATATCACGCACGCTTGTGGCGGCGATATCAAGATTAGGTCGTTCCATAGCTATATCAACACATATATATATAACCATACGCACAACCATCTAATGCAATCAAAATACATTATGCATTTCACAAATGCTCTCATATAAAGTAATGCTCGTACGTCGCACGTACCTAAAATCTCCGAAGTCCGAGCCAAACCTTGCTCGAGTTCCATGCCCGATGAACGATGTGCTAACACGATAAATAATTCACAATTATTTACGAACATGCAACCCATGCTCAAGCACACCCATAACCCTTATACAAAAAAATATTGTCAACACACGACAATTAACCATTTAAAAGACCCGGGGCAGGGCATATGCAGGGAGGGAAATCGAATGAGACATCAACGAAAATTGCTCAAGAACCACCTTTCAATTTTCGAACCCTAACATCACAATTCGAACCCAATTAAACACCATAATTCATCTAAAACATGAATTAATCGATCAATAACAAGAATCACCGCCCCCCTGCCAAAACCCCTAAAATCGAACCCTAGCCCCACGCAAGCAGCGTTTAAATTCGAACCATTAAGCATCACCAAAGAGTCTCAAAAGCTGAACCATGTGAAGCATAAGAATTTATCCAAAAAAATCAGCAAGATTTTCGAAAAAAAGAACACCACAATTCGAACTAATTGGCAACAAATTTTCGAACCATAAAGTATGAAATTTTCGACCCAAATAACAGCACAAAACGCCCAAAAAACGCCTGAAGAAAAGCCCCAAAACGCACCAAAAATCGAGCCCCAAATCGGACAGATTCGAAATTTCGAACCCCTGCGCTTTTCTGGTAAATCCGAACGCGATCCTCGACAAAACTTCGAATTACAGGTGGGGAAAGCTGCGCCTGGACGAGACGAAGCTAACGGCGGTCCGGACGCGCCGGACGGCGGCGGGCGCACGGCTTGAAGCGGCGGGGGTTGAGGGAGACGGGAATGGTGCAGATGCGGGGAGAGAGAGAGACGGGCAAGGTAAGGAAAATGGTTTCTAAAATTAAAATCTCGGGTTCAACTGGTATTTATAACAAAATTACCCCCAAATACCAATAGCCCCACAAATACATCATGATTCATTGAAAATCATCTGTTTTCAAAAACTCTCTCTCTAACCTCAAAACCCCCTACCGGTGCCCACACAAAGCACCCCAGATCCCGAGTCACACTAAAAACTCAACTCATAGGTTTTTCACCCAAATGAGAATACAATCTCAACCTCGGGATTCAACGATCCCAACTGTCCAAATAGACGAGCTCGGGAGGCCCAACACCGCGATTAAATTCCAATCGCCACGTAAAAACAACTTTAGGGTTCATTAATACTCCGGGATTAACATCTATAATCCCTGGTCATCACAGTTAGTGCCTTGATCCGGTCTATCTGGTACTTCAGGTTCCGGTGGATTGTCTCTTGACCTATTAGCTACAATCTCATCATCACTGTTAGTTTCGAGATGGATATTTTCCATCTGATTTTGAATTAATTCCTTGTTACCCTCAATACACAAGGATTCATCAAACACTACATGAACTGATTCTTCTACAGTTAAGGTTCGATTATTGAAGATGCAAAAAGCTTTACTATTAGATGAATATCCTAAGAATATTCCATTATCTGACTTAGCTTCGAATGCTGTAAGATGATTCTTACCATTATTGTGAACGAAACATTTGCAACCAAAAACATGAAGGTGAGAGATAGACAGTCTGTTACCTGTCCATACTTCGTATGGAGTTAGGTTTAACTTCTTGTTAATCATGGATCGGTTTGAGTGTAGCATGCAGTATTTACAGCTTCTGCCCAAAACTTTTGGGAAATACCAGAATCTGCAAGCATTGTCCTTGTTGCCTCCTTAAGCGTTCTGTTCCTTCGTTCTGCAACTCCATTTTGTTGAGGGGTTCGAGCGGCTGAGAATTCATGCTTAATTCCTAGGTCTTCTAGAAATGATTCAAGATTCTGATTTGAGAATTCAGTGCCTTTGTCACTTCGAAATCTATCTATACTTGATGATTTCTCATTCTGAGTGCTTTTCAGCAGCTTGATCAACTTCGGACCGGTCTGATCTTTACTGCTCAAAAATATAGTCCATGTAAAACGCGAGTAATCATCAATAACAACAAGAGTATACCGCATTCCCCCTAAACTTGTTATTGGTATATGACCAAACAAGTCCATATGTAATAGTTCTAAGCAACGTGAGGAGGATTTGGCATTCTTGTTTTTGAAGGATGATCTGATCTGTTTGCCCATTTGGCAAGCTTCACAGATCTTATCCTTGGCAAAGTCGATCTTGGGCATACCGACAACTAAATCATGTTTACACAGGCTAGAGATAGTCTTAAAGTTGAGATGATTCAAGCGTTTATGCCATAGCCAGTGTTTATTATCATTATTCGCGATGAAGCAAGTAGGATTATCAGGTTGAGCGAAATTCCAGTTAATCTTATATGTGTTTCCATTTCTGATTCCTACAAGCATGGTCATACCGTCTGATGATTTGACAGTGCAGATGTGTTTGTGAAATTCTACAGCATAACCATTATCACATAGTTGGCTTATGCTAATCAGATTATAGCATAGATTTTCAACTAATAGCACATCATTGATAGTAATATTACCATGGACAATCTTACCCTTGCCCAAGGTCTTACCCTTTGAGTTATCCCCGAAGATGATCTTTGGTCCAATACATTCTGTGACTTCAGACAGCAGCTCGACGTTTCCTGTCATGTGACGAGAACACCCACTGTCTAAGTACCAGTCCGACACTAGTTTCTTCAGTACCTGTCATCAAGCATAATTACTGTTGGTACCCAATCCTACTTGGGTCCAGAACGGATTAGCCCTTTGGGAACCCACACCTGAATCAGCTTTAATGGCTTGTATGTGTCTGGTGTGATGTGAGCTGATCTATTTCGATGTTGTGCGTGATGATGTGTGCGATATGAAAGCCTTTGATTCTTATAAGGTAATCTATATCTTCGTTGAACTGGTTTTGAGTTATAGTAGTTGGATGGTCTTCCTTGCCTTAGATCTTGTACCTTTAGGTTTGGTCTGATAGACACAAAGCTTGCTGGTGCCTTTGTTTTGGCTTGGTTAACGTACCCAATTCCTTTTCTCAAACCTTGATCCCCGAAGGAGACTCCCGTTTGAATTGTAGGCACTTCGGTTTCATATACTGTGCTGGATCTAACAAATGTCATCTGTTTGATTTTGTTCTTTAATCCTTTTTGATTTCTCTTGGGTTAGTGAAAGAAATCTATTTCTTAATCAACTTCTCTGCAGAACAGACCACTGAATATAATAGTGCGGAACGGTCTGTTCTAGACTGGTAAGAACGGCTCGATGACTTAAAGAGTATAACGTAGTGCGGAATGATAAAAGACAGAATATTTTTCTGGAAGTTCGAAGGTGGTGTAATCCTTCTACGTCTCCCTTTCTTCCAATTAAGGAAGGATTCCACTAGAAGACTTTGATGTATACAATCCTGTTGTACAAACCCGATTCAGCTGGATTTACCCCACTACCAGACTGAAACTCCTAGTCTCTCGATCTGTTCAGACACACACTGTCTGACAGTTACAATTGAATCTCACTTCTCTATCTTAGTAAAAATACAAAAGACAGACTTATCTTGTCTATGCACACAATGATCCTATGACGATCAAATACTACAATATGCTGTGCTTATGAAAACTTTGGGCAGACTGGTAAGATGAATATCTTATGAAAGTGGTTCTGCTCAAGAATATCTGGACTTGTAAGCTTGTGCTGTTTTTGTTTTTTCTTGATTGATCAGTCGTCGTTTTGAGCTCTTTAGTTGCATCCTTATATAGTTGCTTATACCAACGACATTATTTCCTTTTCTGTGCAACTCTTGACTCTGCTCAATCTCTAAACAAGCTTCAGTCTTATTCTTTTAGGCACTTGCCTTTCTGGTCTATGCTTTCGGCGTCTGTCAGGTAAGCTCTTCTTTGTCTTCTTACCTTTTAAGGTAATCTTCAGTCCTTGGTATTTGTCACCATTAATTGCATCATTAAATGCTTCAATGAATAGCCGTTAATGATTCAGACTGAAGAGCGAAGCTTATTCAACCTTGTCTGCTCTGATCTGATTATTATTGAGCTAATCTCGTGCTTCGATCTGGTCAGGCTGATTTTCATCGATCCGTTCTGATTTTGCGATAGACCATATCGGCGTGATCTATTTTGACATGGTTTAGCGTCTTGATCGGTCTGATCCGTTTTGTCATCTTTAAAATCCTGAACTAACAAAAGGTATTTTCTTAAGTAGAGTAATAGAACTTATTGATTGTAATAGCTCTCATTGGAAGTCAAAATTTATTGATGGTCTTCCTAACCTTTTTGCCGAAAGAGTTCGCAAATCTCTTAGGAAAGATCAGATTAATATTCCTCATGACAGTTATACTTATGGCAAATTAATAGGAATTTGTATTCAAGAAGGATTAGCTCTTTGTAATGAAATAAAATTAAATCAACAAATTAAAAGACAAAGCTTTCTAGAGAGAAAACAATTAGGAAGTTTTTGTGATCAATTTGGTATGGACATGCCTTCTATTAGTAAACATACATCTAATAGAAAACACAACAAAGATGGGTTTAATGTTCCTTATAGGAAAAGACAAAAATATTCTATAGGAAAATTAGATCAAAAAGAAGATAGGAAAAAATTAAGACGAGAATGCAAATTTGCTAGAAAATCAGACAAAAGAAAACATGTTAAATGTTATAAATGTGGTAGAGAATGACATTATACCTCTGAATGCAAAGTCAAAAAACAGATTCATAATCTAGATATCAGTGATGAAATCAAAAATAATTTGTGTAAATTATTTTTAAATTATGACTCTGATTCAGACACTTTATCTTCTAATAGCATAGAAACTTCAGATATTGAAGTATTAGATAATGAATCTATACAGTCTGTATTAGATTTGTGATCCTTGTACTAAAGGAAAATCTTGCATAACAAATGTTAATAATAATGAAAACGATGAATTTTATAAACTTCTCTCTCAATTTCAAGACCTTAGTATAAATGTCTTGACTAATGATAATATTCTAGAATTCTTTAAAATGATTAAGGATCCAGAATTACGATCAAAACTTATTGATCAGATGGAACATACTCCATCTACTTCTAATCATCTCAGCAAACTAAAATAATTAGTTCTACTTAACCTTATTCTATGACTGAAGTTTACAAACTTCTAAAAAATAGACAGACTTCTAATTATCCTACGTCCATACAAGATTTATTAATAGAGATCGATAATCTCAAAGATGAAATTCAACTTCTTAGAAAAGATAATCAAATTCTTGATACTAGGATTTCTAGACTCGAAAATAATTCTATACCCTCTTCATATGTTTCTTCTCCTTCAATTCCCCAATCTCCTATGAAAGATACTTTTGATTTAGAATGTAATAAAACTGATTTTTTGTTCAATTTAGAAATGTTTATCTCCCAAAAATGGTATATTAAAATTACACTTATTATATATAATCATTTTACTCAAGAACTAACTATTTTAGTTGATAGTGGTGCAGATCTTAATGTTATACAATAAAGATTAATTCCTGCTAGACATTTAAAAAAACTACTCATAGTTTTTCTCATGCAGGAGGAAATAAATTGGATATTCAATTTAAACTTCCAAAAGTTTTTATATGCATTGATAAAAAAATGTATTCAAACTAGCTTTTTACTAGCCAAAGATATATCTAATCAAGTTATACTTGGTTCTCCTTTTATAACCCAACTTTATCCTTTCACTAAGGTTGATAATAATGGTATTATAGGAACTTTCCAAGGTCATCCAATCTTTTTGAAGTTTATAACTACACCAGCTTCACGAATCTTACATACTGTGCATGAGCATATAACTCGAAAAACTAACCAGTTGTAATGTTTAAAAAATGAAGTCAATTTATGACAATTGATGATAAATTAAAAAATCCTAAATTAAGAGAAAAAATTCAATTTATAACTCAACAATTTTCAATACAAATTTGCAGTCATCATCCAAATGCCTTTTGGAATGGAAAGAAAAGTATAGTTTCTCTTCGCTATGAGGAAGATTTTGATGAATAAAATATACCTACTAAGGCGCGGCCCTGTAAAATAAACACTGAATATTTAGATTTATGTAAAAAAAGAAATTGATTCTTTATTACAAAAACAATTAATTCAACCTTCTCATTCTCCCTGGTCTTTGTACTGCATGTTATGTCAATAAACATAGTGAAATTAAAAGAGGTGTTCCAAGATTGGTTATAAATTATAAACCTCTTAATAAAGTTTTAAAATGGATTAGGCATCATATTCCTAATAAAAAGATTTATTAGATAGATTATATGATTCATTTATATTTTCTAAATTTGATTTAAAATCAGGATATTGGCAAATTCAGATTAATAAAACTGATAGATATAAAACTGCTTTTAATGTTCTTATAAGACATTATTAATGGAATGTTGTGCCTTTTGGCTTAAAAATTTTCCTTCCGAATTTCAGCAAATCATGAATGATATCTTTATTCCTTATAGTGATTTTATCCTTGTTTACATTGATGATATTCTAGTATTTTCAAAAACTATTGTAACACATTTTAAACATTTAGATATCATTAAAAAGATTGTTGTCTAGAATGGATTAGTTATTTCAAAACCAAAAATGAATTTATTTCAAACAAAAATAATATTTTTAGGTCATAATATTACTAAATGCCATATAATTCCTATAAATGGAAGTGTAGAGTTTGCTTCTAAATTTCCTGATCAAATTACTGATAATACTCAATTACAAAGATTTTTAGGAAGTCTTAATTGTATCTCTCCTTATTATAAAAATCTTACTCAAAATTCTTCTATCATATATGACAGATTGAAAAAGACCCTTCATTCCCAGACAGATAAACATACTAATGCTGTTAAGAAAATAAAAGAAATAGTAAAACATCTTCCTTGCTTAATGTTATCAAATCCAAATTGGGATAAAACAGTTGAAACAGATGCCTTTGATATAGGTTTGGAGGCATTCTAAAACAAGTAGATCCCACTACTAGACAAGAATATTTTGTGCGATTTTCTTCAGGAAAATGGAATCCTAGTCAATAGAATTATGCTACCATTGCCAAAGAAATACTTGATATATTTAAGTGTATCTTAAAATTTCAAGATGATTTATATAACAAAAATTTTATCATAAAAACTGATTGTAAATCAGCTAAATTTATGTCCACGAAAGGTTTTAAGCATTATGTCTCTAAACAAATGTTTGCACGATGGCAAGCTCACTTAGCTCCTTTTGATTTTGAAATACTTTATAAACAGGGTGGGGAAAATAATCTCCCAGATTTTTTAACTCAAGAATATCTTGATAATTAATTTCCCTGCAGGAATGTCTTCCTTTCCACGTTGAACTTTCTCTTATAGAGGAAGATGAGGCAGAGGTATACCATCAGGACATATACTGGCACAACATGGTAAACAAAAGCTAGTAGCAAAAGATCTATCTCATGAGTCTAATGACCCTCTCTTTCAAGAATTTCTTGAATTTAAAAAACAGAAGGAGGGTTCTCAATCAAGCTCTCAACCATCTTTTGCAAAAATTGTTGCCAATGATGAGGACGATACTCCTCTCAATTATATATTAAATGATACCCAAGAAATTATATTTTTGATTGAACAAATGAACCCCTGGACTTTGATCGGAGATATATGAATACTAATTCATTTACTCATGGGACTTATAAGCCCAGATGATACATTGAGACTTTATTACTCTGTAATCATTCGTGTGAAATACAACACTTCACAAATAATCCAAAAGAAACTCAAAAAGAGATTTATGATTTTAGTAAGCTTATTACAAAAAAAGCTTTTTAGCGCTTAAGAATGGGGTCTATCTCCATTCCGAGAAAAAGAATTTACTTTTCAAAATAATAATTTAATTAAATATAACTATTGAGATTATATTGATGCTTTTAACAAAGTTCTCTTATATGAGAATGAATGAAAGAAACACTCATGGTTTATAAAAATTTGTGCTGAAGTTTATATCCATGATATACCAAATTGGTTTGTACAATGGTGGACCTATTATGGTACAACTACAAAAAATTTGCCTGATACTTTTTAAAAAACATTATGATGCTTGTGTAGATTTATCTCCAAAAATCCATAAATTACAGCAACATAATTCTTGCATAGAAGATATAGTTTTGCTGATGTTTTTCACTGAATTTTCCATTCCTTGGATCTAGAAATGGTCTCCTATTGTATCTTATACGAATACCCTGATTCCTTGTCTTAAAAACGACAATCTTATTCAAAATTCTGGGACAAAATGCTTAAAGAAGATCCCGAGACTCGTTTAATTTATGGATTTGATACTTTAACTCATTTGGAAAACAAATCCAACTTATCAGACGGATTTCCATAAAAAGAATACTGCTTCTCCTTTTGAACAAATTTCCCGGAAACTTCTAATGAAGTGAGAACATGTTACCGAAGATCAGATGATTGAAATATATCTTGAAGAAATGAGAAAGGATCTTAACTCGTTTTGAAGATGATTTAAAATCTCATCAGTCTGATGACCTGGATGCTTCCATGGCTTCTTCCAGCAAAGGACATCATTACGTGGATGATTTTCAGGATTCTCAAGATCCTGCTGATGTTTAGATTGATGATATTTTTCTTACTCTTAAAGAGAACCCGAAAGACAATGTAAAGAAATCAGATACTACTTCATCAAGTGGCAAAGTGATCAAATGACGATAAGACGTCCTAATCAGCTAATAGACGACATACATTATTGCCAAATAAAAGATGAAAAAAACTTTGATAAAGCAACTTTGATAAAGTTGTCCGTGGCATCCACAATCCATAATTATTGTTGTTACTATTTTTTTTTTGTTTTTTTTTTTCAAGTTCGTGTTATTTTATTTCGCGTCCACTCGTTCCTATATATATCTATGCTTAGTTTCATTAAGGGCATCCATCGAAAAGAAATCATGTTGAGCCTTAAACGTGTTGTTGAGTTTAATGCTTAATTAATCTCCAAATTATTTATCGGTTTTGATGATCAACAAAACTTGCATTTGTTGATCAACAAAACTTGCATTTGTTGTACTAATGTGTCTAATTAGTTTACAGGGTTAGATGGAAAATTTGGTTGGGAAGACCAATGGAAAAGGACCCAAGTTATACAATGACATTTGCGAGTTCATAGGACAAGCAGTGAATTTTATGAAGGAAGATATTGAGCTTGGACAAGAAGGAATGACATCTATGAACAAACAAAATAAGTGTTCAACATGTGTGGAATGATGTTGAAACAATATTTTATGATGAGATGAAGACCCACAAACCAATGGTTGACAAAACATATCAGACCGGATCGAGAGAAATCAGACTGACCAGATCGATCGCTCAAAACAGATCAAGCTGATATGGTATATCGCAAAACAGAACGGATCGATGGAAATCAGCCTGACCAGATCGAAACTTCAGATCGATCTCAACTTCTATCAGATCAGAGCAGTCAAGGCTGAATAAGATTGGCTCTTCAGTCCGAATCATTAACGGCTATTTATTGAAGCATTTAATGTTGCAATTAATGATGAAAAAGACCAAGGACTGAAGATTACCATAAAAGGTAAGAAGACAAAGAAGAGCCTACCTGACAGTCGCCGAAAGCATGAACCAGAACGGCAAGTACCCTAAAGAAGAAGACTGTAGCTTACTCAGAGTTTAAGCAGAGTCAAGAGTTGCACATTAAAGGAAATAATGTCGTTCGTACATGCAACTATAAAAGGATGCAACAGAAGAGCTCAAAATAGTGTCTGATCAATCGAAAAACGCACAAGAAAGAAAAACAGCACAAGCTTACAAGCTCAGACACTCTCGAGCTGAAAATCTTCATAAGCACAAGTATATTGTAATATTTGATCATTTAGGATCATTGTG
This sequence comes from Haberlea rhodopensis, assembly GCA_907163345.1. Taxonomy (NCBI): domain Eukaryota; kingdom Viridiplantae; phylum Streptophyta; class Magnoliopsida; order Lamiales; family Gesneriaceae; genus Haberlea; species Haberlea rhodopensis. Next base: position 5,011,368 of record CAJQUN010000007.1, read on the forward strand.
TGCATAGACTAAAGTCTATCCTGTGTTTTCTGTATTGAAATATAGAAGTGAGAAACAATTGTAACTGTCAGACAGAGTGTGTCTGAACAGATCGAGAGACTAGGAGTTTCAGTCTGGTAGTGAGGTAAATCTAGCTGAATCGGGTTAGTACAACAGGATTGTATAAATCAAAGTCTTATAGTGGAATCCTTCCTTAAGTGGAAGAAGGGGAGACGTAGAAGGATTACACCACCTTCGAACTTCCAGAAACATATTCTGTGTTTTATCATTCTGCACTCGTTCTATTATTCAAGCCATCAAGCCGTTCAACTAATTTAAGAACAGACCGTTCCACACTAAAATATTCAGTGGTCTGTTCTGAAAAAGAGTTGATTAAGAAACAGATTTCTTTCACTAATCCGAAAGAAATCACAAGGGATTAATTTTTAATAGGAGTGTTCATTCACCCCCCCTCTAAACACTCCGGACCGATCCTAACAAGTGGTATCAGAGTAGGTCGTCTTAATCAGCACAAAGACACTTGAGCTGATGGCATCATTCAACAAAATTCCTATGTTCTCAAAAGAAGACTATGATGATTGGAGAATCAGAATGCAAGCTCATCTGGCAGCACAGGATGACGATATGTGGTTCGTCATCACTGATGGACCAATGAAGATTCTGAAAGTCAATACAACAGTATCCATTACTGGTGGTGAACCCCAAATGGTCGAGAAGGATAGATCCCTCTGGACGAATGAAGAAAGAAAGAAAGCAAACCTCGACAACGTTGCCAAAGACATCTTGTTCAAGACATTGGACAAGAATATGTTCAGTAAAATCAAAATGTGCTCTACTGCCAAAGAAATTTGGGAGAATATAGCACAGTTATGTGAAGGGAACGACCAGACCAAGGAAAACAAGCTGCCTGTTGCTCTTCAAAGATTTGAGAGCATAAAAATGAAGATTTGAGAAACTCTAAATGAGTTTGATGAAAGAGTTACTGGTATCATCAATGAACTGAATGGTCTGGGCAAGGAATACTCAAACAGAGAGATTGCTCTGAAAGTTATGAGAGCCCTGACAAAAGAATGGGATGTTAAGACCATTGCAATGAGGGAGTCTAAAGATCTGAACAAAGTTGAACTTCATGATCTGTTCGCAGATCTTAAGGCATATGAGTTCGAACTGATCACCAAACTTTGCCCAACAACGTTCCGAGCCGTTCTACGCTGTTTGGGAGAGATTCAATGAATTGGCCAACACATTCCGGTATCACAACTTTTCGAACTATACTCTCTTGCAATATTTCTTCAACGGTTTGGATGCACAGACACGAGAATGGGTATTGAGCGGAGCACTGGCAACTGGAAGTCCTGTGGTTGAAAGAGATGAAGACACTGTATTGCATCTGTTCAATGATATGGCGGACTTTGATTATCACTGGTATTGTGATCCTTCACTATAAGGTTGGAGTCACCAATACCCACCGGAGCCTCACTACCCTATTGATACGCCACAACCATTTGAACATCACGAAGAGAGGAGAGATAGTTCTGCAGATGTCACGACTCAGTTAGAGGATACCTTAGTAAAATTCTTGGCATCAACCGAGAATAGTTTGGAGTGCCAAACCAACTCTATGCGTCACCTGGAGCAGCAAATGGCGGTCCTCATGGAAACAATTTCAACTAGCTGCCAAGAGGAAGAGATGAGGGCTACAAATCAAGAGGCGACGAATCGAGTTTGGCTATATGATGACTATCACTCAACCAACCAATTTTGGGGGAGTGATCCTCCTAGTGTGGAAGATTTAAAGGAACTTGAGCCTCGTCAAGAGATTGAGCTTACTTCAGAGATGTTATCCGAGGAGTTCCCATGTGAAGATGAGTCGAATGTGATGTTGGAGAATGAAGAAACTTTCGAAGATTCCGATTTGAGCCCATCGATGGAGACATGTTCTATGCCATATGTGGATCCATATTTTTCGTCGATGCCAACTTCACCGCACTACATCCTCCATATGAAGCCAAGTCGAGAATCATTCTCCCATGCTTACCAATTCAAGAAAGTTGTTGGAGCGACGAGCTTACACCGTTACAATCTTGCCAATCTTGAGGGCATACTGAATGAAGACCCATTAGTGGTATCATACGATACTTACTATGGGCGGCAGCCGCTCTTTGATGGTTGCTTCTGATGGTCAAGCTGAAGACCAAAAATCAGCGCTTCTTGGGAGGCAACCCAAGCGTATCCTTTTGTTATTTAGTTTTGTTTTATTTTTCAGTTTTCATTTTAGTTTTGTTTATCTCTCAAGTCGAATCATTTACCATATGCATTCTTCTCTTTCTAGGTACTTGGTTGGAGCGATGAACCCCTACAACAGTGGAGCTTTCAAAAGCGAATCTTCCTCAACGCTCATGCAAGCGTCTTGATCATGGGAGTTTACTGTTTTCCTTTTGATTCTTTTAAACATTGAGGGCAATGTTTAATTTAAGTTTGGGGGAGTAGTAGCTTGCATGTTTTACTTGTTTTAACCACATGTTGTGTGCTTAAATGATACTTGAATCGTCCGATTATTATGAGCTATAAAAAAAAAATTTGAGTTCAAACTTGAGAAAAGAATGAATTATAGTAGTGACTATTCAATGAGGATTTTGATCTCACTATGCATATAAACTTGATTTGTGATTGGACTTGTACATGAATATCATAATTTGAGTTAGCATGTCAAGAATGAGGAATACATTGAGCACAATGAGTCATGATCTTGTGGATTGCATGTTGAATAGTGATAATTGTTGTGAACTTGATGATTTGTCTTGAGCATCTTAGAGTTATCCTAGAACTTATTTGATGATGACACTTTGAGGCGAAATTTTATAGTTACAAACTCGACTTGGAAATGATCTAGGCGATCTTTGAAACGTTTGAGCCTTTCAAGCTTACCATGATTCATATCAATCCCTAGTGTCCCATTTGACCTTTATTGAAAAAAGAATGGTATATGCATTGCATATAATTAGACCCCATTCGACATTCTTGGCAAACTCATTATACTTACCCTTATTTGAGCCTAAATGAAAAAAAGTTATCCTTACCCTAAGAGAGTATAATAAATTCCATTCGATGCACGTAAATTATTATATCTTGATGAGCTTATTAAAAAAAATTTGATGAATGAGAAAAGAAAAAGATAGACAAGAAGCCTTGAGAAAAAGATTGACTTAATAAGACCCAAAGTGGCCAAGGCTATAAAAGAAAAAGAAGAGAAGCTCGATGTGTGCGAAAATTTGAATTGTAAATGATTATACTCTCTTCTTTGCGCTTATCCTATCTTTTCTTTGAAGCCAACACCAAAGGCCTTACATTACAAGCTTAAAAAGTCCTTTTGATCCAAGTCTAGGGAGTAACTATCATTAGTGGAGAAGTTGTTTGAAAATAGGCTTATGGGGTGCTTGATGGTAATCTCGACTTTGAGTTGATTAACATGATTTGATCTTGAATATGTGCATGAAACTTAAGATTGACTATAGCACACATGTGTTACTTGATTTAGGAGAAAACATGTCTTGTCAACTTTTGTATATGTGCATGAGATTTCTGAGAATAAGCAAGTCATGAAATAATTGTTTCAAGTATCAAGAATGAACTCTACCTTGTGATTTTAATGCTTAATCGAGGACGATTAAGTGATAAGTTTGGGGGAGTTGATAGGGTTGAATATTACGCGTTTTTATGCTATGATATGTAATGGTTTTCGTGTTGATTCTTGAATTATTTTACATTTTATGGTCTATATTTCTATATTTCAGGAATCAATGTTGAAATTCATAAAAGGTGAAGAAATCAAGCTAAAATGATGAAAAAATGAATAAAGTTGAAGAAAAGAGGAAAAAACCAGAATCCAAGACACATGTTGCTCCTTTCTCCTCAAATTACTATATGTTCGAGCCAGGTTTTGGAAATGTGGTCCATATAAAAGTTGTAGAACTTTCTCTTATCTTCGCGTGGACAGCTGATTCATCAAATTCGGAGTTTGTATGAGAAAGTTATGACCAAAATACGAAACTCGCCAGAAGTTGAAAAATGCAAAGAAAACTTTCTGTGAAGCTCGATCGATCGAGCAAGCATTTCCGATCGATCGAGAACGTCTGAAAAAGTCACGAAATTCTTACTGGAATGCTCGATCGATCGGCCACTTTATCCGGATCGATCGGTCCGAGGAGTTTTCAAAAAAATAACTTCTTGTAGAGTTTGTATGCAAAAGGGAAGTCCATAATTCCTTCCTATATACATATAGACGAATTTTACAACCCAAAATCAGATTTGAACCCTAGACAAACACCACATCACAGCCTCCATCTCAGCCCCCCTTTTCCTTCAATTCCATCACACGTCCATCAGCCCTTTTCCTTCACTTCATCATCAACCTCCACCATTCTTCTCCCACAACAAAACAAAACACACGTCCATCCTTTCTTTTCTTCAATCTCACGTCCAGCCTTCATCTCTCCACAACCATCTATCAAACCTTCAACCTTTCACCCTATGATTTTGGAACAACTCCAACAAGGCGATAAAAAGAGACGATCGAGAAGGAAGCAAGAGAAGGAGCGAGGATCTACAACCGGAGTCGACGGTGGGAGTTTATTCTTACTTTTTAACTTTAGTTTAGTTTTATTTTGATTATATCATGCTTGGATTGTTGCAAGACATGTTTGAGTATTGGTATTTATTTATGAGTATGAACTAAGTTTATTTATCGAGGCTAGGCAAATCCTTTGTTATGAACTTTTGATTTGATGATTTAATGATTGAATTCTTATAATTCTTTGCGTATGTTTTATGTTCTTCATGCTTTTAGAGGTTTGATCACCTTTGAATGATGTTAGTATCGTAATTGAGATCGAGAGATGATTTTATGATACGGAATTAATAACTCATACCATGGATTTCAGACTGAGATCGAGAGATGATGTCAAATACATGCGTGATAGCCATAGATATATAGTAATTGAAAGCTAGGAGTTTTCATGGATCTTATGCAATATTGAGTTGTTAAATAAGTACACGAGAGTGACTTACTGCAATTTGATATTAGGTTTAATATAGCTCGAGAGAGTATATTAGATAAATTCGGAGAACTCGTCACCTTAGGAATATTTGAATATTCAATCAAGAATTGTAGGGAATTGCATTGGTGAGCCAAAGTCTCGATAATCTTCTCTAGTGGATTTTTCTCGTTTACTTTTATTGACTTGGTTGGATTAGTAGTGTATATTAATTAATTAGTTGTTAATTCTAAATTCATTATCGTAGGTTAAATATAGTTAAAAGACATCTTATTTGGTACTTGCTTGTTAGTCCCTGTGGGTTCGACAATCCGTATTTTCCTATCTATACTAAAACTTGACACCGTGCACTTGTGGTCTAAAATCGCTAGATTGGAATTAATTGTTTAAAATAAAAGCGATCATTCACCATTTCCCCAGAAACGAGCTTAAGACGGTCGAAACGTGCGAAGTTTGAAGTTGTTAAAACTGGGAAGATAATTTCAGGCGATCCGGGACATCACCTCAGGCGATCTGAGCCACGCGTGCCAACGTCGTGCACCATCGATTGAAGCGATGGCACGGGCGTGCGCCTGGCGATGCATGGAACGCCTGAGGCAATCCAGAGCCTATGGCGATTTTTTCAAGGCAGGATCGCCCAGGCGATGCACGGAACGCCCGAGGCTATCCAGAACTTTACCTACGGCATTTTTATTTAATGCAGATCGCCCCAGGCGATGGGGAGATCGCCTGAAGCGATCTGGGCCAGATTTGACCGTTAAGGCTTGGCGATGGAGATCGCCCGAGGCGATGGGCGAGGAGATGGAGCGCATTTTTGGTCCAAAATTGTTGCCAACGGCTATAAACGACTAGTATGACCTTTGGGAACCTCCTAAACTATAAATATGAGTGATTGGCTCAAGTTGAAGACAAGAAACAAGAGGATACAATACAAGAAAGCTTTGTTCAATTAAATTCAATCTAGCATTGCAAAATTCATACATTTGTGTTGTATTGAGAGTTTGTAATTCATTTCTTGTGTGAGAGATTTTGTTCTTCATTTGGTTATACCGTGAAGGTGTTATTTGAATCGTTGTAAGGTCCTCCAACATCGACTCAAGTTGGAAATTGTATAAGCCATCAACTAGTGAAGTTGGTGCATGTTTGTGGCTATCCTTGGAGCCCTTAAGGCCAAGAAGACTCGTGAAGAGTGTGTGACTCAGGAAGAGTTTGTTTGTGGCTATCCTTGGAGTCCTTAAGACCAAGTAGACTCATGAAGAGTGTGTGACTCGGGAAGAGTTTGTTTGTGGCTGACTTGGAGCTCTCAAGGCCAAGATCAAAGCGTTCTAGTGGAACCTCGGTTGAACGTTTTCTAACCGGGAAGAGGAGACGTAGGCGATTCGTCGCCGAACTTCTATAACAAATACTTGTGTTGTTTATTGCTTTATTTACATTACACATTTACTTTATTATTTCTTATTGTTCATTGATTGATTGACTTGAAGTCTTCCGCAGTGCAAACTCGACTTTTGCAAAATCACTTTAAATGGCTAAAGTAGCCAAGGAACCTCATTCACCTCCCTCTTAGGTTCCAACAAATCCCCTAGTAAATATTCTCTCTACTGTACTGTACTACTCTTGTATTCCAGCAATAAAATAACAGTTTGTGTAAGTTTCTCTTTTCCTCTCTTTATTTATTTTTTGTTTACTTATCTTTGAACCTAATGATAGACTAAACCTACATCTGTGTTAAATTAGATCTAACTGAATGACATTTAAAACTGGTGCATATTTATGGAGTGCTTCTGCATAATTCAAGTTTGAATTTAAACAGGCAACTTTAATTCTTAAGAATTATGTCTCTTTGTTTGCCCGCTTTAGCCTTTGTGTATGGCGTTTAGGGTGTTTTGTGAGACTAAGTTCTAAAATGATTAATGGTTCTGCCAGTTTAAATCCCAGTAATTTTACCTGATATTTGTATATGCAGAATTTGTTTAGTGTCATGTGAGTCATTTACAAAAGTATGCTCTTGAGTTTTCTCAAGATGACAAAAACTGAAGGAGTTCATAGACTTGTTTCCATTTTTGTGATCCTGCCCCGTTATGGTATCATAATATATATAATAATCATAAAATATAAAATATATAAATAATATATATAATATATATAAATAATAATAGCAAAAGATCTATCTCATGAGTCTAATGACCCTCTCTTTCAAGAATTTCTTGAATTTAAAAAACAGAAGGAGGGTTCTCAATCAAGCTCTCAACCATCTTTTGCAGATATTGTTGCCAATGATGAGGACGATACTCCTCTCAATTATATTAATGATACCCAAGAAATTATATTTTTGATTGAACATAAAGACTTAAAATGGGAAATGGACCACTGGACTTTAATGCAGAGATATATGAATACTAATTCATTTACTCACGGGACTTATAAGCCTAGAGGATACAATGAGACTTTATTACTATGTAATCATTCGTGTGAAATACAGCACTTCACAAATAATCCAAAAGAAACTCAAAAATAGATTTATGATTTTAGTAAGCTTATTACAAACAAGCTTTTTAGCGCTTAAGAATGGGGTCTATCTCCATTCCGAGAAAAAGAATTTACTTTTCAAAATAAAAATTTAATTAAATATAATTATTGAGATTATATTGATGGTTTTAACAAAGTTCTCTTATATGAGAATGAAAGAAAGAAACACTCATGGTTTATAAAAATTTGTGCTGAAGTTTATATCCATGGTATACCAAACTGGTTTGTACAATGGTGGTCTTATTATGGTACAACTACAAAAAATTTGCCTGATACTTTCAAAAAGCATTATGATGTTTGTGTAGATTTATCTCCACAAATCCGTAAATTACAGCAACATAATTCTTGCATAGAAGAATTAGCTTTGCTTATGTTTTTCCCTGAATTTTCCATTCCTTTGATCTAGAAATGGTCTCCTATTGCATCTTATACGAATACACTGATTCCTTGTCTTAAAAACGACAATCATATTCAAAATTCTGGGACAAAATGCTTAAATAAGATCCCGAGACTCGTCCAATTTATGGATTTGATACTTTTAACTCATTTGAAAAAACAAATCCAACTCTATCAGACGGATTTCCATAAAAAGAATACTGCTTCTCCTTTTGAACAAATTTTCGGGAAACTTCTAATGAAGTCAGAACATGTTTTCGAAGATCAGATGATTAAAATCTATCTTGAAGAAATGAGAAAGGATCTTAACTCGTTTTGAAGATGATTTAAAATCTCATCAGTCTGATGACCTGGATACTTACATGGCTTCTTCCAGCAAAGGACATCATTACATGGATGATTTTCAGGATTCTCAAGATCCTGCTGATATTTCGATTTATAATAATTTTCTTACTCTTAAAGAGACCCCGAAAGACAATGTAAAGAAATCAGATACTACTTGATCAAGTGGCAAAGTGATCAAATGATGATAAGACATCATAATCAGCTAATAGACGACATACATTATTGCCAAATAAAAGATGAAAAAAAACTTTGATAAAGCAACTTTGATAAAGTTGTCCGTGGCATCCACTATCCATAATTATTGTTGTTACTGTTTTTTTTTATTTTTTTCATGTCCGTGTAATTTTATTTCGCGTCCACCCGTTCCTATATATATGTATGCTTGGTTTCATTAAGGGCATCCCTCGAAAAGAAATCCACAAGTAAATATTCTTTCTACTGTATTGTACTACTCTTGTATTCCATCAATAAAATAAAAGTTTGTGTAAGTTTCACTTTTCCTCTCTTTATTTATTTGTAGTTTACTTCTCTTTGAGCCTAATGATAGACTAAACATACACTTGTGTTAAATTAGAACTAACTGAATGACATTTAAAACTGGTTCATATTTATGGAGTGCTTTTGCATAATTCAGGTTTGAATTTAAACAGACAACTTTAATTCTTAAGAATTATGTCTCTTTGTTTGCCCGCTTTAGCCTTTGTGTACGGCGTTTAGGGTGTTTTGTGAGACTAAGTTCTTAAATGATTAATGGTTCTGCCAGTTTAAATCCCAGTAAGTTTACGTGATATTTGTATATGCAAAATTTGTTTAGTGTCCTGTGAGTCCTTTGCAAAAATATGCTCTTGAGTTTTCTCAATATGACAAAAACTGAAGGAGTTTATGGACTTGTTTCCATTTGTGTGATTCTGCCCCGTTATGGTATCATAATATATATAATAATCATAAAATATATAATGTATAAATATTATATATTATATATATATATAATATATATAAATAATAATATAATATATATACACATATATATATTATTTTTATTATAAAATAATATATATATATGTATAAAAATAATAATCGTATATATATTTGTATAATAATAATATTAATCTATATATATATATAATAATCATAATATAATATACATGTATATATATAATAATAATAATTATAAATTAAAATAATACTAATACAATAAATAATAAAAATATTGTAGGAAATAAGTTGTAATTTTTACCGGGAATTTCAAGTTTTGAATAGTAAAAAAAGGTGGGAAGGGGTATATATGTCTTTTTATTATAAAGTAGGATTATGATGAGATAAATATGGTGGGATAATTTTGTTTATACAACAAAACGAACATGGGATAAATAAATTTTCCAAGGATTAATAAACCTATCATCTAATCCAAACACACCCTTAATGAAATAGGTTTATCACGATTCTCTGTGTCAATATTGTTACAAGATTGCACTAATTCAGTCTTAAAAAAATTCTGCAGCATCTCATATGTTTATATAACATACCATAAGAACACAAGTAACATATTCCAACTGCTAACTCACAATATCATTAAAAATCAATCTCAACACACTTGCATTACATCAATCCAATTCAGAAACATAAGCAACAGAAAAAGCAGTAGAACAACAGACTTACATCGTTTTCGCAATCCCAACATAAAAGTAATACATAATTCCAAATGCTATCGAAATGAAAGTCTCCATGAGCAGGTGACGTAAAAACAGAAGGACCATCCTTTTTTCTAACGACTTAATCTCTCTTACAGGTTAAAGTAATGCCATTGCATTTCATGAATCCACCACAAAACCTTTGGGTGTACATGGGGCACATTATCTTTGACCACAACATCCAGCCATTCCCAGCCACGGCTGTATTTAAAATGACTAAATCAGCTCTGAGAGCCGTGTCAACAACTTTTGCCCCATTGCAGGCAAAACCTTCATTAACGAGAAACTCTATTCAGATGATTCTGATGCAGTAGTGTAAAATCATATTCAAACCAAAACTGCCTTAGCCATGTTCCACTACATGAACCTCAACGCACCTTGACTCCTCGGTGTGACATTCTTTTCTCAAGGCTATAAATCAGTTCATCGGGTTCCACAGGCTTCTGATTGGTGATCCAAACATTTCTTGTGCCAATAGCTCTTAACAAAAACGCAAGTTCCATTAGCAGTAAAGGCCCACCTTTTCTATAAAAATTTAACCAATCCCACTTCACACAAAATGTAGGAACAATAAATAAATCGATCCTCCGACCAATTCCTATCTCAACAATCATATTTAGGTTTACAGTTCGAGAAACCCATTAGGCTTACAGTATGAAAATACTCGAAGAATCAAAGAACACTCAAACCCCTAATTCATGGAATCATGATCTCGTTTTCAATGAAAAACAAAAGGAAAAATAACCCTAAATTTTAATCGATCAATCACATAGAAACCCATTAATTAAAACAAAACAAAAAAAATCAACAACAAGCACATTACAAAGCTTGAATCATAGTGCATGTAAAAATCCAAAAATTACTTATAGATTCGAAGTGGGATGCTTGCTCAATTTAGCACAGTGCTTGATTTTGGATTTGGGCATAAAAGTTGAAGTCGAAGAGGTGGGGTGATTTTTTATGGTTTTATTTGGTTGGCATGTGAATATTCCGTCCTGTTTTAACGTAAGAATTAACGATTGGATGGATTTGGGCAAACTTCGCAAATATGAGGGACTAAATTAGGTCAAGTAAAACAACAAGGACTAAATATTTAAACAAACATTAGGATCACCAACTGTATTATCTTACTATATTATAATGCATAAGCCCCTTATAATAACTACATTGGTATGCCAAATTTGAATTTACCAAACTACCCCTCCAATGATTTGTTGTGGTTTTTTGTTGCATCTTATAATGCATAAGCCCCTTATAATAACTACCTTGGTATGGCAAATTTGAATTTACCAAACTACCCCTCCAATGATTTGTTGTGGTTTTTTGTTGCATCTTTTGAATTGTAATATTAATCAATGTAAATGTCTCATTTATTCATTATACGAATCAATTCATATGCATTATATATTACGTTACACACGCAACGCGTGTGCGTCGTCTACTAGTCTGTATATCGGTTAAAAAATTGGCAATATGGATCTGATTCCCTCTTAAAAAATTAAATACCTCAGCTTTTCCCGCTCCCTCTTCCCAAAACTCGCACTCCCTCCGTCCCTCTTTCCTCAAAAAAACCCATTTTTGGATTTTCCCTGGCTAGATTTATCTATTGGAGTTGTTTTCAACCTCTGAATCTCATTTCGTGAGTATTTACCTCTCTAGATTTATTTATGAGAGTTGTTTTCAACCTATGGTTCTTCATTGTGAAGCTTTGCCTCTCTGACGGGTTCCATGGGAACTGGTAATTTCTTGTTTCCTTCTTCATGAATCTCTTAATTTCTGTTCTTTTATTGTTCAAGTGTTTTCTTTCTTCTGTATGGTGATTATAGTCTGGTGAGTGCGGTTTTTCCCACAGCGGGTGGCCGACGTTCACTGCAGGCCTAAATTTGTGCGAGCTACTTCGTTATACAGGGGAATTGGGGATTCCGACTTTTGAAGCCTAAGATTCGGAACAAGTATGTCAATTAAATTTTGTAGTCATGTCGACTTCCCTTTCTTCTTGTTTTCACTGTCTTGCAATTCTCTTTAACTGCTGTTTCACTATGTTAGGGAGGAATTGCAAATTGAACCAGGTGGTGTGCTCCATTGTACAATCTTCATCCACTGGTAGAAACTTGATTACTTCAGTTCTGGAACAAGTAATTGGCATTCAGATTCCTTTCTGATCACTTTGTTTTTTATTTTTCCTTTTATTGCAGCTGATAAAACATACTGCAAGGCAATAAATACAACCCCTTCCACTCTATCTGTACCCATTCGATGGATGAGCATGGACATCTAGAAATAAAATTGGTTCCGCTCAGCTTCATCTTGAATAAATATGATTCTTACACTCTAGGCCTGCACCATGACTTTGATGAACCACATGTAAGAAATACTTAGATAATCACTCCTCAGCTGTCCAAAGCATGAAATTCATAACTATCAATGTGGTTGTGCATCGGGATACCTTATCTTGATGACTTGCTTTTAGTTTTAATTTTCTCCCTCCTTGTGTAATGAAGGTACCATTTTAACAAGTTCCTGATCTTGTGGCAAGTCGACGAGTTTTTATCCTGAGGGGGTACGCTTATGTTTCATTGAATCAGGTAAATATGTTTGATTCACCACGGTACATACAAATCTGAACTTCTTTTCCATTAGTTCATGATTGAAGTTTAAATATTTTTTTCAGGTGGTTTCTCTTCTTATGACCCAATATTGCAGCTATTTGTCAAAAGCACTTGTATTGACAAACAGGTTCCTTGAAATTCTTGCTACACATGCATTCATTATTGTTGCTTTGGCAGTGTGAATGATCTATGTCGATTAATCAATCTATGTTGTCGAGTACAGAACAGTAGTTGGGGAAATTGCAATGGAAGTTCTTCGATTAATGGGCTATGATATAATAACAAATAGTTCTTTGGTGATTGATTTCCGTCAGAAATGATAAAAAAATTCTGTCTTGATTTTGAAAAATTTTGTTGCTGTGTTTTGAGGTGTAATCCAACTTGGATGTGGGAGTTTTGGAAAAAATCCAAGTTCATCTGTCTTCCATTAAAATTCAGTTAAAGTTTTTTTTTTTGCTCCAGTTTGTGAGTTTGCTCGTTAGAAACTTGTTGTATGTGAATATTATTTTTTTAACTTGCATGGTTCGTTTGAAAAATTTTGAAAATTCAAATTTTCAAGAGACATGTTAGCCATACTTGCCATTGTTATACGAAGCGATCACTGTGAATGTCATGTATGGACATGTGATCATTGTGAACGCCAGGAGTTGACGTAGAACTATCGTGGATATAACGTATCGGCATGAGGTTATGTTGTTAATCTGGGATGTCTAACGGCATTAATTATAAGTAATCATGTGATGATTAGTGATGAACTAGATTCGACGTGACGGATAAAAATGTTATTGTGTGAATATATGTGATATATGGACATTCGCGATTAATGATTTATTATGTTTTGAGGAGGAGTTAGTAACTGAAAAGAATATAAATGAGGACATATGCATGTAGTAATTACTAATGGATATTCTAGTAATTACTTGGCGTCAAGTATTGTTTAGATGGTGATACGTGATTAGATTGATGTCTAAGAATGCATGAATACTTACCACACTGTGATGTTATGAATATCAATAGTGCATAAATGAAAAGGTGGTTGGTTATGATGCGTGTATATGAGACATACTAATAATATGAGAAATAGTAATAAGTTTATTTTTTAGTATTGTTCCCATACCAGATGATATCTGGGTGGTGATGAAATATGGAAATGTTGATGCTTAAGAGCATGTGAGTTCTGTGATGAGCATGATACTATGATGTTATTGTACATTGTAGATGATTTCACCGACAAAGGTATGCGATTAATTATTCGATGTTGATGTTGATGCATTGTTTTAAATTGTTTGTATACAAGTGAGTTGTAAGGAATGTGGAATAATACAAGATAACTTATCCAAGTAGATAAGTTGGGGAGAATTGTGATACTCCGAATAATTAATAATTGTTCATTGGATTTAATTATGGTAACCGTAAGATATATCGGGATTTAATTTGTGGTTATTGGATTTTGGACAGGAGTTGGGATAAATAACTCGGGGATTGAATTTATAATATTAATCAAATTCAAGGAGATTCTTAAATTCTTGGGATGTTATTTTGGTCCCGGATTGGAATCAATAAATAAAATTAGCACCGTGATGCTCAAAATAATGAACATTTAATTTTTTTACTTAGTGTGGTAAATTATGATATAATTTACCTGATTACATTCTTGGACCTCGTATTTTTGGGCCAAATTGGATTAAATATTTATGGGTTGAAGTTATTAGTGTAAATTAGTCTCACGAGGATTGATAATAATAATGATATTGTTATTATTTGGATGGGAGATGTAAATGTTTAAATTAAGGGTGGAGATGAAATAAATGAAAGGTTGAGATTTAATCTAGGGTTGGGATAAATTATACAAGAAAACTATCTTCTCATCTCACCTTCACGCCTCCAACTCTTCTCCCATCCCTTCATTTTCGTCCAAGCCTTTTAGCCAGCCAAGAAATTGATCAAGGCTTGACATTTCTGGACGATTTCAAGCAGATTTGGGTTAGTAATGTTGTCCTTTCCCTTGGATATGTTTGCATTAATGGTTCGAAAATCATGCTATGTTGGTTCGAAAATCTTGCTGTACATGGATCGTTTTTCTTGCTGCTTATGGTTCGACTTTTATGCTGCTATTTGGTCTGATTCATCTTTGTAAGTTTTTGCTTCTTAAGCACAAGAGGCTTTTATATTTCCATGCTACTGGATTAGGACAGTTGTATTTTTAACCAACTGTACTTGTATTTGTTTAATCGTACATTTGGTGGAAAAATTTCTTTTTGCATGAAAATGCATTGAGCAGAAGGCAAGCATTGATAATTGTACTATAGTCATTATCTGATACATAATTGAATTAGCGAAAACACCCGTTTTGTCTCTATATTTTGATAACTACCTCATGGATAAAATGATGCAAAGAACCATATAATATACACCAAAAATGGGAATGAGAGTAAAAAAGGTCATAACTGTAGTACAAATTAAGAGACCTTACCTTATCTGGAAGATGTCCAACAGAACTGCTGAAATCGGGAAACACATGTTGAACAAGCATCTGCTCCATCTCAGATTTGTAGGGTTCAGCTTGCGTCAGTATAGAACATAAAGATCCAAAGGCAAGAAGAGCTCCATTTTTTTGCCCATACGACTTATATTCCGCAGCTGATTCGTCATATCTAGGTTGAGAGAAGTGGAAAAATTATAATTTTTTATATTTCTTACTGGATGGAACAAATATATGTAGATGAATGTCATGTATACCTAGTGAAAATTCGTACAATAAATGCCATGAACTTATGAAGGTTCTCCGAACCATTTTATCAAATCACTCAGAAAATCCATAACAGTCGTATGAACCATGTAATCCATGTAATGCAAGAACTTATCAATTATCAATTTTCAATGTACAAATTATTTATTGTACAAAATTTCACTAGATATACATGACACTGGTATACATATTTGCTCCATCCAATAAGAAATATAAATTCCACTATTCTAAACCTAGATATAATGAAGCAGTTGCGGAATATAAGTCATATAGGGAAAAAGATGGAGCTCTTTTTGCCATTGGAGCTTTATGTGATAAGCTGAAGCAAAATGATCTTTACAAATCTGAGCTGGAGTGAATGCTTGTACAACATGTGTTTCCCGAGTTCAGAAGTTCTGTCGGACATCTTAGAGCTAAGGTATGGTCTCTTAATTTGTACTACAGTTATTAACTTCTTTTTATTATAATTCCCATCTTTGATGATATATAATATGGTTCTTTGCATATTTTTCACCGAAATATAGATACAAAATGGGTGTACACTAATTCACTTATGTGCCACAGAATGACTATAGTGCAGTTATCATGTTATAAGTTCTTGCATTACATGGTTCATACGATCTTCTCCGTGCTAAATCTGATACTTTACATTAATTTAAGCCCCTTTGTTGCCGCTACTCTCAAGTTTCAAGCTCATGCTTGTTTTCTATTCTTGTTTATATGCGGATTTTAGGCAGCATGGGTTACGGGATAATGTGCACATCTCAAATTCTCTGATACAAATAACTTATGTGGAGGATTGAGCATGCGTGACCCTGAACTTCTTGTTCGTGATGATTCCGTTATGCATTGCGCTTGTATGTGGAAGCTGTCAATATTGTTTCAATGCCCCTTTGATCAGGGTTTTCCTTTCATTATATAGACTAGATGGTTACAAATCATGCCTAAAAATATGCTAATATCATTAGAATTTGACTACAAATCTGTTGATTACAACCTTTATCTATACATTAAATCTTCTCATATCAATGCAAATATTAACATGTCAAATCAAATATTAATATATCAAATCAAATCATAATATGTCAAAACAAATCCTATCATATTTAATATCTTTGGCATCCCCACTCAAATTGATGTTGGTCGATGGAGCAACATCGATATGTGATAGGGTTTGCACCTGAGCTTGATTAATTAACACAACAGAACACAACTTCTGGGAAGTAAAATATATACTGATTGAAACACAATTAAAAAGGTACAATGAAATGAAATGCAATCTTTCCACCATAACGAGTGAAATCTCTTGTCCCCCGCCACACCCTCCCCCCCAAGAGTTCCAGCTAACCGAACCATACTTAGATTTAAGCACCTTTACCCTCAAACTATCTCCCCCATTTAATAATCCCCAACCTCGTTGAATGAATTTAGATCCCTCGTCCCTAAGCCCCCTTTTGTTTAGCGTTGCAAACATCCAACCATTTAACCCATGCCACTTTTCGTCTGCTCTTCCCGACTCCCCAAAGGAAATTGAGTTGTAAGTTTTTAAGTTTGGTTAGAATTTTCTTTGGAGCTCGATAGAAAAAGAAGAAGTAGACTAGTAATGATGATATCACATCATTTAGCAAAATCATTCGCCCACAAGGGTGAGGCTCTTGTCTTCCCAGCAACCCAACGGTATCCGAAGTTTCACTATCACTGGAGGCCACATGACATTGTTCCTCGAAATTAGATCCAATCGGAATACCAAAATAAGTGAACGAGAATTCCCCAGTCCTACAGTTCAGTATGCGTGCTAGTCTTACCATTGAGCCGTGCTCCTCATAGATTCCCATGAGACTACTCTTATTAAAATTTATTTTAAGCCCCTACATAAGATCATAAATACGGAGAATTGCTTTGAAAGTTTTAAAATTTCCAATTGATGCATCGCTCATAAGCAGTGTTTCATCAGCAAACTGAAGGTCAGAAATTTGGAGTTCATCTCTACCCATCGTAGATGCTACCAAGCGATTAGAGTCAACTGCCTTACTCACCATCCTAACGCTTCTACAACAATCAAATATAAGAATGGTGAGAGTGGATCCTCTTGTCTAAGGCCTCTTTGGAGTTCAAATTCTTTAGTGGGGCATCCATTGATTAACATCGAGGCTTTTGCACTAGTTACACATTCCATTATCCAGCCTGTCCATTTAACATCGAAATTCATCTTTACCATCACATGCTTGAGGAAGTTCCAATTTACTGAATCGTAAGCTTTCTCAAAATCTACCTTAAACATAATCCGTTCTCTTTTATTTTTCATTAATTCATCAATCAATTCACTCACAATCAATACTCCATCCAAGATCTGAAGTTTACCCACTAAGACTGATTGATTATCTGAGATGATCTTGTCAAGAACACGACTCAAGCTATTAGCAAGGTCATAGTTATTAAAGGCGCATAGCCCACTAAAGCGCAAAGGGGTCATGGGGCAATAGCGCATAGCGCGACGCGAAGCGCACGCTTTACTAAAGTAAAGCTCCATAGCTTATATATTTTTAATACATCAAAAGTATCCATAAAATTTAATCAAACTCATCAGCAACAATTAGCAGTATGCTTTAGCAATATTAATAGCTTAGCAATTTATATTTTGTCATATTCTCAAGTATTTGTCAAACTTTGATTGAATGAACTCATTGATGATTGTGATAACTGATGAACTTTGTCACGTAAAAATTGAAGGAAAAGAAAATATAAAACAAGAAAGGAAGGAGAATCAATCAAAAAATAAATAATAATTTGAGATGAAAAAAGGAAAGGAAATAATGCAATGTAATTTTGAAGGAAAAAAATAGAGCACTGGAGCACATCAACCTGCTTATCGGTCGACGTCGACTGGATGCTGGAAGGTTTATGCAACAAGACTTTATGTAACAATAGCCCTAAAACTCTCTAACTTAACCCTAATATTCTCTCACTTGGGCTTATTTTTAATAAACCTAAATTTAAATTTAAAGCCCAACCTTAGCAAGGTATTTTGATAACCTGTCATCCACAATTTTCAAGCCTTAGCAAAGGCGCCTTGGCTAATTGAAAAAGCGCAGATAGCGCGCGCTTTGCCAAAACACGAGGCGCATGGCGCTGCGAGGCGCAAGACCCGTGCCTCGCTTCGCCTTGAGCTTTAGCGCGCGCTATGTGAGCTTTTAATAACTATGAGCAAGGTTTTAGCCAGAATCTTATATACACATCCTATAAGAGGAATTGGTATGTACTCCCCAATCCTAACCGTGTTCTCTATGTTGGGTTACCCCCTTGATCAATTTCCCGTTCCTATGGAATTCGTCAAAAAAACTCATAAAATCTTCTCTCAGAATTGGGCAGTAATTTTTAATGAATCTGAAGTTGAATCCGTCTGGGCCTTGGCTTTTAGAACTTTCACAGTTCCAAATCGCATTTCTGACTTCCCACTCTGTGAAATTGCTTGTCAGAAATAAGTTATCTGACTCGTCCATCTGATCAAACTCTAATCATAGTAACTGTGGTCGGCTCCAGTTTTGTTATCTAAAATGATCAGCAAAGTAACTCTCAACCCCCCTTCACCTCCTCCACTGATTCACCCCTGGCCTTCAATTTCAAGCCTCATTATTTCATTCCCTTTCTTCTTTTGTTAACATAATTATGAAAGAATCTTGAATTAACATCTCCTTCTTTAATCCACTTGATTCTGGCCTTCTGCTACAAGAGGTATCCTTCATTCCAACCTGTTCCTGAAATTTTACCATCGCGTATCGCCTCTCATTCGCTTCATATGCCGTTATTTATCTCGAGTCTGCAATTACATCCCAGCCCTGAATTCGAATTTTATAATCCTCAATATTTTTGTCCATCCTTTCAAAGACATCATTATTCCACCTCTTTAACTTGCCTTTCATCAACTTCAATTTTCCTTCAAGATGAAGCTGCGCCAGCCCTGAACATACAAATCCTTCAATTCCTTCTCAACAAACTCGTTAAAGTCTGGGTGTGGTAACCAAGAATCCAACAGTCGAAATGGTTTAGGGCCCCAGTCCACAATTTGTGTTTTGATCATAACATGACAATGATCGGAAATTGAACACTGTATGCCCCATTGAGCTACGTTTGGCCACTCTTGTAACCATTTTGAAGATGGCAAAAATCGATCAAAGCCAATTAATACAAGAGCCATGAGGTTGGTACCATGTGTATTTCATCCCTATCAGTGGTAGGTCAATAAGTCCTGCATTATTGATGAAGGCATCAAACTCTCTGATTTCACGCTCATTGAAATTCGAGCTCCTTCCCCCCCCTTTCTCTTCCACGTCTTATAGCATTGAAATCCCCACACATGCACCATCTCTCATCCTCGTTGCCTTCCATATGAAAACACAAGTTCTCCCAACAACAACTAAGCCTTTAATCCCAATGAATTGGGGTATGCTACATGAACAGAAAATCAAGTCGGGTCGGATACATGCGTCTGTCTTCTCCGAACGCTTCTATCAGTCAACATATCTTCTGTAATATCCCCTTGTACTCCAAGTCTTTGCGTATAACTTCGAGCCATGTCTTCTTCGGTCGTCCTCTCGCCCTCGTGAACTGGCTAAAATCCATGGACTCCACTCGATGCACAGGTGCACTGCTGGCCTACGTCGAACATGACCAAACCAACGTAAGAGACTTTATTGCATCTTCTCTTCTATACAAGCTACACATACTTTAGCTCGAATATCTTCGGTTCTTATTTATCTCTTCATGTCTTACCGCACATCCAACGAAGCATACACATCTCTGCCATACTCATCTTTTGGATGTGATTCCTCTTGGGTGCCCAACATTCCGTCCCATACAACATTGCGGGTAGGGGTGAGCAGTCGTTCTATTCGGTTACCGACCGAACCAAATAGACCAAAACCGAAATATCCGAATTATTTTGGAGAAAACCGAACCGACCGATTATCATGCTAAAACCGATTTAATCGAAACCGAATAAAATCGGTGAACGAATTAACTGATTTTTTATAAAAAAAATAGAAAAAAATTCGCAAAAATCTATAGCACCATTATACAAGACTTTGCTCATCTTTTTATACTTCACGATAAAATAATATTTTAAAAAATCAAATTTTTGACTGATTCCATGATTCCATCATCCGTAATTAGAGTTTTATAAATTATGTGTAGGGCAATTTGTATTTTGGAGTTTTGGACAAAGAGGCAACTAGACCCATTTCAAAATTAAAATGCATGGCCCAATGGCCAAAAGCCCAAAAACTAATTATTTTAAACATATTAAAAAAATAAATATTATTTAAAATTAAATCGGTTTAACCGATTTTTAAAATTGATAACCGAAACCGAACCGATATAACCGATTTTTCACAAAAAAAAAATTGAATTTCCGATATGAACGAAACCGAATTTCCGAAATAATTCAGTTCGGTCTGTTAATTCGGTTTAACTGATTTTTTGCTCACCCCTAATTGCGGGTTTAGCGGCGGTTCTATAAAACTTTTCCTTCAATTTCAGCGGGATATTATGATCACATAGAACTCCGGTGGCGTTTCACCATTTCAACCAGCCAGCCTGAATAATGTGGTTAACTTCACTGTCAATCTCTCCATCATTTTGGATAACTGAACCTAGGTATCGAAACTTGCTGCTCATCGATACCTTTTGATCACCGAGTGCTACAACACCGGAATCCCAAAAGGTACGACCACTAAATCTGCACTCCATATATTCCGTTTTAGACCTTATAAATCTAAAATCCTTTTTTTCCAACATCTCTCTCCATAACTCTAATTTGACATTTACCCCTGCCATTGTCTCGTTGATTAACACAACATCATCAGCAAAAAGTATGTTCCAAGGTAATTTAGTCTGTATGTCTTTTGTTATCTCATCCATCACTAAGGCGAACAGGTAAGGACTCAACACAGACCCTTGATGCAATCCAATAGTGATCGAGAACTCACTTGTCACCCCACTACACGTTCTCACATTGGATGTTACTTCGTCGTACATGTCCTTGATTATATTGACATACTTGATGTGAATTTTTTTCTTCATCAAAGCCCACCATAATATCTCCCTTGGTACTTTATCATAGGCCTTCTCCAAGTCTATAAAAATCATATGCAGATATTTACTCCTCTCATTATAGTGCTCGACAAGTTGACGAAGTAAATTGATAGCTTCAGTAGTTGACCGTCCTGGCATGAACCCAAATTGGTTCTCCGATATCTTAACCTCCCTCCTTAAACGACATTCAATTATCATCTCCCAAAGCTTCATTGTGTGACACATGAGTTTTATACCACGATAGTTGGTGCAACTCTGAATATCACCATTTTTCTTATAGATAGGGATGAGAGTACTCTTTCTCCATTCATTTGGAATTTTGTTACTCCTCCAAATCTTGTTAAATAGATCTATTAGCCACTTTATTCTCGTCGGTCCTAAACATCTCCATACTTCAATAGGGATTCCGTCAGGACCAACTGCTCTTCGTGCTTTCATTTTGTTCAAAGCTTCCTTAACCTCAGATTCTCTAATTCTGCCAGTAAACTCACGGTTTATATCATGTAAAGCATAAGTTTCCCATAGTGTCTTTTTCAATGTGAAATCTCCCAGTGAGTATACATTAACAATGCTCCATAATATTCTTTTCGTACCCCAAAACCCCTTCACATCGAGAATTCCATTTTCTCCCCAACATTTCTCCATCGTAAATACAGTGTCTTTCCAAATACACAGGAGACCTCCTGTTGAACCATTTGCCCCTTTATATGGCCAACTAAAATCATCATCCCCCCATAAAACTTTACAAATAAATTTCGATTTTCGTTTCTTGTAAGCAAAGAAATCGACCATCTCCTTCCTAACTAACTTCCTAATCCCTTGCCTTTTTTGCCCTCCCCCATATCCCTCTGATGTTGTACCTTACAATCTTCATAAAAACCCGAGTCCTCCCCGTCCTCCAAAGCAGGACCTAATTGGTTTTCGAGCGTCCATATCTCTTTTCTCCATTTCAACCAAACGGACGATAATTTCACTGTCATTGCCATTGCCCACGATACCAATGTGTTTCCCTATGTTCCAAAGTTTTGTGGCTTCCCACATGAAGTTTCTTTCTTGATCCTGTTCCTTTAACTTATGACTAATTATACCCTTTCTGACTCATTCCCCTGGTTATCCATCTCTTAATCCCCCTCTATCCCCGATACAAAGCTCTGCCACTCTCATTTCGTTGCCTCCAATTTCGCTATGCGGCTTCTTTTTTGATATTCTTCTTCTGATTTTTAGTTACATCTTTCCTAGGCTGTATTTAAGGAAAGGAAAGATTTGGGCTGGCTGATACTCTCCTTTGCTGAACACATCAGAACCGGCGACATTTTTAGTTTCGTATGATCTCAGGCCTTTCTTGAACCAACAACTCTTCACCAGGCTGACACTTGCATTGGTCGTGTCGTTGGAAGAACACCAATATTGGAATCAAAAATAACATGAGACAAAAAAATATTAATTTTCGTAGAAAATCTCATTCCTAGAAATACGAAACCTATTTGCATGAGCATCATAACAAAGAAATCCTTTCTGAGCGGGGCTATATCCCATGAAGGCACACATGACAGATTGGGCAGCAAGCTTATGATTATCAATCGACGGAAGATGAACAAAACAGACATAGCCAAATGTGTGAAGAGAGTGATGTTCAAGAGATATACCAAATAATCAAAGATAAGTAGAATCATAATTTAAATTAACAGAAGGCAAACGATTGCTTAAATAGACAGGATCGGATAAAGCTTCGACCCAGAATTTAGAAGGTATTGACGAGCCAATCAACAAAGTACGAACAATGTCTAAGAAATGACGATTCTTACGTTCGACGACTCCATTTTGCTGAGGAGTATATGGGCAAGAACACTGTGAACGATACTTTTTTGTTGAAGATAGGTTTGAAACGAATGAGACATGTATTTTCCGCTTGAGTCGGAACGCAATATTTTGATACAAGTACTGAATTAGAGGTGTCAAACGGGCACGACCCGTTTAATCGTGCAGTGCCGTCACGGTTTGGAAACGGGCTGTGCCGGCACGCCATATAATATATCACCAAAAATTGTAATGGGAGTAAAAAAGAAGGTATAGCTGTAGAACAAATTAAGAGACCCTACCTTAGCTATAAGATGTTGAACTCGGGAAACACATGCTGAACAAGTATCCGCTCCAGCTTAGATTTTTAGGATTCTGTTTGCATCAGTATAGAACATAAAGATCCAAAGGCAAGAAGAGCTCCATCTTTTTTCCTATATGGCTTATATTCCGCAGTTGCTTCGTCATATCTAGGTTGAGAAAAGTGGAAAAATTATAATTGTTTATATTTCTTATTATTGGATGGAACAAATGCATGTAGACCAATGTCATGTATACCTAGTGAAAATCTGTACAATAAATGCCATGAACTTATGAAGGTTCTCCTTTCCATTTTTTACCAAATCACTAAAATCCATAGCAGATCGTATGAACCATGTAATGCAAGAACTTATCAATTATCAATTTTCGATGTACAAATTATTATTGTTCAGATTTTCACTGGGTATACATGACACTAGTCTACATTTTTGTTCCATCCAATAAAAAATATAAATGATTACAATCTTTCCATGATTCTGAACGTAGATGTGATGAAACAACCGCAAAATATAAGTCATATAGGCAAAGATATGGAGCTCTTCTTGCCATTGGAGCTTTATGTGATTAACTGAAGCAAGTTAACTCTACAAGTCTGAGCTGGAGCGAATGCTTGTACAACATGTGTTTCTCGAGTTCAGCAGTTCTGTCGAACATCTTAGAGCTAAGGTAGGGTCTCTTAATTTGTACTACAGTTATTTCCATCTTTTTTATTCTCATTCCCATCTTTGGTGATATATTATATCCATGCATCATTTTATCATCCAAATATAGATACAAAATGGGTGTTTACACTAATTCACATATGTGTCAGATAATGACTATAGTGTTGTTATCATGTTATAAGTTCTTGCATTACATGGTTCATACGATCTTCTCCGCGCTAAGTTGTCATTTAGGATCCGATCTTTTACATTAATTTTAGCCCCTTTGTTGTCGTTACGATCAAGTTTCAAGCTTATGCTCGTTTTATATTCTTGTTTATATGCGTATTTTAGGCAGCATGGGTTGTAGGATAATATGCACATATCAATTTCTCGGATCCAAAAACTGCCATAGAGGATTGCAAAGCGTTGTTGCTGGAATGCGTGACCCTGAACTTCTTGTTCGTTGATTCCGTTTTGCATTGCGCTCGTATGTGGCTGTGAATGTTGTTTCAATGCCCCTTTGTTCAGAGCTTTCCTTTCATTATGTAGACTAGATAGTAACAATTCATGCCTAAAAATCTGCTAAAATATCATTAGAATTTGACTACAAATCTGTTGGTTGCAACCTATATTTACACATTAATTCTCATCACATCGATGCAAATATTAACATGTCAAATCAAATCATAATATGTCAAATCAAATACCATAAGAACACAAGTAACATATTCCAACTGCTAACTCACAATATCATAAAAATCAATCTCAACACACTTGCATTACATCAATCCAATTCAGAAACATAAGCAACAGAAAAAGCAGTAGAACAACAGACTTACATCGTTTTCGCAATCCCAACATAAAAGTAATACATAATTCCAAATGCTATCGAAATGAAAGTCTCCATGAGCAGGTGACGTAAAAACAGAAGGACCATCCTTTTTTCTAACGACTTAATCTCTCTTACAGGTTAAAGTAATGCCATTGCATTTCATGAATCCACCACAAAACCTTTGGGTGTACATGGGGCACATTATCTTTGACCACAACATCCAGCCATTCCCAGCCACGGCTGTATTTAAAATGACTAAATCAGCTCTGAGAGCCGTGTCAACAACTTTTGCCCCATTGCAGGCAAAACCTTCATTAACGAGAAACTCTATTCAGATGATTCTGATGCAGTAGTGTAAAATCATATTCAAACCAAAACTGCCTTAGCCATGTTCCACTACATGAACCTCAACGCACCTTGACTCCTCGGTGTGACATTCTTTTCTCAAGGCTATAAATCAGTTCATCGGGTTCCACAGGCTTCTGATTGGTGATCCAAACATTTCTTGTGCCAATAGCTCTTAACAAAAACGCAAGTTCCATTAGCAGTAAAGGCCCACCTTTTCTATAAAAATTTAACCAATCCCACTTCACACAAAATGTAGGAACAATAAATAAATCGATCCTCCGACCAATTCCTATCTCAACAATCATATTTAGGTTTACAGTTCGAGAAACCCATTAGGCTTACAGTATGAAAATACTCGAAGAATCAAAGAACACTCAAACCCCTAATTCATGGAATCATGATCTCGTTTTCAATGAAAAACAAAAGGAAAAATAACCCTAAATTTTAATCGATCAATCACATAGAAACCCATTAATTAAAACAAAACAAAAAAAATCAACAACAAGCACATTACAAAGCTTGAATCATAGTGCATGTAAAAATCCAAAAATTACTTATAGATTCGAAGTGGGATGCTTGCTCAATTTAGCACAGTGCTTGATTTTGGATTTGGGCATAAAAGTTGAAGTCGAAGAGGTGGGGTGATTTTTTATGGTTTTATTTGGTTGGCATGTGAATATTCCGTCCTGTTTTAACGTAAGAATTAACGATTGGATGGATTTGGGCAAACTTCGCAAATATGAGGGACTAAATTAGGTCAAGTAAAACAACAAGGACTAAATATTTAAACAAACATTAGGATCACCAACTGTATTATCTTACTATATTATAATGCATAAGCCCCTTATAATAACTACATTGGTATGCCAAATTTGAATTTACCAAACTACCCCTCCAATGATTTGTTGTGGTTTTTTGTTGCATCTTATAATGCATAAGCCCCTTATAATAACTACCTTGGTATGGCAAATTTGAATTTACCAAACTACCCCTCCAATGATTTGTTGTGGTTTTTTGTTGCATCTTTTGAATTGTAATATTAATCAATGTAAATGTCTCATTTATTCATTATACGAATCAATTCATATGCATTATATATTACGTTACACACGCAACGCGTGTGCGTCGTCTACTAGTCTGTATATCGGTTAAAAAATTGGCAATATGGATCTGATTCCCTCTTAAAAAATTAAATACCTCAGCTTTTCCCGCTCCCTCTTCCCAAAACTCGCACTCCCTCCGTCCCTCTTTCCTCAAAAAAACCCATTTTTGGATTTTCCCTGGCTAGATTTATCTATTGGAGTTGTTTTCAACCTCTGAATCTCATTTCGTGAGTATTTACCTCTCTAGATTTATTTATGAGAGTTGTTTTCAACCTATGGTTCTTCATTGTGAAGCTTTGCCTCTCTGACGGGTTCCATGGGAACTGGTAATTTCTTGTTTCCTTCTTCATGAATCTCTTAATTTCTGTTCTTTTATTGTTCAAGTGTTTTCTTTCTTCTGTATGGTGATTATAGTCTGGTGAGTGCGGTTTTTCCCACAGCGGGTGGCCGACGTTCACTGCAGGCCTAAATTTGTGCGAGCTACTTCGTTATACAGGGGAATTGGGGATTCCGACTTTTGAAGCCTAAGATTCGGAACAAGTATGTCAATTAAATTTTGTAGTCATGTCGACTTCCCTTTCTTCTTGTTTTCACTGTCTTGCAATTCTCTTTAACTGCTGTTTCACTATGTTAGGGAGGAATTGCAAATTGAACCAGGTGGTGTGCTCCATTGTACAATCTTCATCCACTGGTAGAAACTTGATTACTTCAGTTCTGGAACAAGTAATTGGCATTCAGATTCCTTTCTGATCACTTTGTTTTTTATTTTTCCTTTTATTGCAGCTGATAAAACATACTGCAAGGCAATAAATACAACCCCTTCCACTCTATCTGTACCCATTCGATGGATGAGCATGGACATCTAGAAATAAAATTGGTTCCGCTCAGCTTCATCTTGAATAAATATGATTCTTACACTCTAGGCCTGCACCATGACTTTGATGAACCACATGTAAGAAATACTTAGATAATCACTCCTCAGCTGTCCAAAGCATGAAATTCATAACTATCAATGTGGTTGTGCATCGGGATACCTTATCTTGATGACTTGCTTTTAGTTTTAATTTTCTCCCTCCTTGTGTAATGAAGGTACCATTTTAACAAGTTCCTGATCTTGTGGCAAGTCGACGAGTTTTTATCCTGAGGGGGTACGCTTATGTTTCATTGAATCAGGTAAATATGTTTGATTCACCACGGTACATACAAATCTGAACTTCTTTTCCATTAGTTCATGATTGAAGTTTAAATATTTTTTTCAGGTGGTTTCTCTTCTTATGACCCAATATTGCAGCTATTTGTCAAAAGCACTTGTATTGACAAACAGGTTCCTTGAAATTCTTGCTACACATGCATTCATTATTGTTGCTTTGGCAGTGTGAATGATCTATGTCGATTAATCAATCTATGTTGTCGAGTACAGAACAGTAGTTGGGGAAATTGCAATGGAAGTTCTTCGATTAATGGGCTATGATATAATAACAAATAGTTCTTTGGTGATTGATTTCCGTCAGAAATGATAAAAAAATTCTGTCTTGATTTTGAAAAATTTTGTTGCTGTGTTTTGAGGTGTAATCCAACTTGGATGTGGGAGTTTTGGAAAAAATCCAAGTTCATCTGTCTTCCATTAAAATTCAGTTAAAGTTTTTTTTTTTGCTCCAGTTTGTGAGTTTGCTCGTTAGAAACTTGTTGTATGTGAATATTATTTTTTTAACTTGCATGGTTCGTTTGAAAAATTTTGAAAATTCAAATTTTCAAGAGACATGTTAGCCATACTTGCCATTGTTATACGAAGCGATCACTGTGAATGTCATGTATGGACATGTGATCATTGTGAACGCCAGGAGTTGACGTAGAACTATCGTGGATATAACGTATCGGCATGAGGTTATGTTGTTAATCTGGGATGTCTAACGGCATTAATTATAAGTAATCATGTGATGATTAGTGATGAACTAGATTCGACGTGACGGATAAAAATGTTATTGTGTGAATATATGTGATATATGGACATTCGCGATTAATGATTTATTATGTTTTGAGGAGGAGTTAGTAACTGAAAAGAATATAAATGAGGACATATGCATGTAGTAATTACTAATGGATATTCTAGTAATTACTTGGCGTCAAGTATTGTTTAGATGGTGATACGTGATTAGATTGATGTCTAAGAATGCATGAATACTTACCACACTGTGATGTTATGAATATCAATAGTGCATAAATGAAAAGGTGGTTGGTTATGATGCGTGTATATGAGACATACTAATAATATGAGAAATAGTAATAAGTTTATTTTTTAGTATTGTTCCCATACCAGATGATATCTGGGTGGTGATGAAATATGGAAATGTTGATGCTTAAGAGCATGTGAGTTCTGTGATGAGCATGATACTATGATGTTATTGTACATTGTAGATGATTTCACCGACAAAGGTATGCGATTAATTATTCGATGTTGATGTTGATGCATTGTTTAAATTGTTTGTATACAAGTGAGTTGTAAGGAATGTGGAATAATACAAGATAACTTATCCAAGTAGATAAGTTGGGGAGAATTGTGATACTCCGAATAATTAATAATTGTTCATTGGATTTAATTATGGTAACCGTAAGATATATCGGGATTTAATTTGTGGTTATTGGATTTTGGACAGGAGTTGGGATAAATAACTCGGGGATTGAATTTATAATATTAATCAAATTCAAGGAGATTCTTAAATTCTTGGGATGTTATTTTGGTCCCGGATTGGAATCAATAAATAAAATTAGCACCGTGATGCTCAAAATAATGAACATTTAATTTTTTTACTTAGTGTGGTAAATTATGATATAATTTACCTGATTACATTCTTGGACCTCGTATTTTTGGGCCAAATTGGATTAAATATTTATGGGTTGAAGTTATTAGTGTAAATTAGTCTCACGAGGATTGATAATAATAATGATATTGTTATTATTTGGATGGGAGATGTAAATGTTTAAATTAAGGGTGGAGATGAAATAAATGAAAGGTTGAGATTTAATCTAGGGTTGGGATAAATTATACAAGAAAACTATCTTCTCATCTCACCTTCACGCCTCCAACTCTTCTCCCATCCCTTCATTTTCGTCCAAGCCTTTTAGCCAGCCAAGAAATTGATCAAGGCTTGACATTTCTGGACGATTTCAAGCAGATTTGGGTTAGTAATGTTGTCCTTTCCCTTGGATATGTTTGCATTAATGGTTCGAAAATCATGCTATGTTGGTTCGAAAATCTTGCTGTACATGGATCGTTTTTCTTGCTGCTTATGGTTCGACTTTTATGCTGCTATTTGGTCTGATTCATCTTTGTAAGTTTTTGCTTCTTAAGCACAAGAGGCTTTTATATTTCCATGCTACTGGATTAGGACAGTTGTATTTTTAACCAACTGTACTTGTATTTGTTTAATCGTACATTTGGTGGAAAAATTTCTTTTTGCATGAAAATGCATTGAGCAGAAGGCAAGCATTGATAATTGTACTATAGTCATTATCTGATACATAATTGAATTAGCGAAAACACCCGTTTTGTCTCTATATTTTGATAACTACCTCATGGATAAAATGATGCAAAGAACCATATAATATACACCAAAAATGGGAATGAGAGTAAAAAAGGTCATAACTGTAGTACAAATTAAGAGACCTTACCTTATCTGGAAGATGTCCAACAGAACTGCTGAAATCGGGAAACACATGTTGAACAAGCATCTGCTCCATCTCAGATTTGTAGGGTTCAGCTTGCGTCAGTATAGAACATAAAGATCCAAAGGCAAGAAGAGCTCCATTTTTTTGCCCATACGACTTATATTCCGCAGCTGATTCGTCATATCTAGGTTGAGAGAAGTGGAAAAATTATAATTTTTTATATTTCTTACTGGATGGAACAAATATATGTAGATGAATGTCATGTATACCTAGTGAAAATTCGTACAATAAATGCCATGAACTTATGAAGGTTCTCCGAACCATTTTATCAAATCACTCAGAAAATCCATAACAGTCGTATGAACCATGTAATCCATGTAATGCAAGAACTTATCAATTATCAATTTTCAATGTACAAATTATTTATTGTACAAAATTTCACTAGATATACATGACACTGGTATACATATTTGCTCCATCCAATAAGAAATATAAATTCCACTATTCTAAACCTAGATATAATGAAGCAGTTGCGGAATATAAGTCATATAGGGAAAAAGATGGAGCTCTTTTTGCCATTGGAGCTTTATGTGATAAGCTGAAGCAAAATGATCTTTACAAATCTGAGCTGGAGTGAATGCTTGTACAACATGTGTTTCCCGAGTTCAGAAGTTCTGTCGGACATCTTAGAGCTAAGGTATGGTCTCTTAATTTGTACTACAGTTATTAACTTCTTTTTATTATAATTCCCATCTTTGATGATATATAATATGGTTCTTTGCATATTTTTCACCGAAATATAGATACAAAATGGGTGTACACTAATTCACTTATGTGCCACAGAATGACTATAGTGCAGTTATCATGTTATAAGTTCTTGCATTACATGGTTCATACGATCTTCTCCGTGCTAAATCTGATACTTTACATTAATTTAAGCCCCTTTGTTGCCGCTACTCTCAAGTTTCAAGCTCATGCTTGTTTTCTATTCTTGTTTATATGCGGATTTTAGGCAGCATGGGTTACGGGATAATGTGCACATCTCAAATTCTCTGATACAAATAACTTATGTGGAGGATTGAGCATGCGTGACCCTGAACTTCTTGTTCGTGATGATTCCGTTATGCATTGCGCTTGTATGTGGAAGCTGTCAATATTGTTTCAATGCCCCTTTGATCAGGGTTTTCCTTTCATTATATAGACTAGATGGTTACAAATCATGCCTAAAAATATGCTAATATCATTAGAATTTGACTACAAATCTGTTGATTACAACCTTTATCTATACATTAAATCTTCTCATATCAATGCAAATATTAACATGTCAAATCAAATATTAATATATCAAATCAAATCATAATATGTCAAAACAAATCCTATCATATTTAATATCTTTGGCATCCCCACTCAAATTGATGTTGGTCGATGGAGCAACATCGATATGTGATAGGGTTTGCACCTGAGCTTGATTAATTAACACAACAGAACACAACTTCTGGGAAGTAAAATATATACTGATTGAAACACAATTAAAAAGGTACAATGAAATGAAATGCAATCTTTCCACCATAACGAGTGAAATCTCTTGTCCCCCGCCACACCCTCCCCCCCAAGAGTTCCAGCTAACCGAACCATACTTAGATTTAAGCACCTTTACCCTCAAACTATCTCCCCCATTTAATAATCCCCAACCTCGTTGAATGAATTTAGATCCCTCGTCCCTAAGCCCCCTTTTGTTTAGCGTTGCAAACATCCAACCATTTAACCCATGCCACTTTTCGTCTGCTCTTCCCGACTCCCCAAAGGAAATTGAGTTGTAAGTTTTTAAGTTTGGTTAGAATTTTCTTTGGAGCTCGATAGAAAAAGAAGAAGTAGACTAGTAATGATGATATCACATCATTTAGCAAAATCATTCGCCCACAAGGGTGAGGCTCTTGTCTTCCCAGCAACCCAACGGTATCCGAAGTTTCACTATCACTGGAGGCCACATGACATTGTTCCTCGAAATTAGATCCAATCGGAATACCAAAATAAGTGAACGAGAATTCCCCAGTCCTACAGTTCAGTATGCGTGCTAGTCTTACCATTGAGCCGTGCTCCTCATAGATTCCCATGAGACTACTCTTATTAAAATTTATTTTAAGCCCCTACATAAGATCATAAATACGGAGAATTGCTTTGAAAGTTTTAAAATTTCCAATTGATGCATCGCTCATAAGCAGTGTTTCATCAGCAAACTGAAGGTCAGAAATTTGGAGTTCATCTCTACCCATCGTAGATGCTACCAAGCGATTAGAGTCAACTGCCTTACTCACCATCCTAACGCTTCTACAACAATCAAATATAAGAATGGTGAGAGTGGATCCTCTTGTCTAAGGCCTCTTTGGAGTTCAAATTCTTTAGTGGGGCATCCATTGATTAACATCGAGGCTTTTGCACTAGTTACACATTCCATTATCCAGCCTGTCCATTTAACATCGAAATTCATCTTTACCATCACATGCTTGAGGAAGTTCCAATTTACTGAATCGTAAGCTTTCTCAAAATCTACCTTAAACATAATCCGTTCTCTTTTATTTTTCATTAATTCATCAATCAATTCACTCACAATCAATACTCCATCCAAGATCTGAAGTTTACCCACTAAGACTGATTGATTATCTGAGATGATCTTGTCAAGAACACGACTCAAGCTATTAGCAAGGTCATAGTTATTAAAGGCGCATAGCCCACTAAAGCGCAAAGGGGTCATGGGGCAATAGCGCATAGCGCGACGCGAAGCGCACGCTTTACTAAAGTAAAGCTCCATAGCTTATATATTTTTAATACATCAAAAGTATCCATAAAATTTAATCAAACTCATCAGCAACAATTAGCAGTATGCTTTAGCAATATTAATAGCTTAGCAATTTATATTTTGTCATATTCTCAAGTATTTGTCAAACTTTGATTGAATGAACTCATTGATGATTGTGATAACTGATGAACTTTGTCACGTAAAAATTGAAGGAAAAGAAAATATAAAACAAGAAAGGAAGGAGAATCAATCAAAAAATAAATAATAATTTGAGATGAAAAAAGGAAAGGAAATAATGCAATGTAATTTTGAAGGAAAAAAATAGAGCACTGGAGCACATCAACCTGCTTATCGGTCGACGTCGACTGGATGCTGGAAGGTTTATGCAACAAGACTTTATGTAACAATAGCCCTAAAACTCTCTAACTTAACCCTAATATTCTCTCACTTGGGCTTATTTTTAATAAACCTAAATTTAAATTTAAAGCCCAACCTTAGCAAGGTATTTTGATAACCTGTCATCCACAATTTTCAAGCCTTAGCAAAGGCGCCTTGGCTAATTGAAAAAGCGCAGATAGCGCGCGCTTTGCCAAAACACGAGGCGCATGGCGCTGCGAGGCGCAAGACCCGTGCCTCGCTTCGCCTTGAGCTTTAGCGCGCGCTATGTGAGCTTTTAATAACTATGAGCAAGGTTTTAGCCAGAATCTTATATACACATCCTATAAGAGGAATTGGTATGTACTCCCCAATCCTAACCGTGTTCTCTATGTTGGGTTACCCCCTTGATCAATTTCCCGTTCCTATGGAATTCGTCAAAAAAACTCATAAAATCTTCTCTCAGAATTGGGCAGTAATTTTTAATGAATCTGAAGTTGAATCCGTCTGGGCCTTGGCTTTTAGAACTTTCACAGTTCCAAATCGCATTTCTGACTTCCCACTCTGTGAAATTGCTTGTCAGAAATAAGTTATCTGACTCGTCCATCTGATCAAACTCTAATCATAGTAACTGTGGTCGGCTCCAGTTTTGTTATCTAAAATGATCAGCAAAGTAACTCTCAACCCCCCTTCACCTCCTCCACTGATTCACCCCTGGCCTTCAATTTCAAGCCTCATTATTTCATTCCCTTTCTTCTTTTGTTAACATAATTATGAAAGAATCTTGAATTAACATCTCCTTCTTTAATCCACTTGATTCTGGCCTTCTGCTACAAGAGGTATCCTTCATTCCAACCTGTTCCTGAAATTTTACCATCGCGTATCGCCTCTCATTCGCTTCATATGCCGTTATTTATCTCGAGTCTGCAATTACATCCCAGCCCTGAATTCGAATTTTATAATCCTCAATATTTTTGTCCATCCTTTCAAAGACATCATTATTCCACCTCTTTAACTTGCCTTTCATCAACTTCAATTTTCCTTCAAGATGAAGCTGCGCCAGCCCTGAACATACAAATCCTTCAATTCCTTCTCAACAAACTCGTTAAAGTCTGGGTGTGGTAACCAAGAATCCAACAGTCGAAATGGTTTAGGGCCCCAGTCCACAATTTGTGTTTTGATCATAACATGACAATGATCGGAAATTGAACACTGTATGCCCCATTGAGCTACGTTTGGCCACTCTTGTAACCATTTTGAAGATGGCAAAAATCGATCAAAGCCAATTAATACAAGAGCCATGAGGTTGGTACCATGTGTATTTCATCCCTATCAGTGGTAGGTCAATAAGTCCTGCATTATTGATGAAGGCATCAAACTCTCTGATTTCACGCTCATTGAAATTCGAGCTCCTTCCCCCCCCTTTCTCTTCCACGTCTTATAGCATTGAAATCCCCACACATGCACCATCTCTCATCCTCGTTGCCTTCCATATGAAAACACAAGTTCTCCCAACAACAACTAAGCCTTTAATCCCAATGAATTGGGGTATGCTACATGAACAGAAAATCAAGTCGGGTCGGATACATGCGTCTGTCTTCTCCGAACGCTTCTATCAGTCAACATATCTTCTGTAATATCCCCTTGTACTCCAAGTCTTTGCGTATAACTTCGAGCCATGTCTTCTTCGGTCGTCCTCTCGCCCTCGTGAACTGGCTAAAATCCATGGACTCCACTCGATGCACAGGTGCACTGCTGGCCTACGTCGAACATGACCAAACCAACGTAAGAGACTTTATTGCATCTTCTCTTCTATACAAGCTACACATACTTTAGCTCGAATATCTTCGGTTCTTATTTATCTCTTCATGTCTTACCGCACATCCAACGAAGCATACACATCTCTGCCATACTCATCTTTTGGATGTGATTCCTCTTGGGTGCCCAACATTCCGTCCCATACAACATTGCGGGTAGGGGTGAGCAGTCGTTCTATTCGGTTACCGACCGAACCAAATAGACCAAAACCGAAATATCCGAATTATTTTGGAGAAAACCGAACCGACCGATTATCATGCTAAAACCGATTTAATCGAAACCGAATAAAATCGGTGAACGAATTAACTGATTTTTTATAAAAAAAATAGAAAAAAATTCGCAAAAATCTATAGCACCATTATACAAGACTTTGCTCATCTTTTTATACTTCACGATAAAATAATATTTTAAAAAATCAAATTTTTGACTGATTCCATGATTCCATCATCCGTAATTAGAGTTTTATAAATTATGTGTAGGGCAATTTGTATTTTGGAGTTTTGGACAAAGAGGCAACTAGACCCATTTCAAAATTAAAATGCATGGCCCAATGGCCAAAAGCCCAAAAACTAATTATTTTAAACATATTAAAAAAATAAATATTATTTAAAATTAAATCGGTTTAACCGATTTTTAAAATTGATAACCGAAACCGAACCGATATAACCGATTTTTCACAAAAAAAAAATTGAATTTCCGATATGAACGAAACCGAATTTCCGAAATAATTCAGTTCGGTCTGTTAATTCGGTTTAACTGATTTTTTGCTCACCCCTAATTGCGGGTTTAGCGGCGGTTCTATAAAACTTTTCCTTCAATTTCAGCGGGATATTATGATCACATAGAACTCCGGTGGCGTTTCACCATTTCAACCAGCCAGCCTGAATAATGTGGTTAACTTCACTGTCAATCTCTCCATCATTTTGGATAACTGAACCTAGGTATCGAAACTTGCTGCTCATCGATACCTTTTGATCACCGAGTGCTACAACACCGGAATCCCAAAAGGTACGACCACTAAATCTGCACTCCATATATTCCGTTTTAGACCTTATAAATCTAAAATCCTTTTTTTCCAACATCTCTCTCCATAACTCTAATTTGACATTTACCCCTGCCATTGTCTCGTTGATTAACACAACATCATCAGCAAAAAGTATGTTCCAAGGTAATTTAGTCTGTATGTCTTTTGTTATCTCATCCATCACTAAGGCGAACAGGTAAGGACTCAACACAGACCCTTGATGCAATCCAATAGTGATCGAGAACTCACTTGTCACCCCACTACACGTTCTCACATTGGATGTTACTTCGTCGTACATGTCCTTGATTATATTGACATACTTGATGTGAATTTTTTTCTTCATCAAAGCCCACCATAATATCTCCCTTGGTACTTTATCATAGGCCTTCTCCAAGTCTATAAAAATCATATGCAGATATTTACTCCTCTCATTATAGTGCTCGACAAGTTGACGAAGTAAATTGATAGCTTCAGTAGTTGACCGTCCTGGCATGAACCCAAATTGGTTCTCCGATATCTTAACCTCCCTCCTTAAACGACATTCAATTATCATCTCCCAAAGCTTCATTGTGTGACACATGAGTTTTATACCACGATAGTTGGTGCAACTCTGAATATCACCATTTTTCTTATAGATAGGGATGAGAGTACTCTTTCTCCATTCATTTGGAATTTTGTTACTCCTCCAAATCTTGTTAAATAGATCTATTAGCCACTTTATTCTCGTCGGTCCTAAACATCTCCATACTTCAATAGGGATTCCGTCAGGACCAACTGCTCTTCGTGCTTTCATTTTGTTCAAAGCTTCCTTAACCTCAGATTCTCTAATTCTGCCAGTAAACTCACGGTTTATATCATGTAAAGCATAAGTTTCCCATAGTGTCTTTTTCAATGTGAAATCTCCCAGTGAGTATACATTAACAATGCTCCATAATATTCTTTTCGTACCCCAAAACCCCTTCACATCGAGAATTCCATTTTCTCCCCAACATTTCTCCATCGTAAATACAGTGTCTTTCCAAATACACAGGAGACCTCCTGTTGAACCATTTGCCCCTTTATATGGCCAACTAAAATCATCATCCCCCCATAAAACTTTACAAATAAATTTCGATTTTCGTTTCTTGTAAGCAAAGAAATCGACCATCTCCTTCCTAACTAACTTCCTAATCCCTTGCCTTTTTTGCCCTCCCCCATATCCCTCTGATGTTGTACCTTACAATCTTCATAAAAACCCGAGTCCTCCCCGTCCTCCAAAGCAGGACCTAATTGGTTTTCGAGCGTCCATATCTCTTTTCTCCATTTCAACCAAACGGACGATAATTTCACTGTCATTGCCATTGCCCACGATACCAATGTGTTTCCCTATGTTCCAAAGTTTTGTGGCTTCCCACATGAAGTTTCTTTCTTGATCCTGTTCCTTTAACTTATGACTAATTATACCCTTTCTGACTCATTCCCCTGGTTATCCATCTCTTAATCCCCCTCTATCCCCGATACAAAGCTCTGCCACTCTCATTTCGTTGCCTCCAATTTCGCTATGCGGCTTCTTTTTTGATATTCTTCTTCTGATTTTTAGTTACATCTTTCCTAGGCTGTATTTAAGGAAAGGAAAGATTTGGGCTGGCTGATACTCTCCTTTGCTGAACACATCAGAACCGGCGACATTTTTAGTTTCGTATGATCTCAGGCCTTTCTTGAACCAACAACTCTTCACCAGGCTGACACTTGCATTGGTCGTGTCGTTGGAAGAACACCAATATTGGAATCAAAAATAACATGAGACAAAAAAATATTAATTTTCGTAGAAAATCTCATTCCTAGAAATACGAAACCTATTTGCATGAGCATCATAACAAAGAAATCCTTTCTGAGCGGGGCTATATCCCATGAAGGCACACATGACAGATTGGGCAGCAAGCTTATGATTATCAATCGACGGAAGATGAACAAAACAGACATAGCCAAATGTGTGAAGAGAGTGATGTTCAAGAGATATACCAAATAATCAAAGATAAGTAGAATCATAATTTAAATTAACAGAAGGCAAACGATTGCTTAAATAGACAGGATCGGATAAAGCTTCGACCCAGAATTTAGAAGGTATTGACGAGCCAATCAACAAAGTACGAACAATGTCTAAGAAATGACGATTCTTACGTTCGACGACTCCATTTTGCTGAGGAGTATATGGGCAAGAACACTGTGAACGATACTTTTTTGTTGAAGATAGGTTTGAAACGAATGAGACATGTATTTTCCGCTTGAGTCGGAACGCAATATTTTGATACAAGTACTGAATTAGAGGTGTCAAACGGGCACGACCCGTTTAATCGTGCAGTGCCGTCACGGTTTGGAAACGGGCTGTGCCGGCACGCCATATAATATATCACCAAAAATTGTAATGGGAGTAAAAAAGAAGGTATAGCTGTAGAACAAATTAAGAGACCCTACCTTAGCTATAAGATGT
Organism: Haberlea rhodopensis; assembly: GCA_907163345.1. Taxonomy (NCBI): domain Eukaryota; kingdom Viridiplantae; phylum Streptophyta; class Magnoliopsida; order Lamiales; family Gesneriaceae; genus Haberlea; species Haberlea rhodopensis. The sequence goes on from CAJQUN010000007.1 coordinate 5,050,026, forward strand.
TGAACTCGGGAAACACATGCTGAACAAGTATCCGCTCCAGCTTAGATTTTTAGGATTCTGTTTGCATCAGTATAGAACATAAAGATCCAAAGGCAAGAAGAGCTCCATCTTTTTTCCTATATGGCTTATATTCCGCAGTTGCTTCGTCATATCTAGGTTGAGAAAAGTGGAAAAATTATAATTGTTTATATTTCTTATTATTGGATGGAACAAATGCATGTAGACCAATGTCATGTATACCTAGTGAAAATCTGTACAATAAATGCCATGAACTTATGAAGGTTCTCCTTTCCATTTTTTACCAAATCACTAAAATCCATAGCAGATCGTATGAACCATGTAATGCAAGAACTTATCAATTATCAATTTTCGATGTACAAATTATTATTGTTCAGATTTTCACTGGGTATACATGACACTAGTCTACATTTTTGTTCCATCCAATAAAAAATATAAATGATTACAATCTTTCCATGATTCTGAACGTAGATGTGATGAAACAACCGCAAAATATAAGTCATATAGGCAAAGATATGGAGCTCTTCTTGCCATTGGAGCTTTATGTGATTAACTGAAGCAAGTTAACTCTACAAGTCTGAGCTGGAGCGAATGCTTGTACAACATGTGTTTCTCGAGTTCAGCAGTTCTGTCGAACATCTTAGAGCTAAGGTAGGGTCTCTTAATTTGTACTACAGTTATTTCCATCTTTTTTATTCTCATTCCCATCTTTGGTGATATATTATATCCATGCATCATTTTATCATCCAAATATAGATACAAAATGGGTGTTTACACTAATTCACATATGTGTCAGATAATGACTATAGTGTTGTTATCATGTTATAAGTTCTTGCATTACATGGTTCATACGATCTTCTCCGCGCTAAGTTGTCATTTAGGATCCGATCTTTTACATTAATTTTAGCCCCTTTGTTGTCGTTACGATCAAGTTTCAAGCTTATGCTCGTTTTATATTCTTGTTTATATGCGTATTTTAGGCAGCATGGGTTGTAGGATAATATGCACATATCAATTTCTCGGATCCAAAAACTGCCATAGAGGATTGCAAAGCGTTGTTGCTGGAATGCGTGACCCTGAACTTCTTGTTCGTTGATTCCGTTTTGCATTGCGCTCGTATGTGGCTGTGAATGTTGTTTCAATGCCCCTTTGTTCAGAGCTTTCCTTTCATTATGTAGACTAGATAGTAACAATTCATGCCTAAAAATCTGCTAAAATATCATTAGAATTTGACTACAAATCTGTTGGTTGCAACCTATATTTACACATTAATTCTCATCACATCGATGCAAATATTAACATGTCAAATCAAATCATAATATGTCAAATCAAATCCTATCATATTTAATATCTTTGTCAATCCACCTCAAATTGATGCTGGTCGATCGAGAACATCGATTTGTCAATCAAAAACTGATGTCGACAGCGAGAGAGTGCTTTAGTGAAAATATATGCGATATAATGTTCAGTAGAAACATAAGGAATAGTAATCAGTAATCACATGCTTGGTAAAAGCTTCGCGTATGAAATGACTATCAACTTCGATATGTTTTGTAAATTCATGAAAAACTGGATTAGCAACAATTTGAATAGCACTTGTGTTATCCGCATGAAGAGGAGTGGAATGAAGCTGAAGAAAGCCAAGTTCACCCAATAACCCACGGAGCCAAGTATCTCAGAACAAGCTGAAGACATGGAGCGATACTCAGACTCAGTAGAAGACTTTGAAACCGTGTCTTGCTTCTTTTCCAAGAAATGAGTGCAAAACCAAGAAACATGCACCAACCAGTGACAAAGTTACGAGTATCGGCACATCCAGCCCAATCAATATCACTATAAGCCATTAACTATAAGGACGAGTCTTTAGGAAAGAACAACCTGCGATAAGATGTCCCTTTGAGGTATCGTATAATACAACGAACAACTGCAAAATTTAGAAGATGAAAAGCCTGTGAAATGATTCATTTTTGTTGAAGATAAGTCTGAAACGAATGAGATATGTATTCTCCGCTTAAGTCGGAGCGCAATATTTTTATATAAGTACTGAATTTAGAGGTGTCAAACAGGCCGTGCCGTACTGGCATGGTTTGGAAACGGGTCGTGCCAACACGGCCTTTTTCCATGAAATGGATGGCCTGGCACGACCCCCACACGACCCATTTTGATTTTTTAAAATTTTTTTTTTTTTTGGTTTTACCTATCGATCGGCTTGGTAAAGCCAAACATTTCAATATATAATGAATATATTGCTTAAATTCTACCGATCGATCGGCATATTTTGCCGAATCGATCGGTTGCATTAAAAGCAAAAAAAATATGTGCCCACGGCACAGCCACGGGCAGGCCTTCTGCCGCCGGGCACAGCTGACACCTCTATACTGAATTGTGTTTCTATAAGTACGACATATTTTTAAAAACCGAAAACACTTCTGCATTAGAACGAAGAAAATTTATCCAAGTATATTGACTGAAATTATCAATAAAATACTGATATTGAGCATGAGAAGTAACGGGACTAATACCCAAACATCAGTATGCACAATTTCAAAACACCTAGAAAAGCACGACTACCATGCGTAGTAAAAGGTAGCGTTTTACTCTTACCAAGACGACAAGTAGCACAATCAAAAGAATTAGGAGAACAAGTAAAATAAGCTTTATTTCCTAAAAATTCATTTTTTAAAAAGATAAGTCCAGACACCAGAAATGGGATGTCCCAATTTCTTATGAGAGACTTCAATCTTATTGGTTGTGACCGTATAAGCAAGCGAAATTACATCCGAAATGGAAAGTTGTAACAGAAAAAGACGTCCCACGTTAGCCCCCTGCACAAGAAAACCAACACGAGAAAAGTGAACATCATAATTTTTATCCACCAATTGTCCAACAGATATTAAATTGTAGTTAATTGTGGAGATAATGAAGACCCAAAATTACCAACGGTAGTAATAGGTAGTGTACTACCACCATCTGCAATCTGAATGTTATGCGACCCTTCATATTTAGGAAGTCATGGGTCATATAGTGAGAATCCCCCGAATCAACAATCCAAGAAGTAGCAAGAATGGAACCTGTACCTTGCAGGCCTAAAGAGCAGACACAATCATTTGATGGACCATAGCAGGAGTAAGAATAGTTGAATCAGAGGTGGCGGCGGGAGGCGCAGAGTAGGATGAAGACGAAAGTGCGGCATGTAAAGCATGTGAAGGACGGTTTTGAGGTCTCACTGGGTAATCCCTGATGAAGTGCTCTTCTTTTTTGCAGTAATCGCAAATTTTCTTAGAACAATGCAAATTTTCTTAGAACAATTGCGAGCTCTATGACCGAATTCTTTTTAACGATAACATTGAACAACAGACTTCCCTTTGCCATGGGCATAATAGGCGACATTCATAGGGACATATTAATTGAGTGGATAAGCGTTGTTCCTCACGGAGTAAAGCACCCCAGACATATATTCAAAAAGGGAACATCAGCGTGGTTCAATAAACCTGCTCGAACATGTTCAAACTCTGGTCGAAGTTTCATAAAAAAATGATCACATTGACTTTGAGCATGAATAGCTTGAAGAGCCTCAAGATCTGTCGACGGCAGCATGAACAATGGCAGAATATTCGCTCCAAATATTAAGAAATCCAGAATAAAATTCTGCAATAGGCAGATTTCCTTGAGTGAATTGACTAAGTTTCGAGCATTGTGATCTTGATGATAGATGTATTCAAGTAATCCCACGTAGTGTGGGCTGTAGTGAAACACCGAGATTGGTGACAAGTTGTGGTTCAATTGTGCCCAAGAGCCAAGAAATGACTTTAGCATCTTTAGTTTCCCATTGAGCAAGTTCTTTCTCATCTGTTGGAATGCAAATGCAAGTAGAATTATCAAGACGATGAGATAATTCAATACCTTTCAAAAACATCTTGATTGAAAGACCCGAGTAGGATAATTTTTGCCAGTGAAGAACAATAGAGTGTTTTATCGACATGATGTAGGAAAAAAAATCAGTCTCCAAGAAGCCAAGACACAAACAGTCTTGCGAAACCACTGAAAGAACAATTGTGCAAAGGATGACGCAGATTAAGGAACAATCTGCCCACAAAGCAAGTGCACGATGATCAACTTACAACGCTATGCTGACTTAGTTATTTCTTCACGCCTCTCAGACACTTATTTTTTTAAAAAAAAATTTGGCAAACATTGTCCCATTTTTTGGATTCAAATCGTATCATTCTATTAATTACAACACCATGATCAACTTACAACGCTATGCTGATTTACTATTCATTTCATTTCACTACATCATTGGTGTTATAATGTCATAATTTTGGAGAATACCCTTGCATGTTGACCATTGTGAAGAGTCTGAGCTTGATGACTTGTTACGTACGTAATGTAGATAGTTTAAGTTCAGAACAAGGAGCCTTCCTTTGCACTTCCTACTTCATCTGTGAAAGCAGTTTTTATGGAATATAAATCCAATTCTTTTTTCCTGCCATCTTTTTCCTTAAGATTTAGATGGGACATTGGAAATAGGTAGAAAAGCATCCCAGATATAGGATCAGGGTAAGCTAGTATCCTCGCTCTTTCCCTAATTCCGTGTTTGAAACAAGGATATTGGATTTTTTATTCACTGTGCCTGATGGAACATGGTTTTTTTTCAATTTTTTCCCTTGTCACAATGTCTTTCTTCATTCAGTATATTGATTGACTTGTAAATGAGTCGTTGTTTGTCGGAATGTATACTCGAAGACCCTTTTACCATTTCCTTTCGATTCCCCATTTAGTTTTGCTTATTTATTGTGTTTCTTCGATAATTTGCTGTATGGCCTTATTACTTTATTATGTGGAGCTTTTTAATGTTCAATTAATGACTCCAATCAAATAAGGCCACCATAACCATGGCACTCACTTATAGATTGCTAGTGCTGTTAGGTTGCTTGACTATTGCTATCACTGATAATTTTTGAGGTTCCTTTTTCTTCTCCTGTATTGTAAACTCCTCCATATTAACTCCTGATAACTGTATTCATTTTATTCAGCACCTTGGTTTTTGTTGACTTCAAGTAATTTCTTTGTATCCCTCACATTGGAAAGATGTCTCGGAGCTGATTGGTCCCTGCATTCTTTGTACCTTTCTAGTTGAACTTTTCTTCTTATCGACAGCTGTTGGTTTGACAGGAGTACCAATGCTGCTATTGCCACCAACTTTGGGGGTGCTATGATGTTTTATTTATGGTCTTCGAAGGGTGCATTAATGATGTCAGTTTTTATTCAGCATGTAGCTAAATTCTGACGATTGTAATTGTCATTCATTCAAGTTTGTTTAAGGACCCATTATCAAGCAATTTTTATTTACATCATTACTGGCAGATTTCCTGACTTGAAAGCTTTTGCACCCATTGACAATCTACGAGATATTTTGGCAGCCCAACTTCCATTGTTTTATTGGCATATTGAGTTTGGAATGCCTCCTCTCTGCTTCTTTGTTCCTTATAAGATCTCTGTGCTTTAGTTGAGCTTGCTATTCTTCATTGCTTGCTATGACATTCTGTTGAAGTAATTGCTGTTTTATATTATTTTTATTTCCAGTATTCTTGTCAAATAAGCAAAGAGATTTAGACATTGGGAGTTTGCTTTTCCTTGGCCTTATGACTACCATTGACTTCTTGTATCAGCTTCTGCAACCTTCTCTAGTGCTGTGTTCTTGTTAATTTGATCAGATATCTTGGTGCTTTTGGACAACTATATATCTAGAAGTACTACTCATTTCTCACGTGCAAGGAACCAAATTGCCAGCAAAGCCTTTTGGAACATGATTTCATCTGCAAGTAAATTTATTTTTATTAAATTCAGCTTCTGGACTGAAATTGAGCTAGGAAACTAATACCATCTACTTGTGTGTTTTGCTACTTTCTGCTGACGATCCTACAGGTTATGGCTGCTATGGTGATATTGAACAGGCAACCAAGCTCATTCAAGTGGTAATCCAGAACTGCAGGGGACAGGTGGATCACTGGGTTGAGCCTTATTTGAGAATCAGCATAGAGCGTCTACGTCGCACAAAAAAACCTTATTTAAAATGCCTCTTGATAGTAGTGGTAAGGAACAATGTCGTCTTTGTTATGGGCCATTGCTTTCTTATTATTCTGTTCTGCCGCAGTAGTGATCTACTGGACTACAATCACCTTTTGACAGCTGTCACTCCATATAAACTATTTTCTTGAATGTTTTTTCATTTTCACTTGCACTACTGAGCAGATGAATGTATGTTTTTAATTTATGAATCCTGTTTTTCTTTTCCATTTTTTTGGCATTGTTAGTATTTTAGAGGTGAGCAGTCATCTCAACTCTGCTTTGAGTGGTGCACTTGTTAGCTGGCTTTTATTTAACTTTGACCAAGAACGGATAGATTTTAGAGAATGATGTGTATATATATATGTGAGGGAGTGGAAGACTTATTGATTATTACTTTATGTCTTCCTCTATTTACTCAACTGCCTGAGGCTCTTAATGGATTTTCCTATGTTCAAATATAAAAAATGAGGCTAAAACAGCTGAGTTTGGTGATATTTGTCAGGTTGCTGATGCTCTCTACTATAACTCCTCTTTGACACTCAACATACCGCAAAAGCTTAATGTTGCAACAGAAGTTTTCAACCTATGGTTCCAGATGCCACAAACAACTAGAAATAGTGGAGCGCGTGCTAATTTTAAAAGGTTAGGTATTGTTTACATGCTTCCTGGATTCTTGCTATAAAATCAATTTCCTTACTGGAAGAAATATCCATTTGGGATTATGTTCCCTTATGTTTGTAGGGAACAAGATAAAGAAATATGTTGTCTTGGCTTAACGTCATTGATCCTGCTTCCTGGTGATCAGTTTCCGGGAGAAGCATTGGAGTGTGTTTCCAAGTCTACTTTTGACCTGCTTGTGGCCTATAAAGATCAAGTTGCAAGTGTGGGTTCATTCTTCTTTAGAGCTCATACTTATATTATCACACAGTAAATATTGAAACAAGTTGTGCGGGAGTTATTGATTTATTTGAATTTCTTCTTCTTTTATATATTTGTATAGAGTTTGGGAGAATTCCAACTTATTATTTCTGAATGATGCAATATAATTTATACAACTAAGAAACAAAATCAAATCAAGATCCTAATCAAATCCTATCCATAATTAACAGATCCTATCCCTAATTAAAAGCCAATTGGATATCTAAACAAATATTATAAAAGATACACAAAATCATTCCTAATTTATCTTATTGAGATCTTCCAACACCCCCCTCAAGCTGGGTCATAGATGTCTATCATACCCAGCTTGGAACTAAGATCTTCAAATAATGGATGGTGAAGAGCTTTAGTCAATATGTCCGCAAGTTGCATGTGAGTGGAGATGTAGTTGAGGTTGATGATTCTCTTCTCAATCTTCTCACTAATGAAATGTCGATCCAGCTCAATGTGCTTAGTCTATCATGATGCACTGGATTCTTTGCTATGCTTATAGCTGCTTGATTGTCACACATCATTTCCCCTGGTTGACCATTGTCTATCTTTAATTCACTTAGTAATCTTTTCAGCCATATCCCTTCACATATGACCTGAGCCAATGCTCGATACTCTGCTTCAGCACTACTTCGAGCTACTACAGACTGCTTTTTACTCCTCCATGTTACTAAGTTTCCCCATACAAATGCACAGTAAGCAGAAGTAGAACTTCTGTATATGTGAGAACCTGCCCAATCAGCATCACTGTACACTTTGATGCATCTGTTTGAAGACTTCTTAAAGAGTAAACCTTTTCCTGGATTCCGTTTTAGCTATCTCAATATGCGGTACACGGTGTCCATGTGATCTTTATTTGGGTTGTTCATGAATTGGCTAACCATACTCGCCACAAAACCTATATCAGGACGTGTGTGAGAAAGATATATTAGCTTCCCAACCAACCGTTGATACCGTCCTTCATCCACTAATGGACAATCATCTCTTGTCTCAAGTTTTACTTTGGCATCCATCGGAGTATCTATGGGTTTGCATCCTACCATACCCGTTTCTTTTAGAAGATCCAACACATATTTTCTTTGAGAAATATATATTCCTCTGGATGATCTTGCGACTTCAATTCCCAAAAAAAATTTCAGATGTCCTAGATCTTTCATCGCAAATTCCTTTGATAGTAGAGCTCTCACTTGTGTCATTTCTGCATTATCATTTTCTGTGAGTATAGTATCATCAACGTAAACGATGAGGATTGTGATTTTCCCTTCCTCAAAGTGTTTGATAAAGAGAGTATGATTAGACTGACACTGTATGTACCCATTTCCCTTTAGCACAGTGGAGAATCGATGAAACCATCCCTAGGTGATTGTTTTAGCCCATAAAGAGATTTCTTCAATTTGCACACCTTTCCAGCCGTAGATGGAGTTCCGTATCCTGGAGGAATGTCTGTATAGATTTCTTACTCAAGATCCCCATTGAGAAATGCATTTTTGACATCAAGCTGATGTAGGGGTCAGTCCATGTTAGCAGCAATAGACAAGAGAACTCGGATGGTGTTTAATCTGGCTACTGGAGCAAAAGTCTCCTGATAATCAATACCATAAGATTGGGTGTATCCTTTTGCCACTAATCTGGCTTTAAATCGTTCTATGCTTCCATCTGCCTTGTGTTTTACTGAGAAAATCCATCTACAACCAACTGTCTTTTTTCCCGGTGGTAATTCAGTAATGAGCCATGTATTATTTTTCTCGAGGGCCCGGATTTCCTCGATAGCAGCAAATTTCCAATCAGGATTTTGTAGAGCAGTGTCAATAGTAGAAGGTACTTGGACTTGATCGAGGTTTGACACAAATGCCCGATATGCTGGAGATAATAGCTCAACTGAGACGAATTTACTTATGGGATGCTGGGTGCAAGATCTGACCCCTTTTCTTACTGTAATTGGCCTATCATCTGAGTCAGTAATATTAAGTTCAGAGGAGTCAGAAGTACCTTGTGAGTTATCAGTGGCTCCAGGCTCCAAGGCGGGGTCATAGCAAGGCTGAATCGGATTAGGTTGTTGATTCCTCCTAGAGTATACCTGCAATGGTGGTTTAGAGACAGTGGGCAAAGTAGTAGGATCTTGAGGTAATGTGATGTTGTCATTAGGTTCTAAACTCGGAAAAACCTGATGAACTGATTCTGTATTCTGAGATTCATCGTGATTGTTCTCCCCCTGAATCGAGGAACTGGGATAAAAGGTCTCATTCAAAAAATATGACATCCATTGAATGGAAAAAGCGTTTAAGAGAAGGGGAATAACATTTGTAGCCTTTTTGATTTGGAGAGTAACCGAGGAAGATGCACTTGATTGCACGGGGGTCAAGCTTACCCGATTGTGTTGATGTATGTGGGTAAAAGGCAGTACAACCAAAAACTTTGAGTGGAGTGGTAGACGTAAGGTGGGAGGAAGGGTAAGAGCGAAGAAATGTGTCGATTGGGGTATCAAACTTAAGAGTCCGAGAAGGCATCCTGTTGATGAGGTAGGTGGCCGTAAGAATTGCATCACCCCAAAAGAATTGTGGGACATTATGGGAAAAAAAGCAATGAACGGGCTACCTCAAGAAGGTGGAGATTCTTACGTTCCGAGACTCCATTTTGTTGTGGTGTATCAACCCACGAGCTTTGGTGGACAATCCCTTGGTTATGAAGGTATGAACCAAGGGCCGAATTAAAGTAGTCACGGGCACGATCAGTCTTAAGTATTTTGATACGTGCAGAAAATTGTGTCTGAATCATTCTGTTAAATTGTTGGAAAAGGACACAAGTAAAAAATTTGTCTTTCATTAAAAAGACCCATGAAAGTCTAGTATGATCATCGACAAATAATAAGAACCAACGGGCTCCTGTAACATTCATAATCCTGGAGGGACCCCAAATATCACTATGAATCAGAGAAAATGGTTGAGACGATTGATAAGGAAGTGGCATGTAGCTATGGCGAGTATGTTTAGAGAATTGACAAACATCACAAGTAAAAGATTTCACACATTTATTACTAAATAAAGATGGGAAAAGTTTTGCAAGATACAAAAAACTCGGATGTCCTAACGATAATGCAATAAAAATATATCATTGTTCGAATTTGAAAAACTACGAGAAAACAACGAATTAAAGGAGCTGGCACACGAAGATGACACGGTTGATGAAGCTTGGAGGAGGTAGAGGCCTGCACAGAGTTCAGCATTGCCAATCGTCCGTCCCGAAGTCAAGTCCTGAAAAACACAAGAATCAGCCAAAAATTTTGTAACACAATTGAGATCTCGATTGAGCAGGCTAATTGATAAGAGATTACAATCAAGGTCAGGAACATATAAGACAGATTGTAAAATCAAATTGGTGGAAAGGTGCACCGTTCCCGATCCAAGTACTTGAACGCATGAACCATTGGCAATTCGAACCGAGCAAGGAGAGGAGCATGGCCGATAGGAAATAATGAGACGCAAATTTCCAGTCATGTGCTCGGATGCACCAGAGTCGACAATCCAAGAACTGGATAATAATTGTTGTGAGAGTAAAGCAGTGGAAGTAATACCTGTATGGGCTGAGCTTCCAGCACCAATAGGTGGTGGATTGGATGACGGAAGTTTTGTACCCATGAGTTGTTGCAGATATCAAGTTGCTCCTTGGTAAATGGATGGGCCTCGGGTACAGGGCCATCAGGATGTGCTAGATTTGCACGCCGTTGGCAAGATGACTTCCAATTAGCTGGTTTGCCATGAATTTGCCAGCAGGTATCAAGTGTATGATTTGGTTTATTACACTTTTCACACCAAGGACGACCATTCCGCATATTAGAGGAAGAGTTTGAATGCTGGCTAAAGGATCTAATATGTTGAGGGGCAACCTCCACAGAGGACTGTGTACTGGAAAAAGATCGAGGGACAGCCAACGTTGAACCTTCAATGGAGGGTGAATTAATTGAAGAACCCATCATTAATTTCCGTCGGCTTTCTGCATGACGGACAACAGAGAAGATTTCCCGCAAATGGGACAGTGGTTTAACTGCCAGAATCCGTGCGCGGACATCATCAAAGGCGGAACCAAGACCCATGAGAAATTGGAACGTGCGCCGTGTTTCAACAATTGATTGGAATATCGCTTCATCATCAGGTCACTTCCACTCATAAGATCCGAAGAGATCCAACTGTTGCCGATAGCGGGTAAGAGTGGAGAAGAATTGAGTGACGGTGGAATCACCTTGTTTCGAGGCTTGGATACTACTTTCAATCTCGAACATCTCCGCAATATTTTCTTTATTGGAGAATGTATCCTGGGCAGCATCCCATACATCTTTTGCTGTGGAATACAGCAGAAATTGCTCACCAATGTCGGGTGTCATTGAATTTATCAACCAAGACATCACCATACTGTTATCAATGGTCCACGCCTTGAACGCAGGGTCATTTTTCGGCGGGCAGAGGCTGGTGCCGGATAGAAAATCCTCTCTGCCCTTCCCACAAATAAACATTCGACAGATTGGGACCATGGGAGATAATTCTTTCCATTAACCAATGATTGGTAATTGGGACTGAAGTATGATCGGAAAAAGTGGGTGGGTTTGGGGCAGAAGAAATATTGATGGTATGGGAAGACGATGAATCATCGCCGGAGCCCGAAGCTGAGGCCATTCCGCCGTACTTCGCCATGAATTTAACGTCCTGGGACTGATACCATATAGAGTATAGAGTTTGGGAGAATTCCAACTTATTATTTCTGAATGATGCAATAGAATTTATACAACTAAGAAACAAAATCAAATCAAGATCCTAATCAAATCTTATCCTTAATTAACAGATCCTATCCCTAATTAAAAGCCAATTGGATATCTAATCAAATATTACAAAAGATACACAAAATCATTCCTAATTTATCTTATTGAGATCTTCCAACAATATTGTATATGAATGTTTACTTTTGTGGGCAGAGGCTGCAAAGGAGGACGAGGATGGGGAAGAGGTGGTGATGATGATGATATGGAGAATTTTCAAACTGATGATGATGATGGTGATGACTCCGACAAGGAGATGGGGGTTGATGCAGAGGATGGAGATGAAGCTGACAGCCTGAAACTTCAAAAATTGGCTGATCGGGTAGGTATTAGTTCCGAAGGCTTAAAAATGAAGCTAGTTGTGAAGATTTATCACAATGGGATCTGTAAATAAAGGAGTGGCATGATGATCCTTTCATCTCTCTTTTGGTTCAAATATAAAAGTCCTAGAACCTAGGAAACTCAGTAAATAAATTTGTAAAGAGCTTGAAAGCTGCTTCAGAATTAATTACGACTTTAATCTCGTCACATTACTAAAATGTAAAATTTGAGTGAGCTTTTGTACTTAGAGCTTAGAAGTAATTTATAATGACTGGACTTCATACATTTTCATTTTCCCCTTCTCTCTGACCCCTGACAAAGATCAATTGTCAACCACATGTTCAGCACTCAACTCTGATAGAGGCTAGATATATGTATTAAAGCTCATCTTTGAGCATCATTATTAATTCTATGTTTTATTTTAGATATATACCTGTTATTTTCTTTTCTGATTCATATTTTAAGAATATACATTATATTCATGTCCCGACTTTGGATTACATTCCAAGGCTTTCAGTACCACTGAATCTGATTATGATTATCGTGATGATGATGAGTTGCAATCGCCTATTGATGATGTTGACCCATTTTTGTTTTTTGTAAACACTATCAAATGTAAATCTAGACTTTTGTCACGTTGACTGGGTTGCATTTAATTGATGTTTTGTTTTATACTCTTACATAGTTTTCTTATCCATGCTGCACATTTTTATAGTTTTGCGAGCATCAGATCCATTGAGGTTTCAGAGCCCTCACATAGACACTCCATTTCCATTACCAGGCGCTAGCAAATGGCGTTGCTCAGCATGCTGAACAGAGAAAAACAGAAATTGTAAAAGAAAAGTTGGGCAAATCGGCAGAAGCAACTGTTGCTACTGCTTGATTTTTTCTTTGCTGGATGGTCGTTGATTTTATATTCCCTTGATTCTTTTGGTAAATCTAATAATGGTTCAGATAAACCAGGAGCCGCTCATTTGGTCTTTGGTAGTGTCACATTGCGTGCATGGTCGTCATGGTCCCGCGTTATGCCAAATATGGTATAAATAAGGTGCGCATATAATATAGGGAACCGGGGTTCCCATCAATGCTTTAATGAGTGGAAGTCATAGTACCTTGTAGGTAAATTATCCCTTCTGTGTCAGAAGATAATAGTTGCTAGCATGTAAATCCTTTGCGGCTGTCTAGTTGTACCATTTGTATGAAGTTTTTTCTGTCAACTTGAGGAATGTGATTTTGGGATGTCTTGATCTCTGTGCATAGAATTGGAAGTTTCTTGGGGGGCTGTAAAACTGGTTATATTCTTTTGTCTGTGAAAGGGTTCGATATGGTGCTCGTGTTTCTTACTAGTACTCCCAACTCTTTCGGTGTTGCAATAGTTTTTGTTAGTTGCTTATAACTTGAGTTTCTCTACGGTACCGTCCCCATTGAATAATGAATGTATTGCATATTATCTTCTGTTATACAAGATATTTTTTACATATTTTTTTTTTAAATGTTTTAACGCTTTAGTTAAAGCTTCTTTGTTGAGCTAGTGACGGAGGTTCCATTAATGTAGTTGAAGCTATAACTAAAAATGTAGGTATAATTTGTTATGATGAATGGACAGCATTTTATTCATTTGGATAATCTTTTTGACTAATCATTATTTAAGTGTTAGTTAACTCTTGTGATTGTATTTTAGCTTTGTTAAGGTTTGGTGTATGTTTCTACCAGAGATGTCAAACGGAGCGGACGGCACGAGGCACGGCACGACCCGTTTTGCTACAGTGCCGTGCCAAACACGGCCTGGAACATGGGCCATGCCGGGCCAAGGGATGCCAGCCCGTGTGCTGGAACAGCACGACACGACACTATTTTCTCTCTCTTTTTTTTTTAATCAGCGATCGATTGCCAGTTATGTGGTGATCGATCGCCTAGAGGCAGTAGGCTATACATGGGCTTGGCGATTGATCGCCACATAAATGACGATCGATCGCCTAGAGGCAGTAGGTTATACACGGGCTTGGCGATCGATCGCCAATGGCCAACGGTCAAAAAAAGTGTCGTTGAACGACTTTTTAAAAAAAAAAAAAAATGTTGGTTGTTATATATATGTTTGTGTTGAGGAAACATTTTATCATCTCAATCTCTAAGCTCTATATACTTGAAACGCTATATTCTCAATTTGTTCACAAGAAGAAAGAAGTTCGTCTTACGTTTGCCAATACAAGCACAAGCAACAAAGCCAATACTCCTCCTAGCAAATATTTGGTAACTTTTATATTTGTTGCGTTAGATAATTGTAGTCTATATACATAATGACCGATTCATTTGATAATGCAACTAATAATACTACTGCAATTACTATATTAAAAACTTATTTGAAACCAATTTTAAATGGTGATCTTTTTCATATTCGTTGTGCATGTTATATTTAAATTTTTGTGTGCAAGATGGATTGAAACCACTTGAGCTTCATTTAGAAAAAATAAAGACTACTCTTAAATTTCTTAATGGTTCAGTTGCTAGAAAACAAGACTTCAAAAGTTTATGTATTTATCATTGTATGAATTATAAAGATTTTTATGATGTTCCTAATAGATGGAATTCCACACATTTAATGTTGCAAGCATGTTTACCTTATAGAAATGTATTCACTTTATTTTTAATGAAAGGATGACCGAACATTTGCATATTGAAGAAACTGAATGGGAAATTGTTTCTAATATTTGTAATTTTTTAGAACATTTTTATGATGCTACCAATTTATTTTTGGGCTGTTATTATCCAACTTCTTCAATATTTTTATATAAAATTTATGAAATTAGTGAATGTTTTGCATTACATAGATCTGATCCGTTTTTTACAGGTATTGTTGAATCAATGGAGTGTAAATTTAAAAAAATACTGGAAAACTATTCCTATGTTGAATTGCTTGGCATCAATTCTGGATCCTAGCTTAATATTATATAGTGTAGAAATTATAATAGAATCTTATTACACCAACATGGCTTATGAAAATGTTAATATTAATCAAGAGAAAGCATTAATAAATGTTTGTTTGCTTTGTTTTCTTTATATGATTCGTTACATAATTCTAGAGCAATTCCAGTAAGAGAAAGTGGTAGTAGTGGTGCTAGTAGTAGTAAGGGTTCTGTGTGGACAATGTTAAGAAGAAGACAAGACACTACTTTCATTTCTTCTAGTTCTAGTTCTAGTTCTAATACATCTTTATTTACTGAGCTTCAGTTATATCTAAACCAAGTCATAAATTTCAGTGAACAAGAATTAGAAACTTTTGATGTTTTGGGATGGTGAAAAGACAATGCTAGACTTTGGCCAATACTTTTCATAATGGCACGTGATCTACTAACTCCTCCGATATCTACAGTTCCATCGAAGTCTTTTTTTAGTGTAGGTGGAAGAGTCATTGATGAAAAAAGAAGTAGAATGAAACCAAACACTGTGGAGATGTGTATTCTTTTAAAGGATTGGTTGGATTCTGATAGCCGCTTACAAGGTTTGGGAGGACATGATGTTAGGATCGGTCCGGAGTGTTTAGAGGGGGGGGGGGGGGGTGAATGAACACTCCTTTAAAATTAATCCTTATTGATTTCTCTCAGGTTAGTGAGTGAAATCTATTTCTTAATCAACTCTTGACTCAGTTCAATCTCTGAGTCAGCTTCAGTCTTATTCTTCTAGGCACTTTCCATTCTGGTTTGTGCTTTCGGCGTCTGTCAGGTAAGCTCTTCTTTGTCTTCTTACCTTTTAAGGTAATCTTCAGTCCTTGGTCTTTTTCACCATTAACTGCATCATTAAATGCTTCAATAAATAGCCGTTAATGATTCGGACTGAAGAACGAAGCTTATTCAACCTTGTCTGCTCTGATCTGATCAATATTGAGCTGATCTCGTGCTTCGTTCTGGTCAGGCTGATTTTCATCGATCCGTTCTGATTTTGCGATAGACCATATCGGCGTGATCTGTTTTTGACATGGTTTTACGGCTTTGATCGGTCTGATCTGTTTTGTCATCTTTAAAATCCGGAACTAACAATTACCCCTTTTTGATGATGACAAAACCTAGCTTCTATGTCTTTTTATTCAGTCTTTTAACAAGCTTTGAATAGAATTCTTGCAGATCAATTTAGTCTTCTTGTTCAAAATAAATGAACACTGTAAGTTGTATTTCGGATCGATTAAGTCAATTTGTTCAAAATAAATGAACTATTCAAAAT
This sequence comes from Haberlea rhodopensis, assembly GCA_907163345.1. NCBI lineage: Eukaryota > Viridiplantae > Streptophyta > Magnoliopsida > Lamiales > Gesneriaceae > Haberlea > Haberlea rhodopensis. Next base: position 5,066,389 of record CAJQUN010000007.1, read on the forward strand.
AAATGAATAAGACTTAGATAAGTGACCGAAGGACTTTGATTTTATTGAAAAAATCTCATAGATACATTTATGTCTGATTCAACTAGACATCTATTTCTTTGCTGAGAACTGCGGAGCTGACTTGAAATCCATAAACTTTTCCCCTTTTTGTCAGCATCAATCTCCTGAAGGAAATCTACGATCTGCGTGAGCTGAGCGCAGATAGCATCCAGACGAGTGTCTTGAGCAATAAGGGACTTGGCGACGGAAGTCCGAACTTCAGTGGCCAGCTTGATTTGTTCTTTTCTCAGGCTGTTTTTATATGAAGCTTGCTGAGAGAACATGTCATTCAGTCGGCGTTGAATACCGCTTATGCTAGCCGTCATCTTCTCTCTGAAGGATTCAAAATCCAAGTGTGTAGACCTTTGACTCTGATGAACTTCTCTGACTCGTTGAGATAGAGAGAGACAGTTATCAGAGAGGAGTTGAAGTGACTTGGCCAGAGATGAGGCTTCAGCAGATAAATGGCCCGGAGAGTGATCAGATGGTGACGTAGTAGGATAAACCTCGGCTTCAATTGGTACAAGTGAAGAGACATCAGATTGGCGGGTATCGGACTGGATCAAAGTAACTAAGTCCGTAGAGAATTTTGCCATAAATGCCAAATCTTCAGCAGACTGATCTGGAGGAGTGATAGGTCGGGTAGGCTCCTCATCCTGTAAAGCTGGGACAATTGTTGATACCACCAGATCCGGATCGACGGAGTCTGGTGAGACAACTTTCGAAGGTGCGTCGGCTGGACTGTGCTGAATATGGGAGACTGAGGATGCCAGAGGAATGGAAGTTGTGGGAGAGTCCAACAAGACATCCATGGCTTCAGTCTCTGCTGCAGACGGAGCATTGGTCAGTGGCTGCTCAACTGTACCAGAAGGAACTGGCTCAAAGAATGGTTCTACCACAGTTTTGCTCGCAGAGGGGTGATCGGGTCTGGGAACCGGAGTGGATATATTGAGCTTCTGTCGTCTAAAACGAACAGCCATGTGAAGAGTACGAATATCCATCTTCAGCTGAGCAATGACAGCACCATCATCTTTGGCAGTCGGATTGTTGGCATCAAAATTCGCCTTTTTGGCTGCAATGAGCAAGTTTGCCAGTCTGAGCCTGTGGTTAGCCTGGAACAATTCTTTACGATGTACCGCAATCCGTACGTCATCAGTTTTTGTCCCTTTAAGGACTTCTTGTTCCATTTTGTGGAGTCTCTTAAGCTTGCCGAAGAACAGACCAAAATGGTTGATCGTTCTGTATTCAACCCATTCATCGAACACCACAGTAAGCTCCTTAACTTTGTCTTCAACATCTTCCATGGCTATGTCAATTGCAGTTTGAGCGGCTGACTTGGGTTTTGAATAGAGGGGCTCAACTAGGACTGCTTTGCCTTTGCCAATGGCAGATGAGGGTTTAAGCCCTGATTGGGTGTAGTCCCCTAAGTCCTTGATAACAATTCCCTTGACCACAGGGGTAGTGGAAGGGACTCGGATGGTGACCCTGGGTACGGTGGGTGGAGCTGCTGAAGTTTGAGATTTTGAGGGTTGAATCAGAGTTTGGGTTGCAGGGGTGGCTTTTGTTGAGGGCAAGGTAGAAATGGGTCTGATATTTAAGGTCGACAAAGGTTTGGTGATCTGGGTTCTTGGTTTCTTTGGAGGAGGTTTGGCTGGAGATGAAGGAGCAGAGGCAGACTGAGTTTCCTCTGAGTCAGTCTGGACTGTTAGTTTGCGCTTGACTCGAGGTTTTCTAGCATCAGCCTGTTCCTGTCCCCGTTCAATCTTTACAGTCACCAGATCAGAGGGAGTGGGTGGAGCACTTTTGGATTTAAGTAGGGACAAACCTTTGGGGTTGAGAATCTTGAAGGGGTTGAGAGCAGACGGCTTCCCCAGCTCGATGTCCAGTGTCTCTAAGAGCTTGCTGAGAGGAACAGCAAAGCAGGCAGCTTGTTCGGATGCAATGACCGTTTCTAGCAGGACTCCAAACTAGATCGCGGACCAGTTCATCTTCTGTCCGGAGTGGATAGCAGCCATGGCCCAGAATTTTTCAGCGGTTACGGCGTCATAGCTTCCGGCTTTACCCAATAGTGGCTTGCCAATAATCTCACAGAGGACTTGAAAATGAAACATCATTTCTTTCTTCTTGAAGGATGGCTGCAGTTTGTGGCCAAAAATAGATTCTTTGCCCTGAAGATTGGCTAGAGTGGCTTGAGGGATGTGGCCAAAATCAGTCAGACCGGTGCTAGGAAGACCAAAGGTCTTTGACAGCGTTGCCTGAGAGATATCGAAAGATTTGCCCTTGACGGAGGTGGAGATGAACGTCTTTTGAGAAACAGCATTGGCGAACAACTCTCGAATTTCTGATTCGTAAACCACAGTTCCACATTCCAGAAAGTTCCTTAATCCTGAGGATTCCAAGGATTTGAACATAGAAACCATATCTGGATCTTCAGCCCTGTAAATTTCATCGAACTCAACAGATAGAGAGTTGTGAGTGATAGTGGCCATGTGAGTATGTATGAAGAATGTAGAGAGAATTTAAAGATTTGAAAGGTACAAACAGATAACAGTAAATCGTAAAAAGTGAAATGTGAGTGAGATGTACAACCCGCTAAATAGGAGAAAGAGGACACGTGTCTGTATCTCAATGACTGATATTTAAGCAATTCAAAATAAACGGGCGGGATGATAGAGAGATAAGGCGGTTAAAATTCGATCAGTCCGGGCTGTTTAAACAATTACTATATTAAAGACTGGTTGTAATAGAGCAGACAGATCATAGGATACTATCAGATTTGACAGAGACTGGTCTGAAAGTTCGGACCGGTCTGTGTCTTTCTGATTTTTGTATTATCGATATGTGCTAGTGCACGGTCTTTAAAACAAAATTAAAGATACCTCTAAAATATCAAGATAAATCTATTAAGCCAAGAATTTGACGAAAATCATTAAACTTAGCCTCAGGGAGTGGTTTGGTGAAAATGTCAGCTGTTTGCTGGTCTGTTGAAATGTGCTCAATCCGAATTTTCTTTTTGCCAACGTGATCTCGAATAAAATGATGTCTGATATCAATATGCTTTGTTCGAGAGTGCAAAACTGGATTATACGTTATAACAATGCCACTGGTGTTGTCACAAAATATCGGAGACTCAACAGCTTGAATGCCATAGTCTTTGAGCTGATGTTGAATCCAGAGCATTTGAGCACAACAGCTTCCAATGGCAAGATATTCCACCTCAGCTGTAGATGTGGCAATTGATGTTTGCTTCTTGCTAAACCATGAGATCAATCTTCCACCTAGAAATTGACAGGTTCCACTGGTGCTCTTGCGATCAATCTTACACCCTGCATAGTCAGCGTCTGAATATCCAATTAAACTGAAATTTTAATCTTTGGGATACCAAAGACCAACGTTCTGAGACCCTTTTAGGTATTTAAGAATGCGCTTTAGCAGCAATAAAGTGAGATTGCTTTGGATCAGACTGAAATCTAGCGCATATGCAAACTGAAAACATAATATCAGGCCGGCTCGCTGTAAGATATAATAGCGATCCGATCAGACCTCGATAGATGGTTACCTCAACTGCTGTTCCCCCTTCGTCTTTATCTAGCTTAATTGAAGGACTCATAGGAGTTGACGCAGTTAAACAAGTCTCCATTCCGAATCTTTTGAGAAGCTCTTTGGTATACTTGGTTTGATTGATAAAAATACAATTGCTGAGCTGTTTGACTCAGGGAAAATGATAGTTCTCCCATCATACTCATCTCAAACTGTCCCTGCACTAACTTAGAGAATTTCTCGCAGAGTTTGGGGTTAGTTGACCCAAAGATGATATCGTCAACATAGATTTGAACTAATAAGGTATGTTCCCCCTTAATAAATTTAAATAACGTTTTTTCCACTGAGCCGATCTGAAAATCCTGGCTCAGAAGAAATTGAGAGAGAGTATCATACCATGCTCTTGGAGCTTGTTTTAGTCCATATACTGCTTTATTCAGTAGATATACATGATCTGAAAATGAGTGGTTCTGAAATCCAGGAGGTTGCTTGATGTGACTAGAAATAGACACATCTATTACGCTTAATTGTCTACGATTTGGTATATTTTGATGGATAAATTGATACATATGCTACCTAATCGTATATTTGTGTAAATGTAGGGAAAAGTGAAGAAATCAAGCTAAAATGATGAAAGAAGCAATAAAGTTGAAGAAAAGAGGAAAAAACCGGAATCAAAGACATATGTTGCTCCTTTCTCCTCAAATTTCTATGTATTCCAGCCAAGTTTTGGGAATGTGGTCCATATAAAAGTTGTAGAACTTTGAGTTATCTTCGCGTGGACAGCTGACTCGTCGAATTCGGAGTTCGTATGTGAAAGTTATGGCCAAAATACAAAACTCGCCAGAAAAATGGAGGACAGGCGTAATTACGCCATTCACAGGCGTAATTACGCCAACGCTACGGCATGTCTAGGCGTAGCTACGCCATTATACGCGTAATTACGCCTGAAGACTTTTGGAAAATTAAAAAACTTGATTTCTTTCCTTCCCACATGGATTCTAACCTACTCCATCAGCCTCCCAATACATATATACTCGAAATTCAGACCTTTTAACCATCTAGATAGTTAGGGTAGAGTAGTTTAGGATAGTTTTATATTTTCTTTTCAATTTTGTTGAAGAACGGCTACGAAGATCGAAGCGAAGGCGGGATTGACACTTCGACGAGCGGAGATCGGATTAGTATTCTTTCCCTTGCTTTTATTTATTGTTTTTATTAGATTATGTCTAGCTAGTTTTTAATTCTAAGGAAGAGTCGACCGATACCAAGAATCGCTTTCATTAGTTTAATCTTTAATTTTAATTTAAGTAGTATAATTCAACCTCACAACCCCATCCTTTATTATTCTTTTGTTTTGATTTCATTAACACAAAGATTCACACCTCCTCGTGGGATCGATCCCTACTCACACTACTACATTATTGTTATCAATCTTGAGGATTGAGTGGGGTTAATTTGGGCGTACACGATAAGCGCCCACCAAATTTTGGCGCCGTTGCCGGGGAGGCGTTGTATATTTTTGTGTTAATATTTTCTGTTTTTTTTTTTCTCTATTTCGTTTTATTTCTTTCTTTCCCCCACACCGCTACTCTTGTTTGTTCGTGCTTACAGGTTGATTTCTTAAAAATTGGATCTTTTCATGGAGGACTATAGGCGACTAGACGAATTGGCGTATCTTGTGCACCAACTTGGCGTAGGGAGTGGACAAAGAACATACAATTCAAGTTGGAGTGATCATCCCAATCTCAACTATGGCAATCAATGGATGAGCCCACCTCCACCTTACATGCAGTCCACCCTACCGCCATACATACCACAATACCCGCCATGGCCACAACAACCTCAATACCATACCCCTGGTGAGTCTTTAGAGGATCTTGTTTCAAAACTTACTGATAGTACTTTGCAATTTCAACAGGAATTCAGGGCTAGCACTCAGAATTTGGGTAACCAAATGGAGCAACTAATAAGATCGATCGATCGGATAGCAGCACAAAAGGAGACCATGATTGCATTCGAATCATGGAGTGATGAAGAAGAAGAGACTATGGAGAAGGTGGTACTGATGCCACCCGAGCTAGAAGAGGAGACACATGTGCCAATAGAAGAAAAGGAGCTTGTACATCCTACAACTCCGAATGGTAAGTTTCCAACTGAGAGCTATGTTGAATACTTAGATGAATCAAGTGATGTGGAAGAGGAGTCGGCGATAGAGTACTGTGTTGAAATGGATCCTTGGGACTATTTTTTCGAAGACAACACCTTGGACAGTGGCAAAGAGGTAGAAACTCCAGAAACGATGGTACTGATGCCATCAATACTTGAAGAACAAACAGAGGTCGATGTGGATAACAAGGAATCTTACCAGAATGAGATTCCCAAAGGCGAGCATAGGGGACGACAAGTTAAAGGATGCCATGAGGTAGATCTTGATCGACCTCAACTGACTTCTTTGGAGGAAGGCGACATAGTGAAAAGACAAAAACCCTCCAAGAGGTTCAAGGCAAATAGGCATCGTCTTAAGCGAGAAGATTGGCGTCGGGCCACCGACATTAAACAGAGGCGCTGCTTGGGAGGCAACCCAAGGGGAGTTAGTTTCTTTTCTCCCTTTTATTTTTTATTACTTTATTAGTTAGACTTTTCTTTTCTCTTGTATTTTTGCCTTACATTGGGGACAATGTAAGATTTAAGTATGGGGGAGGGATTAGTGGTGTGTTATTGTTTTTCTTATTTCAAAAAAAAAAAAAAAAAAAAAAAAAAATCGAAAATTTGAAAATTTTGAGCTCATAGTTAGTAATGAATGCATGCTTATAATCACTAGCCCATGATGAAACCTAATTGATAGCATGCATGTTTTTGAACATAGGTGAATTGTTAACCTTGGAACACTTTGAACTCTAATGCAAAGTGTGCTTTAACTTAGTAGTTGAATATTTTGAGCACACTATTGTCATGACTTGTGAAGTGTGCATCACTTAGTGAAGATTGTGTAAATTTTGTGATAGTCTTAAGAAGTCTCTAATACATGCTAGAACTTAACTACATGCTCTTTGAGGCGTATGTCTAGACTACTTGCAAACATGAAAGTGATATAGGCAATCTTTGATGCGTTTGAGCCTTTCAAGCCTACCATGTAAACAAAATCATTCTCTAGTACCTATTTTGAGCTTTAAATGTAAAAGAATGGTAGTATGCTAAGCATACTAAAGACCCCCATTCAACATTTCTTGACTAGCTTATCATCCTACCCTTTAAGCCTAAATGTGATTTTAATCCATACCTTTTAAGGGAGTATGATGTATTTCATTCAAATGCCCTTGGAAATCATTGAAGTATATTTGTGAGCTTAATTGTCAAAAGAATGGAATGCATGAAAGAAAAAGGGATGCCTTGAAAAAAATAGATAAAAATATGACTCCAAGGGGAGCCAAGGCACAAAAGAAGAAAAGTGTTGAAATAAACCTTGAAAAAAATGAACAAGGTTTGAAAATTCATACAAGAAGAGAAGCTTTTAGTGTGCATATCAGCATACTCTCTTACTTGATATATCCTTACCTTTCTTTCATAAGCCAATACCTAGGCCACACTACAAGCTAATAAAGACCTACTTGATTTATGTTTGCAAAGTGGCTAAGATAGTGGAGAAGAGTGTGCAAGTGAGCTTATACTTGTGTTAGTGTATGACTTGAACTATTGTGAGTTTACATCTATTGGATCTATAATTTGTACATGACACTTGTTCATGACCACACACACACGTTCACTGCTTTGTTGGGTACGAAATGTTTAGGGATTGAAATTGTTCCACTGTTAATTTTTCACCGCCTTTCATTACTATGCATGTTTATAATTGTTGAGGCATAAAAGTGAGGACAAGTTAGTTTGTTTTGATGCTATGAGCCAAGCAAAAAGATTTTAGTTTTGTCTGATTTACTCGAGGTCGAGTAAAGATTAAGTATGGGGGTGTTTGATGTGACTAGAAATAGACACATCTATTACGCTTAATTGTCTACGATTTGGTATATTTTGATGGATAAATTGATACATATGCTACCTAATCGTATATTTGTGTAAATGTAGGGAAAAGTGAAGAAATCAAGCTAAAATGATGAAAGAAGCAATAAAGTTGAAGAAAAGAGGAAAAAACCGGAATCAAAGACATATGTTGCTCCTTTCTCCTCAAATTTCTATGTATTCCAGCCAAGTTTTGGGAATGTGGTCCATATAAAAGTTGTAGAACTTTGAGTTATCTTCGCGTGGACAGCTGACTCGTCGAATTCGGAGTTCGTATGTGAAAGTTATGGCCAAAATACAAAACTCGCCAGAAAAATGGAGGACAGGCGTAATTACGCCATTCACAGGCGTAATTACGCCAACGCTACGGCATGTCTAGGCGTAGCTACGCCATTATACGCGTAATTACGCCTGAAGACTTTTGGAAAATTAAAAAACTTGATTTCTTTCCTTCCCACATGGATTCTAACCTACTCCATCAGCCTCCCAATACATATATACTCGAAATTCAGACCTTTTAACCATCTAGATAGTTAGGGTAGTGTAGTTTAGGATAGTTTTATATTTTCTTTTCAATTTTGTTGAAGAACGGCTACGAAGATCGAAGCGAAGGCGGGATTGACACTTCGACGAGCGGAGATCGGATTAGTATTCTTTCCCTTGCTTTTATTTATTGTTTTTATTAGATTATGTCTAGCTAGTTTTTAATTCTAAGGAAGAGTCGACCGATACCAAGAATCGCTTTCATTAGTTTAATCTTTAATTTTAATTTAAGTAGTATAATTCAACCTCACAACCCCATCCTTTATTATTCTTTTGTTTTGATTTCATTAACACAAAGATTCACACCTCCTCGTGGGATCGATCCCTACTCACACTACTACATTATTGTTATCAATCTTGAGGATTGAGTGGGGTTAATTTGGGCGTACACGATAAGCGCACACCATTGCTCAATTTAGACTTCCTCCTGAAGCTTACCATTTAGAAAAGCACTCTTTACGTCCATTTGATATACTTTGAAGTCTTTAAAAGCAGCAAATGCAAGAAATATTCGGATTGCCTCAAGTCTGGCGACTGGTGCAAAAGATTCATCGAAGTCGATTCCTTCTTCTTGTCGGAAGCCTTGTGCCACCAGTCTGGCCTTGTTTCTAACCACCACTCCATCTGCGTCTAGCTTGTTTCTGAAAACCCATCTGGTTCCAATAACAGGTAGACCACTTGGCCTGGGGGTTAATCTCCAGACTTGATTTTGTTCAAAATGGTTAAGCTCTTCTTGCATGGCCTTTATCCAGTTATAATCAGTCAAAGCTTCATTAATCTGTTTAGGTTCCAGATTAGATATAAAGGCGGCATGAGTGAATTCATCCATCATCTGTCATCTGGTTCTTATGGGTGCAGAAGGACTTCCAATTACTAGATCAGGTGGATGCCTCTTTGTCCATCGGTAGCTTGATTCTGGATTATCTGGTCCAGATGGATTAGTAATAGTAACATTACAGCATCTGCTTTAATATTAGAGTTCAGAACCTCCGGATCGGCTCGATCTGGAAGAGCTTCAGTGCCTTGATCCGGTCTATCTGATACTTCAGGTTCTGGTGGATTGTCTCTTGATCTATTAGCTACAATCTCATCATCACTGTTGGCTTCGAGATGGATATTTTCCATCTGATTTTGACTTATGTCCTTGTTACCCTTAATACACAAGGATTCATCAAACACTACATGAACTGATTCTTCTACAGTCAAGGTTCGATTATTGAAGATGCGAAAAGCTTTACTATTAGATGAATATCCTAAGAATATTCCATTATCTGACTTAGCTTCGAATGCTGTAAGATGATTCTTACCATTATTGTGAACGAAACATTTGCAACCAAATACATGAAAGTGAGAATAGACGGTCTGTTACCTGTCCATACTTCATATGGAGTTAGATTTAACTTCTTGTTAATCATAGACCGATTTTGAGTATAGCATGCAATAATTACAGCTTCTGCCCAGAACTTTTGGGAAATGCCAGAGTCTGCAGGCATTGTCCTTGCTGCCTCCTTAAGCGTTCTGTTCCTTCGTTCTTCAACTCCATTTTGTTGAGGAGTTCGAGCGGCTGAGAATTCAGGCTTAATTCCTTGGTCTTCTAGAAAGGATTCAAGATTCTGATTTGAGAATTCAGTGCCTTTGTCACTTCGAATTCTAACTATACTTGATGATTTCTCATTCTGAGTGCGTTTCAGCAGCTTGATCAACTTCGGACCGGTCTGATCTTTAATGCTAAAAAATATAGTCCATGTAAATCGTGAGTAATCATCAATAACAACAAGAGTATACCGCATTCCCCCTAAACTTGTTATTGGTATAGGACCAAACAAGTCCATATGTAATAGTTCTAAGCAACGTGAGGATGATTTGACATTCTTGTTTTTGAAGGATGATCTGATCTGTTTGCCCATTTGGCAAGCTTCACAGATCTTATCCTGGGCAAAGTCGATCTTGGGCAGACCGACAACTAAATCATGTTTACACAGGCTAGAGATAGTCTTAAAGTTGAGATGATTCAAGCGTTTATGCCATAGCTAGTGTTTATTATCATTATTCGCGATGAAGAAAGTAGGATTATCAGGTTGAGCAAAATTCCAGTTAATCTTATATGTGTTTCCATTTCTGATTCCTACAAGCATGGTCACACCGTCTGATGTTTTGACAGTGCAGGTGTGTTTGTGAAATTCTACAGCATAACCATTATCACATAATTGACTTATGCTAATCAGATTATAGCATAGATTTTCAACTAATAGCACATCATTGATAGTAATATTACCATGGACAATCTTACCCTTGCCCACGGTCTTACCCTTTGAGTTATCCCCAAAGATAATCTTTGGATCGACGGAATCTGTGACTTCAGACAGCAGCTCGATGTTTCCTGTCATGTGACGAGAGCACCCACATCTAAGTACCAGTCCGACACTTGTTTCTTCAGTACCTGTCATCAAGCATAATTACTGTTGGTACCCAATCCTACTTGGGTCCAGAATGGATTAGTCCTTTGGGAACCCATTCCTGAATCATCTTTAATGGCTTGTGTGTGTCTGGTGTGATGTGAGTTGACCTGTTTCGATGTTGTGTGTGATGATGTGTGCGATATGGAAGCCTTTGATTCTTATAAGGTAATCTATATCTTCGTTGAACTGGTTTTGAGTTATGGTAGTTGAATGGTCTTCCTTGCCTTTGCCCCTTTAGGTTTGGTCTGATAGACACAAAGCTTGCTGGTGCCTTTTCTTTGGCTTGGTTAACGTATCCAATTCCTTTTCTCAAACCTTGATCTCCGAAGGAGACTTCCATTTGAATTGTAGGCACTTCGGTTTCATATATTGTGCTAGATCTAACAAATGTCATTTGTTTGACTTTGTTCTTTACCAGCAACAATTCAGATTCATCTTTGGTGCAATCATTGATGTCAAAGCCTATGCCAGTGATGTCACCGGCATTTCTTTGTACCTCTTGCAATTCTTCCAGTGATGCTCTTGATTTTGTCCATGTTTTGAAAATATGAGAAAGTTTAGCATTTTGTGTGCTAATTCTCTTGTTTTCTTCATGAAGCTGTTCGTAAGAGATTTTCAGCTTATTCAGCTCGATCTTTAGATTATTGCATTCACCCATCTCAGAGCAGCTTGGTTTGATATGCTCATCTATTTGATCATTGGCTTTAGCTTTAGTATTCTCAAATGATTCAGCTAATATTCTATAATCATTAGCCATGTCTTGCAGTGCAGACATGAGCTCTTCTCGTGTGAATTCATTTGAATCAAGATCGAGTACCTAGTCCATTTGACTCATTTCTTCGTCTGCCATTAGACATTGGATTTCCTCTTCGCTTTCGCTGGATGAACAATCTGAACTTTCTGATTCTGAGTCAGTCTGAGCCCATTTGCTGTTACCTTCCTCTGCTACCAGAACCTTTTGGGACTTCCCATGATGATTTTTATGGTATTTGTAATGCTTCTTTTTCTTTTCATCACGATGCCTTTCTTTTCTTTCATCTTTCTTCGGTCTGGTGCAGTCTGCAATAAAGTGTCTGGTCTTACCACAATTGTAGCAAGCCTGATCATTAACAGTATCGTCTTTTCTCGATTTATAGTGATGAGAAGGTTTGAAATTTCGTTTGTTCTTAGACATGAATTTACCAAATTTCTTGATAAATAATGACATAGCATCATTACTTATCTGTTCGATAGATCGGTTTGTTCAAGGGGTGGTTTGGTCTGGAATGGCTGCCAGTGCTTTGTTTGGTTGAGCGATGAATGGTTCTGCTTCTCCTCTGGTGATCAGTTCAAAATCATACGCCTTAAGATCTGCGAACAGATCATGGAGTTCAACTTTGTTCAGATCTTTAGACTCCCTCATGGCAATTGTTTTGACATCCCATTCCTTCGGCAATGCTCTCATCACCTTCAGAGCAATCTCTCTGTTAGAGTATTCCTTACCCAGACCATTTAGTTCATTGATAATGCCAGTGACTCTTTCATCAAACTTGTTTAGAGTTTCTCCAAGCTTCATTTTTATGCCCTCAAATATTTGTAGAGCTACAGTCAGCTTGTTTTCTTTAGTCTGGTAGTTCCCTTCACATAGCTGTGCTATATTCTCCCAAATTTCTTTGGCGGTTGAGCACATTTTAATCTTACTGAACATATTCTTGTCCAATGTTTTGAACAAGATGTCTTTGGCTACGTTGTCTAGATTTGCTTTCTTCCTTTCTTCATTTGTCCAGGTGGACCTTTCTTTTTCGATCATCTGAGGTTCGCCACTTTGTCCTCCTAGTGCAGGATTTACTTTTAATATCTTCATTGGTCCGTCTGTTATGACGTACCACATATCGTCATCCTGTGCTGCCAGATGAGCTTGCATTCTGATTCTCCAATCATCATAATCTTCTTTTGAGAACATGGGAATCTTGTTGAATGATGCCATCAATCCAAGTATCTTTGATGATTAAGACGACCTGCTCTGATACCACTTGTTAGGATCGGTCCGGAGTGTTTAGGGGGGGGGGGGGGGTGAATGAACACTCCTTTAAAATTAATCATTATTGATTTCTCTCGGGTTAGTGAGTGAAATCTATTTCTTAATCAACTTATGAGCAGAACAGATCACTGAATATAAGAGTGCGGAACGGTCTGTTCTTGACTAGTAAGAACGGCTTGATGGCTTAATGATTGTAACTCAGCGCAAAATGAGAATAGACATGATATGTTTCTGAAAGTTCGAAGGTGGTGTAATCCTTCTACGTCTCCCCTACACTAGAAGACTTTGAGTAATACAACCACTTGTACAACCCCGATTCAGCTGGATTTATCCCACTACTAGACTGAAACTCCTAGTCTCTCGATCTAGTTCAGACACAAATTGTCTGACAGTTACAATAGAATCTCACTCTTCTATTTTAGTAAAATACAGAAGACAGACTTATTTTGTTTATGCACACAATGATCCTATAATGATCAAATATTACAATATGCTATGCTTATGAAAACTTTTAGCAGTTCGGCTCAAGAATATCTGGACTTGTAAGCTTGTGCTGTTTTTGTTTTCTTTTTGTTTCTTTATTGATCAGTCGGCACTTTGAGCTCTTTAGTTGCATCCTTATATAGTTGCTTGTACCAACGATATTATTTCCTTTTCTGTGCAACTCTTGACTCTGTTCAATCTCTGAGTCAGCTTCAGTCTTATTCTTTTAGGTCCTTTCCATTCTGGTTTGTGCTTTCGGCGTCTGTCAGGTAAGCTCTTCTTTGTCTTCTTACCTTTTAAGGTAATCTTCAGTCCTTGGTCTTTTTAACCATTAATTGCGTCATTAAATGCTTCAATAAATAGCCGTTAATGATTCGGACTGAAGAACGAAGCTTATTCAACCTTGTCTGCTCTGATCTGATCAATATTGAGCTGATCTCGTGCTTTGTTCTGGTCAGGCTGATTTTCATCGATCCGTTCTGATTTTGTGATAGACCATCGACGTGATCTGCTTTTGTCATGGTTTTATGGCTTTGATCGGTCTGATCTGTTTTGTCATCTTTAAAATCCGGAACTAACACATGATGTTTCTTCGGATGAAAATAAAGAAAACTAGCAAATTTTTTTAAACTCTTTTGTAATTTATTATTGTTTTGTTCAACGTAGTTTGTAGTTTCAATTCGTAGTCAATAAATTTTTATTTTACAAGTAAATTGTGCCAATCTATATTTTTATAATATTATAATATTTTTATAATTAAAAATAAACAAAAAAATTAAAAAAATGAAAAAAAATTAAAAAAATATGATTTGGGACGTGCCAGCACGGCAGTGCCCGAGGCACGACCCATAGGCCACGGGCCTATGGGCCGTGTCGGGCCAGGCAAAATTCGAGACTGGCCGTGCCTTGTGCCAATCTATATTTTATAAATTTTAATATATTTATATAATTAAAATTAAACAAAAAAAATTAAAAAAAATGAAAATAACAAATAAAAATATATGATTTGGGACGTGCCAGCATGACACTGCCCGAGGCACGACCCATAGGCCACGGGCCTATGGGCCATGTCGGGCCAGGCAAAATTCGAGACTGGCCGTGTCTGGCACGGCCAGTCTCTATCGTGGGCCGTGATGGCCCGGCACGCAACAGTTCCGGGCGGCACCGATTTACGGGCCGTGCCAGGCCGGCATGACCCGTTTGACATCTGTAGTTTCTACAGAAGGTTTTGGTCTAGTCTTCTTGCGTGGTTTTATTATTTTAAAATAATAGCACAACTTGCAGCAGTTCTGAAAAAAAATATAAATATATATTTGTTCATAAACAAACGCAATCTAAAATCTTTCTATGTATAATGGACACTACTATATGCAATATCTAATGGTTATAATCTTAATGTTAGTTATAGATATATTAACCCAACACATTACGATTTTAAAATTTTAAAATAGTCATAATATTTAGTGTTGGTTCCAGGTACAATAACATGAGATAGAAAATAACGAAAATGAAGAATAAAATGGACACAACAATTTACATGGGAAACCATGGTTATTAGGGTAAACACAACGGGCAAGATGAAAAGATTCCATTATAATATTTTATAGATTACAACATCTTATTCTCTTCAAAGAGAACACACTCTCAATATAGGAGAAAAACTACCTCACAAATATTATAGAAATATACACTCAAATGTATAGATATGAGAGAACACTCTGAAATGAGATGATTTAGAATGAAATCAGGAAGCTCAATTTATAGGGCTGAAAACCTGTTTAAAAAGCGTTTTTCAATTTAATGCACTTCCCCCACTCCCACCTAAAACCGTGTAAAATTTAAATCAGTCTATCAACTTCCATCAATTTGCTGCAGTTCAAATTGAATAAATGCAGCCCCATAATAATTGCCTCTGTCGGTCAACATTTATCCCACTTAGAGATTTGATTGAGAATCAAACACATCTCCTTACATCCTTTTAGTCTTGCCAACCCCTTTTGCTCATGTTTCTGTTAGGCCACTTGAGGATCTGCACCACTTGAACTTATCAGTATTAACCGGCTTTGTAAGAATATCAATTGGGTTGTTCTTCATATGGATCTTCTGTATATCCGTACTTTCGTCCTCCACTACTTCAAGAACAAAGTGAAACTGTAATCCAATGTGTTTTGTCCTCAAATTGAAGACTATACTCTTTGCAATGTGCAAGGCACTTATCACAAAACTGGGGAATCTTCTCCTATTTGCACCCGAGCTCCTCCAATAACCTTTTACTCCATATTGTCTCCCTGCAAGCTTGAGTAGCTACCATATAGTCTATCTCAGCTGCAGATAATGGCACAACTGTTTGCAGTTTTGAAACCCAGCTTACTGCACCCCGTGCAAGTGTAAACACATAACCAGTATTTGATTTTCTTTTATCCATAACACCTGCATAATCTGAATCCACGTAGCCATTGAGTGTAAAATCTGACCTCCATAACATAATGTAGCATCTGAGGTACCCTTAATGTATCTAAGGATCCTCTTTACACTACTCAATGCTCTCGTCCAGGATTCGCCATGTGCCGACTGACTGCTCCCACTGCTTGTGCAATGTCTGGTCTTGTACAAATCATAGCAAACATTAAACTTTCCACAACTGATGCATACGGTACTCGAGAAATTTCCATCCTCTCTGCTTCAATGCTAGGATACATCTCAGAGGATAACTTGAAGTTAACAAGAAGGGGGTAGAAATTGGTTTACAATCGTGCATGTTGAAGAGTTGCACGATTTTCTTCAAATAATTTTCCAGTGAGAGCCAAATCTTTCTGTTATTTCTGTCTCGGTAAACTTGCATCCCAAGAATCTTGTTTGCTGGTCACAAGTTCTTCGTATCAAATTCCGTAGCCAACTATGCCTTCAATTCTTGGGCTCGATCATTGTTGGGGTATGCGACCAACATGTCATCCACATTGAACAACAGAATGATATAATCATCACCAGCAGATCGCTTGAAATATGCACAAGGATATGCATTAACTCTGTTGTATCCAAGGATCATGATATATGAATCAAATCTCTTGTACCAACACTTCGGCGCCTGTTTGAGACCGTGCATAGATTTATTCAACCTGCAAACCAAGTTCTATTTGCCATTTTCAGCAAAACCTTCTGGTTGGAGCATATAGATTTATTCTTCAAGATCTCCATGAAGAAATTGTTTTCGCATCTAGCTGCTCTAGATGTAGGTGAAACATTGCACATAAAGCCAATACTGCTTTGATTGTTGTAAGCCAGACCACAGGAGAAAATATCTCATTGAATATGATATCTTCTTTATTAGCATATCATTTCATCACCAATATTTCATGATATCTTTTCACTTGGTTGTTGCCATCATGTTTGATCTTATGGACCCATCTGTTACAGATGGCGTTCCGTCCACGTGACAGTGTAACAAGATCCCAAGTTTTATTCATGTCCAAAGCTTCCAATTCTTCCTGCATTGCTGTCATCCACAGGGATACATCCGAGCTTTGAGTAGCTTCCTGGAAACTCGATGGCTCACAATCCTCCTTTAATAAATAGTATGCAATATTGCCTTCAGTAACATAATCTGAAAGCCAACCTGCTGGTCTCGTCTCGCGAGTAGGTTGCCTGAATTTGAGAACCTCAAACTCAACTGGTTCTTGTTCCTCGTGTTCTGATAGTACCTCAGAAGAAACTTGATCTTCGTCTGTCGTATTTTCCACCTTAATTGCAGTAGTATCTGAATTCAGTGTGTCTTTATCTCCCTTCACTTTATCTTCCTCGAAGATAACATCCCTGTTGATAATAAGTTTGTGGGCAGTGTAATCACACAAACGATACCCCTTAACACCATCAACATAGCCCAAAAAGACACACTTTCTGGATTTAGAATCCAACTTCGATATTTGTATAGAACGTACAACAGAATTCCAAATGTATGTGCCCGAGAATAATCCGTTGTCTTGCCTGTCCATACTTCCATCAGAGTTTTCAGAATAATTGCTACAGATGGAGAGCGATTGGCAATGTAACTGGCAGTTTTGATTGCTTCTGCCTAAAATGATTTGGCTAGACTAGCAGTCTTTAGCATGTCTCTTGTTATATTCATCCGCTCCGCCACTCCATTTGCTGAGGCGTGTAAGCCGTTGTGAATTGCCTTTTGATGCCCTCTTGTTGACAGAATGCATCAAATTCATCAATTGTATATTCTCCTCCGTAGTCAGTCCTTAGACACTTGACCTTCTTCTCCGAGTCAAGTTCAACTTGGGCATTGAACACCTTGAATACTAGAAATAAACTTGTTAGTACTTTTCATATTCACATGCCTCGTCAATTACACATTACTGATATTCATAATGTCTCCATCATCGAACATGAATGTCAAAAGTTCCACTCATTCCTGTACACAACATGCTACCACATACTACCACATATCGGTGTGATTACATGCAACACAAGAGTTATTGACATATGTCAACAACATATATCATTTTCATTATTAACTAAGCAGTGTCCATGAGTTCTTGACATCAGTCTCCTTACACATTATTATCTGACTATTATTTGATGATAAGTAGTTACTAGCACTTTCATTTTCTCATAATATACAAACAATCATCCCTTCACAAAATATCATCATCCAAAATGATTACTATTATCATATAGTTATCTCTTGGTATAACAATAATAATTGAGCATATCAATACTATGTCTCATTTCAATTCCTTTCGTAATTCTTTCACATGTATAATTGATTCCCATAATCAATATAAACCAACAAGAATAATTATAATTAACATATATCAATATATTAAACCAAATGAAATGGTTTACCTCGATACTTCGTCCTCCTGGACCAGTCTACTATCCTCTTGGGCCTAAATTGCGTGTACCCAAGGAACAATAATATAAGTGTGTATAACACAACTTCTATTGCCATCTGCAATCAGCACATCATAAATATACATCGCTAACATAATAGTGGCACATTAATATTCATTGCTACACAATATCAATATAACAATAATCATCGTCCAACAGCAATACACAATCAATACTCATCACCCAATGTGTTGGGATATGCCCTAAGACATGTCATTAGATGATTGTTCATGACATACAATGTATTATGATTATTTTAAATGGCAAATCATTATTATATATTATTCGAATATCTGTGCAATATGAATTGATATATATGTTAATGTTCTTAGAATAATATTGTATTGTTCTTAAAGATTGTCCCTAGTCAAGTATTATCATGAATCGGGATAATGATAATGCATTGAGACTAGTATGTTTTGATTGATGAATTGTTCATGGATATAAGATATCAAATCAACACATGGGTACTTGTTAGAGAACAATGTACTGGACAGACCCACCATGAGAATGCTACATGGATAGTTATATGAGCGTCATAAGCAATTCCCATAGTGATAATAGTGTATGTAATCCTTACGACTTGAGATCATCAGAGATCCCAACATAAGGAGTTATGTATCTTGATATTGTCAAACGTTACCCGTAACAGGGTAAACTATAAAGGCGACTATTGGATACACTACGAATTATGTAGAGGGATGTTAATTGATCGAGATAGGATTTGTCCCTCCTATATAACAGGAGAAGTGTTTAGGCCCTTGATCAAGTAAGACTAAAATGCATGGCCATGCTCGAATGAGTCGATATGTGATATCGAGCTTATTCGTTTATTCTAGTTCTACTTGGGGATCAAGAAATAAAGATTGAATATACGAGTATGACTATTCCATGACTCGTGTTCAATCTAAACACATATGACAAAGGGATTAAGTTACATGGTTAATATTATCACGGTTCCTAGGTTATGTCGAGTCAATGACATTCTTGTAATTTGGGTAGCATTGATGTGTTGCTAGATACCGCTCATTGCTTGCGACATAAAATCAGATTTTATGTCACTGCCAACATTGCAAGATCCTATCGGGTCGCACAAAAGATTAAATCGAGAAGGGAAATTAAATTCATTAGATGAATTAATTAATTAAGAAGAGTCTTAATTAAATGATTAAAAGGACTTAATTAAATCATGGGTTTGGGCCCATGAGACTTTGAGAAAGTCTTGAACCTTAATTAAACCTTTTAATAACAAGGTTATGATTAATTGTGAATTAATTCATTCCAACCTAGCCATCACAAGGAGACACGGCCGCCGATTCCTTTTCAACTCTCGGCTTCATAATATTCGACGTTGGTTTTGTGAATTCCGACAATCTTTCTTGATTGTGAATCGAGTGTGATTCTTGTATCGGTTTAAGAACAAATCTAGCACTTTGTTCTTAAACTATCCCTTGTTCGATTTGATCGTGTGGATACCGTAGAGGCAAGACCTTGGAGGTGTTGCTCGTGACTCGGAATTCGTTGGACGTGGTGCTTCGTGGATTCTGCTCAAACACGCTACAAGGGTGAGACTCTTATTATCTCTATTCCGATATGAACCCTTTGTATAGATCTACGGTTTTAGTAATCCATATTTTATTATTCCACTGCGTTGTATGCTCGTTGGATTACTCATGGTGGTATCAGAGCCGTGTACAAAGCTCATATCGGATTTATGTTGTTAATTGTTTAATCATATTTAGATTTGTATTGCATGCTAATAAAACTGTATATAATCATATATGATATGAGTAAATCGAGTTTGTGAAATTATCGTAAAATTATATTTGATATAATTGAAGTTTATTGTATACGATACATGAAGGCGCAAAACCGAGCCCATAGCTTGATGGTTGGGCCACCACCATCACATTGACCCACGGTGGCCACATGAGGGCTAGGGTTTTCGAACCCTTGGCTCAAGATGGTCTAGCCGTTGCGGCTCATGTTCGTGCATGGAGGTGTCGAAACATGGCTTGAGTTTGGAACTCTTTTGGCTCGATAAGTTTTAATGCCATGCAAGATGGTTCGATCATGGTCAACGGAAATATGAGGGTTGACGGTTACTTCCACGTGTGAGCCAGGGTTTTTCGAACCCATTGGCTCGAGATGGTCGAGCCGCCACCGTCATAATTCGTGCATGGTTGTGCCGTGGCTCGTGGCTAAGAATTTCGAACCATGTGGCTCGATGAACATGAAAACGACGCTTGGACGGCTAGGGTTTGGAACCCTAGCGGCGCCGCATGGATGCACATGGCTCAGACCGTGGCTTGGGCTAGGGTTTCGAACCCTAGGCCCATGCATGGTCCAGCCGTGTGGGTAGATGGGTCGGACCCATTTGGTTCATGGTTTGAGTCGCATTTAGATTCGTAGCATGTGATGTCCCGAGCGTACGATAATTTTCCAAAAATTTTATTTTACAGTTTTAATTAGAATTTAATTTTAAAATGTTTAGAATTTAATTTATTATAAGTTATAGCATGCTTTATGTGTTGTTTGAGCATGGTGCATGGTTATAGCCCTTTAACCTATTAGATAGGATTTGTATTTATAATACGACCTGCGAGTCGTGCCTTCTCTATTTTTATTCTAAATGTTATCCCTCCCCTACGTTCCCCTCGAATGTGACTCGAGGAATTCTCTATATCTTGTAAATGTTATATAGTATAGTTTATTTTATTGATGGAGATCAATGAAGATGGACCAAGGTGTCAGGATGAGGAGGCCATTCACAAAAGGGAGCCAAAGAGGTGCTTGGAGAAGTTACCATAGGTTGACATTTAGGATTTTCTCATTGGCTTGAGAAAATCATTAGTTGGGGCTATAACCATGTCACGTTTATTTTATGTTGATGTATGAGATGCATGTTTAATGTTTTATTTAATATTGATGCTTGATATATATATATGTAGATATGTATATATTCATATATGTACAGACATATTTTCAATATTAATAAAATCATGAGATCAATAAATCCCTCTATAATATTAAGTTTTAAGATGCCTTCCAATTAAAAATACTCGTCAAGACTTCGATTGAACATGTGTGGGTTTGCCAAAGCAAAGCACCATGACAATCTTAGTAAGGCGCGAAAGGATAATAGTGATATCCGTGTTATTTTAAATTGGGTTCGACTTAACTAGTGTTATCTCAATAGGATTGGGAACCTAGAGGCATGGGTTTGGAAAATAATTCATTAGATGAATTTGAACAAAGCGTTGTTCGTCCAATCATCCAAGAATTGCATGTGATTGCAATTGACAAAGTGTTGTCTACCTAAATAACCAAGTCTTGGGCGATTAGCCAAAGCTAACTCAAGATTAAGTGAAATATGGATCTTGGCCCACTAATAGTTTCGAGGGTTGATATTTTAAACAAAATAGTGGGAGTGTCATTTAATATAAGACCATATTAAATGATTAAAATCATAAACTTATTTTGCATATTTATATTGTAGATATCCATGGCAACCAACAACGTTACAAGCACATTATCATTGTGATCGGTCCTTGAGAAGGACAAACTTAATGGGACAAATTTCCTAGACTGGTATAGGAATTTGAGGATTGTCCTCAAACAAGAAAAGAAGCAATATGTCCTAGAGGAAACCTTACCTGCTGAGGAACCTCCCTTGATTGCTGCTAAAGCCGATAAAGATGCTTATAAGAAGTATCAAAATGACGCACTTGATGTTGGGTGCCTTATGCTTGCCACCATGAACTCTGAGCTTCAGAAGCAACATGAGGAAATGGAGGCGTTCGATATGATCGAGCATCTAAAGCAACTGTACCAACAACAAGCAAGACAAGAGAGGTATGACGTCTCTAAAGCGTTGTTCCAGTGTAGAATGGTAGAAGGAAGTCTAGTTGGAACTCATGTACTCAAGATGATTGGGTATATTGAGAATCTGGAGAAGCTGGGTTTTCCTTTGGACCAAGAGTTGGCCACTGCCGTGATCTTGCAATCGTTGCCTGAAAGCTTCAGTCAATTTGTCTTGAATTACAATATGATTGAAATTGAAAAGACTCTACCACAGTTACTTGGCATGCTTAGAACTTTTGAAGCAAATAGCAAGAAGTCTAAGCCTACAAATGTTCTTATTGTGAATAAGAGCAAAGAAAATACTAAAGCTAAGAGCTACAAGAAGAACAAGAAGGTCCTTGTTAAGTCTAAGCCACATGCTTCTGCACTAAAGCCAAAGGGAGGAGTGGCAAAGGAAGGGAACTGTTTCCATTGCGGTGAGACCGGTCATTGGAAAAGGAACTGCGAAGTATATCTGGAAGATCTTAAGAAGACAAAGGGAAGTGTGACTTCCAATTGGTATTTTTGTTATAGAAGTCAATTTATCTACTTCTTCATCTTGGGTATTAGCTACTGGATGTGGATCTCACATTTGTGTAAATGTGCAGGATCTCAAAAGGCGTAGGACGTTGGCGAAAGGCGAAGTTGATCTCCGAGTTGGAAATGGAGCAAGAGTTGCTGCATTAGCTGTAGGAGATTACCATTTATCTTTGCCTACTGGTTTATCATTGATTTTGAAAGACTGTTATTTTGTGCCGTCTATTACCAAAAACATTATTTCTATTTCTTGTTTGGACAAGTGTGGATTTTCATTTATGATAAAGGACAAATGTTGTTCTATTTATTCAAATGATATGTTTTATGCAAGTGCAAAAATGATTAATGATATTTATATATTAAATCTAGATATGCCTGTCTATAACATTAATACTAAAAGGATTAAGAATAATGATTGTAATCCAACTTATCTCTGGCATTGTCGCTTGGGCCATATAAATGAGAACCGCATATCAAAACTTCATAAGGATGGAGCATTAGATTCATTTTATTTTGAATCATATGAAACATGCGAGTCTTGTTTAATGGGCAAGATGACTACAGCCCCATTCAAGGGACATGTTGAAAGGGCAAATGTTTTATTGGGACTAATACATAGTGATGTATGTGGACCAATAAGCACACATGCTAGAGGTGGTTTTCAAAACTTCGTTACATTTACTGATGACTTCAGTAGATATGGGCATGTGTACCTAATGAAACATAAGCATGAAACCTTTGAAAAGTTCAAAGATTTCAGGAATGAAGTACAAAACCAACTTGGCAAAAGTATCAAAATCCTTCGATCAGATCGAGGAGGTGAATACTTAAGCCAAGAGTTTCATGACTATCTAAAGGAGTGTGTGATAGTCCCACAACTCACTCCTCCGTATACTCCACAATGGAATGGTTGTGAGACCCCGATATCTCAAGATATTAATAGGAGCGATTAAGAGAACTAAGCATTTCAATATCAGAGTATTAAATCGTGTTGACATTTTGAGCTTACAGTTCAAATGTACCCATAATATTTTCAACAGATAATAGTTACATTTCTCAAAACAATTGGAGTGACACTATAGTTCTACTCTACTACTTGTAGAGACTACGCATAAGAACTCTGTCCTGCTATTGTAGTAGCACTCCTTACAGCTCAAAGTATCAGCCCCGACCCTAGTTCTCCTTAGCAAAAGCACCTACAAAGACAACCCCCAACACATGAGCACATAGCTATCCATATACAACACAATATGAATACGTAAGGCGTAAATGCATAATCATAAATACAAAACACTTCCTGTATTTTCATCGCATTTACAATGCCCATTGGTTGTCCCTGTACCACAATTCATAATCAAAACACTATATGAATGTATGGCTTCACTAATAAATGTCATGACATATCATCTCTTTTTCTTGAGTCAGTCATCATCAGTTATTTTAATGCTTCTTCGCTTTATAATCTCAAAACAAGCGGTATCTCATCCTCGCTTCTTCATACTAGCGGTATCTCATCATCGCTTAGTATGGTATAACCCGCCTCCATGTGCAAGCGAGCCTCCCCCCTCCCGCTCCATATTTTTAGCGGTCAAGCGTAAGCATTAAACCTTCACTGTGATCACCCCTGACTCGTGGAATACTCCTCTTTATTCCACATCACAATATGCAACAACAATGCATAATATGCAACAACAATGCATAATAACATGTATCAACTCTTAATGCATCACATTGCATTCCTCATATGTCAAACAGACAAACATAAGTACATGTTACCGTTGGGATGCCCGTACGTCGCTTACGTACCTTTCTAAAATGTAGTGTGTGGTGGGACTCTATCCCCTGCGTTGTGTAGCCGTCTGTGAAGGCTCTACACCAGTGTACAACACAATATTAGATGCCAATATATGATCCAAAATAAAAAATCCAACAAAATATCAATATTTCAAAATTTTGTTTCTGGCGATCGATCGCTACCCCTTGGCGATCGATCGCCAAACTCCACTGCCCCATGGCGATCGATCGCGCCATTCATGGCGATCGATCGCGTGCCTTTGATTTTTGCTACTGGACCTCGGCGATCGATCGCGCCATTTGTGGCGATCGATCGCCACATGGTCTGTGCGCGACATTTTTCCAGAATGCTCAACACTGATTTTCACACCTTCCATTCTAACATGTAAGACATACAACATGCCTAAACAAACATGCTAGTAGCTACAATACACTACCCTGAGTGTAATCATACAAGATATATATCCCAACCACAAACCCACATGCATTAAAAGCACCCTATAACATCAGTACTCAACCAACTTTTTCGAAAAACAGAGCATTGTCTTCCTGCCCAGATTTTTGAGTACCCACTTTCAAGCAATGAAATCTACCACATAAGTCATGAATATTGCTCGAATAAAAATGCCAAAGGCTTCACAAAACTACCATGCATATTTTCACATCAAAGGTTTACCCTAAAACCCATCTAACATGCATAATATCGCCTCCTCAAAAACACTCCCAGTCCACATTTTCCAGAAAAACAGGGCATACTCTTACCCAGATTTCCGAACACCCTACTTTACATGCTTATTTCCTCAACATAAAACATGTAAAATATATAAGGAAAAATACTGAGAGTTAAATAACAACACCATGTAAGCATTTAAATCGAAGGTTTTAAGAAACCTAAGCTAACATGCCATTTTTCACACCAACAAAAGTATGAACTCAACAGCTAAATTTTAAACCCAGAAATGGTTTCACACCCCTTTTTGCTCCGATTTTTGGAAGCTTTCCAGGCAATAAAAATGGAAGGTCTCCTCTCTAACTCCCTTAGCAGCTGTTGGACGAATTGTGGGAGAAAATTGGAGTGATTTCAGACATGGGAGGGTTGGGTGAGAGATGGGACAAGAGGTATGGGCAAGCAGCTGCAGCTGGCAGCAGGGCATGGGTCAAGGGGGGTGGTTGGGTGGTGGGTTATGTGATGTGTTATGTTTTGGTCCCGGTATTTGGCACGATGTATTAAAATATCCTCACATGATATTTTATAGTATTTTCTCTATAAAATACTTCAACTCCCAATTAATTATGCTCTACCAAAACAAACCACACACACCCCAATTAATCATGCCACAACCCCAACATCCCAACATATGTCGCATGCACCCCGAAAAGTAACTCCCCAACCATATTAATTCAACCTCATGAATTAACACTAAATCATCATAATATAAATAAATGATTAAATCACATAATCATTTCGGGGATATCACAATACTCCCCTACTTATAAGATTTCGCCCTCGAAATCAGCATGCACTTACCCAATTTAAAACAAAACATAAACGCATACCAGAAAACAGCTCTGGATAGTGCTGCACCATGTGTCGCTCTGTCTCCCACGTGGCCTCCTCGACACCCCTACGATCCCACTGAACCTTGATCATAGGAATAACTTTGTTTCTCAGTCTGCGATCTGCCCTATCCAAAATCCTGATAGGCCGCTCAACATAGGAAACATCTGACTCAATCTGAACCTCAGAAGGCTGCAACACATGTGAAGGATCCGGCTCATACTTCCTCAGTATAGACACATGGAATACATCGTGAATGCCAGACAGAGAGGGCGGTAAAGCTAATCGGTAAGCCAGAGTACCCACACGCTGCAAGATCTCGTACGTCCCCACATATCTCGGGGACAACTTCCCCCGCATACCAAACCGTGCTACACCTCTGAAAGGTGAGATCTTCAGAAAGACTCTGTCGCCCAACTGAAACTCCAACGGCCTACGCCGCTGATTGGCATACGCTGCCTGTCTGTCCTGAGCTGCCTTCATCTTTTGCCTTTTCTTCCATTTCCCGGATCAAATCTGGTCCTCCGACTGATTTGCGATCCCCGTCATCCCAACACAAGGGTGACCTACAACGCCTACCATAGAGGGCCTCGAAAGGAGCCATCTGTATACTTGCCTGGTAGCTGTTGTTGTAAGAGAACTCCACCAAGGCTATCGAGTCCTGCCATGAAGTGTCGAACTCTAGCACACAAGCTCTCAACATATCTTCGAGCGTCTGTATTGTACGCTCGGTCTGTCCGTCCGTCTGAGGGTGATAGGCTGTGCTCAGCCTCAACTCTGTACCTAGAGCTGTCTGCAGACCCTCCCAAAAGTGAGATGTAAACCGCGGATCTCGATCAGATACAATCGAAACAGGGATCCCGTGCAGTCTCACCACATCTCTGATATATAACTGTGCCATCCTCAAGTGCGTATATGTCATACAGTAGGGAATGAAATGAGCACTCTTAGTCAATCTGTCGACGACTACCCATATAGCATCGAAACCCGAAAACAGTCCTCGGTAAGTGGGTCACGAAGTCCATGGATATGTGCTCCCACTTCCACTGTGGTATCTCCAAGCTCCTTAGCTCACCTCCAGGCCTCTGCCTCTCGGCCTTTACCTGTTGACAAATCAAACAGCGCTTGACAAAAGAGGTGACATCTTGTTTCATACGCCTCCACCAGAACTGGCTGCGTAGATCCTTATACATCTTCTTCCCGCCCGGGTGGACACTCATCCTGCTGCAATGAGCTCGCTGTAATATACCCCGTCGCAACTCAGGTGTATCTGGAATCACCCATCTGTCGCCAAGTCTCAGAGAACCATCCTCAGCCATTCTGAATCTCGATGGCTGACCTGAATGAACCACTAACATCCATCTCTGAACCTCTGCATCAGTTCCCTGAGCTTTCCTGATGTGATCATAAATAACAGGCTCGGCTAACAAGGTCAAAACCTGTACTGGTGAAGTAGACACATCATAATCAAATCCCAAAAGGCAGTAGGAGCCCAACATAGCTGATAGACACATGGCATCCTCTGATGTGCTCCTCACCTTCCGACTCAAAGCGTCGGCTGTCAAGTTTGCTTTCCCGGGATGGTATAGGATTTCACAATCATAATCCTTTAGCAGATCCATCCATCTCCTCTGCCTCATGTTCAGCTCAGCCTGTGTAAACAAGAACTTCAGGCTTTTGTGATCAGTGAAGATGGTGAAAGAGGTACCGTATAAGTAGTGTCGCCATATCTTCAAGGCGAACACTATAGCTGCTAGCTCCAGATCATGGACCGGATACCTCGTCTCATGTGGCTTCAATTGTCTCGAAGCGTAAGCCACAACGTGCTTATCCTGCATCAGCACACATCCTAAACCCTGAAGCGATGCGTCGGTATAAAGAACAAATCCTTTGTTCTCCTTGGGAATCACTAGAACTGGTGCAGTAGTCAGTCTGTGCTTCAATTCCCTGAAACTCTGCTCACAAGCTTCTGACCAACAAAATGAGACTCCCTTCTGAGTCAGCCGTGTAAGCGGCTTGGCGATCTTTGAGAAACCCTCGACGAAACGTCGATAATAGCCAGCCAACCCAAGAAAACTCCGAATCTCACTGACTGAAGTAGGGGTAGACCAATCCATAACTGCCTCTACCTTCCTTGGATCTACTGATATCCCCTCTCGTGAAATGATATGGCCCAAGAATGATACACTGCTCAGCCAAAACTCACACTTGCTGAGTTTGGCGTACAACTGATGATTTCTGAGAATCTGAAGTACTGTCCTCAAATGATCGGCATGTTCCTCCTCACTCCTTGAGTATACGAGGATGTCATCAATGAATACGATCACAAACTGATCGAGGTACTCTTGAAATACT
Organism: Haberlea rhodopensis; assembly: GCA_907163345.1. NCBI lineage: Eukaryota > Viridiplantae > Streptophyta > Magnoliopsida > Lamiales > Gesneriaceae > Haberlea > Haberlea rhodopensis. The sequence goes on from CAJQUN010000007.1 coordinate 5,094,473, forward strand.
CTGTTCATCAAGCTCATAAAAACTGCAGGTGCATTTGTCACTCCGAATGGCATCACTAAGAACTCGTAGTGCCCATACCGAGTTCTAAAAGCCGTCTTTTGGACATCGCCAGCTCTAACCCGCACCTGATGATAGCCGGACCTCAAGTCTATCTTTGAGTACACCTCTGTACCCTGAAGCTGATCGAACAGATCATCAATCCTCGGAAGTGGATACCTGTTCTTTACTGTGGCCTTGTTCAGTTGCCTGTAGTCAATGCACAGACGCATTGAACCATCCTTCTTTTTCACGAACAAGACTGGTGCACCCCAAGGCGATACACTAGGACGAATGTATCCCTTGTCAAGGAGCTCCTGTAACTGTACTTTTAGCTCCCTCAGCTCTGCCGGTGCCATCCTGTATGGGGCACGAGAAATAGCAGAAGTCCCCGGCAGCAGCTCAATGGCGAACTCAACATCCCTGACAGGCGGAAATCCCGGAATCTCATCTGGGAACACATCAATGAACTCCGCCACCACTGGAATGTCCTCGGCTCTCACTTCCTTCTCTTCCGATGCATTCACGGCATAAATAAGGTACCCAGTGTGGCCACGTTCCAATAACCGCGACATCTTAACCGCTGAGATCACTGGAATCCTTGGACGAGAGCCGTCCCCATAAAAAGTCCACTGGAACCCCTGATCAGATAGAAAACGTACCATCCTCTGTCGGCAATCTACCACAGCTCGATATCTGCTCAACACATCAATGCCGATAATACAGTCAAAGTCTGCCATCTCCAACTGAGTCAGATCGGCCCTCAGATCGTTGCCCTCAAAATAAATGAGGCAATCAGATAATAGTCGGTCCGCAATCACATGCTTTCCCGTGGGTGTCGAGACCATGAGAGGCGTGGGTAACAGAGACGAGCACAAGTGGTGTCTCTCCACAAAAGCAACAGATACAAAAGAATGAGAAGCACCTGTATCTACCAAAATAAATGCAGGGTACGTAAATAAATGACACGTACCAGCAATGACCTCCTCCGGGGCTGCCTCAGCCTGCTCCCTAGTCAGTGCATACACTTGTCCCTGCCGTGGTCCTGTCGCCTGACCTCCCTGGGGTCGAGGCACAAACTGTTGCCTCGGTGGTGCCGTCCTAGCATCAAATCTTGGCCTATTCGGCCCTGAGTCTGCCTGACTTGCCCGATTGGGGCAATTCCGTGCTAAGTGGCCCACCTTGCCACAAACATAACAGCCTCGGCAGTCACGTGACAAGTGAAATCCTCCACAGCGGTCACACCTATCCCCTCCTGCCTTACTCCCCTGTGTAGGTCCTCGATTACTCTGCTTCTGACTCTGAGATTTCTTCCCGCTAAATCTGGAAGATGATGAGGCTCCACGAGCCTTGAACTGATCCCCTCGTGGTTTCAAACTATCAGTAACAGGCCTCTGTGATGGCACGGAAGAGGGTACAACGTCCTTATACGCTCCCACAACAATCTCTGCCAGCTCTGCCCGTGTCAGGGCGTCATCAAAATAGCTGGGGTTGTTGGAGACAACCCGGTCAAATAGTTCTGGCCTCAGTCCCTTCAGGAAATGCCTCATCTTTGCATGGCTGCTCACAGCGATGTGGGGGACATACCTCAACAGTGAGGAATACTGCAAAGCAAAGTCTGAAACTGACATGTTGCCCTGCTTCAAATTAGTGAACTCGTCCTCCTTGACTTGTCTGGCAGCGGCAGAAAAATACCGGTTAAGAAACCGGGTCCTGAATACAGTCTAGTCCACTACCATACCTTGGGCCCTCAGCTCCATCACAGTGGTCTTCCACCACATAGAAGGCTTCTTCGCCATCTGAAACTCGGCTAACCTCAGCCATGCGGTACGTGCACAGGGCGCAGTCACAAGTATCTGCTCTATCCGTTCTAGCCACTCTTCGGCCCCTTCTCCAGACTCGGTCCCCTCAAACATGGGTGGACGGAAGTTCAGAAACTGTGTCAAACTGAGCTCCCCGGGTAATAACATCTGTGCACTGGGCTCTACTCCCACAGCAGGTGGCGGTAAAGGATTCATATGAGCAACACTAGCATTCATACTGCCCATATCCCCTACCTCTTCATTGAGGTTCTCCGGGTTAATAGCCGCCATGCTGCAACACAAGAGTTAACAACAATACCAAAAGCAGTTCATAGTATAAGCCGTTAGATAACAAGAGTATCATATTCAAAGCATGTTAGTATAACACTTATACAAAAATATGCATCACATGCATAACATGCCCAACAATGAATACCTAACTAATTTGTCTCTAAAGGCTACCCTTCACTCTTCCCTGGTTATCTAATCACTGCTCTGATACCACTAAATGTGAGACCCCGATATCTCAAGATATTAATAGGTGCGATTAAGAGAACTAAGCATTTCAATATCAGAGTATTAAATCGTGTTGACATTTTGAGCTTACAGTTCAAATGTACCCATAATATTTTCAACAGATAATAGTTACATTTCTCAAAACAATTGGAGTGACACTATAGTTCTACTCTACTACTTGTAGAGACTACGCATAAGAACTCTGTCCTGCTATTGTAGTAGCACTCCTTACAGCTCAAAGTATCAGCCCCGACCCTAGTTCTCCTTAGCAAAAGCACCTACAAAGACAACCCCCAACACATGAGCACATAGCTATCCATATACAACACAATATGAATACGCAAGGCGTAAATGCATAATCATAAATACAAAACACTTCCTGTATTTTCATCGCATTTACAATGCCCATTGGTTGTCCCTGTACCACAATTCATAATCAAAACACTATATGAATGTATGGCTTCACTAATAAATGTCATGACATATCATCTCTTTTTCTTGAGTCAGTCATCATCAGTTATTTTAATGCTTCTTCGCTTTATAATCTCAAAACAAGCGGTATCTCATCCTCGCTTCTTCATACTAGCGGTATCTCATCATCGCTTAGTATGGTATAACCCGCCTCCATGTGCAAGCGAGCCTCCCCCCTCCCGCTCCACATTTTTAGCGGTCAAGCGTAAGCATTAAACCTTCACTGTGATCACCCCTGACTCGTGGAATACTCCTCTTTATTCCACATCACAATATGCAACAACAATGCATAATATGCAACAACAATGCATAATAACATGTATCAACTCTTAATGCATCACATTGCATTCCTCATATGTCAAACAGACAAACATAAGTACATGTTACCGTTGGGATGCCCGTACGTCGCTTACGTACCTTTCCAACATGTAGTGTGTGGTGGGACTCTATCCCCTGCGTTGTGTAGCCGTCTGTGAAGGCTCTACACCAGTGTACAACACAATATTAGATGCCAATATATGATCCAAAATCAAAAATCCAACAAAATATCAATATTTCAAAATTTTGTTTCTGGCGATCGATCGCTACCCCTTGGCGATCGATCGCCAAACTCCACTGCCCCATGGCGATCGATCGCGCCATTCATGGCGATCGATCGCGTGCCTTTGATTTTTGCTACTGGACCTCGGCGATCGATCGCCACATGGTCTGTGCGCGACATTTTTCCAGAATGCTCAACACTGATTTTCACACCTTCCATTCTAACATGTAAGACATACAACATGCCTAAACAAACATGCTAGTAGCTACAATACACTACCCTGAGTGTAATCATACAAGATATATATCCCAACCACAAACCCACATGCATTAAAAGCACCCTATAACATCAGTACTCAACCAACTTTTTCGAAAAACAGAGCATTGTCTTCCTGCCCAGATTTTTGAGTACCCACTTTCAAGCAATGAAATCTACCACATAAGTCATGAATATTGCTCGAATAAAAATGCCAAAGGCTTCACAAAACTACCATGCATATTTTCACATCAAAGGTTTACCCTAAAACCCATCTAACATGCATAATATCGCCTCCTCAAAAACACTCCCAGTCCACATTTTCCAGAAAAACAGGGCATACTCTTACCCAGATTTCCGAACACCCTACTTTACATGCTTATTTCCTCAACATAAAACATGTAAAATATATAAGGAAAAATACTGAGAGTTAAATAACAACACCATGTAAGCATTTAAATCGAAGGTTTTAAGAAACCTAAGCTAACATGCCATTTTTCACACCAACAAAAGTATGAACTCAACAGCTAAATTTTAAACCCAGAAATGGTTTCTCACCCCTTTTTGCTCCGATTTTTGGAAGCTTTCCAGGCAATAAAAATGGAAGGTCTCCTCTCTAACTCCCTTAGCAGCTGTTGGACGAATTGTGGGAGAAAATTAGAGTGATTTCAGACATGGGAGGGTTGGGTGAGAGATGGGACAAGAGGTATGGGCAAGCAGCTGCAGCTGGCAGCAGGGCATGGGTCAAGGGGGGTGGTTGGGTGGTGGGTTATGTGATGTGTTATGTTTTGGTCCCGGTATTTAGCACGATGTATTAAAATATCCTCACATGATATTTTATAGTATTTTCTCAATAAAATACTTCAACTCCCAATTAATTATGCTCTACCAAAACAAACCACACACAGCCCAATTAATCATGCCACAACCCCAACATCCCAACATATGTCGCATGCACCCCGAAAAGTAACTCCTCAACCATATTAATTCAACCTCATGAATTAACACTAAATCATCATAATATAAATAAATGATTAAATCACATAATCATTTCGGGGATATCACAATGGTGTATCCGAGAGGAGGAATCGAACTTTGTTGGATATGGTTCGATCAATGATGAGTCATGCAGATCTTCCGATATCCTTTTGGGGACATGCTTTAGAAACAACAATATTTATACTGAACTGTATTCCATCTAAATCAGTGGAAAAGACACCATATGAGATATGGACTGGGAAGCGTCCTAGTATGTATTTTATGAAGATTTGGGGTTGTGAGGCTTTCGTGAGACCTCACGTCTCTAACAAACTTGGACCCAAATCAGATAAGTGTTTATTTGTGGGGTATCTTAATGAAACGAAAGGATACTATTTCTATTATCCCACCGAGAACAAAGTGGTTGTTGCTCGGACTGGTGTCTTTCTTGAAAGAGAATTTATTTCTAGAAAAACCAGTGGGAAACAAATAGAACCTAGTGAAGTTCAACCACAAGAAAACATTGAACATGATATTGAGATGGAAACAGAGCAGACACCACAAGCTGTTGTGGATAAAGTGCCTGCTCAAGAGACACAAGCCCAGCGTAGGTCTGTAAGAGAACACCGGGAGCCACAGAGATATGGATTTCTTGTGACTCAACAAGGTGACTTACTACTTATTGATGAGGATGAGCCGTCATCTTATCAACAAGCTATAATGGGCACTGATTCTGAGAAGTGGCAAGAGGCCATGAAATCTGAGATGGAATCCATGTATGCAAACCAAGTATGGACTTTGGTTGACCCGCCTGAAGGGGTGAGACCCATAGGGTGCAAATGGATTTTCAAGAAGAAGACCGACATGGATGGTAATGTACAAACCTATAAAGGTCGACTGGTAGCTAAAGGTTTCAAACAAATTCATGGTATTGACTATGATGAAACTTTTTCACCAGTTGCCATGGTTAAATCCATTAGGATCTTACTTGCAATAGCTGCATTTCATGATTATAAAATCTGGTAGATGGATGTCAAAACAGCTTTCCTTAATGGAAATCTGCTTGAGGATGTGTACATGACACAGCCCGAGGGTTTTGTCGATCCAAAGGATGCTGGAAAGATATGCAAGCTACAACGATCCATTTATGGATTGAAACAAGCTTCTCGGAGTTGGAATCTTCGTTTTGATGATGCAGTCAAAGAGTTTGGTTTCATCAAAAACGTAGATGAACCTTGTGTCTACAAGAAGGTCAGTGGGAGCATAATTATCTTCCTAATATTGTATGTAGATGACATACTTCTAATTGGGAATGATATCCCTGCCTTGCAATCTGTAAAGATTTGGCTAAGGAATTGCTTTTCAATGAAAGACTTGGGTGAAGCCACCTATGTATTAGGAATCAAGATCTATAGAGATAGATCGAGAAGATTACTTGGCCTAAGTCAAAGTACATACATAGACAAAGTGCTAAAACGGTTTAGCATGCACGAATCAAAGAAAGGATTCGTGCCTATGACACATGTGATACATCTCTCGAAGGATCAGTGTCCTTCAACACCAGATGAGAGACAGCGCATGAGTAAGATTCCATATGCGTCAGCTATTGGATCTATCATGTATGCCATGATATGTACTCGCCCCGATGTTTCGTATGCTTTGAGCATGACGAGCAGATATCAAGTTGATCCAGGTGAAAGTCACTGGATTGCAGTCAAGAATATCCTGAAGTACTTGAGAAGAACTAAGTATACATTCTTGATTTATGGAGGTGAGGAAGAGCTCAATGTAATAGGTTACACTGATGCAAGTTTCCAAACCGACAAAGATGATTTTCGATCGCAATCAGGATATGTGTTTTGCCTAAATGGAGGTGCTGTAAGGTGGAAGAGTTCAAAGCAAGAGACAGTAGCCGATTCTACAACTGAAGCTGAATATATTGCTGCCTCAGATGCAGCAAAGGAAGCTGTTTGGATCAAGAAGTTCATTTCTGAACTTGGGGTGATGCCTAGCATTCTAGATCCGATTGAACTCTATTGTGACAACAATGGAGCCATCGCATTGGCTAAGGAACCTAGATCTCACCAAAGATCCAAGCACATACTTCGGCGCTTTCATTTCATTCGAGAAATCGTTGAAAGAAGAGATGTAAAGATATGCAAAGTACCAACAGATGATAATGTATCTGACCCATTGACGAAGCCACTGTCACAGCAGAAGCATGATCGTCATACTAGATCTCCAGGCATTAAGTATATGTCTGATTGGTCTTAGTGCAAGTGGGAGATTTGTTGGGATATGCCCTAAGGCATGTCATTAGATGATTGTTTATGACATACAATGTATTATGATTATTATAAATGGCAAATCATTATTATATATTATTCGAATATCTGTGCAATATGAATTGATATATATGTTAATGTCCTTAGAATAATATTGTATTGTTCTTAAAGATTGTCCCTAGTCAAGTATTATCATGAATCGGGATAATGATAATGCATTGAGACTAGTATGTTTTGATTGATGAATTGTTCATGGATATGAGATATCAAATCAACACATGGGTACATGTTAGAGAACAATGTACTGGACAGACCCACCATGAGAATGCTACATGGATAGTTATATGAGCGTCATAAGCAATTCTCATAGTGATAATAGTGTATGTAATCCTTACGACTTGAGATCATCAGAGATCCCAACATAAGGAGTTATGTATCTTGATATTGTCAAACGTTACCCGTAACATGGTAAACTATAAAGGCGACTATTGGATACACTATGAATTATGTAGAGGGATGTTGATTGATCGAGATAGGATTTGTCCCTCCTATATAACAGGAGAAGTGTTTAGGACCTTGATCAAGTAAGACTAAAATGCATGGCCATGCTCGAATTAGTCGATATGTGATATCGAGCTTATTTGTTTATTCTAGTTCTACTTGGGGATCAAGAAATAAAGATTGAATATACGAGTATGACTATTCCATGACTCGTGTTCAATCTAAACACATAGGACAAATGGATTAAGTTACATGGTTAATATTATCACGGTTCCTAGGTTATGCCGAGTCAATGACATTCTTGTAATTTGGGTAGCATTGATGTGTTGCTAGATACCGCTCATTGCTTGCGACATAAAATCAGATTTTATGTCACTGCCAACATTGCAAGATCCTATCGGGTCGCACAAAAGATTAAATCGAGAAGGGTAATTAAATTCATTAGATGAATTAATTAATTAAGAATAGTCTTAATTAAATAATTAAAAGGACTTCATTAAATCATGGGTTTGGGTCCATGAGACTTTGAGAAAGTCTTGAACCTTAATTAAACCTTTTAATAACAAGGTTATGATTAATTGTGAATTAATTCATTCCAACCTAGCCATCACAAGGAGACACGGCCGCCGATTCCTTTTCAACTCTTGGCTTCATAATAGTCGACGTGGGTTTTGTGAATTCCGGCCATCTTTCTTGATTGTGAATCGAGTGTGATTCTTGTATCGGTTTAAGAACAAATCTAGCACTTTGTTCTTAAACTATCCCTTGTTCGATTTGATCGTGTGGATACCGTAGAGGCAAGACCTTGGAGGTGTTGCTCGTGACTCGGAATTCGTTGGACGTGGTGCTTCGTGGATTCTGCTCAAACACGCTACAAGGGTGAGCCTCTTATTATCTCTATTCCGATATGAACCCTTTGTATAGATCCGCGGTTTTAGTAATCCATATTTTATTATTCCGCTGCGTTGTATGCTTGTTGGATTACTCACACAATGGTGGTACACCATACTCATTGCCACGGCGGTACACAATCAATGATCAATACCCAACTGGCGGTACACCATAATCATCGTCCTACGGCGGTACACAATCAATACTCATCGCCTAATGGTAGTACACAATCAATACTCATTTCCCAATGGCAGTACACAATCAACGCAGCCCTACGACGGTACACCATACTCATTGCTCAACGGCGGTACACAATCAATACTCATCGCCCAACGGAGGTACACAATCAATACTCATCGCCCAAGGCGGTACACCATACGCATCACTCAGCGGCGGTACACAATCAATACTCCTCGCTCCGTGTAACAACGGCAAGTATTCTATTTCACAATACCCCTCGCTTTGTGTAACAACGGCAAGTATTCTATTTCACAATACTCATCGCTTTGTGTAACAACGTCAAGTATTCTGTTCATCAGCAGCTCACTAATATCCCTCGCTTCGAATTATCGGCATCTCCATGGATATCCGCGCTTCGACATATCAGCGTCCCACGCTAAAATATGACAGCGTCAAATATTATGACTCATCGCTCAATAAGACAACGACAAATATTCTGATACATCGCTGCTCAATATATCAGTATCATTACAATGATCTCAAAATACTCAAATCAACATAACATCTCACAATCTCTACAATCCATACTACATTATATCAGCGGCTTAATAGTATCCCTCGCTTCGAATTATTGGCTGCTCAATGATATCCCTCGCTTTGACATACCAGCGACTCGCGCTGCGATATGTCATCCCAAATATCCTGATCCAGCGCTCGATAAGACACAACAAATATTTTGATCCATCGCTAATCGATATATCCATAGCATCACAATAATCACAATATATTTGTGCGCACAATGACAATGTCAAGTATTCATGCATCACGATAACAATTTAATATCAATGCATGTGTATAAATTCACATATACTTGCATTCTCATAATCATAAGGTAACCATACCCGATCATCACATCGTCTGCTGTCACATATCAACAGTATCATATTGTCCACCATTTACTGTCGTCAGACCGCATCTCATTTCTCATTTTTTGATTTCCCTACAAAATCAGATTTCTTTAGTGCTGTATACATATACTACATGCATACAACTTCAATCAAAATTCATTTACTCTTTTACTAATCACCACATCAAATTCTTAGCATCTATCAACATAGCATATCATTTGTCACTCATCCAGCGCCACATCATTCTTATCACAACAGTTAAATCGATGATATGCTATTAAAATAAGTTACCAGCTGATAACACTCTTCCATAATACCACCCTTGGTGCGTATGTTCATTGGCATCACCGGTTATTTCTCATTATCACGTTCATCGTATTCCATACGATCCTACAACCACGATGGTTAGCGATAACACAGAATGTTCATTCATGGCCTCATATCATGCTATGCACATAAATGTACAATTGTCGTGTCACATTTACACCAAAACCATAACCATGCATAATTTATGTTCTATTCATTCTTATCAACACATTTCCATGCCTCGGACAGCCCAAAAGAGTAAATCACTGCTTTGATACCACTATTGTAGGACCTCATATCCTAATATCATCATTAGTGCATACAATTATAATATTAGGGAATCATCATTACATGCTTCGAAATTGTGGCATGACTTCTATAATTTTTTTGAATACTCCATTGTAAACCCGATTCCGAACACAACTCATTACGCATATGTATACACTTAATAATGCACTACTCATATTCTCATTTTCATTTTGCAAGTATACACTTAAATCAATTGCATGCCATGCCCAAATGAAAAGAGAAATGTCAAAGACAATTATATAGCACATATACGCGCATCGTAATGCTCACAGACGAGCATTAAATAAATGATTGTGTATCTACTTGTACAAATTTCGTTACCAATACCAATGCTGGTACCCCGCTCCCAGGAGCATCCTCATCCACCAGTTCGAACTCATTTGCCGAATCAATGTTGTACCTGTTCTACCTGTTTCAACAGAAACAGCTCCTGCAAGAGGTGAGCATACAAATAACAGGATTCAATATCATCGAATACACAAGCACATACTCCCTGAGTATACCACAATCATGAGAGATCTCTTACGCTGTTCATGTTCTCACAATATCCAAAATCATCAATTCCAAAGTCAGTTAAGTCATCACAAGAATAATTTACTGTACCAATACTCAAAATCATCAGTTCTGCAATCGACAATTACTAAACCATGATAACAATGACTTTCACAATCAAATACATCGCAGTTATCAATTTATTAGTCATAACTCATCATGTCACATCGCATGCTCAACGACGACGACACTATCACCCATCGCACGCTACATAGAGGCGGCACAATAACCATCGCATGCTCAACAGCGGCTGTAAAATAATCCATTGCAAGCTCAATAGCGGCATTAATATAATTCCTAGCACCATTCATGGTGCTCTCAATACTCATCAACATGTTACACGACAATTATATCAATTAATATAACATTCAATACGTGTACGTCTCCACATACTAAGTCAAACACGATGAGAATATATATTATGTGTTACTCATAACAATAATATATTTACATATGCTCGTACGCCCCACGTATAGAACTGTCAAAATGGGCCAGGCCACCCGCCAAATAGACTGGATGGGCCAGCAATTTTAAGGCCCGTCAGCAGGCGGGCCTATAGGGGCTGGCCCAAACGGGGCGTGGGTTTTGGCGGGCCAATCCGCGGGTTTGCGAGCTGGCCTGCGGGTTGGCACCATTTTTTATTATTTTTTTAAAAAAATTTGTTATTGCTTTTTTAGGATCAATTCATAGATAGAAACTCAATATCTTCCTTGGCTACTTTAGCTTTTTAAAATGAGTTTGCAAAATAAAAGAGTTTGCGCTTGAGGAAGGCTTAAGTCAATCGATAAATAAAAGAAAAGAAGAAGTAAACAAATAAATAAATGCGTAATGTAATAAAGTGATAAAAGACACAAAGATTTGTTATAGAAGTTCGGCGATGAATTGCCTACGTCTCCTCTTCCCGGTTAGATAACCTCCAACCGAGGTTCCACTAGAAAAAATGATCTTGGCCTTGAGGGCTCCAAGTTAGCCACAACCCAACTCTTCCCGAGTTTACAAAGCTCTTCCCGAGCACACTACTCTTCACGAGTACACAAAGCTCTTCTCGAGTACACAAAGCTCTTCACGAGCTACCAACACTCTTCACGAGTCTTCTTGGCCTTAAGGGCTCCAAGGATAGCCACAACACATGCACCAACTTTACTTGTTGGCGACTTTACAATTTCCAACTTGCTTTGGTGTTGGAGGACCTTTACAATAAACCAAGTAACACCTTCACGGTGTACTCACACGAAGACAACAAGACTATCAAAAGAAAACAATTACAAGCTCCAATACAACAACAATGTATGGAGATTGTAATGCTATCTGAAATTTAACTTAGCAAAGCTTTGATGAAGTTTGTAGGCTTGTTTCTTGTCTTCAAAATGCTCCAAAGCATCAATATTTATAGTGTAGGAAGCCCCCTAGGCTCCTACTAGCCGTTGCTACACAAAAGGCTGAAATCACTCGTCGATCGCCTCAGCCATCGCCTCAGGCGATCACCATCGCCGCGCCCCAACGGTCACCAGATAACACGCATCGCCTCAGGCGATCCAGAGCACAAATCAATGACGTAGCCTTAGCATGTCCAAAAACTTCATAGCCTAAAACGATGCACACATCGCCTCCGGCGTTCGGGCCATCGCTCAGGCGATCAGGCCATCCCCTCGGGTGAACTCCACCTGCGCGCATGCCTCGGCATCGCTCCAGTCGATGTGCGTGGCGATGCCCCGCCTGGCTGCATCGCCTGGGGCGATGATTACCATCGCCTGGGGCGATCAACGCCAGAATGTGCACACTCGATTTTCTTCATTTCAATCCACTTTTAATCACTTAATCTGCACACTAAGTACACACATTAGTATAACAAACACAAGTTTTGTTGATCATCAAAACTCAAAAATAAACCGGAGATAAATTAAAGCATTAAACACAACCATGCGTTTAAGGCTCAACAATCTCCCCCTTTTTGATGATCACAAAACTTGATAAACTTGAATATGTAATTATGCATGAAATGTGAGTAACAATTACTCCCCCTTAACAATTGCATAGCACATATAAGATTACCAAGTAAATCATACAACAAATAACTCTCCCCCTCAAACCATCAAACCATGCATACACAAGCTCTCCCCCTTAAACTGTGCATGTTTTAAGTTTCAAGTTTATCACAAAATTCTCCACCTTTTTGTGATAATCAAAAAGTATAAAATTTAAATAAACATAGCTCAATTATATGTTGCCACATAGCCATATTTAACACTTTACACATGTTCCTCATCTAGCATGTAATAAGCATAACAAGCCTAAGTTTAAATCATTTAGAGGAATATAAACATGCATTTAAGGCAATTAACAATAAATTCTAAATGTTGCAATTGCATATGTTCTACCAAGAGTTCATGCACTCATGCCCAATACACAATAGAATTCTCAAACCAACATTTGATAAATTTATTAAGATCATGAAAGTATTCTATCAAAGATATAGCATCTAAACACTTATAGCATGCTTAATCACATAATATCACATATCATATTCAAATTTGAATTCAATGCACTTACTATAAAAGGATAAGCATACATCATGCAATAGAACAATTTATATGTGCATATGCTAAGGGGTTATCCATTTTACTACCAATAAATATTGAGATTCATATTTATTGGTCACAATTAATTTGTGCCAATTAAACTTTGAATTGCTCTTTTAAAATGCATAAAATAAATTTTACCTATGCCTCGCGCCTCTTCTATAGTGGTGAATAATATAAACTCCTCCTTTGAGTTGCTTGTGCCTTCATCCTCCATCCCATTGTTGTCCCTACAAAACAAGTTTACAATAGGAGGATCTTTGGTACCCATTTGATTTTTGGGACCTTGAGGGTTAGCTTCCTTCGGCACCTTTGGAATCCATTTCCACATTTTGTTAGGTTGGTATTGGATTCTAGCAAACCTACACTTGTTTTTAGTGTGACCACTTTTACAACAATAGTTACAAGTAGGAGAATCATGCTTGGCTTTAGCTAACAAGCTTGAAAATGATTTTGATTTGCTTGAGAAGCCTAACCCGGCTTTATCAAAGCTACAACGTTGCAAGCCAAGCAATTCATTCATCTTTAGACTACTTTCACTAAATTTGCAAAAAGATATTTTTAAAGAATTTAATTCATTTTTAAAAGAATTATTTTCTTCATCTTTCTTGACAACCTCAAGTTTGAGTAATTTGTTACTCATCTTGGTTTTGCTAAGAACATCTATAAGCTCATGATAAGAATCTAAAAGTTCATCAAAAGAAGGTACCTCATCATCGCTTTCATCTCCTTCATCTATGTCATCTTTGGCCATGAGACAAAGATTTGTTTCTTCTTCATCGGAGTCACTATCACTCCGTGTGGCTATAAGGGCATTCTTCTTGCCTTTGTCCTCATTCTTTTTCCTAGGACATTTGTTAGCATAATGACCTTTTTCTTGACAATTATAACAAGTTACCTAATGTTTTGAATCTTGTTTGGTAGCACTAGAGGCCTTTGGCTTGCTATGTTTGTTGAAGGACTTCTTGAACTTCCTAGTGAACAAGATCATCTCTTCATCCTCATCGTCATCTTCATCCTCGGATTGATATTTCCTCCCAACCAAGGCTATCCCCTTTCTCATAGATCTATCATCCTCCTTTATTCCTTTTCTTGTAGATACTTCAAGTTCATGGGTCACCAAAGTGCCATGAAGCTCATCAAGGTCGTAAGATGCATTCTCTCCTTTGTTGGACTCGATGATGGCGGTTCTCTTTGCATCTCATTCTTTTGGTAAGGCTCTTAAAGCTCTTCTCCATATTTGTTTCGGAGGGTACTTCTTTCCAAGTTGGGCAAGCTCGTTTATGATTTGAGTGAGCCTCCTAAACATTGAATCTACCTCTTCTCCGGACTCCATCTCAAATGTCTCATATTTGAGTTGTAATATATCAATCTTGGTCTCCTTCACTTGATTAGTTCATTCATGACAAATTTGCAATTTGTCCCATATCTCCTTTGCGGTTGAGCACATCGAGATCCGGTTGTACTCCTTCATATCTAAAGCACAATGCAAAATATTAATAGCTTTAGCATTTTGTGAAATTAAAATCATGTCCGCTCTTGTGAAATCGTCCATTTCTTTGGGAACACTTATTCCTCCAACTTCCTTTAAAGGAATATGTGGTCCTTTCACAATGATCTTCCATAGGTCATAATCTACGGATTGGATGTATAGAGAAATTCTATTTTTCCAATACCCATAGTTATCACCCGTGAAGAGCGGAGGTCTATTTGTCGATTGACCTTGAGCAAACTCATTTGCTAGATTAGCCATATAAAAATTTTGATTTAAAAATAAAAAATGGCTCTGATACCACTTGTTGGAATCGAAGAGGGGGGGGGGGGGGGGGGTGAATGAGATTCCTTGGCTACTTTAGCTTTTTAAAATGAGTTTGCAAAATAAAAGAGTTTGCGCTTGCGGAAGGCTTAAGTCAATCAATAAATAAAAGAAAAGAAGAAGTAAACAAATAAATAAATGCGTAATGTAATAAAGCGGTAAAAGACACAAAGATTTGTTATAGAAGTTAGACGATGAATCGCCTACGTCTCCTCTTCCCGGTTAGATAACCTCCAACTGAGGTTCACTAGAATAAATGATCTTGGCCTTGAGGGCTCCAAGTTAGCCACAACCCAACTCTTCCCGAGTTTACAAAGCTCTTCCCAAGCACACTACTCTTCACGAGTACACAAAGCTCTTCTCGAGTACACAAAGCTCTTCTCGAGTACACAAAGCTCTTGATAATCCCGAGCTTAAGAGATTACAGTACCAAAAGTTCAAAAAGGAATTATACATATTCCTAACAAAAGGGTGCTTAAACTATAGCTTTACTCTACTCTTTGTAGAAACTATACAAAAGGAATTTCTGTTCTGCTAATCCTGTAGCACTCCTTACAGCTCAGCGTATCAACCCCGACCATGGTTCTCCATGTCAAAAGCACCTACAAAGACAACCCCCAACACATGAGCACATCATAGTTCATATTCAACATAATATGAATGTAAAGCAGAAATGCATAAATCATAGGCATAGGATACTTCCTGAATTCCAATGCATTTAAAACACCCATTTTGGTTGTCCCTGTACCATAACTCATAATCAAATCAATACATGATATTATGGTTTCTTTAAATAAATGTCATGACATAACTTCACTTCTTAAATCTTTACTTCAATCCTTAGTCAGTTTATCATCAGTGTATTTTAATGCCCCTCGCTTCATAACTTTAGAACAAGCGGTCCTCCCCTCCCTCGCTTCGTATGGTAAACCTCGCCTCCATGTGCAAGCGGACCTACACCCCTCGCTCCACATTTTTTAGCGGTATAATAGCGGTAAGCATTAAAATCATCACTGTGATAACCGTGACTCGTGGAATACACACCCAATGTTCCACATCATACATATGCAACAACAATGCATAACAACATGTATCGTACTCATAATGCACAAACTTGCATTTATCGCATGTCAAATAATAAACATATAATACATGTTACCGTTGGGTGCCCGTACGTCGCTTACGTACCTTTCCAAAATATGGTATGTTGCAGGACTCTATCCCATGCGTTGTGTGGCTATCTGTGAAGGCTCTACACCAGTGTACAACACAATATTGGATGCCAATTTATAGACAAAAATAAAAAAAATCCAACAAAAACATCATTTTCCACTATTCAGCAGCTGGCGATCGATCGCTGGATCGAGGCGATCGATCGCCAGACTTCACTGGCTCGAGACGATCGATCGCTCCATTTGTGGCGATCGATTGCCTGCCTTCAATTTTAGCTACTGGCCTTCGGCGATCGATCGCTGCGTTTGTAGCGATCGATCGCCACACGCTGTGTGCGCGATTTCTCCAGATTTTTCGAACACCCATCTTCATACCATCCAATCTAGCATATAAGACATACAACATGCTTGAACAAACATGCTAAGAGCTACAAGGTACTACCGTGAATGTATTCAATTGAAGTTCTACCCAAACTTAAACCGACATGCATCAAAATCGCCCAACTAAATCAGTACTCACTCAAGCTCTTCAAAAACAGGGTACCATATTTCTTTTCCAGATTTTCGAACACCTCTATTCACACCAATAAATCCACCCAATTAAACATGTTTCATGTTCAAAGAAACTTGCTAGGGGCTTCATAAAACTACCATGCAAGCCCTTAAATCAAAGATTCGACCTTACATAAGCTAGCATGCCATTTATACCTTGATAAACACAAACCAAAACCAACAAAACCAAAGCATCTCTGCATGATTGCTCACCTCTTTTTGGCTCAAATTATTAACTAGCAACCAAGCAAAAATTTGGGATCTTCCAACTCCTACCAGCAGCTGAAGTGGGGGACGAAATTTAGGAGAGAAGGGAGAGGGTTTCTGAAATGAAAAAGTGGAGTGGAAGAGTGGGGAAAATGAGGTATGGGTTCAGCAGTTGAAGCATGGGTTGGGGGGGGGGGGGGGGGGGTTTGGTAATGGGTTAGGTGATGTGTTATGTTTTGGTCCCGGTATTTACCAACTGTGAGGGCCCGGTCCTAATCAGAGGTTTAATTAACACACGAATGTTATATTAACGTAAACAGCGGAAGATTTAGTTAAAAACTTTATCAACGTGACCCTCAAAATTTTTTCGCATTTTGTTTCTAAAACATTTCCGAATAGTGAAAATATTTATTTCCAGTTTTACATCTAACGTGATATTCATCGCATAAGCATTACGTATAATTTCTCAGTAAAGTAATACTTAAAAATACAGATACTCAGGGCATACCCCGGTAATTTAAAACATAAGTAAAAATACTAAACAACTACTGGGACTCAAAACATAAATCGTATACCTGAGCTCGCTCTCAAGGAGCTCTGGTATTTATCGATGCTTCATCTCGAGCATCCACAGTACGTCCACCTGCAATACCTGTCATGTCCATCCAACAAAGACATGACAGCCCCCCGCGAAGGGGGTCAGAACCCCAGTACGAGAAACAGATAAAATCACAGTGTATGACAAATAACATGCGATGTATGCCGTGCATGAATGCAAATGCACATGAAGGGTATCAAATCTCGAATATCCCTATCTCAAGGGTCCAAAGGAAATCATCAATCACTCATCAGTGCTCGAGCAGGATGTGACACGCTCCGCGCTCCGATCTATCTCTCAGTCGAGCCATCGGCGGTCCATCATCCTCGTGTCTGGGCGACGTCGGCACGCTCGTCGCTCCGGCATCCCTCAGCTCACTCTCACTCCTGCCGAGCCAACGTCTGCCCATCATCCCCAGACACGCATCACTCATACCAAGAAAAGATATAGGTACCAAGAACGAAATCAATAGGCTCAACATGACATGCTCAATGTCCATGCGTGTCAATGCATCATGCAATATCATAATCTCATGTGATGCACCTCAAATCTCATGTCATCATATATCATGCAGTCAATGTACCATGTAATTCACATACTGCAAATCAACTTATCACATAGTCACATAAGGAGCAAGTAATGACAAGTAAATCATACCCGGGAACATCACATGTCTTTGCCAGACATTGTGATAAAACCCTGTTTTCTACGTACCTCGGACCAATGCTATATCTACCGAGTACTCCTCGAATAAACCTCGGGATCTGTTAACCTGGTAATAAATACTACAAAATTATCACTAAGTGTTTAAATGACACAAAAGCTAAAATAAGTTTTTAAAGGTGTTTTCCTACTGATTTTTCCTTCAAAATCAGACTGACCAGTTTTAGTAGAAAATTCATAATAAAATCATATGACTTCCAAATGACCCGATTCCAGTGCTCAAAGTTCCAAAACTCAAAGGACTTCATTTTCTTGTCTAATGATGTCGGGCTAGTTCTTCCAGTAAAAGTAGTTAAAACACTAAATACGTAGCTTTTGAAATTCTGTTTTCCATCTCGAGCAGTGTTTGTAAAATCACAATAACATTTTCATTTTAAAACCAAAATGGTTAATTCCAGTGGCAAATGACAGAAAACTCAAAGTACTAAAATACTTATTTCTGGAGAGTTTTCGAAATTCCTAGCCGAAAATGCTCAGGAACTCGGACAACACTCTGCATGACATTTTCGCCCACATGCAGAACATGATTTGCACACTTAAAGTATAAAATTCATATTTAATTGAAAATAAGTCCAAAATAAGTCATTCTTTTTTTTAAATTCTAGAGAATGAAAAGATCTACAAGGTCATGTAAAAATCGACAACAGAATCGAAATTAAACTTTGTCCAAAGTTCGAAATTCTACACTGCATGTGCATTTCCAGCACATGCAGAGTTGAATCTGGCATAGTTTAGTAAAATGGGCGTATCTCACTCAAATCAATTCCAAATGATCCCAAATTTCAGCCACAGAACAACAACTCAAATATCTACAACTTTTGTTTGAGGCTCACAGTAATATTTCGAAGTTAAGGTAGTCGAAAATACAGAGCCATATACTGCATGCAACCATAGTTTCTGCTGAAACTCATGGCAGTATGAGTTTCACCTCTTTATTCATAAACATAACTCTAAAATCGACCCAATCAGAACTAAAATCGAAGGTTAACAATATAAAGGGAATGATATACCTCCCAAGCTTTTAAAAACACCCAAAACCTTGAAGCTCTTCTTAATTCCTAACCAATTCCAAGCTTGCATGCAAGATTTGAGCAAGTTTTTGGATGGAGGAGAAGGAGAGTGTTTCGAATTTTATGGAGAGGAAAGGAGGGAAGATGGTTGCTTGTTGGAGTGATAAAGATGATGGAATATCAGATATGACAAACACAAGAAAAGCTAACCCATAAATAAAGGAAAGAGGCGTGGGATACTAGGCAATATTTTGGTATTTTTTAATCAATTTCTTATCCCACTATGTCCAAGTGTCCCAAGATGGTGTTTTATCATTTTTTTATGTAGGTGCATGGCTGAAAATTATATACCATTTGGTATATTTTTGATGTACATTAATTTGGTTAAAGATAAAATCTTGTGACCCGGAATACCTCAATTCGAATTCTTCGCTTTTAAAATCACCCGGGTATATATACATACCTAATAATAGTCAATGCGTCATAATCCAGAACACCATAATTCAAAGTCTATATTTTTAATTATCCGGTTTCGCTTAATCATCATTAATCCGGATTAATTAGCGTCGGGGTCTTACAAGCATGATGTATTAAAATATCCTCACATGATATTTTATAGTATTTAATTAATAAAATACTTCAAATTTCAATTAAACATGCTTCACCCAAAACAAACAACATCCACCCCAAATAATCATGCCATAACCCAAATTCCCAACATATATCACATGCACCCTGAAACACATTTCCCCAATATTATTAATTCAACCCAATGAATTAATACCATAATCTTCATATAACATAAATAAATGTTCAAATGCACATAAACATTTCGGGGATATCACAATACTCCCCTACTTATAAGATTTCGTCCTCGAAATCAGTATGCACTTACCCAATACAAAACAAAACATAAATCACATACCAGAAAACAGTTCTGCATAGTGCTGCACCATGTGTCGCTCCGTCTCCCACGTGGCCTCCTCAACACCCCTACGATCCCACTGAACTTTGACCATAGGAATAACTATGTTTCGTAGTCTGCGATCTGCCCGATCCAGAATCCTGATAGGCCGCTCTACATAGGAAACATCAGACTCTATCTGAACCTCAGAAGGTTGCAACACATGAGAAGGGTCTGGCTCGTACTTCCGCAACATAGATACGTGAAACACATCGTGTATGCCGGACAGAGAGGGCGGTAAAGCCAACCGGTATGCCAGAGTACCAATACGCTATATGTGATGACCTGGGATTATAGATGTTCCTGGAGTATTAATAACCCCTAAAGTTTGTTTTTACGTGGCGATTTAGAGTTTAATCGCGGTGTTGGGCCTCCCGGGCTCGTCTATTTGAGTAGTTGGGATCGTTGGATCCCGAGGTTGAGATTGTATTCTCATTTCAGTGAAAAACCTATGAGTTGGGTTTTTGGTGTGACTCGGGATCAGGGGTGCTTTGTGTGGGCACCGGTATGGGTTTTTGAGGTTAGAGAGAGAGTTTTTTAAAACAGATGATTTTTAATGAATCATGATGTATTTGTGGGGCTATTGGTATTTCGGGGTAATTTTGCTATATATACCAGTTGAACCCGAGATTTTAATTTTGGAAGCCATTTCTTTGCCTTGCCCGTCTCTCTCTCCCCGTCTGCCTCTTCCCGTTTCCCTCAACCCTCGCCGATAAAAGCGCCGCGCCCGCCGCCGTCCGGCCACCATCCGGCGCGTCCGGACCGCCGTTGGCTTCGTCTCTTCCAGGCGCAACTTTCCACACCAAGAATTTGAAGTTTCATCGCGAATCGCGTTCGGATTTACCAGAAAAGCGCAGAGGTCCGATTTCTAGGGTTCTTCCGATTTCGAGCAATTTTCTTCAGATTTTCGATTGGGTAATCTTCCTTACCCCTTTTTCGTTCTTCTCCTGTAATTCCCTGCTAATTTGTGTATTGTTGGTTCGAATTATTCCCTGTATGCGTGAGGGTTGTGTTCGATTTTTGGGATTTTGGCAGGAGGGGCGATTATTCATGATGTTGATCGATTATTTCTTGTTTTGGTTGAATTTTGGTGCTTGGTTGGGTTCGAATTGTGATGTTAAGGGTTCGAAAATTGAAGGGTGGTTCTTGAGCAATTTTCGTTGATGTCTCATTCGATTTCCCTCCCTGCATGTGCTCTGCCCCGGGTCCTTTAATTGGTCAATTGTCACGTGTCGACAATATTTTTTTGAGGGCCATGGATGTGCTTGGGCATGGGTTACATGTTCGTAAATAATTGTGAATTATTTATCGTGTTAGCACATCATTCCTCGGGGCATGGAACACGAGCAAAGTTTGGCTCGGACTGCGGAGATTTAAGGTACGTGCGATGTACGAGCATTTTTTTATATGAGAGCATTTGTGAAATGCATAATATATTTTGATTGCATTAAATAGTTGTGCGTATGGTTATATATATGTGTTGATATAGCTATGGAACGACCAAATCTTGATATCGCCGCCACAAGCGTGCGTGATACTAGAGTAGTATAACTTTTACAAGATATATGGAGTACTGGATTTAATGACCATTGTAGGGCATTGAGATGCCTGAGAATGACTGTGGAATCATGTAATCTGTGATGTCCCCGAAATGATTAATTACAATTAAGGCATTAATTATGTTTATGTGATTAATTATGTGGATAATTGATTTACGTGTTGAAATTAATTATCACGATGAAATGCTTAGTCACATGATAGGCATGACCCGGGGGGTTACGTTTCAAGGTGCATGTTATGCATGATAGAAAATGGGGTGTTAACATGATTTAATTGTGTTGATTGTTAATTATGAGGAAAGTATGGATTTAATGAAGTTGGTTGCATTTTTGTAAAATGCTTTTAAAATACCATGTTGGGGTATTTTATACATCATGTTAATTTTGGATACAATTTAATTAACCCATATACCCCACTATACCCTCCTTCCCCTCACTTTACCCTTTCCCTCAAAAATCCCCAATTCATTCCCAAAACCCTTCCCATTCCCCATTTTCGAAATCCTCCAAGGAAGGAGAAGGAAAGTTCCACAAAACTTGTGTTTGTGTGATTCTTGTCAAGATTTGGAGTCTTCAAGAGGTATGGAACCCTTCCTAAAGTTTTTATGAAGTTTGGATTTGAAATGGGATGATTTTGAAGTGATTTATATGGGTTTATTTTGTGTATGTGTTGTATGTTGTTGGGGTATGATTTTTGAAGTGTTTTATGTGGGTTTTCGTGAGTTATGATGATGTTAGTGTTGTTGGAAAGTTTGGGTTTGTATGATATGGGATTGAGCTTGGAAAATGCACAAATATGGTGAGAAATCGCGCACAAGCAGGTGGCGATCGATCGCCTGAAATGAGGCGATCGATCGCCAATGGCCAGTAGCCATTTCACGTAGCAGGCGATCGATCGCCTAAAATTAAGCGATCGATCGCCGCAAGGCAAAAGAGCGAGGCGATCGATCGCCTCAAGTAGCGATCGATCGCCACTGTGTAAAACATGGAAAATGATGATTTTTGTTGAATTTTTGGTATTTGGCTATTGTTTAGCTTCTAATATCGATTTGTATGGTTGTGTGGAACCATCCCAGGTGCCAACAACATCGAGAAGATAGAGTTCTTCAATTTCTCCACTTTTGGAATTAAGGTACGTAAGAAGCGTATGGGCATCGGACGGTAACACACTCCTAACTATGACTATGCATTGATTGCATAAGTAATTATGATGACTATGATGATGATTGTGATAAGTAAGTTATGATGATGATGTTTATGATGATTATTGTGATAAGTAAGTTTATGATGATGATGTTTATGATGGTGATTGTGATAAGTAAGTTATGATGATGATGTTTATGATGATTATTGTGATAAGTAAGTTTATGATGATGATGTTTATGATGATGATTGTGATAAATAAGTTTAAGACGATGATGTTTATGAAGATGATATGATAAGTAAATTTATAATAATGTTATACGATGTTTATAAAAGGGTAAGATGCCCATATGGTAAGATGCCATACAATGTTATTATGTGGTAAGATGCCACGGGGTAAGATGCCCATATGGTAAGAGGCCATACAATGTTATTATGTGGTAAGATGCCACGGGGTAAGATGTCCATATGGTCAGAGGCCATACAATGTTATTATGTGGTAAGATGCCACGGGGTAAGATGCCCATATGGTAAGAGGCCATACGATGTTATTGTGTGGTAAGATGCCACGGGGTAAGATGCCATTATGCATGAAGGTAAATCAGGGTCAACAAAAAGAAGTTAACGAATAACCAGCAAGTTTACTTAACCAAGACTTCGTACATTTACTGTTATATTCTGTTATGATGCTTATATGATGATGATGTTATAAGATGATGATGTTATAAGATGATGATACTATAAGATGATGATGCTTATATGATGATGATGTTATGAGATGATGATACTATGAGATGATGATGTTTATATGATGATGATGTTATGAGATGACGATATTATAAGATGATGATGCTATAAGATGATGATGCTATAAGATGATGATGATGTTATAAGATGATGATATTTATAAGACGATGATTTTAATCATTCATGTTAAGAATTAATGATTATATGCATGGCTATGAAACAGGGACAACCAAAGAGGGTTAATGCAATTAACCAGGAAGTATATGTTACCAATTATTTTCATGCATTTATTTATATGCCATTGCCTTATGATGTTAAGTAACGATGTACATGCTCATGATGGGTTGTTCCTGTAGGTACACTTTTGGACCGAAGGGCTAAGGGTCGGGTTGAGGCAGTGAGCTAAAAGGAGCATGAAAGAAGATAGGATACAGGACTTTTTGGATAGTCTCTACTCTAGGAGTAGTATAATTCTATCGCTTTAACATTCATTATTGATAATGTAATTAGTTAAGTCTTAAAATTTCATTGTTGGCCTGTAATCTTATTAGCTCAAAACTACAACCGGGACCCCAAGACGTTATTAATGCATGTTTAGTCCATTATATGTGTTTAAGATGATGTTAAGGTAGGACGACCCTACATTAGTGGTATCAGAGCAGTGGTTAGATAACCCGGGAATGAGTGAAGGGTAGCCTTAGCAATAAGTTGGCTAGGTGCTTACTTTTAAACATGTTTTATGCATATGTTGCATATGAAGTATATGAAGTTGTACTAACATGTTTTGTTTCTCTAACGATGTATTATATGAACTGCTTTTGGGTATTGTTGTTAACCCTTGTGTTGCAGCATAGCAGCAGATGCTGAAGTAAGTGATGCGATTTCATATGCACTTCTCCGTCGCCCATGCCTCATGTAGTCTCGACACCCGCTGGAAGAAGTTTGATAACTGATCAGATTGTTTATGATGGCCTCATTTATTTTGAGGGTAACGAGCTGATGACAGACTTGATTGTTCTGAAAATGTCAGACTTCGAATGCATTGTGGGCATCGATGTGCTGAACAAGTATCGGGCAGTTGTGAACTGCAGGCAGAGGACTGTCCGATTCAGATCTTATATGGGAATCCAGTGGACGTTCTATGGAGATGGTTCTCGTCCAAGGATTCCGTTAATATCTGCTGTCAAGATGGCACAGTTATTGGAACGAGACCATAAAGGATATCTCATCTATGCTGTTGATATAACTGAAAGAGGAAAGAGTTAAAGGTTGAGGATGTGCCCGTAGTGGCGGTGTTTCCTGATGTATCTCCGGAAGAGATTCCCGGATTTCCACCGACGAGAGAGGTCGAGTTTGGGATTAAGTTACTACCAGGGACGTCTACCATTTCTCGTGCCCCGTATATGATGGCACTAGCGGAGCTAAGGGCGTAAAATGTTCAGTTGCAGGAGCTCCTTGACAAGGGCTATATATGCCCTAGCATATCGCCCTGGGGTGCACCAGTTTTATTTGTTAAGAAGAAAGATGGTTCAATGCGGCTGTGCATCGATTTTAGACAACTGAACAAAGCCATGATGAAGAATAAGTATCCGCTTCCGGGGATTGATGATTTGTTTGATCAGCTGCAGAGTACGAGACTCTACAGTAAGATCGATCTGAGGTCGGAGTATCATCATATTCGAGTTCGAGAGGATGATGTACAGAAGACAGCTTCCAGGACTAGATATGGGCACTACGGATTCTTAGTCATGCCTTTTAGGGTGACGAATGCCCCAGCTGTTTTATGAGCCTGATGAACAGGGTGCTCCAACCATGTTTGGATCAGTTCGTCATAGTTTTCATGGACGATGTGCTTATTTACTATCGAACTGAAGAGGAACACGTCAAACACTTGAGAACAGTACTCCAGATCCTTAGGGATTGCCAGACCCCTGCCACAGCTGACTCAGAAAGGAGTGCCGTTCTATTGGTCCGAAGCTTATGAGGAAAGCTTCCAAGAATTGAAGCGTCGTTTGACTACGACACCTATATTGGTGATTCCTTCTGAGAATAAGAGGTTTGCCTTGTACACGAATGCTTCACTGCAGGGTTTGGACTGTGTGTTGATGCAAGATAAGCATGTGGTGGCTTATGCATCGAGGCGGTTGAAACCACATGAGGCTAGGTACCCAGTCCATGATTTGGAGCTGGCAGCCGTTATTTTTTCCTTGAAAATTTGGAGGCATTACTTGCATGGTACGTCGATTACCATCTACACGAACCATAAGAGCCTGGAGTTTTTGTTCACACAGGCTGAGATGAATATGCGACAAAGAAGATGGATGTCATGAATTTATCAGCTATGATGACCTCTTGTTGCCATTTGGGCTATGATTTTGATGTGGACAGGTCGCCGGTGCGAGTGTCAACCTTGTTGGCTGAGCCAGACATATTTGAGGCTATTAGGAAAGCCCAGAGGTCGGATGATGAGGTTCAGAGGTGGTCGTTTTTTAGTACTTCGAGGACAGCCATCAAAGTTCAGAATGGCAGAAGATGATTCCTTGAGGCTGGGCAACCGATGGGTAGTCCCAGATACGCCAGAGTTGCTTAAAGGAATATCGGAACGGGCTCATAGTAGTCGGTTCAGTATCCACCCAGGAGGAAGGAAAATGTATAAGGACCTAAGTGGCCAGTTCTGGTGGAGACGCATGAAGCACGATGTGATCGCTTTCGTTAAAAGATGTTTGATCTGCCAACAGGTAAAGGCAGAAAGGCAGAGGCCTGGTGGCGAGCTGAAGAGCTTGAAGGTACCTAAGTGGAAGTGGAGGCATATCACTATGGACTTTGTGACTCACTTACCAAGGACGGCCTCTGGATTTGATGCGATCTGGGTGATCGTGGATAGGCTAACGAAGGTAGCTCACTTCATCCCCTACTGTATGACTTTCACGTATCTAAAGATGGCCCAATCATATGTGTGGGATGTGGTGAGGTTGCATGAAGTTCCAGTCTCGATTGTGTCTGACAGAGACCCAAGGGCTGACAGAGACCCAAGGTTTACTTCTCATTTCTGGGAGGGTCTCCAGACAGCTTTGGGCACCAAGGTGAGACTGAGTACAACTTATCACCCTCAGACAGACGGCCAAATGGAGCGTACTATACAGACGCTCAAAGATATGCTGAGGGCATGTGTTTTGGAGTTTGATACTCCATGGCAGGATGCAGTGCCATTGGTGGTCAGGCGAGCATTCGAATGGCCCCTTTTTGAAGCTCTTTACGGACGACGATGTAGGTCACCGCTGTATTGGGAGGACTTGGCGAGTAAGACGGTCGGAGGACCGGATATGATTAAGGACATGGAAGAAAAGATTAAGATGATACGTTTAAAGATGAAAGCGGCCCAAGATAGGCAAGCAGCCTATGCTAATAAGCGGCGACGGCCGCTAGAATTCCAAGTAGGAGACAAAGTTTTTTAAAAATCTCACCCTTCAGGGGTGTGGTCCGTTTTGGTATGCGGGGAAAGTTATCTCCGAGATATGTCGGACCGTATGAAGTATTGCAGCGTATCGGTACTTTGGCCTACCGTTTGGCTCTACCGCCGTCTCTATCAGGTATTCATGATGTTTTCCACGTTTCTATGCTAAAGAAGTATGAGCCAGACCCGTCTCATGTTTTACAGCCTACTGAAGTGCAGTTGGATTCAGATGTATCCTACGTTGGACGACCGGTCAGAATTCTGGATCGTGAGGATCGCAGATTACGAAGTCAAGTTATACCGATGGTCAAAGTTCAGTGGGATCGTCGGGGTGTCGAGGAGGCTACGTGGGAGACGGAGCGGCATATGGTACAGCACTACCCGGAACTATTCTCTGGTATGTGATTTATGTTTAGTTTCTTTTGGGGTAAGTGCATGCGATTTCGAGGACGAAATCTTATAAGTAGGGGATTAATATGATGTCCCCGAAATGATTAATTACAATTAAGGCATTAATTATGTTTATGTGATTAATTATGTGGATAATTGATTTACGTGTTGAAATTAATTATCACGATGAAATGCTTAGTCACATGATAGGCATGACCCGGGGGGTTACGTTTCAAGGTGCATGTTATGCATGATAGAAAATGGGGTGTTAACATGATTTAATTGTGTTGATTGTTAATTATGAGGAAAGTATGGATTTAATGAAGTTGGTTGCATTTTTTGTAAAATGCTTTTAAAATACCATGTTGGGGTATTTTATACATCATGTTCATTTTGGATACAATTTAATTAACCCATATACCCCACTATACCCTCCTTCCCCTCACTTTACCCTTTCCCTCAAAAATCCCCAATTCATTCCCAAAACCCTTCCCATTCCCCATTTTCGAAATCCTCCAAGGAAGGAGAAGGAAAGTCCCACAAAACTTGTGTTTGTGTGATTCTTGCCAAGATTTGGAGTCTTCAAGAGGTATGGAACCCTTGCTAAAGTTTTTATGAAGTTTGGATTTGAAATGGGATGATTTTGAAGTGATTTATATGGGTTTATTTTGTGTATGTGTTGTATGTTGTTGGGGTATGATTTTTGAAGTGTTTTATGTGGGTTTTCGTGAGTTATGATGATGTTAGTGTTGTTGGAAAGTTTGGGTTTGTATGATATGGGATTGAGCTTGGAAAATGCACAAAAATGGTGAGAAATCGCGCACAAGCAGGTGGCGATCGATCGCCTGAAATGAGGCGATCGATCGCCGATGGCCAGTAGCCATTTCACGTAGCAGGCGATCGATCGCCTAAAATTAAGCGATCGATCGCCGCAAGGCAAAAGAGCGAGGCGATCGATCGCCTCAAGTAGCGATCGATCGCCACTGTGTAAAACATGGAAAAGGATGATTTTTGTTGAATTTTTGGTATTTGGCTATTGTGTAGCTTCTAATATCAATTTGTATGGTTGTGTGGAACCATCCCAGGTGCCAACAACATCGAGAAGATAGAGTTCTTCAATTTCTCCACTTTTGGAATTAAGGTACGTAAGAAGCGTACGGGCATCGGACGGTAACACACTCCTAACTATGACTATGCATTGATTGCATAAGTAATTATGATGACTATGATGATGATTGTGATAAGTAAGTTATGATGATGATGTTTATGATGATTATTGTGATAAGTAAGTTTATGATGATGATGTTTATGATGATGATTGTGATAAGTAAGTTATGATGATGATGTTTATGATGATTATTGTGATAAGTAAGTTTATGATGATGATGTTTATGATGATGATTGTGATAAATAAGTTTAAGACGATGATGTTTATGAAGATGATATGATAAGTAAATTTATAATAATGTTATACGATGTTTATAAAAGGGTAAGATGCCCATATGGTAAGATGCCATACAATGTTATTATGTGGTAAGATGCCACGGGGTAAGATGCCCATATGGTAAGAGGCCATACAATGTTATTATGTGGTAAGATGCCACGGGGTAAGATGCCATATGGTAAGAGGCCATACAATGTTATTATGTGGTAAGATGCCACGGGGTAAGATGCCCATATGGTAAGAGGCCATACGATGTTATTGTGTGGTAAGATGCCTCGGGGTAAGATGCCCATATGCATGAAGGTAAATCAGGGTCAACAAAAAGAAGTTAACGAATAACCAGCAAGTTTACTTAACCAAGACTTCGTACATTTATTGTTATATTCTGTTATGATGCTTATATGATGATGATGTTATAAGATGATGATGTTATAAGATGATGATGCTATAAGATGATGATACTATAAGATGATGATGCTTATATGATGATGATGTTATGAGATGATGATACTATGAGTTGATGATGTTTATATGATGATGATGTTATGAGATGACGATATTATAAGATGATGATGCTATAAGATGATGATGCTATAAGATGATGATGATGTTATAAGATGATGATATTTATAAGACGATGATTTTAATCATTCATGTTAAGAATTAATGATTATATACATGGCTATGAAACAGGGACAACCAAAGAGGGTTAATGCAATTAACCAGGAAGTATATGTTACCAATTATTTTCATGCATTTATTTATATGCCATTGCCTTATGATGTTAAGTAACGATGTACATGCTCATGATGGGTTGTTCCTGTAGGTACACTTTTGGACCGAAGGGCTAAGGGTCGGGTTGAGGCAGTGAGCTAAAACGAGCATGAAAGAAGATAGGATACATGACTTTTTGGATAGTCTCTACTCTAGGAGTAGTATAATTCTATCGCTTTAACATTCATTATTGAGAATGTAATTAGTTAAGTCTTAAAATTTCATTGTTGGCCTGTAATCTTATTAGCTCAAAACTACAACCGGGACCCCAAGACGTTATTAATGCATGTTTAGTCCATTATATGTGTTTAAGATGATGTTAAGGTAGGAAGACCCTACATAATCATTGTAAGACATTTGAGATGTCTGAGTATAATGGAGAATTGGTAAAATAAATGCGAGGCATTTGAGCTATCTATGATTCGACGTTATAAGATCATCTCTAACAACAAATAGACTCATAGATTTCGCCCATTACCATTCACATTACGCCACTTTTTACATTGTGGCCTTTTATAAAAATTTGGGCAGAGTCTCCCCATAAATTGAGCTATCCCGAAATAAAAGCACATCACATAACATAATTCCCGGCCAGGGAAAGCACAATACTTAACAGAATACAGAAACACTAAGTAAATTCCCAGCCAGGGAAGGCGCTACATTATAAGACAACAAAAGTGGTTTTCAACACCCACATAATACACCAATGACTCTCATATCATTTAGCAATTCTACCCCTAATTGCATGCAATATAGAATGAAAGAGAGAAAGGCTCATGCCTTTATATACAACCCATATACAAGTATAATCGTGCTCACATGCAAGCATCATGAATGTGTATATAACCCTCAGGTGTATATAAGTACCCTATATGATACCTTGCTCCATCAAGCCCTGGTACCTCGATCCTAGAAGTGTCTCCAATCAACAACTCGAGCTCATCTCCAAAGCCATCGATGTACCTGTTCTACCTGTCCCAACAGAGACAGCCCCCAACGGGGTGAGCATACCAATACACAAAATCCCATACTCACAATAATGAAATTCATAATTTACAAAAATGTAAATACTAATGAATTTAAATGATACTCCCTGGATGGCAGCGTCCTCATCCGGGATTCCGTGTACTGTCCCTGTTCTCACAATCATCAAACTCATCAAATCTCAAAAATCAGTAAATCAACACATTGATTAACTCATCGCATGCCTAATTATCGAATATCAATAAGGAATGATTCCTGCCATTCAATGGTAAAGTATCATCTGAGTTTCCCGATTGATTTTTTTACTGAAAGCATGTGCCACATATAGTGGTTAATACACTAATCAAGGGTTAAGGACTAGGGGTCCTTACATTAGTGGTATCAGAGCAGTGGTTGCTCTTTGGGGCTGTTAAGGGCCTAGGAAGTTATTGATAGCACATATTTATGCATCATGGCATTAATGTTGTATAACACAACTAGTTGTTTATGTGCTTTTATGATATGAAAAGTGGTGTTGCTAACCGTTGTGGTTGCAGGAATCGTGTGAAACGCGATAGGATGACATTAATAGTAATGTCAGGCACTCTGTATGTCATGTGCCAAGAATCTGATTTTTTTTTAGAAAGTCAGGTAAAGGGATATTTTTGAGGTAACACATATTTGATATACGTATTGACTTGCAAGTGGTTGCATATATGTATTGAATGTTTGATGCATAGCATATATGGCTATTGTTGCTAACCATGATGGTTGCAGGTCACAGGACACAGGGTAAGATGCCCATATGGTAAGATGCCATATGATATTTATGATGTGGTAAGATGCCACAGGGTAAGATGCCCATATGGTAAGATGCCATACGATATTTATGATGTGGTAAGATGTCACAGGGTAAGATGCCCATATGGTAAGAGGCCATACAATGTTATAATGTGGTAAGATTGTGATGCCCCGAAATTAATTAATTGCAATCAAGGCATTAATTATGTTTATATGATGAATCATGTGTTGATGGATTTATGTGTTGGGTATTAAGATGTTAACATGATTTAATTGTGTTGATTTTTAAATATGAGGAGGATGTGATTTTCGATGAAGTTGGGAGCATTTTTGTAAAATGCTTTTAAAATACTATGTTGGAGCATTTTATAAATCATGTTAAGTTTGGGGTACATTTTTAATTAAATTAAGACAACCCCTTTTAATCCTTTACCCACCACTTTAACCCCTCTATACCTTTCACTTTATTAAAAATCCCCAAAATCACTTCCCAACCCCAAACCCTCCCATTTTCGAGTTCCACCAAAAGAGGAGAAGAAAAGTTCCACAAAAACTTTGTTGTGTGATCTTTGCTAGGATTTGGAGCCTACAAGAGGTATGGAACCATTCCTATAAGTTTTATGATGTTTGGTGTTGAAATGGGTTAAGTTTTTGATGTTTTATGTGGGTTTGTTTGGGTATGTGTTGTTTATGGTTGGGGTATGATTTTTGAAGTGTTTTATGTTGGTTTTAGTGGGTTATGATGTTATTGAAGTTGTGAGGAAGTTTGGTTTTGGGTGGCATGAAGAGGAGCTTGAAAAATGAGCATTAATGGCGATTTTCGGAGTACAGTGCTCGGCGATCGATCGCCCGTTCTTGGCGATCGATCGCGAGCCTCCAGTGTCCGCCAGTAGCATTTGGCGATCGATCGCCACTCTTGGGCGATCGATCGGCGAGGCTGGCGATCGATCGCGCCAAAAGTGGCGATCGATCGCCAAGAAGAGAATTTTTGCCCCTCGCCCAGTGTGATCTCGCGATCGATCGCGCCTGGGCAGCGATCGATCGCGAGCTGTAAAAAGGTGGATTTTTGATATTTATGTGGGATTTTTGGATATTGGACTATATTTAGCTTCTAATATCAATTTGTATGGTTATGTAGAACCATCCCAGGTGCCCACGACTTCAAGGAGATAAAGTCCCCCGACTTCTCCATTTTGGGAATTAAGGTACGTAAGAGACGTACGAGCATCGGACGGTAAACCATACCCTTACATATTATGATGATGTTTACGATGATGATGTTTATGACGATGTTTACGATGATGATGTTTATGATGATGTTTACGATGATGATGTTTATGATGATGTTTACGATGATGATGTTTATGATGATGTTTACGATGATGATGTTTATGATGATGTTTATGATGAAGATGTTTATGATGATGTTTATGATGAAGATGTTTATGATGATATTTATGATGATGATGCTTATGATGATGTTATGATAATGATGTTTATGATGACGTTTATGATGATGAAGTTTATGATAAGGTCATACGACGTGTATGATTGGGTAAGACGCCCATGTGGTAAGATGCCACCCAAAGTATGTGAGTGGGTAAGATGCCCCGTGGTAAGATGCCACGTATTGTTTATGATATGGTAAGATGCCATATGATTGGGTAAGATGCCCACGTGGTAAGACGCCACACGATGATTATGTTATGGTAAGACGCCATACAATGGGGTAAGACGCCCTTATATATGAAGTAACAGTCAGGGATGACAAAGGAAGTTGAAGAACGACCATTAACTTTTACTTAACTAAGATGTTATGCATTATTGTATGCTTTTGATATAATGTTAAGTAAATATGTATATGCTCACGATGTGTTATCCCTGTAGGTACACTTTGGACCGAGGGCCTAGGGTCGGGTTGAGGAGGTGAGCTAAAAGGAGCAAGATGAACGTAGGATGCAGGATTTTGATAGTCTCTACTCTAGGAGTAGTGTAAACCTATAGCTTTAACATTCATTAATGGGAATGTAATTAAATAGCTTTTGGAAATTTTATTTTGGCCTGTAATCTCCTTAGCTCAAGCTACAACCGGAACCCTTAAGAGGTTATAAATGCAAGTTCTGTCCAATTTATGTGTACTAATTGATGTTAAGGTAGGAAGACCCTACATTAGTGGTATCAGAGCAGTGGTTAGATAACCCGGGGATGAGCGAAGGGTAGCCTTAGCAATAAGTTGCCTAAGTGCTTCTTTCTAAACATGTTTGTGCATGAATTGCGTATGAAGTATATGATGTTGTGCTAACATGTTTTGTTTGTCTAACGAGGTATTATATGAACTGCTTTTGGGTATTGTTGTTAACCCTTGTCTTGCAGTATGGCAGCAAACGCAGAAGTGGGTGACGCTGTGAGCGTCAATGCAAGTGCGGGACGTACGAATCCCCTACCCCCGCCAGCTTTTGATGATGAACCATCGGAACAACAGTTGTTGTCAGGGGAACTAAGCCTGACTCAGTTTCTTGCATACTGACCCCAACCTTTGAAGGAACTGAAACAGGGGAGCGAGCTGAGGAATGGTTGGAAAGAATAGAGCAAATCTTTGTGGCAGCCCCATGTGCGAAGACAGCATGGATACGGTTAGCAGAGTTTCAATTGGCCAAGAAAGCACTAATGTGGTGGAAGACCACCGTGGTTGAGCAAGAGGCTCAAGGTCATGAAGTCAATTGGAAAATGTTTCGGACTCGCTTTCTGAACCGTTATTTCTCGGCTGCAGCACGACAGGCTAAGGAAGATGAATTCACTCACCTCAAGCAAGGTAATTCGTCAGTGTCAGATTATGCTCTCCACTATTGCTCCTTACTCATATATGTGCCTCACATCGCCACGAGCACGCAAGCAAAGATGAGGAATTTTATGAAAGGTTTGAGGCCGGAGCTGTACGATAGGGTGATTACTTATGGCCCTACTTGTTTTGACGATGCACTCTCACGGGCTGAGCTAGCCGAACTGGGAGTGGGTGCATACCCTGATGTTGCACCACCGTTGGCACCCTCTCAGAAATCCACTCCGGATAATCTGAAGCCAAGGAGTGATCAGTTCAAGTCAAAGGGGAACACATCGGCGTCAAGGTTCGGTGGCAAGAGGCCCGACAATAGATGGAAAGGGAACCGTAGGGGTGATGCCCCATCTGGAAGGGGACAGTCTCAGGGAGACAGATCTGGGAAGGTTCGGTGCACTCTTTGTGGGCAACCACACCTGACGAAAGATTGCGTAGGATGTTATGTTTGTGGCGACAAAGGCCACTTTGCTAGGCGGTGTCCCAACAGGGGAGGTCAACAGGGTTCTGCGGGGAGGCCTGCAGATAGGACAGCACAGCATAGACCACCATTCGTGCCGAGACAGTTTGGAGGTCAGCCTATGGGACCGCCTCAAGGGCAAGTCTATGCATTGACAAGGGAGCAGGCTTCAGCGGCTCCGGAGGAGGTTATAGCGGGTACGTGTCTTTTATTTACGCACCCTGCTTTTATATTGATCGACACAGGTGCGTCACACTCTTTTGTGTCGACAAGTTTTGTGGAAAGACACCACATATGCACTTCTCCGTCACCCACGCCTCTTGTAGTCTCGACCCCCGCTGGAAGAAGTATGATTACTGATCGGATCGTCTACGATGGCCTCATTTATCTTGAGGATAAAGAACTAAGGTCAGATATGATTGTTCTGGGAATGACAGATTTTGACTGCATTCTGGGCATTGATGTTCTGAACAGGTATCAGGCAGTTGTGAACTGCAGGCAGAGAACTGTACGGTTAAAATCCGATATGGGAGTTCCATGGACGTTCTATGGGGATGGTTCTCGCTCTAAGATCCCGTTGATATCTGCTGTCAAGATGGCGCAGTTGTTGGAACGAGGCCATTCAGGATATCTCATTTATGCCGTTGATGTTACGGAAAGAAAGAAGAAGTAAAAGTGGAGGATGTGCCCGTAGTGGCGGAGTTCCCTGATGTCTTTCCGGAGGAGATTCCCGGATTCCCACCGACGAGAGAGGAAGAGTTTGGGATTGAGTTATTACCCGGGACGTCCGCCATTTCTCGTGCCCCTTATAGGATGGCACCAGCGGAGCTAAGGGAATTAAAGATTCAGTTGCAAGAGCTCCTTGATAAGGGCTATATACGCCCTAGCGTATCGTCCTGGGGAGCACCGGTTTTATTTGTGAAGAAGAAAGATGGTTCGATGCGTTTGTGCATCGATTATAGACAACTGAACAAAGCTACAGTGAAGAATAAGTACCCACTTCCGAGGATCGATGATTTGTTTGATCAGTTACAGGGTACGAGGCTCTACAGTAAGATCGATCTGAGGTCGGGGTACCATCAGATTCGAGTAAGAGAAGAGGATGTCCAGAAGACAGCCTTCAAGACTAGGTATGGGCACTATGAATTCCTAGTCATGCCTTTTGGGGTGACAAATGCCCCGGCTGTTTTCATGAGTTTGATGAACAAGGTGTTCCAGCCATATTTGGATCAACTCGTCATAGTTTTCATTGACGATATACTCATCTACTCTCGGACCGAAGAAGATCATGTACGTCACTTGAGGACAGTACTTCAGATCCTTAGGGATCATCAGTTGTATGCAAAGCTTAGCAAGTGCGAGTTCTGGTTAGACAGCGTGGTATTCCTAGGCCATGTCATATCTAGCCAAGGGATATCTGTGGACCCCAGGAAGATTGAAGCTGTGATGGAGTGGGCAGCACCCACTTCTGTACCCGAGATACAGAGTTTTCTTGGCTTAGCACCGACGTTTTGTCGAGGGATTTTCTAAGATCGCTAAGCCATTGACACAGCTGACTCAGAAAGGAGTCCCATTCTTTTGGTCCGAAGCTTGTGAGGAAAGCTTCCAAGAATTGAAGCGTCGTTTGACGACAGCGCCAGTGTTGGTGATTCCGTCTGAGGATAAGAGATTTGCCTTGTACACGGATGCATCATTGCAGGGTTTGGGCTGTGTATTGATGCAAGACAGACAAGTGGTAGCCAATGCTTCGAGACAGTTGAAGCCTCATGAGACCAGGTACCCAGTCCATGATCTGGAACTGGCGGCTATCATTTTCGCCTTGAAGATTTGGCGTCATTATCTTTATGGTACTACGTTTACCATCTTTACGGACCATAAGAGCCTAAAGTTTCTATTCACTCAGACTGAACTGAATATGAGGCAAAGAAGGTGGATGGATTTACTCAAAGACTATGACTGCGAGATTGAGTACCATCCCGGTAAAGCAAATTTGATAGAAGACGCCTTAAGTCGGAAGGTGAAGAGTACTGCTGAGGACGTTATGTGTTTATCAGCTTTGATGACTTCCTATTGCCATCTGGGCTATGATTTCGATGTAGACACGTCGCCCGTGCAAGTGTCGACCTTATTGGCCGAGCCAGACATATTTGAGGCTATCAGGAAAGCCCAGAGGTCGGATGATGAAGTGCAGAGATGGTCATCGATAGCCCTTCAAGGTCAGCCAACAAAGTATAGAGTGGCTGAAGATGATTCTTTAAGATTGGGCGACCGATGGGTGGTCCCAAATGCGCCAGGAATGCGTAAAGGAATTTTAGAACGGGCTCATAGTAGCCGGTTCAGTATCCACCCCGGAGGAAGAAAGATGTATAAGGACCTGAGCGGTCAATTCTGGTGGAGACGCATGAAGCGTGATGTGATCAGTTTTGTTAAGAGATGTTTGATCTGCCAGCAAGTAAAGGCAGAAAGGCAGAGGCCTGGTGGCGAGCTGAAGAGCTTGGAGGTACCTAAGTGGAAGTGGGAGCATATATCTATGGACTTCGTGACCCACTTGCCAAGGTCGGACCTCTGGATTTGATGCGATCTGGGTGATCGTGGATAGGCTGACGAAGGTAGCTCATTTCATCCCTTACAGTATGACTTTCACGTATCTAAAGATGGCCCAATTATATGTACGGGATGTAGTGAGGTTGCATGGGATTCCAGTCTCGATCGTGTCTGATAGAGACCCAAGGTTTACTTCTCATTTCTGGGAAGGTCTCCAGACAGCTTTGGGCACCGAGGTGAGACTGAGTACAACTTATCACCCTCAGACAGATGGCCAAACGGAGCGTACTATGCAGACGCTCGAAGATATGCTGAGGGCATGTGTTTTGGAGTTTGATACTCCGTGGCAAGAGTCTATACCACTGGTAGAGTTCTCCTACAATAACAGCTATCAGGCGAGCATTCAAATGGCCCCTTTTGAAGATCTGTACGGACGACGATGTAGGTCACCGCTGTATTGGGAGGACTTGACGAGTAAAGCGGTCGGAGGACCGGATATGATTAAGGACATGGAGGAAAAGATTAAAATGATACACTTAAAGATGAAAGCGGCCCAAGATAGGCAAGCAGCCTATGAAAAGTAAGATTATCTTTGAGCATTCCATAGTCCTATTTTCAAACACTTCTCCACTAATGTAGTCACTCCCTAGACTTGGATCAATAGGTCTTTTTAAGCTTGTAACGTTAGGCCTAGGTGTTGGCTTCAAAGAAAAGATAGGATAGCACAAAGAAGAGAGTATAGGCATGTAATGTTTATATTTTTAGCACAAGATCGTGACTCATATGTGCTAAATGTATTCCTCATCTTTGACATGCTAACTCAAAGCAAGATATTCACAAACAAGTTTTACAATCCTCAAAACTCAAGTTGACATGCATAGTGAGATTAATATCATAATGGAATAGAGACCACTACTATGATTCATTCTTTTCTCATATTGAACTCATATTTTTTTTAGCTCATATTAATCAGACGATTGAAGTATCAATTAAGCACACAACATGTGGATAAAACAAGAAAAACATGCAAGCCACTCCCCCAAACTTAAATCAAACATTGTCCTCAATGTTGAAATGAATCAAAGGGAAACAGTAAACTCCCCTGATCAAGACGCTTGCATGAGGGTTGAGGAAGATTGGCTTTTGAAAACTCCACTGTTGTAGGGGTTCATCGCTCCAGATGAGTACCTAGCAAGAGAAGCATGCAAATGGTAAAATATTCGACTCGAGAGATAAACAAACTAAATGTAAAAACTGAAATAAAACAAAACTAAATAGCAAAAGGATACGCTTGGGTTGCCTCCCAAGAAGCGCTGATTTCTAGTCATCGGCTTGACCATCCGAAGCAACCATCAAAGAGCAGCTGCCGCCCATAGTAAGTATCGTATGATACAACTAACGGGTCTTGATTCAGTATGCCCTCAAGATTGGCATGATTGTAACAGTGTAGGCTCGTCCCACCAACAACATTCTTGAAGTGGTAGGCATGGGAGAACGATTCTTGAGTTGGATTCATATCTTGGAGGATGTAGTGCGGTGAAATTGGCATCGATGGAAAATACGGATCCACATATGGCATAGAACATGTCTCCATCGATGGGCTCAAATCAGAATCTTCGAAAGTCTCTTCCTTCTCCAACATCACACTCGACTCATCTTCACATGAGAACTCCTCGGATAACATCTCTAAAGTAGGCTCAATCTCTTGAAGAGGCTCAAGTTCCCTTGACTTTTCCACATGAGTAGGATCACTCCCCCAAACTTGGTTGTTTGAGTGATCATCATCATATAACCAAACTCGATTCGTCGCCTCTTTATTGGTAGCTCTCGTCTCTTCCTCCTGGCAGCTAGTTGAAATTGTTTCCATAAGGACTGCCATTTGCTGCTCCAGGTGGCGCATAGAGTTGGTTTGGCACTCCAAACTGTTCTCAGTTGATGCCATAAATCTTATTAAGGTATCCTCTAGCTGAGTCGTGACGTCTGCAGAACTATCTCTCCTCTCTTCGTGATGTTCAAATGG
Organism: Haberlea rhodopensis; assembly: GCA_907163345.1. NCBI lineage: Eukaryota > Viridiplantae > Streptophyta > Magnoliopsida > Lamiales > Gesneriaceae > Haberlea > Haberlea rhodopensis. Next base: position 5,133,757 of record CAJQUN010000007.1, read on the forward strand.
TTGGGGTGTATCATTAGGGTAGTGAGGCTCCGGTGGGTATTGGTGACTCCAACCTTGTAGTGAAGGATCACAATACCATTGATAATCAAAGTCCGCCATATCATTGAACAGGTGTAACACACTGTCCTCATCTCTATCAACCAGGGGACTCCCAGTCACCAGTGCTCTGCTAAATACCCATTCTCGTGTATGTGCATCCAAACCTTTGAAGAAATATTGCAGAAGAGTATAGTTTGAAAAGTTGTGATACCGGAATCTGTCTGCCAATTCATTGAATCTTCCCCAAGCTGCATAAAATGGCTCTGAATATTGTTGGGCAAATCTTGTGAAGACTTGTTGATGAAGCATCACAAGTACCTCGCAAGGAAAACAAATAAAACAATTAAATATAGTTTTTTTTTTTTTATAAATATATACAAAGAAGAAAAAAATGATTAAATTACAGTTAAAGCTTCTCGTATGATATTACTAAAGTTAGTCCCCGGCAACGGCGCCAAAAACTTGATCGCTTTTATTTTAAACAATTAATTCTAATGTAGCGATTTTATACCGCAAGTGCACGGTCGTCAAGTTTTAGTATAGTAAATGAAGAACAGGTTGTCGAACCCACAGGGACTAACTGTAAGTATCAAATAAGATGCTTTTAACTATATTTAACCTACAAAATTGAATTAATAATTAAACTACTAATTAAATAAATTAACTACTAATCCAGCCAAGTCAATAAAAGTAAACAAGAAAAATCCACTAGAGAAGATTATCGAGACTTTGGCTCACCAATGCAATCCCCTACAATTTTCGATTGAATATCCAAATGTTTCTAAGGTGACGAGTTTTCCTAATGCATTCGTTAGTTATAACAAGTCTAATATTAATGTTGCAGTAAACCACTCCCGTGTCCTTATTGCACAATTAATATCGAATAAAGATCTATGAAAACTACTAGCCTTCGAATTTGGTAAATCTATTGCTATCACACGTGTGCTAGATTTTACTTGGTTCGTCTCAACCTAAAACCCACGGTATAATTTATTATATCGTATTGCAATATCCTATGGTCAATTCAATCGCAATATAACAATCATTCAAGGGCGATCAATCCCTCAAAAGCATGAAGATCAATAAATTATACGCAAAGAATTAAAGGAATTCAATCAAATAAATCATCAAATCATAGGTTCATGACAAAGGATTGCCTAGCCTCGATAAATAAATTAGTTCAACATAGTAAATCAAAACAAATCAAAACTAATATTAAAAGACAAGAATAAACTCCCGATGTCGACTTCGTTCGTAGATCCTTGCTCCCTCTCTCGCTTCCTTCTCGATCGTCTCTTGAATCGCCTTGTTGAAGGTGTTCCAAAATCCTAGGATGGTTCATGGATGGAGGTGGATGATGGTTATATGGAGGATGAGAGGATGGATGGAGGCTATTCCTAGGGTGTAAAATCTGATAAAAAGTCCCTATTTTCGTCCAAAACCTAATATAAATAGTGGTGAAGGAGTTTTGTAAAGTTTGGACACAAAATAACCAAGAAGGAAACAAAAGCTCAAAATTTTCGGGTTTGGCGATCGATCTTCGTCATTTGGCGATCGATCGCGGAAACATTCTGGATGGTGGCGATTGATCTTCGTAAGTTGGCGATCGATCGCAGACTCAAATCTCCAATCTTGCGATTTGGTCCCTCCTTTTCCAGATTTGCTCAGGTTGGTCATTTTCAGCATTTTTAAGCCCATTTCATCCACTTTTATGCATTTGGACCTAGATTCCTGACATATACAAATATATACCAAAATGTGTAATATTTTCTAGGAATCACTACAAAAACACCCCTAATCATATATCAAATTAAGTGCAAAAATCACACTTATCAACTCCCCCAAACTTAAACTTGATCGTCTCGAGCAAGAAATAAGATCACAAAGTAGAGTTCACTATTGAAGACTCAAATAAACCAATTCGTAGTCAATCATGTAACTCAGACATCTCACTTACAGACGAACAATAATTAATCAGAAAGTTTAACAAGTTGTGTTTTCTCCTAGATCAAGCAACATGTCGCCAAATTAGAATGTGCGTGTGTGCTATTGTCACTTTCAAGTTTCATCCAATTTTCATAGATCAAATCATGCTATTCAATGAAAAGTAAGATTATCTTTGAGCATTCCATAGTACTATTTTCAAACACTTCTCCACTAATGTAGTCACTCCCTAGACTTGGATCAATAGGTCTTTTTAAGCTTGTAACGTTAGGCCTAGGTGTTGGCTTCAAAGAAAAGATAGGATAGCACAAAGAAGAGAGTATAGGCATGTAATGTTTATATTTTTAGCACAAAATTGAGCTTCTCTTCTTTTTTCTTTTAGCCTTGGCCACTTTGGGTCTTAATTAGATATTTTTTTCAAGGCTTTATCTATCTTTTTCTTTTCTCATTCATCATTTTTTTCAATAATAATAAGCTCATCAAAATATAGAAATTTATGTGCATCTAATGAGATTCATTATACTCCCTTTAGGTAAGGATGAATTCTTTCAATTTAGGCTCATAAAGGTGGGTATAATGAGTTGCCAATGAAATTTGTTGAATGGGGGTTAATAGTATGTTAAACATACTCCATTCTTTTGCAATTAGGCTCAAAATGGGACACTAGAGATTGATATATATCATGGTAAGCTTGAAAGGCTCAAACGGTCCAAAGATCGCCTAAATCATTTCCAAGTCAAGTTCATAACTATAAAATTTCGCCTCAAAGTGTCATCATCCAATAGTTTCTAAGGTACTCTAAGATGTTCAAAACAATTCATCAAGTTCACGAAGATTTTTACTACTACAAATGAAATTCACAAGATCGTGACTCATATGTGCTAAATGTATTCCTCATCTTTGACATGCTAACTCAAAACAAGATATTCACAAACAAGTTTTACAATCCTCAAAACTCAAGTTGACATGCATAGTGAGATTAATATCATAATGGAATACAGACCACTACTATGATTCATTCTTTTCTCAAATTTGAACTCAAATTTTTTTTAGCTCATATTAATCAGACGATTGAAGTATCAATTAAGCACACAACATGTGGATAAAACAAGAAAAACATGCAAGCCACTCCCCCAAACTTAAATCAAACGTTGTCCTCAATGTTGAAATGAATCAAAGGGAAACAATAAACTCCCCTGATCAAGACGCTTGCATGAGGGTTTGGAAGATTGGCTTTTGAAAACTCCACTGTTGTAGGGGTTCATCGCTCCAGATGAGTACCTAGCAAGAGAAGCATGCAAATGGTAAAATAGTCGACTCGAGAGATAAACAAACTAAATGTAAAAACTGAAAATAAAACAAAACTAAATAGCAAAAGGAGACGCTTGGGTTGCCTCCCAAGAAGCGCTGATTTCTAGTCATCGGCTTGACCATCCGAAGCAACCATCAAAGAGCAGCTGCCGCCCATAGTAAGTATCGTATGATACAACTAACGGGTCTTGATTCAGTATGCCCTCAAGATTGGCATGATTGTAACAGTGTAGGCTCGTCGCACCAACAACATTCTTGAAGTGGTAGGCATGGGAGAACGATTCTTGAGTTGGATTCATATCTTGGAGGATGTAGTGCGGTGAAATTGGCATCGATGGAAAATACGGATCCACATATGGCATAGAACATGTCTCAATCGATGGGCTCAAATCAGAATCTTCGAAAGTCTCTTCCTTCTCCAACATCACACTCGACTCATCTTCACATGAGAACTCCTCGGATAACATCTCTAAAGTAGGCTCAATCTCTTGAAGAGGCTCAAGTTCCCTTGACTTTTCCACATGAGTAGGATCACTCCCCCAAACTTGGTTGTTTGAGTGATCATCATCATATAACCAAACTCGATTCGTCGCCTCTTTATTGGTAGCTCTCGTCTCTTCCTCTTGGCAGCTAGTTGAAATTGTTTCCATAAGGACTGCCATTTGCTGCTCCAGGTGGCGCATAGAGTTGGTTTGGCACTCCAAACTGTTCTCAGTTGATGCCATAAATCTTATTAAGGTATCCTCTAGCTGAGTCGTGACGTCTGCAGAACTATCTCTCCTCTCTTCGTGATGTTCAAATGGTTGGGGCGTATCATTAGGGTAGTGAGGCTCCGGTGGGTATTGGTGACTCCAACCTTGTAGTGAAGGATCACAATACCATTGATAATCAAAGTCTGCCATATCATTGAACAGGTGTAACACACTGTCCTCATCTCTATCAACCAGGGGACTCCCAGTCACCAGTGGTCCGCTAAATACCCATTCTCGTGTATGTGCATCCAAACCTTTGAAGAATTGCAGAAGAGTATAGTTTGAAAAGTTGTGATACCGGAATCTGTCTGCCAATTCATTGAATCTTCCCCAAGCTGCATAAAACGGCTCTGAATATTGTTGGGCAAATCTTGTGAAGACTTGTTGATGAAGCATCACAAGTACCTCGCAAGGAAAACAAATAAAACAATTAAATATAGTTTTTTTTTTTATAAATATATACAAAGAAGAAAAAAATGGTTAAATTACAGTCAAAGCTTCTCGTATGATATTACTAAAGTTAGTCCCCGGCAACGGCGCCAAAACTTGATCGCTTTTATTTTAAACAATTAATTCCAATGTAGTGATTTTATACCGCAAGTGCACGGTCGTCAAGTTTTAGTATAGTAAATGAAGAACAGGTTGTCGAACCCACAGGGACTAACTGTAAGTATCAAATAAGATGCTTTTAACTATATTTAACCTACAAAATTGAATTAATAATTAAACTACTAATTAAATAAATTAACTACTAATCCAACCAAGTCAATAAAAGTAAACAAGAAAAATCCACTAGAGAAGATTATCGAGACTTTGGCTCACCAATGCAATCCCCTACAATTCTCGATTGAATATCCAAATATTTCTAAGGTGACGAGTTTTCCTAATGCATTCATTATACTTTGGTCCAGTTATAACAAGTCTAATATTAATGTTGCAGTAAACCACTCCGGTGTCCTTATTGCACAATTAATATCGAATAAAGATCTATGAAAACTACTAGCCTTCGAATTTGGTAAATCTATTGCTATCACACGTGTGCTAGATTTTACTTGGTTCGTCTCAACCTAAAACCCACGGTATAATTTATTATATCGTATTGCAATATCCTATGGTCAATTCAATCGCAATATAACAATCATTCAAGGGCGATCAATCCCTCAAAAGCATGAAGATCAATAAATTATACGCAAAGAATTAAAGGAATTCAATCAAATAAATCATCAAATCATAGGTTCATGACAAAGGATTGCCTAGCCTCGATAAATAAATTAGTTCAACATAGTAAATCAAAACAAATCAAAACTAATATTAAAAGACAAGAATAAACTCCCGATGTCGACTTCGTTCGTAGATCCTTGCTCCCTCTCTCGCTTCCTTCTCGATCGTCTCTTGAATCGCCTTGTTGAAGGTGTTCCAAAATCCTAGGATGGTTGATGGATGGAGGTGGATGATGGTTATATGGAGGATGAGAGGATGGATGGAGGCTATTCCTAGGGTGTAAAATCTGATAAAAAGTCCCTATTTTCGTCCAAAACCTAATATAAATAGTGGTGAAGGAGTTTTGTAAAGTTTGGACACAAAATAACCAAGAAGGAAACAAAAGCTCAAAATTTTCGGGTTTGGCGATCGATCTTCGTCATTTGGCGATCGATCGCGGAAACATTCTGGATGGTGGCGATTGATCTTCGTAAGTTGGCGATCGATCGCGGACTCAAATCTCCAATCTTGCGATTTGGTCCCTCCTTTTCCAGATTTGCTCAGTTTGGTCCTTTTCAGCATTTTTAAGCCCATTTCATCCACTTTTATGCATTTGGACCTAGATTCCTGACATATACAAATATATACCAAAATGTGTAATATTTTCTAGGAATCACTACAAAAACACCCCTAATCATATATCAAATTAAGTGCAAAAATCACACTTATCAACTCCCCCAAACTTAAACTTGATCGTCTCGAGCAAGAAATAAGATCACAAAGTAGAGTTCACTATTGAAGACTCAAATAAACCAATTCGTAGTCAATCATGTAACTCAGACATCTCACTTACAAACGAACAATAATTAATCAGAAAGTTTAACAAGTTGTGTTTTCTCCTAGATCAAGCAACATGTCGCCAAATTAGAATGTGCGTGTGTGCTATTGTCACTTTCAAGTTTCATGCAATTTTCATAGATCAAATCATGCTATTCAATGAAAAGTAAGATTATCTTTGAGCATTCCATAGTCCTATTTTCAAACACTTCTCCACTAATGTAGTCACTCCCTAGACTTGGATCAATAGGTCTTTTTAAGCTTGTAACGTTAGGCCTAGGTGTTGGCTTCAAAGAAAAGATAGGATAGCACAAAGAAGAGAGTATATGCATGTAATGTTTATATTTTTAGCACAAAATTGAGCTTCTCTTCTTTTTTCTTTTAGCCTTGGCCACTTTGGGTCTTAATTAGATATTTTTTTTCAAGGATGAATAATAAGCTCATCAAAATATAGAAATTTATGTGCATCTAATGAGATTCATTATACTCCCTTTAGGTAAGGATGAATTCTTTCAATTTAGGCTCATAAAGGTGGGTATAATGAGTTGCCAATGAAATTTGTTGAATGGGGGTTAATAGTATGTTAAACATACTCCATTCTTTTGCAATTGGGCTCAAAATGGGACACTAGAGATTGATATATCATGGTAAGCTTGAAAGGCTCAAACGGTCCAAAGATCGCCTAAATCATTTCCAAGTCAAGTTCATAACTATAAAATTTCGCCTCAAAGTGTCATCATCCAATAGTTTCTAAGGTACTCTAAGATGTTCAAACAATTCATCAAGTTCACGAAGATTTTTACTACCACAAATGCAATTCACAAGATCGTGACTCATATGTGCTAAATGTATTCCTCATCTTTGACATGCTAACTCAAAACAAGATATTCACAAACAAGTTTTACAATCCTCAAAACTCAAGTTGACATGCGTAGTGAGATTAATATCATAATGGAATAGAGACCACTACTATGATTCATTCTTTTCTCAAATTTGAACTCATATTTTTTTTAGCTCATATTAATCAGACGATTCAAGTGTCAATTAAGTACACAACATGTGGATAAAACAAGAAAAACATGCAAGCCAGTTGGGATTTTGGTGTGACTCGGGATCAGGGGTGCTTTGTGTGGGCCGGTATGGGTTTTTGAGGTTAGAGAGAGAGTTTTTGAAAACAGATGATTTTTAATGAATCATGATGTATTTGTGGGGCTATTGGTATTTCGGGGTAATTTTGCTATATATACCAGTTGAACCCGAGATTTTAATTTTGGAAGCCATTTCTTTGCCTTGCCCCTCTCTCTCTCCCCGTCTGCCTCTTCCCGTTTCCCTCAACCCTCGCCGATAAAAGCGCCGCTCCCGCCGCCGTCCGGACCGCCGTTGGCTTCGTCTCTTCCAGGCTTAACTTTCCACACCAAGAATTTGAAATTTCGTCGCGAATCGCGTTCGGATTTACCAGAAAAGCGCAGAGGTCCGATTTCTAGGGTTCTTCCGATTTCGAGCAATTTTCTTCAGATTTTCGATTGGGTAACCTTCCTTACCCCTTTTTCGTTCTTCTCCTGTAATTCCCTGCTAATTTGTGTATTGTTGGTTCGAATTATTCCTTGTATGCGTGAGGGTTGTGTTCGATTTTTGGGGTTTTGGCAGGAGGGGCGATTATTCATGATGTAGATCGATTATTACTTGGTTTGGTTGAATTTTGGTGCTTGGTTGGGTTTGAATTGTGATGTTAAGGGTTCGAAAATTGAAGGGTGGTTCTTGAGCAATTTTCGTTGATGTCTCATTCGATTCCCCTCCCTACATGTGCTCTGCCCCGGGTCCTTTAATTGGTCAATTGTCACGTGTTGACAATATTTTTTTGAGGGTCATGGATGTGCTTGGGCATGGGTTACATGTTCGTAAATAATTGTGAATTATTTATCATGTTAGCACATCAGTCCTCGGGGCATGGAACACGAGCAAGGTTTGGCTCGGACTGCGGAGATTTAAGGTACGTGCGACGTACGAGCCTTTCTTTATATGAGAGCATTTGTGAAATGCATAATGTATTTTGATTGCATTAAATAGTTGTGCGTATGGTTATATATATGTGTTGATATAGCTATGGAACGACCAAATCTTGATATCGCCGCCACAAGCGTGCGTGATACTAGAGTAGTATAACTTTTACAAGATATATGGGGTACTGGATTTATATGACCATTGTAGGGCATTGAGATGCCTGAGAATGACTGTGGAATCATGTAATCATTGTAAGACATTTGAGATGTCTGAGTATAATGGAGAATTGGTAAAATAAATGCGAGATATTTGAGCTATCTATGATTGGTAGCGAAGTTGGGAAATCAGTATTAGATATTGAGATATCTATATTTGCATGTATAATGAAATTGGAATCATTCCTTATTGATATTCGAGAATTAGGCATGCGATGAGTTAATCAATGTGTTGATTTACTGTTTTTGAGATTTGATGAGTTTGATGATTGTGAGAACAGGGACAGTACACGGACTCCCGGATGAGGATGTTGCCATCCAGGGAGTATCATTTAAATTCATTAGTATTTACATTTTTGTAAATTATGAATTTCATTATTGTGATTATGGGATTTTGTGTATTGGTATGCTCACCCCGTTGGAGGCTGTCTCTGTTGGGACAGGTAGAACAGGTACATCGATGGCTTTGGAGATGAGCTCGAGTTGTTGATTGGAGACACTTCTAGGATCGAGGTACCAGGGCTTGATGGAGCAAGGTATCATATAGGGTACTTATATGCACCTAAGGGTTATATACACATTCATGATGCTCGCATGTGAGCACGATTATACTTGTATATGGGTTTTATATAAAGGCATGAGCCTTTATCTCTTTCATTCTATGTTGAATGCAATGAGGGGTAGAATTGCTAAATGATATGAGAGTCATTGGTGTGATGACCTAGGATTATAGATGTTAATCCCGGAGTATTAATGACCCCTAAAGTTGTTTTACGTGGCGATTTGGAGTTTAATCGAGGTGTTGGGCCTCCCGAGCTCGTCTATTTGGGTAGTTGGGATCGTTGGATCCCGAGGTTGAGATTGTATTATCATTTCGGTGAAAAACCTATGAATTGGGTTTTTAGTGTGACTCGGGATATGGGGTGCTTTGTGTGGGCACCGGTAGGGGGTTTTGAGGTTAGAGAGAGAGTTTTTGAAAACAGATGATTTTTAATGAATCATGATGTATTTGTGGGGCTATTAGTATTTTGGGGTAATTTTGCTATATATACCAGTTGAACCCGAGATTTTAATTTTAAAAAGTCATTTCTCCTCCAGCCCGTCTCTCTCTCTCTCTCCCCGTGGGCTTTCTCGCCTCCCCCAACCCCCGCCCGTAAAAAACCGCGCGCCCGCCGCCGTCCGGCCACCATCCGGCGCGTCCGGACCGCCGTTAGCTTCGTCTCGTCCAGGCGCAGCTTTCCACACCGGTAATTCAAAGTTTCATCGTGAATCAAGTTCGGATTTACCAGAAATGCGTTGAGGTCCGATTTCTAGGGTTCTTCGATTTTCGACCGATTTCCTTCCGATCTTCGTATGGGTAACCTTCCTTACCCCTTTTTCATGCTTCTCATGTAATTCCCTGCCTTTTTGTGATTAGTTCGAATTAATTCCCTAATTTCGTGAGGGTTTGGGTTCGATTTTGGGGTTTTGGCAGGAGGGAGATGTTGGTCGTTTATTTCATGTTTTAGATGATTATGGTGCTTAGTTGGGTTCGAAATTGTGATGATAGGGTTCGAAAATTGAAAGGCGGTTCTTGAGCAATTTTCGTTGATGTCTCATTCGATTTCCCCTCCCTGCATATGCCCTGCCCCGGGTCTTTTAAATGGTTAATTGTCGTGTGTTGGCAATATTTTTGTATAAGGGTTATGGGTGTGCTTGAGCATGGGTTGCATGTTCGTAAATAATTGTGAATTATTATCGTGTTAGCACATCATTCCTCGGGGCATGGAACTCGAGCAAGGTTTGGCTCGGACTTCGGAGATTTAAGGTACGTGCGACGTACGAGCATTACTTTATATGAGAGCATTTGTGAAATGCATAATGTATTTTGATTGCATTGTTGTGCGTATGGTTATATATATATATATGTGTTGATATAGCTATGGAACGACCTAATCTTGATATCGCCGCCACAAGCGTGCGTGTTATTAGAGTTGTATAACCTCATAAGATATATGGGGTACTGGATGTATATGACCATTGTAGGGCATTGAGATGCCTGAGAATGATCGTGGAATCATGTATTCATTATAAGACATGTGAGATGTCTAAGTATAATGGAGAATTGGTAAAATAAATGCTAGGCGTTTGAGCTATCTGTGATTGATAGCGAGGTTGAGAAATCAGTATTTGATATTGAGATATCCATATTTGCCTGTATAATGAATTTGGAATCACTATATATTGATATTCGAGAATTAGGCATGCGATGAGTTAAATCAATGTGTTGATTTACTGATTTTTGAGATTTGATGAGTTTGATGATTGTGAGAACAGGGACAGTACACGGAATCCCGGATGAGGACGTTGCCATCCAGGGAGTATCATTTAAAATTCATTAATATTTACTTTTGTTGTAAATTATGAATTTCATTATTGTGATTATGGGATTTTGTGTATTGGTATGCTCACCCCGTTGGGGGCTGTCTCTGTTGAGGCAGATGAACAGGTACATCGATGGCTTTGGAGCTGAGCTCGAGCTGTTGATTGGATGTACTCCCAGGATCGTGGTACCAGGGCTTGATGGAGCACGGTATCGTATAGGGTACTTATATACACCCGAGGGTTATATACACATTTATGATGCTCGCATGTGAGCACGGTTATACTTGTATATGGGTTGTATATAAATGCATGAGCCTTCCTCTCTTTCATTCTATGTTGCATGCAATTAAGGGTAGAATTGCTAATGATATGAGAGTCATTGGTGTATTATGTGAGTGTTGAAACCCACTTTTGTTGTCTTATTGTGTGGTGTCTTCCCTGGCTGGGAATTTACTTAGCGTTTCTGTTTTCTATTGAGTATTGTGTTTTCCCTGGCCGGGAATTATGTTATGTGATGTGCTTTTGTTTCGGATAGCTCAATTTATGGGGAGACTCTGCCCAAATTTTTTATAAAATTTCACAATGTAAAAAGTGGTGTAATGGGGATGGAAATTGGCGAAATCTATGAGTCTAATTGTTGGTAGAGATGATCTTAATGTTGAATATTAAAGAAATTTTGTAATTGCCATTCAATGGTAAAGTATCATCTGAGTTTCCCGATTGATTTTTTTTTGAAAGCATGTGCCACACATAATGATTAATACACTAATCAAGGGTTAAGGGTTTGGAGTCCTTACAATTGGTGTATTATGTGGGTGTTGAAAACCACTTTTGTTGTCTTATAATGTGGCGCCTTCCCTGGCTGGGAATTTACTTAGTGTTTCTGTATTCTGTTAAGTATTGTGCTTTCCCTGGCCGGGAATTATGTTATGTGATGTGCTTTTATTTCGGGATATCTCAATTTATGGGGAGACTCTGCCCAAATTTTTATAAAAGGCCACAATGTAAAAAGTGGCGTAATGGGAATGGTAATGGGCGAAATCTATGAGTCTATTTGTTGTTAGAGATGATCTTATAACGTCGAACATTAAAGAAATTTTGTAATTGCCATTCAATGGTAAAGTATCATCTGAGTTTCCCGATTGATTTTTTTACTGAAAGCATGTGCCACATATAGTGGTTAATACACTAATCAAGGGTTAAGGACTAGGGGTCCTTACACTATAAGATCTCGTACGGTCCAACATATCTCGGGGATAACTTCCCTCGCATCCCAAAATGTACTACACCTCTGAAAGGTGAGATCTTCAAAAAGACCCTGTCGCCCAACTGAAACTCTAACGGCCGACGCCGTTGATTAGCATACGTTGTCTGTCTGTCCTGGGCCGCTTTCATCTTTCTTCTAATCACCTTTACTTTTTCTTCCATTTCTTGGACCAATTCTGGTCCTCCGACTGATTTACGATCCACGTCGTCCCAACATAACGGTGACCTACAACGTCTACCGTAGAGAGCCTCAAAAGGAGCCATCTGTATGCTTGCCTGGTAGCTATTGTTATAAGAAAATTCTACCAAGGCCACTGAGTCCTGCCAAGAAGTATTGAACTCCAACACACAAGCCTGTAACATGTCTTCGAGCGTCTGTATGGTACGCTCGGTCTGTCCATCCGTTTGGGGATGGTATGATGTGCTCAACCTCAATTCTGTACCCAGAGCTGACTGAAGACCTTCCCAGAAGTGAGATGTAAACCGCAGATCTCGATCAGACACAATCGAAACAGGGATCCCATGCAGTCTCACCACATCTCTGACATATAACCGAGCCATCCTCAAGTACGTGAAGGTCATACTGTATGGAATGAAGTGAGCCACTTTAGTCATTCTGTCCACGACTACCCAGATGGCATCGAAACCCGAAACAGTCCTCGGTAAGTGGGTCACGAAGTCCATGGATACGTGCTCCCACTTCCATTCCGGTATCTCCAAACTTCTCAGATCACCACCAGGCCTCTGCCTCCCAGCCTTCACTTGCTGACAAATCAGACATCTCTTGACGAATGTGGTGACATCTTGTTTCATTCGTCTCCACCAAAACTGGCTACATAAGTCCTTATACATTTTCTTTCCGCCCGGGTGGATACTCATCCTGCTGCAATGAGCCCGTTGTAATATTCCCTGACGTAACTCAGGCGCATTCGGGACCACCCAGCTGTCACCTAATCTCAAAGAACCGTCCTCAGCCATTATGAATCTCGACGGCTGACCCAGACGAACCACTGACAACCATCTCTGAACTTCCTCGTCGGTCTCATGAGCCCTCCGGATGTGCTCATAAATAACCGGCTCAGCTAATAAGGTCAATACCTGTATCGGTGAAGCAGACACATCATAATCAAAACCCAATTGACAGTTGGAAGTCATCATAGCTGACAGACACATGACATCCTCCGCCGTGTTCTTCACTTTCCGACTCAAAGCGTCGGCTGTCAAATTTGCTTTTCCAGGATGGTATTCGGTTTCACAATCATAGTCCTTCATTAGGTCCATCCATCTCCTCTGTCTCATATTCAGCTCAGCCTGCGTAAACAAGAACTTCAGGCTCTTGTGATCAGTGAAGATAGTGAATGAGGTACTGTATAAGTAGTGTCGCCATATCTTCAAGACAAACACTATGGCTGCTAGTTCCAAATCATGGACTGGATACCTTGTCTCGTGTGGCTTCAATTGTCTCGAAGCTTAAGCCACTACATGCTTATCCAGCATCAGCACGCATCCTAGACCCTGAAGCGATGCGTCAATATAGAGAACGAACCCCTTGTTCTCCCTGGGAATCACCAATACTGGCGCTGAAGTCAATCTGTGCTTCAATTCCTGGAAGCTCTGCTCACAAGCTTCCGACCAAAAGAATGGAACTCCCTTCTGAGTTAGCTGCGTCAATGGCTTGGCAATCTTTGAAAACCCTTCGACGAAACGTCGATAATACCCAACCAGACCAAGAAAACTTCGGATCTCAGGAACTGTAGTAGGCGCAGACCAATCCATAACTGCCTCTATCTTCCTGGGGTCTACTGATATCCCCTCTCGAGAGATAATGTGACCCAAGAACGTGTTAGTAATCCTTAGAGCATACAACGCAGCGGAATAAAATTTTAGGATTACAAACCAGCAGATCTATACATAGGTTATCATATCGGATTAAGGAATACGAAGTGTCTCACCCTTGTAGCGTGTTTGAAGCAGATTCCACGGAGCAGCACGTCCAACGAACTCCGAGTCACAAACGAAAGTTTTCACCTTCGTCTCTACGGTATCCACACGATCAAATCGAAAGGGGATTTAAGAACAAGTTACTAGACAAGTTCTTAAACCAAAATCGAGCTCTCGGTTCAAAACCGATTAACGACGGCCAACCAAAACCCTAACACAACCGACGGCGGCCGTGAGGAGTGAAGGAAGAGGCGGCCGAGAGGAGCTCTTGAGTGGCTAGGTTTTGATATCAAAGTATGATATGAAAAGTATGATTAACAATTAATCAAAACCATGTATTTATATTATAAGGCTTTTAATTAAGGTTCAAGACTTTCTTAAAGTCTTATGGGCCCAAACCCATGATTTAATTAACCTTTTAATCACTTAATTAAGACTCTTCTTAATTAATTAATTCATCCAATGAATTTAATTTCCCTTCTCGATTTAATCTTTTGTGCGACCCGATAGGTTCTTGTAATGTTGGCAGTGACATAAAATCTCATTTTACGTTACAAGCAAAGAGCGGTGTCTAGCAACACATCAAGGCTACCCAAATTACAAGAATGTCAATGACTCGACATAACCTATAGAACTTGAAATATTAATCATGTAACTTAATCCCTTTGTCCTTTGTGTTTAGATTGAACACGAGTCATGGAATAGTCATACTCGTATATCCAATCTTTATTTCTTGATCCCCAAGTAGAACTAGAATAAACGAATAAGCTCGATATCTCATATCGACTCATTCGAGCATGGCCATGCATTTTAGTTCTCACTTGATCAAGGGCCAAACACATCTCCTGTTATATAGGAGGGACAAATCCTATCTCGATCAGTCAACATCCCTCTACATAATTCGTAGTGTATCCAATAGTCGCCTTTATAGATTACCCTGTTACGGGTAACGTTTGACGATATCAAGATACATAACTCCTTATGTTGGGATCTCTGATGATCACAAGTCGTAAGGATTTCATACATTATTATCACTATGAGAATTGCATATGACGATCATATAACTATCCATGTTGCATTCTCATGGTGGGTCTGTCCAGTACATCGTTCTCTAACATGTACCCATATGTTGATTTGATATCTCATATCAATGAACAATTCATCGATCAACATATACTAGTCTCTATGTATTATCATTATCCCTATTCATGATAATACTTGACTAGGGACATCTTTAAGAATAATACAATATTATTCTAAGGACATTAACATATATATTAATTCACAATGCACAGATAAAAGAATAATATATAATAATGAATTGCCATTCATAAAACCATAAACATTGTATGTCTTAAACAATCATCTAATGACTTGTCTTAGGGCATATCCCAACAGCACGCTACACTGCTCAGCCAGAACTCACACTTGATGAGCTTGGCGTACAACTGAGGATCTGAAGCACTGTCCTCAAATGATTGGCATGCTCCTCCTTACTTCTTGAATAAACCAGAATGTCGTCAATAAACACGATGACGAATTGATCAAGATACCTCTGAAATATTCTGCTCATCAGGCTCATAAATACTGCAGGGGCATTCGTCACCCCGAATGGCATCACTAAGAACTCGTAGTGCCCATACCGAGTTCGAAAGGTTGTCTTTTGTATGTCATCAGCTCTAACTCGTATCTGGTGATAGCCTGACCTCAAGTCAATCCTCGAGTAAAGTTCTGTGCCCTGAAGCTGATCAAATAAATCATCAATCCTCGGAAGGGAGTACTTGTTCTTAATCGTCACTTTATTCAATTGACGGTAATCGATGCACAGACGCATCGAACCATCCTTTTTCTTTACGAACAAGACTGGTGCACCCCATGGTGATACACTAGGGTGAATGTATCCTTTGTCGTGGAGCTCCTGCAACTGCACATTCAGCTCCCTCAGCTCTGCCGGTGCCATCCTATAAGGGGCACGGGAAATAGCAGATGTCTCTGGCAGTAACTCAATCTCAAACTCTACATCTCTGATCGGCGGAAATCCTGGAATCTCATCCGGAAACACATCGGTGAAATCCGCAACTGGTATATCCTCGATCCTCAACTCTTCCTTTTCCTCTGATACGTCCACGGCATAAATAAGATAGCATGAGTGACCGCGTTCTAACAACCACGACATCTTAACTACCGAAATCAACGGAATCTTGGGACGAGAGCCGTCCCCATAGAAGGTTCACTGAAACCCCTGATCATACAGAAAACGCACCATCCTCTGTCGGCAATCAACCACGGCCTGGTATCTGCTCAACACATCAATGCCGACAATGCAGTCAAAATCTGCCATATCCAACAAAATCAGATCGGCCCTCAGATCATTGCCCTCAAAAAAAAATGAGGCAATCAGATAGTAGTCGATCTGCAATCACATGCTTTCCCGTGGGTGTCGAGACCATAAGAGGCTTGGGCAACGGAGACGAACACAAGTGGTGTCTCTCCACAAAAGCAGAAGATACAAATGAATGAGAAGCACCTGTATCTACTAAAATAAATGCAGGGTACGTAAGTAAGTGGCACGTACCAGCAATCACCTCCTCCGGGGCTGCCTCTGCCTGCTCACGCGTCAAAGCATATACTTGACCCTGCGGCGGTCCTGCCGCCTGACCACCCTGTGGTCGAGGTGCAAACTGATGTCTCTTTGGTGCCGTCCCGGCATCAAATCTTGGCCTATTCGGCCCAAAGTCTGCCTGACCTCCCCGATTGGGGCAAACCCGAGCCAGGTGGCCCACCTTGCCACAAACATAACAGCCTCGACAGTCATGTGTCAAGTGAAATCCTCCACAGTTGTCACACTTGTTTTCTCTTGTTCTATTTCCTTGTACTGGTCCCCGATTACTTGGCATATTATTCCTCCTATTTCCTTGCCTCTGATTCTGAAACCTCTTTCCACTAAATCGAGAAGATGAAGAAGCCCCACGAGGCTTAAATTGGTCCCCTCGTGGCCTCAGGTTGTCAACAGCTCGTCTTTGTGGTTGTACAAAAGGTGGTACATCTTCCTTGTACACACTAACCCCAATCTCTGCCAGCTCTGCCCTAGTCAGGGCATCATCAAATGAGCTGGGGTTGTTGGAGAAAACCCGGTCAAATAACTCTGGCCTCAGCCCTTTCAGAAAATGCCTCATCTTGGCATGACCGTTCACAGCAATGTGAGACACATACCTCAACAGTGAAGAGTATTGCGTGGCATAATCTGATATAGTCAAGCTGCCCTGCTTCAGGTTGGTGAACTCATCTTCTTTTACTTGTCTGGTAGCGGTGGAGAAATACCGTTTAAGGAACCGGGTCCTAAACACAGTCCAATCCACTGTCATACCCTGTGCCCTCTGTGACACCCGGGAATTAATAGTGTTAATCCCGGTGTGGTAATAATCCTTAATGGATTTTTATTGTGGCAATTGTGTATTAATTGCGGTTTTGGGACTCCCGGGGGTTTTAAATCCTGTTTGTGGAGTCTTGGGATCCAAAGGATGAGATTGTATTCTCATCGTGGTGATAACCTCGGAATTTGGTCCTTGGTGGGATTTGGGGTCCGGAGTACTTTGTACTGGGGCTGGTAATGGAATTTGAGTTGGTGAGATTATTATTGAAAACAGATAATTTTTAATGAATCATGATGTAGTTGTGGAGGTATTGGTATTTTGAAGCTTTAGAGCTATATATACCAATTGGACTCGGTGTTTGATCATTTGGATCTCATTCCTTTCACTCTCACAAGCGCTTTCTCCCTTTCCCCAACCCTCCTCTCCTTCTCCCTTGAGCAAAATCGATGGTTGCTCGACTTAGGAGCCGAATTTCTCGAAGATAATAAGGTATTATTCATCCCCTCGCATTTATCTTCAATTTGATAGTGGTATTGTGGTGTTTGGAAAGGTTTTATGTTGGGTTTAAAGAAATGGGTTTTAAAGATTTTTGGGTGTTGTATTTTGGAATTGATTTATAGCCCCTTGTTATGAGTTTATGTTGTATGGGGTGTGAGGATTGTTGTTGTGGAAGATTTTTGCAAGAAAACGCCATTTTTGGCTGTTACAGGTCGAGGCGATCGATCCCTAGGGCGGGGCGATCGATCGTCGCGACGTTGTTGGAAAGTTCAGGAAGATGAACAGTGAGGCGATCGACCGCCTCAAAAGAAGCGATCGATCGCATGAGGCAGTGGCCATTTACGCTAAGAGGCGACCGATCGCCTGAAAAGGAGCGATCGATCGCCTGTTCCTGTTTTCGCGAGGCGATCGATCGCCTGAAATCATGCGATCGATCGCCTATGCCTTATTTTGGGGAATTATTTCGTGTTGAGTTTTTGATGCATGCTTCGCCCGGGGCCTTTTAAAATGGTTAATCGTCATGGATGACGATATATTTGGGGTTTGTGAACGTGCTTGGGCACGTGATTGCATGCTTGAGATTAATTGTGGATTATTATCGTGTTTAGCATTTAATTTATCGGTCACGGGACCAAGGCAAGGTTTGGACTTGAACTACGGAAAGTATAAGGTACGTATGACGTACGAGCATAGCCCTTTATTATAATTGCAATTGTTGAGTACTTGGTACACTGTATTGCAATGAATGTGTGTGGAAATGCATGACATATGGTATTAGCAATAAACGGAGATTGAAATGCATGGTTTATGGTACTTGCTTCAAATGTCTATATATGCATTGAGAATTGCATGGTGCCGCTTTTGAGCGAGCAATGATTGGGATGTTGTCGCCTGTGAGCGAACATCGATTATGACACCGCTGTTGTTGAGTATGCGTGGGAATGGAATGCCGTTATTGTAGAGCGAGCAATGAAATAGAGCTATGAAACCATAAGTGAGAAACATGGATTGTCTATAATCATTGTTTAATGATTTGATGTTATTGATTATGATATTGATATATGGCTCATGGAATTGTTAATCAATATAATGATTAACTGGCATTTGGGAATTTGATGGTTTCAGTGTTTTGAGAACAGGGACAGTACATGAAACCCCGGATGAGGATGATACCATCCATGGAGTATATTTTGTATTTCATAGCAATTTACATTGTTGTAAATTATGAATTGTATTATTGTGGTTATTGGATTTGGGATATTGGTATGCTCACCCCGTGTGGGAGCTGTCTCTGTTGGGGCAGGTGGTACAGGTGTAGCAGCAGCTTTGGAGTTGAGCTCGGGCTGTTGATAGAAGTACTTCCAGGATTGAGGTACCAGAGCCGGATGGATATGCGCTCAGATCCAGAGTCGAGATCGAGTTGCGCTTGAGAGGTGCTTCCAAGATCGAAGCACCAGTAATGGTATCCCGTAGAGTGATTTATACATTAGATACACGCTTATTTATTGGGTGCTCTTAGTGAGTACATATTACGTGTATATGGAATGTATAAATGGGCTACGTCTTTTCTTTATTCATTTATGGTTAGCATGCAATTAAATGTGGAATTGCTAAATGAATTGAGAGCATATTAGTGTATGTTGAAAGGTGCATGGCATGTTTTATGGAATATGTTGGGAAAGTATAGACATTACACGATTAATGTAAAGGAATTTTATAGATGGCATTCATGCTAGAGTTGCATGTAATTACTTTCCCCTTGTTAACATGATAGTATGCACTAAGTACAGTGGTTAATACACTAATATCGGGTTAAGATCTCGGGGGTCCTTACATTAGTGGTATCAGAGCAGTGGTTAGCTCTTTGGGACTGTTGAAGGCCTGGAACATGCTGATAGGGATGGGTAGCACATATTTATGCATGACAGTAGTTAGTGTTGTGTGACACAACTAGTTTGCTTATGTGCATTTGTGATATGTGATCATAGTGAAACGATTATATGTCATGACATCTATAGAATCATAATATAACATGTTGATTATGATTGTGAGTTGTGACACAGGGACAACCAAATGGAGCATTTTGAAATGCATTGGAATACAGGAAGTACTTTGTACTCATAGTTTATGCATTTACTCATTATAATCATATTGTGGTGAATATGGATTATAGTATGCTCATGGTTTGAGATTGTTCCTATAGGAACACTATGACGCGAAAGGCTAAGGCCAGGGTTGAAAGACACGAAACGGTAACCTGCGTTTTATATACATCATGGAATTATGCATTGTGGTTGCATGTGTACAATAGAGTGATGGTTTTAATGCTCTGCCGCCAAATATAGAAGCGAGGGGTGGGAGTGCCGCATGTCGCATTTGAGCGAGGTGCATTAAAATACACTTGTGATGATGTATGTTGGAATATGGATTATGCTTTGTGATGCAGGTATAGATGAAATACTTGGTGAATATCCCATGAGTCATTGTTATGGATGAGTGATGATTTTAAATGCTTGCCGCTATTTATTTGTTTTGTGCCGCTGAAATGTGAAGCGGGGGGTGGGAGCGCCGCATGTCACATTGAAGCGTGGTTATCATATGAGGCGAGGAAAGAATATTTGCCGCTAAAATGTGAAACGAGGGGTGGGAGCGCCGCATGTCCATTTAAGCGAGGTTATTCTATGCCGCCTATATGTGAAGCGAGGGGTGGGAGTACCGCATGTTTTATTTGAGCGAGGGGCATTAAAATACACTACCGTGACAATGACTAGGGACCGGCTATTCTATTGGCGATGGTTTATGCCGCCAGATATATTGATAGCGACGGTTCATTCCGCTATATTGATTGGCGATGGTTCTTGCCGCCAGATATATTGATAGCGACGGTTCATTCCGCTATATTGATTGGCGATGGTTCTTGCCACCAGATATATTGATAGCGACGGTTCATTCTGCTATATTGATTGGCGATGGTTCTTGCCGCCAGATATATTGATAGTGACGGTTCATTCCGCTATATTGATTGGCGATGGTTCATTCCGCCAGATGTATTGATTGGCGATGGTTTATGCCGCCAGATATATTGATAGCGACTGTTCATTCCGCTATATTGATTGGCGATGATTCATTCCGCCAGATGTATTGATTGGCGATGGTTCTTGCCGCCAGATATATTGATAGCGATGGTTCATTCCGCTATATTGATTGGCGATGGTTCATGCCGCCGGGTATTCTATTGGTGATGATTCGTGCCACCGGATATTACATAGCGACGGGTCATTCCGCTACACCTATGGCGATGGTTTATACCGCCGGATATCTATAGCGATGTTTTATGTCGCTGACTCTATGACGAGGGATCATGCTGCTGATTCTATAGCGATGGATTATACCGCTATGTGCGTAGCGCTGGATTATGTCGCCTACGAGCGATGGGTGCCGCTTGTGTACTGCGGGTGGACGATGGATACAGGTATTCCGCTATCTTGATAGCGATGAGGTATGGCATATTACTTTTGTTAGCACTATTTTGGATACTACGTGTTGTTATATATGTCATGTGTTTGACGATGAGATATGGATGTCGTGTATTGACGTGTACCGTCATATGTTTGACGATGTTAATTGGATGTCATATGTTGACATTATGCCGTCACCGGATGACGATGACATAGCGGGTGTTCTATGTAGACGTGTAGCGTCGTTTTGATGATTAATACATTTATGTTTATGTATTTGGTTGTACGGTTCGAGTGCCTTTGGTGAGCACATGGTAATGTCTAGGTCACTAGTTGACGAGACCACTATGCCGAGCAGGTTGCTCGAAGAATTATTGGGTGCACCGTACAGGGATTGTACCGCAGCACATATTTGGTGTATATATTGTTCGAGTAATGATATCCTTGGGTATACTCGCTGGTTTGGCTTAGGCCAAGTGATTGGTGGTAAGAGTAGTCATTGAGGAAACTACTCGCTTGTTGTTGTGATCTGCGGTAGGCGTGATCACACCCACCCTGAGGGTGTGGGATAAGTCCTAATGGATTAGGATTGCTTCGTGGTTGAGCAAGGACACCGGGATGTCCATTATGCTTTGGTTTTAGAGAATATTTGGTGATGACCCACGGTATGGTATGGTATACCGAGTGGAACGTATGAGACGTTGGTAGGCTTGATATGAGCCTTTGGAGGCAGCGCTTGTTAGCCAGATATCGTGGCAATGTTATAGCGTGCTTTTGATAGCCGTTATACTGCTCGTTGGATTCGAGTTCAGCGAATCGTATGGTGATACGATGAGGACTTTTGGTAGACTCTTGTAGTCTCTTTGTGGCATGATAATTGAGGCAGGGAATACCTCGAGGATGCGTTTATACGTCAAATGTTTTAAGAGACTTGTTTTGGGACAACTCAATTTTGTTGCAATACCAACGTGAGCGTCGACAAGTCGTTGTTAGCTCTGGTTGAGCATCCTTGCATATGGTATGCGACGGAAGTCACAATTGGAATTGTGTGGTATAGTTAGTGGGGTGACACTACTATATCGACTTTATCTCTTGGAGAGATTTGGATTGTACTGTCATGGAGACAACAATTGTTGGTTGAGGGTTGATCGTGAATCAACCAGGGTAAGCCCTACTAATGTTGGACTAGGTGATGGCCTCGTACTTCCAGTGAGACGTTCGAGGAGACGTCTCCGGGGGATGCTCGAGTTGTGTAGTACTATGACAATAGTACAGGGCATCGTTGGTTGAGTATACCTGGCGTGTACGAGTTTCGATTTGATGATAATGGCTTCGATGCACTATTCTGAACCAATTGCATATTTTGGTTCCGGGATATATGTTGGTATGTGTATATCCAGTTTTCCGGACGGTGGTTCGAGGTTGGAAGGTCATGGATTCATGACACTATCCTTGTGGGAAATGCGGTATTGATATACCTGCCGGTTGAATCTTTGGGAGATTCGTTGCTTTGGTTGCGTGGTGTCGATGTTGAAATCACACCCTTTGGCTTTGGTCTGTCGACCACTATTCTCCGTGGAGTGAGAATAATCGAGGTTTGACAGTAGGCTTTGGAACTTTGGGTATGCTTGGAGATACCAGAGTCTATTGCTTTGAGTGTGCCTGTTGTGTTGGTGCTTGGACATGTATACCCGAGTGTGTATACGAATGCCAACTCTATTTTGTTCCTTGCTGAACGTCGAGTTTGTATGCTTGGTGTGGTTAATCTCCGGTGTGAGATTGTGGAACCTCGAGATCGGCAGTCTCGATGGAACGATGCATTCTGATGAATAATCGTGAGGGTTGTTTGACTTTCCCTGAGGAGGGGTCGTCGTGTTTGGGAACCATGGTAATTCTTGTTGGATGATTCGATAGCCTTCCTGTTTTAGGATTGTTGAATCCCAGGATAAACGAGGGATGGCCAGGATTCGGATTTGTTTAGTGTCGTGGTTGACACGTGTGGCGGGCATGTAATTGATTGTCCTTGCATGTCCTTTTGAGAACTTGAGACCTTGTGGAGTCTCGATAGTGTGTCTGGGCCAAGATGTGATTTCTTGGAACACATGGATGTAGACATCCTTGGAGATGTGTTTCTTGTTGATCGGGGCCGTGTTGTTGCCCAATCCGTGTTGCAGTGTGGTGCAACTGCTCCCCTGTTGGAGATGGATTTGGAAATTGGGAACCGGATGTAGTTCAGGTACACTGTTGTGTACTAATGGTCACTCTGGTAACGATATATGTTTAACATCGGTGACTATATCGTGGAGATATCATCGAGACGATATCTATTTTAGAATCACGATTGATTAGTTAATTTGCAGTTACGTTTGGTTGACTGCCTTTGAGATGGTTAGCATCGGGGAATGCTGACGTCTTCCGTGGATCTGTGTCGGTTGGAGAGGTTTACTCCATTCCAGATTTTGGTGCGGGATCAGTATTCTCGCGATTGGAATGTCGTTCATGATATGTTCATGTTTCGGCGATATATATCCGTCTGGTTTGCGTGGTCTCGACGTTTGTTGAGTACGCCTGTGCAAATTTCGGGGACGAAATTTTATTAGTGGGGGATAATTGTGATACCCGAGAATTAATAGCGTTAATCCCGGTGTGGTAATAATCCTTAATGGATTTTTATTGTGGCAATTGTGTATTAATTGCGGTTTTGGGACTCCCGGGGGTTTTAAATCCTGTTTGTGGAGTCGTTGGATCCAAATGATGAGATTGTATTCTCATCGTGGTGATAACCTCGGAATTTGGTCCTTGGTGGGATTTGGGGTCCGGAGTACTTTGTACTGGGGCTGGTAATGGAATTTGAGTTGGTGAGATTATTATTGAAAACAGATGATTTTTAATGATTCATGATGTAGTTGTGGAGGTATTGGTATTTTGAAGCTTTAGAGCTATATATACCAATTGGACTCGGTGTTTGATCATTTGGATCTCATTCCTTTCACTCTCACAAGCGCTTTCTCCCTTTCCCCAGCCCTCCTCTCCTTCTCCCTTGAGCAAAATCGATGGTTGCTCGACTTAGGAGCCGAATTTCTCGAAGATAATAAGGTATTATTCATCCCCTCGCATTTATCTTCAATTTGATAGTGGTATTGTGGTGTTTGGAAAGGTTTTATGTTGGGTTTAAAGAAATGGGTTTTAAAGATTTTTGGTTGTTGTATTTTGGAATTGATTTATAGCCCCTTGTTATGAGTTTATGTTGTATGGGGTGTGAGGATTGTTGTTGTGGAAGATTTTTGCAAGAAAACGCCATTTTTGGCTGTTACAGGTCGAGGCGATCGATCCCTAGGGCGGAGCGATCGATCGCCACGACGTTGTTGGAAAGTTCAGGAAGATGAACAGTGAGGCGATCGACCGCCTCAAATGAAGCGATCGATCGCCATGAGGCAGTGGCCATTTACGCTAAGAGGCGACCGATCGCCTGAAAAGGAGCGATCGATCGCCTGTTCCTGTTTTCGCGAGGCGATCGATCGCCTGAAATCATGCGATTGATCGCCTATGCCTTATTTTGGGGAATTATTTCGTGTTGAGTTTTCGATGCATGCTTCGCCCGGGGCCTTTTAAAATGGTTAATCGTCATGGATGACGATATATTTGGGGTTTGTGAACGTGCTTGGGCACGTGATTGCATGCTTGAGATTAATTGTGGATTATTATCGTGTTTAGCATTTAATTTATCGGTCACGGGACCAAGGCAAGGTTTGGACTTGAACTACGGAAAGTATAAGGTATGTATGACGTACGAGCATAGCCCTTTAATATAATTGCAATTGTTGAGTGCTTGGTACACTGTATTGCAATGAATGTGTGTGGAAATGCATGACACATGGTATTAGCAATAAACGGAGATTGAAATGCATGGTTTATGGTACTTGCTTCAAATGTCTATATATGCATTGAGCATTGCATGGTGCCGCTTTTGAGCGAGCAATGATTGGGATGTTGTCGCCTGTGAGCGAACATCGATTATGACGCCGCTGCTGTTGAGTATGCGTGGGAATGGAATGCCGTTATTGTAGAGCGAGCAATGAAATAGAGCTATGAAACCATAAGTGAGAAACATGGATTGTCTATAATCATTGTTTAATGATTTGATGTTATTGATTATGATATTGATATATGGCTCATGGAATTGTTAATCAATGTAATGATTAACTAGCATTTGGGAATTTGATGGTTTCAGTGTTTTGAGAACAGGGACAGTACAGGAAACCCCGGATGAGGATGATACCATCCAGGGAGTATATTTTGTATTTCATAGCAATTTACATTGTTGTAAATTATGAATTGTATTGTTGTGGTTATTGGATTTGGGATATTGGTATGCTCACCCCGTGTGGGAGCTGTCTCTGTTGGGGCAGGTGGTATAGGTGTAGCAGCAGCTTTGGAGTTGAGCTCGGGCTGTTGATAGAAGTACTTCCAGGATTGAGGTACCAGAGTCGGATGGATATGTGTGATATCCCTGAAATGATTAATTGCAATTTGGTGCATTAATTGTGATTATATGATTAATTATGTGGTAATTAATTATGCATTGGATTTATTTATTTATTTACCTTATGGAAATGCATGGTCATGTGGATAGGGTGGCCCGGTGTTGCATTTCAGGGTGCATATGGTGCATGTTGGGTAAATATTATTGGAAGCATGATTTATTTGCCTTTGGTAGCAATTGATTAGAAATCATGTGTTTAATTGATATTTGGTGCATTATGAGTGAATGCTTTGAAAAATATCATGTTGGGGTGTTTTATACACCATGGAATTACTTTGGTATGCTTTTAATTAAATGAAAACCAACACCTTTTACTACCCCAACCCCACCTCATCCACTCATTCTTACTTTACCAAAATCACCACCCAAACCCTTTCCCTTCTTCCATTTTCGAGCTTGAGCTTAGGGTTGAAGAGAAAACCTTCCAAAAGTCTTGATTTGTGAAGATTATTGGGTGATTTGAGGTCCCCAAGAGGTATGGATGCCTCATTGTCATTTTTATTGTGTTTGGGTTAGTTTTGGAAGGGTTTTTAATGATTTTGAAATGGGTTTGTGTGGGTTGTTGTGGTTTTGGTTAAGGGTTGGATTTATACTTGTTTTGAAGTATATTTTGGTGGTTTATGTTGTTTTTGATGTTGTTGGTTTGTTGGGTTAAGTGTTGGTATGGATTGGAAGGTTTTTGGGAGCAAAAATGGTGAAAAATCGCATGTCTGCGCGAGGCGATCGATCGCCTGAAAAGAGGCGACCGATCGCCGAGGGGCAGTAACATTTTTGCGTGTTAGGCGATCGATCGCCTAAAATGAGGCGACCGATCGCCAAGAGGCAGTAGGATTTTCAAAGGATGGCGATCGATCGCCATGTTTGGGGCGACCGATCGCCACAGTGATAATTTTGAGGCGACCGATCGCCTGAGGGAAGCGATCGATCGCCGCCAGTGGATTTTTGGAAAATGGTTTATTTTGTCAAATTTTTGGTATTTGGCTTTTATTTGGCTTCTAATATGGGGTTGTGTGATTGTGTAGAACCATCCCAGGTAGCAACACAACCGAGGAACTGAAGCCATATCAAATCCACTTTTGGAAAGGTACGTAGTGGACGTACGGGCACCCCAACGGTACATGTATCTTATATACTTATTGTTTTGTGGATGCAAGTATATATGTGGTATTGCATAGTGGATGCAAATACATGTTATGCATGATGTTTATAGATGCATATGATTATTGGTGCATATCCCATGAGTCGTGGTCATCCCTTGATGATTTTAATGCTTGCCGCTATTTGGTTTGGTTCCGCTAAATGTGAAGCGAGGGGTGGGAGCGCCGCATGTCACATTTGAGCGTGGTTATCATATAGGACGAGGAAAGGGTATTTGCCGCTCAATGAGAGGCGAGGGGTGGGAGTCCCGCAGTCCATTGAAGCGAGGTTATCCTATGCCGTCTATATGTAAATAAGCGAGGGGCATTAAAACACATTGTGATGGACAGACTAGGGATTGGTGATCAGTATTTGGTATTGATGAAATGGTATATGTTCATGACATGTTTAGACCATTTAAAATAATCTATTGATTATACTCATGAGTTATGGTACAGGGACAACCAAACGGGAAGCGTTTGAAATGCATGGGGAAACAGGAAGTGTTTTATTATGATTATGCATTTACGCTTTATCTTCATATTGTGTTGAATATGAATGATTATTATTGCTCATGTTTGGGGGTTGTCCTTGTAGGTACACGTTTGGCATGATAGAAGAGCTTGAACGGGTTGAGGTGGTGAGCTTGAGAAGCATTCTTTTGAGGATGGACAGGATTATTTTGAATAGTATCTACTCTAGGAGTAGTATAAAACTATAGTTGCACACATTCTTTTGATTGGAATGTAATTAATCCATTTGGTAGTCCTTATTTTTTTGGCATGTAATGCTTAAGCTCATAGACTCAACATATTCTTTTACACTCTGATCATTTATTTTAGCTCTATTATGCCTTAGTTCCGCATTTAAGGATTAGGGTCCTTACATTAGTGGTATCAGAGCCAGGTTAGAGAACCCGGGAACGAGTGAAGGGTAGCCTTAGCAAGATAGGCTAGGTGCTTACATTTGAAGCATGTTTATGCATGTGGTGCATATTTTGTATATCTTGTTATACTAACATGCTTATATCACTCCTGTTATCTAACGGTATAACATGTATTGCTTTGGAATTGTTGTTAACATTTGTGTTACAGCATGGCTGCTAATGAGGAAGTCGGTGATATGGG
This sequence comes from Haberlea rhodopensis, assembly GCA_907163345.1. Lineage (NCBI taxonomy): Eukaryota > Viridiplantae > Streptophyta > Magnoliopsida > Lamiales > Gesneriaceae > Haberlea > Haberlea rhodopensis. Next base: position 5,161,764 of record CAJQUN010000007.1, read on the forward strand.
GAGCATGAATGCTAGTATTGGACAGACAAACCCTCTACCTCCACCGGCTGTAGGAATGGAACCAGTGGTTCAGTTGCTGCTACCGGGTGAGATTAGCTTGACACAATTTCTCTCTTATCATCCGCCCCGGTTTGAGGGGACAGAGTCCGGAGAAGAGGCTGAAGAGTGGTTGGAAAGACTTGAGCAGATCTTCGTATCAGCTCCTTGTGCTGTGACAGCTTGGCTGAGGCTAGCGGAGTTTCAATTAGCCAAGAAACCTCTAATGTGGTGGAGGAGCACAGTGATGGAAATGAGAGCACTGGGTGCTGTGATTGACTGGACTCTCTTCAGGACTAGGTTTCTGAATCGGTACTTCTCCGCGGCAGCAAGGCAGACAAAGGAGGATGAATTTACAAGTCTGAGGCAGGGGAACATGACGGTGGCAGACTATGCCACACGGTACTCTTCGTTGTTGAGATACGTTCCCCACATTGCCACCAGTGGACACGCTAAGATGAGAAATTTTATGAAGGGATTGCGACCGGAGCTCTATGATCGGGTTATCACCAATAACCCGACTTCTTTTGATGATGCTCTCACAAGAGCGGAGCTTGCTGAGCTAGGAGTAGGAGCTTACGCTATGCCACCACCGGTACCGCAACAGAGGCAGACTAGTGACAGCTTGAGGCCTCGGGGTGAGCCATTTAAACCCCGTGGTGCCTCTTCATCTTCACGGTATGGTGGAAAGAAACACTTTGGTCAGAAGCAGGATGGCAAGAAGGGCAATTGGTCGGCCAATAGAGGATCTTCACAAGGGGATAGGCCGGGAGAGCCGAGGTGCAATAATTGTGGAGGGCCACATTCTTCAAACAAGTGTCCTGCATGTTATGTCTGTGGCAAGATGGGCCACATTGCTCGGTATTGCCCCACACGGGGAGGACAGTCAGAGTTTCAGGGCAACAGGCCGAGGTTTGAGGATAGGACAGTGCAGCAGAGGCAGCAGTTTGGGCCTCGACCATCGGGAGGTCAGACAGTAGGACCACCCCAGGGGCAGGTATATGCACTGACCAGGGAGCAGGCTCAGGCAGCCCCAGAGGAGGTGATTGCCGGTACGTGTCATTTATTTACGTACCCTGCTTTTATTTTGATCGATACAGGTGCCTCCCATTCTTTTGTATCGGTGGGTTTTGTGGAAAGACACCATATGCGCACGTCTTCTTTACCCACGCCTCTCCTTGTCTCGACACCCACTGGAAAGAATGTTGTTGCTGATCAGTTTATGGAAGACTGCCTCATTTATTTTGAGGGCAACGAGTTGAAGGCAGACTTGATCGTATTTGGTATGTCAGACTTCGACTGCATCTTGGGTATTGATGTTCTGAACAGATATCAGGCAGTGGTAGATTGCCGACAGAGGACAGTGAAGTTCAGACCTGAGTTGGGCAGTCAGTGGACTTTCTATGGCAACGGTTCTCGTGCGAAGATTCCGTTGATTTCAGCGATCAAGATGACTCAGTTATTGGAACGTGGCCACACGGGTTATCTCATTTATGCCGTGGACACGTCTGGGAAGAGTAAAGAACTCAGAGTTGAGGATGTACCAGTGGTAGCAGAGTTTACTGATGTATTCCCAGAAGAGATCCCAGGATTTCCACCGGCTAGGGAAGTTGAGTTTGGGATCGAGCTGTTGCCAGGGACATCCGCTATCTCTCGTGCACCTTATAGGATGGCACCGGCCGAGTTGAGAGAGTTGAAAGAACAGTTGCAGGATCTCTTGGACAAGGGATATATACGCCCGAGCGTGTCGCCATGGGGCGCACCAGTTCTCTTTGTGAAGAAGAAGAACGGTTCGATGCGGTTGTGTATCGATTACCGGCAACTGAATAAGGCTACAGTGAAGAACAAGTATCCTCTTCCAAGGATCGACGATCTGTTTGATCAGTTGCAAGGTACCAGGGTGTATAGCAAGATTGATTTGAGATCCGGGTATCATCAGATTCGGGTCAGAGAGGAAGATGTGCAGAAGACAGCGTTCCGGACCCGATATGGACATTATGAGTTCCTAGTGATGCCGTTCGGTGTGACGAATGCTCCAGCAGTCTCCATGAGTCTGATGAACAGAGTGTTTCAGCAGTATCTTGATCAGTTCGTCATTGTGTTTATTGACGATATTCTTATCTACTCCCGGAGCGAGGAGGAGCATGTGAAACACTTGAGGACAGTGCTTCAGATTCTCAGAGAGTATCAGTTATATGCTAAGCTCAGTAAGTGTGAATTTTGGCTGAGCAGTGTAGTGTTTCTGGGGCATGTCATATCGAGCAGCGGGATATCTGTAGATCCCAAGAAGATTGAGGCTGTGATGGAGTGGGCTGCCCCCACTTCTGTGCCAGAGATTCGGAGTTTTCTTGGTTTGGCCGGGTATTATCGGCGCTTTGTCGAGGGCTTTTCGAAGATTGCCAAGCCGCTGACTCAGTTGACCCAGAAGGGAGTGCCTTTCTTTTGGTCGGAAGCTTGTGAGGAGAGCTTCCAGGAGTTGAAGCACCGCTTAACGACGGCGCCAGTGTTAGTGATCCCTACGGAGAACTCCAGATTTGTTCTGTATACTGATGCATCACTTCAGGGCCTTGGGTGTGTTCTGATGCAAGATAAGCATGTGGTAGCTTATGCATCGAGACAGTTGCAGCCGCATGAGACCAGATATCCAGTTCATGACTTGGAATTGGCGGCTATCATCTTTGCCCTGAAGATCTGGAGGCATTATTTGTATGGTACTTCATTCACCATATACACGGATCACAAGAGCCTCAAGTTTTTATTCACTCAGGCAGAGCTGAACATGAGGCAGAGGAGATGGATGGACCTACTCAAGGACTATGATTGCGAGATAGAGTACCATCCCGGGAAAGCCAATTTGACAGCAGACGCTTTGAGCCGGAAAGTGAGGAGTTCTGCTGAGGACGTCATTCATTTGTCTGCTATGATGACCTCCTATTGCCATCTGGGCTATGACTTTGACATTGATGCATCACCTGTGTATGTATCAACTTTGCTAGCTGAGCCAGATATTTATGAGCGTATCAGGAGAGCTCAGAGGTCAGATGACGAGGTCCAGAGGTGGTTATCTTTAGTACATCTTGGTCAGCCAACGAAGTTCAGGGTGGCAGATGACGGGTCTTTGAGATTGGGTGACCGATGGGTGGTTCCGAGTACGCCGGAGTTGCGTAAGGGGATCTTGGAGCGAGCTCATAGTAGCAGACTTAGCATCCACCCAGGCGGGAAGAAGATGTACAGAGATTTGCATGGTCATTTTTGGTGGAAAAGGATGAAATCAGATGTCGTCGCTTTTGTAAAGAGATGTTTGATCTGCCAGCAGGTTAAGGCAGAGAGACAGAGACCTGGCGGCGAGTTGAGAAGCTTGGAGATACCGAAGTGGAAGTGGGAGCACATTTCCATGGACTTCGTGACTCATTTGCCGAGGAGTGCTTCAGGCTTTGATGCTATTTGGGTGATTGTGGACAGATTGACTAAGGTAGCCCACTTTATCCCCTATAGCATGACTTTCACCTTTTTGAGGATGGCGCAGATGTATATTAGAGATGTGGTGAGATTGCATGGAATCCCCGTTTCGATAGTGTCAGATCGAGATCCGCGATTCACATCTCATTTTTGGGAAGGCCTTCAGTCAGCCTTGGGAACTGAAGTCAGATTGAGTACTGCTTATCATCCTCAGACGGATGGCCAGACCGAGCGCACTATCCAGACGCTCGAGGACATGTTAAGAGCTTGTGTTTTGGAGTTCGATGCCTCTTGGCAGGATTCAGTGCCTTTGGTAGAGTTTTCGTATAACAATAGCTACCAGGCGAGTATTCAGATGGCTCCGTTTGAAGCTCTTTATGGCAGACGGTGTAGATCACCCTTGTGTTGGGATGATTTGGACCGCAAATCGGTCGGAGGACCAGAGCTGATTCGGGAGATGGAAGAGAATATAAAGACAATAAGGCAGAAAATGAAAGCGGCCCAGGACAGGCAAGCAGCTTATGCAAATAAACGGCGGAGACCGTTGGAATTTCAGTTGGGAGATAAGGTCTTTTTGAAGATCTCGCCTTTCAGGGGCGTTGTGCGATTTGGGATGCGCGGGAAACTTTCTCCGAGGTATGTCGGACCGTACGAGATCTTGCAGCGCATTGGCACCTTAGCTTACCGACTGGCTTTGCCGCCTTCTTTATCTGGTATACATGATGTGTTTCATGTATCGATGCTGCGGAAGTATGAGCCGGATCCGTCGCATGTGTTACAGCCTTCCGAAGTTCAGTTAGAGTCCGATATATCTTATGTGGAACGGCCTGTCAGGATTCTGGATCGAGCAGAACGTAGACTTCGGAACAAAGTGATACCTATGATCAAGGTTCAGTGGGATCGCAGGGGTGTCGAGGAGGCTACGTGGGAGACGGAGCGGCATATGGTGCAGCACTACCCGGAACTATTCTCTGGTATGTGTTTATGTTTAGTTTCTTTTTGGGGTAAGTGCATGTGATTTCGAGGACGAAATCTTATAAGTAGGGGAGTATTGTGATATCCCTGAAATGATTAATTGCAATTTGGTGCATTAATTGTGATTATATGATTAATTATGTGGTAATTAATTATGCATTGGATTTATTTATTTATTTACCTTATGGAAATGCATGGTCATGTGGATAGGGTGGCCCGGGGTTGCATTTCAGGGTGCATGTGGTGCATGTTGGGTAATTATTATTGGAAGCATGATTTATTTGCCTTTGGTAGCAATTGATTAGAAATCATGTGTTTAATTGATATTTGGTGCATTATGAGTGAATGCTTTGAAAAATATCATGTTGGGGTGTTTTATACACCATGGAATTACTTTGGTATGCTTTTAATTAAATAAAAACCAACACCTTTTACTACCCCAACCCCACCTCATCCACTCATTCTTACTTTACCAAAATCACCACCCAAACCCTTTCCCTTCTTCCATTTTCGAGCTTGAGCTTAGGGTTGAAGAGAAAACCTTCCAAAAGTCTTGATTTGTGAAGATTATTGGGTGATTTGAGGTCCCCAAGAGGTATGGATGCCTCATTGTCATTTTTATTGTGTTTGGGTTAGTTTTGGAAGGGTTTTTAATGATTTTGAAATGGGTTTGTGTGGGTTGTTGTGGTTTTGGTTAAGGGTTGGATTTATACTTGTTTTGAAGTATATTTTGGTGGTTTATGTTGTTTTTGATGTTGTTGGTTTGTTGGGTTAAGTGTTGGTATGGATTGGAAGGTTTTTGGGAGCAAAAATGGTGAAAAATCGCATGTCTGCGCGAGGCGATCGATCGCCTGAAAAGAGGCGACCGATCGCCGAGGGCAAGTAACATTTTTGCGTGTTAGGCGATCGATCGCCTAAAATGAGGCGACCGATCGCCAAGAGGCAGTAGGATTTTCAAAGGGATGGCGATCGATCGCCATGTTTGGGGCGACCGATCGCCACAGTGATAATTTTGAGGCGACCGATCGCCTGAGGGAAGCGATCGATCGCCGCCAGTGGATTTTTGGAAAATGGTTTATTTTGTCAAATTTTTGGTATTTGGCTTTTATTTGGCTTCTAATATGGGGTTGTGTGATTGTGTAGAACCATCCCAGGTAGCAACACAACCGAGGAACTGAAGCCATATCAAATCCACTTTTGGAAAGGTACGTAGTGGACGTACGGGCACCCCAACGGTACATGTATCTTATATACTTATTGTTTATGCATTGTGGATGCAAGTATATATGTGGTATTGCATAGTGGATGCAAATACATGTTATGCATGATGTTTATAGATGCATATGATTATTGGTGCATATCCCATGAGTCGTGGTCATCCCTTGATGATTTTAATGCTTGCCGCTATTTGGTTTGGTTCCGCTAAATGTGAAGCGAGGGGTGGGAGCGCCGCATGTCACATTTGAGCGTGGTTATCATATAGGACGAGGAAAGGGTATTTGCCGCTCAATGAGAGGCGAGGGGTGGGAGTCCCGCAGTCCATTGAAGCGAGGTTATCCTATGCCGTCTATATGTAAATAAGCGAGGGGCATTAAAACACATTGTGATGGACAGACTAGGGATTGGTGATCAGTATTTGGTATTGATGAAATGGTATATGTTCATGACATGTTTAGACCATTTAAAATAATCTATTGATTATACTCATGAGTTATGGTACAGGGACAACCAAACGGGAAGCGTTTGAAATGCATGGGGAAACAGGAAGTGTTTTATTATGATTATGCATTTACGCTTTATCTTCATATTGTGTTGAATATGAATGATTATTATTGCTCATGTTTGGGGGTTGTCCTTGTAGGTACACGTTTGGCATGATAGAAGAGCTTGAACGGGTTGAGGTGGTGAGCTTGAGAAGCATTCTTTTGAGGATGAAAGGACAGGATTATTTTGAATAGTATCTACTCTAGGAGTAGTATAAAACTATAGTTGCACACATTCTTTTGATTGGAATGTAATTAATCCATTTGGTAGTCCTTATTTTTTTGGCATGTAATGCTTAAGCTCATAGACTCAACATATTCTTTTACACTCTGATCATTTATTTTAGCTCTATTATGCCTTAGTTCCGCATTTAAGGATTAGGGTCCTTACAATAGGCGCTCAGATCCAGAGTCGAGATCGAGTTGCGCTTGAGAGGTGCTTCCAGGATCGAAGCACCAGTAATGGTATCCCGTAGAGTGTTTTATACATTAGATACACGCTTATTTATTGGGTGCTCTTATGTGAGTACATATTACGTGTATATGGAATGTATAAATGGGCTACGGCTTTTCTCTATTCATTTACGGTTAGCATGCAATTAAATGAGGAATTGCTAAATGAATTGAGAGCATATTAGTGTATGTTGAAAGGTGCATGACAAGTTTTATGGAATATGTTGGGAAAGTATAGACATTACACGATTAATGTAAAGGAATTTTATAGATGGCATTCATGCTAGAGTTGCATGTAATTACTTTCCCCATGTTAACATGATAGTATGCACTAAGTACAGTGGTTAATACACTAATACCTCAACAGTGAAGAGTATTGCGTGGAATAATCTGATATAGTCAAGCTGCCCTGCTTCAGGTTGGTGAACTCATCTTCTTTTACTTGTCTGGCAGCGGCGGAGAAATACCGGTTAAGGAACCGGGTCCTGAACACAGTCCAATCCACTGTCATACCCTGTGCCCTCAGCTCCATAACTGTTGTCTTCCACCACATGGAAGACTTCTTCGCCAACTGAAACTCTGTCAATCTCAGCCAGGCAGTCCGTGCACAGGGTGCCGATACAAATATCTTCTCTAGTCTCTCAAGCCATTCCTCGGCTGCTTCCCCAGTCTCAGTCCCTTCAAATAGCGGTGGACGATAGCTCAAGAACTGGGTCAAACTTATCTCCCCTGGTAGTAGTATCTGTGCACTAGGCTCCACGCCTACAGCAGGTGGCGGTAGAGGATTTGACTGAGCATTACTGGCATTGATACAGCCTACATCTCCCACCTCTTCATTGGGGTTCTCCGGATTAATAGCCGCCATGCTGCAACACAGGGGTTAACAATAATACCAAAAGCAGTTCATAATATAAGCCGTTAGATAACAAGAGTAATCATATTCAAAAGCATGTTAGTATAACAACTTATACAAAAATATGCACCATATGCATAAACATGCCACCAATGAATATCTAGCCAACTTGTTTCTAAAGGCTACCCTTTACTCGTTCCCTGGTTATTTAACCACTGCTCTGATACCACTAAAGGTAAGACCCCGTTATCTAAACAATATTCTAAGGTGCAATTAAGAGAACTAATCATTCATAAATCAGAGTATTAGGCCGTGTTGATAATCCTGAGCTTAAGAGATTATAGTACCAAAAGTTCAAAAAGAAATTATACATATTCCTAACAAAAGGGTGCTTAAACTATAGCTTTACTCTACTCTTTGTAGAAATTATACAAAAGGAATTTCTGTTCTGCTAATCCTGTAGCACTCCTTACAGCTCAGCGTATCAACCCCGACCTTGGTTCTCCATGTCAAAAGCACCTACAAAGACAACCCCCAACACATGAGCACATCATAGTTCATATTCAACATAATATGAATGTAAAGCAGAAATGCATAAATCATAGGCATAGGATACTTCCTGAATTCCAATGCATTTAAAACGCACATTTTGGTTGTCCCTGTACCATAACTCATAATCAAATCAATACATGATATTATGGTTTCTTTAAATAAATGTCATGACATAACTTCACTTCTTAAATCTTTACTTCAATCCTTAGTCAGTTTATCATCAGTGTATTTTAATACCCCTTGCTTCATAACTTTAGAACAAGCGGTCCTCCCCTCCCTCGCTTCTTCATACAAGCAGTATTTCTATCCTCGCTTCGTATGGTAAACCTCGCCTCCATGTGCAAGCGGACCTACACCCCTCGCTCCACATTTTTAGCGGTATAATAGCGGTAAGCATTAAAATCATCACTGTGTAACCGTGACTCGTGAAATACACACCCAATGTTCCACATCATACATATGCAACAACAATGCATAACAACATGTAACGTACTCATAATGCACAAACTTGCATTTATCGCATGTCAAATAATAAACATATAATACATGTTACCGTTGGGTGCCCGTACGTCGCTTACGTACCTTTCCAAAATATGGTATGTTGCAGGACTCTATCCCCTGCGTTGTGTGGCTATCTGTGAAGGCTCTACACCAGTGTACAACACAATATTAGATGCCAATGTATAGACCAAAATCAAAAAAATCCAACAAAAACATCATTTTCCACTATTCAGCAGCTGGCGATCGATCGCTGCATCGAGGCGATCGATCGCCGGACTTCACTGGCTCGAGGCGATCGATCGCTCCATTTGTGGCGATCGATCGCCTGCCTTCGATTTTAGCTACTGGCCTTCGGCGATCGATCGCTGCGTTTGTAGCGATCGATCGCCACACGCTGTGTGCGCGATTTCTCCAGATTTTTCGAACACCCATCTTCATACCATCCAATCTAGCATATAAGACATACAACATGCTTGAACAAACATGCTAAGAGCTACAAGGTACTACCGTGAATGTATTCAAATCAAAGTTCTACCCAAACTTAAACCCACATGCATCAAAATCGCCCAACTAAATCAGTACTCACTCAAGCTCTTCAAAAACAGGGTACCATATTTCTTTTCCAGATTTTCGAACACCTCTTTTCACACCAATAAATCCACCCAATTAAACATGTTTCATGTTCAAAGAAACTTGCTAGGGGCTTCATAAAACTACCATGCAAGCCCTTAAATCAAAGATTCAACCTTACATAAGCTAGCATGCCATTTATACCTTGATAAACACAAACCAAAACCAACACAACCAAAGCATCTCTGCATGATTGCTCACCTCTTTTTGGCTCAAATTATTAACTAGCAACCAAGCAAAAATTTGGGATCTTCCAACTCCTACCAGCAGCTGAAGTGGGGGACAAAATTTAGGAGAGAAGGGAGAGGGTTTCTGAAATGAAAAAGTGGAGTGGAAGAGTGGGGAAAGTGAGGTATGGGTTCAGCAGTTGCAGCATGGGTTGGGGGGGGGGGGGGGGGGGGGGTTGGGTAATGGGTTAGGTGATGTGTTATGTTTTGGTCCCGGTATTTAGCATGATGTATTAAAATATCCTCACATGATATTTTATAGTATTTAATTAATAAAATACTTCAAATTCCAATTAAACATGCTTCACCCAAAACAAACAACATCCACCCCAAATAATCATGCCATAACCCAAATTCCCAACATATATCACATGCACCCTGAAACGCATTTCCCCAATATTATTAATTCAACCCAATGAATTAATACCATAATCTCCATATAACATAAATAAATGTTCAAATGCACATAAACATTTCGGGGATATCACATTTACAATAAACCAACTAAGGTGTACTCACACAAAAGACAAAAAGACTATCAAAAGAAAACAATTACAAGCTCCAATACAACAACAATGTATGGAGATTGCAATGCTATTTGAAATTTAACTTAGCAAAGCTTTGATGAAGTTTGTAGGCTTGTTTCTTGTCTTCAAAATGCTCTAAAGCATCAATATTTATAGTGTAGGAAGCCCCCTAGGCTCCTACTAGCCGTTGCTACACAAAAGGCTGAAATCACTCGTCGATCGCCTCAGCCATCGCCTCAGGCGATCACCATCGCCGCGCCCAACGGTCACCAGATAACACGCATCACCTCAGGCGATGAGTCGATCGCCTCAGGCGATCCAGAGCACAAATCAATGTCGTAGCCTTAGCATGTCCAAAAACTTCATTTCCTCAAACGATGCACACATCGCCTCAGGCGTTCGGGCCATCGCCTCAGGCGATCAAGCCATCGCCTCGGGCGAACTCCCCCTGTGCACATGCCTCGGCGTCGCTCCAGTCGATGTGCGTGGCGATACCACGCCTGGCTGCCATCGCCTGGGGCGATGATTACCATCACCTGGGGCGATCCACTCCAGAATGTGCACACTCGATTTTCTTCATTTCAATCCACTTTTAATCACTTAATCTGCACACTAAGTACACACATTAGTATAACAAACACAAGTTTTGTTGATCATCAAAACTCAAAAATAAACCAGAGATAAATTAAAGCATTAAACACAACCATGCGTATAAGGCTCAACAATATCATTGAAGCATTCTATTTACTATATATTTTTCAATTGGTCTTGCTTGAAAGTTGCAACAAGTATTTCAAAATTGAGTAAATATTGATTCACTAATCAAGTTTTTTTAGTAGCAGTGTTAATATCTAGATAAAACCTGAAACAAGTTTCAGTATTCTTATAGCATCAGTTCCAGGTTCGGCAAGTTCAGTTAGGAATATTTTTTTGAAGTTTTTTTTTTAAAAAAACAAATTAAATTTTTTTTTAAAAAAATATTTCAGCGGGCTAGCCCGCCCCAACCGGTGGCCCGCTTCGGGTCGGGTTGGGTTGGGGTTTTTCCAACTCGCCTGAAGGCGGGCCCAAATGGGTTGGGCCCATTTGGGCCACGGGTTGGGTGGGCCATCCCGTTTGGGTCGGGCCGGCCCGTTCTGACAACTCTATACGTACCTTAAGGTCGACAATATGATTTAGACATTCTTCACAACCGGTGGCTCATATCGTATCTATATTGAATGTCAATATAATATTACAATCTCATCAATAATCCTCAATAGTATTCATCATCTATCATATAGATTCGATATGCCTCGTATAATAATCAATCAATTTTATTGTATTTCGTATACTACTCAAAACATCACCATTTATCTCTTATTAATACGAGTTATCACTCATTCGATCAAGTAGCATATCCATTTCTAAGGTTCATTACATACAACCTTAATTTCAATGTTCATGACTTCCTTAACATGTCATAATCATTATCAAAATCTATCACAAAACACCACATTTCAATTTTCCAACAAAATAACAAATTTTCAATATTTTACAGCTCACGATCGATCAGCCATAGCCCGCGATTGATCGCGAGCTCATCACCTCAAAATTCAAGTTTCACCTTCTCGCGGTCGATTGCGCATTGGCTTGCGATCGATCGTGAGGACCCTGTATTGCCCGTCTTGGGCACGCACTCGTGCGATCAATCAGGCATTGCCTCGCGATCGATCGCGAGGCTCCCTCTTCTTTACTGAGTAGGGTTCCCGGATGCCTATGCGATTATTAAGGCAGGGTGTACTGTACTAGTAGTGGAGTGGAATCAAATCCTTTGTCTAGAGAGGGTATAGCGATAACCAAAGCTGATTGTACTATAAACTCAAGCTGCCCTTATTCCATTCAGGATGTCTTGTTCTCGGAGTGGTATCGTTCTAGGTTTCACTCTCCCCTTTCGTCATAAGGCGTGGTTTTGCACCCTTCTTCTTTTTTCAGAGAAATATAGGCCTTAGCTTTTTTAGTCAATTCAACGTCCGCTATGCTGTGGTAATGAGAAATCATGAATAGCAATACGTCTTTGTCTTTCTAGTTTCGTGAGAAAACTCCATTTTCAAGCATAAACCCCATCCAATACACATACCATATACTATTTTACTCCTTCCTCAACTACAATACCTCAAAACACCTTAAAACACAATAATAACATTTCAATTCCTTACCACTACACCATACACATTTTTACCACATTTCAATAAATTAATATCTCAACCAAAAACAACATATTTCAACTCATAATTCATACATTTACTCCCTTACTCTTCCAATCTTCCAATCCCAAATAACCAAGACAAAAGCATGCCAAATCCAAGATATTTTTGAAGAAGGAGAAAGGAAAGTTTTGGGGAGAATGATAGGATTTAGTGTTGTTTTATGGTGTAGTGTATGAAGTTGTGTGGTAAATGAGGCATTCCATGCCTTAAGTAATTGAATACCACAAAAATCCATTCGTCAAACTTTAATACATCAACATGTATATTCAACCTCTAATTCACACTTTCTTAATTTATTACATCAACTTCACAATTAAATTGTTCAATCTCCTGGTTAATTCACATAATCTATTTCAACAATTGTTCAATTAAAATCAGACTCAATTTTGAAATTCCCCCACACATGATTTATTTCAAAACCGATTCTAACAGTAAACGATAATTCCTCATAGTTATCCCTTAACCATAGCATTAATTCAATTTAAACAAGATAATTAAATTTCAGGCATCACAACATATCACCATAATATTGCCCAGAAAAAGGAACTCACATGTGATAATTGTGGGAAGCCCAACCATACCAGGGAAACTTGTTATCATTTGATTGGATTTCCTGCCAACTCCAAATTCACAAAAACCAAGGGAGTACCATCTGGAAATATTCGTTTTAAACCTCGTTCTTTAGTCAACAACGCTGTTTTGGTCTGCAACAATTGCATTCCATCGACATCGCCCATGGCAGCGGCAAATGTTTTGCCAACTTCACGATTTTGGTCCGTAACAATTACTGTAATACCCCCAAAATGTCATGTTATTATGTGCTATGATGATGATATACGATGTGTTTAAGAGGGTTGTGGTGCATTTAATTGGAGACTATGATTATGTTATGATGATACGATGTGGGAAGCATGTTGAGTGTTTTAGGGGATTTATTAATTAAATGAAGATGAAAAAAATCGAGTTAGGATATTTTAATGCATCGTGTTAAATACCGGGGCACAATTAAACACCACATGGCACCCCAACCCACACCACCCCCCTCAACCCATACCCATTCCAGCAAGCTGCTGCTGCCCATACCTCCACTTGCCCTCCCAATCATTCAATATCCATCACTCCTTCTTCCCAGCCTTTCTTCCCATTTTTTCGTCCAACTTTCAGTAGACAAGAAAGAGGAGGAGATCTATCATTTCAAGGCTTGGAACCTTGCCAAAAATTGGAGCAAAAGAGGGTGAGGAACCATATCTTGCTTGGGTGAATTTGTGTTTAAGTATGGGTTTTGTGGGGCGATTTCCATGCATGTTAATGTTGATTTGTTTAGAACTTTGATTTGAATGCTTGAATGTGAGTATTATGAAGTTCATAGCATGTTTCTTTGAGCATGATACACGTTTTATGTGGTAGATTTGGTATTATGATAAGCAATGCTCGAAAAATCTGGGTTAGGATAAGTATCCTGTTTTTCTGGGAACTTGGATGAGTATTGAAGATTTTGATGATGTTATGATGCATGTAGCTTAGGTTTTGTTAAACCCTTGATTTGAACACATGCGTGGTGGTTGTATGAAGCTTATAACATTTTTGTTCAAGCATGTTTTACGCCTTATGAAGTAGAAATGATGGTAGGAAATGAGGTGCTCAAAAATCTGGAGAAGTCCCGATTTTTCAGAGCGCTCGATCGATCGAGATTCTGGTCCCAATCGATCGAGCGAGGCAGAAGCTTTTAAGCATGGTTTGAATTTCAGGTGCCGATCGATCGAAGGATTTTCCGATCGATCGGTGAAATATTTCGATCGATCGGTCGAGGCAGAAGTTGGGCACTATTTTTATGCTTTCTTTATCGATCTAGACATGGGTTCCGATCGATCGAGAGAGGCGGAATCTTGGCAAAAGTTTTTAATTGTTTTATTTTGACAATGATTCATGATATGGTATCTAATATGGTCTGTTGTGGTTATGTAGAACCATCCCAGGTACCAGCACAGTCAAGGAGATAAAGTCTGTTGACTCCTCCTCCTTTTGAAAAGGTACGTAAGAGGCGTATGGGCATCGGACGGTAAAACACATCTCTACATTACGACTATGCTTTTATCGCATGAGTATTTATGATGAAATGATGATGCTATAAGATGTTTGTATATTCATACGATGTTTATTATGTGGTAAGATGCCACGGGGTAAGATGCCCATATGGTAAGAGGCCATACGATGTTTATTATGTGGTAAAATGCCACGGGGTAAGATGCCCATATGGTAAGAGGCCATACGATGTTTATTATGTGGTAAGATGCAACGGGGTAAGATGCCCATATGGTAAGAGGGAGGCCATACGATGTTTATTATGTGGTAAGATGCCACAGGGTAAGATGCCCATATGGTAAGAGGCCATACGATGTTTATGATGTGGTAAGATGCCACATGGTAAGATGCACATATGCATGAATATGAATCAGGGACAACAAAAAGAAGTTAACGAATAACCAGCATGTCCACTTAACCAAGATGTCATGCACTTACTGTTATGTTTTTATGATGTTAAGTAAAGAAGTATATGCTCATGATGTGTTGTCCCTGTAGGTACACTTTTGGACTGAAGGGGCTAAGGGTCGGGTTGAAGCTGTGAGCTACAAGGATACAGGATGTATAGGATTCTATTTTTGTTTAGTATCTACTCTAGGAGTAGTATAAATCTAAAACGTTAGCATTCTTGTTTAGAAATGTATGTATTAAGTTTACGAAGTTTTATTTTGGCTTATAATCATATTGGCTCACGTAACAACCGGAACCCTAAAACGTTATAATATGCATGTTTAGTCCAATTTTTTTTGTTATCCTAACACTGTTAAGGTGGGAAGACCCCACATTAGTGGTATCAGAGCAGTGGTTAGATAACCCGGGAATGAGTGAAGGGTAGCCTTCGCAATAAGTTAGCTAGGTGCTTACTTTTAAACATGTTTTATATGTATGTTGCATATGAAGTAGAAGATGTTATACTAACATGTTTAATTATCTAACGATGTACTTTATGAACTGCTTTTGGTATTGTTGTTAACCCTTGTGTTGCAGCATGGCAGCAAACGCCGAAGTAGGTGATGCGTTAAGCGTCAATGCAAGTGCTGGGCGTACGAATCTCTTACCACCGCTAGCCTTGGGGGAAGAGCCCTCTGAACAGCAATTATTACCTGGGGAGTTGAGCTTGTCTCAGTTTTTGACATACCGACCTCCGATGTTCGAAGGAACGGAGACAGGGGAAGTGGCCGAAGAGTGGCTAGAAAGGATAGAGCAGATATTTGTGGCAGCGCCTTGTGCAAAGATGGCATGGATCAGATTAGCAGAATTTCAGCTGGCTAAGAATGCACTGATGTGGTGGAAGACCACAGTGCTAGAGCAAGAGGCTCAGGGTCAGGAGATCAATTGGAAACTGTTCAGGACTAGGTTTCTGACCCGCTATTTCTCAGCTGCTGCGAGACAGGCTAAAGAGGATGAGTTTACCAACCTCAAGCAAGGTACCATGCCTGTATCAGATTATGCTCTACATTACTGTTCCTTACTTCGGTATGTACCTCACATTGCTGCAAGCACTCAAGCGAAGATGAGGAACTTCATGAAGGGCTTGAGGACTGAACTGTATGACAAGGTGATCAATTATGGCCCTACCTGTTTTGATGATGCACTTTCGCGGGCCGAGCTAGCCGAACTGGGAGTTGGCGCATATCCTGATGCAGTGCCACCTCCAGCACCCCCTCAGAACTACTTCTGACAATTTGAGGCCGAGGGGTGATCAGTTCAAACCAAGGGGGAACACTTCAGCGTCGAGATTCAGTGGCAAGAGGCCCGAGAATCGTAGGAACGACGCCTCTACGGGAAGAGGACAGTCTCAGGGAGACAGATCTGGAAGGGTTCAGTGCACTCTTTGTGGGCAACCACATTTGGCAAAGGATTGCGTAGGATGCTATGTTTGTGGCGACAGAGGCCACTTTGCCCGGTAGTGTCCCAACAGGGGAAGACAGCAGAACTCTGCGGGGAGGCCTACGGACAGAGCAGCACAGTACATACCACCTTTTGCACCGAGGCAGTATGGAGGTCAGCCCATGGGGCCACCTCAGGGGCAGGTTTACGCTTTGACGAGGGAGCAGGCTACAACGGCTCTGGAGGAGGTTATAGCGGGTACGTGCCTTTTATTTACGCACCCTGCTTTTATATTGATAGACACAGGTGCGTCACACTCTTTTGTGCCGACGAGTTTTGTGGAAAGGCACCACATATGCACTTCTCCGTCGCCCATGCCTCTTATGGTCTCGACCCCCGCTGGAAGAAGTATGATTACTGATCGGATTGTCTGTGATGGCCTCATTTAGTTTGAGGATAATGAGCTAAGGTCAGATTTAATTGTTCTGGGGATGTCAGACTTTGACTGTATTGTAGGCATTGATGTTCTGAACAGGTATCAGGCAGTCTTGAACTGCATGCAGAGGACTGTCCGATTCAGGTCTGATATGGGAGTCCAGTGGACATTCTTTGGGGATGGTTCTCGTTCAAAGATTCCGTTGATATCTGCTGTCAAGATGGCACAGTTATTGGAACGAGGCCATACAGGATATCTTATCTATGATGTTGATATTACGGAAAAGAGGAAAGAGTTAAAGGTTGAGGATGTGCCCGTAGTGGCGGAGTTTTCTGATGTTTTTCCAGAGGAGATTCCAGGATTCCCACCGACGAGAGATGTCGAGTTTGGGATTGAGTTACTACCGGGGACGTCTGCAATTTCTCGTGCCCCGTATAGGATGGCACCAGCAGAGCTAAGGGAGTTAAAGACTCAGTTGCAAGAGCTCCTTAATAGGTGCGCCTGTTTTGTTTGTTAAAAGAAGGATGGATCGATGCGTCTATGCATTGCCTATAGGCAACTGAATAAGGCCACAGTGAAGAACAAGTATCCACTTTCGATGATCGATGACTTGTTTGATCAGTTGCAGGGCACGACGCTCTACAGTAAGATCGATATGAGATCGGGGTATCATCAGATACGAGTACGAGAAGATGATGTTCAGAAGACAGCTTTCAGGACTAGATATGGGCACTATGAATTCCTAGTCATGCCTTTTGGGGTGACAAACGCCCCAGCCGTTTTCATGAGTTTGATGAACAGGGTGTTCCAGCCATTTTTGGATCAGTTCGTCATAGTCTTCATTGACGATATACTCATTTACTCCCGGACTGGAGAAGAACATGCGGAGCACTTGAGGACAGTACTCCAGATCCTCAGGGATCATCAGTTATACGCAAAGCTTAGTAAGTGCGAGTTCTGGTTGAGCAGCGTGGTATTCTTAGGCCATGTCATATCTAGCAGAGGGATATCTGTGGATCCCAGGAAGATTGAGGCTATGATGGAGTGGGCTGCACCCACTTCTGTACCGGAGATACGGAGTTTCCTCGATTTGGCAGGTTATTACCGACGTTTCGTCGAGGGCTTTTCAAAGATCGCCAAACCCCTGACACAGCTGACTCAGAAAGGAGTCCCCTTCTTTTGGTCTGAGGCTTGTGAGGAAAGTTTCCAAGAGCTGAAGCGTCGCCTGACTACAGCGCCTGTGTTGGTGATTCCGTCTGAGAATAAGAGGTTTGCCTTGTATACGGATGCATCACTGCAGGGTTTGGGCTGTGTGTTGATGCAAGATAAGCACGTGGTGGCTTATGCTTCGAGGCAGTTGAAGCCTCATGAGACCAGATACCCAGTTCATGACTTGGAACTGGCGGCCATCATATTTACCTTGAAGATTTGGAGACATTACTTGTATGGCACGTCTTTCACTATATATACGGACTATAAGAGCCTGAAGTTCTTATTCACTCAGGCAGAGTTGAATATGCGGCAAAGAAGGTGGATGGATTTACTCAAGGACTATGACTGTGAGATTGAGTACCATCCTGGTAAAGCAAACTTGATAGCAGACGCTTTAAGTCGTAAGGTGAAGAGTACTGCTGAGGATGCCATGAGTCTATCAGCTATGATGACTTCTTATTGCCATCTGGGCTATGATTTTGATGTAGACACGTCGCCTGTGCGAGTGTCGACCTTATTGGCGGAGCCAGATATATTTGAGGCAATCAGGAAGGTCCAGAGGTCGGATGATGAGGTTCAGAGATGGACGTCATTGGTACTTAAGGGTCAGCCATCCAAGTTTAGAGTGGCTGAGGATGATTCTTTGAGATTGGGCAACCGATGGGTAGTCCCAGATACACCAGAGTTGCGTAGAGGAATATTGGAACGAGCTCACAGTAGTCGGTTCAGTATCCACCCAGGAGAAAGGAAGATGTACAAGGACCTATGCGGTCAATTCTGGTGGAGACGCATGAAGCGCGATGTGATCACTTTTGTGAAAGATGTTTGATCTGCCAACAGGTAAAGGCAGAGAGACAGAGGCCTGATGGCGAGCTGAAGAGCTTAGAGGTACCCGAATGGAAGTGGGAGCATATCTCTATGGACTTTGTGACCCACTTGCCAAGGACGGCCTCAGGATTTGATGCGATCTGGGTGATCGTAGATAGGCTGACGAAGGTGGCTCACTTCATCCCTTACATCATGTCTTTTACATACTTGAAGATGGCCCAAATGTATATACGGGATGTGGTGAGGTTGCATGGTATACCAGTCTCGATTGTGTCTGACAGGGACCCACGTTTTACATCCCATTTCTGGGAGGGTCTCCAGGTAGCTTTGGGCACGGAAGTGAGACTGAGTACAGCTTATCACCCTCAAACAGACGGCCAGACAGAGCGTACCATTCAGACGCTCGAGGACATGTTGAGGGCATGTATTTTGGAGTTTGATACTCCGTGGCAGGATTCACTGGCACTAGCGGAGTTCTCCTATAATAACAGTTATCAGGCGAGCATTCAAATGGCTCCTTTTGAAGCTCTTTACGGACGACTATGTAGGTCACCTCTGTATTGGGAGGACTTGACTAGTAAAGCGGTCGGAGGACCGGATATGATCAGGAATATGGAAGACAAGAAAAAGTTGATACGCCAAAAGATGAAAGCGGCCCAGGATAGGCAAGCAGCCTATGCCAATAAGCGGCGACGACCGCTGGAATTCCAGTTAGGAGACAAGGTCTTCTTAAAGATCTCGCCCTTTAGGGGTGTGGTTCGGTTTGGTATTTGGGGAAAGTTATCTCCGAGGTATGTTGGGCCATATGAAGTTTTGCAGCGTATTGGTACTTTGGCCTACCGTTTGGCACTACCGCCATCCCTGTATGGCATACACGATGTTTTCCACGTTTCTATGTTACGGAAGTATGAGCCAGACCCGTCTCATGTCTTACAGCCTACTGAAGTTCAGTTAGACTCAGATGTGTCCTACGTGGAACGACCAATCAAGATTCTGGATCGAGAGGATCGCAGATTACGGAGCAATGTCATACCGATGGTCAATGTTCAGTGGGATCGTCGGGGTGTCGAGGAGGCTACGTGGGAGACGGAACGACATATGGTGCAGCACTATCCGGAACTATTCTCTGGTATGTTTTTATGTTTAGTTTCGATATGGTGATGCATGTGGATTTCGAGGACGAAATCTTATAAGTAGGGGAGTAATGTAATACCCCCGAAATGTCATGTTATTATGTGTTATGATGATGATATACGATGTGTTTAAGAGGGTTGTGGTGCATTTAATTGGAGACTATGATTATGTTATGATATGATGTGGGAAGCATGTTGAGTGTTTTAGGGGATGTATTAATTAAATGAAGATGAAAAATATCGAGTTAGGATATTTTAATGCATCGTGTTAAATACCGGGGCACAATTAAACACCACATGGTACCCCAACCCACACCACCCCCCTCAACCCATACCCATTCCAGCAAGCTGTTGCTGCCCATACCTCCACTTGCCCTCCCAATCATTCAATATCCATCACTCCTTCTTCCCAGCCTTTCTTCCCATTTTTTCGTCCATCTTTCAGAAGCCAAGAAGGAGGAGGAGATCTATCATTTCAAGGCTTGGAACCTTGCCAAATATTGGAGCAAAAGAGGGTGAGGAACCATATCTTGCTTGGGTGAATTTGTGTTTAAGTATGGGTTTTGTGGGGCGATTTCCATGCATGTTAATGTTGATTTGTTTAGAACTTTGATTTGAATGCTTGAATGTGAGTATTATGAAGTTCATAGCATGTTTCTTTGAGCATGATACATGTTTTATGTGGTAGATTTGGTATTATGATAAGCAATGCTCGAAAAATCTGGGTTAGGATAAGTGTCCTATTTTTCTGGGAACTTGGATGAGTATTGAAGATTTTGATGATGTTATGATGCATGTAGCTTAGGTTTTGTTAAACCCTTGATTTGAACACATGCGTGGTGGTTGTATGAAGCTTATAACATTTTTGTTCAAGCATGTTTTACGCCTTATGAAGTAGAAATGATGGTAGGAAATGAGGTGCTCAAAAATCTGGAGAAGTCCCGATTTTTCAGAGCGCTCGATCAATCGAGATTCTGGTCCCGATTGATCGAGCGAGGCAGAAGCTTTTAAGCATGGTTTGAATTTCAGGTGCCGATCGATCGAAGGATTTTCCGATCGATCGGTGAAGCTCCTCGATCGATCGGTCGAGGCAGAAGTTGGGCACTATTTTTATGCTTTCTCGATCGATCGAGACATGGGTTCCGATCGATCGAGAGAGGCAGAATCTTGGCAAAAGTTTTTAATTGTTTTATTTTGACAATGATTCATGATATGGTATCTAATATGGTCTGTTTTGGTTATGTAGAACCATCCCAGGTACCAGCACAGTCAAGGAGATAAAGTCTGTTGACTCCTCCTCCTTTTGAAAAGGTACGTAAGAGGCGTACGGGCATCGGACGGTAAAACACATCTCTACATTACGACTATGCTTTTATCGCATGAGTATTTATGATGAAATGATGATGCTATAAGATGTTTGTATATTCATACGATGTTTATTATGTGGTAAGATGACACGGGGTAAGATGCCCATATGGTAAGAGGCCATACGATGTTTATTATGTGGTAAGATGCCACGGGGTAAGATGCCTATATGGTAAGAGGCCATACGATGTTTATTATGTGGTAAGATGCCACGGGGTAAGATGCCCATATGGTAAGAGGTCATACGATGTTTATTATGTGGTAAGATGCCACAGGGTAAGATGCACATATGGTAAGAGGCCATACGATGTTTATGATGTGGTAAGATGCCACAGGGTAAGATGCCCATATGCATGAATATGAATCAGGGACAACAAAAAGAAGTTAACGAATAACCAGCATGTCCACTTAACCAAGATTTCATGCACTTACTGTTATGTTTTTATGATGTTAAGTAAAGAAGTATATGCTCATGATGTGTTGTCCCTGTAGGTACACTTTTGGACTGAAGGGGCTAAGGGTCGGGTTGAAGCTGTGAGCTACAAGGATACAGGATGCATAGGATTCTATTTTTGTTTAGTATCTACTCTAGGAGTAGTATAAATCTAAAACGTTAGCATTCTTGTTTAGAAATGTATGTATTAAGTTTACGAAGTTTTATTTTGGCTTGTAATCCTATTGGCTCACGTAACAACCGGAACCCTAAAACGTTATAATATGCATGTTTAGTCCAATTTTTTTTGTTATCCTAACACTGTTAAGGTGGGAAGACCCCACAATTACAGTACATGGCAGTGACACCTACTTCACCAGTGTCCATCGACATCGGCAATGGCAACGACAAATGTTTTGCCGTCACTTCTGGATTGAGCCCCCGGCCAATGCTCGCGCAAATCTCTAGAAAGACTTCGTGTATTCTCCCCGTGTGATTCTGATGGATCAAGCTGATGGCCACTGGCAGCCACTGCCGCAGAAGTTCCCAACAACACGACCATTGGCTGCCGTCCTCGACTCTTACGACGATGGGTCTAGCATCAAAAACAATTTTTAATATTTTTCTATGTTTCTCCAGACTCTAACATTGTTGAAATTCAAACATAATTAGAATCGATGGGAAAAGATCAATAAAAATTAACTATCTCATATATGAATTAAAGAACAACCTGACTCTGATAGCACTGTTGGTTTCGTCCCTGGCATAAGAAACAAACACTTCGCAAGAATAAAACATAAACTTTATCATATCTAAATCCGATGACGATCGATTGCACCAGATCCATATATAAGATGCAAATATCAAATATAAATGCACGAAAAGAGATTACTGTTCTTCAACGTAAATCTGAAAGCGGTGATACCTCCAAACAGCCTGACCAGATCTACAAGCTCAACATTAGTGCTAGTTTAATGTCAATGTTTCTACTACAAGAAATATGTTGTTGTTTGGTGTCCTCTTTGTTTAAGGGATTAATGCGATATATTTGTATATTTTTAATGAGTCACTAATGGATTTTGGGTGCATAAAATCCATCAGCCCAGCATTTGGTTGTAGGTCATATATTATGCTAACACTTTTAACTGTATAAGCTACCTCATCAATTGTGGGTGTCGTGTAATCAATTTGTGTTTACCTGTATCTAATTTGCACCATCTTGCCATCGAATCACGAAAGCTTATCTTCATTACATTCATTCAGATTTCCTTGTTTTCACCAGTTCCTTTCTGTTCTCCAGGTTGGCAGTTAAACTAAACACTTAAAGCTTTCTTCGGTTTCCATTAATTTCCCCATCGCTCATGCACGAAAACTCTAACTTAAATGGAAGTGGTCATAGCAGCTGCAGAAATGGAGATTATGATTTGAATATTGTAATTCAATGGTAAAGACATTCACGTACTTACTGTGGTAGAAACGCTAAGCACTGGTGTTAGGCTTATATATTTGGTCTGGTTGCTTGGACTCAAGGATCAGTGCATACAAATATGTTTAACGTCGGTAATCTATTTTCATGCATTTATATTTGATATTTACATATTATATGTGAATCTAACGTAATCGATTGTTCTCTGATTTGGATCTTTTAAAATTTATATTATATTTACACTATGTTATTTCTGATGTGGGGGACGAACCCAACAAATAATATTTCTTATTATTTTGTTTCCAGTCAAATTGAATATTACTTTACATAATATATATTTGGCACATCATGATAGTTAACGTATAAAGTCTGTATTTAATGTAGTAGAATAAATGGATAGAGATATATTTTACAGCAAGTATTGTCTGATAACAATAGATAAGGGTGGACCAAGTGTGAAAGACAAATGGGGACACGCTGATAGATCTGAAAACAAAAAATGATGTTAAACTACCTCAATACCATTTATTTCTTTGGTTTAGATGTCAAGAAAATGTTGGGACAATGTTCAAGTGGGCTCAAAGGCAAAAGACAGTGCACAAGTATTTAAATATTTTGGCAGCCTTATTCTATTGAAATCTCCATCATTTCATGGAGGCCATGAAACAGGTAGCTTGTGGCATTGTCTTCTCTGACATATTTCTATACTTGAACTTTGTGTGGACCATTTTACCACAAGTTTCTTTATTTATTTTTTTCATTTCTGGCTTTACACACAAGATATGAACTATGTCCCTACCCATTCATTGGCCACTAGAATTTGAAGTTGCTACGACAACAACTACTAGTAAGTCTTTAACTGCTATGATTGACTATAATATATAAACCATAGAAAGAACTAAGTTGAATAGTGTACATGCGTCAATATTTTCCAAGAGGTTCTTTCGATCAGAGAATTTGGGATTTCTCTTCTTTGGAAAGGAAAACAAACAATATTTTATTGGGGGAGACAAGTAAATAACTTATTGTAGAGCATAAATTCAGGGGAGTTTGATGATGTTTCCAAGTATGTTTATGGGTAGATCAAATATGTTGGGAATTACATGACAGATATTTCATGCACTCGTAGATGAAATGCTCTAAACCATCTACGACCTATCAAATTTGACTCATTGGAACACACGTTGTACAACTCTCATATCCATCTGTCACGTAGCAATGTGCTTTGTGCTAAAATAAAGTTGAATATCTTCTAATAGTTATAGTTTTTGGCCTAATGATAAATGTTTAATCCTAGCAAAATCCTTGATTTGGAATATTTCAAATCAAGGATTAATGTACCATAAAACACCGTCTCTTTGTGTAGCATAAAAAATTCCGTTTGTATCTCACCTCTCATTCATAACATTATTATGTGTATTACCAATTATTTGATACCTGTCATTTTTTTCGTGTCAGTTGATACTTGATACGAGAGAAGTTAAAAAAAATTCTAATAAATTTAAAGTCAAATTATCTTAGTAAACTCAAAAATAATACAGAAAAAATCTAAAGCTAACTTAATCATAATAATTAACAAGAGTTGCTATTTGTTAAGATTCTGAAAATAGTTCACGCTTATTGTGATAATTGGAATTAGAGCCACAGTACATTTTGCTTGACAAACAGGAGAGGAGGAGAAACCACTTAAAACATATGGATAAAGAAATTTAAATGCTCAAGCGAATCAGTAAATAAGTGCATGAAAAAATAAAATAAAAAAATATGTGGAAAATAAATTTCATAGAAATCTATAAGAGTGCATTTGGATTAAGGGATTTGAAGCCATCATTTTACTTGTTTGAATGACTTTATATTGGGTAGATTTCAAACCACGTCTTTACTAATTTATGTAAATATAACGATAATTGTGATGGATTGGAAATTCACCTAACATATATATCATTTCAAATCCAAGTTTCAAACTCATTCTCGAATTAGATACATATTTCCAAACATTACCTAAAAGTTTTAAAAAAATCCAAACTTTCTCTCTTTTTCTGCTCCTAGAAGGATTTCACTAAATAAATTAATACAACAGTAACTAACGATATTATATAGCCTTGTCAGCTTTTGACACTGATCAACATCAATTTCCAGCAAAGGATAGGCTCATTGTTTGTTAGCACCAATAGCGTCACATTAATGTTTTTTTTTTTTCAGCAGTGGAGGGATTGTAAGTTTTAAGATTCAACACGGAGTCGATTGCCCAACTGGGCAAGTGACAAACCAAATTCGCAAGCCGCTTGTTGTCATCACATTAATTTTAATGTTAACCCTATTAAACTCATCTCTCAAATATGTTGAGTTTAGAAAATACTTGTATTGACTCGGTTTGGACCCCACTATGAATCATCTCAATATAATTGGTTAGAAATGGTTTGTATACTAGTTTATGCATGTTTTATTTAAAAGATATTGCGTTTGAATATTGAGTTTGCATATAAAATATGGCTTAAACCAAGTACATACTAATATTTCTTGACTATTCGATTCAATTTAGAATACTTCTGTCGCTTATTCCAGTAGTCATCTTTTCTATAGCATCAAGTTTTGCTACTAAATATGTAGTTGTAGATTTATATGAACCACTTTAAAATGTTATTGTTCAATATATAAATAAGTCTATTTATATAATAATTTATAAAGTTATTTTAATAAACAAAAAGCTAGACCATTCAATATATAGTTAAAATTTATCAAGACTTCCCCTTTAACTATTTCACCACACTGCTGTTTGATTATTTATCTTTCAATGTCTCTCTCCCCTCAATAAAGTTTGGTACCAAACCTTAGTTAAGGCAAATGAAAGAGAAGGACATAAAGTGAAAGAAAAGATTGATAGCTTAGGAAGAGCATTTGACAGCCTGCTTATGGGACCCTTTCGTTTCTAATCATTTTCAAATTGATCCCACAAGAAAAATAAAACATATTACATCAATCTCTCCTAACCATTTATTTCGTTGTGGACCATTCTTTTTTATTATTTATGTCGAAGTGTAAATCATCAAGAAAATCCATGATATTGTTCTTACTAATGGCCTTTTATGTGTTGTTTATAAGGTTCAATGATGTTTATATTTAATTTTCGTTAAATACAATTCATTGAACCTTTTTAACTTAATATTTGACAAGATTATCTTTATCCATTACTTTCCTTGTATTAAAACATGTTGTCAGACAGGTCTCTGATAGTTTGGTCCTGTCTATCGAAGAAGAAATGCATTGAAACTACTGGTTGTACGCTCAACAAAACAGATTAGCTACGTTAGCAGCATAACAAACCAACAGACCAGCTGAATAGATCAATCCAGAGAACTGATAGAATAGACCGGTTGGACAACTAACAAAACTGAACATCAACAAGTTAGTTGTGTGACCAGCAGAGCTTTACAAGATCTGGCTAGCTGACTGATAAGCGGAGCTAAACCGACCTGATCAAGCTGATGTAACCAGTTTAGCTGGATGACAAAATCAGCTGAGAATTCAATCAAGTTGATGCAACCATCAAGCAGAGCTGAACCAACGTAGATCACTTGCATCGTCAACAGAGCTGAGCAGTCATACAAGTTGTACACAAGAAGCTGAAGCCGAATAGTTACAGAGCAGCTGAGTTGCAGATGATAGCTGACAAAGCCAATATGATGGTTGGAGAAGTCATCTATTATTTCATTTAGAGTGAGCACTGTTCAATATCTGTCTTTGCCCCCATGAAAATCGTTTGGTTTTGAGAAATTGTGCTATCCATGACTTTGCACAATCACAAAGCCATGGTTTTGGAGATTACTTTATACATACATCCAATTAATGATATAGGTCGAAATTCCTCGGTCCTGGTTGGATTTCAACTTTTGAAATCAGTGTAATGATGGATGAGTTGATGCATTTAACACGCTTACCGTTCCAGAAGAATTCCATTATGAATCTTTCAAAGCCTTCTTTTAAAAATGGCCAACACTTATGGAATAAGTTGAAATTAAACTCATCCCGACCTGGACTTTTTGAGCCGTCACACACCCACACAGCCTGTTTATTTTCCTCGGCACTAAATTCAGCCAATAATCCTGAACTATCCCCTGGAGTAACATGTGAAAAAGAGATACCTCTTATTCTTTGTTCTTCCACTTTTCATATGAGAACTTAGCTTTAAAAAAATAGTTGTAAATCTCACATTCAGTTCGGTATGAGGGTTAACCCATCTATTATCAAAGTGCAATCCCAAAATTCCATTAATACTTATCCTTTTATTATTAAAGAGCAATCCCAAAATTTCACTATTTCTTATCCTTTTATAATCCAACAGTGAAAGAGGTTGGATTTCACATCGCTATAAGCATCGCATTCTGTAATTTTGAAACAAAATACTATCTTTCACTTTTACTGATGTCTAAAGACATTCCTTTTTGACACCTTCTAAATTAGTTTTTAACGATAAATTAACACCAGAGTCCAATTGCATCTAAATTTACAAGTCCAAGGATCTTTTTGACACATTGCAAACATGGATTATTGTGTAAAACTAGACAATCATTATTTACCGTACTAAAATAATTAAATATCATACTTTACACTAATATTTTCTAATATTCTACTAAAATTAATTCAAAGAAGGGAAACAAAAAAGTCTTTCTCTACAGCTTTGATTGCTGTTACAGAATAGTTTCAAAGTAATTGACAGATCGAGCTAATTTGGATAACAGCTCAATGTGTTGCATAGCATTTAGTTTTATCAACTAGTTAAGGTAAAATTGGGTCTCGCGTCAAATCAATATTAAAATATAATAATTGTTTTTAAAATATATATATATATAAATTAACGTACACACAATTTCAGATAATCATATTAAATTTTTTTTAATAATTATGAATTAAACTAAATCTATATAAGTATTCCGATAAAATCTGTCCCTACAAACAGCTGTTTACAGGTATAAGAATCTAATTCTCCACAAGTCACATTATTTAAGTTCATTCATTATTATATGGTCCCATAATCAAATTCTTCCCTCGAGTATGACATTTGTGATGTGTCTTCTGAGATTTACATGACATAAAAAAATACATAAAAATTATATGTTCCTGAAATTATATTTATGGTTCCTATCACAGGTACGAGTGAGAAAAACTTCGGTCAAACCTAATTAACCAAACTAATTCGGAAATTCAGTTCGATTATTTCGAAAATATCGATTTTGATTTTTTTTTAAAAATCGGTTAGTTCGGTAGGGTTTCGATTTTTATTTTAAAATAATGGTTAACCGAATTGATAGAATCAACCGAGTATTTCATTTTTAATATTTTTAAATATTTTTTAAAAATGTTTTTTTTTAATTTTTTAAATCAGTTTCTCTCATTCTTTTATTTATGTTTAAAATTTTAAAATAAATTATCTAATTTTTAATTTTTGAATTTTTTTAAAAAATATCGGTTATTTCGGTTCCCGATCGAAACAACCGATTTTTAATCGGTTCGGTTTGTTCAGTTTTAATAGTAAAATTCGGTAGGTTCGATTGGTCGAAATAAATTCGATCGTTTCGGCTTTTCGAAATTCCGACAGGTTTTAACCGATTGCACACCTCTAATCATGGGACTGAATATATGTCTACATATTAATATTGGAACTCATATGAAAAGGATCGATCACTAAATTACCACTCACATTGGTTCCATGGTAAAATATGGAGTGATTAATAAATTTAAGGAAATATTTTACCTGAATATCGTGTTAGCACCAAAATAGAGATGACCGAGTGAAATCCTCTAGTACACACATACTGATATATAATTGACAATAAATTATTATTGGCAACTAAATCTTGTGTATAATGGGAATTGTTGATTTAAGTAAGAGGATTAATACTCTTTTTTTTTTTTCTTTTTTTAGCAACTATTATAACTATTGGGGATGGGGGACATAGACTCGAATACGAAACCGTCATAATTACGACCGATGCCATATGAGCTACAAACCATCGTCAAAGTATTAATACTCTTTGGTTTGAGGGATTCATGAATTTTACCAATTATGTGTAATAAAATCATTAAAAATTTACATGGTGTATATTAATACAAATAACTGCATCATTCATCGTCAAAGTATTAATACTCTTTGGTTTGAGGGATTCATGAATTTTACCAATTATGTGTAATAAAATCATTAAAAATTTACATGGTGTATATTAATACAAATAACTGCATCATTCATCATGCAAAGAAATGGAATCATAAATAATAAATAAAAAAATAGAGGAAAGAAGGCGTTTACTAGTTTATTAATAATTGTAATATATGCTTAAAAAACACTGGAAACATAAAAAGAAAATGTAACTTGAAAAGTTGGTCTCTCATCAACCCTTGAACACAATTGCTGACTATGCTAGAAGAACATGCTACATTTGACTTTCCATGTGTTTCCACAATTTAATAAAATTAGTTCTTGATTTCACAACAATGGACTTTGTAAAAAAATGTACTCGAAAGAATCAAAATCATCTTCAGAACTGATCAAGAAATGAACATCAAGAATCCATGAGAGAAGGATTCCTTCTCAAGAATTCGCCACCGGATTTTCTTGAACAACATTTCCTCCCTATATACAGAAGCCACTCTCACTCGGGGGCTCAAATGAATTAAAATTAACAATGTCGACGCTATGTGTTGATCACGGCTCGAGTTTCATGTGAGTCGTCGGGGTGAGAGCCCCTGCATTAAGGATCAAGAACAAGATATCACATCTCTCATTTCACATTACAAAATACGCAGGCACAATTGGACATGTTATCTCTTCAAAAGACTACTGACCATGAAAAGTTTGAGTAGGCGCTTGATTTTGGCCAAATCTCATCTGCACAATGCTATGGAGATCATCCTCCCAGAACGATGAAATCTAAACATATTGATCGCCATTATCAAATACCATACACAATAAGAATTTACCATACAAAATATCATATAAATGTATGTACTTTTTTTCAAGGATTAGTCCCTTACTTGAGAGGAAGCTTGGCTAACATTTTCGATAGAAGGTAATGGACCGGTTTGGTTTCGGCCTAAAGCCATGCTGAAATTGTTGTCTTGGTAGGGTGCATCGGACGGAAAAGCATATTCATGTGATGGATAAACGTCCTGAGGCAAAGATCCTCGAGATTGAAACATCTGAATTGATAATTGACACAGTAATTAGAGTAAAGTTAACGTCTAAATTTCAGATTTTTGACAATTTTTTGGTGGTGAAATGTTTCTTACATCCTTGGACATGAGAGCCTCCATGTTAATATCCATTCTAGGGTTTACTACAGACAATTTCATTGAAAGAAACTACAAAACCACGAGTGAAAAAGCATCAGTAACCAGTCAAGATTACTACAGAAACAGACTTTTGGAGATCCTTGATTTACCTCAACTTGCCTCTGTAAAGATTGCACATAATTTATAATCTCATCAAGCATCACAGCTTTTCCTGTCACCTACGAAAAACGAAATAGCAAAAATCATTGGAACTTTTTCAATTCACAGATAAATTGCATCTAAAAATGCAATTGTTGGTTAGAAAATTGCAAATTTCAGACAAGGTTCTTATTCAATTCACTGAATAGAATACCTTACTGCAACCTGGTACAAGATCTTGTAAGAATTTCATCCTTTCACTGATCTTTTCTCTTCGAACCTTTACGAACGACAAAGAATATATATAAGCATTTGGTTACATACACACAAGTAAGAAATGGAAGAAATAATTATAGAACAGTTTCTTGATTTCATACTCTTTCAGCAAGACTGTGAGCATCTGTAGCCTGGCCTCTTCTTGCCCTCACGTGAATATAGTCTTTTGGAGCCTCCAAAGGATTTGAATTATTTTTATTTGACTGCTTTTGATTTGAATTCCCATCTTCGGATTTACTCCTTTTTGCATTTAATTCACTATTTTCCGATGCAACAACCTACAGAAACAAGCTAAAGTCAGTCCCCCTCAGTCAAATTCTCAAGTACTACTTAATTAAGATACTGATATACTCATCAAGGATAACACTAATCAAATTTCCTGACATAAAGAAAAAAATTCGAAGAATCTTGAAAGAAATAAGCTTACATTGGCATCTTTAGTAACAGTGGATGAAGGTGTTTCTTTAGCTTTCCCCCTTTGAACTGATTTCCTCTTCCTCGAATTAGCATCATTCTGAGAAATTAAATCAGCTTCCCCACATGGGATCTGTTCAGAAACCGAAGAATTCTCCCTGGAATCCCAAATTTCTCCATTAGCATTCCCCAAAACCCTACCAGATTTCTTCCCACAAGCTGAAACCCGCAATACTGCATCCTTGTTTTCTTGAGTTCCCACCAAATGGAATCCAGGAATCTTGAGAGATTGGCAGCTTGAGACCATGGAAAGCTTGTCGGAATCCAATTTTACAGCCATTTCATTAAACCCCATGTTACCAAAACAAGAAAATCTAGCAGCCCTGTCGGCAAAACCTGGATCAGATGAAAGAGGTACTAAATTCGGAAGAGGAGGAAAGTGGCTACCATGGATTTGTAAATTCCCCTGAATTTGATGATTTTCAATCATAAAAAGGTTGGATTTCCGCGGGGAACTCAGAGGGGTACTGTAACAAGAAGTGTTTGCACTTTCATTAATCCTGAAACTTTTCTGAGGAGAAATTTCTCCTGAATTGCAAA
The DNA here is from genome assembly GCA_907163345.1 of Haberlea rhodopensis. Classification (NCBI taxonomy): domain Eukaryota; kingdom Viridiplantae; phylum Streptophyta; class Magnoliopsida; order Lamiales; family Gesneriaceae; genus Haberlea; species Haberlea rhodopensis. The sequence goes on from CAJQUN010000007.1 coordinate 5,193,446, forward strand.
TGCTCCCAAGTTTTCCAATGAGTTCCTTCAACACCATATTGTCTCCATTCTTACAATTTCCAGAAGATGCCGTCGGAGAAGAAACCATAGAACTCAATGCCGATTCAAAGGGGTCGTTTTGATCCAAAGAAACCTCCCAGTTCGGATTGAAGAAGCTGCAATTCAGCTCGTTGAGGAAAAGGGACTTATTTTTCTCCATTACAGTGTCTGAAAAAACGAAATTTGAAGTAAATGTGAAATTTTCCACTTTTGGAACGAATTTGGAAGCAGAAAGTGGGGGAAAAGGGAGAAAGGATTGGTGCTTGTTGGATCTTTCAGGTGAAGTAGTGAGAGAACTGTGGTGACAGAGGACAGAGTTGGAGGAAAATGAAGGGAGGAAGTGAAGAGGAAGCAAGAAATAGCGATAAATAGAGGAAACCAGAACAAAAAAAGTAAACGTTGGTTTGACCTTTAATACGTATATTGTATATTTGTATGTATAGGTTTGTGTAGTGATGTATATATACGTATAGGTTTGTGTAGTGATGTATATACAAAAATCGGTGCATAGATAAGATACGTATCGGATACAGAATCAGTGCATTGATTTAATGAGAACAGAACAAATAAAAGAGTTGGGAAAAGTGCATTTTATGGACACAATGGGGTTTGCCTTAATAATTATCACCATCTCATACTCGATAATGAGTTAAAATATAAAGTTTTATTAACTACAAAATTCTTTCTCCATGCTAAAAAAACAGTATAATTATAGCTAATTATTTTTAGTCTCCGAAAATTTCAATATAATATATATATATATTTTTTTAAATTTTAAAAATATTATGAAATTAAATATATTCACAATGTTTAAATATGTAATATATTAATAAAAAAATCCCATTGTAAACCAAATATATAATGACAAATATTGTTTTCATATTTTGAAATCCAGATGTTTTATACTTAATTGTATTAAAAATAACACTTATTTTTTTAAAATAATAGTAAAACATATTTTATCATACTATGTAAATTTATTAAAAAAATGCTCAATTGTTTTGTTTATATATATAATTCTAAAAATATAACAAAATAAAATTATTAATTTTATGGACTTAAATTTCCACACCTATCTTTTCATAAATATTTTAATGTAATTCTTTGACTAGTAAAACTTTAAAAAAATCAAAAAATTAAATCAAGAAATATAAAATTAATTGTGAGGACTAATTTCGTAACATTTTAAAAAATTTACGGACCAAAATTGTTAAATAGAAATATTTAGGGACCCAAAGTATTAAATGGTAACGTATAGTGACTAAAAGCGTATTTTTTCCGAAAGATTTGATTTGAATATAAACATTTGTCCCTCAAAAAATATAAACATTTGGTATTGATCCTCGATTACGATTCACTTTGTCAATAAAATTCGAATGAGACGTGCTAAGACGAAGATAAGTTAGGAAAAATATCTATAGCCATTTCATGCACAAGAGAAAAATAACACCACTTTCAAATAATAATATGCTTGTTAATTTATTGAACAAATAAAATATTTAGCCCCATGTGAAACCCCAAAAACACATAACTTCCTATATAAAATTAACCATCTTTAAAAACATTACGTTTAAAATTTAGTCATAAACTCTCTCTAAATTGGGCAAATGTGCCTGATTTTTTTTAAAAAAACACCCGGTTTAAAAATACCTTTAATTTAACATAGGGATTTGATAAATGCACTTTCCCAAAAAAGTTATATTGAATGATAATTATTAATGGTATAATTTTAAAAAATGTTAAAATAACAATATAGCTATACCAATTCGATCGATATGCTATACCAAGGGACATGAAACAGAAATAGAAATTGCTAAATTTCAATAATTTTTTCTTTAATTTTTTGGTGGTAATAAATTAAGTCCTTGAAATGAGAGGAAATCTTATTTTTAAAAATAAAAATAAAAATAAAAGGCTGCGGCCGGTGGCATGATGGATAACAATAGCATATTGGTGAAGCATTAGCACATGCCTTGGTCATTACAACTAGCATTGTTTTTTTTATCGATGTGGGGATACGGATTTTTAAAGTTTTTGGGACACTGGCTTGACTCGAACTTGAATCATCCTAAAATAGGCATTAGCCTTATCATACGGTTAAGATCGGAGGCTCATATCACTAGCATTGTTTGTCTGGCTAGTTTGATGTTATCTTGTTTTTATGGCCATCATCGTCGTTGATTTGTAATATTTCACATCAGTTGAAAATCATTAACGAGTGCTACCGCACTCGTGTGGTGGGGGGTAGAAACAAATTTCCCGATGGATACTTAATTATTACTGCACAGTCTCCACTAATTTTATAAATTATTTGTATATATAAATTGATTTAATTTATAATTAAACTAAATTATTGTAGATTGTTTGTCTTCGTACAAGACCATGTGTATGCCTCACTTGGGCGTGACTTCTTTATTGGTTAGGTGAAGTGCGGACAAGATGGCCTCACAAATAATAAATCAGACATTCACATATTATTTTTCTAGGTCCATCTGAGAAAATTTCTCACATTTCATGATTAAATATTTATTTCCTTTCTACTATTTGGGATAAAAGTATTTTAATCGATTTTTAGATATACCAAAACGTCCCTCGACTTATTATAATTTTAGATGTTTTTGGCATCGATACTGATTCTTCGACGAAAGACCTAGTGACAATTTACCACCATGTGGTATCAATAATATATATTTTGCCCCTTGTGATTTGTAAATATGTATTTTACCCAATGGTATCACGTAAGGAGTGTTTTGCACCTATAATTAGTTATTTTCACAAATCACATGAGATAAATTGCATGTTTTCAATCCATAATAAGTAAACTGTCTATTTGTCAAACTATTGTGGATAAACTGTCTATTTTCAAACTATATGATTAATCCATTTATTTGAAAAATCATAGAAGATTCGTTGTCAATAAATCCCGTTGAAACTTATCAGAAAAGGACACTTGCAATGCACGTACCCAATTGGCCCCCGGAATTAGGTAATTCTTTGAAGAGGATTATTATTTTTTCGTCTTTATTGATTGTACTAAAACATGCTTATTGTTTAGTATTCCGTTAAAATTGGGTACTTCTTTGGACATTATAATTATATTTCTGCATCCGTATTGTTTGGTACCAAAACCATTTCGGAACCTATTGTTTGGAACCAAAATCGTCATGATCCCTCTTCCATTAGTTGTTCACAATGAATTAAAGTCGGAGACCAAAATCGTCCAAAATATTTGATAAGTGCAATTTTGCAATTAGATCTTCTATACATTTTATGTGGATTTATGCTGGTTATCGATCAGATCCGTTGTTAGGATCGATCCGGAGTGTTTAGAGGGGGAGTGAATGAACACTCCTTCTAAAATTTAATCACTTGTGATTTCTTTCGGATTAGTGAAGAAATCTGTTTCTTAATCAACTCTTTTATAGAACAGACCACTGAATGTATAAGTGCGGAACGGTCTGATCTTATATTTGTAAGAGCGGCTCGATGGCTTGAATGAAAGAACAAGTGCAGAAAGACAAGAACACAGAAAATGTTTCTGGAAGTTCGAAGGTGGTGTAATCCTTCTACGTCTCCCCTTCTTCCAATTAAGGAAGGTTTATACTAGAAGACTTTGATTTATACAATCCTGTTGTACAAACCCGATTCAGTCTGGATTTACCCCACTACCAGTCTGAAACTCCTAGTCACTCGATCTGTTCAGACACTCTCTGTCTGACAGTTACAAATTGTTTCTCACTTCTGTTTTTCAATACAGACTACACAAGATGCGCACAGTGATCCTAAATGATCAAATATTACAAAGTAATCGTGCTTAAGAATAATTTCAGCTCGAGAGCTTCTGAGCTTGTAAGCTTGTGCTGATTTGCTTTCTTGTGCGTTTTTCGATTGACAGTCTCTCGTGTCCTTGTATATCTATGTCTCTGTATTGTTGTTGCATCCTTTTATAGTTGTATGTACCAACGACATTATTTCCCTTAATGTGCAACTCTTGACTCTGCTTATTCTCTGAGTAAGCTACAGTCTTCTTCTTCAGGATACTTGCCGTTCTGGTTCATGCTTTCGGCGACTGTCAGGTAAGCTCTTCTTTGTCTTCTTACCTTTTATGGCAATCTTCAGTCTTTGGTCCTTTGTACCATTAATTACGACATTAAATGCTACAATAAATAGCCGTTAATGATTCGGACTGAAGAGCCAATCTTTATACATCCTTGACTGCTCTGATCTGATAAAGATTGAGATCGATCTGAAGCTTCGATCTAGTCAGTCTGATATCCATCGATCCGGTCTGATATGTGATATGTCTTATCAGCTTGTTCTGTTTTGAGCTATCGATCTGTCAGTCTGATTACCCTCGATCCGATCTGATATGCTTTGTCATCTTATCAGCTTGATCTGTTTTGGACGATCGATCTGGTCAGTCTGATTTCTCTCGATCCGGTCTGATATGTTTTGTCATCTTTAAAATCTCATCGATAAGGTTCGGAACTAACAAATTCCCCTTTTTTGATGATGACAAAACCTAGCTTCCAAGTCTTTTTAACCAGTCTGATAAGAACTCTGAAGCGTATACTTTCGGATCGATTACTTATTCTTGTTCAAAATAAATGAACATATTTAAGTTGGATCGATTAAGTCTTTTATTATTAAGCCTTTTAGTTTAGTTCAAAATAAATGAACAAGGACTTAACAAAGAAAGATTTTCTTTATTGATCAACAGTCTTGCATACAGACAGTCTGAATATATAAACAATCTATTTTCTTGAAGACTGAGACTGATGCGGCTTGAAGTCTTTTTTCTTTTCCCCCTTTTTGTCAGCAGCAATCTCTTGGAGAAAATCTACAACTTGTGCTAGCTGAGCGCTGATAGCGTCAAGACGAGTATCTTGAGCGCGAAGGGAGTTGGCGACGGATGCTCTGACTTCAGTGGCCAGCTCGATCTGCTCTTTTCTCAGGCTGTTCTTATAAGTGGCTTGCTGAGAGAACAAATCGTTCAGTCCTCGTTGAAGGCTGCCGATACTGGCTGTCATCTTCTCTTTGAATGAATCAAAGTCCAAAGCTTTAAGCCTCTGACCTTGATGAACTTCGAGAACACGTTGAGAGAGTGACATGCAGTTGTCAGATAGGTGCTGAAGAGTCCTTGCCAGAAATGGAGGTGCATCAGATTGTCGGCTTGGAGAGTGATCTGATGACGACAAAGCATGATCATCTTCTTCAGCAATCGGCATAAGTGAAGATACAACAGCTTGGTGACTTTCGGACCAGATCAAGGTGACCAGATCCGAAGAAAATGCTTGTAAGAAAGCCATATCTTCATCTGATTGGACTTGAGGAGTGCTGGGTCTGGAAGGCTCCTCAAGTTGTAGAGCTGCAACAACAGTGGATACCACCAGATCCGGATCGACGAACTCTGGTGCGCCAACTGTTGCAAGTTCTGTGGTTGGACTGATGTGAACGTGGGAGTCTGACGATCCCAATGGAATAGATGTTGTTGGAGAGTCCAACAAAACATTCAGGGGTTCATCTTCTGTAGCAGACGGATCATTAGGCAATGGCTGCTCCGCTGTCTGATCTGCTACTATGTCTGCAGTCTGATCTGCTTCGCGATCTGCAGTCTGTTCTGCTGCTCGAGAGGGAATAACCTCAATGAAAGGTTCTGCCAGAGTCTTGCTGGCAGAGGGATGATCCGGGCTGGTTGCTGGAGTGGATATGCTGATTTTCTGTCTTTGAAATCGGACAGCTAACTGGAGAGCATGAATATCCATCTCTAATTGAGCAATAACAGCCCCATCATCTCTGGCAGTTGGAACATTCGAATCGAAGTTCGCTTTCTTAGCAGTTAAGAGCAGAGTCGCCAGTCTGAATCTTTGATTGGCCTTGAATAGCTCTTTGCGCTGCACAGCAATCCGAACATCATCGGTCTATGTCCCCTTCAGAACTTCTTCTTCCATTTTCTGAAGGCGTTTGAGTTTGCTGAAGAACATCTCAATGTGGTTGATCGTTCTGTATTCGACGTACTCATCAAAAACCACAATGAGCTCCTTCACTTTCTCTTCAACGTCCTCCATAGCAATATCAATTGCTGTCTGTGCTGCAGTTTGGGCTTAGAGGCAAGTGGTTCGGAGAGAATGGTTTTGCCCTTGCCGGTGGAGGGAGGGGACTTGATCCCGGATTGGGTATAGTCTCCCAACTCAGTGATAACAATCCCTTTCACCACGGGAATGGCAGAGGGGACTCGGATGGTTACATTTGGTGCAGTGGTTGAAGTGGTTGAGATTTGGGTTGTAGGTTGGGGTGCAGGGGTGGCTTTTGTTGGAGGCAATATGGGTAAGGCTTTTGGTTTGGTAATCTGGGTTCTTGGCTTCTTGGGAAGAGGCTTGGCTGGTGGCGAGGGAGCAGACTGAGTTTCTTCAGAGTCAGTCTGGATGGTTAACTTTCGCTTGACTCGTGGTTTGCGAGCAGCATCCTGGGCTTCTCCCTCCTCAATCTTGACAGCCACCAGATCGGTGGGAGTAGGTGGAGCACTCTTGGACTTCAGCAGTGCTAGTCCTTTGGAGTTGAGAATCTTGAAGGGACTCAGAGCAGACTGCTTCCCTAGCTCAATGTCCAAAGTTTCTAGGAGCTTGCTGAGAGGAACAGCAAAGCAGACGGCCTGTTTGGAGGCGATCACTGTTTCCATCAGAACTCCAAAAAGAATCACGGACCAGTTCATCTTCTGTCTGGAAACAATAGCAGCCATGGCCCTGAACTTCTCGGCAGTGACGGCGTCAAAACTCCTAGCTTTGCCCAATAATGGCTTGCCCACAATTTCGCATAGCACCTGGAAATGAAATAGCATTTCCTTCTTTTTGAATGAGGGCTGCAGGCGATGGCCAAAAATAGAAATCTTCCCCTGAAGAGCTGTGAGAGAGGGAATCTGCCCAAACTCAGTCAGTCCGGAGTTGGGTAGACCAAAGGTCTTGGCCAGCGTCATCGGCGAGATTTCAAAAGTTTTGCCCTTGACAGATGTGGAGATGAATGACTTCTGGGATATGACATTGGCAAACAGTTCACGAATCTCCGACTCGTAAACCACTGTGCCACACTCCAAAAAGTTTCTCAATCCAGACGATTCCAAAGCTCGGAAAATGGAAACCATCTCTGAATTTTCAGCCCTGTAAATGTCATTGAACTCAACGGAGAGAGAGTTGTGAGTTATGGTAGCCATTGGAGTAAAATGGAAAAAGTATACGAAAAGTTTTGAGGGAAGATGAGAGAGTTAGAGAGCAGACAGGCGGTAAATGGTAAAAAGTGAATGAAAATGAAATGTTCAGCCCGCTAAATAAGAGAGAGAAGACACGTGTCTTTATCTCGAAGACTGATAAATAAATAATTCAAAATAAACGGTCAGTATAAAAGAAAGATAAGGTGGTTAAAATGCAATCAGTCCGGGCTGTTTTTTGTTTTAAATAAATACAAAATAAAAGATTTATTGTCCAGACAGATCATAGGATAACATCAGATTGACATAGATCGGTCTGAAAGTTTGGACCGGTCTGTGTCTTTCTAAACATTGTATTATCGATCTGTGCCAACAAAATTCTTTAAGCGCGAGAAGAAGAGAACATCTAAACTATCAAGATAAGTCAATTAATCCAAGAATTTGACGGAAATAATTAAACTTAGCCTCAGGGAGCGGTTTGGTGAAGATGTCTGCTGCTTGCTGCTCTGTTGAGATGTGCTCGATCCGAATCTCCTTTTTGCCAACATGATCTCGAATAAAATGATGTCTTATATCAATATGCTTTGTTCGAGAGTGCAGAACTGGATTATATGTTATAGCGATTGCACTTGTGTTGTCGCAAAATATCGGAGAGTCAACAGCTTGGATGCCATAGTCTTTGAGCTGGTGTTGAATCCAGAGCATTTGAGCGCAACAGCTTCCAGCGGCAAGATATTCTGCTTCAGCTGTAGATGTGGCAATTGATGTTTGCTTCTTACTGAACCAAGAGATCAATCTTTCACCTAGAAATTGACATGTTCCACTGGTGCTTTTACGATCAATCTTACAGCCAGCGTACTCTGCGTCTGAATATCCGATCAAGCTGAAGTTAGAATCTTTGGAGTACCAAAGACCAACGTTCTGAGATCCTTTCAAGTATTTCAGAATACGCTTAGCAGCAATAAAATGTGATTGCTTTGGTTCTGACTGAAATCTGGCGCACATACAGACTGAGAACATAATATCAGGCCGACTCGCTGTAAGATATAAGAGCGATCTGATTAGTCCTCTATACATAGTTACTTCGATTGTCGTTCCCCCTGCGTCTTTGTCTAACTTGATTGTAGGACTCATTGGAGTGGATGCAGTTGAGCATGTTTCCATTCCGAATCTCTTAAGCAGCTCTTTGGTATACTTGGTTTGGTTGATGAAAATTCCATTGCTGAGCTGTTTGACTTGGAGACCCAAAAAGAATGAGAGTTCTGCCATCATGCTCATCTCAAACTGTCCCTGCATCAACTTAGAAAATTTCTCGCATAATTTGGGGTTAGTTGACCCAAAGATTATATCATCAACATAAATCTGAACCAACAGGGTATGTTCCCCCTTAATAAATTTAAAGAGAGTTTTATCTACTGAGCCGATCTGAAAGTCATGGTTCAGCAGAAGTTGAGATAGAGTGTCATACCAGGCCCTTGGTGCTTGTTTCAGATCATATACTGCTTTATTCAGTAGATATACATGATTAGAGAATGAGTGGTTCTGAAATCCAGGAGGTTGCTCAATGTAAACTTCCTCCTGAAGCTTACCATTAAGAGAGGCGCTCTTGACGTCCATCTGATATACCTTAAAGTCTTTAAAGGCAGCATATGCAAGAAAGATTCTGATTGCTTCAAGTCTGGCGACTGGTGCAAAAGATTCATCGAAGTCAATTCCTTCTTCTTGTCGGAATCCTTGTGCCACCAGTCTGGCCTTGTTTCTAACCACAGTTCCATCTGCTTCCAGCTTGTTTCTGAAAACCCATCTGGTTCCAATAACAGGCAGATCGCTTGGTCTGGGGTTAGACTCCAAACTTGATTTTGTTCGAATTGATTAAGCTCTTCTTGCATGTCCTTAATCCAGTTGAAATCAGTCAGAGCTTCATCGGTCTTCTTAGGTTCCAGAGTTGAGATGAAGGCAGCATGAGTGAACTCATCCATCATCTGTCCTCTGGTTCTAATCGGTGCAGAGGGACTTCCAATCACTAGATTAGGTGGATGCCTCTTAGTCCATCGATAGCTTGACTCTGGATTGTCTGGTCCAGCCGGATGAGTAGTAGTAGCGGTATGATCAGCATCTGCTTTGATATGAGAGTTTGGATCATCCGGATCGGCTCGATCTGAAGAAGCTTCATTGCCTTGATCCGATCTGGCTGGTACTTCAGGTTCTGGTGGGTTGTCTCTTGACCTGTTAGCTACAATCTCATCATCACTGTTAGCTTCGAGATGGATGTTTTCCATCTGATTTTGAATTGATTCTTTGTTACCCTCAACACACAAAGATTCATCAAAAACTACATGAACTGATTCTTCTACAGTTAAGGTTCGATTATTAAAAACTCGATAAGCTTTGCTAGTTGATGAATATCCTAAGAATATTCCATTATCTGACTTAGCTTCAAATGCTGTAAGATGATTCTTACCATTGTTGTGAACGAAGCATTTACAGCCAAATACATGAAGGTGAGAAATAGACGGTCTGTTACCAGTCCATATTTCATATGGATTGAGATTCAGCTTCTTATTAATCATAGACCGATTTTGAGTGTAGCATGCAGTATTTACAGCTTCTGCCCAGAACTTTTGTGAGATTCCAGAATCAGCAAGCATTGTTCTTGCTGCTTCTTTGAGCGTTCTGTTTCTTCGTTCTGCAACTCCATTCTGTTGAGGAGTTCGAGCGGCTGAGAACTCATGCTTAATTCCATGATCTTCTAGAAAGGATTCAAGATTCTGATTTGAAAACTCAGTGCCTTTGTCACTTCGAATCCTGTCTATGCTGGATGATTTCTCGTTCTGAGTGCGTTTCAGCAGCTTGATCAACTTCGGACCGGTCTGATTTTTACTGCTAAAAAATATAGTCCATGTAAAGCGTGAGTAATCATCAATAACAACAAGAGTATACCGCATTCCCCCTAAACTTGTTATTGGTATAGGACCAAACAAGTCCATATGCAATAATTCTAAACAACGGGAGGAGGATTTGGCATTCTTGTTTTTGAAGGATGATCTGATCTGTTTGCCCATTTGGCAAGCTTCGCAGATCTTATCCTTAGCAAAGTCGATCTTGGGCAGACCGATAACTAAATCATGTTTACACAGGCTAGAAAATAGTCTTAAAATTGATATGATTCAAGCGTTTATGCCATAGCCAGTGTTTATTATCATTGTTAGCGATGAAGCAAGTAGGATTATCAGGTTGAGCATGATTCCAGTTAATCTTATATGTATTTCCATTCCAGATTCCTACAAGCATGGTTATACCGTCTGATGATTTAACAGTGCAAGTGTGTTTGTGAAATTCTACAGCATAACCATTATCACAAAGTTGACTTATACTAATCAGATTATAGCACAGATTTTCAACTAACAGCACATCATTGATAATAATGTTACCATGGACAATCTTACCCTTGCCCACGGTCTTACCCTTCGAATTATCTCCGAAAATGATCTTGGGTCCAGTACACTCTGCGACTTCAGACAGCAGCTCGATGTTTCCAGTCATGTGACGAGAACACCCGCTGTCCAAGTACCAGTCTGATGCAAGTTTCTTCGGTACCTGTCATCAAACATATTTATTGTTGGTACCCAATCCTATTTGGGTCCAGAATGGATTAGCCCTTTGGGAACCCACACCTGTATCAGCTTTAGTGGCTTGTGTGTGTGTGGTGTGCTGTGAGCTGGTCTGTTTCGATGTTGTGTGTGATACTGTGTGCGATATGGAACCCTTTGATTCTCATGAGGTAGTCTATATCTTCGTTGAACTGGTTTTGAATTATAGTAATTGTATTGTCTTCCTTGCCTTCGATCTTGCACCCTTAGATTTGGTCTGAAGACGCAAAGCTTGCTGGTGCCTTTTCTTTGGCTTGGTTGACATACCCAATTCCTTTTCTCAAACCTTGATTCACGAACGAGACTCCCGTTTGAATCGTAGGTGCTTCAGTCTCATATACTGTGCTGGATTTAACAAATGTCATTTGTTTGATTTTGTTCTTTACCAGCAACAGTTCAGATTCATCTTTGGTGGATTCTTTGGTGTCAAAGCCTATGCCGGTGAAATCACCAACGTTTCTTTGTACATCTTGTAATTCTTCCAAAGATGTTCTGGATTTTGTCCATGTCTTGAATATATGAGAAAGCTTAGCATTTTGTGTGCTAATTCTCTTATTTTCTTCATGGAGCTGATCATAGGAGATTTTCAGCTTATTCAGCTCGATCTGGAGATTGTTGCACTCACCCTGCTCAGAGCAGCTTGGTTTGTTGTGCTCATCCATTTGATCACTGACTTTAGCTTTATTCTTCTCAAATGATTCAGCTAAGATCCTATAATCATTAGCCAAGTCTTGCAGTGCGGACATGAGCTCTTCACGTGTAAATTCATTTTTGAGTCAAAGTCAAATACCTCGTCTGTCTGACTCATCTATTCATCTGCCATTAGACATTGAATATCTTCTTCGCTTTCGCTGGAAGAATATTCGGAGCTTTCTGAATCGGAGTCAGTCTGAGCCCACTTGCTATTTCCTTCTTCAGCTACTAGGACCTTTTGAGACTTTCCATGATTTTTGCGATCTTTGTAGTGCTTCTTTTTCCTGTCATCGCGATGCTTCTCCTTCCGTTCTTCTTTCTTCGGTCTGGTGCAATCTGCAATGAAATGTCCGGTCTTACCACAATTGTAGCAAGCCTGATCATTAACAGCATCGTCCTTTCTTGGCTTATAATGATGAGGAGGGTTTAAAGTTCCTCTTATTTTTAGACATGAATTTACCAAATTTCTTGATAAATAATGACATAGCATCATTACTTATCTGTTCAATAGATCGATCTGATGTGGAGGCGATCTGGTCTGGAATAGCTGCCAGTGCTTTGTTTGGTTGAGAGATGAATGGCTCCGCTTCACCTCTGCTTATCAGTTCGAACTCATATGCTTTAAGATCTGCGAACAGATCATGAAGTTCAACCTTGTTCAGATCTTTGGACTCCCTCATTGCAATGGTCTTAACATCCCATTCTTTAGGAAGGGCTCTCATAACTTTCAGAGCGATCTCTCTGTTTGAGTATTCTTTGCCCAGACCATTCAGTTCATTAATGATGCTAGTGACTCTTTCATCAAACTCGTTTAGAGTTTCTCCACTCTTCATCTTTATGCTCTCAAATCTTTGAAGAGCAACAGTCAGCTTGTTTTCTTTGGTCTGGTCGTTGCCTTCACATAGCTGTGCTATCTTCTCCCAAATTTCTTTGGAAGTAGAGCACATTTTGATTTTGCTGAACATGTTCTTGTCCAATGTCTTGAACAAGATGTCTTTGGCAACGTTGTCGAGATTTGCTTTCTTTCTTTCCTCATTCGTCCAGAGGGATCTGTCATTCTATACCATTTGTGGTTCACCACCAGTAATGGCGACTGCTGTATTGACTTTCAGAATCTTTATTGGTCCATCAGTGATGACGAACCACATATCGTCGTCCTGAGCTGCCAGATGAGCTTGCATTCTGATTCTCCAGTCATCATAGTCTTCTTTTGAGAACATATGAATTTTGTTGAATGATGCCATCAGCTCAAGTGTCTTTGTGCTGATTAAGATGACCTGCTCTGATACCACTTGTTAGGATCGGTCCGGAGTGTTTAGAGGGGGGTGAATGAACACTCCTTCTAAAATTTAATCCCTTGTGATTTCTTTCGGATTAGTGAAAGAAATCTGTTTCTTAATCAACTCTTTTATAGAATAGACCACTGAATGTATAAGTGCGGAACGGTCTGATCTTATATTTGTAAGAGCGGCTCGATGGCTTGAATGAAAGAACAAGTGCAGAAAGACAAGAACACAGAAAATGTTTCTGGAAGTTCGAAGGTGGTGTAATCCTTCTACGTCTCCCCTTCTTCCAATTAAGGAAGGTTTATACTAGAAGACTTTGATTTATACAATCCTGTTGTACAAACCCGATTCAGGCTGGATTTACCCCACTACCAGTCTGAAACTCCTAGTCACTCGATCTGTTCAGACACTCTCTGTCTGACAGTTACAATTTGATTCTCACTTCTGTTTTTCAATACAGACTCACAAGATGCGCACAGTGATCCTAAATGATCAAATATTACAAAGTAATCGTGCTTAAGAATAATTTCAGCTCGAGAGCTTCTGAGCTTGTAAGCTTGTGCTGATTTGCTTTCTTGTGCGTTTTTCGATTGATCAGTCTCTCGTGTCCTTGTATATCTATGTCTCTGTATTGTTGTTGCGTCCTTTTATAGTTGTATGTACCAACGACATTATTTCCCTTAATGTGCAACTCTTGACTCTGCTTATTCTCTGAGTAAGCTACAGTCTTCTTCTTCAGGATACTTGCCGTTCTGGTTCATGCTTTCGGCGACTGTCAGGTAAGCTCTTCTTTGTCTTCTTACCTTTTATGGCAATCTTCAGTCTTTGGTCCTTTGTAGCATTAATTACGACATTAAATGCTACAATAAATAGCCGTTAATGATTCGGACTGAAGAGCCAATCTTTATACATCCTTGACTGCTCTGATCTGATAAAGATTGAGATCGATCTGAAGCTTCGATCTAGTCAGTCTGATATCCATCGATCCGGTCTGATATGTGATATGTCTTATCAGCTTGTTCTGTGTTGAGCTATCGATCTGGTCAGTCTGATTACCCTCGATCCGGTCTGATATGCTTTGTCATCTTATCAGCTTGATCTGTTTTGGGCGATCGATCTGGTCAGTCTGATTTCTCTCGATCCGGTCTGATATGTTTTGTCATCTTTAAAATCTCATCGATAAGGTTCGGAACTAACATCCGTTGTTTTTCTATTTTTGGTGTTTTTCAGGAATCAGGTAAAGATGTATTATAAACGATTAACATACATAAAATGGCAGTGAAAAGGGGATAGAAGAACCAAAGGAATGAACGCACATAGAGAACCAGAATATTTCAAGCACAGCAGCAGGCGCCTACTGAAGGCAGCGCCTAGGGCACTTGTTGTGAAGGAAAAATTGCACTCCGGACAGAACATTTCGCGCTAGGGCGGTGATTTACAGGCGTCCCTCTCCCGAATGATAGATTTCAACTAGATATAACGATTCAGTTAGTGATCAATTAATTGAACGCATTCAAATCAAGAATTATAAATAAACCATATGAAAAACCCAACCTAGCGGTGCATGTGATTTACATGCACCACTTGAGTCTATCGGTATATATAAATTACTTGATAGACCCAGGTATTGTCTTTAACCAAAAATATAGTATATCAGTGCATACTAGACTCAGGCAATGCATGTATATTACATGCACCGGCTGAATGCATTGTGTCATTTTGATTGTTGTTAGGGCTTGAGATTTTACGCAATTTGTTATAAAATGATAACCATTTTATAAAATTTTGCCAAATTCCTTAGTTTAGCATATTGAGTATGTCTGAAGACCATATGTTGTGGAGTTAAGTATAATTTTGAGTGTAAAACTTAAAGTTAAAAAATTACATGATAATTACGGAATCTTTTTTGTTTGAAAGCCAAGCAACTACCCTAGCTCAGGCCACCTCGATTTTTCTTGCTCAACTAATATAATTTGGTACTAGTGGAACATGTGTTTTCACCTAAGTTGTTAAATCTTCATTTCGGGTATTTATGTTCAGCAACTCTTCAGTTTGGCACTACATCATCATCGGTGCATGTAAATTACATGCACCGATAGATTCATGTGGTGTATGAGGATTGTGTGTACCTACTATCTCTAACCAATAACCTAGATAAATAGCACCAATGATTTCAGCTTAATCACTTGATGTATGTAAATTACAAGCATTAATAGACTCAGTTACTGTATTTAACCTAAAACATTGGTACATGCACCAATGTTTCATTATACCATGCATAAAATTATTGACATGGAAATTTATATTCCAGAATGATCTAAAGGAATGGAAAATCATAAACATTAAGATCGGGTATCATGTATAAAATTATTGACATGAATTTATATTCCAGAATGCTCTAACGGAATGGAAAATCATAAACATGAAGGTCGGGTACAGATCATAGATGGAAATAGGCACAATGGTAACTTCCCATGATATATCTGTAGGTTCTAGGACAAATTCGACAAAGACGAGGTCGTAGATGGCTAATTTATGAACGGAAGCTTGAACAGTCAAAATTGTTTTCCGTTCGCTTGTTCTTCGATGCTTTCCATGTTTCCGTGAACATGAATCCCAGTAGCTGGAGTTCTGAAAATATTTAAATTATACGCGTCGTCGCAGTAAACAAGAAGACATGGTTGATGTCAACGTCAAATTGGTTGAATTGATGAAGAAAACTCGAAGAAGAACCTTCACAAAGACGGCTAGAGATTCTGCGTTGGATAAGAAATGAAGAAAACAGTGGTTTAGGGTTAGTTTTGTCATTCTATCCAAAACTGGACCTAGTTAAAAGAACATTTTTTGGTGGATTGGGCCGAAAAAAGTTTTTCCTACTGATACCAACTCAAAATTTGCCCAAAATAATTCTTGATCGAGGTCCAAGTTGTCCGGAGTGCCAAAGTATCTATTAAGACTTGCCAAATGTTAATTCAATATAAAACCACTAGTCCTTTTAAATCCAAAATGTTCACACTAGCGGAAAATTCTTAATAGTACCAAGTCTGATCACATATATACATCAATACAAAAAAAAATGAACTAAACCAAATATGTTAATCAAGGTTAATGAAAATCATGGTAAGCTCGTTTGACTTACATTGGTCATATGTATGACCCAAATTCAGCCCATATAAAAAAATTTCAACAACTAGGTCTGCTGGTCAGCTCAAACACCACATCTCAATTTTTTGTGTCAGATCTCGACTTGTCCTTGGTTCTACAATAATCCTAGGAAACTCCTAATTACAAAAGATTGAGATTTGTGTAATTAAATGTTTCTATCATAATAATTGCCGATACGTGAACTTCGAATTACTAAAGATTGAATTCTGGGTCATACAGATTGGCTAATGTGAGAAGTTTATTTAGTCTATAATTAGTATATAATATTATAAGTCATAGAGAAGAAATTCAAGAGTTTATATATTCGGATAAAAAAGTCAAAATAACAAATAAGAAAGGGGTTAATTCAAAGTCTGGTCCCTATTGTTTTAGAGTAATCCCAATTTAGCCCCTGTTATTTTTTAAGGGCCTAAATAGTCCATGGTGTTTTAAAATGCAACCAATTTAGTCCAACCGTTAAATTATCCGTTAAAATAAACGAAGTGCTCATATATCCCCAAGTTGAGGTTGTCATAACCTATTTTCGTAATATCTTCATTGATTTCACTATTTCAGACAAGATTTGAACTCAGAAGAAATTATTAGAATATTTCAGATAAGGCAGTGAAGGTCGAGGGGTCGAAGGAAATCGATGAATAGTTGAGGGTAGTCGTTGTAGGGGGGGGGGGGGGGGGGGGGGGGGTGGAAGTCAATCGAATTGTTGAAGAGTGAAATGAATTTAGGTAAAGGCATCTACTTTTGAGGTGAAATGTTTGTTTCAATTTCATGACAGGGTAAAATGCGGGACTATTTCGTCCAATAAAAATAATAAGGACTAAACCAAGATTATCTTAAACAATGGGACCAAACTGATACCAACCCAATAAGAAAATAAGAAATTCAGGAGTTTAGTAATATACCTAATTTTTTTATTTATTTATTTGACCGGCTATGTTTTAAAAATTTATTAATTTATTCAATAATTAATCTTATGCATGGATATCAAGCACAAAATATGAAATACAGATACTAACATTGTATAGGAGCCTATGACCTTAGCCAGATAGTAAAGACTCATATATACATTCGGGACAACTCGGGTTTGAGTCGGACAGTAGTCCAAAAAATTTTACAAAATCCCCAACCCCGTATAAAAAAAACACTATATAATAAGAAATATGATAATTTAAAAAAAAATTCAAATATATCATAAAATATATATAAAAATGTATATATTATTTAAAAAAATAATTGTATTTTCGTATTATAGCGACTTTTTCTCCAAGTGGGGTAAAAGTGAAGACTTTCTTTAATCTTACCGGTCAAAATTAAAAAAATACAATTTTAGATGAATATATTAAATAATGTCGCATAATACAGAGTATTTTGTCGTTTGACCAATGAGGTGTCCCTTATAATTGGTCAAAATTAATTTACTATAACTGCTTTTGAATGTATTAATTAACTATAATTAAAAAAGAAGAAAGTCACATGTATTTATGCTTTTCAATGATTGGACGACTCCCCAATTTGAAGGGAAAAAATGAAATAACATAAAATTTACTCTCAAGTAGTATTGAAGTTAATTGTTTTTAATTAAAATTTCATCACAACAAAGTAAATATTTCCGGGCTAGGGTGTTTTGAGTGGATTTGCTAATCCCCCCCCCCCCCCCCCCCCCCCCCCACACACACACACACACACACACACACACACACACACACACACACACACACACATATATATATATATATATATACACACGTTGTGCTGTTACTTTGATGCTGTTCAGAAGGACATAACAATTATTTTGATGTTATCGTGAATGATAGTGTCCTTCGTAGCAACAACAATGCATTCATGTTGTGCCAAGTTCCACCAATTGTTCTTAAATTTTTTGGCAAATAATACCTCATCAAAACACATAAAACCTATGACACACTGAAAATCAATAAAAAATATATATCAATCATAGACACACTGAAAATCAATAAAAACAAATATCAATCATAAACACAAAATAAAAAATTAAATTCATGAAAAAATTAAAATCACAAAATAAGAATCAAATAAAAATAAAAAAAATTATTTAAAAATATATTTACATATTGAGTATATAAAAAAATTAATACATTCTACAAACATAAGGTGTAGATTCAGTCCAATAAACAAAAGTAGGGTTCGCATCTATTTTTTGCCGAGTGTAACTAAAAATAGAAATACCCCTTGATTTGGAGAAAATAAGTCGGGATGGGATACTGGTGAATGGCTTTGTAAGTACTAATCTGGTGGATTTGTTTTAGGAAAATACATTTTTCGTCATACTGTAATTTTGATATGCTATGTTGTCAAAACTATTATCTTATTTCAATCATATTATTATATATGTCAATATTTTATTATGTGGTGTAATTTCATAAATAACAGATATTTAAAATAAAATCAAATTAAGGGGTGACTATTGTTTTCGTCCATATTATTTGGACAACTGGCTAAATTATTTTAACACCTTTTGTGTGGGATTACAGCAAGCGCACAGTTGTAAAATTTTAGTAAGTGATTTAGAATATGAATGTCGATCCCATGAAGATTGATTAAAATCCAAACTAAGTACTTGATTAGAATATGCTTTATTCAGAGATTAAATGAGAGTGATTATGTAATTAATTAAGTAAAAGTTTAGCAAAGTGGTTGATAGCGAAAATCAATGAGACATATCTAGGAGTTCGATTTCACTTGTTCTTCCACTACAATTATCATTCATTAATTTCAATATTATGGGATTTCTTAGTTTATTTATAATTAAGAACATGTCTATGTGTTTCTTCAAGTTATTCATGAAAAAATTTTATTTTATAGAGGTAGACGTGGCTTGACTTGAAACTATGTCGACACATTATCTTATCTTCTCAAATCAAAGTTGAGAATTAACAATCTTAAACAATAAAGCAAACCGGTGAGAAACCAAAGTTAAAGAAAAATGCAATCTGAAATTTGCTACAATTTTTTTTTATTACTAAAGAGACATTTTAACAAACACATAATACGCACAAAAATTGAAATAAAAATTCAATGTTAATTGAAGCACAACAATCCCATAAAATAGCAAAAAAACATCCAAAAATCGTTCAATGGAGAAGAATGAAAACATAATTGAAGCAATTTCAAATTTTTCTTCTTTTGACTTGCAGAGCATGCCCATTTCCTCCTTGAATCGAAGGAGTTCAGCCATTGTGTCCGCCGGCCATGGTCACGATCGGTAGTGATGGTGGCGTTAGGCGGTGAAATTTTGGAAGAAGATGAGTAATGTATCATTTTAGAAAAGAAGACATAAGAGGGGTGATTATGAAAGGTGGAAAGACTTATAAATAAAAGAAATAAAAAATTGGACTTATTTGAAAGACGTTTTTTTGGAAGGAGTATTCAGTTGGAAAGAAGATATTTTGGTAGATTTAGTTGAAAGATGTTTTTGCAAGTGATATCTATTTTTAATTTCCTCAATAATCTTCTGCAAAAATTCAGATTATTTAACTAATCAAATATGTTTTAATTTACTTAATTTCAATGGAAAAATATGGTAAATGAAAAATTTTCCTCTGCCAAAGGCTGTTTGATACTGAAATTCAACACTTAAAATTATTATTCCATTGATTGTGAATTATGCAGTAAATGTCAAAATACGAACTCTTTCTTTTATTCATCTGTAATAATTCCTGTTAATTACATCGTTATAATATATATAAATACAAGAAAACTATTCTTAGCCCATATATTCGATAAGATCAAATTACTATAATTAAGGAATTTGATATCATCTATTTTATGAGAATCGCACGCTGGGATATCTTTCCTATTTTAGGGAGATCTCACGTCAATATTCACCCTCAAGTTGGTGTGTATATATCTCTAATGCCCAACTTGTCAAGTGATTCATGGAAACTCTTTCCAGATATAGAATTTGTAAGGATGTCAGCCAATTGATCTTCTGATTTTACGAAGGGAAATTAGATGATTCTGTAATCGAGATTTTGTCTAATGTAATGTCTATATATCTCCACGTTGGACATGGTTTTGTATATATCAATAACAACTTTATTATCACAAACAAGCTCATCTCTATGCATGGATCGTAGCCTATTTCTGTTAGCAATCTTCTTAACCATAGCATTTCGCATAGCCCTTTTGCCATTCATCTAAATTCAGCCTCATCACTAGATAGAGCCACCACCTTTTGCTTCTTGCTTCGCCATGCCACTAGGTTTCCTCCTATAAATGTAAAGTAGCCCGAAGTAGATTTTATGTCTAGTAAGTTCCCTTCCCAATCAGCATATGTATACCCTTCAATGTGTGTGTGGTTGTTCCCTGAGGACATTAGTCCTTTTTCCTGGTGAGGATTTCAAGTAACGAAGGATTATGATGACTGCCTCCATATGCTTTTCACTTGGATTATGCATAAACTGGCTTACAACGCTCATGCCATATGATGTGTCAGGGCATGTGTGTGACAAGTAGATGAGTATACACATAAGTCGTTGATATCTCCCTTTATTTGTAAGCACTTTTTTTCTTGATGTTCTGCGAGCCTATGATTTGGGATGATATGAGTTTCGGCTTGTTTGTACTCCTAGCCCTACCCCCAACAGAAGGTCAAGTACGTACTTTCTTTGTGAAAAATACATCTTTGAGACCTCACCACTTCTATTCCCAAGAAGTATTTAAGGCCACCCAAGTTTTTCATCTCAAAGTAGGCACCAAATTTCTTTTGTAGTAGAGAAATTCCTTGTCATCATCTCGGTAATAATCATGTAATCTAAACAATTAATATTGTCACCTTTCCTTGTTGATGTTTTAGGATGAGCATGTGATCTGCATTACTCTGTTTAAATCCATGCACCGTTTAAATACATACAATGAATATAGTGCAATTCAAGAAAATATAGTTGTATCATTGAGCCCAAGTAAAAAAGAGACTGTCCACGAAATTTGTGAAAAATCTAGATATATCATATAAACGAATATATGAAAATTGTATCATAGTCTATCTTTGACTACTATAAGAAAATAAAGACCCGTTCTACATCAATAAATAGGACAGACACAATACAGGTAAATCGTAGACATCTAAATTTATAGATAATGTATTTTTAGTCTACGTTTATACATCTTAGTTCATCATCCCTAGTCTGAACGTTGAAGGGTTTTGTTGGAAATAATCTCAGCATTCTCTAACGTTGTTTACTCTTGTCCTCTTGCAATATTGTCAGCCGATCAATGGATAATGAGCGACTACAGCAATCGAAAATTCCGCAGCATGACTTATGATAGATGAGCTGCTATCTAATTAATTAGGTCTAGCTCAGTTGTTTACATGTTGGTTCATCAAAATTCGATTTGAACTCAGGTTCATCAAAATTCGATTTGAACTGAATTTGATTATCAAGTCAAGTTCAAGTATTATTATCTAAAGTTTGAAAACTAGGGTTTGAATCTTATTTTGGATAAATTTCAAAAATTGTCCCGTAGAATAAGTGTCTTTCCAATACTAACCCCAAACTTTTAGGGCCTGTTTGGTAGACCTGATTATGAATGATTGTGGGAGGGTTATGGCTTTAATCACATGTTTGGTTGAATTTTTAGTAAACCCACGTTGTCCAATTGGCCCGTGATAAAGTGGGTTTAAAATCTTGATTCTTGTCCCACCAACCCTCTTGGGTTTAACAAACACATTTGTACAGTACAAATGATTATGCTCAAAATTTACTCTTGTACCCTCCTCAACCCAAATAATCGTTATATTTATTGCCTTGTATATGAGGTGCATTTTTGATTTTACACCAATAAATCCTTATATTTATCATACTTAAAATCATACCAAACATCATGTTATTTTCTTACCATATATAACTCATTTCATAGTCATTAGATTTATCACTCTATTATATAATCATTCAATAATCCCATCATTCAAACCAAGCGGACCCTTACATAATCAAATATAGTCCCATTGTTTTTTTGAATTAAAAATAGTCCAAAACTTTTATTTTTGATCGTAGTCATAAATCAATATTCAATTATGAGATTACTTTTGTGAAAAAACAATTTCTGTGGGACTGATTTGTTAAAAAATGTAGGACTATTTTTTATTAAAAATAATTTTTGTGGGACTAGTTCTAAAAGTTTGGGATTAGTAGAAATTCATTTTTTATGGAATCCTTTTTTTTTTTTTTTTTTTACCCTCTTATTTTTTATATTTAGAATTACTATATCCGGCCCTTAAGTTTAGTAAAATTGAGGAATAAATGAAAGTTTCGTCAATACACTACTAAAGTTCATGCTCAATCTCAAGTTACTTCAAAACTACTCGAGTCAAGCACGAGTTTGAAAATCAATAATCAGTTGGAGTTTGGGATGGACTAGCTAGTTGTTTTGTTTGAGTTCTAGTTGAGGAGAGTATCTATGGATATCGACCCGATTGAACCCCCGACGACCATGTGCATAAATAGTCATTACGAGCAAGATTTCTGGCAGTTCTGTTCTCACAAGACGTGCACATAATGTAGTTTATAGAAGTTGATTTGCTATTCATGAAAATTATTCTTATTTAAGGAAGCCCAGAAAAAAAAAAAAAACCAATGAAGGCTTGAATCTATTTATATGAAGAGATGGAGGCCTATAGTTTGAAAGAAAAATATTGATAATATTTGTCCAGTTTACATTAATTTATAGGTAAACTAATATAGATTGGTTTTATAGTCTTACCATACATTTTAAAAAGAAACATCATTCTCACACACCTAGCAACATCAATCTCCCATCTTTGCCTCTCTCAACAGCTTAACAACCTCCATCATCGTAGGCCGCATCCAAGGCTCGTCGCATATGCATGACCTTGCAACATCAAGAATGCAATGCATCTCATCCTTCCACGACGAAAAACGAGACAGAAATGGATCGAGTGTTTCACATTCCCTTCCATTTTGAACCATCCACCTCACCCACCCAACAAGATTGCCGCCTTCAACATCAGCTTGTCCAATAGGCGCTCGTCCCGTTACGAACTCGAGCATCACCACTCCAAAGCTATACACGTCTCCCTTAGCCGTGGCAACCATTTTCTGTCCATATTCTGGAGGTATGTAACCGAATGTACCTGCAAGAACAGTCGAGACATGGCTCTCACAAGCACTTATTATACGTGCCAAGCCGAAATCCGAGACACGGGGTTCAAAATTGTTGTCCAGCAATATGTTACTGGACTTGACATCTCTGTGAATGATGCGGGGAACGAATCCGTGGTGCAGGAAAGCAAGCCCTCTAGCCGAACCCAAGATAATCTTGAACCGAGTAGGCCAGTACAGCCCGTCAAATGCATCTGCCTGATTCCTCAGCCAAAAATCCAAGCTCCCATTTTCCATATACGCATATATCAAGAATCTCTCATCTGCAAACACACAATAACCAAGCAATGATAGTAAGTTATCGTGTTTTACCTTTCCAATCGTCTCCATTTCAGCCAAGAATTCGCGTTCCCCATGTAAATGACCTCCATCAAGCCTTTTGACAGCTATAGTTCGTCCATCCGGAAGCCTTGCTTTATATACCGTCCCGAATCCACCATCTCCAATGATATAACTCTTGCTGAAATTTTCAGTTGCTGATAAAATATCAGCAGCTTTTAGCCGCAACAAAGAATACTCAAAGGTGGCAACATTAATACTCAAGGGCTCCTTTGTTTTCTTTCCTAAAAGCCCCTCATTAGATGCTGACTCGGGCTTACCATTTGAGCCACCAACAACCGTGCTGTCTTTTTTTAACATTTTCCATCTGAGAAGACCACATAGAAGGATCAAGAATATTGTTGCTGAGCCAATAACGACATCTAATAATGAAGAACGATACCCAATTGAAGTAGATGAATAAATTTGCCTAGAAGAGAGCATAGGTAGGCCATGAAAACATGACTTTGCCTCAGCACAAGAGGCTGGAAAGCCCGTAGAGAAACTGTTACTGGAGAAGTTAGCAAAATCGAGGCCTTTTATGTCACATATTTTACATGGAAAAACATATTGAAACTTGTTTTCTGATATGTCAAGATAGGTCAACGCAACAAGTGTTGCAAGTGATAAGGGCAATTTGCCTGTGAATGTGTTGTTGTGAAGGTCCAATACAGACAGAGATGTTAGATTTGAGATTGAATCATCAATGAAACCAGAGAACTTGTTGTTGCTGGCATTTAAGACCAGAAGAGAACTGATACTTCCAAGGTTGAACGAAATTGAGCCGGACAAAGAATTTGAACTGACATCCAAGTAGGACGAAGTATTAATACGAAATAGTGAAGCTGGCAATGTACCTGTTGTTGGCCCCAAGTGCGGCAACATGAGATAGAAAATAGTGAAAATGAAGAATATAATAGACACCAGAATTTACGTGGAAAACCCCTAAAAGTATTAGGGTAAAAACCACGGGCAAGATGAAAAGATTCCACTATAATATTTTGTGGGTTACAACCTCTCTCTATCTCTCAAAGAGAACAACATTCTCAATATAGGAGAAAAATACCTCACAAATATTATAGAATACACACTTAAATGTAGAGATATGAGAGAACACTCTGAAATGGAATAATTGAATGAGGAGATGGGGAGCCCTATTTATAGGAGCTCCCCCGCGTCTGAAACGCGTAAAGAATATAATTCTTTACGCGTTCTACCACAAGCTGGCACCACCTACCAAGCTGGCACAATTCAAGTTGGCACAATTCAATTAATTGAATTGTATGACTTTTTGTTGCCGACATTCTCCCACTTGGAGATTTGGTTGAGGCTCAAGCACATCTCCACACATCCTTTCAATCTTGTCATACCCTGCTGCTTACGTTTTTGTTAGGCCACTTGAGGATCTGCACCACTCAAACTTCTCAGTATTAACCGGCTTTGTCAGAATATCAGCTAGGTTCTCCTTCGTATGAATCTTCTGCATATCCACACTCCCGTCTTCTACTACTTCCCGCACAAAGTGAAACTGTACTCCAATGTGTTTCATCCTGGAATGAAAAGCTGGATTCCTCGCAATGTGCAAGACACTTTGACTGTCAAAAAACAAAGGAACTTTCTCTTGTTTATGGCCAATCTCCTCCAATAGCCTTTGAGTCCATATCGTCTCCTTGCAAGCTTGAGTAGCTGCCATATATTCTGTCTCTGTTGTAGATAACGCCACAACTGTTTGCAGTTTTGAAACCCAGCTTACTGCTCCTCCTGCAAGTGTAAACACATATCCAGTAGTAGATTTTCTTTATCTGGATCACCTGCATAATCTGAATCCACATAGCCCCTGAGTGTGAAATCCGATCCTCCATAACATAATGCAGCATTCGAGGTACCCTTAATGTATCTAAGGATCCTCTTAACCGTACTCCAATGCTCTTGTCCAGGATTCGTCATGTACCGACTGACTGCTCCCACTGCTTGTGCAATGTCTGGTCTTGTACAGATCATAGCGAACATTAAACTTCCCACCGCTGATGCATACGGTACTCGAGACATCTCAATCCTCTCTGCTTCACTGCTAGGACTCATATCGGAGGATAACTTGAAGTTAACAGGAAGAGGGGTAGATATTGGCTTACAATCTTGCATGTTGAAGCGTTGCAAGATTTTCTTCAAATAGTTTTTCTGGGAAAGCCAAATCTTTCTGTTACTTCTGTCTCGGTGAACTTGCATCCCTAGAATCTTGTTTGCCGGTCCCAAGTCCTTCATATCAAATTCCCTAGCCAATTGTGCCTTTAATTCTTGGACTCGATCATTGTTGGGGCCTGTGACCAACATGTCGTCCACGTACAACAACAAAATAATGTAATCATTGTCCCCAGATCTCTTGTAATATGCACAAGGATCTGCATTGAGTCTGTTGTACACAAGGCTCATGATATAGGAATCAAATCTCTTGTACCAACACCTCGGCGCCTGTTTGAGACCGTACAGAGATTTGTTCAACCTGCAAACCAAGTTCTCTTTGCCTATTTCAGCAAAACCTTCTGGTTGGAGCATATAAATTTCTTCTTCAAGATCTCCATGAAGAAAAACTATTTTCACATCTAGCTGCTCTAGATGTAGGTTAGACACCGCACATAATGCCAATACTACTCTGACTGTTGTAAGCCGTACCACATGAGAAAATATCTCATTGAAGTCGATACCTTCTTTCTGAGCATATCCTTTCACCACCAATCTTGCACGATATCTTTCAACTTGGTTGTTACCATCACGCTTGATCTTATAGACCCATCTGTTACCGATGGCTTTTCGTCCTTGTGGTAGTGAAACAAGATCCCAAGTTTTATTCCGGTACAAGGCCTCCAATTCTTCCTGCATAGCTTGCATCCATAGGGATATATCCGAACTTCGAGTAGCCTCCTGGAAACTCGATGGCTCACCATCCTCTGTCAGCAAGCAGTATGCAATATTGCTTTCAATATCATAATCTGAAAGCCAAACAGGTGGTCTTCTCTCGCAAGTAGTGTAGGGTCTTCCTACCTAACATCATCTTATTACACAATTTATGGACTAAACATGCATTAATAACGTCTTAGGGTTCCGGTTGTAGCTTTTAGCTAAGAAGATTTCAGGCCAACAATGAAATTTCAAAACTTAACTCATTACATTCTCAATAATGAATGTTAAAGCGATAGAATTATACTACTCCTAGAGTAGAGACTATCCAAAAGTCCAGTATCCTATCTTCTTTCATTCTCCTTTTAGCTCACTGCCTCAACCCGACCCTTAGCCCTTCGGTCCAAAAGTGTACCTACAGGAACAACCCATCATGAGCATGTACATCGTTACTTAACATCATAAGGCAATGGCATATAAATAAATGCATGAAAATAATTGGTAACGTATACTTCCTGGTTAATTGCATTAACCCTCTTTGGTTGTCCCTGTTTCATAGCCATGCATATAATCATTAATTCTTGACATGAATGATTAAAATCATCGTCTTATAGATATCGTCATCTTACAACATCATCATCCTATAAGCATTATCATCTTATACATATCATCATCTTATAACATCATCATCATATAAGCATCATCATCTTATAGCATCATCATCTTACAACTTCATCATCTTATAACATCATCATCATATAACATCATCATCATATAAGTATCATCATTTTATAAATATCATCATCTTATAACAGCATCATCATATAAGCATCATCATCTTATAGTATCATCATCTTATAACATCATCATCATCTTATAACATCATCATCATATAGCATCATCATCATATAAGCATCATCATCTTATAGCATCATCATCTTATAACATCATCACCATATAGTATCATCATCATATAAGCATCGTCATCTTATAGTATCATCATCTTATAACATCATCATCATCTTATAACATCATCATCATATAGCATCATCATCATATAAGCATCATCATCTTATAGCGTCATCATCTTATAAATATCACAGTAAATGTACAAAATCATAGTTAAGTAAACATGCTGGTTATTCGTCAGTTTCTTTTTGTTGACCCTGATTCACATTCGTGCATATGGGCATCTTACCCCATCGTATGGCATCTTACCATATCATAACATCGTGTGGCATCTTACCACGTAATAACATCGTATGGCCTCTTACCATATGAGCATCTTGCCCTGTGGCATCTTACCACATAATAACATTGTATGGCCTCTTACCATATGGGCATCTTACCCCGTGGCATCTTACCACATAATAACATTGTATGACATCTTACCATATGGGCATCTTACCCCGTGGCATCTTACCACATAATAACATTGTATGGCATCTTACCATGTGGGCATCTTACCCTTTTATAAACATCGTATAACGTCATTATAAACTTACTTATCATATCATCTTCATAAACATCACCATCTTAACTTATTTATCACAACCATCATCATAAACATCATCATCATAAACTTACTTATCCCAATCGTCATCATAATCATCATAAATATTATGCAATCAATGCATGTCAGAGTTAGGAATGTGTTACCGTCCGATGCCCGTACGCTTCTTACGTACCTTAATTCCAAAAGTGGAGAAATTGAAGAACTCTATCTTCTTGATGTTGTTGGCACCTGGGATGGTTCCACATAACCATACAAATCGATATTAGAAGCTAAACAATAGCCTAATACCAAAAATTCCATCAATTAAGCCAAGAAAATCATCTTCAGCAAAATCGCTTTACCGATCGATCGGTCACCCTTACCGATCGATCGGTAACTGTTCATACTTAAAATTTAAGCTACGGCCTTTCACCGATCGATCGGTACAAACTACCGATCGATCACTAGCCATCCACCGATCGATCGGTAGCTTTCACCGATCGATCGGTAAGTGAAGAAATTTCACCCCTCGCTTCGCACATGCACCGATCGATCGTTGCCCTGCTACCGATCGATCGGTCGCTGCGATTTTTCGAGTAAATTCCATTTTTTTGGCGCAAAACTTCCAAATAAACCAATACATCTTAAATCAAATACATCCCAACAACTTATCACCACAAAAACCTCATAAAACCATACCCCAAACCCATACAACACATACATCAAAACAACCCACATAATCACTTCAAAAATCACCCCATTTCAAATCCAAACATCATTAAAACTTTAGGAAGAGTTCCATACCTCTTGAAGACTCCAAATCTTGGTAAAATCACACAAACTCAAGTTTTGTGGAGCTTCCTCCTTCCTCCTTTGAAGGATTTCGAAAATGGGGGTGAGGTTAGGGTTTTGGGATGATTTGGGGATTTTAGAGTGGTGGGGAAGAAGTGAAGGGAAAATGGAATAAAAGGGGAAATGTAGTGGGGTTATTAAATTGCACCCCAAATTAACATGATGTATAAAACATCCCAACTTGGTATTTTAAAAACATTTTTACAAAAATGCAACCAACTTCATCAAATCCATACCTTCCTCATAATTAAAATCAACACAATTAAATCATGCTAACACTTCATTTTCCACGCACAACTTAATCATCTTAATAATTCATCATATAAACATAATTAATGCTTTAATTGCAATTAATCATTTCGGGGACATCACATTACTCCCCTACTTATAAGATTTCGTCCTCGAAATCGCATGCACTTACCCCAAAAGAAACTAAACATAAATCACATACCAGAGAATAGTCCCGGGTAGTGCTGTACGATATGCCGCTCCGTCTCCCACGTAGCCTCCTCGACACCCCGACGATCCCACTGAACTTTGACCATCGGTATAACTTTACTTCGTAATCTGCGATCCTCACGATCCAGAATTCTGACCGGTCGTTCGACGTAGGATACATCTGAGTCTGACTGCACTTCAGAAGGCTGTAATACATGAGACGGGTCTGGCTCATAATTCCGCAACATAGAAATGTGAAAAACATCATCAATCCCAGATAAAGACGGCGGTAGAGCCAAACGGTAGGCCAAAGTACCGATACGCTGCACTACTTCTTATGGACCAACATACTTCGGGGATAACTTCGCCCGCATACCAAACGAACTACACCACTGAAGGGTGAGATTTTCAAGAAGACCCTGTCTCCTACTTGGAATGCTAACGGCCGTCGCCGCTTGTTGGCATAGGCTGCTTGCCTATCCTGGGTCGTTTTCATCTTTTGGCGTATCAACTTAATTTGTCTTACATATCCTTAATCATACCCGGTCCTCCGACCGCTTTACTAGTCAAGTCCTCCCAATACAGCGGTGACCTACATCGTCGTTCGTAAAGAGCTTCAAAAGGAGTTATTTGAATGCTTGTCTGATAGCTGTTAATATAGGAGAACTCCATCAGTGGCACTGAATCTTGCCACGGAGTATCAAACTCCAAAACACATGTCCTCAACATGTCCTCGAGCGTCTAAAGGGTACGCTCTGTCTGGCCGTCTGACTGAGGGTGATAAGCTGTACTCAGTATCACCTCTGTGCCCAAAGCTGTCTGAAGACCCTCCCAGAAATGTGGAGTAAACCTTGGGTCTCTGTCAGACACAATCGAGACTGGAACCCCATGCAACCTCACCACATCCCGCACATATAATTGGGCCATCTTTAGGTATGTGAAAGACACATGACAAGGGATGAAGTGAGCCACCTTCGTTAGCCTATCCACGATCAATCAGATCGCCTCAAATCCAGAGGCCATCCTTGGCAAGTGGGTCACAAGGTCCATAGATACGTGCTCCCACTCCCACTTGGGTACTTCCAAGCTCTTCAGCTCGCCGCCAGGCCTCTGCCTTTCTGCCTTTACTTGCTGGCAGATCAAACACCTTTTAACAAAAGTGATCACATCACGCTTCATGCGTCTCCACCAGAATCGACCGCATAGGTCCTTGTACATCTTCCTTCCTCCTGGGTGGATACTGAACCGACTACTGTGGGTTCGCTCCAATATTCCTCTACGCAACTCTGGTGTATCTGGGACTACCCATCGGTTGCCCAATCTCAAGGAATCATCTTCTGCCACTCTGAACTTTGATGGCCGTCCTTGAAGTACTATAGATGACCATCTTTGAACCTCATCATCCGACCTCTGGGCTTTCCTGATAACATCAAATATGTCAGGCTCAGCCAACAAGGTCGACACTCGCACCGGCGACGTGTTCACATCAAAATCATAGCCCAAATGGCAATAAGAAGTCATCATAGCTGATAGGCTCATGACATCCTCGGCAGTACTCTTCACTTTCCGACTTAAGGCATCTGCTATCAAATTTGCTTTACCAGGATGGTACTCAATTTCACAGTCATAATCCTTGAGTAAATACATCCATCTTCTTTGCCTCATATTCAGTTCCGCTTGGGTGAATAAGAACTTCAAACTCTTATGGTCCGTGTAGATGGTAAACGACGTACCATGCAAGTAATGCCTCCAAATCTTCAAGGCAAAAATAATGACTGCCAGCTCCAAATCATGGACTGGGTACCTAGCCTCATGTGGTTTCAACTGCCTCAATGCATAAGTCACCACATGCTTATCTTGCATCAACACACAGCCCAAACCCTGCAGTGATGCATTCGTGTACAAGGCAAACCTCTTATTCTCATAAGGAATCACCAATATAGGTGCCGTAGTCAAACGACGCTTCAATTCTTGCAAGCTTTCCTCACAAGCTTCGGACCAATAGAACGGCATTCCTTTCTGAGTCAGCTGTGTCAGGGGTCTGGCAATCCCTAAGGATCTGGAGTACTGTTCTCAAGTGCTTTACGTGTTCCTCTTCAATTCGAGAGTAAATAAGCACATCGTCAGTGAAAACTATGACGAACTGATCCAAACATGGTTGGAGCACCCTGTTCATCAGGCTCATAAAACAGCTGGGGCATCCGTCACCCCAAAAAGGCATGAATAAGAATCCGTAGTGCCCATATCTAGTCCTGGAAGCTGTCTTTTGTACATCATCCTCTCGAACTCGAATCTGATGATACCCCGATCTCAGATCGATCTTACTGTAGAGCCTCGTACTCTGCAGCTGATCAAACAAATCAACAATCCCCGGAAGCGGATACTTATTCTTCAATATGGCTTTGTTCAGTTGTAATCGATGCACAGCTGCATCGAACCATCTTTCTTTTTGATAGCCCTTGTCAAAAAGCTCCTGCAACTGAACTTTTAACTCCCTTAGCTCCGCTGGTGCCGTCCTATATGCGCACGAGAAATAGTAGACGTCCCTGGTAGTAACTTAATCCCAAACTCGACCTCTCTCGTCGGTGGGAATCCGAAAATACATCAGGAAACACCGCCACTACGGGCACATCCTCAACCTTTAACTCTTTTCTCTTTTCAGCAATATCAACAGCATAGATGAGATATCTCTTATGGTCTCGTTCCAATAACTGTGCCATCTTGACAGCAGATATTAACGGAATCCTTGAACGGGAACCATCCCCATAGAATGTCCATTGGACTCCCATATCAGACCTGAATCGGACAGCCCTTGTCTGCGGTCCATAACTGCCTGATACTTGTTCAGCACATCGATGCCCACAAGTCATTCGAAACCTGACATTCCCAGGACAATCGAGTCTGTCCTCAGCTCGTTACTCTCAAAATAAATGAGGCCGTCATAACCAATCTGATCAGTTATCAAACTTCTTCCAGCGGGGGTTGAGACTACAAGAGGCGTGGGCGACGGAGAAGTGCATATGAAATCGCATTACTTACTTCAACATTTGCTGCTATGCTGCAACACAAAGGTTAACAACAATACCCAAAAGCAGTTCATGAAGTACATCGTTAGATAATTAAACATGTTAGCATAACATCTTCTACTTCATATGCAACATACATATAAAACATGTTCAAAAGTAAGCACCTAGCCAACTTATTGCAAAGGCTACCCTTCACTCATTCCCGAGTTATCTAACCACTGCTCTGATACCACTAATGTAGGGTCTTCCTACCTTAACATCATCTCATTACACAATTTATGGACTAAACATGCATTAATAACGTCTTAGGGTTCCGGTTGTAGCTTTTAGCTAAGAAGATTTCAGGCCAACAATGAAATTTCAAAACTTAACTCATTACATTCTCAATAATGAATGTTAAAGCGATAGAATTATACTACTCCTAGAGTAGAGACTATCCAAAAGTCCAGTATCCTATCTTCTTTCATGCTCCTTTTAGCTCACTGCCTCAACCCGACCCTTAGCCCTTCAGTCCAAAAGTGTACCTACAGGAACAACACATCATGAGCATGTACATCGTTACTTAACATCATAAGGCAATGGCATATCAATAAATGCATGAAAATAATTGGTAACGTATACTTCCTGGTTAATTGCATTAACCCTCTTTGGTTGTCCCTGTTTCATAGCCATGCATATAATCATTAATTCTTGACATGAATGATTAAAATCATCGTCTTATAGATATCGTCATCTTACAACATCATCATCCTATAAGCATTATCATCTTATACATATCATCATCTTATAACATCATCATCATATAAGCATCATCATCTTATAGCATCATCATCTTACAACTTCATCATCTTATAACATCATCATCATATAACATCATCATCATATAAGTATCATCATTTTATAAATATCATCATCTTATAACAGCATCATCATATAAGCATCATCATCTTATAGTATCATCATCTTATAACATCATCATCATATAGCATCATCATCATATAAGCATCATCATCTTATAGCATCATCATCTTATAACATCATCACCATATAGTATCATCATCATATAAGCATCGTCATCTTATAGTATCATCATCTTATAACATCATCATCATCTTATAACATCATCATCATATAGTATCATCATCATATAAGCATCATCATATTATAGCGTCATCATCTTATAAATATCACAGTAAATGTACAAAATCATAGTTAAGTAAACATGCTGGTTATTCGTCAGTTTCTTTTTGTTGACCCTGATTCACATTCGTGCATATGGGCATCTTACCCCATCGTATGGCATCTTACCATATCATAACATCGTGTGGCATCTTACCACGTAATAACATCGTATGGTTTCTTACCATATGAGCATCTTGCCCCGTGGCATCTTACCACATAATAACATTGTATGACCTCTTACCATATGGGCATCTTACCCCGTGGCATCTTACCACATAATAACATTGTATGGCATCTTACCATATGGGCATCTTATCTCGTGGCATCTTACCACATAATAACATTGTATGGCATCTTACCATGTGGGCATCTAACCCTTTTATAAACATCGTATAACGTCATTATAAACTTACTTATCATATCATCTTCATAAACATCATCATCTTAACTTATTTATCACAACCATCATCATAAACATCATCATCATAAACTTACTTATCCCAATAGTCATCATAATCATCATAAATACTTATCCAATCAATGCATAGTCAGAGTTAGGAATGTGTTACCGTCGGATGCCCGTACGCTTCTTACGTACCTTAATTCCAAAAGTGGAGAAATTGAAGAACTCTATCTTCTTGATGTTGTTGGCACCTGGGATGGTTCCACATAACCATACAAATCGATATTAGAAGCTAAACAATAGCCTAATACCAAAAATTCCATCAATTAAGCCAAGAAAATCATCTTCAGCAAAATCGCTTTACCGATCGATCGGTCACCCTTACCGATCGATCGGTAACTGTTCATAATTAAAATTTAAGCTACGGCCTTTCACCGATCGATCGGTAAAAACTACCGATCGATCGCTAGCCATCCACCGATCGATCGGTAGCTTTCACCGATCGATCGGTAAGTGAAGAAATTTCACCCCTCGCTTCGCACATGCATCGATCGATCGTTGCCCTGCTACCGATCGATCGGTCGCTGCGATTTTTCGAGTAAACTCCATTTTTTGGCACAAAACTTCCAAATAAACCAATACATCTTAAACCAAATACATCCCAACAACTTATCACCACAAAAACCTCATAAAACCATACCCCAAACCCATACAACACATACATCAAAACAACCCACATAATCACTTCAAAAACCACCCCATTTCAAATCCAAACATCATTAAAACTTTAGGAAGAGTTCCATACCTCTTGAAGACTCCAAATCTTGGTAAAAATCACACAAACTCAAGTTTTGTGGAGCTTCCTCCTTCCTCCTTTGAAGGATTTCGAAAATGGGGTGAGGTTAGGGTTTTGGGATGATTTGGGGATTTTAGAGTGGTGGGGAAGAAGTGAAGGGAAAATGGAATAAAAGGGGAAATGTAGTGGGGTTATTAAAATTGCACCCCAAATTAACATGATGTATAAAACATCCCAACTTGGTATTTTAAAAACATTTTTACAAAAATGCAACCAACTTCATCAAATCCATACCTTCCTCATAATTAAAATCAACACAATTAAATCATGCTAACACTTCATTTTCCACGCACAACTTAATCATCTTAATAATTCATCATATAAACATAATTAATGCTTTAATTGCAATTAATCATTTCGGGGACATCACAAGTAGACTGCCTGGCTTTGAGAACCTCTGACTCATCTGGTTCTTGTTCATCGTACTCTGGTAATACCTCAGAAGAAACTTGATCTTCTTCTATCTTATTTTCCACCTGAATTGTAGTAGTATCTGAATTCAGTGTGCCTTTGTCTCCCTTCACTTTATCTTCCTCGAAGATAACATCCCTGCTGATAATCAGTTTGTGGGCAGTGGGATCCCACAAGCGATACCCCTTAACACCATCAGCATAGCCCAAGAAGATGCACTTTCTGGATTTAGAACCCAACTTCGATCTTTCTTGTTCATTGTATAGAACATATACCGGACTTCCAAATGTATGTAACCGAGAATAATCCACTGGCTTGCCTGTCCACACCTCCATCGGAGTCTTCAGATCAATCGCCACTGATGGAGATCGATTGATAATATAACTGGCGGTCTTGACTGCTTCTGCCCAAAATGACTTGGCTAGACCCGCAGTCTTTAGCATAGCCCGTGTTCTATCCAACAGGGTTCTATTCATCCGCTCCGCCACTCCATTCTGTTGAGGCATGTAAGCCGTTGTGAATTGCCTTTTGATGCCCTCTTGTTGACAATATGCATCAAATTCGTCACTGGTATATTCTCCTCCATTGTCAGTCCTCAAACACTTGATCTTCTTTTCAGAGTCAAGTTCAACCCGCGCTTTGAACACTTTGAAGACTGGAAAAACATCTGATTTCTTCTTGATAGGATACACCCAGCATCTTCTAGAGAAATCATCAATGAACGAGACAAAATATATCGCTCCTCCTTGAGATACAACCGGTGCTTGCCAAACATCAGAATGAATCAGCTCCAATATATCGCTGCTTTTGGCAGTAGATGTGCCAAACTTTAGTCTATGTTGTTTACTGGTAACACAATGCTCACAAAAGGGTAGAGACACTTTTGTAAGCCCTGGCAGCAGCTTCCGTTCCGAGAGAACCTTCAACCCTCGTTCTGACATATGCCCGAGCTTCCTATGCCATAACACTGTTAATTCTTCTCCTGAACTGGTCGATGCAACAGCTAGTTCTGCCTCTTTGTGTGTTTCCCCCAGAAGTACATACATATTCTTGTAAGCCTTTTCCGCCTTCAATACCACAAGCGCGCCTTTTACAATCTTCATGATCACATTTTCGATACGGGTCTTGCACCCGATATCATCCAATTGTCCCAAAGACAAAGATTCTTTGTCAGACCCTTCACGTGTCGTACCTCCTGTATGGTGTGAATAGTACCATCAAACATTTTAATTTTGATGGTTCCCACTCCAGCGATTTCCAAGGCATGGTCATTTCCCATGAATACAGATCCTCCTGAGACTGGTTCATATTGGTCGAACCATTCTCTCCGAGACGTCATGTGCCACGTTGCTCCTGAATCCATTATCCATGTGTCATAAAATATTTGTCTGCCTTCCGCAACAGTTGCTGCTTCGCTGAATAGTATTTCTCCACCGTCTGAGGTACTGGCAACATTTCCTTGAGAATCTTTCTCGACACTCTTCTTACTTGTACAATCTTTCTTGAAGTGCCCTTTACCACTACATTTATAGCAGTAAAAAATCTTCTTCTTACTTCTGGATTTGGATCTACCATACTTATGACTCCCACTGGAGTCACGCTCCATCGATCTTCCTCTCATCATCGGCAAAGCCTCTGCATGCTTTGAGCTTGCCAACCTGTCTTCCTTGTTCTTGCGCCTACTTTCTTCTTCAAGAACCGCGGCTGCAACATTATTGAAGACTAACATATCATTAGTGACATTGTTGGTCAGATTGATGATGAGTTGATCGTATGAATCCGGTAGACTTTGAGTAGAAGCTCCGCACGTTCAACTTCCTCTATTTTATGCCCCAAAGAAGTGAGCTGGGCAAATAGAGTATTCAAGGTATTGATATGGTCAGTCACCGATGAGGATTCCGACATCCGAAGAGTATAAAGCCTTCTTTTTAAGAAAATCTTGTTGTGTAGTGACTTGGCCTCGTACAGGTTTGTCAAAGTATCCCAAATATCTTTTGCATTTGTTATTTCTGCGATACTTGACAATACCTCATCTGCTAGAGCAAGATGCAAATTAGCAATAGCATTACCGTTCATCTCATTCCACTTTTCATCGTCCATGCCCTCCTTCGGCCTATCTCCAATAGCCGCCAAGCAACGATCTTTTCTTAGAACTGCTTGCATCTTCATTTTCCACAACATGAAATTACTTCCGTTGAATTTTTCGATCTCGAACCGTGCCGCCATTCCGACAACAATAAAATTGCCTCCAAAAAAAAATATCTCAAAAAAAAACTTTTCTGATGTGGAAGATCAGTCAAGGATGCAACCACAGAGCATACTTAGAATTTTTAAGATTTTTACAACGAGGCTCTGATACCACCTGTTAGGCCATTATTTGAGAGGTCCAGTTTGGCTAGATTTGGCATTGTCAATCCAATATTATCATGAATCAACCCTCGAGTGTTGTTATGAGAAAGTATGACACCTTGAAGATTTGTCATTGAGAACAACTGAGAATCGACGAAACCTGATAAATTATTGAATGACAAATCTAGTAAAGTTAAATTAACAAGTGAAGCTAACCCCTTGGGGATACTCCCATTGAGCTTGATTCCCTGTAAAAGTAGTTCTGTCATAACGATGCAGTTCCCCATTGATTCAGGAATCGGCCCCTCGAGGTCATTGTGAGACAGATCAAGCATGCCATAATGTTGAATAAACTCAGAGTCTGGTAAAGGCACTCTCTGAAAACAAGAACAAATCCCCTCAGGTATGAACCCAGAGAAATGATTGTCTGAGAGAACTAAGTTGTCCAGAAATTTTAATTCGGATATGGACTTCGAAATCTGACCAGTCAGCCCATTTGCACCAAGATCCAAAGATACGAGCTTTGAGCACTTAAATATTTCAGATGGTACACTTCCAGTTAGCTTATTACCACGTAAAGATAAATTAGTCAGGTTTTTAAGCTTTCCAATTCTAGAAGGGATGCTGCCTTCAAACAAATTATTATCAATTTGCAATATTTCAAGCGTCACAACATTAGAAACTACACTTGATAGTGTCCCTTCAAATAAATTATCGCTTAATGAGATCTCCATGAGTGTTATGGAATGCCAGAGTTGATCTGGAATCCTACTGTGCAATTTGTTTTTGACAGTTCAAAAATTGTCAGCCCAAGTTTCCCAAAATAGGCTGGTATTTCACCAAAGATTTCATTGTCAGACAATATCAAATCTGTGAGGCTATAACATGCACTGAAATCATCATCTATACTACCAGAAAATTTGTTTCCGGACAGTGAAAGAGTAGCCAGTGACCGAGCATTGCATATATCCTAAGACAATTTGCCGGAGAGCTTGTTGGCACTTACATCCAGAAGGGTCAGTGACGGAAGATTAAGTGGTGGTAATTCCCAGTAAAAAGGTTTTGCGATAGAACGATAGACTCGGCTTGTGTCCACTCAGAAATCCACTCGGGCAGTGGACCTGACAAATGGTTTGAGTCTAGGAGAAGCGAATTGATAGACTCTAGTCCTACAAGATCATCAGGTAAGTGACTAGAAATTGAATTAAAAGACAGATTTATGATCTTTAAATTCTTGCAGTTTCAATCCAGAAGGTATGGTTCCACTCAGTCCAGAGTTTGGAGCAATGAGATATACTAGATTTACCAGCCTCCCAATACTTTCAGGCAATTCTCCATCAAAAGTATTCTGGACTAGATTCAAGTAACTCAAGTGACTTAACATTGACCAGGAACATTTCCTCTGAACCTGCAATTCTGAAGATCAAGTACTTCAAGATTTGTCAAATTTCCAATTGTAGATGGTATGGTTCCAGTAAGAAAATTCCATGCAAGATCAAGAATTCGAAGCATCTGTAGGTTCCCAATCTCTGCAAACAAAGGTCCCGAAAACTTGTTCTGTCGAGCACTGAAGTACAAAAGGCTTGTAAGATTAGTTAAACTCGATGGAAGGTTCCCGGAGAAAATGTTGTTGCTGATATCAAGAGACTGCATTTGCTGTAAGTTACCAAGTTCTTTTGGGAGATTTCCCAAAACAGATTTTGAATGCAGAGATAGTTCATTAAGCTCACTGAGTTGACCAATTGTAGCTGGCAACATTCCCGAAAAACCATTGTTATCAAGAACAAGTTGCCTCAGATATTTCAGTTTAGAAATGCTTGGAGGCAGCACACCAGTTAATCTGTTGTAACTGAGATCAAGAACCTCTAAATTCTCCAAGTCCCAAAATTCTTGATAAATCTCACCAGAGAAAGCACAGTGGCTGAGGTTAAGATATTTGAGATATCGAAATTCACCGATCTTCCTAGGCAATAGAATATTACGAGGTGATTGATTTGTACATGGCAGTTCTATATGCCTCATTACTAAACCATCACACCTATTCCAGCCCATTTGCAAGGAGAAGTCCCCGAATCAAGCGAACTTGGGATAATCTCTTTTATCAATTAGGGAGTTTCTTGCATCCTTCAATAAGTCAGTATCATCAAGTAAAATGACACTTGGTGAGAGTGATGATATGCAGCAGATGACCATGATGAGGAGAAGAACACGAGATGAATTCCATCACACGACTGTCGTTCGGAGCATGTTTAGGATAGAAGATGCACTTCAGATATGAAGGTAAATCTGCATGTCAAATCAATGAGTTGAAATTACTTGAGAGTTCTAAATCAGAATTACATTGTATAATCGAATGCAGAGTTGTTACATGTGTTGTGCCAGAACACCCGAAAATAAAATGTAAACAATACACACATACAAGAACACGAATATTTACGTGGTTCGGCAATTGCCTATGTCCACGAGAGACAAACACAATTTATTGAAAATTTCAGACGAGAATTACAAACTCTCTAGGATCACCTAACAATTCACATATACTGATACAGAAACTCAAAAGCTTATTGTATGAAGAGATTACAGATTTGAGGGATGATTTGTGAGGGTAAGGGTGATGGGTTTATATAGGTGCATAAATCCTTCGGTGGACAATTCCATGCCAACTTGGTTTCCTACCATTATTGAATTCAATGGCCTCCATTTCAATAGTGTTCAAAGCCACCGGTCACCGTCCAAGAATTTTCAAAGCTTCTGGAAATAGCCATCACCTGCCACCGACCAACAATCTCCACCTTGACGATTTTCCAGTCAATATGTGATGCCTCCTTCAGTACGCCCTTAGGCGCTGGATACTCGTTTGATGTTGATCAAACAATGTTGGAACTTGATCCTTGTCCCCATCTTTGTTAACATGTCTGCAGGATTATCTGCAGCCCCAATTTTCCCGAGTAGAATATCTCATTCTTCTACGATTTCCCGAACAAAGTGGTAGCGAACATCAATGTGTTTGGTGCGACTGTGATGAACTTGGTTATTTGCCAGACATATTGCACTTTGACTGTCACAGAAAATCTCTGTATTTTTCTACTTGATGCCCAAGTCTTCACCAAATAATGCAACCAGATGCATTCCTTGAATGCTTCTGTGATCGACATATACTCTGTCTCTATAGTAGACAAAGCAACTGTGGACTGTAGCGTAGATATCCAACTCACTGGTCCTCCTGCCATGGTAAACACATAACCAGTAGTTGATCGACGCTTATGATCACCAGCAGAATCCGAATCGACGTATCCAACAAGACGATTGATCTCGTCTTTCTGAAATTTCAAAACAACATCCACGGTACCCTGAATATACCATAGAATCCACTTTATTGCATGCCAATGTTCTTTACCAGGGTTGTGCATGTATCGGCTCACCATGCTAACTGCATGAGAAATGTCAGGTCTTGTGCACACCATTACATACATCAGAGCTCCAACAACATTTGCATAACGAATGCTATCCATTTGTCTTCTCTCGGCATCTGTAGTAGGAGACATTGATGCACTCAGTTTGAAATGCGGAGCTAACGGAGTACTTACAGGTTTGGTATTCCTATCTATACCGAATCTTTGGAGTACATTCTTCAAATACTGAGTCTGAGTCAGACAGACTGTGCCTCTCCAAGA
Organism: Haberlea rhodopensis; assembly: GCA_907163345.1. Taxonomy (NCBI): domain Eukaryota; kingdom Viridiplantae; phylum Streptophyta; class Magnoliopsida; order Lamiales; family Gesneriaceae; genus Haberlea; species Haberlea rhodopensis. Next base: position 5,234,536 of record CAJQUN010000007.1, read on the forward strand.
TCTTTAATCTCAAATTCTGAGCTGAGCTGAGCCTTCAGGTTATCAATCTCTATCTTGTTTTTAGATGCGATCAACATATTATCAACATATAAGAGCAAAAAGATAAATGTGCCATCTTGGGGTTTCTTCAGGTGTACACAATGATCAAAATGACCGCGTGTGTACCTCTGATTCTTCATAAAGCCTTCAAACCGTTTGTACCACTGTCTCGGTGACTACTTGAGACCATATAGTGACTTATCGAGCTTGCAAGCCCAACTTTCATGACCGGGAACTTTGAATCCATCAGGTTGAGCCATATAGATCTCCTCGCCCAAAGTTCCATGAAGGAATGTCGTTTTGACGTCAAGCTGGGCTAGCTCGAGGTCAAACTGTGCAACCAAAGATAGTAAGAGTCGAATAGACGAATGTTTGACAACAGGTGAGAAAACCTCATCATAGTCTATTCCTTCCTTCTGTGTGTAGCCTTTTGCTACTAGTCTAGCTTTGTATCTGATACTGTCTTTTCCTGATGCATCTTTCTTCTTTGCAAAGACCCATTTACATCCAATCACTTTCTTTCCTTTAGGAAGTGGAACCAGCTTCCAAGTTTTATTCTGATAAAGCGATTTCATTTCGTCATCCATCGCTAGCTTCCACATGGCATTCTTTGTACTATACATAGCTTCTTTGTAGTTGTACGGAATACCATCTTGATCAATTGGAAGAGCGAACGCTACCATATCAGTAAACCAAGCAGGTTTCCAGATAATTCTCTTTGGTTTACTGGTAGCAATAGAATCAGGTACTGATGCTGAATCTGGAACCTCCATTTGAACATAATCATCAATCTGGTCGTCAGAGTCTTCTTCAGGATGATCATCAATCTGAACAGGTTGGTCTGGAGTTGTGGGAATCTCGAACTCCACATGCAACTGAGAACTCTGATATGGTTCTCTATCTCTAACTCTTTCTATTTCAGCATTACTGACTCGTCAAAGGTAACGTCAAGCTCAAGACAATCTTCTTTGACTCAGGGTTCCATAGACGAAATGCCTTCACTCCTTCACTAAAGCCCATGAAAACAGAGGTTTTCGTAGAGATTTATGCGATATTAAATTGGTGATTAAATGAACGAAAATTGTTTCAATTCGATATTAGTTTCAATTTAGCTTGAGAAAGTGTATTGGATATTTTATGGAAACCCGTCACCTTAAGAATTATTGGATAGTAATTGTTTTCACAAACGAATCATTGACGATAGCACAAGTGAATCGACGTCTTGATAAATTTCTCGAGTGGAATTCCTTCGCATCTTCAAAAGAGTTTGTTTTTTTATTTCAGTTTATTTTAAGTATTTATTTTGTTTAATTAATTATTGTGCATGGTACGATGAAATGACTGACTATCCATTCTCTATGGCAGGTTTTCTGAAATGGGTCTGACATGAATTCTCCACCATTATCAGATCTGAGCCTCTTCATCTTTCTTCCGGTCTGGGTTTCGGTCATCTTCTTCCAGTTGAGGAAGATATCAAGAACTTCATCCTTGTGCTTCATAATATACACCCAGACATATCTCGAGAAATCATCTATAAAAGTAACAAACCAACGTTTACCTCCCAATGAAGCGTTCTGAGAAGGTCCCCAAACGTCGGTGTGCACATAGTCAAGTATCCCTTTGGTACGATGGATAGCGGTACCAAACTTGACACGTGTATGCTTGCCCAAGATAGAATGTTCACAGAAGTTAAGTTTTCCACTTTTGGCACCTTTCAGAACACATCGATTCACTAAATTTTGCAAAGCCTTCTCACCGGCATGTCCTAAGCGCATATGCCAGAGCCGTGAGGTATCGGGTGAATCATCTCTGGTGCTAGTGGAGACTGCTGCTCTCGCAAAAATATGTATGACCATCCATAAAATATAGATTTCTTTATCGAGTACCTTTCATCGCTAAGAGTGCACCCCGTACAACTTTAAGAATGCCGCCCTCCATGGTTATCTTGTAGCCATTGGACTTGAGGACTCCAAGTGAGATTAGATTCTTTTTCAAATCAGGAACATATCCCACCTCTGTAAGTTATTTGATCGTACGTTGCCCATGAGGACAACTCCACCGTTGATTTCTTCGAAGTCTTAGAACCACTGGCGATGTGGGCACATAGGATAAGAACAACTAGAATCCAGAATCCATCTATCAGATGAATTGAATGAAGATGATGAAATCGAGAATGCAGAGTCATCTTCACTGTTAGAATTTTGTTGTGCCACATTCGCATTTGACTTATCCTTGTTAGGACAATCCTTCTTCCAGTGCCCTTTCTGATAATAATAAGCATATTCATCCTTTGCAGGACGTCTTCGTGTTGATTCTCCCATGGACTTCGATATGGATATGCCTCGTCCTTTAACAGATTGTCTGCTGTTAATTTCTCCCTCAGGATACCTCCAATGCTTCAAATGTGGTATCTCATGCTGGTATTTCCTCCGATATTCATTGTTTACCAACGCATTGGAAATATCCATGAATTTGACTTCGTCTTTGCCGTATAACAAAGTCGTGGTCAGATGATCATAAGATTCTGGTAGGAATTCAACAATAGTAACACCATATCTTCATCTTTTACTTCAACTTCCAGATTTTGCAGATCGGCAATAATTTTGTAGAAATTATCAAGATGCTCTTTCATTGGCGTACCTTTCTTATACTGAAACCGAAAAAGCTTTTTTTTTCTTCAGATAGAGCCGGTTCTCTATGCTTTTCGTCATGTACTTGTCCTCCAGTTTCTTCCAGAGACTCATTGCTAAAGTCTCTTTCATGACAAAGTACTTCTGCTCCTTGGATAAGCAGAGGCTGATCGTGCCGCAGGCTTGCCTAAATGTGGTACTTAGTATGTGATTGACTCATAGAACCCCCACAACTTCGGGATAGTCACGAATTGCACTGACGTTCAAACTATCTTGTTTCAAGTTCTAAGCGTTATCGTATTACAAATCCAAATTCAAGATTTTATTTCTTGAAAATTTCGGATTTAAGCGTACTTGCTTACAAAAGTTGAAACTTGGATAATATTCTCAAACTCGGTTCACAATTTGCAATTTAAGCGCACTAACTTAGAAAAATTGAATTCAAGATTTTAAATCTTGCAAATTCATGTTATAATCGTACTAGCTTAGAAATTCAAAATGAACAAATTTGAGATATTACAACGCCTAATCAAAATTTATGGCTTCGATTTATCACTTGTGTTTTAAGCGTACTAAGCTTAGAAACTCGAATTCAAGATTTTATAGTCTTGCAGATTCAAACTTAAGCGTCAAATTCTTAGACAACACAAGTATAATCTACTCACAATTTCCCATAGCAAAACTCATTTGCTAAATTTTATTGCAATCTCATTCTTGAAGTGTTTAAACACATCAATGGCCTCGTTTTTGCTTCATAGCAAAAGAGTCACAACAATATCATGCGCAAATATTGATAAAGTAACAAATTACTTTTCTCACATCTCTAGTTTGCACAATCTTTCCATCCTTTCGAAAATTTTGTTGTCCTCTTAGATTCTCAAGCGAACCACAAGGTCTTCAAGATTCATCTCTTTTCATTTATGCTTGAAATATTCTTGAAGTCCTTCCATGATGGATGCAACTTTTCAATCATGGCGGCCACTTGGAATGAGTCAGTTAGAAGCATTCCCTCCGCATGAATTTCGTGCATGATTACTTGCAAATCTCACACTTGCGATATCACCGGCTTTGTATCAACAATTTTGAAATCCAGGAATCGCCCAACGATGAATTTCTTCATGCCGGCATCCTCGGATCTATACTTTTTCTCCAAGGCTTGCCACAATTCCTTGGCCATCTTCACTAGACAATACACATCGTATAATGTGTTGTCCAGTCCGTTGAGAATATAATTCCTGCACAGGAAATCGCTTTGATTCCACGCATCAACCACAACCCTCTTTTGGTTGTCGATTTCACTCTCCATAATAATAGGAGCATCCTTATTGAGGAACCTTGCCAACCCCAAGGTTGTCAAATAAAACATCTTTTGTTGCCATCACTTAAAATCGTTCCCATTGAACTTTTCAGGCCTTTCACCATGACTAACTGGAGTCGTTGTTGCACTCGACGAAGCCATTTGTTGCTAAATTTGTCTTAAGATTGTAATGCAAAATTTTATGGGTGCGTATCTTAGGAAAGTAGCAAGCAAAAACAACAAATTGCTTTGTATTAGAAATGTCGAGGCGAGATTTGGAATCTCTGTCCTTAAGACAACATTGCCCCTAGTGTGCTAACGGTTTACTTTGACAATTTGTCTCCCAAGATATAACGACTATGATTTGTGATAGAAGCACTCCAAATCACAAATCCTTTAAACCACAAAGGACTAAAAACGCTCAACCATAACAATGATGAAGACTCACAAAATTACTCAAATTTTGATCTCCATATATGATGTGAATTTCGAAATTCCATCTCAATTCCATATCTAAAATAAGTGGGGTTATGTTATATATATAGTAAACCAAAAACTAGTCCGAATGGACACCATTTGGAGGCACTATATCGCCAAAAATCGCACCCAAATGTGAATGGACACACCATTCCACGAAACAAAAACAGGGCTCGATCGATCGAGCACTATGCTCGAGTGATCGAGCTCATTTTAATTTTTTTTAATTCATACGTTTTTCCAACAGTTACTGTTCTTGCTTGCTTCCTATTTGATTTTGTTAATTATGGAGCTGTTATGTTGGTCTTCATTTTCTCATATGGCACTTCCGTTTCAGCTGTTGAGCTGTTCGTTCCAGCCATGTTTGTAGCGTGGGCTGCTAGTGTAGTTGTGGCGTCGTTTTATTTTTTGTTTGGGTTCCAACCACATGCTGCTAGGTTCGATTTATTGGTGCACTCCCAAACTTTGCTGCTGCGAGTGTGAGTTATTGATGTTGCGTGTGTGTTCTTGCTGTTGTGTTGGAGTTGAGGTGCTAGTTTCACCTTTTCCTTCTTGTTCACCGATTCTAGCCGTCTTCTTTGTAATGTTCCACCACAACACTGAATCATCCAACACACTTGATCTTCATGATCTTGTCCTTAATTCCAAATCTTGTTTGATTCATTGCTGCAAGTTTAATTGAAGTTAAGTTTCTAAAGGGTGTAGAATATTTGAATAAAATTATACAAACTAGAATTATAGCGACGAGGAAGTAGTATTGTTTGTGATGATCTAATTTGTAGAGCCACTTCATTGAATTATTGATTATTGATATTGCGTTGTTGAATTAATGTAGATACTCTACGAGCTTCCAGACAACGGGGTAGCTTAGACTTGTGTTGGAAGATTTCTAAGTTTTGGTGATAACAAGGTCTACCGCATTAACCAGAGTCTACTGCCTCAAAGCGGCTACCGTATCTTTGGAGAAAGCCTACTCACGCAGAAGGTCTATTGGAAGTTACCAAGCTAAAACGTCTACTGTTTCAACAAGTCTACCGCAAAGCCAAATGATACCTACTGGTAGAAACTCTCGCTTACATTCTGAAGCAAAAGCTCTAATATTATAAAACTCATAATCTAGTACTCATAATCATCCTCGCGATCGATCGCCTCATCCTCGCGATCGATCGCTGCAGCGTAAATTTTGTTGCTCAACTTTATGTCCAAATGCGATCGATCTCTTCATCCATGCGGTCGATCGCTTCAACTAAAATTACATTTTTAGCCTTTTTCTTGCTCTACATTGAGTCCTTATTAGCTCCAAAGCTTTTATTGACCTTTATTCGCCTTAGTTAGCTCGATTTCTTCGATTCCACTTACAATTACACAAATATACGATTAGGTAGCATATGTATCAAATTATCCTTCAAAACATACCAAATCGTAAACAATTAAACGTAATAGATGTGTCTATTTCTAGTCACATCAGTTACGCATATACGAATCTCCAAACTTTGACCATCGTTCGAACAATCAAAATACATTTCTACCGAAATGCATCCCTGAACCAATATATACATAACTAACTCATGATAGTGAATCAATGTCACTATCACAAATCACTCTCAACTCTGTATACATAACGCATACAAACTCTATCGATGCTCTGTACTAACATATTAGTACCCAAACACTATCAAGCATCTCTATAAAGACGTTTCCAATTAACCAAAGCAATTACTAGACTCATCATAGTAATGCTCAAAGTAGTTACTTCACTAACAACACGCAATCGATACCACACTGTCTCCACGAGGGGTATCGCCCCAAACCAAAATCAACATATGATACTATCTCCCTATGATACTATCTCCCTAAGAGATACAATCAACATAGTAGTGTTACCACCCTGTCTTTCAATCCATAACAAAATATATGACGATTATCTCATCCAGTGTAATGAACCATCATAATCCACAAAATCGTTGTCACATAGATTTCATATGGTTCTATTCTCAATATCAACTTTATGAAATTGCTGCAATATTAACATTGTATACATAATTTCATACATGTATAGATGCAATCATCAACAATGTATGCATCATCATAGCATCATGAACATCACAAAACTCATATGCTCGTACAGAACCAGTCTTTCCACAAACTTATCATCCAACTTTCATCTGACTTAAAATGAGTACTAGGAATAACATTGTTAATACTTCTCATGAACACATACCGTAATCACGTGCCTTGTCATTTACACATTAATGATATTCATAACATCACAGTTATTAAACATGAATATCCTTGTTAAAAGGTTACGCCTTTCTATATATATATATATCATGTTACAGTACAATACCACATACCTATGTGATTACATTCAATATGAAATCATTTTCATATTCCAACAACGTGACTCCTTTTAGTCATTAATTCAACAAGATTCAACGTTCTTGAACTATTTCTTGAAGGGACAACACATCAAATTATAGTAAGTATTCATGAATTCTTAGACACCAGTCTCATCGCGTATCATCATCTTATGAATACCTGATGCCAAGTACTTACTAGATTATCTCTAAGTAATTTTTACATGCATATGTCCTCATTCATATGACTTCAGTTACTAACTCAACCTCAAAATATAATAAATCATTTAATCATGAATATTCATATATCACATGTATTCTCATAATAACATTATTATATTATTCACCACATTATATCTAACCCATCATTAATCATCACTTGATTATTTATCATTCCCGTCGTTATACATCGGAGAATAACATTATAATCTCATACTTATTCAGAACATTCATGAGAGTTCCACGTCAACCTGTGACGTTCACCACGATCGAACGTCCACACACTAAATTCATAGTGATCCCACGTCAACCCGTGACGTTCCATGTCATCCCGTGACATACTCATCAATCTCATTCTCGTGTGATTATATTCAATTCAACATAATACGATTAATAAATCGTTATTCTCACAATATACAAACAATCATACTTTCACAAAGTAAGTATCATTCAAAATGATTATTATTACCCTACCATTATCTCGTTGTTGCCACAATAATAAATGAACATATCAACACTATGTTTCATTTCAATATTCATTCTCAAATTTTTTCATGCATAATTGAATCTCATAAATCAATAAAAATGAACAAAGATAACTCAAATCGACATATACTGTATTAAACAAAATAAAATGGTTTACCTTGATACCTCGTCCTCCTGAATGTACCCAAGGAACAATAACATATGTGTGGATAACACAACTTTCACTGCCATATGCAACAAATATATTGTCAATATTTATCTCTAACACAATAGTGGTACAACAATATCCATTACTAACACTATAACAGTATAACAATACTCACCGCCCTACGATGGCACATAATACTCATCGCCCTACGGTGGCACATAATACTCACCCCTATGGTGGCACAATACTCATCGCCCTACAGCGGCATAATAATCATCGCCCTACGACGACACATAATACTCATCGCCCTACGGTGGCACATAATACTCATCGCCCTTCAGTTTTATCATCAATACCCCTTGCTTCGACACATCAGCGGCATAATCAATACCCATCTCTTCAACATATAAGTGGCGTTCATAATACCCCTCGCTTAGATATAACAACGGCACATATTATATTTCACTCGCTTCGATATGATAGCGGCAAGTATTCTCTTTCCATAATTCATAATAACAATTCAAAGATCAATGTATGTGTATAAATTCACATATACATTCATAACATAACCATATCCGATCATCACTTCAACTATTGTCACATAACAACAGCACATTACTGTCCGCCATTTCCTATCCTCGGACAACATATCCCATTTCTCATTTCCTGATTTTTCTACAAAACCATATTTCTTAGCACTGTATACATATACAACATGCATACAACTTCAATGAAAATTCATTTATTCTTTTGCTAAACACAACATCAAATTACTATCGACGTAGTATATCATTTGTCGTTCATCCAATGAGACATCATAACTACCACGATAGTCAAATCAATGATATATTATTTAAATAAGTTACCAGCCTATTGCATTTCTCAAACAATACCACTTTCAGTGCATATGTTAATTTGGCATTGCCGGGTATTTCTCAATAGCACGTTCTTTGTATCCCATACTATCCTGCAACAACGATGGTTATCAATAATATCAATTTCCGTTACTTCATGTCATACTATGAGTATAACTTGATGATCGCTTAAGAAAATTTCTAGTTTAACGATTACACCGCAAGTGTACGGTCTCAAGTTTTAGTATAGTAGATGTTAGGAAAAGGTTGTCGAACCCACAAGGACTAGAAAATAAGTACCAAACTCAATTAATTGAACGATATTTAGCCTACGATAATTAGTGATGGAAATTATACTAATTTGATTAATGACATGAAATTCAACCCAACGAGTAGTAAAGAGAATATAAATCAGTAGAGATAATTATCAAGACTTTGGTTCACCCATGTAATCTCCCACAATTTGCTATTAGTTAATAATTAAATTCAAATATTCTAAGGTGTCGAGTTTTCCTAATGCACTTGTTATACTTTGGTCCAATTAGAACAAATCTACAACTAACGTTGCAATAAGATACTCCTGTATCCTTATTGAACAATCAATGTTGAATGAAGATTTGTGAAAACTATTAGCCTTCGATTTTGTTGGTAAATCTATTGCTATCACACATGTATTTGACTTTATCTCTTGATCTCAGTCTAAAATCCACGGTCTAGTTTACTATATCGTATTGCATTATCCCATGGTCAATTCAATCACAATAAATAATCATTCAAGGGTGATCAATCCCTCAAAAGCATGAACAACACACAAAGAATTATAAGAATCAATCAAAACCTTAAATTGAATAATGGGATCAAACATGGGATCCCCTAAGTCTTGATAATAAAACTAGCCAACAATCATAATCAAATAACAATGTAAAATTATGTTTTTCAACAAATTAAACATTACGAATCTGAAAATAAGGAAGAACAAAGTTTAGAAATACGAAAATAACGCTAGGCGTTGACGCCTTGAGCTGTTGCATCGTCATGTCTCTCCCAGATCATCTTCTATTCAATGGTTGTGATGGTAGATTATGAATGATGGGGATGGAGTATGGTGGAGGCTGATATTGTAGGGTAAATTATGAGCCAAAGTCCCTAAAAAACGTCCAAGACCTGTCCTTAAATATTGGTGGAAGAGTTTCCAAGTTTTGGATACAAAATATCCAACAAGGAAACAAAATCTCCATTTTTTCGCTTCTGATAATCGATCGTGGTGTATTACCGATCAATCGCCAAAACATCCTGCCTTTTGTTCTTCAAAATCTGCAACTCCGCGATCAATCACCGAGAAATGGCGATCGACAACCAAAAGTTTCTAGACGGCCACGATCGATCGCGGAAAATGCCGATCGATCGCCACTCTTAAAATTCAACTTTTGAGATTTTCGTCCTTTCTTCGACGTGTTCGCGTGATTTTGCCATTTTTCATCATTTTTAGCTTATTTACTCCACTTTTACGCACTTGGACCTAGATTCCTGAAACATACAAATATATACCAAAAAACGTAATATCATCCAGGAATCCATACAAAACCACTATAAAGCAAGAAATAAGATAAGTAGAGTTCAATATGAAGATTAATGAACCAATTCACAGTCACTTATGTAGCTCATACATCTCACTTATAGACAAACAAGAGTCAATCAGAAAATTTAACCAATCGTGTTTTCTCTTAGATCAAGCAACATGTCTCCAAATCAGAATGTGGTGTGTGCTATTGTCAATTTCAAGTTTCATGTAATTTTCATAGATCAATCATGCTAGTCAATCGTTGAGCACCCCATATGCCTATTTTCAAACACTTCTCCACTAATGTAGTCACTCCCTAGACTTGGATCAAAAGGTCTTTTTAAGCTTGTAATGTTAGGCCTAGGTGTTGGTTTCAAAGAAAAGATAGGATAGCACAAAGAAGAGAGCATAATCATGTAGTGTTCATAATGTAGCACAAATTGAGCTTCTCTTCTTTTTCTTTTCTAGCCTTGGCCACTTTGGGTATTAGTTGGATACTTTCTCTCAAGGCTCTTTATATTCATTTCTTTTCTCATTCATAATTATTTTCAACAATAAACTCATCAAAATATAGCAATTCATGTGCATCAAATGAGATTCATATACCCCCTTTAGGTAAGGATAAAAATTTTCAATTTAGGCTCAAAATAGGTGGGTATATGAGTTTGCCAATAAATGTTGAATGGGGCTAATAGTATGTTAAACATACACCATTCTTTTTCAATTAGGCTCAAAGTGGACACTAGGGATTGATATAAACTAGGTAAGCTTGAAAGGCTTAAACGTATCAAAGATCGCCTAGATCATTTCCAAGTCAAGTTTGTAACTGTAGAATTTCACCTCAAAGGGTCATAATCAAATAAGTTATAAGGTAATAATTCATCAAGTTCACAAATATTTCACTACTCCAAATACAATTCAAAAGATTATGACTCAAAGGTGCTAAAAAATTCCTCATCTTTGACATGCCAACTCAAACAAGATATTCACAAACAAATCTCACAATCATCAAAACTCAAGTTGACGTGCATAGTGAGATTAATATCATCATGGAATAGAGATCGCTACTGATGTGACTAGAAATAAACACATCTTTTGTGTTTAATTGTATACAATTTGGTATATTTTGATAGATAAATTGATACATATGCTACCTAATCCTATATTCGTGTGAATGTAGGTGGAATCAAAGAAATCAAGATAACAAGGGAGAATAAGGATCAAGGATCAAGGAATGCATTGGAGCTGATAAAGTTCAAATTAGACCAAGAAAAGTGCATAAAAAGAGTCAAAAAAGAGAAAGACTCGGCGATCGATCAGCATTTATCACCGACCAGCCATCGAAACACATTGGAAAAGACCCTGGAAACAGAATACATTCGCGATCGATCGGCATTATTCATGATCGATCGCCGTAATGCGTTGAAAGTCACCGATCTATCGGCACAAATCCGCGATCGATTGGGAGAAGGTTCTGGCTGAAAAAAAATAAGCTGGCAATCGATCGCCAGCTTGTCCCGATTGATCGCCAGCAGGGTCCAAGAAATTAAGGAAAGTTAGCTTTTTACCATCTTGGGGGACTCTAACCAAATAGCCAAGCCTCCACACCTATATAAACAAGAAAATTAGCCTTCCTAACTCAGAATTCAGACTTGTAATCATAGTTTAGACTTAGAACAAAAATTTACTTTGAAGTTTTGAAGACGAATTGAAGATTCGACACAAAGGCGGGATTACAACCTCGACGCGTGGCGATTATTCTACTTTGTCTTAGTTTTTGTTTATGCTTTTCTTACATTATTTTATTATTTTTGCATTGATTATGAGTAGCTAAACTCATCCTCTTGGTTGAGGAAGACAACACCATTGGAGTTTAATTTATTCAAGAGATTGTTGTTTTGAATTGGTGATTTTTATTGAATATCATAAGTTTTTCTTTGTTCTTGCCATGATTGTGTTTTTGGTTGTTAGATTAGCTACCTAATAATTTTTCATACAATCTAATGCTAAGTTTGATATCAAATCCGTAATTGTTTTGTGAAGCAACTAGGATTGATAATTCTCTGATGTTGAGGTTATTAAATTCCTAGGGAAAACTTTTGACTAGATTAAACATAACTGATGTTGTTTATGTTGTTTGGCTTCACCAATCTTACTTGTTCATATGCTATCATTGGTCTAAATCTTAACTGTTGTTGTTAGGGTTGATTAATCGATAAGGGTAAAATTTGAATGATTTTTCGATTTAACTAAACTTAAGATGAGATATGAGTTAAATCTTCAATGGTGAATATTCATGCATAAAAATTACATATGTGAGAAAATCGATGAATGAATAAACGAATTCCAATGGTAGAGTCGACCAAAACCAAGATCTCTCTTTAATTGATTTATTCATATTTTATTTCAATCTTGCATCCTATATAATTTTAGATAACTACCACTACCAAATCCCCCATATTTTGATACTTGTTAGCACAAAGATACTCACTTCCCTGTGGGATCGATCCCTACTTACACTGCTACATTAATTTGTTGTTAACTGAGAAGGGTTAATTTGTGCGTACACGATAAGCGTAACCAAATTTTGGCACCGTTGCCAGGGAAGGCATTGTTATTTTTGTGCTAATTTTTTTAACTACTAGATATTGATATATGTCTTCCTATACTACTCTTGTTTATTCACGCACGCAGGATATCATTTGGAGGGAGACGAATATCGATACGATTCTGAGATTGAAAGAACCCTACATCGACGTAGGAGAGAAACTCGTAGGAGACAAGACGAATAAGAAAGGATTACTATGGGGGAGAACCAAAGTCTGAGACAACTAGCAAATCCTACCTTGGATCAGCAGCCCCTCTGCATTACTTTTCCTACTCTTGCTACTAATATCAATTTTGAATTAAAATCTGGTTTAATACATCTCTTACCCTCATTTCATGGCCTAGCAGGTGAAGATCCTCACAAACACTTAATGGAATTTCACGTGGTTCGCACCACCATGAAACCAACTGGGATCACCGAAGAGCAAATCAAGCTGAGTGCCATTCCTTTCCCATTAAAGGATGCTGCGAAGAATTGGCTATTATATCTATCATCCAACTCGATCACTACATGGGACGATTTTAAGAGGATCTTCCTTGAAAAGTACTTTCCAGCATCAAGAGCCGCCAACATAAGGAAGGAGATCTACAACATTAGGTAATTCACTATAGAAACACTTCACGAGTATCGAGAAAGCTTCAACAAGTTGTGTGCAAGCTGCCCACAACATCAGATAAGTGAACATCTCCTCATTCAATACAATTATGAAGGTTTGTTGTCTAGTGACAGGAATTTAGTAGATGTAGCAAGCGGTGGAGCTTTTGTAGATAAAACATCGGAAGAGGTGAGAAATTTGATAGCAAACATGGCAGCCAATTCAAATCAATTTGGAAACTTTAGAGTTGAACCACCTCAAAGGAAACAAATTGAGGTAAACGTATCTAACCTTGAACAACAACTAATTAGTTTAACCTCTCTTCTTCGACAGATGTCAGGTGGGAATGGGCAAAATGTTAAGCCATGTGGAATTTGGTTAGAGATGTGCCATACAACAGACGCATGTCCCTCACTTCAAGAACCACCCAGTGAGCAAGCGAATGCCGCCGATGGATTTCCTGTACAACCACAACGAAGATATGACCCTTTCTCTAGCACTTACAACCCAGAATGGAGGGATCATCCAAACTTGATACGGGAACCAAGCGGAACCACAGATGCAGTCTAATCCGCCACCCTACAGACCACCATTCCAAAGGCCACCACAAAATTCTCAATTCTCTACTACTACTGATAGACTTGAGATTATCGTTCAAGATCTTGCTCATAACGTTACGAAATTTCAACAGGAGACACGGGCGAGCATTCAATGTTTAAACACTCAAGTATGACAACTTGCAACCAACCTTAATCGTTTGGAAGCTCAATGATCCCATAAATTACCCTCATAGCCAGTGATGAATCAAAGAGAGAATGCAAGCGCCATTAAGCTAAGGAATGGAAAAGAATTGGAAGAATCGGAGAAGATAGAAACTGGTAGCGCTTATCGCGTACGCCCAAATTAACCCTTCTTTAGTTAATAGCAAAAATATGTAGTAGCGGAAGTAGGGATCGATCCCACAGGGAAGGTAAATTTATTCGTGCCAAAAACGAATAGTAATAAGGGGGTTTTATGATGAATGATTACTACTAAGCAAATTCTAGAACTAAACTATTAACGAGATTAACTAAGATGATTTAAACTTATGAGAGTGAAGCGATTCTTGGTTTCCAGGTAACCGTACTTTTGAAAAATTATCTTTTGGTCATCAAATCAAAACATTCGAATTCTTTCGAGTATATTGGAAATTCAATTCCTACTCATCTTATTCATGGTCAAAGAGAAAACATCATTCAATTCAACCCTTACCAAATCTCTAATCACCACTACAGCCGTTAATGATTAAATCAATGATAGTTTTCAAAACTAATGAGTTCGATAAATCTAATCAATGAAACTACAGCCTTTAAAATTGATTACTCAACTGTTTCTCCTAAGAATTCAATAACACCTACAGCCGGTTAATTATTGATCTTAGTTGTTTCTTAACAAACTATCGATTATGTACTTGAATATTAGGTGATCGGTCTTGTTGGGTTTTGGAAACCCGAATAATCTTGGTTTTGATGTTAACAAAACTTGTTATTGTGTTGCTAACATATTTCATCAAGTGTGCAGTTCATAGATGATATTTTACAGCTTGATGATCTGCTAAGAAATGGCCTTGAGTTTGGTTGCTGAAATGAGAATTAAGCATCCAGTAGACCCTGAGCGCTGCTGACAAAATTGATCATATCTCATAGCTCGGATATCGAAACGACATGATTCCAAAGGGGTGGGATAGAAAACTCAATTATCTACAAGTCGTATTTCAGGCTAAAAGACCAAATTCGAAGGTTTACTTGACGAAAAGACGTCTGCAAGAGCTTGCTGGTGCAGAGCTGAAACACCTACCGGATTGCACCTACCGGATGGCACCTACCGGATCACACCTACCGGATCACACCTACCGGATGCACCTACCGGATCACACCTACCGGATGCACCACCGGATCACACCTACCGGATCGCAACTACCGGATTGCACAACTGGTGACCAGACCAACTGGATGTGCAGTCAAGCTGACCAGACCAGCTGGAGTACCATCTGAAGGACCAGTTGGAGCTGAAGGACCAGTTGGAGTACCAGTTGACCAGACCAGCTGGAGTACCAGCTGAAGGACCATCTGGAGTACCAGTTGACCAGACCAGCTGGAGTACCAGCTGAAGGACCAGTTGGAGCTGAAGGACCAGCTGGAGTACCAGTTGACCAGACCAGCTGGAGTACCAGCTGAAGGATCAGCTGGAGTACCAGTTGACCAGACCCGCTGGAGTACCAGCTGAAGGACCAGTTGGAGCTGAAGGACCAGTTGGAGTACCAGTTGACCAGACCAGCTGGAGGACCAGCTGGAGGGAACCAGCTGGAGGACCAGTTGACCAGACCAGCTGGAGGACCAGCTGGAGGGAACCAGCTGGAGGACCAGTTGACCAGACCAGCTAGAGGACCAGCGGAACTTCCATAAATAGCCCAGAAAGCAGAATATGACCGTTGCAATGTTTGAAAGCTTACCAAAATTGTCCCAACGGTTATATTCTTGTATCTAATGTATATATCATTACTTGGGGCTATATATACATGATTTGGAAGCTCAATAACAGCTGATTGAAGATCAATCCAAGCCTTCCAAAGCAAACCCACTTGGGATTCTATTGGGGAACTTCAAAGACAAAAGTTGCTAAATGAAGAGCACTCCCCAAACCTTTGGCACCTCTTACCTTGCTATATCAGATCTAGTTAGAGATCATTTGTGCCATATATATTCACTCTATTCATTGTATACGAGAGCTAAATAGATGAGTGAATATCATTGTAACGGTTGATGATTTATCACAACCGATGAGAGGTCTTTGTATGTGAGACATTAAAGAACATACATAGTTGAGTTGCTAGGAGTTCTAGTTGGATGGGGCATTCCCAACTGGATCGGGTTTGTACAACGGGATTGTATAATCAAAGTCTTCGAGTGGAATCCTTCCATGAGGTGGAAGAAGGGGAGACGTAGAAGGATTACACCACCTTCGAACTTCCATAAACAAATGCTTGTTTATTTACTTTAATTGCATATCTTTAAAAAGTCTTTCAAATGAGTAATCGGTTTAGAGCGGTTATGTCGAGTGTCTTCCGCTCGGTTTTGTAATCGAACTCGATATAATCTCTCGGTGCAATTATTTCAAGAACACGAGCTATTGAAGCTCAAGTTGGTTGAACTCGGGTGTGGAATGGCAACCCACCCCCGGAATCGATCCTGACAAGTGGTATCAGAGCCAGGTTGTTCTTGGAAAGCATTTTAACCGATTTTTTTGCGGATATCTTTTAAAATCATTTTCAAAATTTTCTCATTAGCATGAAATATTTTCATAGCATATTTTTTTCAAAATTTGGTGTATGAAAATTTTTAGCATAAAAATCAATTTCATTGCATTCATTTTGCACGAAAATAATTTTAAAATCTATTTTAAAGGTTTAATTTTCGTTCAATCTGTTCTTAATTTTTTTTTAGTTTAAAATTTCTATTTTGAGATTTTATCTAACAATTTTCGAAGCATTTTAGTTTTCTGGCAGGTTGCAGCGACTTTGGGAAAATTGGCATAACTTCTTGCTCGGATGTCCAAACGGTGAACCGTTTTTTGCGTTGCCAACTAGACTCATAGAGGATTGCAACGGTATAGGTCTTGCAGACTAATTCCTCACGAGGAGATACAGTTTATTCTGCAAAGTTGGACTAAGTGTGCTGCCACCGCTGAAAGATGAAATGGACATTGTTGAGTTTTGTCAAGATATTCAAATTTGTTGTCAAGTATGCTACATGCATCATCAAAAGAGGTTAATTTTTCAAAAATTAATGTGCATTGCATTTTTTTTAAATTTGTTTTAGCCTACCCCATTTGCCCCTCACTTGCTCAAATTTTCAAATATTTTAAAATTAAGGGGGAGAGTTTAATCTCAATCCTTGAGGGGGAGTAAATTTTATTTGTCTTCCTTTTTGATTCACACAAAAAGGGGGAGAAATATGTTGTTTAAAAAATATTTTTTGTTATGCAACATTGTGCTTTAATGTTCATATTTTTATTCAAGTTTTGTGATCATCAAAAAGGGGGAGATTGTTGGGTTTTGGAAACCCGAATAATCTTGGTTTTGATGTTAACAAAACTTGTTATTGTGTTGCTAACATATTTCATCAAGTGTGCAGTTCATAGATGATATTTTACAGCTTGATGATCTGCTAAGAAATGGCCTTGAGTTTGGTTGCTGAAATGAGAATTAAGCATCCAGTAGACCCCGAGCGCTGCTGACAAAATTGATCATATCTCATAGCTCGTATATCAAAACGACCTGATTCCAAAGAGGTTGGATAGAAAACTCAATTCTCTACAAGTCGTATTTCAGGCCAGAAGACCAAATTCGAAGGTGTACTTGACGAAAAGACGTCTGCAAGAGCTTGCTGGTGCAGAGCTGAAACACCTACCGGATTGCACCTACCGGATGGCACCTACCGGATTGCACCTACCGGATCACACCTACCGGATGCACCTACCGGATCACACCTACCGGATGGCACCTACCGGATGCACCACCGGATCACACCTACCGGATCGCACCTACCGGATTGCACCAACTGGTGACCAGACCAACTGGATGTGCAGTCAAGCTGACCAGACCAGCTGGAGTACCAGCTGAAGGACCAGTTGGAGCTGAAGGACCAGTTGGAGTACCAGTTGACCAGACCAGCTGGAGTACCAGCTGAAGGACCAGCTGGAGTACCAGTTGACCAGACCAGCTGGAGTACCAGCTGAAGGACCAGTTGGAGCTGAAGGACCAGCTGGAGTACCAGTTGACCAGACCAGCTGGAGTACCAGCTGAAGGATCAGCTGGAGTACCAGTTGACCAGACCAGCTGGAGTACCAGCTGAAGGACCAGCTGGAGCTGAAGGACCAGTTGGAGTACCAGTTGACCAGACCAGCTGGAGTACCAGCTGAGGGAACCAGCTGGAGGACCAGTTGACCAGACCAGCTGGAGGACCAGCTGGAGGGAACCAGCTGGAGGACCAGTTGGAGGGAACCAGCTGGAGGACCAGTTGACCAGACCAGCTAGAGGACCAGCGGGACTTCCATAAATAGCCCAGAAAGCAGAATATGACCGTTGCAATGTTTGAAAGCTTACCAAAATTGTCCCAACGGTTATATTCTTGTATCTAACGTATATATCATTACTTGGGGCTATATATACATGATTTGGAAGCTCAATAACAGCTGATTGAAGATCAATCCAAGCATTCCAAAGCAAACCCACTTGGGATTCTATTGGGGAACTTCAAAGACAAAAGTTGCTAAATGAAGAGCACTCCCCAAACCTTTGGCACCTCTTACCTTGCTATATCAGATCTAGTTAGAGATCATTTGTGCCATATATATTCACTCTATTCATTGTATACGAGAGCTAAATAGATGAGTGAATATCATTGTAACGGTTGATGATTTATCACAACCGATGAGAGGTCTTTGTATGTGAGACATTAAAGAACATACATAGTTGAGTTGCTAGGAGTTCTAGTTGGATGGGGCATTCCCAACTGGATCGGGTTTGTACAACGGGATTGTATAAATCAAAGTCTTCTAGTGGAATCCTTCCATGAGGTGGAAGAAGGGGAGACGTAGAAGGATTACACCACCTTCGAACTTCCATAAACAAATGCTTGTTTATTTACTTTAATTGCATATCTTTAAAAAGTCTTTCAAATGAGTAATCGGTTTAGAGCGGGTTATGTCGAGTGTCTTCCGCTCGGTTTTGTAACCGAACTCGATATAATCTCTCGGTGCAATTATTTCAAGAACACGAGCTATTGAAGCTCAAGTTGGTTGAACTCGGGTGTGGAATGGCAACCCACCCCCGGAATCGATCCTGACAGGTCTAATACACAAACACAACAATCATGAAATTCGAAATTTGAGAAACAAATTGAAATCGAAATCTAATTCAACAATCAAACCAAATTCTCATAAAAGGTTCAAATCCAAAAGCAGGTATCCCTTCAACCAAGAATCAAAGGGTTTTAGCCTAGCATAATTGAATCTAAAATCAGCAAAATATCATTCGAAAACATTAAAATAATAAAGAAGAAGAAATTACTAAGAATAGTCACGATTCCGGCTTGTCGATTCCGGTCCCGTTCTTCGTTGTTCTTGAAGAAAACTTGAACGAAAATTAATCTAAAATCTCAAATTATTCTAAGAGTTAGAAAAACTATCAAAAACTCCTGCTAATGAGGCTTAGTCTCGAGTTTTAGGGTATGGGAGTGATAAAAATGGGATACAATCTTTTAAACATGGTAAAAGACCTAATTTCCGGACTCTGCGGCGATCGATCGCCTGATGTGTGGCGATCGATCGCTAGCTTATTTTTTTTTCAGCGAATTTCTTGAGGCGATCGATCGCCACTTTATCGCGATCGATCGCTGAGCTCCAGTAGACTTTGGCGATCGATCGCCACTTCTTCGCGATCGATCGCTGACCCGTGAATTTTGTTGCAAAAGTTTCTGTCCATAGGCGATCGATTTCCTCTTCCGGGTGGTCGATTGCCTCCTCCAAAATTACATTTTTGCCCTTTTCTTGATCAACTTTGAGTCCTTGTCATGTCCATGTCTCTCCTTGGTCTTTACACATCGTTTTTAGCTCGTTTTCTTCTATGGTACCTACAATTACACAAATATACGATTAGGTAGCATACCTATCAAATTATCTATCAAAACCTACCAAAACGTAGACAATTAAACACTAAAGATGTGTCTATTTCTAGTCACATCAAACTCCCCCATACTT
The DNA here is from genome assembly GCA_907163345.1 of Haberlea rhodopensis. Classification (NCBI taxonomy): domain Eukaryota; kingdom Viridiplantae; phylum Streptophyta; class Magnoliopsida; order Lamiales; family Gesneriaceae; genus Haberlea; species Haberlea rhodopensis. The sequence goes on from CAJQUN010000007.1 coordinate 5,254,605, forward strand.
ACTCTTTACTCGACCTCGAGTAAACAGATAAAGCTACAATATTTTTGGTTGGCTCATAGGTTCATAACAAAGCAACTTGTCCTCACTTTAATGCCTCAACAATTTTAACATGCATAATAAAGAAAGGCGGTGAAAAGTTAATAATGGAACAAGTTCAATCCCTAAACATTTTATACCCAACAAAGTAGTGAACGTGTGTGTGTGGTCATAAACAAGTGTTGCATACAAATTATAGATCCAAAAGATGCAAATCCACAATAGTTCAAGTCATACACTAACACAAGTATAAGCTCACTTGCACATTCTTCTCCACTATCTTAGCTACTTTGCAAACACAAATCAAGTAGGTCTTTATTAGCTTGTAGCTTGGCCTAGGTATTGGCTTATGAAAGAAAGGGTAAGGATATTCAAACAAGAGAGTATGATGAAATGCACACTAAAACTTCTCTTCTTGCATGAATTTTTCAAACCTTGTTCATTTTTTTTCAAGGTTTATTTCAACATTTTTCTTCTTTTGTGCCTTGGCTCCCCTTGGAGTCATATATTTATCTATTTTCTCAAGGCATTCCTTCTTCTTTCATGCATTCCATTCTTTTGACAATTAAGCTCACAAATATATTTCAATGATTCCCAAGTGCGTTTGAATGAAATACATCATACTCCCTTAAAAGGTATGGATTAAAATCACATTTAGGCTCATTAGGGAAGGATGATAAGCTAATCAAGGAATGTTGAATGGGGGTCTTGAGTATGCTTAGCATACTCCCATTCTTTTGCATTAAGGCTCAAAAAGGGTACTAGAGATAGATTTTGTTCATATGGTAGGCTTGAAAGGCTCAAACGCATCAAAGATTGTCTATATCACTTTCATGTTTGCAAGTAGTCTAGGCATACGCCTCAAAGAGCATGTAGTTAAGTTCTAGCATGTATTAGAGACTTCTTAAGACTATCACAAAGTTTACACAATCTTCACTAATTTATGCACACTTCACAAGCCATGACAATAATGTGCTCAAAATATTCAATTACTAAGTTAAAGTAAACCTTGCATTAAAGTTCATAAGTGTTCCAAGGTTAACAATTCACCTATGTTCAAAAGCATGCATGATATCAATTCGGTTTCATCATGGGCTAGTGATTCTAAGCATGCGTTCATTACTAACTATGAGCTCAAAATTTTTAAATTTTGTATTTTTGAAATATTAAAGCAAAACTAACTACTAATCCCTCCCCCATACTTAAATCTTACATTGTCCCCAATGTAAGGCAAAAAGACAAGAGAAAAGAAAAGTCCAACTATGAAAACAATAAAAATAAAAGGGAGAAAAGAAACTAACTCCCCTTGGGTTGCCTCCCAAGCAGCGCCTCTGTTTAACGTCGGTGGCCCGAGGCTATCCCCGGCCTCAGTCGAAAGTAGGTGGGTCGTCTAGAGCCACCTTGATGTCTACTCGTCCTCCGTCTTCATTTTGGACACCATCATAATAGTGCTTCAATCGGTGACCATTCACTTTGAATGTCTTCGTGGTGTCCAAACTCTGAATCTCAACTGCACCATGGGAAAACACATTAGTAACTACATAAGGACCATCCCACCTGGAACGAAGCTTACCTGGAAATAGACGAAGGCGGGAATGGTAAAGGAGAACTTTCTGACCAACTTCAAAATTCCTCCTAGAGATCATCTTGTCGTGAAAATCCTTTGTATTCTCTTTGTAACATCTGGCACTGTCATATGCGTCATTGCGAATCTCCTCGAGCTCTTGCAATTGCAGCTTCCTATGCACTCCACTTTCATCATAGTTCATGTTGAAGTTCTTCACTGCCCAGTACGCTTTGTGCTCCAACTCTACAGGAAGTTGACACGGTTTTCCAAAAATCAGTCTATAAGGGGACATACCTATCGGGGTCTTGTATGCGGTCCTGTAGGCCCATAGTGCATCATCAAGTCTCAAGCTCCAATCTTTCCGTGTCGGGTTGACGGTTTTCTCCAATATGGCCTTGATTTCTCTGTTGGAGACCTCGGCTTGGCCATTTGTTTGCGGATGATAGGCAGTGGAGACCTTGTTTGTTACGTGGTATTTCTTGAATAGACTTTCCACTGTCCGATTGCAGAAGTGTGTCCCTCGATCATTGATGATGGCTCGTGGGATTCCAAATCTAGAGAAAAGGTTATGCTTGATAAAATCTGCAACAACCTTGGAATCGTCAGTCCGGGTAGTTATAGCTTCCACACATTTCGATACATAATCAACAGCAAGCAGTATATAGATATGACCATAAGACATAGGAAAAGGTCCCATAAAGTCGATGCCACACACGTCAAAAATTTCAGAAATGAGAATGGGTTGTTGGGGCATCTCCTTTCTTTGGGAGAGATTACCTGTCAGTTGACATTGTGCACAATTCTTGCAGAAAAGATATGAGTCACGAAATAGGGTGGGCCAAAAGAACCCACATTCCAGTACCTTTCTCGACGTCCTCTTTGCTCCAAAATGTCCACCACACGCATATGAGTGGCAGAATGTAAGAATGGCATTTACCTCTGTCTCGGGTATGCATCGTCGGATGATTTGGTCCGCACAGTTCTTCCATAAGTAAGGGTCATCCCATACGTAGTACTTGGCGTCACTTTTAATCTTGGCTCGTTGGGCCCTAGAAAGTTCATGGGGTAGCACATTAGAAGCTAAAAAATTCACAATATGAGCGTACCATGGTAAATTGTCGTTTATGGCGAAAAGGTGCTCATCCGGGAACTCCTCCTTCAAACACAGCTCATCGTCCAAATGTGGTAGACGGCTTAAGTGGTCCGCTACTTTGTTCTCGCTGCCCTTCTTATCCTTGATTTGGATGTCGAATTCACTCAAGAGCAAAATCCATCTTATTAGCCTTGGTTTTGCCTCCTTCTTCGTCATCAGATAGCGAAGAGCTGCATGATCAGAATAAACAATCACCTTAGTGCCAAGTAAATAAGATCTAAATTTTTCAAGAGCAAAAACGACTGTTAATAGCTCCTTCTCAGTAGTAGAGTAGTTGCGTTGGGCGTCATTCAAGGTTTTGGATGCGTAGTAGATGGCATGTGAAGCATTGCCCTCTTTTTGTCCCAAGACAGCACCAACCGCATAATCACTTGCATCGCACATGATCTCGAAAGGCTTGTTCCAGTCGGGTGGTTGGATAATAGGGGTAGAAGTCAATGACTTCTTCAGTGTATCAAAAGCGCTCTTGCCTTCTTTAGTCATCTCAAACGGGACATCCTTTTGTAGTAGCTTACACAAAGGTGTAGCTATCTTGGCAAAGTCTTTGATGTACCTCCTGTAAAAACCTGCATGACCAAGAAACGAGCGCACATCCCGAACACAAGTAGGATAAGGTAAAGATTGCATGACATCAATTTTCGCCTTATCGACCTCTATACCATTGGCAGACACAACATGACCTAGCACTATACCTTGTTCGACCATAAAATGACATTTTTCAGAATTTAAAACAAGGTTAGGATCGATGCACTTCTTCAAAACCAGTGTAAGGCTAGATAAGCAATCCTTGAATGAGCTACCGTAAACAGTAAAATCATCCATGAATACCTCTAAGATATGTTCAATAAACTCAGAAAAGATACTGACCATACACCGTTGAAAAGTAGCTGGGGCATTGCAGAGGCCAAAGGGCATGCGACGGTATGCGAATGTGCCGAACGGACATGTGAAGGTGGTCTTTTCTTGGTCCTCCGGAGCAATTGCAATCTGAAAATAGCCCGAGTAACCGTCAAGAAAATAGTAAAATGAATGGCAAGCTAACCTCTCAAGCATTTGATCAATAAAAGTTAGAGGGAAGTGGTCCTTTCGAGTCACAGCGTTGAGCTTCCGGTAGTCAATGCACACGCGCCATCCATTTTGAATGTGTGTGGGTATAAGTTCATCGTCTTTATTCTTGATCACAGTAATACCGGTCTTCTTAGGAACCACCTGTACCGGACTGACCCATTGGCTATCAGATATAGGATATATCACGCCAACTGATAAGAGCTTCAGAATCTCCTCTTTCACCACATCCATCATGGGTGGGTTCAGCTTCCTTTGTGGTTGACGTGTAGGGCTTCCTCCTTCCTCCAGTAGAATCCGGTGCATGCATGTGGAGGGACTGATTCCCTTTATGTCTGCAATGGTCCATCCTATAGCAGTCTTGTGCTCCTTTAGCACATGAATCAGGTCCTTCTCTTGATCATCCCCCAACTTGCTGGAGATGATCACTTGTAGTGTATTACCTTCACCAAGGAATACATACTTTAGATGAGTTGGTAGCGGCTTAAGCTCGATTTTGGGTGCCTGCAAAATAGATGGGGGAATCCTGGTATTAGAAACAGGTTGTGATATAAAAGAAACAGTACCTGACTGAGAGAGCTCAGGTGTATCATCCAGTGCGTCAACGGTGTGCTTCACTTCGTCCATGAGGGATGTTGCATCGTCTTCCGTCTCCATGTCCGTGGTAAGAGTGTTTTCCAGTTCATCTTTCCCTGTATTCTCAAAAACTTCCTGGGACAGGTAATCAATAACATCAACAGAGTACACAGTATCATCATTATTGCAAGGATATTTCATGGCATCATAGATGTTAAATGTAACAATCTCACCATCAAACTCCATAGTGAGGGTACCACTATGCACATCTATCTTAGTCTTAGATGTTTTGAGAAATGGTCTTCCTAACAATATAGGACTACTCTTATCACCATTTTCCATGTCAAGGATATAAAAATCAGCTGGGAAGACTAGTTCATTTACTTGCACCAACACATTTTCAATCAAACCCCTAGGATATGCACTAGATCTATCCGCTAATTGAATTACCACTCCAGTAGGACTCAAGGGACTGTAAGTAATCCTTAGAGTATACAACGCAGCGGAATAAAATTTTGGATTACTAGAACAATGGATCTATACATAGGGATTCATATCGGATAAAGGAATACACGAAGGTCTCACCCTTGTAGCGTGTTTGAGCAGATTCCACGGAGCTGCACCACGTCCAACGCCTCCTCCGAGTCACTAGCAAAACTTGTCTAGCTTTGCCTCAACGGTATCCACACGATCAAATCGAACAAAGGGATAGTTTAAGAACAAGTTGCTAGACTAGTTCTTAAACCGGAACCAAAAATCACTCGATTCACAATCAAGAATGATCGCCAGAATCACACAACTCACTTCGGTTATGAAGGAAAACCGTGAGAACAAGGTGAACGGCGGCCGAGAGCTTTTGGTGCTAGGTTTGTGTTATGAAGTGTTAATGATATTAAACACCTTGTTAACAAATTATATATGATTAATTAAAGGCTTTCATAAAGCCTCATGGGCTTAAGCCCATGATTTTAATTTAATCCTTATAATTATTAATTAAGACTCTTCTTAATTATTTAATTCATCCAATGAATTTAATTCCCTTTATCGATTTAATCTTTTGTGCGACCCGATAGGATCTTGTAATGTTGGCAGTGACATAAAATCTCATTTTACGTTACAAGCAAGGAGCGGTGTCTAGCAACACATCGAGGCTACCCAAATTACAAGAATGTCAATGACTCGACATAACCTTTAGAACTTGTGATAATATTAACCATGTAACTTAATCCATTTGTCCTTTGTGTTTAGATTGAACACGAGTCATGAAATAGTCATACTCGTATATTCAATCTCTATTTCTTGATCCCCAAGTAGAACTAGAATAAACGAATAAGCTCGATATCTCATATCGACTCATTCGAGCATGGCCATGCATTTTAGTTCTCACTTGATCAAGGGCCAAACACATCTCCTGTTATATAGGAGGGACAAATCCTATCTCGATCAGTCAACATCCCTCTACATAATTCGTAGTGTATCCAATAGTCGCCTTTATAGATTACCCTGTTACGGGTAACGTTTGACGATATCAAGATACATAACTCCTTATGTTGGGATCTCTGATGATCACAAGTCGTAAGGATTACATACATTATTATCACTATGAGAATTGCATATGACGATCATATAACTATCCATGTTGCATTCTCATGGTGGGTCTGTCCAGTACATCGTTCTCTAACATGTACCCATATGTTGATTTGATATCTCATATCAATGAACAATTCATCGATCAACACATACTAGTCTCTACGTATTATCATTATCCCTATTCATGATAATACTTGACTAGGGACATCTTTAAGAATAATACAATATAATTCTAAGGACATTAACATATATATTAATTCACATTGCACAGTTAAAAGAATAATATATAATAATGAATTGCCATTCATAAAATCATAAACATTGTATGTCAAAACAATCATCTAATGATTTGTCTTAGGGCATATCCCAACAAATCTCCCACTTGCACTAAGACCACTCAGACATATACCTAATGCCTAGAGATCTAGTATGATGATCATGCTTCTGCTGTGACAGTGGCTTCGTCAATGGGTCAGATACATTATCATCTGTTGGTACTTTGCAAATTTTATCATCTCCCCTTTCAACGATTTCGAATGAAATGGAAACGCCTAAGTATGTGCTTGGATCTTTGGTGAGATCTTGGTTCCTTAGCCAATGCGATCGCTCCATTGTTGTCACAATAGAGTTCTATCGGATCTTTAATGCTAGGCACCACTCCATGTTCAGAAATGAACTTCCTCATCCAAACAGCTTCCTTTGCTGCATCCGGGGCAGCAATATACTCAGCTTCCGTTGTAGAATCGGCTACTGTTTCTTGCTTTGAACTCTTCCAGCTCACAGCACCTCCATTTAGGCAATACACATATCATGGCATACATGATAGATCCAATAGCTGACGCATATGGAATCTTACTCATGCGTTGTCTCTCATCTGGTGTTGAAGGACACTATTCCTTCGAGAGATAAATACCATGTGTCATAGGCACGAATCCTTTCTTTGATTCTTGCATGCTAAACCTTTTAAGCACTTTGTCTATGTATGTACTTTGACTCAGACCAAGAAGCTTTCTTGATCTATCTCTATAGATCTTGATTCCTAATACATAGGTGGCAAGTCTTTCATCGAAAAGCAATTCCCTAGCCAAATCTTTACAGATTGTAAGGCAGGGATATCATTTCCAATGAGAAGTATGCCATCTACATACAACACTAGGAAAATGATTACGCTCCCACTGACCTTCTTGTAGACACAAGGTTCATCTTCGTTTTTGATAAAACCAAACTCTTTGATTGCATCATCAAATCGAAGATTCCAACTCAGAGAAGCTTGCTTCAATCCATAAATGGATCGTTGTAGTTTGCATATCTTTCCAGCATCCTTTGGATCGACAAAACCCTCGGGCTGTGTCATGTACACATCCTCGAGCAGATTTCCATTAAGGAAAGCTGTTTTGACATCCATCTGCCAGATTTCATAATCATGAAATGCAGCTATTGCAAGCAAGATCCTTATGGATTTAACCATGGCCACTGGTGAAAAGGTTTCATCATAGTCAATACCATGAATTTGTTTGAATCCTTTTGCAACCAGGCGACCTTTATAGGTTTGTACATTACCATCCATATCGGTCTTTTTCTTGAAAATCCATTTGCACCCTATGGGTCGTACCCCTTCAGGTGGATCAACCAAAGTCCATACTTGGTTTGCATACATGGATTCCATCTCAGATTCATGGCCTTTTGCCATTTCTCAGAATCATTGCCCATTATAGCTTGTTGATAAGATGACGGCTCATCCTCATCAATAAGTAGTAAGTCACCTTGTTGAGTCACAAGAAATCCATATCTCTGTGGCTCCCGGTGTTCTCTTACAGACCTACGCTGGGCTTGTGTCTCTTGTGCAGGTACTTCTTCCACAACAGCTTGCGGTGCCTGCTCTGTTTCCATCTCAATCTCAGGTTCAGTGTTTTCTTGTGGTTGAACTTCACTAAGTTCAATTTTTCTCCCACTGGTTTTTCTAGAAATAAATTCTCTTTCAAGAAATACATCAGTCCGAGCAACAACTACTTTGTTCTCGGTGGGATAATAGAAATAGTATCCTTTTGTTTCCTTAGGATACCCCACAAATAAACACTTATCAGATTTGGGTCCAAGTTTGTTAGTGGCGTGACATCTAACGAAAGCCTCACAACCCCAAATCTTCATAAAAGACATACTAGGACGCTTCCCAGTCCATATCTCATATGGTGTCTTTTCCACTGATTTAGATGGAACACGGTTCAGTAAGAAAATCGTTGTTTCTAGAGCGTGTCCCCAAAACGATATCGGAAGATCTGCATGACTCATCATTGATCTAACCATGTCCAACAAGGTTCAATTTCTCCTCTCGGATACACCATTCCATTGTGGAGTATACGGAGGAGTGAGTTGTGGGACTATCCCACATTCCTTTAGATAGTCATGAAACTCTTGGCTTTAGTATTCACCTCCTCGATCTGATCGAAGGATTTTGATACTTTTGCCAAGTTGGTTTTGTACTTCATTCTTGAAATCTTTGAACTTTTCAAAGGTTTCATGCTTATGCTTCATTAGGTACACATACCCATATCTACTGAGGTCATCAGTAAATGTAACGAAGTATTGAAAACCACCTCTAGCTTGTGTACTTATTGGTCCACATACATCACTATGTATTAGTCCTAATAAAACATCTGCCCTTTCAACATGTCCCTTGAAAGGGGCTTTAGTCATCTTGCCCATTAAACAAGATTCGCATGTTTCATATGATTCAAAATCAAATGAATCTAATACTCCATCCTTATGAAGTTTAGATATGCGGTTCTCGTTTATGTGGCCCAAGCGACAGTGCCAGAGATAAGTCGGATTACAATCATTATTTTTAATCCTTTTAGTATTTATGTTATAGATAGGCATATCAAGATTTAATACATAAAGACCATTCACCATTTGTGCACTAGCATAAAACATATCATTTAGATAAATAGAACAACAGTTGTCCTTTATTATAAATGAAAAATCATACTTGTCTAAACAAGAAATAGAAATTATGTTTTTAGTAATAGATGGCACAAAATAACAGTCTTTTAAAATCAACGATAAACCAGAAGGTAAAGCTATATCTCCTATAGCTAATGCAGCAACTCTTGCTCCATTTCCTACTCGGAGATCAACTTCACCTTTCGCCAACGTCCTACTCCTTTTTAGATCCTGCACATTTACACAAATGTGAGATCCACATCCAGTATCTAATACCCATGATGAAGAAGTAGATAAATTGACTTCTATAACAAAAATACCTGAAGTGGAAGTCACACTTCCTTTCTTTAGATCCTCCAGATATACTTTGCAGTTTCTTTTCCAATGGCCGGTCTCACCGCAATGGAAACAGTTTCCTTCCTTCGCTATCCCCCCTTTTGGCTTTAGTGCAGAAGACTTTGGCTTAGATTTAACAAAGACCTTCTTTGCTTTCTTGTTGCCTTTAGCTTTGGCCCTTCCTTTGCCCTTATTCACAATAAGAACATTTGTGGCCTTAGTCTTCTTTGTATTTGCTTCATATGTTCTCAACATACCAAGCAATTGTGGTAGAGTCTTTTCCATGTCAGTCATATTGTAATTTACTACAAATTGACTGAAGCTCTCAGGCAACGATTGCAAGATCACATCGGTGGCCAACTCTTGGTCCAATGGAAAACCCAGCTTGTCCAGATTCTCAATGTACCCAATCATCTTGAGCACATGAGTTCCAACTAGGCTTCCCTCTACCATCCTGCACTGAAATAACGCCTTAGAGACGTCATACCTCTCTTGTCTTGCCTGCTGTTGGTACAATTGCTTAAGGTGCTCGATCATATCAAACGCCTCCATTTCCTCATGTTGCTTCTGAAGCTCAGAGTTCATGGTTGCAAGCATAAGGCACCCAACATCAAGTGCGTCACTTTGATGCTTCTTGTAAGCATCTTTATCAGCTCTTGTAGCTGTTAGGGGAGGTTCCTCAGCGGGTAAGGGTTCCTCAAGGACATATTGTTTCTTTTCTTGTTTGAGGACTATCCTCAAGTTCCTATGCCAGTCTAAGAAATTTTTCCCATTTAATTTGTCCTTCTCAAGGACCGATCGCAGTGATAAAGTGCTAGTAACGTTGTTAGTTGCCATGGATATCTACAATATAAATATGCAAAATAAGTTTATGATTTAATCATTGTCTTATATTAAATGATACTCCCACTATTTTGTTAAAAAATATCAACCCTCAAAACCTTTAGTGGGCCAAGATCCATATTTCGCCTAATCTTGAGTTAGCTTTGGCTAATCGCCCAAGACTCGGTTATTTAGGTAGACAACACTTTGTCAATTATATCACATATAATTCTTGGATAGTTGGACGAACAACACTTTGTTCAATTCATCAAATGAATTATAATCCAACCCATGCCTCTAAGTTCCCAATCCTATTGAGATAACCTAGTTAAGTCGTACCCAATTTAAAGTATAACGGATATCACTTTTATCCTTTCGCGCCTTACTAAGATTGCCACGGTGCTTTGCTTTGGCAAACCCACACATGTACAATCGAAGTTATTGACGAGTACTTTTAATTTTGGAAGGCATCTAAAACTTAATATTTTAGAGGGATTTATTGATCTCATGATTAGTTTGATAATTAAAATATGTCCACTACATATAGTTGTATACATATCTACATATATGTGTAATACTATTATCAATCTAAAACATAAGATAAATCATGCATCATCATACATAATTAAACGTGACATGGTTATAGCCCCTACTAACGATTCTCTCAAGCCAATGAGAAAATCCTAAGAGTCAACCTAAGGTAACTTCACAAGCACCTTCCAATGGCTCCAATTTGTGAATGGCCTCCTCATCCCGGCACGATGCTCCATCTTCATTGATCACCATCAATAAAATAAACTACACTATTTACAAGATATAGAATTCCTCGATTCACATTCGAGGGGAACATAGGGGAGGGATTACATTTAGAATGAAATAGAGAAGGCACGACAAGCAGGTCGTATTATATATTACAAACATCCACAAATCCTATCTAATAGGTCAAAGGGCTATAACCACGCACCATGCTCAAACAACACATAAAGAATGCGTTAACATTTAATTAATTAAATTCTAAAAATTTTAAATTTAATTCTAATTAAAACTGTAAAATAATTTTTGAAAAATTATCGTGCGCTCGGGACATCACATGCCACGAACTTAAGCGACTAAGACACGAACCACCATGGTTCGAACCACAAAAGCCCACGGCTGGACCATTAATGGGCCTAGGGTTCGAAACCCTAGCCCATGGCCGAGCCAAGCTCGAGCGGCGGCGGCGCTAGGGTTCCAAACCCTAGCCGCCACGCACCACCTTGGGTTTTCATTGAGCCATCTTGTTCGAAACGCCGGAATTTGTTAGCCACGAGTCACGGTCAGGCCATGCACGGGGTTGGCTCAACCATCTCGAGCAAAGGGTTCAAAAAACCTTGCTCTCATGTGGTAAAGCTACTAATCCATGCATGCGTGAACCATTATCGAGCCAAAGAGTTCAAAACTCATCCATGTCTCAAAACCTTAGCATAAGAGGCGACGATGGCCGAGCCCATGCACGGCTACTAGGGTTCGAAACCCTAGCCGTCATGAGCTAGCCGTCACGTCCAATGGGTTCTAAACCCTAATCAATTTTCGACACTTCCATGCACAATTATTAGCCACAACGACTAAGCCATCTCGAGCCAAGGGTTCGAAAACCCTAGCCCTCATGTGGCTAGCCGTGGTGTCATTTGTGATGGTGATGGCCGAAAATATTGCCCAATAAATTTGATTATTCGCCAATTATATCAAATACAATTTTACGATGATTTTCACAAACTAAATATTAACATATCATATATGTTCATACAGTTTTAAATAGCATGCAATATTAATTCTAATATGATTAAACTATTTAACCACATAAATCCGATATGAGCCTTGTACACGGCTCTGATACCACTGTAAGTAATCCTTAGAGCATACAACGCAGCGGAATAAAATTGTGGATTACTAGAACAATGGATCTATACATAGGGATTCATATCGGATAAAGGAATACACGAAGGTCTCACCCTTGTAGCGTGTTTGAGCAGATTCCACAGAGCTGCACCACGTCCAACGCCTCCTCCGAGTCACTAGCAAAACTTGTCTAGCTTTGCCTCAACGGTATCCACACGATCAAATCGAACAAAGGGATAGTTTAAGAACAAGTTGCTAGACTAGTTCTTAAACCGGAACCAAAAATCACTCGATTCACAATCAAGAATGATCGCCAGAATCACACAACTCACTTCGGTTATGAAGGAAAACCGTGAGAGACAAGGTGAACGGCGGCCGAGAGCTTTTGGTGCTAGGTTTGTGTTATGAAGTGTTAATTATATTAAACACCTTGTTAACAAATTATATATGATTAATTAAAGGCTTTCATAAAGCCTCATGGGCTTAAGCCCATGATTTTAATTTAATCCTTATAATTATTAATTAAGACTCTTCTTGATTATTTAATTCATCCAATGAATTTAATTCCCTTTATCGATTTAATCTTTTGTGCGACCCGATAGGATCTTGTAATGTTGGCAGTGACATAAAATCTCATTTTACGTTACAAGCAAGGAGCAGTGTCTAGCAACACATCGAGGCTACCCAAATTACAAGAATGTCAATGACTCGACATAACCTTTAGAACTTGTGATAATATTAACCATGTAACTTAATCCATTTGTCCTTTGTGTTTAGATTGAACACGAGTCATGGAATAGTCATACTCGTATATTCACTATGAGAATTGCATATGACGATCATATAACTATCCATGTTGCATTCTCATGGTGGGTCTGTCCAGTACATCGTTCTCTAACATGTACCCATATGTTGATTTGATATCTCATATCAATGAACAATTCATCGATCAACACATACTAGTCTCTACGTATTATCATTATCCCTATTCATGATAATACTTGACTAGGGACATCTTTAAGAATAATACAATATAATTCTAAGGACATTAACATATATATTAATTCACATTGCACAGTTAAAAGAATAATATATAATAATGAATTGCCATTCATAAAATCATAAACATTGTATGTCAAAACAATCATCTAATGATTTGTCTTAGGGCATATCCCAACAGGGACCAAGTTGTAAAGAAGCATATATGGAATATGGCATAACATTAATTGATGCTCCTAGATCTAACATGGCTTTTTCAAGTCGAGTGGTACCAATGGTGCACGGGATAGAGAACATACATGGATCCTTACACTTGGTAGGAATTTTTCTTTGTATCACCGCTGAAACGTTTTCTCCCAGTTCAACATTCTGGGGTCCCTTCAATCTATGACTCCTCTTGGCAGTGCATAATTCCTTCAAGAAATTCGCATAGCGCGGTACTTGTTGGATTGCGTCCAGTAATGGTATGTTTATCTCACATCTTCGGAAGGTCTCATATAGGCCTTTTAGTCCAGCGTCGTTCCTGTTATCTTTCAAAGCTTGGGGAAAAGGGGGTGGTACTTTATACTCAGAAAAAGAAGGAGGCTTACCTTTTGGTGCCTTGTGCTCGATCCCGGTCTTTCCCCCAACTTCCTTTTCTTCCTCACCCTTTGATGGTTCTTTCTCTATCTTCTCTGGCACCTCCAATTCCTTCCCACTCCTAGTTGTGACTGCATTGACATTTTCTCTCGGATTCACCACTGTTTGGGATGGTAGAGTGGTTGATCCGGTTGCTTCAAATCTATTAAGTGCAGTGGCTATTTGACCCACTTGGGTATTCAAGGTTTGAATGCTCGATCTTGTTTCCTGTTGAAATTTAGTAACAGTGTGAGCAAGATCTTGAATTATAACCTCTAACCTGTCAGTAGTAGAAGGATAATTGGGTTGTTGTTGGGCCCTCTGAAAAGGTGGTCTGTATGGCGGAGGGTGTTGTTGTGGCGCTTGAGGAGGAACGTGATTCATCGATTGCGGTCCATAACTCAAGTTAGGGTGGTCTCTCCATCCTGGATTGTATGTGTTGGAGTAAGGGTCATGTCTTCGTTGGGGTTGTCCCGGAAATCCCCCTGCTGCATGCACTTGCTCAGCTGATGTCTCTTGAAGTGATGGACATGCATCAGTGGTATGACTCATCTCCAAACATATACCACAAGGTTTTACCTTTCCCACATTGCCACCTGCCATACCACGCACAAGAAACGTTAAATCTATCAGTTGTTGTTCGAGGCTGGAAACATTTACCTCCCCTTGTTTCCTTTGTGCTGGTTCTTGTCGAAAGTTGCCAAACTGCTGTGAGTTGGCCGCCATGTTGGCTATCAAGCTCCGCGCATCATCCGGTGTTTTATCGACAAAGGCTCCCCCACTCGCAACATCGACTAAGTTCCTGTCACTAGACAATAAACCTTCATAAAAGTATTGAATGAGTAAGTGTGCACTTATCTGGTGTTGTGGGCAGCTTGTACACAACTTTTTGAAGCGTTACCAATACTCATGTAATGTTTCTCCACTGAATTGTCTAATGGAGTAGATCTCTTTGCGTATGTTAGCCACTCTTGATGCTGGAAAGTACTTCTCCAAAAACGTTCTTTGGAGGTCCGTCCATGTTGTGATGGAGCCTGGTGGTAGATAGAAGAGCCAGTCTTTCGCCGCGTCCTTTAGAGAAAAAGGGAAAGCCCTTAACTTGATCTGATCTTCAGTAATTCCCGTCGGTTTCATAGTGGTGCAAACCACATGAAACTCCATCAGATGCTTGTGGGGATCCTCTCCTGCTAGTCCATGAAAAGAAGGCAACAAATGTATGAGTCCCGATTTAAGTTCAAAACTTACATTAGTTGCGAAAGTAGGAAAATTTATGCAGAGAGGTTGTTGGTCCAAATCTGGATTGGCCAGTTGGCGTAGACTTTGGTTTGCAGCCATATCGTTCCTTTCCTCCTCTTCTTGTCTCCGTGTATCTCTCCTTCTTTGATGCAGCGTCCTCTCAATTTCTGGATCGTAATATGAATTATCCTTGTAATCAAACGATCCGCCTGTACTCATCAACAAACCTCAGTAGTCGTGCGGAAAAGCAAATAACAAAAAAAACGAAATAGAAAAAATCGACACTAATAAATGTTGCCCTCCCCGGCAACGGCGCCAAAATTTGGTAGCGCTTATCGCGTACGCCCAAATTAACCATTCTTCAGTTAATAGCAAAATATGTAGTAGCGGAAGTAGGGATCGATCCCACAGGGAAGGTAAATTTATTTCGTGCCAAAAACGAATAGTAATAAGGGGGTTTTATGATGAATGATTACTACTAAGCAAATTCTAGAACTAAACTAATTAACGAGATTAACTAAGATGATTTAAACTTATGAGAGTGAAGCGATTCTTGGTTTCCAGGTAACCGTACTTTTGGAAAATTATCTTTTGGTCATCAAATCAAAACATTCGAATTCTTTCGAGTATCTATCGATTGGAAATTCAATTCCTACTCATCTTATTCATGGTCAAAGAGAAAACATCATTCAATTCAACCCTTACCAAATCTCTAATCACCACTACAGCCGTTAATGATTAAATCAATGATAGTTTTCAAAACTAATGAGTTCGATAAATCTAATCAATGAAACTACAGCCTTTAAAATTGATTACTCAACTGTTTCTCCTAAGAATTCAATAACACCTACAGCCGGTTAATTATTGATCTTAGTTGTTTCTTAACAAACTATCGATTATGTACTTGAATATTAGGTGATCGGTCTAATACACAAACACAACAATCATGAAATTCGAAATTTGAGAAACAAATTGAAATCGAAATCTAATTCAACAATCAAACCAAATTCTCATAAAAGATTCAAATCCAAAAGCAGATATCCCTTCAACCAAGAATCAAAGGGTTTTAGCCTAGCATAATTGAATCTAAAATCAGCAAAATATCATTCGAAAACATTAAAATAATAAAGAAGAAGAAATTACTAAGAATAGTCACGATTCCGGCTTGTCGATTCCGGTCCTGTTCTTCGTTGTTCTTGAAGAAAACTTGAAAGAAAATTAATCTAAAATCTCAAATTATTCTAAGAGTTAGAAAAACTATCAAAAACTCCTGCTAATGAGGCTTAGTCTCGAGTTTTAGGGTATGTGAGTGATAAAAATGGGATACAATCTTTTAAACATGGTAAAAGACTTAATTTCCTAATTTCCGGACTCTGCGGCGATCGATCGCCTGATGTGTGGCGATCGATCGCTAGCTTATTTTTTTTTCAGCGAATTTCTTGAGGCGATTGATCGCCACTTTATCGCGATCGATCGCTGAGCTCCAGTAGACTTTGGCGATCGATCGCCACTTCTTCGCGATCAATCGCTGACCCGTGAATTTTGTTGCAAAAGTTTCTGTCCATAGGCGATCGATTTCCTCTTCCGGGCGATCGATTGCCTCCTCCAAAATTACATTTTTGCCCTTTTCTTGATCAACTTTGAGTCCTTGTCATGTCCATGTCTCTCCTTGGTCTTTACACATCGTTTTTAGCTCGTTTTCTTCGATTGTACCTACAATTACACAAATATACGATTAGGTAGCATACGTATCAAATTATCTATCAAAACCTACCAAAACGTAGACAATTAAGCACTAAAGATGTGTCTATTTCTAGTCACATCAGAAACCCCGCATACCACACAAGAAGAGGAACATGAACTTGTTAAAAAGGGAAAAATAATTCAAACAAGAGGAGGAAAATCGAGGTAAGTCTCCTCCACCTTTTGAATATAAAAATGAACCCCCTTTCCCTCTTTCTTTGAAGGATAATAGGAAAGATGAGAGCCTCAAGGAACTTTATAACACCTTTAAAAGATGCGAAGTGAATATCCCACTGTGGGATGCTATCAAGCAAGTACCCCCCGCAACGTAAAATTCTTGAAGGAGTTATGCACTGCAAAACGGAAGCAGAAGTTGAAAGGATGCCAAAAAGTTGAGTTGAGGGAGAACATCTCAAGTGTTAGTCAAAGGAAGATCCCCACCAAGTGCAAGGACCTAGGTATGTTCACTATCCCATGCACAATTGGTAACACACGCCTAGAAAAAACCATGCTAGATTTAGGAGCATCGATAAATATCATGCCATATTCTCTTTATGCTTCATTAAATCTAGGACCTTTAAGTGAGACTAGGGTGGTTGTCCAATTAGAGGATATGTCTAATGCATACCCTAAAGGAAGTCTAGAGGATGTATTGGTGAAGGTAAATGATTTGGTCTTTCCCGTGGATTTTTATGTGCTTGATACGACAAATGGTGACAATAATAGTCCATTATCGCCGGGAAGACCCTTTTTGAAGACTTCTAAGACTAAGATAGACGTTCATAGTGGCACACTCACTATGCAATTTGATGGCGAGGTCGTTAAATTTAATATACATGACGCCATGAAATATCCTTGTGACAATGATGATACTGTTTATTCTAGCGATATTATCGATTAATTGTCCCAAGGTATTTTTGAGCTCGCATGTAAAGAGGAATTGGAGATAGCCCTAACCACACCACTCACCGATCTTGAGGAAGAGTTGCCACTTGGAGACGAAGTGAAGCAAACCCTCATCACCTTGGATACCACGCCTGAGATACAAGGTAACGTTTCATTTGTTTCATTACCCATTTCTAACACTAGGCCATTACCTTCTGTATCACAGGCACCCACCATTGAGTTGAAGCAACTACCAAGCCACCTAAAGTATGTATTCCTTGGATAAGGAGATACACTGCCAGCGATTATCTCTAGCAAGTTGGGAGATGACCAAGAGGAGGAACTCATTCAAGTGCTCAAGGAGCACAAAACTGCCATTGGATGGATCATTTCGGATACTAAAGGAATAAGCCCCTCTACATGCATGCATATGATCCTACTTGAACATGGAAGTAAAACAACATGCCAACTGCAAAGAAAACTTAACCCACCGATGATGGAAGTTGTGAAGGAAGAGATCATCAAATCTAGTCCTTGGAGTGATATACCCAATTCACCCCGATCCAAGTCGTACCAAAGAAGACATGAATCACGGTGGTGAAAAACAAAGATAATGAATTGGTCACCACCTGCATTCAAAATGGATGGAGAGTTTTCATCGACTATAGGAAGCTGAATGCAGTGACCCGCAAGGATCACTTCCCTTACCCTTCATTGATCAAATGCTTGAAAGTAGCATGTCACTCTTATTATTGCTTTCTTGGTGGATATTCTGGTTATTTTCAGATTGCTATCGCACCGGAGGATCAAGAACGTTTACATGCCCCTTTGGAAATTTCGCTTATAGGCACATGCCCTTTGGAGTTTGCAATGCACCGACCACTTTTCAACGGTGTATGGTTAGTATATTTTACGAGTACACCGAGCATATATTAGAGGTTTTTATGGATGACTTTACTATTTATGGTGACTCCTTCAATGCGTGTTTAACTAACCTTACATTTGTCCTTAAGCGTTGTATTGAAACTAACCTTGTGCTCAATCCTGAAAAATGTCATTTTATGGTGGAGCAAGGTTTAGTGTTGGGCCATGTTGTTTCTTCAAAAGGTATGGAGGTATATAAAGCAAAAATTGACATAATTCAAACTCTACCCTACCCTATTTGTGTGCGGGATGTGCGTTTCTTTCTTGGCCATGCAGGTTTCTATAGGAGATACATCAAGGACTTCGCCAAGATTGCATCACCATTGTGCAAATTGTTGCAAAAGGAAGTGGTATTCGAGTTTGATGAGGCATGCAAGATTGCATTTGACACATTGAAGACATCTTTGACATCCGCACCCATCATCCAACCACCTGACTGGAAAAAACCATTTGAGATAATGTGCGATGCTAGTGACTATGCTGTGGGCCCTACCTTGGGTCAAAGAATTGGGAAAGTTTCTCATGTTATCTACTACGCGTCCAAGACCTTGAACGAGGCCCAACTCATTTAGACCACTACTGAAAAATAGTTTTTAGCTGTTGTTTTTGCTCTTTAAAAATTTGGATCATATTTGCTTGGTACTAAAGTTGTTGTGTTTTCTGATCATGCAACACTTAGGTGCTGCTGATAAGATGAATCTTACTATTGTGCGAGTTTGATTTGGAGATCCATGACAAAAAGGGGTCTGAAAACACTGTAGCGGGCCACTTGAATCGTCTACCACACATCGATGATGAACTTTGCCTAAAAGAAGAATTTCCTGACGATCATCTTTCCTCCATTCATGAAAAATTCTCATGGTACGCTGATATTGTTAATTATTTGGCCACTAATCAATTTCTTGCTAATATATCTAGGGCCAAGAAAGCGAAGATCAAAAGCAATGCAAAGTGCTATGTATGGGACGATCCATATCTTTGGAAGCACTGTGCCGACCAAGTCATTAGACGATGCATCCCTGACCATGAGGTAATTTCAATACTTAAATTCTGAAATGCTTATGCATGTGGAGGACACTTTGGAGTCAAGAGGACTTCAAGAAAAGTATTTGAACGTGGCTTCTTCTGGCCATCCGTGTCTCGAGACACACATACCTTTTGCAAGTCATGCACCGAATGCCAAAAGACAGGTAACATTTCTCAACGCAAGGAGATGCCCCAACAACCCATACTCATTGTGAAATTTTCGACGTATGGGGCATCGACTTCATGGGACCTTTCCCATATCTTATGGTAATATATATATTTTACTGGCAGTTGACTATGTTTCAAAATGGGTGGAAGCTATAGTCACCCGTGCTAATGACTCTACCGTAGTTGCAGGATTCTTGAAACACAATATTTTCTCTAGGTTTGGAATCCCAAGAGCAATCATCAGTGACAAAGGCACCCATTTTTGCAATAGGACGGTGGTAAGTTTGTTGAAGAAATATCATGTCACACATATGGTTTCCACCGCCTACCATCCTCAAAAAAATGGGCAAGCTGAAGTGTCCAATCGAGAGGTCAAATCCATCTTAGAGAAGACTGTCAATCCTACGAGGAAAGATTGGATCTTACATTTTGACGATGCGCTATGGGCATATCGCATAGCATATAAGACACCCGTAGGTATGTCTCCTTTTCGATTAAGAAAACCATGCCATCTTCCTGTAGAATTGGAGCATAGGGCATATTGGGCTATCAAGAACTTGAACATGAAGTTGGGTGCAAGTGGTGAGCATGGAAAGTTGCAGCTGCAAGAATTGGAGGAGATCCGAAATGATGCGTATACAAGTTCAAGAATTTATAAAGAGAAGACAAAGGCCTTTCATGATAAGATGATCTCGAGAAGGACATTCGAAGTTGGTCAAAAAGTCATACTCTATCACTCACGCCTTCGACTCTTTTCGGGTATGTTACGTTCTAAATGGAATGGGCCTTATCTAATTACCAATGTTTCTTCTTGTGGTGGAGTGGAAATTCAAAGCTTGAACACAACGAAGAAATTCACAGTGAATGGCCATCGACTGAAACACTATTACGATGGAATCCAAGATGAGGGAGCGATTAAATTGGCACTCGCAGACCCACCTGGGGTCGAATGATGAAGGACTGGCGTCGAGCCACCGACGTTAAACATAGGTGCTGCTTGGGAGGCAACCCAATGGGAGTTAGTTTCCTTTATTTTTTTTTATTGCTTTATTAGTTAGACTTTTCTAATATTAGTTAATTCATTTTCAAAACCCCCTTTGCAT
The DNA here is from genome assembly GCA_907163345.1 of Haberlea rhodopensis. NCBI lineage: Eukaryota > Viridiplantae > Streptophyta > Magnoliopsida > Lamiales > Gesneriaceae > Haberlea > Haberlea rhodopensis. The sequence goes on from CAJQUN010000007.1 coordinate 5,275,270, forward strand.
TTTGTTTGCATAATTAACACAAAAATCCATCATTCCTCGTGGGATCGATGCATACTCCCGCTACTATATTACTTATTGCTATTAACTTGAGAGTGTTAATTTGGGCGTACGCAACAAATGCTACCAAATTTTGGCGCCGTTGCTGGGGACGGCATTGTTTATTTTTATGTTAAATTTTTTTTCCACGCACTACTACTTTAGTTTGTTAATGAGTACGAGTGAACCCTCCGATCATGACGATAATTTCCAATACGATCCGGAGATTGAGAGGACACTACATAGGAGGAGAAGAGATGCTAGGCGATTGGAAGAAGAAGAAGAGAGGAACACGATGGCTGCGAATCAAAGTTGAGACTTGCATCACTTTCCCTGCTCTTGCAAATAGCAAAAAATTTGAGCTTAAATCTGGTTTAATCCATTTATTGCCTTCTTTTCATGGTCTTGCATGTGAGAAACCCCAAAAGCACTTAATGGAGTTTCACGTGTTGTGCACTACTATGAAGCCGACTGGCGTAACAGGGGAGCAAATTAAATTGTGAGCCTTTCCATTCTCTTTGAAGGATGCTGCTAAAGATTGGCTATTCTACCTACCCTTCGGATCCATCACCACATGGACTGATTTGCAAAGAGTCTTCCTTGAGAATTAATTTCCAGCTTCGAGGGCGACAAACATAAGGAAGAAAATTTATGGTGTGAAGCAATACCACGAGGAATCACTGCATTAGTACTGGGAGCGTTTCAAGAAGTTGTGTGCAAGCTGTCCAAAACATCAGATAAGTGAACACATTTTAATTCAATATTTCTACGAAGGTTTACTTTCTGGTGATATGAACTTAGTAGATGCGGCGAGCGGAGGAGCTTTATTGATAAGACACCAGAGGAGGCAAGGAACTTGATAGCAAAAATGGCTGCCAACTCCCAACAATTTGGGCTTTCTCGACATGGACAGATGCCAAGACAAGAGGTAAAGGTATCTAACCTTGAACAATAATTGATTGACTTAACCTTTCTTGTGCGTAATCTTGTTGGTGGCAATGTGGGGAAGATGAAGCCATGCGGAATTTGTCTAGCTATGAACCATGCCACTGATGCATGTCCCTCACTTCAAGAGACATCCACTAAGCATGTGATTGCAGCGGATGGATTTCCAGGTCCACCGCAAAGGAGCTGTGACCACCCATCAAGCAACTACAACCAAGGTTGGAGGGACCATCCGAACCAGAGCTATGGGAATCAACAGATGCACAAACCTACACCCTACAGACCACCATTTCAGAGGCCTCCACAACCGCCAATGCTTGCTGCTGGCGATAGGCTATAAAATATTGTTAAGGTTATTGCTGAAAAATAGTCTGCAATTTCAACAGGAAATGAGGGCGAGCATTCAAATCTTGACTACGCAAATGGGACAATTGGCGACTTCGCTCAACAAGATAGAGTGGAGAATATCCAATGGGCTTCCTTCAGAGCCATTGGTGAACCCAAGAGAGAATGTGAGTCACATCACATTGAAGAAGAGTGAAGATGAAGATGAGGAGAAGGTGATACTGACGCCACCCATAAGAGAAGATGTGGAAGAAAGGAAGGACGTCGAGGAGCTTATGCAAGAAGCGGAACCTTGAGGTAAGTCTCCTCCACTCCGTGAATATAAAATTGAAACCTCCATTCCCCCTTGCTTATAAGGAGAATAGGAAGGACGAGGGTATAAAGGGACTCTACGAGACTTTTCGACGCTCACTCCGTGAATATAAAATTGAAACCTCCATTCCCCCTTGGTTATAAGGAGAATAGGAAGAACGAGGGTATAAAGGGACTCTACGAGACTTTTCGACGCTGTCGGGAAAACAATCCGCTGTAAGATGCCATGAAAAAAAAGTACCTCAATATGCGAGATTTTTGAAGGAAGTTTGGAAAGTGGATAGGACCAAAGAACGAAAAGGTGCCCCAATATTGAGCTAGGTGAGAATGTTTTGTTGTCATCCAAAGAAGCATTCCCACAAAGTGTAAGGACCCTGGTATGTTTTTTATCACATGTGTGATTGGAAACACTAGGATTGAGAAGGCAATACAAGATTTAGGAGCTTCTATTAATGTCATGCCTTACTCAATCGACACTCATCTTAAACCTGGACATTTGAAACGAAATAATACTATGATTCAATTAGCTGATAGGTCCACGGGTCTTCATAGGGGGTAGTAGAGGATATACTTGTACACATAGAGAATCTGCTTTTCCCCGCTGATTTCTATGTCTTAGAGATGGAAAATGGTGATCCATCTAGCCCCATTCTACTAGGGAGACCATTCTTGAAAACCTCTAAGTCCATAATCGATGTCAATGGAACTTTAACTATGGAGTTTAATGGTGAGATGGCAAAGTTCAATATCTATGAAACCATTCAAACTCATGAACACACTAGTTACACTGTTAATAGAACTGAGCACATGGCACATAATGATTTTGAATTTGATGAATTGTGTGATCTAGAAAAGGCTACTGATGGCCTTGATGACAAAGGAGGTACGGATTCCAATTTTATTCATAATTTTCATACTCTTGCTGCTTTATCTACTCATGATACTGCTAATCTTCTATCTTCTCATTTGCAGAATCCTAGTGTTGAACAGAAAAACCCTCCGGATCGACTACAACAATCTACAAATGATGGAGGAGGAACAAAGATTTATGATGACCTCTCAAAGAAGAGCAAGGCGAGCAAACCAAAGTTTAAAGGAATCAAGAAGATATTAAGGTGGAAGAAGAAAGATAGAGCGACACCGCATAACCCACCTTGATAGAGGACTGGCGCCGAGCCATCGACGTTAAACAGAGGCGCTGCTTGGGAGGCAACCCAAGGGGAGTTAGTTTCCCTTTCTTTTTTATTTTTTATTATTTTTTTAGTTAGACTTTTCTCTTTCCTTACAATTTTGACTTACATTGGGGACAATGTAAGATTTAAGTATGGGGGAGAGATTAGTGGTGTGTTATTGCTTTATTATTAAATTTGAAAATTTTGAGCTCGTGGTTAGTAATGAACGAATGCTTAGCATCACTAGCCCATGATGACATCGAATTATACTTTGACTTAGTAGTTGAATATTTTGAGCACGATATTATCATGACTTGTGAAGTGTGCATAGCTTAGTGAAGATTGTGTGAACTTTGTGATAGTCTTAGGAAGTCTCTGATACATACTAGAACTTAACTACATGCTCTTTGAGGCGTATGTCTGAATACTTGCGAACATGAAAGTGATATAGGCGATCTTTGATGCGTTTGAGCCTTTCAAGCTTACAATGTAAATAAATTATTATTAGTACCCTTTTTTAGCCTTAATGCAAAAGAATGGATGTATGCTAAGCATATAAAAGACCCACATTCAACATTCTTTGACTAGCTTATCATCTTCCCTAACGAGCCTAATATGATTTTTAAATCCATACATTTGAAGAGAGTATGATGTGTTTCATTCACATGCACTTATGTTATCAAAGACTCTTATGATTGAAAGCTTTATTGTTAAAATAATGGAATGCATGAAAGAAAGAGGGATGCCTTGAAAAGAATAGAAAAATATGACTCCAAGGGGAGCCAAGGTACAAAAAGAAAATAATTGAGTTAAACCTTGAAAAAAAATGAACAAGGTTTGAAAAATCATGCACGAAGAGAAGTTTTAATTTTGCATATCAACATACTCTCTTGTTTGATTCACCTTACCCTTTCTTTCATAAGCCAATACATAGGCCAAACTACAAGCTAACAAAGACCTACTTGGTTTATGTTTGCAAGTGGCTAAGATAGTGGAGATGAGTGTGCAAGTGAGATTATACTAGTGTTAGTGTACAACTTGAACTATTGTGAGTTTACATTTATTGGATCTATGATTTGCACATAACATTTGTTTATGACCACACATGCACGTTTGCTGCTTTGTTTAGTATGAGATGTTTAGGAATTGAACTTGTTCCACTGTTACCTTTTCACCATCTTTCATTAATATGCATGTTTGAATTTGTTGAGGCATTAAAGTGAAGACAAGTTAATTGTTGTGATGCTATGAGCCAGCAAAAAGAATTTGGTTTTGTCTGATTTACTCGAGGTAGAGTAAATATTAAGAATGGGGGAGTTTGAAGTGACTAGAAATAGAAACATCTTTTGTACTTAATTGTCTAAGACTTGGTATGTTTTGATAGATAAAATTATGCATATGCTACCTAATCGTACATTTGTATAAATGTAGGTGGAATCGAAGAAATCGAGTTAATATCGATAAATAAAGAAATGCATTGGAGTTGACAAGAGATCAAAATAGACCAAGAAAAATGCATAAAGTATATAATGAGCCGCGATTGATCTCTAAAAGTGCCCCGATCGATAGCCAAATGAGAAAACCCAAGCAACAAAAGTTAAGTCTCAGCGATCGATCGGCACTTTTAAGCGATCAATCGCCGCGAGACAAGGTTTGTGGCAGAAAAAATTGGCGATCGATTGCCACATTTTCCTTACCGATCGCGAGTGAAAAAATTATGAAAAATAGAATGCGATCGATCGCTACTGTCTGCCGATCGCGATCGATCGCTACTGTCTGCGATCGATCGCCAGACAGTAGCGATCGATCGCCAGAGGAGTTCGAGCAAAAGAAAAAGACCTGGTTTCTTTCCATCATACAAGGTGTGAGGGCCCGATCCTAATGTGGTGTTTAATTAACACACAATGATTAATTTGCATAAACAACGGAAGGCCCTAAAAACTTTTCGCTTTTAGGTGATACATATATACTGATACTTAAAATATGTAATTTCGGTTTCCAATTCAACATGTTGATCATAACATAAATTATCAAGTATATCATCAACCAGTAGTAGAATAATTAAAATACAGATACTCGGGGCATACACCGATAATTTAAAACATAAGTAAAAATATTCTAACAACTACTGGGACTCAAAACATAAAATATAAACCTGAGCTCGCTCTCAAGGAGCTCTGGTATTCATCGATGCTTTATCTCGAGCATCCTCAATACGTCCACCTGTACCACCTGTCATACCCATACAACAAAAACATGACAGCCCACACTACGGGGATCAGAACCCAGTACGAGAATAAATAGATCATGTCAGTATGACAAAGTATCATGCAATGCATACCATGTATGAATGCTATGTATTAATGGGTATAAAGAATCGAATTTCAGGATACCAAATATCGGAGTCCAAAGGAAGGTATCATCAAATAATGTCATCTCGAGCAGAGGGTGACAACACACGCACATTGCGCTAGGAGACTCATCATATGTGATGTGCTCGTCCATCCCTCGTGTCTTGGTGCGGTAGCAACGCGCGTGACTACAGACGCTACCTAAACTACCTATCATCGACGTACCTTGTCGTCCCCGATACTCAGAGTGGATCAACTCAGTCATAATCATGGATATCAAAGAAATGATAGATCAATATGATATGACCATGAATTGTTTATGCATCAAATGACATATCCAAGTCAATATATCATGCAATCTCATGTGAAAGTATCTATGTATCATGTAATTTCACATATCGTGTAATCCAACACATTCATCATATCATATAGTCACATAAGAAATCATATAGTGACAATTTATTCATATAAATCAAGTAATGGCATAAAAGGTCATACAACAGCATCATTACACGTCTTCGTCAGACATAATGATAAAACTCATTTCTACGTACCTCAACCCATGCTAATCTATCGAGACTTCTCGAGTCAACATCGGAATCTATTAACCTGGTCATGTAAATTCCAAAATGACACTGAGTGTTCAAATAGTGCATTGAATCAAATGCAACTAAAAAATATGACCCTTAACGATTTTTCCTACATTTTTCAGCCTGACCCATTTTCGTAGAAAAATTGCTATAATTCCATACAACATCAAAACGACTTAATTCTAGTGCTCAAAGTTCAGAAACTCAAAATATTACATTTCATCAATTATGGTGTCAAGCTGGTTCGACCATCTAAGTGGGGTTTGAACACTAAAACCGTAGCATTTAAAAATGTGTTTTCCATCTTGAGCAGTGTTACTAAACATACTATAATGTTTTCATTACAAATCCAAATTGAGTGATTCTAGTGGCAAAAGACAGCCAACTCAAACCAAATACTAACACTCTTGCCTTGGGGTTTCAAAATCACTAATTGCATGTAACATGCATTAGCAATTGGAAGAGATTTTTGGTGCTAATGTGGAGAGAAAGAGGAGAGAAGGAGGAGCATTGAGAATGAAGAGAGAGAAAAGGTGTTGGAATTTTGAGCCAAAAATCTGAAATGTGCATGGGTTAGGCGTGAGATTCAATGCATCATTACATGATTTTTAATGTATTTGATGTATTGTGGAATCCATGTGTCAATACATCACTATCTTACAAGATTAATGGTCTAAAATCATGTATTAAACATGAGTTAAATTAATTAGTGGCATGTGTTCTCCAAGTGTCATGTGATCATGCACATGCTCATGCACTAAAACATGTTCCACTAGTTGGTTGACCCATCGTGGTCCGGGTTTGCTTAATCGTTGTTAATCCATATTAATTAGCATCGGGGACTTACACTTCTTCCCCTCTTAAAAAGATTTCGTCCTCGAAATCGCAAAACTAAGCATCACTCAATAAATTAAATCATTTGAGATATCTCAATCTCATTCACAGATACATAAGAGTCCTCATGTATCAATGACAACTGATATGGTAATGTCAACGATATACCTTTGAACCAAACTTCTCTATGATTCCATAAAGTTCAAAATATCGAGGCAACATAATACCTCACTTAACGAATCATATTGATCATCGTAAAGGTAATATCTTCATATTTACCTGATTCTCAACTCGAAGTCTAACAATATATTTCTCTTTGGCGTAGCAAATTTGCCCACCTTAAGCCAAATTTCAATCGTTGCCGCATAAATCTTATCGTTCCTCCTGGCATTTTTCTCAAAAATCTCAAGTTATGCCCAAAATTCCTTATCAATTTCTATCATCATATCTGTGATCGGTAATTCTGGCTTTACAAAACCTCAATTGATGCCATCCCGATAGTTGTCTTGAATTTAAAGTATAAGAAAATTTTACTAGTGAATAGTGATTTCTGTCAATTCCCACTAAATTCATCACTATTAATCGAGACATAATTTTCAATGTCTGGATATTTTCTCAGTTATCCATCAGTATGGGTATGCTAAGCAATACTCATTGCTAATTTAGTACCCATGACATTCTGAAAATAGTTTTCGAATTCTAATATTATCCTCAGATCTAAATCAGATACAGTTGTTACAGAATACTCACTGTAACTAAACCACATTATCCACATCTCAAACATGTTATTTTCTCATAGACATATAGACTATTATATGAAATCAATATCTTGTATTGAATAGTCAATCAATTCCGACTCAACTTGTTTCACAATCTCTGTTTGATCTAAACAATTTGAGCTATAAAACTCAAAATTAGAAATTTCCTTAAATTCATTGTGGTACTTACAATTCTGTAGTATCACATTAGGTCTCGTATTTTTATCTTGACCTGCTGACATGTCAAACAATTTGCCATGAAATTCCAAAATTTCTTTCTTTATACCATCCCGTCAGAAATAGGATCTCAAGAATGATATATCTCATCATTCCCACAATAACACTATGTCATCTATGGTGTGCTTTCTGCAGTAATAATTCTTTCGAATCTGTAGGATTCGATGCTATTTACTGATTGTTCAATCGCAACCCGCCACTATATTGCATACTAAAATCTAGTTGGTTGATGAGACATAACCAATTTCTTCACTCAATATCTGTATGGCTCTGTCCTTCGAGTTCTTCTGATCTTCGAAATCATAGGTGACTCAAACTGCAAAGCATATATTCATGCTACCATTGCACCTTGCACTTTTCGGTTCAGTGCATCTGCTACTAGTTTCATTTTCCTTGATTGATATTGACTACCAAAGTCAAATTCTGTAATAAATCTTATCATCGCTTCTATCTCAAGTTCAACTCTGACTGAATACTAGATATTTTAAACTCCAAAATCAGAGTATATTATGAATTGTTCGCCACACAGATACGTTGTCACATCTTCAAGGCAAAAATAATGGCTACAAGCTCGAGTTCATGAACAGGATATCATGATTCTTTCAGCTTCAACTATCTCAAGCATATGCAATCATCTCCTCATGATATATTTGAACATATCTCAAATCTTTGACCAACGTATTTGCACAAACTATATATTCCCCTGACCAGTTCAACAAAATCAATATTGGGGCTGTAGTTCATTTCCATTTCAGTTATGAAAACCGCTTTCACATTCATCTGCCAAACGAAACTCAAATTTATTCTTGGTCAATTGGTTCATCCTTCCATAAAAGTCTGTATATCTGGCAAAACTCATAAAATTTTGTATCTCGAGTACACTGGTATACCACTGATGAATATTATTGCAATTCCACCCAAAAGTTAAGGAATACACTTCATCAAATTCATAAACTCTACTGGTATAGTTGTCAGACCACAAGGAAATACAAAAAATTCAAAATGCCTATATCTGGTTTGACCAATTGTCTAGGGAACATTTTCCCTTCCGACTCAAACTGATGGTAACCAGATTTACAATCATTCTTCTTATACATCGAAGTTTCTTACAACTGATCAAATACTTCTCGATCTTAGGCAGTGGCTATTTTATTCTTGACAGTAGCCCGGTTCAACTGCCTTTAGTCGATACACATCTTCATAATACAATATTTCTTCTTTCATGAACAACACTGGTGTTTTCCCAAAGTGACATACTCAGACGTATGTACCCTTATCGAGAATATTCTGTAACTATTCTTCTAAATCTGTCAACTCTGTTGATGTCATTCCGTATAGTGCTTTCGATATTAAATCTATTCATTGGCATCAACGAAGAGTTAAAATCGAATTCCTTTTCTATTGGAGAGCCTATTATGTCCTTAGGAAAATCTTGGTAAGTTTCTTACCACTAGGAGATCCTGATCAGCATCAACTGCTTATTATCACATATCCTTTATTTTCCAAGTATCGTAACCATAATGTTTCATAGTTGATACTATCAGTATCTTAGCTTGCTATTCGTGGCTATAAACATTTCATTTGGAGCCACAATACGGTCGAAAATTCATCACACCCTGAAATCAACTTACTAAATCTCAAAATTTATCAGAGTAACCATTGCCCTCGAGACAATCAAAATCATATCTCAGCAACACCATTAAATTCAAATACACAGCACTATCATCAAACTGTAAGCTACAGTTCACTATTACAAGTGTGGATAGTATAATTATCACTGCTGGTGTATCTTCCAAATCATCATTATCAATGCACATTTTATGCAATGTATGAAAACAATGCTTTTGTCTTAATTAAACTAGTGCAGTGTGATCAAATACACAACATGTATCTGCGACCAATACTTCTATAGCATCTCTAACCTTATCCTTTGTCAAGGTATACTTTCTGGTCTGTTAGGAAACCAAAAATAACTATCAGGTATTACTTCTGGTATGCAGGTAACTAACTGCTGCTAGAACTGAGTGGTCGAAAAGAATAACCACTCTCATATCTACCCCTAGCTCGGGGTAATTGTTGTTATGGTTGCATCTGTTCCTGAGCACGTAACACACATGCTCTGACTGACCACCATCAATATCAGTTCCTATTATTCTTTCAAATGGATCAGTAGATATTTACATCCACAATGACCTCGAAAAGATTTGGTATTCTACAATCTCATAGTACCTCCAGAACTAATAGAGCTGGATAAATTGGAGTGATACTTCTGAAACTTTTCTAGGACCACTTGGATTATCCCAATGATAGTCACTTCATTAATCTTTAATCCAGTTTTAACTACTTCACACCACATGTCTTATTCTTCAGTCGATTTATAATCTCTTCACTAGTGAATAGCTATCGAGATTAAGCACATATTTCCATTTCTCAAGTCCACGATAATCAATTATCATTTTCATGTCATCAATATGGCATTCTCGTAAACATCTTTTCCTGTAACAAAAGAGGAAAAATCGTCATTCGTCACTACCATTACTCTAGATACTATCATCTATGAGAGTTCATGTTGTAGTATTTATTCATAGTTGGGACACAAAAACTGGAACTGAATTACGACAGTCCTCATTAAAACCAATTCTCGTTGTTTCTCACAACAACTACACTCTATTCTTCAATTGAAATATTGCTACTTTCAATATTCTCAAGTTCTAAATTATCATCTTGGCGTTTACAGGTTTTGACATAAACTCATACGTATAACTTTGGTCTTTCAGACTTAAATTCCTGATGTCAATCGACACAAAGCGTTTTAAATAGTTCTAGTGTTATCCCACGATGCACAAGGATTAAGTCCCAAAGTGATAAAAATTCTCAATAACACTAAGTTAATTCAATTCACAGTTTACAGTGCCTACATGTACGATAGATGGCTCTTAAAGTCTGTATCGCTACTACCTGTCCAAACACTAACTGGCTATCAGAATTCATACATCTCAAGTCATAGATGTTATCATTACTTATTATTCTATATCAACATCCTATCAGCAACTATCAGTGCTAACAGATAAAATTTTCAAATTCTCTAGCTTGTATGCAACTCAGCATTCAAAGTTTCTAGATTCTATGCAATTCAGCATATTAAAATAGTCAGAGATATGACATCTAATTATCCCTGCTTAATAATCCATTACATGTGTAACATATCATTATCTAACATGTAAACATAGCATGCAAGAGCATATAAAATCACATAGTCAGACACATGCACAAACATTTCATTTGTGTCTGTCTATTCTCAGTGTCCTAACTCTAGTTCGCGCATATCCCAGATATATGTTCTGATACCATAATGTGAGGGCCAGATCCTAACGTGGTGTTCACATAATTATTAATTTGCGTAAACAACGGAAGATTTATTTCCAAGGTCTTATCAAACGGCCGTAAATTTTTTTCGCTTTTAGGTGATACATATATACTGATACTTAAAATATGTAATTCCGGTTTCCAATTTGACCGCTTTTATTTTTAAACAATTATTTTTCAGTGTATGGGTTGAAGCGATTCTACCGCAAGTGCACGGTGTCAAGTTTTAGTATAGTGAAAATTAAGTAAAGGTTGTCGAATCCACAGGGACTAACGTATAAGTACCAAATAAGATCAATCAAATTATATTTAGCCTATGATTAAAGGAGTTTGATAAACTAACACTAAATTAAACTAAAGAACAAAATTAAACGAGAAACAATGACAAGAATGGTTCCGGAAATGCAAAGGTAAGTGACTCGAGAAAATTACCAAGTTCGTCGTTCAATTATGTTATCTCTAATGATTCAATGGAATTCTCACTTTATTAACCAATTGATTTTAAAGGTGAAAGGTTTTTATGATTATTCGATACACTCTCTCGAGCTGTAACGAAACTAACAATAAATTAGAACAAGTCACTCTCGTGCACCTATTTACTAATTCAAAGTTGCTTAAATTATCAAAACCTATTAACTCTAAATCTTTCGATTTCAAGTTCTCACGTATGCGATATCATCTCTCGATCTCAATGTAACATACATCATAAATTAATGGAGCGTGTTACAGCGTTATCTCTCGATCTCGGCTGTAACCCTCAAATTCAATCAAAGCTAGCTAGACTCTGATCTACACATGCAATTAATTTAGGAACAATAAATATCAATGCGCGCAAATATCAATGAATCAATAATATCAAACACAACGAACTAAAACTTCAATAATATAAACCAATTTTAATTCAAATCAATAACAGATGAGTTTTCTTGTCTCTCGACCTTAAAAACAACAAATGAAAATTGAAAATCAAATAAATTAAGTTCAGAAATACGATAAACGATGGATGAATCCGTGCGTTGCACCGTGATTTCTTCTCTTGTTCCTTCCTTGCACTCCGGAACGGATAGGCTCGACTTTGGACGAAGAACGGAGATTGGATCTCCTTCTTCCGGCGTTGGGCGGCGGCTAGGGCGGCTGCTCTTGACCTAAAAAGTCTGATATTTTCTCTCAAAGTTCGTCCTCTATTCTGTGGAAGAGAGTCCCTTAAAAAACCCTCCAAAAATCTCGATAAAATAGGAAAATAAAATCTTCAGATCTCGCGTCTCGATCGATCGAGAATTTCACCGATCGATCGGTGCACTGTTCACGCCAGCTTTTGGAACTTACTGCCTCGCTCGATCGATCGGGAATTTCCACCGATCGATCGAGATTTCTCAAAAATTGTTGCTGAAGTTACTGCCTCGCTCGATCGATCGATATTTCTACCGATCGATCGAGCCTTCGAAAATTCTGAGTCTTGCTACTGGCTGGCTCGATCGATCGAGAATAACTCTCGATCGATCGAGATCTGAAGAAACCATTTTCTACTTTTTCATCATCTTTTATGCCTCGATTTCGCCCGTTATCTTCTCATTAGCTCATTTCTTCCACTTCTGATCTAATTTCCTGAAACAAATGAATAAACACCAAAAAGCATAATATCATCCAGGAAAAAGTACAGAAAATGGGAAGAAATCACAGTTAAAAACACTCAAAATCTAAGCCTATCAACTCCCCCAAACTTAGACTTGATCGTCCTCGAGCAAGCAATAAACTCAAAAAGAAAGTTAAACTCGATACTAAGCATGAATTTTCTTTGCAACATATGTAACAGCTCAGAAATCCTACTTACACATCAATAGGATTCAATCAACATTTAACCAGAAGCATTTTCTCCTAAGTTAAACAATGCATCGAAACATCGGAACGTGCGTGTGTGCTATTGTCAAACATGAGTTACATATATATCTTTAACATCAACATGTGCCATATTAACTCCTAGTCAAGATTACTTTAAATTACTCTACAAGTTTACTATCCAGCACTTCTCCACTAATGTAATTGTTCCCTAGACTTGGATCAAAAGGTCTTGAAAGCTTATAACGTTAGGCCTTTTGGTGTCGGCTTCAAAGGAAAGGTAGGATGAATTCAAAGAAGAGAGTATAACAAAATCAGTTCAACTATTTTTGAGCTTCTCTTCAGTTTTTTTCTAGCCTTGGCCACTTTGGGTCTTATTTTGAATTTTTCTTTTCAAGGCTTTTCTCTACATCTTTTCTTTTTCTTTGCTCATTCTTTTGTTCCTTTTGAACTCATTTGCATATACAATTCTGTGCAATGAATGAGATTCATTATACTCTCCTAGGGGTAGGTAAAAATTTTCTTTTAGGCTCAAACCAAGGTGGGTATAATGAGTTGCCAAGAATGTCGAATGGGGGTCTAATCATATGCAATGCATATACCATTCTTTTTTCAATAAGGCTCAAAAGGGGACACTAAGGAATAATATATAACGGGTAGGCTTGAAAGGCTCAAACGGTCCAAAGATCGCCTAAATCATCTCCAAGTCTAGTTCCTAATTATAAATTTCGCCTCAAAGTGCTTTCAACTAAACTGTAAAGTTCTCTAAGATACTCAAGACTCATCATAGTTAACACAAGTTTTCAATTTAATCAATACATACTTCACTCAATCATGACTCAATAAGTGCTCAAATTATTCCTCAGTTTTGACATATAGTTAACAAAGGATATATACAAACAAGTTAAACATTTTCATGGCTCCTATCTAGATGAGGATTAATTTCATCATGTATTACTATTGCAAGTCCAATTCATCAATTCTCAAGAATAACTCAATCCAAAAAAAAATTTTGTTGGTAATGCTCAAGGACAAATTAGTCTCAACATCATGCAGTCATGCAAGGTAGGGAAACAAAACAAGTAGCAGGATGTGCAAAAGCAAGATTATGTACAAATACTCAAAAAAACCCCCAAACTTAGCATGTGAATTGCCCTCAATGAACAAGAAAAATAAATGCCAAGGCAAAGACACATACCATGATGACGATCGTCACTGGTCGTCATCCTCATCATGCTCCGGAGGGGGAACTGGGTAGTGGTGCTCCTCGCCACACACGGATCCATGCTACAAAACAAAAATAAAAATAACTAACGCAATAAATTAAACTACAGAAAAAAAAAAGAGAAACACAGGGAAATAAGGAAAAGTTCTTGATTTATAGTCCCAAGCTGGACTGTCACCTCCTCGCCTTCTCAATTTGATGGCTCCTTCGGATTCTTTACAGAATCACTCGGGAGCGTACCTTGCGTCCTCCCAGATATCAACGTGGCCAATTGCCCTATCTGCACCTCCAAATTTTTGATTGATGCATCTTGATTCTGCATCCTCACCTCTGTTGATGAAATCAGCTTCGCCATCAATTCCTCCATACTCGGCTTTTGTGTGAACCCGGCCTGCGGTTGAGGGTTCAACACATTTTCTTGATTCGACCACCTCAAATTCGGGTGGTTCCTCCATGGTTGGTTGTAATTCGAGTAGGAATTATTGTGTGGCCTGTTACCTACAAAATTAACAGCTTCAACGGATTGGTTAAATTGATTACCTGCCTGGCACTCTATGCTAGGATGACCGCCTCCACACAGCTCACAGAAAATAGTTTGGGCCTGCATTGCTGCTGCTCCCATGCTGTCTATCTTCCGGTTCATGGCTTCTAATTGAGCCGAAAGAGCAGTGATTTCGTCCACTTGATGGACTCCCATTGGTTTCTGTGGTGTGCTCCTCTCAGATTGCCACTGGTAGCTGTTGCACGCCATTTCTTCCAACAAGCTATATGCTTCTTCCGGCGTCTTTCTCATTATGGATCCCCCAGATGCTGCATCAATCATTGAACGGTTAGCAGAAAATAAACCGTTATAGAACGTTTGTACCTGTAGCCATATGGGTAGACCATGGTGTGGGCATCTCCTCAACAACTCCTTAAACCGATCCCACGCTTCGTATAAAGTTTCGGGGTCAAACTGACCAAAAGTCGTGATATCGTTCCGCATCTTCGCCGTCTTGGAAGGGGGAAAGTACTTTGACAAAAACGCCTTTGTCATCCCCTCCCATGTTGTTATTGAACCTGCAGGAAGTGAATTTAACCATGCTTTAGCCTTATCTCGTAATGAAAAAGGAAAGAGCCTTAACCTGATGGCATCGTCAGAGACGCCATTGTGTTTGAATGTATCACAAATCTCCAAAAAGTTGGAGATGTGATTGTTCGGATCATCTGTAGCTGCTCCCCCGAACATCACCGAGTGCTGAATCATTTGTATGATTGCCGGCTTGATCTCAAAATTGTTTGCTTGGATCGTCGGCCTTGTGATACTCGACAACGATCCATGAAATGCAGGTTGTGCAAAGTCCATCATTGATCTAGGGTGCTGTGCTTCGTTATTGTCAGCCATTTCTCGAGCTTCTCGTAATCTTCTTAGTAACGTTCTCTCTATCTCTGGATCAAACGGCTCGAGAAAGGGTTCCTCTCTTCTATGCATGCACTAAAGAACTGATTCCTGTACAAAATAGACAAAAGGAGACAACAAAAATGCACAAAATTATTCACAAATATCAACAAAAGAAAACAAAGAAAACAAAAAATGCAATAATAAAAGAATTGGCTAAATTACAATTAACTAATCTCGTATGATATTATACAGATTAGTCCCCGGCAACGGCGCCAAAAACTTGACCGCTTTTATTTTTAAACAATTATTTTTCAGTGTATGGGTTGAAGCGATTCTACCGCAAGTGCACGGTGTCAAGTTTTAGTATAGTGAAAATTAAGTAAAGGTTGTCGAATCCACAGGGACTAACGTATAAGTACCAAATAAGATCAAACAAATTATATTTAGCCTACGATTAAAGGAGTTTGATAAACTAACACTAAATTAAACTAAAGAACAAAATTAAACGAGAAACAATGACAAGAATGGTTCCGGAAATGCAAAGGTAAGTGACTCGAGAAAATTACCAAGTTCGTCGTTCAATTATGTTATCTCTAATGATTCAATGGAATTCTCACTTTATTAACCAATTGATTTTAAAGGTGAAAGGTTTTTATGATTATTCGATACACTCTCTCGAGCTGTAACGAAACTAACAATAAATTAGAACAAGTCACTCTCGTGCACCTATTTACTAATTCAAAGTTGCTTAAATTATCAAAACCTATTAACTCTAAATCTTTCGATTTCAAGTTCTCACGTATGCGATATCATCTCTCGATCTCAATCGTAACATACATCATAAATTAATGGAGCGTGTTACAGCGTTATCTCTCGATCTCGGCTGTAACCCTCAAATTCAATCAAAGCTAGCTAGACTCTGATCTACACATGCAATTAATTTAGGAACAATAAATATCAATGCGCGCAAATATCAATGAATCAATAATATCAAACACAACGAACTAAAACTTCAATAATATAAACCAATTTTAATTCAAATCAATAACAGATGAGTTTTCTTGTCTCTCGACCTTAAAAACAACAAATGAAAATTGAAAATCAAATAAATTAAGTTCAGAAATACGATAAACGATGGATGAATCCGTGCGTTGCACCGTGATTTCTTCTCTTGTTCCTTCCTTGCACTCCGGAACGGATAGGCTCGACTTTGGACGAAGAACGGAGATTGGATCTCCTTCTTCCGATGTTGGGGGGCGGCTAGGGCGGCTGCTCTTGACCTAAAAAGTCTGATATTTTCTCTCAAAGTTCGTCCTCTATTCTGTGGAAGAGAGTCCCCTTAAAAAACCCTCCAAAAATCTCGATAAAATAGGAAAATAAAATCTTCAGATCTCGCGTCTCGATCGATCGAGAATTTCACCGATCGATCGGTGCACTGTTCACGCCAGCTTTTGGAACTTACTGCCTCGCTCGATCGATCGGGAATTTCCACCGATCGATCGAGATTTCTCAAAAATTGTTGCTGAAGTTACTGCCTCGCTCGATCGATCGATATTTCTACCGATCGATCGAGCCTTCGAAAATTCTGAGTCTTGCTACTGGCTGGCTCGATCGATCGAGAATAACTCTCGATCGATCGAGATCTGAAGAAACCATTTTCTACTTTTTCATCATCTTTTATGCCTCGATTTCGCCCGTTATCTTCTCATTAGCTCATTTCTTCCACTTCTGATCTAATTTCCTGAAACAAATGAATAAACACCAAAAAGCATAATATCATCCAGGAAAAAGTACAGAAAATGGGAAGAAATCACAGTTAAAAACACTCAAAATCTAAGCCTATCACAATTCAACATGTTGATCATAATATAAATTATCAAGTATATCATCAACCAGTAGTAGAAAAATTAAAATACAGATACTCGGGGCATATCCCGGTAATTTAAAACATAAATAAAATTATTCTAACAACTACTGGGACTCAAAACATAAAATATAAACCTGAGCTCGCTCTCAAGGAGCTCTGGTATTCATCGATGCTTCATCTCGAGCATCCTCAGTATGTCCACATGTACCACCTGTCATGCCCATACAACAAAGACATGACAGCCCCCACTACGGGGATCAGAACCCAGTACGAGAAATAAATAGATCATGTCAAGTATGACAAAGTATCATGCAATGCATACCACTTATGAATGCTATGTATGAATGGGTATAAAGAATCGAATCTCAAGATACCAAATGTCGGAGTCCAAAGGAAGGTATCATCAAATAATGTCAGCTCGAGCAGAGGGTGACAACACACGCACATTGCACTAAGAGACTCATTCTATGTGATGTGCTCGTCCATCCCTCGTGTCTAGGTCCGGTATCAACGCGCGTGACTACAGTCGCTACCTAAACTGTCTGTCATCGACGTGCCCTGTCGTCCCCGACACTCAGAGTGAATCAACTCAGTCATTATCATGGATATCAAAGAAATGATAGATCAATATGATATGCCCATGAATAATTTATGCATCAAATGACATATGCAACTCAATATATCATGCAATCTCATGTGAAAGTATATACATATCATGTAATTTCACATATCGTGTAATCCAAGACATTCATCATATCATATAGTCACATAAGAAATCATATAGTGACAATTTTTCGTATAAATCAAGTAACGGCATAAAAGGTCATACAACAACATCATTACACGTCTTCGTCGGACGTCATGATAACACTCATTTCTACGTACGTCAACCCAAGCTAATCTACCGAGACTTCTTGAGTCAACACCGAAATCTATTAACCTGGTCATGTAAATTCCAAAATGACACTAAGTGTTCAGACAAATGCAACTTAAAAATATTCCTTAACGATTTTTCCTACATTTTCAGCCTGACCCATTTTCGTAGAAAAATCGTTATAATTCCATACGACATCAAAACAACTCGATTCCATTTCGCAAAGTTCAGAAACTCAAAATATTACATTTCATCAATTATGGTGTCAAGCTGGTTCGATCATCTTAGTGGGGTTTGAACACTAAAATCATAGCATTTAAAAATGTGTTTTCCAGCTTGAGCATTGCTAGTAAAAATGCTATAACTTTTTATTAATGATTCTAGTGGAAAAAGACAGTCAACTCAAAGTACTAAAATACTTATTTCTAGACATTTTCAGCAATTGCTAGCCAAAAATGCTCAGGAACTCGAAGAATACACTGCATGGCATTTTCGCCCACATGCAGAACATAGATTGAGCACTTAAAGTATAAAATTCATAACTAATCGAACATAAGTCCGAATTGAGTCCTCTTTTTTTTTAAATTCAATAGAATGAAAAGATATACAAGTTTTGTTTGAACATCGACAACAAATTCGAAAATACAATTTGTCAAAAGTTTAGAATTCTACACTGCATGTGCATTTTTAGCACATGAAGAGTCGAATCTGGCACCCTTTAGTAAAATGAGTATATCTTACTCATTTCAAGTCCAAATTGTCTCAAATTTTAACCACAGGACGACAACTCATATATCTACAACTTTTGTTTGGAGTTTAAAGTCAGATTCCGAGAATAAGTAAATAGAATTTTCGAAATCATCTACTGCATGCAACATCAAATTTGTGCAGATTCTGTTATGATTAAAAGACACCAACATTTTTGTGATTCTTCCTATAATTTCGACCCAAAATCCATAAAATCCAACTAAAATAAATAGGAACAAGTTCATACCCTGGAATACCCAAAAGTTTTCCACCATGGCTCATTCCTAGCTTGAGCTCCTCCAAACTTGCCTCAAAATTGAAAATTCTTGTACCTACTAACACTCTTGCCTTGGGGTTTCAAAATCACTAATTGCATGTAACATGCATTAGCAATTGGAAGATATTTTTGGTGCTAAGAGAGGCTGGAAATTCGAAATTTCATAATGTGGAGAGAAAGAGGAGAGAAGGAGGAGCATTGGGAATGAAGAGAGAGAAAAGGTGTTGGAATTTTGAGCCAAAAATCTGAAATGTGCATGGGTTAGGCGTGAGATTCAATGCATCATTGCATTCTTTTTAATGTAATTGATGTATTGTGGAATTCATGTGTCAATACATCACTATCTTACAAGATTAATGGTCAAAATCATGTATTAAACATGAGTTAAATTAATTAGTGGCATGTGTTCTCCAAGTGCCATGCGAACATGCACATGCTCATGCACTAAAACATGTTCCACTAGTTGGTTGACCCATCGTGGTCCAGAACACCTTAATTCAAAGTCTATACTTTTAATTATCCGGGTTTGCTTAATCATCATTAATCCGGATTAATTAGCATCGGGGCCTTACGCTTGGACTCTAGCCCCTTCCTCATTCTCCTATAAATACCCCTCGACCATCAGACTTTTTGGGACCTCTTTTTCTATACTTTTACATGCTTTCATAGATAATTAGCATCTAGTTTATCATAGTTCAAAGGCACGCTACGAAGATCGAAGCAAAGGCGGGCGTGACAACCTCGACAAGTGAAGATCTAAATAGTTTGCCTAGTTTGTGTTTCTTTCATATTGTTTTTATTTAATTTTGATTGTTTTGCATTAGTGATGAGTGGCTAAACTAGTTTTATGATTCTTGGTTAAGGAAGACAATACATTTGGATTTATTTTTCTTATGAAATTAATGTGTTTTTTAATCAATTTTCGAATCAGTATTGATTGTTTTTTCTATATTTGATTGATAGGATTGTTGTATCTAATTATTGAATTGATCACCTAGTAATTGTGCATGCAATTTAATGCTTGTTATATGAAGCAATTAAGATTAATGATTTTGCGCGTGTGAGATTGTTAATTCCTTAGGGAAAACATTCAACTAGATTAAATATAGACGCGTGGATTATATTGTCTAGCTTCATTTGTCTTACTAGTTTATGAATCATCTTTTAATCTTAACCGCGTGTATTTGGATTAATTGATTGATAAGGGTTAGAATAGAACGCTTGAGCTACCTAACTAAAATTAAAGTGAGATATGAATTAATTTTCCTAGGCGAATATTCATATGCAAATTGAACCTTTTGTGAGAATTGATGATTAAGATAATAAACCCAATTGTAAAGTCCACCAAAAGCCAAGAATCGTTTTTCTCTCATAATCTAATGACTCTTAGTTTAATCTTGCACATTAGTTAATTCATATTTTCTTAGATTTTTGCATCATAGTATTAGTTAATTTATTTTCAAAACATCCCTTTGAAGTTTGTTTGCATTAACACAAAAATACATCATTCCTCGTGGGATCGGTCCTTACTCACGCTACTACATTACTTATTGCTTTTAACTTGAGAGGGTTAATTTGGGCCTACGCGATAAATGCTACCACTAACCTAACTAATGATGGAGACATGCTTGAGGAGGAGGAAGAACATGAGATTGTCGCGCAAATGCGAGCCAAACCTCCTTACATAAAACACCAGAGCAATGATCTAGGAGAGTTGGGGAAAAGGAACATCAAGCCACAAGAGCCTTCCATTGAAGAACCGCCAATTCTCGAACTCAAGATCCTACCAACTCACCTCAAGATTTTGAGGTAGCATAAGCTAGCATTTGGATGGAAAGTGGCAGACATAAAGAGATAAGACCATCAACATGTATGCATAAAATCTTGATGGAGGACACGTACAAGTCTTTGGTGCAACCACAACACCGTCTGAATCCAAAGATGCAAGAGGTGGTAAAAGCCGAGGTCGTCAATCTTTTGGATGCATGTATTATCTATACATTTCTGATAGTGCATGGGTCAGTCATGTGCAATGTGTGCCCAAGAAGGAGTGATGACTGTTACCGCCAATGAAAACAATGAGTTAATTCCCACTAGAACAGTCACTGGATGGCGAGTATGTATTGACTATAGGAAGTTAAACGATGCTACATTCAAAGATCACATCCACCTCCCCTTATTGATCAGATGATAGAAAGGTTAGTAGGATACGATTTGTATTTCTTTCTAGATGGCTATTCCGGATATAATCAGATAGCTATTACACCTGAGGATTAAGAAAAGACCAGCTTCACTTGCCCTTATAGTGCATTTGCATTTAGAAGAATGTCATTTGGTTTATGTAATACACCGCTACATTTCAATGTTGTATGATGTCTATACTCCATGATATGGTAGAAAAGGTTCTTGAAGTTTTCATGGATGATTTTTCTGTGTTTGGAAATTCATTTGATTCTTGCCTGCATAATCTTGACTTGGTGTTGACAAGGTGGGAAAGACAAACTTGGTATTGAACTGGGAGAAGTGTCACTTCATGGTACATAAAGGTATAGTCTTGGGGCACAAAATATCCCAAAAGGATATTGAAGTGGATCGAGCAAAGATACAAGTGATGCAAAAATTACCTCCACATGTGTCAGTCATGAACGGATTTGAAGCGACTATTAAAGTTTGAACAAACATGTCTCAAACAAAATCGATGTACTTCACGGGGTGATTTGAAGTTAGGAATACAATCGGCTGCTGCAATGAGGCCTGGATGACGGTCATAAATCAAACATACACCACCCTCAGATCTTCTCACATTATGCTTGCTAATCATCTCCAAAAATCATCTCCACGACACAAAGGTTTCTTCGTCAACAATTGTAAATGCCAAAGGTAAGACTTGATTATTAGCGTTCATTGCCACGACAATCAACATCTTATGTTGATATTTCGTATACAGATGTGTTCCATCCACACTTATTACCCGGCGGCAATGTTGAAATCCTTCTACACATGGATGGAAGGCCCAGAACACGTACAAAGTCTTTTCTCTTGGTCTATCATTTTCAAGGTGAACCCACTCAACGACTGTGCCGGGATTCCATTTTTGCGAAGCTCCCATGTAGTAAGGCAATTTCTTCACGGAGCTCTCCCATGTTCCGTACACATTCTCAATTGCACGTCGCAAACTAAACCATCCGTTTGCATAGGAGATCTCAAATCCATATTTATTTTTAACTGTTTGAATTACATATTTTATTTTGTAAGCTGGATCACGCCGAACAATTCCCACTACAAGCTAGCAATCATGTTTTTGTCCAAATTTGATGATCGATCGACAGTTCACTCAAAAGGCAAGTGTGGGAACCTCCATACTTGTTTATTTTGAATAATCCAACTTTTTTCTTAAACGAGGCCCGTAGGTACCATCTACAAGGTATATCTTATGTATTGTGTTTGCACGCCACTTTCCACAATGTTTTTGTACTCTTGACAACACGGTACTCCCGTTTGCAACACGTACAGAGTAATCCTTTATAGCTGCCCGCAGATGAGCTTTATTTTTAAAGACCATATCTAGATGGATATCCCCTTTGGAGTAGTCGTAATAACTCCCCCATCTACCTGTTGGAATGTCTATTGAGTCTCAAAATACTTCGGGATGTATCATTGAGAAGAATGGAATTGTTGGAAAGGACATGAGTATTTGTCGTGGTTGTGTCTGGTACATTAACTGGCACTTCTTCAATATCAACCTCATCGTCATCAGACTCATCCTCGGATGGATTCCCTCCGGTTCAGTCTTAATATCATCTCCAAAATCCACAAAACTGTCTGCTAGTGGCTCGGGAACAATATTGTCAGCAACTATAGGAGCATCATCTTGAATCCTAGAGGTAGTTGGTCTTTCTGTATCTACTACAAATGGACCACTATCACTTGTTGGCATTTCTGTAATAAAATCATAAGCTCTTCGTTCTGTTTGTATATACATCTCCAAACAACTATAATTTTGTTCAGAATCAAATACCCATGCTAAATTGTAATCACTGTCAACGGGAAAATTGTTTGTTTCATCCTAGAAATCACTAAATATATATTTACAATATATTTTCAGAATGAACTGGTTACGGTCGATGCCAGTAATATCATATGCGTCGTTCAATAACTGCAAATAATTAATAGTGCAAGATATTGTCATGCCTTTCGACGGACCACGATCATATCTAACAGATTCTGAATCTTGTAATATATCGCCTCCCCAATACAACAAAACTTTAATTGACATACCTTAAAAAATAAAGATAAATTTTATAAATTAGTACATTATATATAATGTTGTTAAATTTGATTATTTGTATAACAACGTACCTGCAGTGTGGCGACTGGAGGAAACGACTGGAGGAAATAATGAATATTATGGTTTACGAATTCTGGAGAGAAAAATATTTACAAATTCTGAACAGAATTTGTTTTACGAATGCCGAAGAGATTTTGGTTTACGAAATGAGCAACATTTTGTTCGGTTGTAGACGAAGAAACTGATTGTTGTCGCCATCTAAGATGGCGACATCAAATAAATTTTTTTTTTCAATTGTCACCATCTGAGATGGTGACAACGTTTAAAAAAAAAGTTTATGTCGTTATATACCGACATCCGTGAAAAAAATATTATTTTATAAGATGTCGACATCTTACACTGCGACCTTAAAAAAAAAGATGTCGCCATGTCAGATAGCGACTTCACCTGAAGTCGCCATCTGACATGGCGACAACAATAAAAATAAGATTTTTTAAAAAAGTCGCCATGTCAGATGGCTACTTCAAATGAAGTCTCCATCTAACATGACGACTTCGGTTAGTTTGCTAATAATAAAAAAATTCGATTATATTGTTAAATACTTTTAAAAAGTCGATTATTTTATTAAAAAAGCCTACCATTATGGTTTGTGGTAATCGTATAAATCAAATTATTTAAAGGGTATTTGATAGATGTATTATATAGTTAGTCAACTGACAGTATTATATGCAGTCAAAAATAATATGAAACACCTTATATAAAATTACTATTTTTTTAAATCCCGTATTTTTCAAAATTATTAACATAAATATCTACCTTTGTTTAGTAAAATCATAAATCACACGTCTTGATGGAATTTGGATTTCTAAGTACCATTTCGTATGTTTGGTAGAATTAGATTTTAAAACGAAATTGGTATTTAAAACAATTATGTGGAATTTGATTAAACTAAATTGGTTGGGAATTAGAATATAAAGGAAAATAATTTGTTTGTCATTTATTAAAGGTTGAATTACATATAAATCTCATCTACTTTTTATACTTGTTGTTTTAGCTCTCATAGTTTAAAAATAAGGTCTACATTCCCTATTTTTTAATGTCAAATCATTGGGCATACAAATGTAGCTTTCCATCATCCTTAACTCTAGATGGGGTGAATTCGTAATTAGAGGTGAATTCGTAATACAACTATTTTATAAATTAGAGTGAAACTCATAATACAACTATTTTATAATGTAGACAACTATAATTGTTCATTTATTAAATATAATAATTTCTTCCAAACACGCTAGATATCCCTTATTTTTGGACTTCAAGTCTTCAACCATACTACTGCAACAACAATCAAACTTTTACCTTTATAAGTAGGGTATCCTATAAAACTTCGTCCACGATACAACACGGAATTGGGATTCCAAAACGTTGGAATTTATAATTCATATCAAATTCAAACCAAATTTATTTTGTTAAGACACAATGTAAAAGTGACATAATAAATCTGATAAATGTGTTTGTGAGGTTTTAAAAAATTATTAATTTTAAATAGGAAATTTTTTACCCGTTTATTTTTTTTTTTCTCACAGATAGTGTGAATGTAATTTGCATAATGTTCTTAATTATAATTTTCTCCTAAATGAAAATAAACATAATAAAACCAACCTCCTGAGCCATCATTGACGGCCATCGCAACTCTCCACTTTCCACCGTAGTTTACTCCAATATTCCTCCAAATCAAACCTCTTAATAACTCCCCATCAACCCATTAAAGAAAATCAATCTTTTTGGTAAAATATTCCAGCTGTTAATTTTGTTTAAACCCATTGAGTCTTTTGGGTTTACTAATTTATTCTATGAGCTCTGGTTTGTGCCATGTTTGTTTTATATGAACAAATGGACCCGATTTCGCTTTATTTATTATTTGTCCTTTTTATACGGGTTGATGGATCACTGTTGTGTATTAGTGTGCGCGTGGTTTCCAGTTTTAGGAGTTTCTTTAAATTTGCGGGAATGTTTGGAAATCATTCGTATACATTTCCTTATGTCCTTGCGTATTTTCTGTACATGTACACATATGTTTCACTTGTAATTTTTGTTTTCTTTGTTTGTTTAATGTTCCCTTGTTGATAAATGAGTACTCAGTTGGCTCTTGGCCGGATCTGAAAAATTTTGTGACTGTTATTTTAAGAAAAAACATGGCACTATGGGGCGTGGTTGACAGTGACCGGTAGCCCGGTCTGCCCTCAAGTCCATTTCTTTTGTATGAATGTAATGGTTTAAATATATTTGTGAGAAAAATTCAATGAAGTTTTCCAGGAATTACAGCCACATTACACCTTTGCATGTTTTTTCCATTATTTTATTGAGAATATTTTTTTTTTTGAATTCCTGATGAGTTTTGTGGTAACAATTTGATGAAGGATTTCTTTATGTTATATAAAGCATGACAACCATTATGTTATATAAAGCATGTAAATGAACCTAAATCTGCCAGAACTTGGATTTTAATCACTCCAATCTTGTTTCTACTTGTGAAGATGTTATTTGAAATTTTCAGATTTGTCCTTAGTTTTCTCTATTTTCAGTTTTCCGAATCTTTTTTTTTTTTTTTTGTATTTTGCCAAGATGGCCTTGGCTACTTTAATGAAATAGTTATGCCGATTGATGAATATTTCATGTTTACCTTTCAACAATTAATTTATGCTCATAAATGTTGGGTTTCGAGGAAAATTATTTAGTCATTTCGTTTGTACTTATGAGATTCGATGAATTGTCTTACTTTTGTTTACTTGGCCATCGTTCAAGGTTTTTGACGTAGATTTTGTGATGTCCGAAATAATTCAGAATATTCATTGGTATGATGTTTATATAATATGTTGGAATTAATTTTTTGGGTATCATATTAGGACTGGAGTTAAAATAAATAATTTTGAATTGAATTTATAATATAAATTAAATTCAAGAAAATTATCACTAATAGTATCATCTGGGATTGATGTTTTAAATGAAAATATTAAGGTGAGAATAGACATGACCGCGGTTACATTTTAACCGCGGCCCGGCCCGGCCCTTAACCGGGTCAACGGGCCGGTTACCCGTTGACCCGGTTAGGCGGTTATGAACCGTAATCGGCCCGTCACTGTATGGGCCGGTTACGGTTCATGGGTTGTACAACCCGTCGAACCGGCGGTTAACCGCCGCTTCAATTTTTTTTTTATTATTTAAAATTAAATTGTGTTGATGCAGAATCGAACCCATGACCTCTATCTTATATATAGAGTTTCTTACCACTAAGCTATTTGCCTTGATTGTTTTAATTTAGATAATATAATTATATATACTATGACAATATATATTATATATACCTTCTAATTATTCTACAAGCACTTTATTTGATTTACATTATATACAATATCAAATAAGTATATCTTAATTTCCTACGATATGATTTACCATAGAAACTCGATAATGTAATATTTGATTAATTAATAAAATCTTTTACTAATTTGCTTATAATGATTTGTGAACAACATATTGAATTGATAATTCACTAACTTTATATTATATAAATTAATCACTTCTAATTGATAATAAAAAATCTCATTACTGACTCTTTTTAACATAATAAGAACTTTTGTGTTGTTTTCTAGTATATAACAAATAATTCAATGTTATATTCGTCGATTTCATTTGTAATTAATATCAAAGTTGTATAGGTTTTATACCAATTTCATATGTAATTGGTATAATACTTATAAATGTTTCAATATCAATTTCATTTGCAATTAGACCAAATGTGTATATGTTTCATGCTAATTTCATATGTAATTAGTATCATAATAGAAACATATCTATAACAAAGAAAATATAAGAAAAAATCTTGGATAAATTCATAAGAACTAAAGAAATAGTTGTTACAAAATAAAATATTATAATAATGAAGAAAATTATTATAAACAAATATAATATATACATTAAAATCATTGTACACGCACTTTATTTGATTTACATTATATACAATAATCAAATAAGTATATCTTAATTTCTGACGATATGACTTACTATAGAAACTCGATAAATGTTATATTTGATTAATTAATAAAATCTTTTACTAATTTGCTCATAATGATTTGAGAACAATATATTGAATTGATAATTTACTAACTTTATATTATATAAATTAATAACTTCTAACTTAATATATTTATGATTAATCAGTGAAATCATCATAAAAATAACTTTATTGACATTTGTTTCTTATGTAAATTGATAGTGACAAATCTCATTACTGATTTTTTAAACATAACAATAACTTTTGTGTTGTGTTTTATAGATAAATAACAAATAATTCAATGTTATACTCGTCAATTTCATATGTAATTAGTATAATATTTGTAAATATTTCATGTCATATAATATGCAATTAGTACCAAAGTTGTATAAGTTTCATACCAATTTCATATATAATTAGTACCAAAATTGTAAATATTTCATACCAATCTCTTTTGCAATTAGTATCAAAATTGTATAGCTTTCATACCAATTTCATATGTAATTAGCATCATAATTGTAAATGTTTCAACCAATATCATTTGTAATTATAACAAAGTTGTATATTTGCATACCAATTTCATATGTAATTAGTATCATAGTTGTAAATGTTTCATACCAAACTCTTTTGTAATTAGTATCAAATTTGTATAAGTTTCATACAAATTTCATATGTAATTAATATCATAATTGTAAATGTTTCATACCAATATCATTTGTAATTAGTATCAGAATTATATATGTTTCACATCAATTTCATATGTAATTAGTATCGTTAGATACTCAGATTCAACCAATTAAAATGACATTATCTTATTTGTGGTCCCATCGAGTTTGATGAAACAATGGGATAAGTTTTGTAAGCTTAATGGCATGCGACCTATAAAATTTCCATTTGATATACCAATACGTTGGAACTCAACATATAAATTGCTAAATGATTCATATGAATATAGAGAGTTAATGGCAACTTAAAAAGTTCAAACTCTCCCCTCCCCCTTACATTTTCTTTGTTAATTTTTATGATCCTTTTAGAGTAATTTTTAATTTTTTTAAATTAAATTTTTAATTTTAATTTTTTAAATTTAAAAAATATAAGGTTCGAACCGTAACCATAACCGGTGGTTAACCGTAACCGTAACCGGCGGTTCATGAACCGTAACCGGAACCGTCTATGAAGGTTAAGGTTAAGGGTCGAGCTTTTTGGAACCGTCGAACCGGCGGTTCCGAACCATTAACCGACGGTTTACGAACCGTGGTCATATCTAGGTGAGAATGGAAATTCTGTGGTGTATATTTTAAATTAGGGTTAGAAATAAAAACACATCATCTCACCAATTTTCATCCATTAAAAATCGATCTCTACCTCTTCCCCTCCTCTCCACTTCGCATCGTCTCTCATGCCAGCCATGCGAAATTTTTACACCATTTCAAGCGTGATTCTTGTTCAAGCTGGAGTGGGTAAGATACTTAATGATTTCTTCTTATTGTTCTTCGATTTATGCACGATTTTGATTCGATTTTATGCCAAGTTTTGGTTCGAAAATTTGTGATGTGGTTATGGATCAAAAGTCCTACTGTTATGGATCAAAAATCCGACAGCCATGGTTTGAGAATCTGCGGTTCTAATAACTCGAAATTCTTCTGCTATTATTGTGCGAAGATCTCGTTTGTGGGTTCGAATTTTTTCCGGTGCTGGAGTTCGAAAATCTGTGTGACTGTTGGTGCGAATCCTTCCTGTTTTGAGATAATAGTGCTGCTGTTACGTCAATTTTTTACATAGGTTGGATGGTGGTCTAGCTAGTGGGTCAGTACCTAAATTTTCCTCTGCCTCTACTGCGTGAAGTGAACATTAGTGCAGCTGAATCCTTCTCTCATTCTTGCTGCTAATGAGATTGAAATGCTTTTTCCCTTTGGTTTTGACTTCATCTTGACTCGATGGTCTTGATGTTCCACCCACGGTTATTAACGTATTGTCTAATTCCTGGCAGTGTAGCATATGTGAATGAACGTGTGTATGCTACTGTATTTGCGTGTGTGTATTCCAGCATGTACCAACGTGTGTGTGGATATGCTGAAACGTGCTTGATGGTGTGCTTGGGAGCTACTTATGCGTGCTTGGGTGGGTATTCTAGCGTGTGTAGGGTGTGTAATTGTTGTAGTATGTGAGTTGGCAAACCGTTACTATAGTAGTAATGCTAGACCAATTAATGTAGGCTCTTGCTATGGGGTTGATATAATAATTCCAAGTACGTATGAAATATTTTAACTAGGTGTTGAGAATGTTGGCTAAAGCGTACAAACGAGATGTATGATGACATGAGCAAGTAGTATTAACTGCCTTGATTTTGTAACCAAGATCATAATATTGAGTTGTTTGTTACAACATTGAATGGTGGTTCATGTCCAATGAGCTTTGGCATCTTATCTTAGTTTCAAATGGAGCCTAGAGCTTAGTAAATTATGATTTCGTTGAATATTGATATAGCTAGGGAGAATATATCTTAATTACACAAAATCCATATATGAGCCTTTAAATGAAGAACATTTATGATTAATTGAGTATTGGCTTAACGAATGAGTTATTGAATTGTTGTAGAGACTTCTTGAGCCTCCGGACAAAGAGAAATGTAGGTTAATTTTGAATTCTGACAATAAGGTACGTGGTGACGTACGAGCAGTCATGCATACTATGAAGTAATTACATATTCCTATATTCATGTATCATGGAATGTAATGATGGAATGTAAAAAATGAATACGTGTGTTGAGTATGACATATGCGATATGGTGGATATATAATATACGAATGAAGAAATGAATATGTGTAAATATATGTGGTATCATGGGTACGTAATTGTACATGATCCGAGTATATGAGTTGAGTGATGCCTTGGGCGAGGTACCAGTATTTACATGGCAACGTGATTTCTACACGTATATATACATTTATTTATTAAGTGCTCGTCTGTGAGCCTGAGACGTATGCATATGGCACGTATCAATGTCTTGAAGCCCTCCTTTATGGTTTGGTATGCATGCACATTTGATTTGGGGATATATGGTGCAATATGATTTGGGTTGATAAGTAATGCATTGTGTTGATATATTGATTTTGGGGAATTGATATATTGCCTCTTTGATATTTTTGGGAAGTCGAGTTTATGGGGAGACTCTGTCAAAAATTTTATAAAATCCCACACAGTAATTATGAAGCATGTAGTGAGAGTTTTAAAAACTGAGCAATTTTGTATATGTGACATCATAAATGCATTATTGACGTATTGGGACGATGAGGTCTTACAGATTTTCTTGTGATCTGCTAAAGGATCAGGATCTGTAAGTAGTATTTGAAGGATTTTCTTTTGACCTAAAAATTTATGTAGCTTGAGGCCT
Source organism: Haberlea rhodopensis (assembly GCA_907163345.1). Taxonomy (NCBI): domain Eukaryota; kingdom Viridiplantae; phylum Streptophyta; class Magnoliopsida; order Lamiales; family Gesneriaceae; genus Haberlea; species Haberlea rhodopensis. The sequence goes on from CAJQUN010000007.1 coordinate 5,306,153, forward strand.
GAGGGACAAGGAAATCATGCTTGTATGTTTATGATATGTGATCAAAAGCAGCTAATAGCTACATAAAATGGTTGATTTCATTTAATTTTCCAGTACTGCCATATCCCTAACATCTCAGAAATTTCTCTCACAACGTCAACCAATTTATCTTCTTTATCGGCTTCAGACTAGAAACTGAAGATCTGGTGGAATGATGTGGTTTGATGTAGAGGTTGAAGGATTCGGTTATATTATGAAATATTGTATCTGATAATGAATTTCTGATTCTGCGAAATGTTTTATGAGCAGAAACTAGTAAATGAGATGTTTTATCCAGTCCTTTGGACCTAGCTTTGTTATCATAGCTTTGCCATTTCTTTTATGACTTGAAATTGATTGAAGGAAACGAAATATACAATATATTCTAATTATAGAAAAGTTCTGAGCTTGATAGGCCTATAAGCAATTGATGGACACCCAATATTCCCTGCTCATGCAATTCTTGTACTTGAATCATTTTGATGCATTATTATTCAATTTGTTTTACGCAACAATCTTCTTTAACTTATCATCGGTTTGTTTCTGAACAAGAATGTCTCACTTCACATTTTTGCTATGTTAGATAAGTTTTTATTTTCATTTTTAGTTTTTCTTGTTTATTGCACATAATTTTTTGTGACATTATTTGACAGGTTTTGGTGTTCGAAATTCTTCCTGATATATATATGACTTAAATTTGGCAAACAACTTTTGGTGCTCGATTACACGCTACTAATGGGAAGCATTGATGAAGGGAAGCTTAGATTTTGCATTGACAGAGGAGGCACATTCACTGATGTCTATGCTGAATTCCTGGTCAATCTGAAGGACGAGTCATGAAGCTGTTATCTGTGGACCCAGCTAATTACGATGATGCTCCGGTAGAAGGAATTAGGAGGATTCTTGAAGAATTTACTGGAGAAAAAATACCTCGAAGTTCTAAAGTCCCAACAAATAAGATTGACTGGATAAGGATGGGAACCACTGTGGCAACAAATGCATTATTAGAGAGGAAAGGGGAAAGAATTGCACTCTGTGTGACTCGGGGGTTCAGGGATCTTCTGCAGATTGGCAATCAGGCCAGGCCAAATATCTTCGACCTTACTGTATCAAAACCATCAAATCTTTATGAAGAAGTATTAGAAATTGACGAGAGAGTCGAGCTTGTCCTTGATGAGGAGAAAGTAAAATTAGATTCTTCCGGATCAGTTGTTCAGGGTATTTCTGGTGAGCTTGTCAGGGTCGTGAAGCCACCTGATGAGGAATATCTCAAGCCTTTACTTAAAGGTTTACTGGAAAGAGGAATTAGCTGCTTAGCTGTGGTATTGATGCATTCTTACACTTATCCACACCATGAAATATTGGTCGAAAAGTTGGCGATGAGTTTGGGATTCGGGCATGTTTCATTGTCATCTGCTTTGACTCCCATGGTTCGAGCTGTTCCTCGGGGTTTCACAGCATGTGTGGACGCATATTTGACTCCAGTTATCAAGGAATATTTGTCTGGATTTATTTCAAAGTTTGATGAAGGTCGAGAAAAATTGAATGTCTTGTTTATGCAGTCAGATGGTGGACTGGCCCCAGAAAGTAGATTTTCAGGTCACAAAGCAGTTTTATCTGGTCCTGCTGGTGGGGTTGTTGGATACTCACAAACCCTTTTCGGGGTTGAGACGGATAAGCCCCTTATTGGTTTTGATATGGGCGATACGTTTACTGATGTCAGCCGGTATGCTGGAAGCTATGAACAAGTTATAGAAACTCAACTTGTTGGTTCAACAATTCAAGTACCTCAGCTTGAGATAAACACAGTTGCTGCTGGCGGTGGATCAAAGTTAAAATTCCAATTTGGTGCTTTCAGGGTGGGACCAGAATCAGTAGGTGCCCATCCAGGACCAGTTTGTTATCGTAAGGGAGGGGAGCTGGCGGTCACCGATGGAAATCTTGTCCTGGGATATATAATTCCGGATTACTTCCCATCAATATTTGGACCGAATGAGGATCAATTGTTGGACCTCAATGCAACTAGATGTGAATTTGAGAACTTGCAAAGGAAATCAATGCCTACAGAAAGAACCAAGATCCTGGAGCAACAGATATGACAGAAGAAGAAATCGCCCAGGGATATGTAAATGTTGCCAATGAGACCATGTGCCGTCCTATTAGACAATTGACTGAAATGAAGGGTCACGAGACAAGGAACCATGCACTTGCTTGCTTTGGAGGTGCTGGCCCTCAACATGCCTGTGCTATTGCTAGATCATTGGGCATGAAGGAGGTACTAATTCACAGATTTTGTGGTATTTTAAGTGCATATGGGATGGGAATGGCCGATGTTGTGGAAGAAACACAGGAGCCATATTCTGCCGTTTATGGTCCCGAGTCTGTGTCAGCGGCATCTAACAGAGAAACAACTCTATTGAAGCATGTAAAGGAGAAACTGGAAATGCAAGGGTTTAAGGAGGAAAATATTACTACGGACACATATTTTAATCTAAGATATGAGGGAACATACATTGTTGTTATGGTGAAAAGCCCTTTAAATGAAGATGGCTCTAGAGGAGATTATGCCGTTGAATTTGAGAAGTTGTTTCAACAAGAATATGGATTTAAGCTTGAAAATAGAAATATCCTGATATGTGATGTGATAGTTCGTGGTATTGGAGTTACTAGCATACTTAGACTCCAATCTCTAGAGCCTGCTTCAGGGCCCGCAAAAATAGAAGGTGACCACAAGGTTTACTTTGGTAACAGTTGGCACGATACACCTCTGTTCAGACTTGAAGACTTGGCGTTTGGTCATGCTATTCCTGGTCCTGCAATAATCATGAATGGTAATAGCACCATGATTGTTGAACCGGGTTGCAAAGCTGTTATTACGAAATATGGTAATCTCAAGGTCGAAATTGAGTCGGTTTATAATGTTGTGGAAGTAGCAAAAGACGTTGCGGATGTTGTCCAACTCTCAATATTCAATCATAGATTCATGGGAATAGCTGAACAAATGGGGCGCACCTTGCAGAGAACTTCAATATCGACGAATATTAAAGAGAGACTGGATTTTTCTTGTGCTCTATTTGGTCATGATAGTGGGTTAGTTGCAAATGCTCCTCATGTTCCTGTTCACTTGGGAGCTATGTCCTGCACAGTCAAGTGGCAGCTGAAGTATTGGGGTGACAATTTAAACGAAGGAGATGTTTTGGTTACTAACCACCCTTGTGCTGGTGGTAGCCATTTGCCAGATATAACTGTCGTCACACCCGTATTTGATGAGGGGAAACTCGTATTTTTTGTTGCAAGTAGAGGGCACCATGCTGAAATTGGAGGGATTAAGCCGGGAAGCATGCCACCATTCTCAAAACCGATATGGGAAGAAGGAGATGCAATAAAAGCATTCAAGCTCGTTGAAAAGGGATGCTTTAAAGATGAAGGGATCAGTAAACTTCTCCTTTTTTCATCTTCCGATGAATCGGCCTGTAATGTCCTAAGAACACGGAGGCTTCAAGATAATTTATCAGATCTCCATGCACAAGTAGCTGCAAATCAAAGAGGGATTTCTCTTATTAAGGAGCTTATCCAGCAATATGGTTTGGAGACAGTCCAGTCTTACATGAACCACGTGCAGGTTAATGCAGAAGGAGCAGTCAGAGAAATGCTCAAGTCTGTTGCAGCTAGAGTTTCCTCAAACTCTGCCAAGGTTCAAGATGGTGATTCAGTGGTCATCGAGGAAGGGGATTTAATGGATGACGGGTCTATAATACATTTGAAACTCACTATCGATCCTAAGAAAGGAGAATCAATTTTCGACTTTTCTGGGACGAGCCCAGAAGTTTATGGGAATTGGAATGCTCCAGAAGCAGTAACAACTGCAGCTGTCATTTACTGTCTACGTTGTTTAGTCAACGTTGATATTCCTCTCAATCAAGGGTGCTTAGCTCCCGTGAAAATATACATTCCCCCTGGTTCTTTTCTATCGCCGAGCGATAAGGCAGCAGTTGTAGGAGGTAATGTATTAACTTCTCAGAGGATAACTGATGTGATTCTTACTGCCTTCCAAGCTTGTGCTTGTTCGCAGGGATGCATGAATAACTTAACCTTTGGGGACAATACTTTTGGCTACTATGAGACGATCGGTGGTGGAAGTGGGGCTGGTCCAACGTGGGACGGTACTAATGGAGTCCAGTGCCACATGACTAACACTCGTATGACTGATCCCGAGATTTTTGAGCAAAGATATCCAGTTTTACTTCATAGATTTGGATTGAGAGAGGGTAGTGGTGGTGCAGGATTTCATCGAGGAGGTGACGGAATTGTTCGGGAGATAGAATTCCGACGCCCTGTTGTTGTTAGCATTCTTTCAGAAAGGCGTGTACATGCCCCGAGGGGACTGAGGGGACGAAAATGTGGAGCTCGTGGGGAGAATTATCTTATCACGAAGACAAAAGGAAGGTTTTTCTTGGAGGTAAAAACACAGTTGATGTGCAAGCTGGGGAAATTCTTCAGATTTTAACTCCTGGTGGTGGCGGTTGGGGTTCGTTATAATGCAGTTTGTTAAATTTTTTTTACAAGAACTAGGGCTGGCAACCCTTTCCCTCTGTTTCAATGTTTCATGCAAGGATTGAACAATAAATGTTACTTCTCTTTCAACGTGTTGTTTTATGAAGTAATTGAGTGTCAAGATCAGATTCTGTTAAGTATACTCATTGATGGTAAAAACATGTTTCTTATTGTTTTATACGATACATATCTCACACACACAAAAACATATATATAAGGTTGTTTAGTATATGCCTTATTGTATTGACAAAAAAATCATGATCCGATTATTATACATAACTTGCCATAGATATTTCATCTCATAATGGTGAGTTTAGCATATAAATCTTATTACTAAAGACTAATGAGTTTCCTATATATATCTTTTGATTTTTTTTCCCACCTTTTCATGCTCTTGATTCAAGAAATTTTTTATCTTCAACACTTTTTCCTCTTCCTTTGTGTTTCCTACCTACATCACCAAAGAAAGCTATCACTTTTCCTGTATCTTTTCTTCTCTCATAGTCGCTGTGATATAGATTGAAGTCTTATTCCGACCAATTGAAACTTGCAGACAGAACATGGTCATACTCATTATGGGGAACTAACATGCATCAAGTTATCACCTTCTATTGAAGTTTCAAAAGTTCAGGTATTGATGGATTTTGTAATTACTAGTTGATAGGGTTGAATATTACGCGTTTTTACGCTATGATATTTATATGTTTTCGTGTTGATTCTTGGATTATTTTACGGTTTATGGTATATATTTCTTTATTTCAGGAATCAGTGTTGAAATTAGGGAAATGTGAAGAAATCAAGCTAAAATGATGAAAGAATGAATAAAGTTGAAGAAAAGAGGAAAAAAACCAGAATCCAAGACACATGTTGCTCCTTTCTCCTCAAATTACTATATGTTCGAGCCAAGTTTTGGAAATGTGGTCCATATAAAAGTTGTAGAACTTTCTCTTATCTTCGCGTGGACAGCTGATTCATCAAATTTGGAGTTCGTATGAGAACGTTACGGCCAAAATACGAAACTCGCCAGAAGCTGAAAAAGGTGTAGAAAACATTCTGGTCTAGCCGATCGATCGAGCAAGCATTTCCGATCGATCGAGAAAGGCTGAAAAAGCCACAAAATTCTTACTGTGAAGCTCGATCGATCGGCCCTTCTGTCCCGATCGATCGGCGGAAGGAATTTTCAGAAAAATAACTTCCTTATAGAGTTTGTGTCCAACAAGGAAGTCCTTGTTTCCCTTCCCCTATATATTATACACGAAAATTACAACCCAAATAATAATTTTACCCTAGGAATAGCCTCCACACCTCCATACTCCATCTCACCTTCATCCACCTTCACCTTTTCATCCTAGGAATTGGAACAAGCCAACAAGAGAATCGAGGAGCACGATCGAGAAAGAAGCGAGGAAGGATCGAGAATCAACGAAGGAGTCGACTTGGGAGTTTGCTTTTACTGTTCTATTATTTGTTTTGATTTATTATTGGATTTTATGTGTTTTGGATGATTGAGAAATATCTTAAACATTGTTTTCCTTTAATATTATTGATTCATTGAATTCATACATCTTCTATGAGCATGTGTTATTGTTTTTAATGCTTTTGAAGGATTGATCACCTTTGAATGTTATTTTATTATAATTGAGATTGAGAGATGAAATTATAATACGATATAATAATTCATGCCATATGTTAAAGATTGAGATCGAGAGATAAAATCACATACGAGTGATAGCTTTGGGTTGTTTAATCTAAAGTTAGTGGTTTTCATAAAGCGCATTCAACATTAAATTGTTAATTATGTGAACGAGAGTTACTAGTTGCAATTTGATGTTAGACTTAATATAGCTCGAGAGAGTATATTGAATAAATTCGGAAAATCCGTCACCTTAGAGATATATGAAGAAAAGAATTGTAAGAGTTGGGTTAGGTGAATAATTGTCTTGATAATTCTTTCTTGTGGATTTTTCTCGTGATCGTCGATTGTTTTGGTTGGATTAGATTAGTTTAATTATTAATTAATTATCGTAGGTTAAATATAGTTAAAAGATATCTTATTTGGTACTTACTTGTTAGTCTCTGTGGGTTCGACAATCCGTATTCTTCCTATCTATACTAAAACTTGACACCGTGCACTTGCGGTCTAAAATCGCTAGATTGGAATTAATTGTTTAAATAAAAGCGATCAAGTTTTTGGCTCCGTTGCCGGGGACTAACTTTAATAATATCATACAGGTTCTTTGACTGTAATTTAACCTTTTTTTTTATTTCGAAAAAAAAAATTATATATATTTATTTTGTTTTTGTTTTGTTTGTCTTGTGAGGTACTTGGAGATGATACATCAACATGCCTTCACAAGCTTTCCCCAAAAACGTTCTGAGCCGTTCTACGCTGTTTGGGAGAGATTCAATGAATTGGCCAACACATTCCGGTATCACAATTTTTCGAACTATACTCTCATGCAGTATTTCTTCAAAGGGCTGGATGCACAGACACGAGAATGGGTATTGAGCGGAGCACTGGTGACTGGGAGTCCCCTGGTTGATAGAGATGAGAACAGTGTGGTGCATCTGTTCAATGATATGCGGACTTCGATTATCACTGGCATTGTGATCCTTCACTACAAGGTTGGAGTCACCAATACCCACCGGAGCTTCACTACCCTATTGATACGCCACAACCATTTGAACATCGCGAAGAGAGGAGAGATAGTTCTGCAGATGTCACAACTCAGTTAGAGGATACCTTAGTAAGATTCTTGGCATCAACCGAGAACAGTTTGGAGTGCCAAACCAACTCTATGCGTCACCTGGAGCAGCAAATGGCGGTCCTCATGGAAACAATTTCAACTAGCTGCCAAGAGAAAGAGATGAGGGCTACAAATCAAGAGGCGACGAATCGAGTTTGGTTATATGATGACGATCACTCAACCAACCAAGTTTGGGTGAGTGATCCTACTAGTGTGGAAAAGTCAAGGGAACTTGAGCGTCTTCAAGAGATTGAGACTACTTCAAAGATGTTATCCGAGGAGTTCCCAAGTGAAGATGAGTAGAGTGTGATGTTGGAGAAGGAAGAGACTTTCGAAGATTCTGATTTGAGCCCGTCGATGGAAACATGTGCTATGCCATATGTGGATCCGTATTTTTCATTGATGCCAACTTCATCGCACTACATCCTCCAAAATGTAAAGCCAAATCAAGAATCATTCTACCATGCTTGCCATTTAAAGACGAATGTTGTTGGAGCGACGAGCTTACATTGTTACAATGTTTCCAATCTTGAGGGCATACTGAATGAAGACCCATTAGTGGTACCATATGATACTTACTATGGGCGGCAGCCGCTCTTTGATGGTATCCTTTTGCTATTTAGTTTTGTTATTTGATTTTCAGTTTTTGTTTTTAGTTTTGTTTATCTCTCGAGTCGAATATTTTACCATTTGCATTCTTCTTTTGCTAGGTACTTGGTTGGAGCGATGAACCCCTACAACAGTGGAGCTTTCAAAAGCAAATCTTCCTCAACCCTCATGCAAGCGTCTTGATCAGGGAAGTTCACTTTTTCCCTTTTGATTCTTTTAAACATTGAGGGCAATGTTTGATTTAAGTTTGGGGGAGTAGTATCTTGCATGTTTTATTTGTTTTAACCACATGTTGTGTGCTTAAATGACACTTGAATCGTCCGATTACTATGAGCTAAAAAAAAATTTTATGAGTTCAAACTTGAGAAAAGAATGAATTATAGTAGTGACTATTCAATGAGGATTTTGATCTCACTATGCATATGAACTTGATTTGTGATGATTATTGGACTTGTACATGAATATCCTAATTTGAGTTAGCATGTCAAGAATGAGGAATATATTGAGCACAATGAGTCATGATCTTGTGGATTGCATGTTTTGAATAGTGATACTTGTTGTGAACTTGATGATTTGTCTTGAGCATCTTAGAGTACCTTAGAAACTATTTGATGATGACACTTTGAGGCGAAATTTTATAGTTATGAACTTGACTTGGAAATGATTTAGGCGATCTTTGGACCGTTTGAGCCTTTCAAGCTTACCATGATTCATATCAATCCCTAGTGTCCCATTTGAGCTTTATTGAAAAAAGAATGGTATATGCATTGCATATAATTAGACCATATTCGACATTCTTGCCAAACTCATTATACTTACCCTTATTTGAGCCTAAATGAAAAAGTTATCCTTACCCTAAGGGAGTATAATGAATATCATTCGATGCACTTGAATTGTTATATCTTGATGAGCTTATTGAAAAAAAAAATGATGAATGATAAAAGAAAAAGATAGACAAAAAGCCTTGAGAAAAAGATTGACTAAATAAGACCCAAAGTGGCCAAGGCTATAAAAGAAAAAGAAGATAAGCTCGATGTGTGCGAAACATTTGAATTGTAAATGATTATACTCTCTTCTTTGCGCTTATCCTATCTTTCCTTTGAAGCCAACACCAAAGGCCTTACATTACAAGCTTAAAAAGTCCTTTCGATCCAAGTCTAGGGAGTAACTATCATTAGTGGAGAAGTTGTTTGAAAATAGGCTTATAGGGTGCTTGATGATAATCTCGACTTTGAGTTGATTAACATGATTTGATCTTGAATATGTGCATGAAACTTAAGATTGACTATAGCACACACACATTCCGATTTTGAGATGTATTACTTGATTTAGGAGAAAACATGTCTTGTCAACTTTTGTATATGTGCATGAGATTTCTGAGAATAAGTAAGTCATGAAATAATTGTTTCAAATATCAAGAATGAACTCTACCTTATGATTTTAATGCTTAATCGAGGACGATTAAGTGATAACTTTTGGGGAGTTGATAGGGTTGAATATTACGCGTTTTATGCTATGATATGTATATGTTTTCGTGTTGATTCTTGGATTATTTTACGGTTTATGGTATATATTTCTCTATTTCAGGAATCAATGTTGAAATGTAGGGAAATGTGAAGAAATCAAGCTAAAATGATGAAAGAATGAATAAAGTTGAAGAAAAGAGGAAAAAACCAGAATCCAAGACACATGTTGCTCATTTCTCCTCAAATTACTATATGTTCGACCCACGTTTTGGAAATTTGGTCCATATAAAAGTTGTAAAACTTTATCTTATCTTCGCGTGGACAGCTGATTCATCAAATTTGGAGTTCGTATGAGAAAGTTACGGCCAAAATACAAAACTCGCCAGAAGCTGAAAAAGGCGAAGAAAACATTCTGGTCTAGCCGATCGATCGAGCAAGCATTTCCGATCTATCGAGAAAGGCTGAAATAGCCACGAAATTCTTACTGTGAAGCTCGATCGATCGGCCCTTCTGTCCCGATCGATAGGCGGAAGGAATTTTCAGAAAAATAACTTCCTTATAGAGTTTGTGTCCAACAAGGAAGTCCTTGTTTCCCTTCCCCTATATATTATACACGAAAATTACAACCCAAATAATACTTTTACCCTAGGAATAGCCTCCACACCTCCATACTTCATCTCACCTTCATCCACCTTCACCTTTTCATCCTAGGAATTGGAACAAGCCAACAAGATAATCGAGGAGCACGATCGAGAAAGAAGCGAGGAAGGATCGAGAATCAACGAAGAAGTCGACTTGGGAGTTTGCTTTTACTGTTCTATTATTTGTTTTGATTTATTATTGGATTTTATGTGTTTTGGATGATTGAGAAATATCTTAAACATTGTTTTCCTTTAATATTATTGATTCATTGAATTCATACATCTTCTATGAGCATGTGTTATTGTTTTTAATGCTTTTGAAGGATTGATCACATTTGAATGATATTTTATTATAATTGAGATTGAGAGATGAAATTATAATACGATATAATAATTCATGCCGTATGTTAAAGATTGAGATCGAGAGATAAAATCACATACGAGTGATAGCTTTGGGTTGTTTAATCTAAAGTTAGTGGTTTTCATAAAGCGCATTCAACATTAAATTGTTAATTACGTGAAAGAGAGTTACTAGTTGCAATTTGATGTTAGACTTAATATAGCTCGAGAGAGTATATTGAATAAATTCGAAAAATTCGTCACCTTAGAGATATATGAAGAAAAGAATTGTAAGAGTTGGGTTAGGTGAATAATTGTCTTGATAATTCTTTCTTGTGGATTTTTCTCGTGATCGTCGATTGTTTTGGTTGGATTAGATTAGTTTAATTATTAATTAATTATCGTAGGTTAAATATAGTTAAAAGATATCTTATTTGGTACTTACTTGTTAGTCTATGTGGGTTCGACAATCCGTATTCTTCCTATCTATACTAAAACTTGACACCGTGCACTTGCGGTCTAAATCGCTAGATTGGAATTAATTCTTTAAAATAAAAGCGATCACTAGTTGGCTAGCAACTTTGTCGGTCTGATAAATTTATTCGTTTTTTATGAGTTAAAATATTAGTTTATAGTTTATATATTATTGTTGGAGATAATTATTGATAGCTATAATTTTATCTTATTGTTATCTTTATCTTTAGAGATAGGATTAGTATTAAGTTTAAATCTGAAGAGTCATTATAGCCTAGGTTTTCTCTAACACTGGTTGCTAATATACTCGACTATTTCATTCAATTACATAGAAAACCAGAAACCCATCTTGGGATTTCTCCAATTCTCTGTTTGTAACATGGTATCAGAGCCGTAGGATTCTTTTTCCTGATAATCACGCAGTGTGCGTCCCTTCCGATCGTGTTTTTCATCCAGCGTGATAATTTTTTTTACTTCATCGCGATTTGCATCCCTTCCCGTCGCGTTTATTCATTCTGCGCGTTAAATTGTTTCCTTCATCGCAAATTGTGTTTCTCCTGCGTTGTGGCCTTTTTTTCTCTGGTCATTGCTCTATTTGCGTGATTTTATCTTGCTGGATGTAAGGACCCTAGTTCCTTAAGTGCGGATTAAGGGCATAAGTAGAGCTACTACGTATAATCAGAGTATAAAAATTCGTGTTGAAGCCTTGAGCTTTAAGGATTACATGCCAAAATAATTACTTCCAATGGATTAGTTATATTCCCATCAAATGAATGTTAACCAAATAGATTTACATTACTTCTAGAGTAGAAACTGTACAAAAGAATCCCAGCTTCTATGTCAAAAGCATTCCTCACTAGCTCACTGCAGCAACCCGTTCTTAGCCCCTTTATGCCAAAATGTATCTACAAGGACAACCCCCAAATCATGAGCATATAATAATCCATATTCAACACAATATGATTATAAGGCGTAAATGCATAAACCGTAATTATAAAACACTTCCTGTTTTCCAATGCATTTTAAACGCTCCCTTTTGGTTGTTCCTCTTCCATAACTCATGAGTATAATCAATAGATTATTTAATGGTTCCACAAATGTCATGACATATCACCATTTCATTATCACCAATCACCAATCCCTAGTCTGTTATAACAGTGTATTTTAATGCACCTCGCTTGTCATGACAGCGGCACTATACCCCTCGCTTCGACATATTAGCGCCATTGAATAACCTCGCTCAAATGCGACATGCGGCAATACCCTCGCTTCAACATTTGGCGGCAAATATTCTTTCCCCGCTACAATATGACAGTGGCAAGTATTCTATCATCGCTTAAAGTGACAGCGGCAAAGCATTAAAATCATCACTCTAATATAACTATGACTCATGTGATGTGCACCAAACAATCAACATACACATATGTAATCATAATGCATAGTTCAACATGTATTTGCATCCACAATGCACAATTCAATATATACTTGCATCCACGATGCATATTCAAATGAGTATATAAGATACATGTACCGTTGGGTGACCGTACGTCTCTCTACGTACCTTTCCAAAAGTAGGATTTGGTAGGACTTCACTTCCTTGGCTGTGTTGCCACCTGGGATGGTTCTTCACAATCACACAAACCAATAATAGAAGCCAATAATAACCCAATGCCAAAAATCCCACAAAAATAACCAAAATATCAATATTTGGTGACTCGCGATAGCTGTGAATTCTCTCATGATGAGCAAGTGAGTTTGAAGGATTTCACGAGTATTTGGTTTGCTTTCTATGTATTACATGCACTGGTGTTCAAAAAGGAGAAAGATAAAACTGCTTTAGTTTATGTTTCACTTTTTACTCAAATGCATTTTCTTATGTTATTCCTCCACTGAGCTGTTGCAATTTTTTGTGACTCTCATGACTGGAAATGTCGAGTGATTGAATATGACAACAGGCTATCATTTGATCTATTTCACTTGGTGACTATTAATATGGTTTGCTGTCGTGTGTCTAGATAGTTACTAAACTTGCATTTTCTACCACGCTAATAACTAAGGGGATGTTTTCGTATTTTAATGAGTCAAAACCTGAATAGAAAAGCTGGATTTCATCTACCATATTCCTAGAAAGCTTGTTGAAGGTACTTCAGAGTTCCAAATGTTTGTTGCCGTGCATGTTACATAAGTCACGTTTGGGTGCTTACTCTACTCTTGGTGCCTCTAAAATAAGTGCAGTTTTATATTTTTCTCCATGTCTTTGAGTTGATGCATACTTCCTGCTCTGTGATTTTTTATTTTGTATTGTATTCTTATGTTGTTTGCTTGCGTATAGCCAAGGACAGATCCCAGTACCTGTTTCTTCTCCTATATATCAGGTTGTTCTTGGCTAAATTCTTTGGCCCCTGCTTGAAGAGGGGTTGCGTTGGTTGATGTAGGACTATGATGGAGATTGATTTTGTTCTTGTCATGGTCTGCCGTAATATCTAATGCAATTTAAAATTGCACTGTGCTCAGAGTCTCATTATCTTTTAATAACTTATCTTTCGTTCCAAAAAATTCAGCGAGCTGCAAATACCGGCTGGGGAGTTGAGGAGGATAGACGTCAAAACTGGGGTCACGACAAGTTTGAGGGTTCATTAAAGGATGGCAGATCTTACCTGTCTAGTCATGCATCAGGATCCGCCCCAGGGAGATGGACACAGAAGTAACAAAGATTTGCCGAGGTATCGATCAAAGGTCCATGATACAGACAGAGAAAGGTCTTACAAAGGCGCTGGAACAAATACAAAAGATTTGGAAAGAAGATATATCTAGGAAAGGAGAGAGAATGAAACGAAACACAAGAATGAACGCCATAGTCTAAATACGGATAAAAGGCTGATGTCAAGGGAAGAACACAATGATAGGAATGATAATAGATCAAAGAAATATGAGTCTGAATCCTATCGCAGAGAAGAGCACAATGGCTTGGAATGGGGACAGGTCGGTTCGTGATAGAGATGTATCTTATCGTCGTCATAGGAGGGATGAGGAGGAACCTAAATCTCATCGATGATGAAAACTCATGATGGAAATATAGGTTCAGTTTCTAGGTTTTGTATTTCATGTTTTACGAATGGTTTTTCTTTAAATTTTGTACTTCATTTGGAACATAAATTTCTTGATTTTGTTTGGAACTATTTGTCTATTAGTGATATTCATACTTCTAATTTGCTTTTTTGGAAGAAAAAAAATTAGTTATAGTTTATCGGATTTTATTTGGTACACTCGTTGCAAATTTCTCAACTGTTACTAAAGATGGTGAACAGTTCATTTTTACTTTTGACTTCTAAACTAATATCCTATGTTGGATGTTAGGATGTAGTTGTATTGAATTCCTTTCATAGTGGGAATTTTAGAACACTCCTCGATAAGGATTAGAGAGAAAGAGAACAATTTTAAAACACGATAATTTTATTGTCATCTCAGTGCAAATCCTCGGCCATATATACAAACATGTAACTACTTGTAACTACCTACTATGCTACTACAAATAATGGATCATAACTCCGGAAAATACGGAAGCATGCTAATACTACCTGTAGATTTAAATGGGTTGAAGGCCCAATACATCCATTGGGTTGGGCTTATGGCCCATTAGCCAATAGACATACATATTAGGCACAATGTCAAACCCTGGCCGTCAACCCGATAAGACAGGTATGACCTAGGATTAGGGCATGAGCCCTATAAATAGAAGACTACCCTTTTCTATTCAAGACACCAAAAAGTTCACTCTCATTCTCATATCACGATACGTCCTTCTTGGAGAATCACCAATGACTCCAAGGGCTTAAGGTGTGTATTAAAAGGTAGATTACTCTAGTAGTACTCTATCGAATACCAACGAGGATTCAAGATCTATAAGGATTGTAGACGGGCTTGTTGATCCGGGAAAATCAGACTTCCGCTGCAAACATGCATAATCAGGTATATCGAAGAACCCTGTTTCGATATTTAATGTTATGCCAGATTTTCCAACAGTGGTATCAGAGCCATCAAAAACTCGATCTCGCCATAGTTGGTTGATGATATGATATCCTATATTTACGTAGCAACTATGAAAAACGTAAATATTTGAAACATATTGCTGCTGATTTAGTTGCCATCGAGTAAACAAATATATATATATACATAAATTTGACTCTTCTGTTTGAGTTGATTTCTCTGGAATTCAGCATATGTGTTCAATGCTACACAATGATACAAAACTTACACCAAATAAAATTGAGTGACTTGGGTAATACACAAGAAAGCAAACTCACGTTGCTTGGTTCCAACGAGCAAATATTTCTAAATAATAATAATAATTGGGTATGTGGTTTCTCGAAGGAGATATGCCGCAAACAATTGACTATCGATGAATCGAAGCCATAATAAGGAGTTGTGCGGCGGTGCTGGCGTTGTACAACGTTCCGACCACCACCGGATACGGGCCTTCGTGAGGTCTCGATGTTATAGCGCGTTGCAACGCTGCTGCTAGATACTCAAAATAGTCGCAAACTTAACGCCATGAAAAAGCAAATGGTATGGCCAGAACCCGAGGGTCGTGCGGTGCGCGGAGCAAGGCTGCCGCGACCACGACCACGACCACGTTTCTGCGCGCGGGGATGCGGCAAGACTAGAGAATCTTCTCGCTGTGGACCTCTTGCGTGCGGCGGACGAAGCAAAGGAGCAAGGTTACGTGGCCGGATTTCTAATCTGCGCATGGCTTGCGCATGAGCAGATTTCTGGATCACCTCGCTGAAGCTCTAGAGAACTCGCTTGGCGGAAAAAAAAAATGGCCGCGAGAAATGCTGATGCACGCGGGCCGAGGGGTTCCCACTGCGGCGCTGGTGAAGGCTAGCGGCTGGTTTAGGATGGTGGTGATATTGGGCTAGGGTTTGTGACCTAACCCATTCAGAGTTAGCCCAGATTATATAATAATATTAGGAGGCGGTTTTTTTTTTCTGAGAAATATGAAAACCCTAAAACAAAATTCGGAGGAGGCGTTTATTTTAGTCAATTTAAAAAAAAAATGAATATCTGATGCCCTAGCTTCTTAGTGAAAATGACGGCTAAATTTCTAACCCTTAGAAATTGATAGAGAGACGGCAGACTAAGTTCTTTTTTTATGGGACGAGAGTTTGAGGCTCGTATTTTACTATGTGCCGAAAATAGTTTTTTTTTTTGGCATATCATGATGGACCCATGACTTGGTTATATTGGGTTAAGAATAATTTTATTTTATGACCAATTGATCATGTTGGACTTGAATATTTGTATTAGGTCATATTGTAATTTTAATGGGTCACTCTAAAAGTAATTATGTGGCTAAACGCATAATGATAATGTGTTTGTCAAATAGTCATTGTGCGAGATGTTTGGACAATAAAAATGACATAAGAAAGTAGTGAATAAATTGCATATTTAAACTTCTTGAGCCTGGAATAATTTTTAATCATATGTTTAGTTGAAAATTATAGTGGCTTAAGAAATAATGCATAATATATGATTATGCAAGTTATGATATTTCATTATGCGATTTATTAGATAATTGTATGTCATGCAAGATTGATTGCGTTACACAATTCATGAATTTATATTTGATTATTACATGTCGTATATGAGTATTGCATTTATTTGAGTATGCAATTTAATGACATTTTGTTTGACTTATATTCATGAATCCAGAAATTGATTATTTCTCATATATGATATATTGCATTTATATGAGTATGCAATTTATGACATTGGTGTTTGAATTATTATGCATGATACCATGGACTTATTTTATTTCGAGATTGGTAAGTTTTTATTAGGATCTTTAATTCGAAGGGAGATGATTATTAGCTGAGTGCGAAATTTTCGATTCCAATGAATTAAAGAGAATAATAGAAATTACTTGGATCTGAAATAAAATTGTTGTTGAACAAAGTACCTTATTTGATTGTGCAAACAATGATAGAAATCCAAATAGCTTTTTTCTGATCTTCATGGTAGTGGCAAACTTAATGGCCAAAACTATGCAATGTGGCACAGAAAATTATGTTTTAACTTCACAAAGAAAAGTTGCTTGATCGTCTCACCAATAAAATGCCTAAACCAGCTGAGCCAGAAAATGGACCGACTACCCAATATCGTCGCGATATGGACGCGTACAATAAATGGGTAGATCGGGATAAAAGTGCGCGCTTTATTGTGCTAAGCTGCATGCACGATAATCTGATCAGAGAGTTTGAGAAGCATCCCACTGCTAAAGAGCTATGAGAAGTTCTGAAGGTCATGTACTGTAGTACTTCGGCTACAAGATTGAGGGCTCTCACCCTCAAATTTAATCAGAATATACTTGACCCTAGGCACTCGATGAGCCAACATCTTGATGTGATATGATTCGAGAGCTTCAGAATGCTGTAACTGAGCTCACAGATGAACAAGTCATGTCAATCCTTAGGTCGCTACCTGAGCAGACTTGGGGAAATGTTAAACTTGTTTTGACCCACAACGAGCAGATTAACACGTTCAATAGTGTCGCCAGTCATTTGAAAGTTGAGGCTGACCGAAGAGAATCTCAACGTGCACAAAAGGCTGCTCTTGTCGCACGTGCTAGTCAACGAAAACCCGAACAAGCAAATGGGTGCAAGACTGGGTAATAACAAGAATCAAGCCCTATCTCCACTGAGTGGCATGACAAAACTGTGTCGCCGAGGTAAATGGGTGGAGCGAGGGATATAAACAAAGTAAAGTGTTACAACTGTGACAAGATGGGTCACTTTGCTCGTGATTGCACTGAGCCAAAGAAGGTAACACGTTTCTTACTATCCTAGTGCTTTTGATAGTACTGAATATTTTTTTTGCTAAAACTCTCCCTGGTTGGATTGTAGATACTTGAGCAATAAAACATGTGATGAAGGATTGAGTAGGATTAGTAGATTACTATCAAATGCTTGTATGCAGCCATTATTTCTACTACAAAAGATGGCTCACATGGAGAGTTTTGGAGTCGGTTTTGTACCTTCTCGTTACTTTGCATTTGGTGAAATTTACTCTTAAGTACTTTTGTGATATCCCCGAAATGATTATGTGTTATTTAAACATTAATCATTGTTGTGAAAATTATGGTATTAATTCTTGTGATGAATTAATAATATTGGGAGGTGCATGTGAGGGTGCATGTGTTACATGTTGGGATTTTGGGGATTGTGGCATGTTTAATTTGGGGTGTGTGTTAATCGTTTTGGTAAAGTATATTTTAAATGGGAATTGAAGTATTTTAATGAGAAAATACTATAAAATATTATGTGAGGATATTTTAATACATCGTGCGAAATACCGGGACCAAAACATAACACATCACATAAACCCACCACAAACCACCCCCCCTTGACCCATACCCTGCTGCCAGCTGCAGCTTGCCCATACCTTTTCCCTTACCTCTCACTCCACCTTGTCATAGCTGGAACACCACCAATTCTCTCCCACTTTTCGTCCAACACTTGATAAGAGAGAAAAGAAGGAGTTCAACCATTTTTGTTGCCTGGAAGCTTGCAAAAATCGGAGCCAAAAAGGGGTGAGAAACCATTTCTGGGTTTGAAGTTTTTTGTTGTTAAGTTCATACTTTGTTTAGTGTGAAAAATGGCATGTTAGGTTAGGTTTTGTTAAACCTTCGATTCATATTCATTTATGGTGTGTTTATGAAGCTTCCAGTATTTTTCCTTGAGCACATTACATGTTTTATGTGGTAGATTTAAGCATGTAAAGTATGGTGTTCGAAAATCTGGGTAGATATTTTCCCCTGTTTTCTGGAAATATGTGATCTGGGAGTGATATTGAAGGGGTGGTATTATGCATGTTAGAAGGGTTTTGTGAATGAACCTTCGATGTGAAAATATGCATGGTAGTTTGATGAAACCCTTGACATTTTTATTCGAGCAAATTGCATGACTTATGTGGTAGATTTCATTGCTTGAAAGTGTGTACTCAAAAATCTGGGCAGGAAGACAATGCCCTGTTTTCAGAAAATGTTGGATGAGTACTGATGTTCATGGGTGTTTTTAATGCATGTGGGTTTGTGGTTGGGGTACAATCTTGATGTAAATACACTCAGGGTAATGTGTTTTAAATACTAGCATGTTGGTCTTGGCATGTTGTATGTCTTACATGTTAGAATGAAAGGTGTGAATATCGGTGTTGAACATTCTGGAAAATTATCGCGCACAGACCAGGTGGCGATCGATCGCCACAAAGGGCGCGATCGATCGCCGAGGTCCAGTAGCCAAAATCGAAGGCACGCGATCGATCGCCATAAAAGGCGCGATCGATCGCCATGGGACAGTGGAGTTTGGCGATCGATCGCCAAGGGGTAGCGATCGATCGCCAGAGACAAAATTTTGAAATATTGATTTTTTGTTGGATTTTTGATTTTGGATCATATATTGGCATCTAATATTGTGTTGTACACTGGTGTAGAGCCTTCACAGACGGCTACACAACGCAGGGGATAGAGTCCCACCACACACTACTTTTTGGAAAGGTACGTAAGCGACGTACGGGCATCCCAACGGTAACATGTATTTATGTTTTGTCTGTATGACACATGATGAATGCAATGTGATACATTATGAGTTGATACATGTTATTATGCATTGTTGTTGCATATTATGCATTGTTGTTGCATATTGTGATGTGGGATAAAGAGATGTATTCCACGAGTCAGGGCGATCACGGTTAAGGTGTTAATGCTTACGCTTTACCGCTAAAAATGTGGAGCGGGAGGGGGGAGGCTCGCTTGCACATGGAGGCGGGTTTATACTATACTGAGCGAGGATGAGATACCGCTAGTATAAAGAAGCGAGGATGAGATACCGCTTGTTTTGAGATTATGAAAGCGGAGAAGTATTAAAATAACCGATGATGACTGACTCAAGAAAAAGAAGAAATGTCATGACATTCATTTGTGAAACCATACATTCATATAATGTGTTATATTATGAATCATGGTACAGGGACAACCAGTGGGCATTGTAAATGCGATGGAAATACAGGAAGTGATTTGTATTTTATAATTGTGCATTTACGCCTTATTTTCATATTATGTTGAATATGAATTGTGATATGCTCATGTGTTGGGGGTTGTCTTTGTAGGTGCTTTTGATGTTGAGAACCAGGGTCGGGGTTGAGAAGCTGAGCTATAAGGAGAGTTACGGGATTAGCTACAAGATTTGAGAAAATTTTATATAGCTTCTACTTGTGGTAGAATAAGACTATAATGTAGCACCTTTTGTAGGAATTTGTGAAATCCCTTTTGAAACTTTTGCTACTGTATTCCTTAAGCTCAGGAAAATCAACATGACTCTTTACTCTGATTTATTCATATGAATGTTTAGTTCTCTTAATCGCACCTATTAGTATATTGAGATATCGGGGTCTCACATTTAGTGGTATCAGAGCAGTGGTTAGATAACCAGGGAAGAGTGAAGGGTAGCCTTTAGAGACAAGTTGGCTAGGTATTCATTGTTGGGCATGTTATGCATGTGATGCATATTGTTGTATAAGTATTATACTAACATGCTTTTGGATATGATACTCTTGTTATCTAACGGCTTATACTATGAACTGCTTTTGGTATTGTTGTTAACTCTTGTGTTGCAGCATGGCGGCTATTAACCCTGAGAACCTCAATGAAGAGGTAGGGGATATGGGCAGTATGAATGCTAGTGTTGCTCATGTGAATCCTTTACCGCCACCTGCTGTGGGAGTAGAGCCCAGTGCACAGATGTTATTACCCGGGGAGCTCAGTTTGACACAGTTTCTGAATTTCCGTCCACCCATGTTTGAGGGGACCGAATCTGGAGAAGGGGCCGAAGAGTGGCTAGAACGGATAGAGCAGATACTTGTGACTGCGCCCTGTGCACGTACCGCATGGCTGAGGTTAGCCGAGTTTCAGATGGCGAAGAAGCCTTCTATGTGGTGGAAGACCACTGTGGTGGAGCTGAGAGCTCAGGGCATGGTAGTAGACTGGACTGTATTCAGGACCCGGTTTCTTAACCGGTATTTTTCTGCCGCTGCTAGACAAGTCAAGGAGGACGAATTCACTAATTTGAAGCAGGGAAACATGTCAGTTTCAGACTTTGCCTTGCAGTATTCCTCACTGTTGAGGTATGTCCCCCATATTGCTGTGAGCAGCCATGCAAAGATGAGGCATTTCCTGAAAGGACTCAGGCCAGAACTATTTGACCGGGTTATCTCCAACAACCCTAGCTCTTTTGATGACGCCCTGACACGGGCAGAGTTAGCAGAAATTGCAGTGGGAGCATACAAGGATGTTGTACCCCCTTCAGTACCATCACAGAGGCCTGTTGCTGATAGTTTGAAACCACGAGGAGATCAGTTCAAGACTCGTGGAGCCTCATCATCTTCCAGATTTAGCGGGAAGAAATCTCAGAGTCAGAAACAGAGCAATCGAGGACCTACACAGGGGAGTAAGGCAGGAGGGGACAGGTGTGACCGCTGTGGAGGATTTCACTTGTCACGTGACTGCCGAGGCTGTTATGTTTGTGGCAAGGTGGGCCACTTAGCTAGGAACTGCCCCAATCGGGCAAGTCAGGCAGATTCAGGGCCGAATAGGCCAAGATTTGATGCTGGGAGGGCACCACCGAGACAGCAGTTTGCGCCTCGACCGCAGGGAGGTCAGGCGGCAGGACCACCGCAGGGTCAGGTGTACGCACTGACTAGGGAGCAAGCTGAGGCAGCCCCAGAGGAGGTCATTGCTGGTACGTGTCATTTATTTACGTACCCTGCATTTATTTTGGTAGATACAGGTGCTTCTCATTCTTTTGTATCTGTTGCTTTTGTGGAGAGACACCACTTGTGCTCGTCTCTGTTACCCACGCCTCTCATGGTCTCGACACCCACGGGGAAGCATGTAATTGCGGATCGGCTTTTGTCTGATTGCCTCATTTATTTTGAGGGCAATGATCTGAGGACTAATCTGATTCAGTTAGAGATGGCAGACTTTGACTGTATTATCGGCATTGATGTGTTGAGCAGATACCGAGCTGTGGTAGACTGTCGGCAGAGGACTGTTCGTTTTCTATCTGACCAGGGGTTCCAGTGGACTTTTTATGGGGACGGCTCTCGTCCAAGGATTCCAGTGATCTCAGCGGTTAAGATGTCGCGATTATTGGAGCGCGGCCACACAGGTTACATCATTTATGCGGTGGATGTATCTGAGGAAAAGGAAGTGAGAGCCGAGGACATTCCAGTTGTGGCGGAGTTCATTGATGTGTTCCCAGATGAGATTCCGGGACCGCCTGTCAGGGATGTTGAGTTTGCTATTGAGCTGCTGCCGGGGACATCAGCCATTTCTCGTGCCCCATACAGGATGGCACCGGCAGAGCTGAGGGAACTAAAGGTATAGTTACAGGAGCTCCTTGACAAGGGATACATTCGTCCTAGTGTATCGCCTTGGGGTGCACCAGTCTTGTTCGTGAAAAAGAAGGATGGATCAATGCGTCTGTGCATTGACTACAGGCAATTGAACAAGGCTACAGTGAAGAACAGATATCCACTTCCGAGGATTGATGATCTGTTCGACCAGCTTCAGGGTACAGAGGTGTACTCGAAGATAGACTTGAGGTCAGGCTATCATCAGGTGCGGGTTAGAGCTGGTGATGTTCAAAAGACGGCTTTTAGAACTCGATATGGACACTATGAGTTCTTGGTGATGCCTTTCGGTGTGACAAATGCACCTGCAGTTTTTATGAGCCTGATGAACCGAGTATTTCAGGAGTACCTCGATCAGTTTGTGATCGTATTCATTGACGACATCCTTGTCTATTCAAGGAGTGAGGAGGATCATGCCAATCATCTGAGGATAGTACTCCAGATCCTCAGAGATCATCAGTTGTACGCCAAACTCAGCAAGTGTGAGTTCTGGCTGAGCAGTGTATCATTCTTGGGCCATATCATATCACGAGAGGGGATATCAGTAGACCCGAGAAAGATAGAGGCAGTTATGGATTGGTGTACCCCTACTTCAGTCAGTGAGATTCGGAGTTTTCTTGGGTTGGCTGGCTATTATCGACGTTTCGTCAAGGGTTTTTCAAAGATCGCCAAACCACTTACACAGCTGACTCAGAAGGGAGTCCCTTTTTGTTGGACAGAGGCTTGTGAGCTGAGTTTCAGGGAATTGAAGCACAGACTGACTACTGCACCAGTTCTAGTGATTCCCAAGGAGAACAAAGGATTTGTTCTTTACACCGACGCATCGCTACAGGGCTTAGGGTGTGTACTGATGCAGGACAGGCATGTTGTGGCTTATGCTTCGAGACAGTTGAAGCCACATGAGACGAGGTATCCAGTCCATGATTTGGAGTTGGCAGCTATAGTTTTCGCCTTGAAGATATGGCGACACTACTTATACGGTACCTCATTCACCATCTTCACTGATCACAAGAGCCTGAAGTTCTTGTTTACACAGGCTGAGCTGAACATGAGACAGAGGAGATGGATGGATCTATTGAAGGATTATGATTGTGAAATCCTATACCATCCCGGGAAAGCAAACTTGACAGCCGACGCTTTGAGTCGGAAGGTGAGGAGCACAGCAGAGGATGCCATGTACCTATCGGCTATGTTGGGCTCCTACTGCCATTTGGGATTCGATTACGATGTGTCTACTTCACCAGTACAGGTTTTGACCTTGCTAGCTGAGCCGGTTATTTATGATCACATCAGGAAGGCTCAGGGGACCGATGCAGAGATTCAGAGATGGATGTCAGTGGTCCATTCAGATCAGCCATCGAGATTCAGAGTGGCTGAGGACGGTTCTTTGAGACTTGGCGACAGATGGGTGGTTCCAGATACACCCGAGTTGCGCCAGGGTATTTTACAGCGAGCTCATTGCAGCAGGATGAGTGTCCACCCGGGCGGGAAGAAGATGTATAAGGATCTACGCAACCAGTTCTGGTGGAGGCGTATGAAACAAGATGTCACCTCATTTGTCAAGCGCTGTTTGATTTGTCAGCAGGTGAAGGCTGAGAGGCAGAGGCCGGGAGGTGAACTAAGGAGTTTGGAGATACCCGAGTGGAAGTGGCAGCACGTGTCTATGGATTTCGTGACCCACTTACCGAGGACTGTTTCGGGTTTTGATGCCATCTGGGTAGTCGTGGACAGATTGACCAAAGTGGCTCATTTCATTCCTTACTGTATGACATATACGCACTTGAGGATGGCGCAGTTATATGTCAGAGATATAGTGAGACTACACGGGATTCCTGTTTCGATAGTGTCTGATCGAGATCCACGGTTCACATCTCACTTTTGGGAAGGTCTGCAGAAAGCTCTAGGTACGGAGTTGAGGCTGAGCACAGCCTATCACCCTCAGACGGACGGACAGACTGAGCGTACGATACAGACGCTCGAGGATATGTTGAGAGCTTGTGTGTTAGAGTTCGACATATCATGGCAGGACTTGATAGCCTTGGTAGAGTTCTCTTACAACAACAGCTACCAGGCAAGTATACAGATGGCTCCTTTCGAGGCCCTCTATGGTAGGCGTTGTAGGTCACCCTTGTGTTGGGATGACTTGGACCGTAAGTCGGTTGGAGGACCAGAGTTGGTTCAAGAAATGGAAGAGAAAGTTAAGGTTATCAGACGAAAGATGAAGGCAGCTCAGGATAGACAGGCAGCATATGCCAATCAGCGGCGGAGACCGTTGGAGTTTCAGTTGGGCGACAGAGTTTTTCTGAAGATCTCACCCTTCAGGGGTGTGGTACGGTTTGGTATGCGGGGGAAGTTGTCTCCTAGATACGTGGGGCCGTATGAGATCTTACGGCGTGTTGGTACTCTGGCGTACCGTTTGGCTTTACCGCCTTCTCTGTCTGGTATACACGATGTATTCCATGTGTCTATGCTGAGGAAGTATGAACCGGATCCTTCACATGTGTTACAGCCTTCTGAGGTTCAGATTGAGTCCGATGTTTCCTATGTGGAGCGGCCTATCAGGATTTTGGATAGGGCAGATCGCAGACTGAGAAACAAAGTTATACCTATGGTCAAAGTTCAGTGGGATCGTAGGGGTGTCGAGGAGGCCACGTGGGAGACGGAGCGACACATGGTGCAGCACTACCCAGAACTGTTTTCTGGTATGTAATTTACGTTTCATTTTATTTTGGGTAAGTGCATGCTGATTTCGAGGGCGAAATCCTATAAGTAGGGGAGTATTGTGATATCCCCGAAATGATTATGTGTTATTTAAACATTAATCATTGTTGTGAAAATTATGGTATTAATTCATGTGATGAATTAATAATATTGGGAGGTGCATGTGAGGGTGCATGTGTTACATGTTGGGATTTTGGGGATTGTGGCATGTTTAATTTGGGGTGTGTGTTAATCGTTTT
Source organism: Haberlea rhodopensis (assembly GCA_907163345.1). Classification (NCBI taxonomy): domain Eukaryota; kingdom Viridiplantae; phylum Streptophyta; class Magnoliopsida; order Lamiales; family Gesneriaceae; genus Haberlea; species Haberlea rhodopensis. Next base: position 5,331,424 of record CAJQUN010000007.1, read on the forward strand.
GGTAAAGTATATTTTAAATGGGAATTGAAGTCTTTTAATGAGAAAATACTATAAAATATCATGTGAGGATATTTTAATACATCGTGCGAAATACCGGGACCAAAACATAACACATCACATAAACCCACCACAAACCACCCCCCCTTGACCCATACCCTGCTGCCAGCTGCAGCTTGCCCATACCTTTTCCCTTACCTCTCACTCCACCTTGTCATAGCTGGAACACCACCAATTCTCTCCCACTTTTCGTCCAACACCTGATAAGAGAGAAAAGAAGGAGTTCAACCATTTTTGTTGCCTGGAAGCTTGCAAAAATCGGAGCCAAAAAGGGGTGAGAAACCATTTCTGGGTTTGAAGTTTTTTGTTGTTAAGTTCATACTTTGTTTAGTGTGAAAAATGGCATGTTAGGTTAGGTTTTGTTAAACCTTCGATTCATGTTCATTTATGGTGTGTTTATGAAGCTTCCAGTATTTTTCCTTGAGCACATTACATGTTTTATGTGGTAGATTTAAGCATGTAAAGTATGGTGTTCGAAAATCTGGGTAGATATTTTCCCCTGTTTTCTGGAAATATGTGATCTGGGAGTGATATTGAAGGGGTGGTATTATGCATGTTAGAAGGGTTTTTGAATGAACCTTCGATGTGAAAATATGCATGGTAGTTTGATGAAACCCTTGACATTTTTATTCGAGCAAATTGCATGACTTATGTGGTAGATTTCATTGCTTGAAAGTGTGTACTCAAAAATCTGGGCAGGAAGACAATGCCCTGTTTTCAGAAAATGTTGGATGAGTACTGATGTTCATGGGTGTTTTTAATGCATGTGGGTTTGTGGTTGGGGTACAATCTTGATGTAAATACACTCAGGGTAATGTGTTTTAAATACTAGCATGTTGGTCTTGGCATGTTGTATGTCTTACATGTTAGAATGAAAGGTGTGAATATCGGTGTTGAACATTCTGGAAAATTATCGCGCACAGACCAGGTGGCGATCGATCGCCACAAAGGGCGCGATCGATCGCCGAGGTCCAGTAGCCAAAATCGAAGGCACGCGATCGATCGCCATAAAAGGCGCGATCGATCGCCATGGGACAGTGGAGTTTGGCGATCGATCGCCAAGGGGTAGCGATCGATCGCCAGAGACAAAATTTTGAAATATTGATTTTTTGTTGGATTTTTGATTTTGGATCATATATTGGCATCTAATATTGTGTTGTACACTGGTGTAGAGCCTTCACAGACGGCTACACAACGCAGGGGATAGAGTCCCACCACACACTACTTTTTGGAAAGGTACGTAAGCGACGTACGGGCATCCCAACGGTAACATGTATTTATGTTTTGTCTGTATGACACATGATGAATGCAATGTGATACATTATGAGTTGATACATGTTATTATGCATTGTTGTTGCATATTATGCATTGTTGTTGCATATTGTGATGTGGGATAAAGAGATGTATTCCACGAGTCAGGGCGATCACGGTTAAGGTGTTAATGCTTACGCTTTACCGCTAAAAATGTGGAGCGGGAGGGGGGAGGCTCGCTTGCACATGGAGGCGGGTTTATACTATACTGAGCGAGGATGAGATACCGCTAGTATAAAGAAGCGAGGATGAGATACCGCTTGTTTTGAGATTATGAAAGCGGAGAAGTATTAAAATAACCGATGATGACTGACTCAAGAAAAAGAAGAAATGTCATGACATTCATTTGTGAAACCATACATTCATATAATGTGTTATATTATGAATCATGGTACAGGGACAACCAGTGGGCATTGTAAATGCGATGGAAATACAGGAAGTGATTTGTATTTTATAATTGTGCATTTACGCCTTATTTTCATATTATGTTGAATATGAATTGTGATATGCTCATGTGTTGGGGGTTGTCTTTGTAGGTGCTTTTGATGTTGAGAACCAGGGTCGGGGTTGAGAAGCTGAGCTATAAGGAGAGTTACGGGATTAGCTACAAGATTTGAGAAAATTTTATATAGCTTCTACTTGTGGTAGAATAAGACTATAATGTAGCACCTTTTGTAGGAATTTGTGAAATCCCTTTTGAAACTTTTGCTACTGTATTCCTTAAGCTCAGGAAAATCAACATGACTCTTTACTCTGATTTATTCATATGAATGTTTAGTTCTCTTAATCGCACCTATTAGTATATTGAGATATTGGGGTCTCACAACTTTGTTTATTACGACTTGTTTTTTTAGTTTTGTTTGAGCAAACGATTTGTCTATTTTTCCTGGCAAAGACCTTCGTGGTTTGGTTATATCAATAATGGATTATTTATGTTTAAATTTTCCGAAGATTGTGTTTCATACGTTATTGATATAGTTTCTGATTCTGTTATACTGCATGATCTATTGAGACACATTGCTCAAAAGAGGATGACTAGGTTAGCTCGAGAAAGTTATGGGCAATCTCGCTAAAGTCAACATCTCAGTGTGCTAATCATTAATGCCTATTTGAAAGGCATAAAGGGATGTTACTCTTTTAAGTTATCACACTAGACATTTGTGAACCTATGAGTGTGAGGGCACATCACAAGATATTTTATTCTCATTTTATTTACGTTATGAATCGGTATACCTCTTATCTCATCGGCTAGAAAAGTTTGACTATGTCAAGCGATTCTTGGCAATGGTTGAGAATTAAAAAGATAAGAATTTAAAATTTTATGTACCGATAGAAAGCGAGAATAGATGTCTGATTAGTTTAGACAAATATATGAGGAAATAGAATTACAAGATAGTTAATGATTCCATATGCTTCGCAATGAAATGGTGTTGCAGAGAGAGACGAAATCAAACACTTCTGGAAATTGCCAGATAAATGATGGCGCGCGAATCTTCCAATATCCTTATGGGGTGAAGAGTTCTTTGACAGCTGCCTATATTTTGAACCATGTGATTTCTAAATAGTCATTTCGATTCCTTTTTGTGTAATGGCATTGCAGAAAATGTTAATTGAAAGTACTGCGCCTTTGGGAATCAGTGTGATTGTTCACAGTATTTTTTTTACAAGCATTAAGAGCTTGATCCAAGAGCTTCAAAAATTATTTTTTGGAAAATATTCTAATATACTGTGAACATTCCAATGGAGGAATGACTGAAATAGAGTTCGAGATGTGCATTTTGTGAATGAAGTCAAAAAGGGGCATCGAACTATACGAGTTACATGAACCCTGTTGTTGGCGCTCCAATCTATAACCTAGATGAGGCTATAAGGCATTGTCTGAATGTAATAGAGAAATTGAAAGCGACCTCAAGTTCAGTGGGAGTGTTTCACTGATGAAAGTCTCTCATAATCCTTTAATATAGAAAAACAAGCGCAAAATTATTCTCTAATGATATATATCATTGAGTGAGAATTTTTCATGCGTGCTTTTATGGATTTTGATGAGCCAACCAAATATTGAGAGGCTGTGACTTCACAAAAAGGCAAAACAAGTGGGTGTCTACTATACGTATAGAGAGTTATGTCCTAAAACAGAAAATGAAAGAAACGTATGAATGAAGTTTCATATGCAAGCGCTGTAGAGGGTTTGATGTACACAATAATGTGTATTCAACCAGACCTGTGCTTTACAATTGGATGGTGAGTAAAATCAGAGTTATTTTGAGATTGCCTATTAGATGGCAGCCAAAATGATCTTTCTTGTGCTACCATGAAGATGATTTGAGGATTGATGGATATAGTGACGCTGATGGGTCACTTGATAGAGATGAGCGCAAATCCATTATGGGATATGCATTTATAGAGAAAGGCACAAGTATCACTTGGAGTGATAAGAAGCGGCCTTGTATCTCTCTATCTACCATAGAAGCAGAGTAATAGTCTGCACATCAACAATATAAGATACAATCTGGTTAAGAGGATCTTTACAAGGATTGCGAGTTTCTGCGCATGTAGATGATATTGTTATACAATCTGGTTAAGAGGATCTCTGCAAGGATTGCGAGTTTCTGCGCATGTAGATGATATTGTTATACAATCTGGTTAAGAGGATCTTTACAAGGATTGCGAGTTTCTGCGCATGTAGATGATATTGTTATACAATCTGGTTAAGAGGATCTCTACAAAGATTGCGAGTTTCTGCGCATGTAGATGATATTGTTGTATCTTTATTCGAGATCATGTTGCACAAGACAAAGTGGTTCTAAGGCATATTCCTACTAGCGATATGAGCGCTGACCTATGGACCAAGCCCTTGCGCAGAGATTTGTTCCTGCGACATGTTAATCCTATGGGCTTTGTAGGATTTGTTTTGCCTGTTAGAACAATTGTTCTGAACAACTGGTTTGTTGAGGTACTGTGTTAAGTGAATGTCACCAGACTTTGATTGGCCCACTCACACGGCAATCACCCTGGCGCTTTCATAGCGAGCAGGATGAGACTTGAAGATCATGTATGACATGATCCCTTCACGCTTGGAAGAGCGAGGAAGGTTGTGATAATAATATTATAGTCGCCTTAGCAAGAGGCTAAGATGAGATCTGATTAGATCAATTATGGAGTATGTCCAACATAAAAGTCTGTTTATAGCCGAATGTGCGAATTGCTGGTAGATGGTATCTCGCAATGGGCAAGTCTTGTGTTTTTTGTAGCCATTGGACTCAGATTCGTATGATATTTAGAGCGTGACATACCCAAGTTGAGTGGGAGCTCCATCATAGCATGTATACATACTACATGTGCTGAGTAAGTTCGACCACAATAGTGGAGTGACAGAATGGATTCCTGCTTCGTCACTGTGTGAGCGCTTTATTTGTTCTAATGTACCCTTTGGGACTCTGGACCATGTCACAAGGTGTAAGCTTGATGACGCTACTTTAGCATGTATCCAATGGCCAAGATTGATGCGGTCTGTCGGAGCATGTCTGGGAAAGCTGTCAAGACCAAACTAATTGGCATGAGTGGCTGAGGAAGAACCAAGTTGGTAACGCATCATTTTGTTCTATGGCTCATAGGCCGGCCGACTAAGTCGAAATTTGTTTTTGACATAGTCACGAGCATCGACACATAATTGAGAGAGTCAAGCATGCCATATTATAATATGAGGGATCATAGATGCCTGGTCTGATGCGACCACACTAGTTTGGGGTATATGCGAGTTTCTGAGTTGTAGAATTATGTTAGTTTGGTGATGACTTAATATAATTCTCCTCACCGTTCCTTCTCGCTTGGTCGCACGCTTTATTCCCTGTATGAGAGAGGGCGACGTGAATGAAAGACGATTGAGAAATGATGTGAATATTGATTCAAATATGTATGAGTGGGAGATGCAGATTGAAATGGGTTGGGCTCATGGCCCAAGACCCAATACATCCATCGGATTGGGCTTATGGCCCATTAGCCAATAGACATACATATTAGGCACAGTGCCAAACCCTGGCCGTCAACCCGACAAGGCAGGTATGACCTAGGATTAGGGCATGAGCCCTATAAATAGAAGACGACCCCTCTTCTATTCAAGACACCAAAAAGTTCACTCTCATTCTCATATCGCGATACGTCATTCTTGGAGAATCACCAACGACTCCAAGGGCTTAAGGTGTGTATTAAAAGGTAGATTACTCTAGTAGTACTCTATCGAATACCAACGAGGATTCAAGATCTAGAAGGCTTGTAGACGGGCTTGTTGATCCGGTATATTGAAGAACCCTGTTTCGATATTTAATGTTATGCCAGATTTTCCAACACTACCTATGATTAATTCAAATTGAAGCTAGAAGTTATTAATATATATTTAATTAAAATAGGCAATCGTTCTAATGACCTCTGAGCTGTTTTTGAAAGTGCTTGGCCCGTATCAATTCCACCATTCTCGAAATTTGGCCTTGTCCTCAAACCTAAATTAAGATGTTGACTGGGGAATTATCAAGAGTGTTTGGGGCCAAAAGATTAGGGTATGATGAAATCAACGATTGGTAATCCACCCATGTGTTGTCCTCGAAAGTTGAACCAACCCAAGATACCAAGACTTGTTGAATTTTACGTCATTTTCCCATATATTTCGAGTTCCAATAAGGCTAACATGTGTGGGAAAGAGACGACCATCGGCGTCCAGTGGTGGGAGTGACGTGACTGTGGAAGAAGGATGCCCTTTAAATGAACTGAAAGAGAGACATAGAAAACGGGATGGACGCGTGCCGAATCCGGAAAATCCAATTTATAAGCCACCTTGTCAATGCATCGGATGATACGAAAAGGCCTATAATATCGCTGGGACAACTTGTGAAAATGGTGATGCAGAATGAATACGTGGTTGGAAGTTTGTAATGATAGTAATACCAGCTTTCCAGCCTCGATGTTTTTTTATTTTTTGTAATTGTCTGCTTGAAACAGCCAATCCAATGGTTTAGTCCCTTCAAATTTGGCTGTATAAAATTTGGAGCTTGGGGGTGATTTGGCTAGGGCTGCCAGTCCACCCCCAAAAAAAAAAAATTAATGAGAAAAAAATTGTAAACTTTTTTTACTCTTGTTCAAAAAAAATTTCCTTTTTTTACACCTCAAAATTGTTTTAGTTCTCAAGTATTATGAAAAAAATTTTGCCCCCAAATTTTTTTTCTAGGTACTACCCCTTACAATACTTGTATTTATGGCCATTAAAAATTTATCGAGACAGACTTATCCATAAAACCTGACATTATCCTTGAAAACTAAGGATTCTACACGTTTTTCATGAATGTTGCATCTTCATCACAGCAAATTATGCATATTTCATGACGTCCGTCGTGCTCTTTGACTCAAGTTAAAAGAAATTGTAAGAAAGGGTGGCTCTTGGACCAAAAAAAAAATACATTTGACTCAATGTAAATCAACAGCAATGGTACACCACCGCAGGGCTATTGGTAGACATGACTGCGGTTTTTAAAAAACCGCGGCCCGGCCCGGCCCAGAACCGTAACCGGGTCAACGGGCCAGTTAATCGTTGACCCGGTTCACGGTTACGGTTCATGGGTCAAAATAACCATGGAACCGCCGGTTTGAACCGGCGGTTCCAACCCTTAATCAATTTTTTTTATTTTTAAAATTTGAACGGCCAGGATCTTCTGACCGTTGTATATCAACGGTCAAGATCTCCTAACCGTTGCAACAGGTGAACCGACGGTTTGTAACCGACGGTTAACCGCCGGTTCATCCCATAATTTTTTATTTTTTATTTTAAAACAAATTGAACGGCCAGGATCTCCTGACCGTTGTATATCAACGGTCAGGATCTCCTGGCCGTTGCAACAGGATGAACCGCCGGTTACGAACCGGCGGTTCGACGGTAAATTTTTTTTTTTTTATAATTCGATGGCTAGGATTATTTGACCGTTATAGATCGACAACTAGGATTAAGTGACCGTTATTTTTTATGCTTATAAATATCCTCCACACCCATTTCATTTTTCATCAATCTTAACACAACTCTAAGTTTTTGATACATCATTTACTTGTATTATTTTCGAATTACTCAATGGAAGGTCCTAGTGATCCACGTAAAGGCAAAGGCAAAGGCAAAGGCAAGGTGACATATCTCGAAAGGGCCGAACCCGATGTTGATATTGATATTGATGATATTGAATTCACCGACGATGTTCCTTTTGCTACACATGATACCCAAGAAAGTGCGCATTCAAAGGTAAGATCTATGCCTCCACTTAAATCATAGATTTTTACTAAACATTTTGAGAAGGTGACTCTTCCATCCGGAGAGATGCGCGCCAAATGCAAATATTGTACCACTACGTATAAGTTTCAAAGTGGTGGTGGCTATGGATCTTTTAAGCGTCATACCGAAACAAAGCATCCAGTGGAGTTTGGTAATGATTCTTCTCAAACTCAACTGTCTAGATTTCATTCCTCGGGTGAAGGTACCGACTCTCCACTTTTCAAATACACTGATGCACAATTAAGAGAATCGGTGGCAAAATTTATCTCTGTAGAACATCTTTCTTTTAGTATTGCATCTAGATTTGGTTTTGAAGATCTGTGTCATGAATCTCTACAACCTGCTGCTAAACGTGTTCCTAGGACCAAAGTCACACGAACACTTAAAAAATTAGTTCGTCAACAAAAGAAAGAATTAGTTACATTATTTAGTAATTTGACGAATAAAGTTTTTATATGCTCTGATATTTGGAGTGATCATTGGCAAACTAATTCGTATATGGGTATTACTTGTCATTGGATAGATAATTCATGGTCAATTCAAAAAAGGTTGCTTGCATATCGAGTGTTCAATGAATCACACACCGCAAAAATATTTCTCAACTGATTTGTGTAATTTTAGAAGAATATGGTTTAACTTCCAAAGTTTTTTCTGTGTCATTTGATAATGCTAGTTCGAACACATTGAGTATTTAAGATCTTAAACGTGTTTGTCAACCTGTTATTGGTGGTTTATTTTTCCATATTCGATGTATTTGCCATATTTCGAACTTATGTGTGCAAGATGGATTAAGATCGTTAGATAATCAGATTCAACCAATTAAAATGGCATTATTTTATTTGTGGTCCCATCCGAGTTTGATGAAACAATGGTGTTGGAATCGAAGAGGGGGGGTGAATGAGATTCCTTGGATACTTTAGCTTTTTAAAATGAGTTTGAAAAATAAAATAGTTTTGCGCTTTGCGGAAGCCTTTAGTCAATCGATAAATAAAAAGAATAAGTAAATAAATACGTAATGAAAATTAAAGCAATAAATAACAAAAGGATTTGTTATAGAAGTTCGGCGATGAATCGCCTACGTCTCCTCTTCCAGGTTAGATAACCTCCAACCGAGGTTCCACTAGAATAAATGATCTTGGCCTTGAGGGCTCCAAGTTAGCCACACAACAACTCTTCCCGAGTTTACAACGCTCTTCCCGAGCACACTACTCTTCCCGAATACACAAGCTCTTCCCGAGCACAATACTCTTCCCGAGTATACAAAGCTCTTCCCGAGCTACCAACACTCTTCACGAGTCTTCTTGGCCTTAAGGGCTCCAAGGTTAGCTACACACTTGCACCAACAAGACTTGTTGATGACTTTACAATTTTCGAACTTGCTTTGGTGTTGGAGGACCTTTACAATAACTCAACACAAAGCTTCACGGTGTACCAACACGAAGTGAACAAGACTCACACACAATAAAAGAATTACAAGCTCCAATACAATAACAATGTATGGAGATTGCAAAGCTTAAATCAAATAATGATTATCAAGACTTTGGTATAAGTTGTAGGCTTGTTCCTTAGCTTCAAAATCCTCCAAAGCATCCATATTTATAGTGTAGGAGGCCCCCTAGGCTCCTACTAGCCGTTGCTTCAAGTAAGGCTTGAATCACTCCTCGATCGCCTCGGACATCGCCTCGGGCGATCACCTATCGCCGCGTTCCAACGGTCAAGAAATCCTCAGATCGCCTCAGGCGATGGGACGATCGCCTCAGGCGATCCAATGCCAAAATCAAGGTCGTAGCTTCATCATGTCCAAATTTTGCATCGCCTCAAACGAACTCTACATCAGGCGTTCCAGCCCATCGCCTCAGGCGTTCGTGCCATCGCCTCTGGCGAACTCCCCGCGCGCATGCCCGCGCATTGCCTCGGCGTCGCTTCAGTCGATGTGCGGGGGCGAAGTCCCTGTGGCTGCCATCGCCTCAGGCGATGGTCATCATCGCCTGGGGCGATCATCCTCACATGCTCGCCTGGCCATCGCCTCTGTCGATGGGCGTGGCGATCCTCGCCTGGCACCCATCGCCTGGGGCGATGGCACTCATCGCCTGGGGCGATCCAGGCCAGAATATGCACACTTGATTTTCTTCAATTCAAACCACTTTTCATCACTTAATCTGCACACTAAGTAGATGCATTAGTATAACAAACACAAGTTTTGTTGATCATCAAAACTCAAAGATTGACCGGGGATAATTTAACGCATTAAACGCAACCATGCGTTTAAGGCTCAACAATCTCCCCCTTTTTGATGATCACAAAACTTGATAAACTTGAATAAGTAATATGCATGAAATGTGAGTAAAAATAACTCCCCCTTAACAATTGCATAACACATACAAGTTATCAAGTAAATCATTAAACAAATAACTCTCCCCCTCAAACCATGCATACATAAGCTCTCCCCCTTAAACTATGCATGTATTAAGGTTCAAGTTTATCACAAAATTCTCCCCCTTTTTGTGATAATTAAAAGCATAAAATTCAAATAAACATGGCATAATTTAAATGTTGACATATAGCGTCAAATTACACATGTTCCTCATCAAACAAGATTAAATCATATAGAGGTGAATCACAACCATGTGTTTAAGGTACTCAACAATTAATTCTAAAAGTTGCAATGTGTGCATATGTTCATGCATTCATGCCAAAAATAAGATAATAAAAATATCAAGGCATTATAACAAATCATATACTTGCACATTTTCATATAGCATATTCAAATTTGAATGCAAAGCATATCAAGCTACTTACTATAATAAGATAAGCATACATCATGCATTAACCAATTATGCTAAGGGGTTATGCATTTTACTACAACGAATATTGAGCTTCATTATTTATTGATCACAATTAATTTGTGCCAATGAATTTTGAAATTGCTCTTTTAACATGTAAAATAAATTTTACCCTCAATGACAAGAATTCGTTCTTGTCATAGGTCCAACGCCTCAAGCCTCTTCTATAGTTGTGAATAATACAAACTCCTCCTTTGAGTTGCTTGGCCCTTCATCCTTCATTCCATTCTTGTCCCTACAAGACAAATTTACAATTGGAGGAACTTTGGTACCCATTTGATTTTTGGGTCCTAGGGGGTTAAATTTCAATGGCACTTTTGGAATCCATTTCCACCTCTTATTAGGTTGGTATTGGATTCTAGCAAACCTACACTTATTTTTAGTGTGGCCATTTTTGCAACAATAATTACAAGTAGGAGAATCATGCTTTGCATTGGCCAACAAGCTAGAAAAAGTTTTTGATTTGCTTGAAAAACCTAACCCGGCTTTGTCAAAGCTACAACGTTGCAAGCCAAGCAATTCATTCATCTTTTTACTACTTTCACTAAATTTGCAAAATGATATCTTTAAAGAATTTAATTCATTTTTCAATGAATTATTTTCTTCATCTTTCTGAGCAATCTCAAGTTTGAGTAATTTGTTACTCATCTTGGTTTTGCCAAGAGCATCAATAAGATCATTATAGGATTCTAAAAGTTCATCAAATGAAGGTACCTCATTGTCACTTTCATCTCCTTCATCTCCAAGAGCCATTAGACATAGATTGGTGGCTTCTTCTTCATTGGAGTCGCTATCACTCCATGTGGCTATAAACGCCTTCTTCTTCCCTTTGTCCTCATTCTTCTTCCTAGGGCATTTGTTAGCATAATGACCTTTATCATTATAATTATAACAAGTTACCTCATTTTTGGATTCATTTTTGGTTGCACTTGAGGTCTTTGACTTGCTATGTTTAGTGAAGAGTTTCTTGAACTTCTTTGTGAAAAGGATCATCTCCTCATCATCATCATCTTCTTCATCATCGGAGTGGTCTTTCCTTCCAACCAAGGCAATCCCATTTCTCTTGGATCTATCCTCCTCCTTTACTTCTCTCCTTGTGGCAACTTCAAGCTCATGAGTCACCAATGTGCCATGGAGCTCATCAAGGTCATAGGAAGCACTTTCTCCTTTGTTGAACTCGATAATGGCCGTCCTCTTTGCATCCCATTCTTTAGGTAAGGCCCTTAGTGCTCTCCTCCATATTTGCTTTGGAAGATACTTCTCTCCAAGTTGAGCAAGCTCGTTAATGATTTGGGTGAGCCTCCTAAACATGGAATCCACATCTTCTCCGGAATCCATATCAAATGTCTCATATTTGAGTTGAAGGAGGTCTATCTTTGTCTCCTTTACTTGGTTGGTTCCTTCATGACATTTGTAATTTGTCACATATCTCCTTAGCGGTTGAGCACATCGAGATCCGGTTGTACTCCTTCATATCTAAAGCACAATGCAAAATATTAATAGCTTTAGCATTTTGAGATATTAAAATCATATCCGCTCTAGTGAAATCGTCCATTTCTTTGGGAATACTAATTCCCCCAACTTCCTTTAAAGGAATATGTGGACCTTTCACTATAATCTTCCATAGATCATAATCTACGGATTGGATGTATAGAGAAATTCTATTTTTCCAATAGCCGTAATTATCACCCGTGAAAAGCGGAGGGCGATTTGTCGATTGACCTTGAGCAAACTCATTTGCCAGATTAGCCATATAAAAATTTTGATTTAAAAACAAAAATCAAATGGCTCTGATACCACTTGTTGGAATCGAAGAGGGGGGGTGAATGAGATTCCTTGGCTACTTTAGCTTTTTAAAATGAGTTTGAAAAATAAAATAGTTTTGCGCTTTGCGGAAGCCTTTAGTCAATCGATAAATAAAAAGAATAAGTAAATAAATACGTAATGAAAATTAAAGGAATAAATACCAAAAGGATTTGTTATAGAAGTTCGGCGATGAATCGCCTACGTCTCCTCTTCCCGGTTAGATAACCTCCAACCGAGGTTCCACTAGAATAAATGATCTTAGCCTTGAGGGCTCCAAGTTAGCCACACAACAACTCTTCCCAAGTTTACAACGCTCTTCCCGAGCACACTACTCTTCCCGAGTACACAAGCTCTTCCCGAGCACAATACTCTTCCCGAGTATACAAAGCTCTTCCCGAGCTACCAACACTCTTCACGAGTCTTCTTGGCCTTAAGGGCTCCAAGGTTAGCCACACACTTGCACCAACAAGACTTGTTGATGACTTTACAATTTTCCAACTTGCTTTGGTGTTGGAGGACCTTTACAATAACTCAACACACACCTTCACGGTGTACCAACACGAAGTGAACAAGACTCACACACAATAAAAGAATCACAAGCTCCAATACAATAACAATGTATGGAGATTGCAAAGCTTAAATCAAATAATGATTATCAAGACTTTGGTATAAGTTGTAGGCTTGTTCCTTAGCTTCAAAATGCTCCAAAGCATCCATATTTATAGTGTAGGAGGCCCCCTAGGCTCCTACTAGCCGTTGCTTCAAGTAAGGCTTGAATCACTCCTCGATCGCCTCGGACATCGCCTCGGGCGATCACCTATCGCCGCGTTCCAACGGTCAAGAAATCCTCAGATCGCCTCAGGCGATGGGACGATCGCCTCAGGCGATCCAATGCCAAAATCAAGGCCGTAGCTTCATCATGTCCAAATTTTGCATCGCCTCAAACGAACTCTACATCGCCTCAGGCGTTCCAGCCCATCGCCTCAGGCATTCGTGCCATCGCCTCGGGCGAACTCCCCGCGCGAATGCCCGCGCATTGCCTTGGCGTCGCTTCAGTCGATGTGTGGGGGCGAAGTCCCTGTGGCTGCCATCGCCTCAGGCGATGGTCATCATCGCCTGGGGCGATCATCCTCGCATGCTCGCCTGGCCATCGCCTCTGTCGATGGGCGTGGCGATCCTCGCCTGGCACCCATCGCCTGGGGCGATGGCACTCATCGCCTGGGGCGATCCAGGCCAGAATATGCACACTTGATTTTCTTCAATTCAAACCACTTTTCATCACTTAATCTGCACACTAAGTAGATGCATTAGTATAACAAACATAAGTTTTGTTGATCATCAAAACTCAAAGATTGACCGGGGATAATTTAAAGCATTAAATGCAACCATGCGTTTAAGGCTCAACAAATGTGGTAAGTTTTGTAAGGTTAATGACATGCGACCTAGAAAATTTCCACGAGAAATACCCACATGTTGGAACTCAACATATAAATTGCTAAATGACTCATATGAATATAGAGAGTTATTGTGTTCATTTTTTGCACAACATGGTGGAAACTCTAATATTTATGTTTTTTTACACCAATGGAATGTATGTAAAAGTATCTGTGAAATGTTGAAGGTATTTAATATGCAACTGAATAATTATCTGGAGTTTATTATCCTACATCTCATTTAGTTTTGATGAACTGTTGTAATGTGGCACTTACCTTAAATGAAAATTTCTCTAATTATTTGTTAACCTCTTATGTGGTAGCAATGAGGTTAAATGGGAAAAATATTTTTATAATATTCCTGAACTGTTTCTAGTTGCTTTTGCTTTAGATCCTCGACTCAAATTGGATGTTTTGCATGAAATGTTAGTGAATATAGTTTAAAATATGGTCAAGAAAATGAATCACAACTACAAGTTAGTGCTCAAAGTCATTCTAGTGGTATTAAACTCACCAAAGCACAACTTCTGTTAAAAGAACGCACTAAACGCCCCAGAGGATCATCAAGTTCCAGTCAGGAACTTGATAATTATTTTACACTTCTTTTGATTTCAGTGAAGCAGATAGCGAGCAACAATTTGATATATTGCGGTGGTGGTCACAAAAGACATAAATTTTCCCGATTTTATCAATCATAGCAAAGGAAATCTTAGCTTACCCCGTGTCAACTGTTGCTGTGGAACAAGCTTTTAGTGCAGGGGGAAATATTTTGGATGTAAGACGATCAAAAATGAGTCCAGATTCTTTAGAGGCACAAGCACTAATGGACGATTGGGCGAGGGCGGCAAAACGAAAACAAGGAATGAAATCAAGCTCGGACCAAGATGAATTTGATACCGAAGGAACTACTACTACGGGGACAGGTAACTGAAGTGATTGAGCTACGCCACTTCCAAAGGTAAGAAGGGTTAAAAGGTAAGAGAACTACGTGGGCTTTGATTCATCTACACCCTAAGAGGATACGTAGGCAACTTAAAAAGTTCAAGCCCTCCCCTCCCCTTACATTTCCTTTGTTTTTTTTTATAGTAATTTTAAATTATTTTAAATAAAATTTTAATTTTTTTAATTTAAAAATATGAGGGTCGAACCGTAACCGTAACCGATGGTTAACCGTAACTGTAACCGAAATCGTAACCGGCGGTTCACGAACCATAACCGAAACCGTCTACGAAGGTTAAGGTTAAGGGTCGAGCTCTTATGAACCGTCGAACCGCCGGTTCACGAATCGTGGTCATGTCTAGCTATTGGCAAATATGAGATCCTTAAAGAACCCAGGACCATACAATATATTAGATAAATTACTACTAATTTAAGCATTTGTGGAAATCCAAGTTGCCTATATTGTGGCCATCTTTTTATTTGAAAAAAGAAATGTGGTACAAGGCAGGATGACAATGATACTACCAAAAGATCAGAGAAGGGCAACATTATTTGCAAGCACGTCTAGTATTGGAAATCGAGTGTCATTGTAAGTCCATGGAACCTCGAAAAACATATTTTAATTATCTGGATTTGGAATATGAAAAGAATTTGTAAAATAATTTTTTTTTAAAAAAAATTGAACAAACATATAAAGATGGAATTTGAATTCCAAATTATCATGTATATTTTGATTTATCCAAATTGAAATATTTAAAAACAATAAACTCAGTGCTCAAGCTCAACAAAAAAAATAAAAAATAAAAAAATTCTCACGCCGTCGCCTCCGCCTCCGCTGCCTATCCGCTCCATTGCGACCTCCATTGGTTAATTTGCATCTACCTCCTAGATTCTATCACTGCCTCCTGCAGTTGGTCGACGCCGCTGCTACACTATATCTCTCCTCTCCTTTGCTCAGCTTGCTGTAAGTCCTTTCTTATAGATTTCTAATTGGTACCTCCTTCGTGGTGGCAACGCGCTTAAGAAATTAAAGTTGAGAATGAATTAGAAGATTTCGGCCTGAGAAAGGGATTTGTGGGACGAATTTTTAAATTGGGCGGATTATATAACAAATTTAGCTTCGGATCAAACTTGAATCCATTCAAAACAGTGTCAGTTGTCACACTCACATTGTAAACATATGTTACAATCAGTCTTCTCGAACTATAAGAAATGGCAGCTTCTGTTTCTGTTTTACGCTTCCCAATTCCATTTTGACCCTTCAGCAGATATACATACAAGATCAGTTTATTGAAATACAACCAGCTTCTAGCGATAGAGAAGGTTGCAGGAAAATGAATGAAAAATGTTCATTTCTTTGCATTGTTTGTGGCATATAATAATTCAAGTTGTTAATTGTTATGTATGAAATGTGCCAGTTACTGGGTATACTAAATTTATTTAAAACGTATCAAGATTTTCTGGGGTTTTAGCTTCAAAATTTAGAACACAGGATTATAGCTTACTAATTTTTTGTAGTGGGATTTTAGCCAATTTAAAATATCACATAGGGTTCTATCATCTGAACCTTTTTATAGTGGGATTTTAGCCGATCACTTAGGGTTCTATCGTATCACATGGTTATGTGCTTTGGAAGTTTTAAAAGTTCGAGTTTAATGTTCAAATTTGATTCTTCAGGTATGAAAACGCCATTTCTACTCCTACAAATTTTTTATAATTTGCTGTTATCTTTATTAGGATGTCATGGGTTGTGCAGTTCCTTCACTGAGTTAAGTGGTTTTAAATTTTGTTGAAAATTCTCCTAGAAACTATATCGATTGTGTTATGTTATCCACATGTTCCATTTACATTGCTTGAAATTAATATCCGAGTTGATGGGTTTTGAATTTGTTGAAAATTTCTCCCAAAACTATATTGAGTGTCATATGCTATCCACGTATTCCATTTATGTTGCCTGAAATTTTTTCAGCTTTTTGACATTGTTTCAAGTTTTTGGTGATTCTACCCGTCCTTTTGGTGTGTGGCTATTGTTTGTCATGGATAGTTGTTCAAGTTGCTAGTTGAACCATATATCCATGTATAATTTTAGCATACATTATAGACTTTTCAACATCATGATTTTAAACAGATGCAGATCTTAACTCAGCTTATTTATTTCCACATTCTCTGTCTGCCATCACGCTTTATAAGATGACAAGACATTGTTTGAACTTTTTTAGGGTTTCTCTCCCCCCCTTTTTTTTGAAGCGTTAGCTTGATATCTCTTTTAGAGGCAAAGATTGATTATTTCATTCAATGACAGATGGGCGAGCTTAACATTGAAAACCATGTTGGATACATTTTATCAGTTGAAAAGGTATGCCTCATCTTTAGTGTCATAACTAACAGATTAGCTGCCTGATTGCCTGAATATTAACGCAATATTAGAATTAAGGATGGTCCCCTGAGCATTATGTAATATATAGTTCTTATTAGCTTTTCTGAAATGCATGTTGCGAAAATTTGCTGTTAAATTATTATAAGTTATTTTCAATATTCTTATTTGAAGGTTTCACATTTATTTTGGTGATGCTTACCGATTTACAAAGTAACAAGCTGTTGGACACTATTGATCCCTTTTTTAAGCAAAGTCACTTTTGCCTACGTAGAGGACTGGTCATGGACAATCTGTTAGTCATACATACATGATGGGGACATGGTCACTTACTTTCAAAGATACCAAGACTCTGATATAAGCTTCTTGCCTATTCAATCTTTCGTGAAGAACTTAGTCAAATGAACTTTAATTTAAGCATTCTTACTTGTTTCCAAATGAAGCTGATTAAAGTATGGAGGAAGTATGTTCAGGGTCCATTTTTCTCTAGGGATTGGTAACTACTGAAATTCACCATGGCTAAAACTTATTCCTAAAGCAAGATGCAGTTTCAAGCTTCAACACATCAACATATGGTGCATGGATGATGTGAAAATGATCTGCATATTAGAAAATTCCTAATCTAACCGATTTCAATATGATGGAGCTTTGATTAAGCTTGAGCTCCATGTGTAAAATCTGATGGTGAACTTGAACTTTGGCTTGTATTGCATGCAGCCTTAATCAGGGTATTTACTCAATGTTATTCACAGTATTTGAGGGTAATGATATTACTTTTGGAAATGATTTGTAGGCTTACAAAGTTTAAGCTGTCTTCACGATGTTAGCCCATTACTAGAACATTAGCTTTTAATAAGTTTCTTGTCTTGGACAATAAATTGCATTAAAAAACACATGGTTTTTCATTCTGTAGTGGTGTTTACTGTTGTGTGTTTTAATTAAGTTCGCACCTATTATCCCCAGAAAAAGGATGGCTTTGAGTCAGTGGTAACGGAGCACCTAAGAATAAATGGTGCTTACTGGGGATTGACCGCTCTTGATATAATGGGGAAGCTGGATGCAGTTGATCAAGATGAGGTTGTATCATGGGTTATGCAGTGCCAAGATGAATCTGGTATAGTTTTGTTTTATGAACAGGCACAGACAAGTCAAATAAGTTTCGTAGGGAAAAATATATTTTTAGGACCTTGGCTGCTTTCTTCTCCTTGGATATGATTATTATTTTAACGGTTCTTCACATTTATTCTTCTATGCAGGTGGATTCGGTGGTAACATTGGACATGACCCGCATATATTGTACACCCTAAGTGCTATTCAAGTTTTGGCTCTATTTGAGAAGATAGATGTTCTTGACACTCGGAAGGTCTCCAGCTGTATCCTTCAAATCTGAGCTTTTTCTTTAGGAGGACCTCAATGATGCCTACATTTCTTTTGCTAATTCCTGATATGATATACACACATGATAACAGCTAATATTTTTTGCAGCATGTGGCAGGCAAACATGAAATATTTAGCTCACTTTTCAATAAAAAAGGATAGTTCTTAAGGTTGAATATAGGCTAAGTTGCTTTATAAGTAAAAAATGTGCTCTATGAGAACCATAGGCACCTTCATCTGCTAATTATTATTTTTTAAAAGATCTTGTCCTTGCAAATGCGTAGAGACAACTTGCAATATGGCTTTACTAAGTGTGTGATCTGAGCTTGAGTTGAAAATATGGGTTGATTGCACCTTGTTTATAGATAGCAGACATGTCCAGTAAGTAATAACGTTGCCTCATATGTCAAATGTGTTGCTTAGTGTTAATGTTTGACATTTTACGCTATATCTATGCATTCTGATCTCTTGTTCTGCCAATTAATACATTCCATGTATCAATACTGTGCCTCAAAAGCCAGAAGAGGACATTAAATCCCCAAGCTAGAGACAAGAAGCTGAAGGAAATATTAGGTTTGTTTGGATTGATGGATTTGAATTGATGAATTTCAAATCCATGAGTTCAAGTTCTTTGACTTGTTTGGATATACAAAATTCAAGTGAATTTCAAATCCACTTCGCTTCAAGTTAAACAATTTTAATA
This sequence comes from Haberlea rhodopensis, assembly GCA_907163345.1. Taxonomy (NCBI): domain Eukaryota; kingdom Viridiplantae; phylum Streptophyta; class Magnoliopsida; order Lamiales; family Gesneriaceae; genus Haberlea; species Haberlea rhodopensis. The sequence continues at coordinate 5,350,571 of CAJQUN010000007.1, forward strand.
GTAATTGTGGTGGATTACAAATACACCCAAGATAGGTGTCATTTGAAATGCATACCTCAAATTCTTCCACAAATCAAATATATTCCTCTAAATCAAATTCATCAATCCAAATGCAACCTTAATGATAAAAAGTTGAAGTGTTCCTTTACATGGATTTTAAAATGAATAGCCAATAAGAATCAATGCAGTGATCCAATAGTTTTTTCATTAACTTTTTGTTTTCTTTTTCTTTCCTTGAGTTTATGTGTGGGTCAATTTTTTCAACAGTAATTTGGTTATTCTCCTCCTTTTTCTCAAGCTCAGATAAATCTTCAATTTGCATATGTTATAGCTCTTCGCTACTCTCTCTATTTTTGTATAATTTATAGACAACGGACATTTATAACGACATTTTGAACCTTGAACAAACTCAAGTTTAGATTAATTCAGCTTTATCATATCTTAATTGGTTCAAACCCCTTCAGGTCATTTGAATTCCCACCAACGTGACTGCTGATAGGAAACTATAATTCCTTTGATACTTCCACTTCAAATCTTGTGACTGGTGCTAAACCAAAGAAATAAACTTGGTCTTGAGTGTTTTTTGCTTTGTTTCAGAGTGTTAACATCTGCCTTTCATTTTTAATATCATTAAGCACAAGAACGGAGCCAGTTTAGAGTTTAGACTTACATGTGTAAGCTAGATGTTGCTGGCCTACAAAACGAGGATGGATCCTTTTCAGGCGACACGTGGGGCGAAGTTGATACAAGGTGTACCTTCTCTTTTAACTATCTTCTGATGCTTTTGGACATTTTGTTCCCGCCTCATTCAATATATTTTTGATTTATAACACTTCTAAATTAAACATTTGTATGATAAGTATGCCTTTGGGGTTGATACCTTATTTACTCTAGGAAATACAACAGCAGCAAGCTAACACTTTCTTTAGGTTTTCCTACATTGCTCTATGTTCTCTCGCATTATTACGTTGCTTGGACAAAATCAATGTGGAAACAGCTGTAAATTACATTGTAAGTTGCAAGAATTTGGATGGTGGATTTGGATGCGCTCCTGGAGCGGAATCCCATGCTGGTCAAAGTATGTTCATATCTCGAGTTGTTACTTTTGCATATGATCAGTTCTAGTTATTAATAAATTGATGCATATTTAGCCCATTTTCACTTTTTGCCTAATGACTTTGGATTCGGACTTCATATGAATTAACTGAGTAAGTTGATTAGAAGCAGAAGTGAAATGAAAAGTGTTATAATAGTCATAAGTATCCTAAGAAAACGGAGAAGCTGATGAAACAGTGATTTTTGAGTTTCCAGTTGCTAGATCCAATCTTTAATGGAATGCACATCTAAATAAGTAACTTTGCCCTGTAATTATGAGTCTGGACATTTTGTGGTGCTCCAAGCTCCCTGATAGCCACCCTATCTACGAAACCATGGGCGAGTACTTAATCATACTGTTATAGCTTTTGCAAATCGACTGCCTTCAATGGGTGTCTCAGCTTGTGTATAGTTCTTATGATATTGTAGGCCAGAGAGCCGTAATTCAGTTGCGAGGATAGAATTTCTGTATTGGTTTGACCAGAAGAAACTGCTTTACTGGAAATTCATGTTAATAAACCCAAAAACTATATTTTAGCAAAGATTCCTATCCCTTTGAAAGGCCACCAACCGAGGTTGCTACTAACTATTTGTACAGACAGCTGGGGAACCTTACGTGTCGTGTCAGCTGTTTGTCACTGATGGCTAGAACATAGTGTCCTATTTGATTGCTCCTCTCCCTCGCAGAGGGAAAGAACTGGGAATTCATCTTGCCATTCAAGTGTCAAGCTGAAAACAAGGAATGAGAATAAGATGATGTTTCACTTTTTGTTTGGCTTAGTCGAGAAAAAGCTGGAGAGAATGAGTTGTTTTTTGTCATACCATTGAACTTGTAATTGCAGTTTTCTGTTGCGTGGGAGCTCTTGCAATTACTGGTGCTCTACATCATGTTGATAAGGACCTGCTAGGATGGTGGTTGTGTGAGAGACAAGTAAAATCTGGAGGTCTAAATGGGCGTCCCGAGAAGCTTCCTGATGTGAGTTGTTGCTTCCTTTTAATATTCTTAATCTTAGTTGAGAACTACTTCATTAAAAAAAATATCTTTTCAATTTTTTTGTGCTAATTCTCAATCAAGGTATGCTATTCATGGTGGGTCCTTTCTAGCTTAATCATGATTGACAGAGTCCACTGGATTGACAAGAAAAAGCTTGTCCAGTACATCTTGGACTGCCAGGTTAGTTTTAGCTCTGACAAAGCAATTTGGGTTGAAATTTCATTTAATTGGATCATGCTGATGAGGATTTTTGGTTGGTTTTTTATGATAGGATAAAGAGAATGGAGGAATTTCAGACAGGCCAGATGATGCCGTTGATTTATTCCACACCTACTTTGGGGTTGCTGGTAAGACTTTCATCTTATACCCTTCGATGTACTGGACAAAACTAAAAGCTTCTGATTAGAGTCTTGATTTTGTCTCTGGATTCAACTTAGAAAAAGTTTGCAATGTATCTCATATGTTTCGTTTGAAAACCTTGAATTTTTTTAACGTGGCTCGACTGTTAAAATCGTTGGTTCTCATTTTCTAAGAAGGTTTCATAATTTAACTTCTAGACGAAAACCCATGAACATAAACGTGACATCCTTTAAAACTTTCCGATTTTATTACATTGTTGAACTTTATCTTGTGTGGTGACTGCAGGTCTCTCACTTCTTGAGTACCCAGGATTGAAACCTATAGATCCTGCTTATGCGTTGCCCGTTGATGTCGTCAACAGATTTTTCCTTCGCAAATAGATAAGGCAACCCTTCATTTTCTTATTTGCCAGTTGACTTAATCCCCTGAATTTCAGACGTATTATTGTTCGCCTACTACTGTGGGATATATATAATAACATATTGACTTATATTCGTTTATAATTTTTTTTGTACTCGGATACGTGCTGCGTGAACTTTTAGCAAACAAAGGTGGTATCCATGAAAATCTGAGCTATGTTGATGTCGATGTTAAAATATTTTAGTTGACGCAGTGGTGATGTAAGCTGTAAAAACCATGATCATACATAAAAGGGCACCCTAGACTCAAGTTGCAGTTTCTTAGTCGGACCATGATTTTAAAATTAATGGGGTTTGATTCTGAATCGACTGTTTCGATTTCAATGGAATGTGGAACTTGAACAGAGGTAAAAGTATGTTTATTTATATACATGAGACAAATTAAATTATCTATATATCTTGATACCTTAAAATTTAAGATAATTTATGGTTCCATATAGTTTTGATTTCTTATTTTTAGGGGCTAGAATTGAACACTAAGTAATCGATTTTGAGTCTAGTTTTGGGACCGGAAGTGTGACCTTTTAGTTATGATTTGTGAGATACGATTTCGTTTTTGATTTGGTTCGAAGGGAATCATGGTCGAATCCATACCATAGTTTGTTGTATCGATCATGAAAGATGCATCCCACCATAAAAGCATGTGTTTTGGCAGGCGGTGAAGGTGCATCCTAAATTCAGGATTGTGAATTTATGGTGAAATGTGATATACAATATATTAGTCATTGTGTTTTGATTGTGTATTAATAAATATTTGTTTATTATAGTTTTTTTTAACTGTTTATTATAGTTTTAAGTATACATTAAATGGAGAAAATTTCTGGGAAAATGTATTTCTGATAAACCAAACGGGGGATGTGAAGTATGGTTATATTTTCTATTATTATGTCTAAATGTACTGAATTATATAGCCTTTTAACTACTAAAACACCATAAACGACGACTACCCGAGCTAATGCTAAGGCAAGAAAACTTTCCATGACTACTTTAAAATTAAAAAAAACTGCAATGATTATTTTTTAAGGTGATGTGTTTCAAGAAACTTTGAAAATATATTTTTTGAAAAAAAAAAATACAATAACATGGTTATTTTGCTTGTATTCTGCCATCACGAACGGATTTTGCTTCATGTCTTTTGTTATTCGACACCAATGCAACAATTTCTTCTGAAAATGGTGAGAAATAAGTGGGAGAACCCTGAATCACCAATTAAGTGCAAGTACAAACCTACTTTTAGTATGGTCGCTGCAATCCCAGACTCCTCTTCCACAGTTTCTCTAACAGCATCGCCGCCTCCTTTGTAAAATCATGGTTGTGGCTGTAAGTTTCTGGGATTCACTATGACGAAGTAGGAAATTGGTAACTTTATCCTTGTTAATGCTAAGTTATCACCATCACGCCCAAGGAGAGGGATGTCTCGAAAACAATGGGCTTGTGTTATCCTTGTAACAAAGGATGCAGGCTGGACTTAATGTGCTTGTGCCCACCAATCCTCCTATACACCAAAACAAAAGCCTAAGACTATAACCATCATGGCGTGGCATATTCTATTCTCCATAACTAACATTAAGATTATAACCATTCAGTATTGCATATAATATTCTCCATTATCCATAAACATATTTTGGATTGTGTTTGTTTATGAACAAGAAATACATATTTTTTCGAACTGCTGCAAGACTGCTATTATTTTAAAATGATAAAACCAAGTAAAGAAGACCAGACCAAAACCTTCAGGTACAAACATAGGCCAAACTTTAACAAAAGCTAAAATACAATCACAAGAGTTGGATAACACTTAAATACTGATTTGCCTTGGTTCCTACAGGTGCTCCGACCAAAGCTCGGATTGTCATTTCTGGTATCCTTGATTTTTCTGAATGAAGTCCAAAAGATTATCCAAATGAACAAAATATAGTGTCCATTCATCATCAAATTATACATACATTTTTAGCTATAGCTTCAAACACATTAATGGAACTTCTGTCACCAGCTCAATAAAACAAGCTTTATTAAAGCGCAAAAAACATATAAAAAAAAATGTAAGAAATATGTAATCAGTATAACAGAAGATCACAAGTATGTAATGCATTCATTATTCAATGGGACAGAATCGGTATCACCCGTAGAGAAACTCAAGTTACAAGCAACCAACAAAAACTATTGCAACACCAAAAGAGTTTGGAGTACCAGTAAGAAACAAGAGGGCACCATAATAAAATAATATCGAACTCTTTCACAGATAAAAAGAATATAACCAGTTTTACAGCCCCCAGGTCCAATTCTATGCACAGAGATCAAAACATCCCAAAAGTTGGACCAACCAATGTGTGAAGAAAACATGTAAAGATAAAACCATGCCCAAAGACAAATTCCAGGACAACGAGTCCTCAATGAAAGATTTCAAAATACAACAATCTATTTATCCAGACTACGCACAAACACATCTCATAATCACATACGCCCTCCTTTTTCCAAATAGAAGAGCTTCTAAGTCACATTCCTCAAGTGGACAGAACCCTTCATAAAAATGGTGCAACTATCCACAAAGGACTTACAGGCTAGAATCTAGTATCTTCTGATATAGAAGGGCTAATTCACCTACAAGGTACTATGAGGACTTCCACTCATTAAAGCATTGATTGGAAGCCGGGTCCTATATTACATGGCTACTTTTTTTTTAAGAATTTGGCATACCCCCATAATGACCATGCAAACAATGTGACACTACCAAAAGGAACAGATGAGCGGCTCCTGGTTTATCTGAACCATTATTGGACTTGCCAAAAGAATCAGGGGAATATGGTGGAACTTGACCTTGATCAAAGCAACGACCATCCAGCAAACAAAAAATCAAGCAGCAGCAACAGTTGCTTCTGCTGCCTTGGCCAAATATTCTTTTTCAATTTCTGTTTTTCTCTGTTCAGCATGCTGGGCAACGCCATTTGCAAGCGCCTGGTAATGAAAATCGAGTGTCTGTGTGAGGCTCTGGAACCTCAATGGATCTGATGCTTGCAAAACTACAATATTCACAGCATGGATAAGAAAACTATGTAAAAGAATAAAACAAGACATCAATTAAATGCAATCCAGGCTACAATGTGACAGAAGTCTAGATTTACCTTTGATAGTGTCCACAAAAAACACAAATGGGTCAACATCATCAATGGGCGATTGCAACTCCTCATCATCATCACTGTAATCATCATCTTCATCATCAGATTCAGTGGTACGGAAAGCCTTGGCCTGTAATCCAAAGAGTTTGGACATGAATATATATTCTTAAACTATTCATCAGAAGAAATAACAGATGCATCATATCTAAAATAAAACACGGAATTAATAAGGATGCTCAAAGATGATCTTAATACATATCTAGCTTCCATCAGAGTCGAGTGCTGACCATGTGGTCAATTTCTTTTTCAGGGGTCAGAGTTGAAGGGGGAAAAAGGAAGTGTGTGAAGTCCAGTCATTATAAATTTTACATTTAGTAATGTGGTGAGATAAAGTCGAATCAAAATTAATTCTGAAGAAGCTTTCAAGCTCTTTACAAATTTATCACCAAATACGAGCTAGTTTTTGACTGAGTTTCCTAGGTTCTACTCAAGACTTTTATATTTGAACCAAAAGAGAAATGAAATGAATATCATGCCACTGCTTTATTTACAGATCTCATTGTGATAAATCTTCACAACTAGCTTCTTTTTTATGCCTTTAGGAGCTAATACCTACCCGAGCAGCCAATTTTTGAAGTTTCAAGCTGTCAACTTCATCTCCATCCTCTGCATCAACCCCCATCTCCTTGTCGGAGTCATCACCATCATCATCATCAGTTTGAAAATTCTCCATATCATCATCGTCATCACCCTCTTCCTCATCCTCCTCCTCCTTTGCAGCCTCTGCCCACAAAAAGTGAACATTCATATATACTATATATAAAAGAAGAAATTCAAGTAAATCAATTAAGTCCCACAGAACTTGTTTCAATATTTATTGTGAAATAATATAAATATGAGCTGTAAAGAAGAATGAACCCACACCTGCAACTTGATCTTTATAGGCCACAAGCAGGTCAAGAGTAGACTTGAAAACACACTCCAATGCTTCTCCCGGCAACTGATCAGCAGAAAGCGGGATCAATGAAGTTAAGCCCAGACAGCAGACTTTTTTATCTTGTTCCCTACAAACATAGAAAGAAGATAATCCCAAATGCATATTTCTTTCCAGTAAGGAAAATGATTATAGCAAGAATTCAGGAAGCATGTAAACAATCCCAAACCTTTTAAAATTAGAACGCGCTCCACTCTTTTTAGTTTGTTGTAGCATCTGGAACCATAGGTTGAAAATTTCTGTTGCAACATTAAGCTTTTGCAGTATGTTGAGTGTCAAAGAGGAGTTATAGTAGAGAGCATCAGCAACCTAACAAATATCGCCAAACTCAGCTGTTTTAGCCTCATTTTTTACATTTGAACATATGAAAATCCATCAAGGGCTTCAGGCAGTTAAGTAAATACAGGAACACATAAAGTAATAATCAATAAGTTTTCCACTCCCTCGCACATATGCACATCATTCTCCAAATCTATCCGTTCTTAGTCAAAGATAAATAAAAGTCAGCTAACAAGTGCACCTTGCAACGCAGAGTTGAGATGGCTGCTCTCCACTAAAATACATAAGCGATGAAAAAAAAATTCGAAAATGGAAAAAATAAAAACTGGATTCATATATAAATTAAAAGTATACATACAATTCTGCTCAGTAGTGCATGTGAAAGTGAAAATGAAAATGCATTCAAGAAAATAGTTTAATATGGAATGACAGATGACAAAAGGTGATTGTAGTCCAGTATGTTCACTACCGTGGCAGAACAGAATAATAAGAAAGGCAATGGTCCATAACAGAGAAGACATCGTTCCTTACCACTACTATCAAGAGGCATTTTAAATAAGGTTTTTCTGTGCGACGTAGACGCTCTATGGTGATTCTCAAATAAGGCTCAACCCAGTGATCCACCTGTCCCCTGCAGTTCTGGAATACCACTTGAATGAGCTTGGGTGCCGGTTCAATATCACCATCCTCGAGGTTTTTATCAGTCATAACCTGCAGGATCATTAGCACAAAGTTGCAAAACACTCAAGTACATGGTACTAGTTTCCAAGCTCAATTTCAGTCCAGAAGCTGAATTTAATAAAAATAAATTCACTCACAGATGAAATCATGCTCCAAAGGCTTTGCTGGTAATCTGGTTCCTTGCATGTGAGAAAATGCGTAGTACTTCTAGATATATAGTTGTCTAAAGGCACCAAGATATCTGATCAATTTAACAAAAACCACAGCATTAAAGAAGGTTATAGAAGCTGATATACGAAGGCAAACTCCCAATGGTTTAATCTCTTTACTTATTTGACAATAATACTGGAAATAAAATAATATAAAATAGCATTTACTCCAACAGAATCTCCTAGCAAGCAATGGAGAATAGCAAGCTCAAGTAAAGCACACAGATCTTACAGGGAACAAGCAGTAGAGGAGCCATTTCAAACTCAATATACCAATAAAACTGTGTAAATTGGATTGCCAAACTCATATGAGTAAAATGCTTTTAAATCAGGAAAATCTGCCAGTAATGATGTAAATAAAAGTTTATTGATAATGGGTCCTTATACATACTTAAATGTATGACAATTACAATCACAAGAATTTAGCAATATGCTGAACAAAAAATGACATCATTAATGCACCCTTTGAAGACCATAAGTAAAACATCATAGCACCAACAAAGGTGGTGGTAATAGCAGCATTGGTACTCTGTCAAAGCACCAGCAGGCGATAAGAAGAAAAATTCAACTAGAAAGCTACGAAGAATGCAGGGACCAATCAGCTCCAAGAAATCTTTCCATTGAGGGATACAAAGAAATTACTTAAAGTCTACAAAAACCAAGGTGCTGAATAAAATGAATACAGTTCTCAGGAGTTAATATGGAGTTCACAATACAGGAGAAGAAACTAGAACCTCAAAAATATCAATGATAGTAGTAGTCAAGCAATCTAACAGGACTAGCAATCTAAGTGAGTGTGTTGGAAACAAAAATTCATGCACACGCACAGTAGGCAAAAATAAGGATCAAGATGCTAAGGAATTTCTGGAAATGCAAAGTATATTGCTGAATGAAAAAAAGCAAGGAAATACAAGAAGAATAAAAACTCCAACTCAATGTAACTCAGGGAAGAGAATCTCCCCTGCCCAGCCCTATGGCTAGCACACAAACAACACTATAAATTCTGGTCTCCTTTTCGCCACACTCTTCCCCCCTTTTATTTAGTTTTTTCCACCCACAATCCTAACACTGCCCCACCCCCTCTCTCACGTTTTTTCAGCATCTGCCTGAGCGTTGGATTATGTGGACCCAATCTCTAATAGACACAATTTCCCCCCTTGGCCCCCCATGAAATAGCCCATCTTGCTTAGTTTCTAAATTAAGCCCATACCCATGTTTCTGCCTCCTTCCTGCGATCATGAAGCCCACCACTTCTCCTTGCTTGCAATGACGACGCAAACCACTCCCCGCACGGATTAACGCCTCGCGACCACAATACCGCAAAGTAAATCCCGTGCCAACACTTCCATTTCCTGTTTGGAATTTTTTCTTCACTTTTCTGGTTCCAAAGCGTCGATGGATCAATGTAACCCATTGATTTGGGACTGACTTCAGAAATTTCGATGTTCATGGTCTCTTTAGCTTTGTTTGGTTTGTACTGTCCTCCCTTCTGGCCTTCCCTTTCGACCTCTGGTAGATTTCCCATACTACGAATCTGTCTTTTCTCCTCGTACCCGAGGCTTAGATCGACTTGGACAATCCGCCAATTCCTCTTTGTTGTTCTTATTTTCACTGGCAGTGATGCTCTCTGCCACAAGTTCGGTTGAAACTCCATGAAGCTTTGATTCACATTCCTCCTCCCTTTCCTCCGTACCAAATTCCAGAATATGTTGATTTTCCACTGTTGATCTCAGATTCAGCTTTGTTGGAAATCTTATAGTCAGTGGTAGCATCATCGACAGATTTGAAAACTTCATTGTTTTGAGTGCCCTCCCCAAATCGCTTCAACACTTCCTGTGTGAGTTGCTCCCAAGTGAGATTGTGATACAACAGTGTAAGCAAATAAAACCAAGTTTCAACCACTCCCTCCATAAACATGAAGGCGTGTTTATAGGCGGTCCTGTAACGGTACAGAGTTGACCTGGAAATAGTGTTTCGCTGTCCGCATCCATCTCATGGGATCAACACCCGTAAAATTTGGCATGTCCCACCGCGTTGACACCACTGCTGCGTGCAAAAAAAATTTTGCCACTGCTGCGGACCTTAGCCATGACTGTGAATCCTTGGGATTGACCCGGCAGGTCGGACCAATCGTTGGAAACAAAAATTCATGCACACACAACATGAAAAATAAAGAACAAGATGCAGAGAATCTCCCCTGCCCAAGCCCCATGGCTAGCACACAAACAACAGTATAAATTCTGGTATCCTCTTCACCACACTCTCCCCCCTTTTATTTAGTATTTTCCCACCCACAATCCTAACAAACTGCCCCTCTCCCTCTATCACGTTTTCCCCCTTCTCTAGTAGACTCTAGACACAGGACCCTATCCCGGGCTTCCCATATTGGCCAATCACTTGTTATTGGTTGCGCTCAACAATGTTTGTCCATAACAGAGTGCCATGGTTGTGGAAGCCTTATTTGATTGGAGTCATTAATTAAAACATTAAAAAAGCTTCACATAATCAAAATAACAAATCCATAAGAGCAAAATATCGAAGAAGCACAAGAATGAAGCAAAAGTTAAAAATCGATCAAAAGGAAACATAAACAGGTTTTTCCAGACAACAAATTAAATGCACATCAACGTACTCGGGAAAAAGTCTATAGCCCAATCAGCCAGAGTTTCCATCATTAATGGCCATAGACTCCATATCTCCAAAGAGATAGTAGGTGAGAAAAAAGTCATGTATGAGACTATCTCCAAAACTTCCTCAAAGACCTCTGCAAAAGCATATAATGATAAGAACAAAAATATAACAAAAGTTTTACATATATAATCCTCTCCCATTAACAATAATTTTTCACGATTTAAGCTAAGCCTCCGAAGATCATTACTCGCCACCACTCCAAGCAGTTTAACAAGCCAAAATTACATCAATAGAAACTCAACAAAGGCAACAAGAGTTCGAGGGAAAAGTCAAATGAACGACAAGATTCATAAAAAAATGGTAAAGGGGTGGGGTCTTCGAGCATATGTCCCTGCAAACCACCGACTCATTTATAAATCAATCAAGATACTGAGTGAAGAAAGACGTTGTAGAAGAAGTTGTGACAAGGGAACAATGTGTAGAAACCATGTTCCATCATGGCACAGTGAATAAAAAATCTCATATCCTCGTTTCAAAATGCAGGGAATTAGGGAAAGAGTGAGGATACAAGCTTTTCTAATTCTAAAATATAAAAGCAACTTCTGGAATGCTTTTCTATCGTATTTCCAGTGCCACATCCCATCTAAATATTATGAAAAAAATATTGGATTTATATTCCATAAAAACTACTTTTAACAGATGAAGTAGGAAGTGCAACGGAAGGCTCCTTATTTGAACTTAAACTATCTACATTATGTGCGCAACAATTCATCATGCTCAAATTCTTCACAAATGTCAACATGCAAGGGTATTCTCCAAAATTATGACATTATAAAACCAATGATGTGGTGAAATGAAATGAATAGTAAATCAGCATACCAAGCCAAGCTACGGATGCATCTTAAGTTGATCATACTGTTTTAATCGATAAAATGATAGGATTTGAACCCAAACAATGGGGCATTGTTTGTAATACAATTATCCAAAAAATTAGAAAAAACCAATAAGCATCTGAGAGGCGTAAAGAAATAACAAAGTCAAATGAGCATGAGAAGAATAAATACCTTGCCCATCAGTGGTCAGCATCCTGCGCATTATCGGGAGTAAAGTTGGTTCAATGTGAATAAATAGATGAGGGAGCCTGCTAACTGACTCAAGAATCGTGCTTATGGCACGTAAGCATCCAACAGCAGCCAAAGAACCGGGATCATCACCTTCATCATTTGCTTCAGCAGAACTCATGCATTTCCAAAACGCAGCAGCCTAAAAATCGAGAGAACTTGATTTAAAAGATATAATAAAATCTCAACTCAAAATTCCAAATATGCGTAGAATAGTCTCACCAGATTCTGGCACAATCCAAGAGCATAAGGAGACATCTCTTCTCCAAACTTGTCCACTATCGTCTCTAGAGTAAACACAAGATCTTCATTCTCCACCTCATTCATAAGTTTAAAGAACTCTGAAAATATGGATTCATAATGTACAAAAAACACAGTTAATAAGCTGTTAATTTAAAAAAAAAAATTGAATTAGAACTCTCGTTACAAAATAATGAGAAATCCAGTAATTTTTTTAGTGAAACCTCTTATTATTGCTACTGCTATTAGTCCTAAAAAGCTCTTCTCTTCTAAAATTAGCTAAACCTGTCTTAAAATTTAAAGGACCTGTTTTATACAAAGTTTTAGAGCACCACAGATATTATTAGACTATGGAATGCTTAATAAGACTATCTTCTTAGTTCGATGTTCCTAACAAAACATTCATGAATAAAGTAAGGTTTAGACCAAGTTTGTTGATAATGAGGAAAACTGAAACCTACATTATATACTGAAGTATTATAAATAAAAGCTGGGAAAGCAATGGACAGGGGCTTAAAAAACTTGCTTACCATCAAGTAATTGTGGAAGAATTGGTCTGATCTCGTCCAAATCTGAACATTAAAAATGCAAGCTAATGATCAGCAATCATTAAAATGGCATATTAGCAACAGATAAAACAAAGAAAATGCGCAGAAAAGGGAACCTTTGCATGCTTCCACATATGAGCGCAATGCAAAAACGGAATCAACACGAACAGGAAGTTCAGGGTCACGCATTCCAGCAACAACGCTGTGCAATGCTCTACGGAAGTTATTTGGATCAGAAAAATTGATGTGCGCATATTGTCCTGCAACCCATGCTGCCTAAAATCCAATGCATATAACAAGAATAGAATGAGAGCATTAGCTTGAAAATTGAGAGCAGCGGCAATATAGGGACTTACACTAATAAAAAGATCAGATCCTATTAGTGAGATTGACAAATTTGCCTAGCACGGAGAAGATCCTATAAACCATGCAATGCAAGACCTTATAACATGATAACTGTAATATAGTCATTATCTGATACATAACTGAATTAACGAACACACCCCTTTCGTATCTATATTTTGATAACTACCTCATGGATAAAACTATGCAAAGAACCATATAATATACCACCAAGGACGGAATGAGAGTAAAAAAGAAGGTAATAACTGTAGTACAAATTAAGAGACCCTACCTTAGCTCTAAGATGTCCGACAGAACTGCCGAACTCCGGAAACACATGTTGTACAAGCATTCGCTCCAGCTCAGATTTGTACGGTTCAGTTTGCTTAAGTTTATCACATAAAGCTCCAATGGCAAGAAGAGCTCCATCATTTTGCCTATACGGCTTATATTCTACAGCTGCTTCATCATATCTAGGTTGAGAAAAGTGGAAACATTATAATAATTTATATTTCTTACTGGATGGAACAAATGCATGTAGACCAATGTCATGTATACCTAGTGAAAATCTGTACAATAAACGATATGAACTTATGAAGGTTCTCCTTTCCACGTTTTCTGATCAACTCGCTTACAAAATCCATAGCAGCAGTTCTGGGACTATATAAATCTTCAATTATGTCTGAAGAAGCATATGAAGTTGGATTATAAATGTAACTCATTAATGAATCCATAGCTCTTCACAAAAGGATATACAGATTGCATAAAGGAGAAGATATTGAGCGCACCATAACCCTTCCTCACATACTCAGACGGGTCTTCATCCCAGAGTATTTGATCATTGTCATTGAAGCACATAAGCGGAAAGATGATCTCAAAAAGAACAATATCAAGTCTTGGTTGCAGCTGACTGTACATATTACCTTTTGAGATACTGCATGGTGGATAAAACAAGAATTAGAACCTGGGCACTGGATGAGAGATGGCAATTAAGAGGGAAACCACATGTTTAAACTGAATGGGTTCCTATGAGAGTAAAGTTCAATGCCATCAATATTCACATTACTGTCACCAGTTGCGCAAAAGACATACACTATGTCCAGCTCTCGTAATCAGTTATCACAGGAAATATTTCCCACGAAATCACATAAATGTCATCACAAAAGAAGGCAGAGATACAACTGCATTTCATGTTGTTGTGTTGATAACCAACTTCTTTGGTTAACCCATGTGACATGCTTTAGCCACAGGATGAGAATGAATTATGCCATCGGAAAATGCTTGTGTTAGTACTCAATGATGTAATCATGATGCCAACAACCAAAATGAACGTTTTTGCCCTAAGGAACCTTAGAAGCATTTCTATTCCATTAAAAGAGAAATTGAGAGAATGATACAACTTAAAGATATTTTTTAGCACTTGATACAGCAGTTAAAGGTACTTGCTCTGATAAATCTAGTCCAGAAGAAAAAAAAACTAATATTAGCATTTTCAAACACGGAGCAAGAGCATGAGATGCCAAAATGTCAATATCAAATTACCAGAGAGAACATTAACGCCAAATTCCAAGGACAGATTCTGAAATTAATCTTCCAAACGGTTTTACCGCCTTTCATGTAAACTACAGTTACTAGTATTACAATATCAAATGGAGGCGAACAATATCAGCAGTAGTTATCAGTTTCCTAGCTGAGTTTCCTAGTTAGCTGACTCGAAACCTCTTATGAGCAAGATTTGACCAGTGTCAAAACTTATGCTAAAGCATCCTTCTTTAACTATGAGATATGACACAAATCATATGTTGTTTGATTGCAATATTAGATTTTGATATTGTAGTCAGGCATATAAACCATCAAATGCTTAATATCTCATATGTGCATACTCAAAAACTTTTGACAATTTCCAATCTATTTACTTGTCGCATAAAACACAGGATAACTTTCTTTGTCCTAACACACAAGACTTGTGACTGTCTTCTGTCAACACTAAAAAACTACATCCTGGTTGGTCATCCCTTAGTTATAAAAATATGTCGACAACAGGAATGTTTTTGGCAAAAAAAATTGAAGGCAAAAACTAAGTATTTCGATATACAGTTGTCAAAATCACATGATACAAACCTATTGCTCAGGTATTGTAAAATAAGATTGATTACTCTGTCCGGCAAATAGCCACCAACACGAACCACATTCAGCAAATTTAAATGGCATTCCAAAATTTTCCCCGCATAATTCTTCTGGAACATATGGGCAAAAGCTTTGTTATCTGGGTTCTGAAGTTTTAGGTCTCCAAAGCTGAGACAAAGAAATCAAGAAAGAGATTGTTGATTCCACTCAGGGCAAGGCAATACGAGCCCCAATCACCATCATGGGATTAGGCCAGAATCAAACACTTATTATGAACCTACCGAGTGAACAAGCGGTTTAATATGTGGACTGTCCACTTTTTCACTTCCCACCATCCCCATGATTTTCGCAGCTCAGGATCGGTAGGTTGGCCTTCTACTGGCACAGGCCTCTCTAGCATGTTCAAAAAAAGAACCATCCAGGAATTAAATAGATTTGGATCACACAACTGCTTTGGAATCTCCAACTGAAAGATGCATCCCAACATGTATAAGATATAACATACAATAAAAGGGAAATAAAGGCAGAATATTAAACTTAACTCATGGCAAAATATTGGGAATTTTCATAAGAACTTGAGTTTAGAGCCAAGAATAAGTCATTCGGAGTCTGACAATACACTTTATAAGATAAACAAGAAAATCAGAGAAAAGGTGCTAGACTGCACAATGCATTTTCATGCAAAAAGGAAATTTTCCACCAATGTTGGATTAAAAAACGAATGCATGTACTTCTGGTTCAAACTACACCTGTCCTAATCCAGTAGCATGGAAATATAAAAGCCACATGTGTCCCATTTGAAAACTAAAGAAACACAAACTTACATATATGGATGACCAGAATGTTTTGCAAATCAGCTTGATCAAATCTGCTACTTCAACAGACGGGTTTGCAATCTGAACAAGCTGTTGAAATATGTATAGCAGATGCTGAAATGTTTCCTCGACAATGTGATGAACTGGTATTCTCTCCTCATCTGATTTAAACCTGAAAATGATAAACAAGGAAATGAGACATGGATCGAAACACACTTTAACTATTAATTAATTGGAAAATGGTAGTACAATCAAGAGAATACTACAGGAGGAGAACTATAACGCACCGAAACAGGCGGTGTAACACTGAACATAATATAAACATAGAGACTTCTATACGTGAAGAGATACGGACACTACATGTATAGTGAAAGCTTTTGATAATTCAACGGCAAAATTTGTGTCATTTGTAGTAGAATTTGAAAATAACTCATTTACAAACTCACTCGTATTTTCTGGAGATAATCCTCAGCACAAATAAAGCTCCATAAACTTGTTGGTCCTGCAAATTATGCTTCACCCAGTTAAGAAGAGTTGGCCATTGCTCTGGGTAGTCTGCATATATGATTGTTTTCAAGCATTCTCCTAGCTGTGATCTGTTTATAAAAGAGATATCAAAAGTAAGTAAATTAAACAACTGTCGTGATAAACTATTCAAATAAACCAGGTAACTTAGATGATTACCAAAAAAAATATTGCATTGTGGATTTAAAAGAGAAATATTTAGAAAACACAATTCATCTCAGACTAGACTAACAAGCAGATCTGTACATTTTAAACAATAGTTGTTATCAAAAGAGGATAAATTTGTCCAAAAGGGTAAATAAGAGATTACAAAATATTAATTAATACCTCAAAAGCTGGGGAACTTGGGTGACAAAATTGAGAATATTCTGTCTGACAACTTCCTTGTCACCTGGGAAAATCTTCGATTGTTCACCTATCACCACAACACATGGGTCTTAGTAGGTAATATTCAGGCTGGCTGATATACCGTAGAAAAGTTACAAAACCTATAGGCTTATAAATATTGAGCACATGTTCCTGCCAGTTCTAGGATTTTTACAATTGACTATATAAAGTGAAGAATGTATTTACGACAGCTAGGAAACAAAAAAGGTCCATTTAATATGTACGTCAAAAAGTAAAACAAAACCATTAAATACAATCACTCAACAAATCAGGTTTTCTCCATGACTATCAATCTCATTAGCACTGATAGAGCGGTTGCTTTTCTTCACATTATAAAATTTTACCGGGATCATGAGGCACCCAGTTCTTGGCCACGAAATTCTTGAAATGAATGCTGGCCACCTGTCTGACAGCCAAATCGCAACTCCCATCTACTATAATCTGCAGCACCCTCAGTAAATGCTGAGGCGCATACTGAAACTGCAAAACAATCAACAAACGCAACAATCTGTTACTTTAAAAATCGTTCCTCACATTTTTGAAATTTGATACGTGTAATCGGAACAAATAAAGGACATACACAACTTTCAATGCAAATAATGCGCCAATCATGAGCTCCATAAAGTTCGTCTCTTTCTAGATTTATCTCATATCCACAAACTTCTCACAAACCAAGCAACAAGCAAAATAAAACTCTTCGCAATAAAAGTGTTCGATGTTTACCTGATTGAGACTTTCTTCCGCAGCCTTGCGTTCAATGGGATTGGGGCTCAGCGCACCTTCGAAGATCACACACAGGCTCTGAAGATCCATCGCCTGAATTACTTTTCAACGTCAATCAAAAAAGGAGTGAAGCGACGGAATGAAATGAACTTCAAACCCTAGAAAAGGACAATTTTCCGATGAATTGATTCTCTTTCCAGGGTTAGAGAGAGAAAAGGGAGGAAGAAGTGGCGGAGACAGACAGCGAACAACGATTCTTTTGCTGACTGTAAATAATAATAATTAGGGTTTATTAACGGTTTGTGCAACGAACAGTATATAGTATATATATATATATTTACCCGAATTCATTTATTATATATATATATAAATTTCCAGATAAAATAATTGATAAAACTCAATTACATAGATTTTTAGGAAGTTTAATTTATATTTCTGCTTATTATAGAATTTAACTCAAGACTCAGCTATCTTATATGATACATACCAAAGCAGTTCAAACTATTAAACAAAAGGTCAAGTACTTACCCTGTTTAATGATAGCAAATCCAAATTGGAATAAAATTATTGAAACAGATGCCTCTGATATTGGATATGGAGGTATATTAAAACAGATAGATCCTATTTCAAAAAATGAATTTTTAATTAGATTTTATTTTGGCAAATGGAATGACAGTCAGAAGAATTATGCAACTATAGCAAAAGAAATTCTTGCAATTGTTAAATGTATTTTAAAATTCCAAGATGATTTATATAATCAAAAATTTATAATAAAAACAGATTGTAAGTCAGCTAAATTTATGTTCAATAAAGACTTTAAACATGATATCTCTAAACAAATGTTTGCTCGTTGGCAAGCTCATTTAGCTCCATTTGATTTTGATATAATATATAAAAAGGGTGAAGAAAATTCTCTTCCAGACTTTTTGACTCGTGAATATTTAAATGCTTGAACTATTTTCAGGTATGAGTCAATCTAATAGAGGAAATTCCTCTTATAGAGGAAGGGGTGGTCGAGGAGGACGAGGACAAATTCCAGAGCATATTATAGCTCAACATGGACCCCGGAAGCTCATAGCTAAAAATTTATCTCAAGAGTAGGATCCTTTATATCAGGAATTCTTGCTTTTAAACAGCAGAAAGAAGGTAATATCCCTGAAACTGAAACAACAGCATCATATGCTAATATCGTTAATAACGATGAAGGAGAATCACATAATTTTATCAAAAATGATTATCAGGAAATCATATTTTTCCTTGAAGATATTGATCTAAAATGGGGCATGAACCCTGGAAGATTATGAGCAGGTATATTGACACTGCTTCATTTGCTTATGGGACTTATAAGTCTAGAAATTATTATGAGCAATTACTCATAAATAATTCTTGCGATATTACGTGATTTCCTTTAAATCAAAAGGAAAACTTTACATTTAGTAAAATTATTATTAAACGAGTAATAACTCCGACCGAATGGGGAATATCACCTCTTAAGAAAAAAGAATTTGCTTTTTTCTAATAATCAGATGATTAAATATAATTATTGGGACTATGTTGAAGCCTTTCATAAAGTCCTCTTCTATGAAAACAATAGAAAACGACATTCGTGGTTTATTAAAATTTGTACTGAAGTATATAAACATGATATTCCAAATTGGTTTATAAATTGGTGGGGCAAATATGCCACGACTCATAAAATTTTACCAGAAATTTATAAAACCTATTTTGATGAATGGATTGGTTTATCTCCCAAATTAATTTAATTACAACAACAAAGTTCTGGTATCACAGGAATAGCATCTTTCTATTTCTTTGTTGAATTTTCTATTCCTTGGCTTTGGAAATGGACGCCATAAGTGTCTTATACTGTCACTCATATCCCCTGCCTTAAAAGGAATTTTTATTCAAAATGTTGGGATAAAATGTTAACGGAAAACCCAGACACCAAACAAATGTTTGAAATGGACACTTTAGAACTGATTGCGGATACCATTGCTACCTATCAAACGGATAATTTTGTTAAAAATTCGTTTGAGCAACCCTCACCATTCGAACATATTGCTCGCAAATGCCGAATGAAATCCGAGGTAATGACTAAGGAGAAAATGATTGAAGAATATTTGGAAGCAATGAAGAAGGATTTATTAACCAGATTTGATGATGATAACATGTCTGGAAAATCAATTTCTGAAGATTTATAGGATGCACATGATCCAAATATTCCTTTTGATGAAAGTTTTTGAAACATTCAAAGCCACCATGATGGAAACTGGGTCTACTGGATCCACCTTAAAAGATAAAGACAAGGCTTTATGAAAAGAAAATGCTGATTCCGCATTATCCGGCTCAATGGCAGACAAACTTTAGTGGATATGACTAAAGTGGCATAATTCTTTATTAAAGAATTGTACGATGGAATATATTCCATCCATTATCTTATTACTTTATTTCAGTGCGTCTACTGTTGTAAATTAGTGTGGTTCCTGTTTGTACTTTTTTATTATTAGTCTGTACTATTTGTATTTTTGGTTTGAAGTCCGGATTTGAAATCCGATATTTCACTCCTATATAAGTAGCTTTTATTTTCTTTGTTTAGCAGACTGAAAATCATCCACTCTTGTAATATTCTCGTTCATCTTAATAAACAGTTTGCATTTGGTTTCAACTACTTTTATTCTGCTTTTCCTTTTTGTAAGTATTCTTTTATCTTTATTTTTGTTTTATCATAATATTATGATAGGCTAATTAATTATTTGTGTTAACTTAAATCTCATTTACTTACTTATGCCTTGAATTGGTCCTTATGTATCTTATGAATAAATCATTCTAGGTTTGAATAATAAAACTGGCATTTAAGAACCATTGTACTATTGCCCGCTTATGACGAGGTGTGTCGATTAGGGTGTTTTTGTACTATTATAGTTCAAGGATTGACGGTTTTTATATTCTGTAGAAGTCCTAGGTTAATGATGAATTCATAGGAGGTCTCGAATGGTATCAGAGCCAATTAGGTTTTAAGTTAAGTAGATGATGATGAGAGTTAACACAAGTAGCCTTATTCAAATGAATTTAAATCTTGTTAAGAAACAGAATACTGTTAAGAACAGTATGGTACAAGAATATGATGTACCCCAGAATTTAGAATCATTAAATAGATGGACAATTCCTAAAATTGAACATAAACTTATATATAAGTTAGGAGCTTTTGAAAGATTAGGAATTAAATAAATTGTTAAAACTACTGAAGAAGCAGTATCAATAAATAATGATGAAATGGTTTTAAAATTACTTAGTGAAAAGGATATTTTACCTTATATCGAAACTCATAAATTTCTTCACATTGGTTTAGTGCAAATTGCTTTTAAACCTTTAACCTTAGAAGGATTATCAGAAAGCTTTATAGCAGCTTTAAGAGATGGAAGAAATTTAAATTGGAAACAATCTTTGATTGGAATTATTCAATCTAGTTTGGCTCATGGCCCTGTTTATTTTGATGTTTATCCAAATTTACAATTATCATTATCTGATATTAATATATTAGACGCTTTAACATTAAATGTTAAAACCCATGGTTATAATTATGCTCCGGGAACATAAATAATTTGTATCCGTTATCGTATTTATTTTAAACATTTGCATACGTTAAATCCTCAATGTAGGAGAATGGATAAACCCATTAATGAAACAATATTAATTGAAACTAATTATTAAATGGGATGAAATTGTTTTCCCTGATAATTGGACAATTGAACATGCAATTCCTATACAAACTAGAATTCAAAACAATTTAGTTGACGTTATACAAACAAATGATGGTTCAATTCAACTACAATTTGAACCAAATAATCAACAAAAATTATTACAATCAATACCTAGATCTTTAAGATCTAAATCATCTAAGTCATATTCATCTTCTTCTCATATTTCTCCAATGGAGGAAAATAATTCTCATCATAGAGCTTCAACATCTGCAGTTCCTAATTTACCTGATAATTTACAACATGAAAGGATAAGTAAATTATATATTAATCCAGACAATATAGTCAGAGGATTAAAAGAATCAGAGATAACTGAATCAGAAATGAATTTTTCTTTATGAATAATACACCCAAAATTGATTTTAGCCCTGGATCTAGTGCCAGGCAGAAAATAAAAAATGAATTTAATCAACCTACATGGGAACAATTTAGAAAATGGTTTTTTGATACTATTTCAAAAGAAAAGCAAACTTTGTTACAAAATGAATTTTATAACTTCTTTTCTGATCAAAATTCTTATATACCATTTATACCATGGTTTATATCTACATATGTTGAACCTTATATTCAAGTATTAGAAAGGACATATAAACTTTCGAATGGCAATATTTTGAAAAATTTATATCCTCCCCAACAACCCTTTGAAATTGAAAAGGAAGGAACGATTCTTAATTTTTCAGCATTTTCAATGGAAAATGAAACTTTGCAGATTACTTGTCAACATATTAATAAAGTATTAAAACAACAAAATTATACAAATCTTTTCCTTATTATATTAGGAGAACAATCGTATTGAAATTATTAATAAAAATATTATTCAGATACAACCATCAGTATCTATAACACCACCATCAGAAATTATACTTGCAACCCCTAATATACAACCTCCACCTGAAATCAAAGATTTTAAATTAAAATCAATGATTGAATTATAAACCTTTTTAAAAAATAAATGTAAAGATTTAAATCTTTCAGTTTCAGTTCTTGATAATGATTTACAAGAACAAATAGAGACTGAAAATCATCCACTCTTGTAATATTCTCGTTCATCTTAATAAACAGTTTGCATTTGGTTTCAACTACTTCTGTTCTTCCTTTTTGTAAGTATTCTTTTATCTTTATTTTTGTTTTATCATAATATTATGATAGGCTAATTAATTATTTGTGTTAACTTAAATCTCATTTACTTACTTATGCCTTAAATTGGTCCTTATGTATCTTATGAATAAATCATTCTAGGTTTGAATAATAAAACTGGCATTTCAGAACTATTGTACTATTGCCCGTTTATGACGAGGTGTGTCGATTAGGGTGTTTTTGTACTGTTATAGTTCAAGGATTGACGGTTTTTATATTCTGTAGAAGTCCTAGGTTAATGAAGAATTCATAGGAGGTCTCGAAAGCTCATAGCTAAAAATTTATCTCAAGAGCAGGATCCTTTATATCAAGAATTCCTTGCTTTTAAACAGCAGAAAGAGGGTAATATCCCTGAAACTGAAACAACAGCATCATATGCTAATATCGTTAATAACGATGAAGGAGAAACACATAATTTTATAAAAAATGATTCTCAGGAAATTATATTTTTCCTTGAAGATATTGATCTAAAATGGGGTAATGAACCCTGGAAGATTATGAGCAGGTATATTGACACTGCTTCATTTGCTTATGGGACTTATAAGTCTAGAAATTATTATGAGCAATTACTCATAAATAGTTCTTGCGATATTACTTATCGTGATTTCCTTTAAATCAAAAGGAAAACTTTACATTTAGTAAAATTATTATTAAACGAGTAATAACTCCTACCGAATAGGGAATATCATCTCTTAAGGAAAAAGAATTTGCTTTTTCTAATAATCAGATGATTAAATATAATTATTGGGACTATGTTGAAGCCTTTTCATAAAGTCTTCTTCTATGAAAACAATAGAAAACGACATTCGTGGTTTATTAAAATTTGTACTGAAGTATATAAACATGATATTCCAAATTGGTTTATAAATTGGTGGGGCAAATATGCCACGACTCATAAAATTTAACCAGAAATTTATAAAACCTATTTTGATGAATGGATTGATTTATCTCCTAAATTAATTCAATTACAACAATAAAGTTCTGGTATCACATGAATATCATCTTTCTATTTCTTTGTTGAATTTTCTATTCATTGGCTTTGGAAATGGACGCCAGAAGTGTCTTATACTGACACTCACATCCCCTGCCTTAAAAGGAATTTTTATTCAAAATTTTGGGATAAAATGTTAAAGGAAACCCAGACACCATACAAATGTTTGGAATGGACACTTTAGAACTGATTGCGTATACCATTGCTACCTATCAAACGGATAATTTTGTTAAAAATTCGTTTGAGCAACCCTCACCATTTGAACATATTGCTCGCAAATGCCGAATGAAATCCGAGGTAATGACTAAGGAGAAAATGATTGAAGAATATTTGGAAGCAATGAATAAGGATTTATTAACCAGATTTGATGATGATAACATGTCTGGAAAATCAATTTCTGAAGATTTACAGGATGCATTGGATCCAAATATTCATTTTGATGATATTTTTGAAACATTCAAAGCCACCATGATGGAAACTGGGTCTGCTGGATCCACCTCAAAAAGATAAAGACAAGGCTTTATGAAAAGAAAATGTCGATTCCGCATTATCCGGCTCAATGGCAGACAAACTTTAGTGGATATGACTAAAGTGGCATAATTCTTTATTAAAGAATTGTACGATGGAATATATTCCATCCATTATCTTATTACTTTATTTCAGTGCGTCTACTGTTGTAAATTAGTGTGGTTCCTGTTTGTACTTTTTTATTATTAGTCTGTACTATTTGTATTTTTGGTTTGAAGTCCGGATTTGAAATCCGATGTTTTACTCCTATATAAGGAGCTTTTATTTTCTTTGTATAGCAGACTGAAAATCATCCACTCTTGTAATATTCTCGTTCATCTTAATAGACAGTTTGCATTTGGTTTCAACTACTTTTATTCTGCTCTTCCTTTTTGTAAGTATTCTTTAATCTTTATTTTTGTTTTATCATAATATTATGATAGGCTAATTAATTATTTGTGTTAACTTAATCTCATTTACTTACTTATGCCTTGAATTGGTCCTTATGTATCTTATGAATAAATCATTCTAGGTTTGAATAATAAAACTGGCATTTAAGAACCATTGTACTATTGCCCGCTTATGACGAGGTGTGTCGATTAGGGTGTTTTTGTACTGTTATAGTTCAAGGATTGACGGTTTTTATATTTTGTAGACCTCCTATGAATTCATCATTAACCTAGCTGACTTACAATCTGTTTTTATTATAAATTTTTGATTATATAAATCATCTTGGAATTTTAAAATACATTTAACAATTGCAAGAATTTCTTTTGCTATAGTTGCATAATTTTTCTGACTGTCATTCCATTTGCCAAAATAAAATCTAATTAAAAATTCATTTTTTGAAATATGATCTATCTGTTTTAATATACCTCCATATCCAATATCAGAGGCATCTGTTTCAATAATTTTATTCCAATTTGGATTTGCTATCATTAAACAGGGTAAGTACTTGACCTTTTGCTTAATAGTTTGAACTGCTTTGGTATGTTGATCAGTCCAAAGTTTAGGAACCTTTTTAAGTCTATCATATAAGATAGCTGAGTCTTGAGTTAAATTCTTATAATAAGCAGAAATATAATTTAAACTTCCTAAAAATCTCTGTAATTGAGTTTTATCAATTATTTATCTAGAAATTTAGAAGCAAATTCTATACGTCGCAAAATAGGAATTATATTTCCATTATGGCCTAAAAATCTTATCTCAGTTTGAAATAAAGACATTTTAGGTTTAGATATAACTAAGCCATTTTGAATAATAATTTTCTTAAACATATCTAAATGTTTTATATGTAACTCAATTGTTTTAGAGTATACTAAGATATCATCTATATAAACAATAATAAACTCACTATAAGGGGTAAAATTATCATTCATAATTTGTTGAATTCAGAAGGTGCAATTTTCAAACCAAAAGGCATCACATTCCACTCATAATGTCCTATTGGAACATTAAAAATAGTTTTATAAGTATCATTTTGATTGACTTGTATTTGCCAATATCCTGATTTCAGATCAAATTTTGAAAATATGAGAGAATCATATAATCTATCTACTAAATCCTTTTTATTAGGAATTGGATGTTTTATCCATTTTAAGACTTTATTTAATGGTTTATAATTTATAACCAATCTTGGTACTCCACGTTTTTGTTCACTCTTTTTATTAACATAAAAAGCAGTACAAGACCAAGGAGATTGAGAAGGCTTAATTAACTTTTTCTGTAATAAGGATTCTATGTCCTTTTTACATAATTCTAAATACTCAGAGCTCATTTGACATGATCGAGCTTTTGTAGGGATTAATTTTTCATTAAAACCATCCACATAAGGTAAAGAGATAATATGCTTTTTTCGATTCCAAAAAGCGTTGGAGTGATCACTACAAATCTCTAAAGAAAATTGTTGTGCAATTAACTTAATTTTTTCTTGTAATTTAGGATTTTGTAACTGATCACTTATTGTAATTGTATTCACTTCAAATTTTAAGAATTGTAATTGATGAATTTTATTTTGTATATGATCATGAATAATATTAATGTATCGTGGAGAATGAGCATCTAAGAATTTTAGGAAAATAGCTTTGCCTTCAAAAGTACTACGAATACCTAAATTATCAATATAAGTAATTGGATATAATTGGGTAATAAATGGAGATCCAAGTATTACTTGATTAGTAATATCTTTAGCTAATAGAAAACTAGTTTTTTATGCATGTTCGATTAATGCAAATAGAAACTTGGGGAAGTTTATATTGGATATCCAATTTTTGTCCACCAGTATGGGATAGACTATGAGTTGTTTTGGTATAATATCTAGTAGGAATTAATCCTTCCTGAATAACATTTAAATCTGCACCGCTATCAATAAGTGCCGTAAATGTTTTAGTAAAATGATTATCAATTAATAAAGTAATCTGAGTATACCATTTTTGAGCAACTAGAATTTCTAATGTGGCCAGAAAATCATGTTCTGGTGGTAATTAAAAATTATCTTTATCAGGAAATTTTGGAGATGTAATTGGAGAATTAGAAATTTGATTATCTTCTAATTTAGAAATTCGAGTATCAAATAATTTATTCTCATGTTGAAGAAATTTAATTTCTTGTTTAAGATCATCAATTTCTATTAATAAATCATTTATTGATGTAGGAGTATCATAAGATTGTCTTTGTCTTAGAAGCTTATAAACTTCTGTCATAGAATATGGATTATTGGAACTAACAATATTACTCCGAGGAATATTATTGGATGTTGAAGTGGAAGGAATATCTTCCATTTGATCAATTAATTTATATCTTAACTCAGGGTCTTTAACTAATTTGAGAAAGTCTAATATATTGATATTAGTTAAAGTATTTATATTTGAATCCTGGAATTGCGATAATATTTTAATATGAATCATTTGATTCATCTGAAATAGTTTTAATACATGGTTGTCCAATAGAACAAGGTTGACAACAATCTGTCTCTGAATGACTAGATTCATTCTCTAAAACCTGAAGATTTTTTGATTCATCTGAATCATTCGAATCATAAGATGAGTCTGATGAATAATCAGAACTATCAAAAGAGTGTACTAAAATTGTGTTAAGATCATCCTTAATATTATCAGGAATATCTAAATTATTAATTTTTTCTTTCATTTTGCATCTATTAGCATAATGACCTGTATGACCACATCTAAAACAAGTTATATTTTGTTTTTTAGGTATTTTAGTTGATTGTCTAAATTTTTTCCTTTCACTTTTGTGACCTAATCTTTTTTGAGAATATTTTCTCCTTTTCTTATAATAAGGTTTTTGAAAATTTTTCTCATTTTTGAATGTTTTATTTTTAGAATAAATCTTATTCTGTGATGGTATATCCATACCATATTGCTCACAAAACTGTCCTAATTGTTTTCGTTCAGACAAATTTTATCTTTTAATTTGTTTATTTAATTTAATTTCGTTGCATAGAGCTAATCCCTCTTGGACATGTGCCAATGAGTTTTCCATATGTATATGAATCATAAGGAATATTAATATGATCCTTTCTAAGATTCTTCCTAACTCTTTCAGCAAAGAGATGAGGTAAGCCATCAATAAATTTAGATTTCCAATGTGAACTATTACAATCTTGTAATTCCATAACTCTATTGAGAAATGTGTCTTTATACCATCTAAAATCGGTTAGTGTTTTACGTCTTAAATTCTGTAAAAGAGTTCGAATATTTTCATTTTGCTCAGAATATCTACCAGTAAAATGATCAATAATATTAACAACTAAAGTGTAGACTGCATTTTCTACAATGTTATTATTCTCTTGTTTAACTGTATTCATAATTTCCCCTTTATTAGCTAGAGTTAAATAATTATCCCACCAGCTTTAGTTGACCAGTAAATCCAGCAATGACCATATTAGCAATAGTTTTATCATTATTGCCATTACTTTTGCAAATAGTAGAATACATTAGCATCCTATGAGCTACGTTATAAATTTGTTTATCAGGATAACCATCCAAATTCCATTCGTAAATATGTTTACCACTATAACTGTTATTAACAATATACTCTGACTCTTCGCGCAGAGTATCCATAGGAGAAGGTCTCCTGTAACAAAATAATCTTTGTATGGGACGATCAGCCCATTTATTTTTTAATTTATTTATTTGATCATGAAAAACTTGTTTATGATCTTGAGTAGTCTCTATTTGTTCTTGTAAATCATTATCAAGAACTGAAACTGAAAGATTTAAATCTTTAAATTTATTATTTAAAAATGTTTCTAATTCAAGCATTGATTTTAATTTAAAATATTTGATTTCAGGTGGAGGTTGTATACTAGGGGTTGCAAGTATAATTTCTGATGGTGGTGTTATAGATACTGATGGTTGTATCTGAATAATATTTTTATTAATAATTTCAATACGATTGTGTAACAAATTAATTTGTTCTCCTAATATATAATAAGGAAAAGATTTGTATAATTTTGTTGTTTTAATAATTTATTAATATGTTGACAAGTAATCTGTAAAGTTTCATTTTCCATTAATTTTGAAAATGCTGAAAAATTAAGAATCGTTCCTTCCTTTTCAATTTCAAAGGGTTGTTGAGGAGGATATAAATTTTTCAAAATATTGCCATTTGAAAGTTTATATGTCCTTTCTAATACTTGAATATAAGGTTCAACATATGTAGATATAAACCATGGTATAAATGGTATATAAGAATTTTGATCAGAACAGAAGTTATAAAATTCATTATGTAACAAAGTTTGTTTTTCTTTTGAAATAGTATCAAAAAACCATTTTCTAAATTGTTCCCATTTAGGTTGATTAAATTCATTTTTTATTTTCTGTCTGGCACTAGATCCAGGGTTAAAATCAATTTTGGGTGTATTATTCATAAAGAAAAAATCATTTCTGATTCAGTTATCTCTGATTCTTTTAATTCTCTGACTATATTGTTTGGATTAATATATAATTTACTTATCCTTTCATGTTGTAAATTATAAGGTAAATTAGGAACTGCAGATGTTGAAGCTCTATGAGGAGAATTATTTTCCTCCATTGGAGAAATATGAGAAAAAGATGAATATGACTTAGATGATTTAGATCTTAAAGATCTAGGTATTAAATGTAATAATTTTTGTTGATTATTTGGTTCAAATTGTAGTTGAATTGAACCATCATTTGCTTGTATAACGTCAACTAAATTGTTTTGAATTCTAGTTTGAACATGAATTGCATGTTCAATTGTCCAATTATCAGGGAAAACAATTTCATCCCATTTAATAGCTCTACGTGTTGTAATGTTTGATCGACTAAAATTAGTTTCAATTAATATTGTTTAATTAATGGGTTTATCCATTCTCCTACATTGAGGATTTAATGTATGCAAATGTTTAAAATAAATACGATAACATATACAAATTATTTCTGTTCATGGAGCATAATTATAACCATGAGTTTTAATATTTAATGTTAAAGCATCTAATATATTAATATCAGATAATGATAATTGTAAATTTGGATAAACATCAAAATATACAGGGCCATGAGCCAAACTAGATTGAATAATTCCAATCAAAGATTGTTTCCAATTTAAATTTCTTCCATCTCTTAAAGCTGCTATAAAGCTTTCTGGTAATCCTTCTAAGGTTAAAGGTTTAAAAGCAATTTGCACTAAACCAATGTGAAGAAATTTATGAGTTTCGATATAAGGTAAAATATCATTTTCACTAAGTAATTTTAAAACCACTTCATCATTATTTAATGATACTGCTTCTTCAGTAGTTTTAACAATTTGTTTAATTCCTAATCTTTCAAAAGCTCCTAACTTATATATAAGTTTAGGTTCAATTTTAGGAATTGTCCATCTATTTAATGATTCTAAATTCTGGGGTACATCATATTCTTGTACCATACTGTTCTTAACAGTATTCTGTTTCTTAACAATTATATTATTTTTTATCTTTTTATCTAAAGAAATTATATATTTTAAGACTTAAAAGAAAAAAATGATCAAATTTTCTTTAATTGATTTAACTCTAAGAAATATCACAAAAATAAAAGCTATCTATAACTTGTTATAATACGTTGGAAAAATTGAATTGAAATTAAACAATATACCCTTTCAAGTTATAGGTGCAACATTTCATGAAAAAACGATTTGAAATAGTGTATTTTAGACAAACACATTTTCATTTAAAATTAGCAACCCTTCATTAGTTGGTGAAACTTTTCATGGAAAATGTCTTCCAAATGGTATCTTTTAATGGTGTCTATTAGACTACTATATAAACAATACATCACTTATGAATTAAAAACACGATTTTTTTACGGATTAACAATATAGATCAAGAGAGAATTTGTGCATGTTGTTGCATAGCATCTTCATTCTTCAAGGTTGAGTGCTAAATCTTTGTGGTTTGTACGATTCGTGATTTGTAGTGTTACTATCACGAATCATAGTCGTTGTATATTGTGAAATGAATTGCCATCAAAACCCTAAACATCGTAGTACAACTTGAAGAATACAAC
This sequence comes from Haberlea rhodopensis, assembly GCA_907163345.1. NCBI lineage: Eukaryota > Viridiplantae > Streptophyta > Magnoliopsida > Lamiales > Gesneriaceae > Haberlea > Haberlea rhodopensis. The sequence goes on from CAJQUN010000007.1 coordinate 5,381,097, forward strand.
AGAGGGAAATGGTCGATGCATTCTGTTTCCTTTAGCCTCTTCATCTATAGAAGTTTGGAGACGAATTTGAAATCAAGACTTCAACTCTTGCCTATAATCAGACATCATTGCATGTGTCATATTTGTTTGATAGCATGCGTCTGGAGATGCATCCACATTCTTGGGTATTTTCTTGACCAGTCGGCCGTTATTTTTCCGGGAATTACCCCAACTCTTGTGTAGAATCTCTCCCATGTCTTTTGGTATTCCCGTAAAGGAGAAACTTTAAACTCGTCAGTATTAACCTTAGACTTGCTTGCCAATGACCTAAGGTTAATCTCTCTCTCTCTTTAACAGTTTAACCCACGAGCTGCTGAGTTGGCTTGATTTTTCAGGCATCCTTGACACCTGTGAATCAATTTTTCCTTATGTAACCGGTTCGATATTAGGACTCGTGTTGGTGATACTTGAATCCCCAACCCGGTTGATGAGCACAGTTCTCATAAACACGACTTTAGCTAGTATCCCGTCGGAGGGGAATTTAAAGACTGTCCCATAAACAGGTGTGAGCCTGCATGGTAGCCTTCATAGCTTGTTAGACCTTGGTGAGATCCAGTTCCTGTACTTGATCCGCAACCTGATCATTAATCACAAGGCCGTTGATATGCTTGTCCAGCTCCTCAGCCTTGATCTTGTTATGATGGAATTGGCTTCACTCGCATCCATCTCTCGTCAAGAAAACTGCAAGAATATTTTTATCAGATTGCACAATGACAATATTATATTCATAATATTGGCATTCTGCTTGCCATCTTAAAAGTCTAGCCATTTCTGGTTTAGATTCAATTTTATTTTTAGAAAAAACTTGAAACTCGTATTATCAATTTTAAGTACAAATTTCTTCACAAGTAAGAATATTTGCCATCGATGTATACGAACATGAAGCTGAGATAATCATCGCATCATGGTTTTTGATGCAATGAGGATGTCATCGATGTATACAAACATGAAGCCGAAATAATCATCCATATTTCTTTGATATAACTAGGGAGCATTTGCTAGACCCATATGCATAACAGTCCAGATATAATGCCATTGTGGTGTTGAGAATGCTGTGAACTTCTTGCTAGCTTCATCCATCTTAATCTGCTAGAATCCAGATTTACAATCGAACTTAGAAAACACTTTGGCACTCTTGATACAATTCACCAAATGTTCTCTACCGAGGATATAGTATCAGTCGAATTCCAAGATTTCGTTGATCCCTTTGTAGTTGATTACCAATCTTGGTTTTCCTCTATTTATTCTCCATGATTCCGAACAAGAAATACTAGACTATTGTATGGAGAAACATCTACTGAGATTAACTTAAGGAGATGTTCCTTAAGTATTATCTGCTTGTCCTTCCAATCTTCCTCGTTCATGATGATCGGTTTGTATCTCACAAACTCGTATTCTTTTCCAGCTTTCACCTTCAAATATGCTTTGAGCTCGTTTCTATCCTACCATGCAAAATGATCTTTATTGTAGTACCCCTGAATCTTCATTTTCACATCCTCTAGAGTAATCTGCTCTTCGAGGGTAGCTTCGGGTTGTGGAACATCATCCTGTAATGCCTTCTTTAGTAACAATAGGGTATCTGTAGTAACCTCTTCATCATCCCCTTCTCTAAAAGATATAAAATTTTCCCCATCAAAAGTGTGAGATTTCTTTTGACTGGGGACCTTGTTGTCGTAGCTGAAGAATTGCTTCACCAAATTTTCGATGATCCTTCATCTTTGGGTGTCGAAGTTCTCCTTCATCACCACGCTTGCTGTGAAAACTAATAGAGAATTTCCTGTGAAATGCCTCTCACAGTCGTTGAACAATGATCTTATGATCACAAATGGCTTTGAAATAAGCCTCAATGTCTCGTTCTTCTGTGTAAATCTTTTGAATGTTTGTAGGAAATTATTTCCTAACAACATATCAGCTCCAGTATCACGAAAATATATAGGTGGAGTCGTGAATTTGTACCAAGGGGTACCTTCTGCTCCTCCAGTGATTATTTCCGCTTTCTTGACTCCTTCATCTCGACTGAGATGTATATTGAGAATGTACTGGTGGTCATCTGATTCTGTATCTTTTTCTATACGGCCCTCGCTACCTTAACCCGCTATTAGTGCATTATCACAAATATTAGTGCTACAATCATGTCATTAAGGAATTCTTACACATGCTTCCATAGCATGGTATACCATCTATAAAATTTCGACATCAGTCCACTTAATGTTAAATCCCCAATACAGTTTAACTAGCCACATATGCACTATACAATGCACCAATTCCACATTCTCAATTCATCATGCAATACACCATAATTAATTGCATGCAAACCATAAATGAAAAGAGAAATCTAACAACCTTTATACAATCCATATACACATCAGAATGCTCACATGCGAGCATTGAATAAGTGAATGTGTATCTAATGTATAAAGCATGCTACTCATACCAACATTGGTACCTCAGCCCTGGAAGCATTTCCAATCAACAGCTCGAACTCAACTCTAGAGTAAATGTTGTACATGTTCACGTGTCCCAACAGAAATAACCCACACACGGGGAGCATACTAATAACACCATCTCAATAACCGGAATATCACAATTCAGAATTTACAGAATATAAAACTGTAAATGTAAAAGATAATCCATGTATAGTATCGTTATCATATGGGATCCCCCGAGCTGTTCATGTTCTCACAATAGCCAAAACCATCAAACTCCTAAAATCAGTTAATCATTACATTGATTAACTATGCCCATGCCCAAACCATTAATTCCATAATCAATTATAATTAAATCATTACACTAATGATTTACAGATATCACATATATCTCGACAATGATTCCACAATTCTATTACATCATATCCCATCGCTCGCTCAACAACAGCGGCATTCTATTCTCTCGAACGCTCAACAACGGCGGCATCATAACCGATGTTCGCTCAACAACGACAACATCATAACCATTGCTCCCTAAATAGCGGCACCACATAATTCTCAATGCACATCTAAATGACTGCAACAACCATATATTATTCATGCACTCGACAATAATATATCTAACTATGCTCGTACGTCCTACATAACTTATATCCAATAGCAAGTGTCAATCCTTGCATTTGCCCCGAGATCCGGTGAATTATTCGCTAAAGACAGTTAATAACTCACAATTAATTAAAAGTACTCAACCACATGCTCAAGCATGGACTCGACCTCCATATACAACATCAATCATGATGATTAACCATTTAAAATACTCGAGCAAAGCATGCATCGATTCCACCACCAACCAATATTTATCTCAAAAACTGGCCTCTCGATCGATTGGCCAAAGGCTCTCGATCGATCAAGAGCCACAGAAAATTACAACCAAAATTCGTCCTTGCTCGATCGATCTTCTCGATCGATCGGCTGCTTTGCTCGATCGATCGAGCACATTGTTTACTGTCGTCAAAATTTACCAACACCGCGCGATCGATTGGCGCCCCCTTGCCGATCGATCGACGAGCTCTGAAATAGCCTGAAAATGGCGTTTTTCGAGCTAAAACCCCTAGAATAACAATCCCAACACCCAATACACCATAAATCCTCAACAAAAACACCCTAAATACCCTTTAACATACCAACCCAAAAATCTTTGAAATCCAAAAACTTAACCCATTGACATGCTCAACCAAATACCAAAAGACTATCAATACGAAGATAAAAGCGAGGGGAAGAATCATACCCAATTATCTTCGAGAAATTTTGCCCAAACCCGAGCCTAGCTCAATTCTTCCATGGGAGAAGAAATGGGGAAAAATGAAAGGGGAGGGAGGCGTGGAGTGAGGGAGAGAAGTGAGGTGGAGAATGGTTGGACACCGAGTCCACTTGGTATATATACTGCCAATGCTCCAAATACCCGAGTTTCAAATACTCGTACCCCGACTCATTAAAATCATCTGTGTTCAATAATTATCTCCCACTCACTATTTTCATTACCAACCTCAATCCAAAGCTCCCCAGATTCCAGATCCCACTACCAGCACAAATCCAAGGTTTAACACCTTAATGAGAATAAATCTCCACCATTGGATCCAACAACCCCGATATTAGATTAAAATCCTCGAGAGTCTCAACACCGTAATTATCTCATAATTACTCCAATTAAAATCCATTAAGGATTATAACTACTCCGGGATCAACACAATTAATTTTTGGATATCACATTTATCCCCCACTAATAAAATTTCATCCTCAAAATTTGCACATGCGTACCTCAAGTACTACCATGACCTCGCAACTCGACTCGAATGTGCAGTATCAAATCATGAACACATCATTAACGAGACACCAACGGCGAGGACATCGACCTCGCACCAAATTCTGGAATGGAGTTATCCTCCCAAACCATCGCAACCTTAAAAGATGTTAACATACCCCGATGTTAACTAACCACGGCAGTCAGTCAACCTGAACTGCTAATTATTCGAATCATTCCTGATTCTAACATAGATATCGCCTCAATGATATCTCTACGACTTAGTCTACGATGTCAAACACATCCTTACGAAGGAAACTACCAGTATGCAATAGTATATCATACTAATCCCAGTTTCCTTTTCTCCAATTCCATCTCCAGCCAAGGAGTAGTTGCACCACTTGCAATTCGGACTGGGCAACCCACGGACACCTATGAATACAAAATACATCCTCACAGATGTCCACATCCCAGTGTTCAAGGAATCACATTTTGGTTCCAACACGTCACCGAAAACTCCACAGAGTCTCCAAAATCCCATAGAGAACATGCAAGAAAAAATCAATTGCATTCTCACCATTTGTGTCGACAACGACACCAAGTGAATTTGAATCCTGGTCATCCCTTGTTTACACTTAGAATCAGTAATTCTAATACAAGGATACTAACCAGTAAAGAACTGCCTTGACCCAAAACACGACAACCTCTTGTCAAGAGAGAGTCTACCAAACCTCACAGTTTATTCCTCGGAATAAGTTGTCCCACCAAGGTTACCAACCTCAAGGATACCACAATCTTTACCAGATATTTACCAATTCAAGCATAACAATGCTGACCCACAACTATACATACTGATATGTATACCTCGACGCCAAATTAACCACAATCGACTTGGGTATCTCTAATCATACCTACAAGCCTCAGACCCATCTGTCAATCTCCCAGTTATCCTCACTCAGAATAGAATAATGATTGACGATCCTACGACTAATGGTGTGAATTCAACATCAACACCATGCACATCAACTCATCGAATCTTGCAAAGATTCCCAATAGGTATATCAATACATCTTCCCTCGCAAGGAAGGTGTCATGCCTCCATGAGTTTCCAATCTCGAACACAGTTCGAATAATCTAGATACATTTATACGAAATGTATCCCTAAACCAATAAATACATAGCAATTTATTCTCGACAGGGCGTCAATGCCACTATCGACCATCACTTTCAATTCCACGTATACGACGTACACAATTTCCAACCACGTTCCGTACTAACATAATAGTACTCAGATATTCTCGAGTATTTTCCCGGGGATGTCTTTCTGTACATCACCTAATGAACTCAAGTAATTACTAGGCCCATTACCATTAATGCTTGTCATGGTTGATTTACAATCAACCCACAACCGACACCATTCCATAACAATGTTGCTCCAATTCTCTCCAAGAGATACAATCGGTACATTAGTATTACCACACTAACTATATCCCACAACTCCGGTTATGTCTCACCATTGTTGTGATGCCAGGGGATTAATGATGTTAATCCCGGTGTGGTAATAATCCTTAATGGATTTTATTTGTGGAGATTATGAATTAATTGCGATTTTGGGACTCCTGGGGGTTTTAAATCCGATTTTTTGAGTCGTTGGATCCAAGGGATGAGATTGTATTCTCATCATGGTGATAACCTTGGAATTTGGTTCTTGGTCGAATCTGGGGTCCGGAGTACTTTGTACTGGGGCTGGTAATGGAATTAGAGTTGGAGAGATAATTATTGAAAACAGATGATTTTTAATGAATCATGATGTAGTTGTGGAAGTATTGGTATTTTGGAGCCTGAGTGCTATATATACCAAATGGACTCGGTATTCCGTCATTATACGGAATCTCTCCTCTCTCTCCTCTCCCTCACCCCAAATCCTCCCTCTTCTTCTCTTGGAAAAAAATCGATGGGGGCTCGTCTTGGGAGCCCGATTTCTTGAAGAAAAGCTGGTAATCTTCTTCTCCTCACCTCCAGCTTCGATTTGATTATGGTATTGTGTTAGATGGTTGAGCTTTGGGTTGGATTTGAGATTGGGGGTTTTTGGGTTAAAAATCTAAAATGTTGTTTTAGAGTTTTTATTGAGTTTAATTTGTGTATTGGAGGTGTTGAGGAAGTTGGCGGTGTTGGTTTTGAGTTTGGGTGTCAAAAACACCATGGAAGCTCGAACTTTTCGGCAAATCGCAGGTCGCGATCGATCGCCGAGGAGGGCCGATCGATCACGACGAGCAGCTATTTTTGAGACGATAAATAGTGCGGGCGATCGATCGCGAGTTCTCGGCGATCGATCGCGAGTGGGTTGGCAATCGATAGCGGAGACTCGCGATCGATCGCGAAGAGGTGCTGTTGCCTACTGGTCAGGGGCAATCGATCGCGATAAAATAAGCGATCAATCGTCGCCCGAGGAATATTGTTTTTTTTCAAAATTTTGGAAAATGTCGGGATTTTGGAAACGGGGTTTAAATAGCCAATTTTCGGGGCAATGTCTACATTCCATTGGGAATGTTATAGTTTTAAAATGGTTGGTTGGAGCCAAAGTTTAATAAAACGGATTTCTTGGTTGGGTTTTTTGTGATGCCCGGGGATTTATGGTGTTAATCCCGGTGTGGTAATAATCCTTAAAGGATTTTAATTGTGGCAATTATGAATTAATTACGGTTTCGGGACTCTCGAGGATTTTAAATCCGATTTTTGGAGTCGTTGGATTCAAGGGATGAGATTGTATTCTCATCGTGGTGATAACCTTGGAATTTGGTTTTTGGTGGGATCTGGGGTCCGGAGTACTTTGTACTAGGGATGGTAATGGAATTTGAGTTGGAGAGATAATTATTGAAAACAGATGATTTTTAATGAATCATGATGTAGTTGTGGAGGTATTGATATTTTGGAGCTTTAGAGCTATATATACCAAAGGGGCTCGGTGTTCCGTCATTTGCACGGAATCTTCTCTCTCTCCCCAGCGATCCCCACCTCTCTTTCTTCCCTGTTTTCTCCCTTGATGATAAGTCGATGGAGGCTCGACTTGGGAGCCGAATTTCTCGAAGATAATAAGGTATTATTCATCCCCTCGTATTTATCTTTGATTTGATAGTGGTATTGTGGTGTTTGGGAAGGATTTGTGTTGGGTTTAAAGAAATGGGTTTTTAAAGATTTTTGGGTGTTGTATTTTGGGGTTGATTTATAGCCCATTGTTAAGGGTTTATGTTGTTTGGGGGTGTGAGGATTGTTGTTGGGGAAGATTTTGCAAGAAAAATGCCATTTTTGGCTGTTGCGGGTCGAGGCGATCGATCCGTAGGGCTGGGCGATCAATCGCCGCGACGTTGTTGAAAATTTCAGGAAGATGAACAGTGAGGCGATCGACAGCCTCAAAGGAAGCGATCGATCGCCATGAGGCAGTATCCAAAAACACTGAGAGGAGACCGATCGCCTGGAAATGAGGCGATCGATCGCCCATGCCATTTTGCGAGGCGATCGATCGCCTGAGGCGAAGCGATCGATCGCCTGTGCCTGTTTTTGGGGTTTAATTTTCATGTTGAGTTTTTGATGGATGCTTCGCCCGGGGTCTTTTAAAATGGTTAATCATCATGGATGACGATATAATTGGGGTTTGTGAACGTGCTTGGACACGTGCTTGCATGCTTGAGATTAATTGTGAATTATTAATCGTTTTAGCACATAATTCATCGGTCACGGGACCAAGGCAAGATTGGATTTGAACTACGGGAATATAAGGTACGTATGACGTACGAGCATATCCATTTATTATAATTGCAATTGTTGAGTGCATGGTACACTGTATTGCAATGAATGTATATGAAAATGCATAGTATATGGTATTAGCAATAAACGCACATTGAAATGCATGGTTTACGGTGATCACTACAAATGGATACATGTGCATTGGGAATTATATGGTGCCGCTTTGAGCGAGCAATGATTGAGATGTTGTCGCCTTTGAGCATGCGTGAGAATGAAATGCCGCTATTGTAGAGCGAGCAATGAAATAGAACTATGGAACCATAAGTGGGATATATGGAATACTTGTAATCATTGTTTAATGATTTGATATTATTGATTATGATATCGGTATGTGGCAAATGAATTTGTTAATCAATGTAATGATTAACTGGCATTTGGGAATTTGATGGTTTCAGTTATTTTGAGAACAGGGACAGTGCAAGGAATCCCGGATGAGGGTGATACCATCCAGGGAGCATCCTTTATATTTCATAGCATTTACTTTTTTGTAAATTATGAATTGTATTATTGGATTTGGGATATTGGTATGCTAACCCTGAGTGTGGGCTGTCTCTGTTGGGGTAGGTTATTAGGTACATCGATGGCTTGGAGTCGAGCTCAAGCTATGGAATGAAGGTGCTTCCAGGGATCGAAGTACCAGTGACGGTATTGAACACCGTGTTTTATACATTTGATACACACATACTTATTTGATGCTCGCGTGTGAGCACTATTATGTGTATATGGCATGTATAAGAAGGCAAGTGCCTTTTATTTTCATTTATGTGTTGCATGCAATTAATTATGAATTGCAAAATGAATTGAGAGCATATTAGTGTATGTATAAAAGTGCATGTCATGTTTATGGATTATGTTGGGGAAAGTTTAGACATTATACGATTAATGTAAAGGAATTTTATAGATGGTATTTCATGCTAGAGTTGCATGTAATCTCTTTCCCCTTGATAACATGATTGTATGCACTAATGACAAGGGTTAATACACTAATAACGGTTTAAGGGCAGAGGGGGTCCTTACATTAGTGGTATCAGAGCAGTGATTGCTCTTTGGGGCTGTTGAGGGCCTAGGAACACGTTAATGGGAATGAGAAGCACATATTTATGCATGATGGTAGTTAGTGTTGTGTGGCACAACTATTTTGATTATGTGCGTTTATGATATGTGATCATAGTGGAACAATTATATGTCATGACATCTATGAAATCATAATATAATCTGTTGATTATGATTATGAGTTGTGGCACATGGACCACCAAAGGGAGCATTTTGAAATGCATTGGGATACAGGAAGTACTTTGTACTCATGATTTATGCATTTACTCATTATAATCATATTGTGGTGAATATGGATTATTATATGCTCATAGTTTGGGATTGTTCCTGTAGGAACGCTATGACATGAAGGGCTAAGGCCACGGTTGAAAGACACGAAACGGTAACCTGCATTTTATATACAACATGGATTATGCATTGTGGTTGTATATATTGGAGTGATGATTTTAATGCTTTGCCGCCAAATGTTGAAGCGAGGGTATTGCCGCATGTCGCATTTGAGCGAGGTGCATTAAAATACACTCATTGTGGTTGTATATGTTGTAGTGATGATTTTAATGCTTTGCCGCCAAATGTTGAAGCGAGGGTATTGCCGCATGTCACGTTTGAGCGAGGTGCATTAAAGTACACTCATGGCGATGTATATTGGGATATGGAATATGGAATATGCATTATGTTGCTGGTATAGATGGAATGCTTGGTGAATATCCCATGAGTCGTTGTTATGGATGAGTGATGATTTTAAATGCTTTGCCGCTGTCACTTATGATAGAATGCTTGCCGCTGTCATATCGTAGCGAGGAAAGAATATTTGCCACCAAATGTTGAAGCGAGGGTATTGCCGCATGTCGCATTTGAGCAAGGTTATTCGATGCCGCTGATATGTCGAAGCGAGGGGTATTAGTGCCGCGGTCATGACAAGCGAGGTGCATTAAAATACACTACTATAACAAGACTAGGGATCGGCTATTCTATTGGCGATGGTTCATGCCGCCGAGTATTCATAGCGATGGTTCATTCCGCTATTCTATTGGCGATGGTTCATGCCGCCGGGTATTCATAGCGGCATTTTAACCTTGCGCACGCTCAACAGTAGCGGCGTCATAACCGATGTTCACTCAACAACGACAACATCCAATCATTGCTCGCTCAGAAGCGGCACCATATATTTCATAATATATATATCCAAGTATTGCAAATACAATATATACCATGCATTCCACAGTTGCAATAATATAAAAAGGCTATGCTCGTACGTTATATGTACCTTATAATTCCGTAGTTCGTGTCCAACCCAGCCTTAGTCCCGTGATCCAATGAATTATGTGCTGATTATTAAATAACTCACAATTAATTACTATCATGCAACCACGTTCCCAAGCACGTTCACAATCCTCAATTATATCGTCATCCATGATGATTAACCATTTTAAAAGACTCCGGATAAGCATGCATAGTACCCAAAATAATCCATTTCAAATGATCAAATGTTAGACAATTACTCAATCGAGTATTCCATTTTCTAATTAAAATTTGGCTCCAACCATTTCATTTTAATGCATAGTATTTCCATTGGAATGTAGACATTGCCCCGAAAATTGGCTAATTAAACCTCGATTCCAAAATCCCAACATTTTCCAAAAAACCCCTTCCTACGAGCCGCGATCGATCGCTGATTTCATCGCGATCGATCGCGCAATCAAGTGGCCAACCAGAGCCTCTCGCGATCGATCTCGAGTCTCCGCGATCGATCGCCAAACGCCTCGTGATCGATCGCCGCACTGTTCGTCTTCCTCAAAAATCAGCTGCTCGTCGCAATCGATCGGCATGCAATCCGCGATTGATCGCGACCTCCGATTTCCGAAAAACTCGAGCTTCAATGGTGTTTTTCACACCCAAACTCAAAACCAACACCCCATACACCCTCAACACCTCAAATACTCCATTTAAAACCAATAAAAACTCCAAAAACTCAACTTTGGATTTTAACCAAAAATTCCCAAATTCCATACTCAACTCAAATCCTAACCAAAATCAATAATTCTACAATCAGATCGTAGATAAAGGCGAGGGGAAGGGTAATACTGATTATTTTCGAGAAAATCCAGCTCCCGAATCGAGCTTCTAGCCATTTTATCCAAGAGAAAAGAAAGAGGGGTTTGGGGAGGAGATGGGGTTCGAAGAGAGAGGGAGGTGAGAGAAGAGATTCCGTGTAATGACGGAATACCAGTCCACTTGGTATATATAGTACCAAGGCCCCAAAATACCAAGTCCTCCACAAATACATAATGATTCATTAAAAATCATCTGTTTTCAATAAATATCTCTCTAATTCAATTTCCAATACCAGCCCCAATATAAAAGTGCCCCGGACCCTAGTTCCCACCAAAAACCAAATTCCAAGGTTATCGTCACGATGAGGAAACAATCTCATCCCTTGGATCCAACGACTCCAAATACCGGATTTAAGATTCTCGGGAGTCCCAATACCGCAATGAATTCATAATTGCCAAAATTAAAATCCATTAAGGATCATTACCACTCCGGGATTAACACCATTAATTTCCGGGAATCACAATTATCCCCCACTACAAAATTTTCGTCCTCGAAATTTGCACAGGCGTACTCCACTTAACGTCGAGAACACACAATCCAAACAGATCTACATCGTCGAATCATGAACATATCATGAACGACACCCCAACCGCGAGGACACCGACCTCGTACCAAAACCTGGAATTTAGTAAACCTCCCAAACCATCATAATCTCAAAAGAACATCAGCATACCCCGATGCTAACCACCCAAAAGCAGTCAATCAACCCTAACTGCTAACCAGACGAATCATTCGTGATTCCAATATAGATATCGCCCCAATGATATCTCTATGATATAGCCAATGATATTAAACATGCATCGTTACCAAAGATACCACAAGTACACCACAGTGTACCTAAACTACATCCGGTTTCCACTTTTCAAATCCATCTCCAACAGAGGAGTAGTTACACCACTTTGCAACACGGATCGGGCAACTCACGGCCATCGATCAACACAACCACATCTCTAAAGATGTCTACATCCGCGTGTTCCAAGAAATCGCATCTTGGTCCAAGCACACCATCGAGACTCCACAAGGTCTCAAGTTCTCGAAAGGACATGCAAGAAACGTGTCAACAACGACACTTAACAAATCCGAATCCTGGCCATCCCACGTTTTGATAGGGTTGATTATTACGCGTATTTGGGCTTTGATTTATATATATATTCGTGTAGATTCTTGGAAGATGCTATACTTTTTGGTATTTATTTGACTGTTTCAGGAATCTAGGTGGAATGTGGAAGAATTGATCTACAAGGAAGAAAATGGATCAAATCAAACCAATAAATGAAGAATTTGAGTTCTGACATTCTCGATGAATCGGACAGGAGGTCGATCGATCGACAAAGGCAGAATTTTTGGCCAACATTAAATTTCAGAACTCGATCGATCGGAATCACCAACTCGATTGATCGAGAGAGGCAGATAGTTGGCAAGAAAATGTGAAGAAAGCTCAATCGATCGGAAGCTTCAACTCGATCGATCGAACTCGATCGATCGAGCGAGGCAGAGAAACCCATACTCGGAAGCTGAAGGCGCTCGATCGATCGAGACATATCAACCGATCGATCGAGGTGGAGAATTTTCTGAAAATAAAAGTCTTGATTTGGTTTGATTTTTGGAAACACTTCCATATCTCCCCTCCTCTATAAATAGGGAAAAGAGGCACGGAAATTGGATGCATTATTCTGAATAGAATCAGACCTATATAATTCTTTAGCCGCCTTTCATCCACCCGGAACAAGAGAAGGTTGAAGAATTCTTTGAAGTGCAAGGAAGGAAGCGAGAGAAGAAGCATCGGTCAACACACGGAGTCGCTCCTACGTTTATCGTATTTTTAAACTCTAGATTAATTTGATTTTCATATTTATTTGATGTTTTTGAGGTTGAGAGACGATTAAACATCTTGTTAAATTTGATTTGAATTTAATTGAGTTTATTCTATCAAGTTTAAAGAATTTTGTGTTTGAATCTTTAATTTGGTTGTGCTTGAGTGAATTAATATCTTTTTTTCATGAATTATATGCTTAATGCTATCAAAGCCTAGCTACCTTTGATTGAAATTGTGAATTATAAAGAGATTGAGAGATAAAATTATAATACGCTAAAATAATTCATGTTGTATGTTTAAGATTTAGATCGAGAGATTAAATCACATACGTGGTCACTTTAAATTGAAAGATTTAAAGATCGACGATTTTCATAGAGATTTATTCGGTATTAAATTGGTTTAAGTGAACGAGAGTTACTTGTGTCAATTTATTACTAGTTTCAATACAGCTCGAGAGAGTGTATTGATTATATTCGGTAATCCGTCATCTTAAGACTTGATTGATAAGTAATTGTTTTAACAAACAAATCATTGACGATACATAATTGAACGAACATCTTGATAGATTTCTTGAGCGGAATTCATTCGCATCTTCAAAGGAGTTGTTTTATTTTTTTTAGTCTTTAGTTTAATTAGTTAATTAATCATTTTTTTCGTAGGCTAAATATAATTTCGCTAATTTTATTTGGTACTTATGCGTTAGTCCCTGTGGGTTCGACATCCTTTCTTAAATATCACTATACTAAAACTTGACACCGCGCACTTGCGGTAAAATCGCTAGATTGGAATTAAGTGTTTAAAATAAAAGCGATCAAGTTTTTGGCTCAGTTGCCGGGGACTAATTTGTATAATATCATACGAGAATAGTTAATTGTAATTTAGCCATTAATTTTTGTTTTCGTTTTGTTTGTCACTTTTGACCGTTAGGTTTACTACATTCGTTTTTCTCCTTTGGGATTGAATTTTTACAGGTAGTTATTTTCTTGGTGCATGCTAAGGAGTAGCAACCCCTCACTCGAGCCGATTGACCCAGAAATCGAGCGTACGTGTCTAAGAAGAATAAGGGAAGCTCGAGCAATGGCTGACAACAATCAAGAAGGGGGCGCAAACAATGAAGCACTGAATCCAAGATCGATGATGGATTATGCGCAACCAGCTTTTCATGGATCATTATCAAGTATTACGCGGCCCACCATTCAAGCCAACAATTTCGAATAAAGACGGCTATAATACAGATGATCCAGCATTCCGTAATGTTTGGAGGAGTAGCCACTGATGACCCTAACGCTCACATCTCCAACTTCTTGGAGATTTGTGACACTGTCAAACATAATGGTGTTTCTGATGACGCCATCAGGTTAAGGTTATTTCCTTTCTCACTAAAAGATAAAGCTAAAGCTTGGTTGAACACTTTACCTGCAGGATCGATAACAACTTGGGAGGGGATGACGCAAGTGTTTCTGTCCAAATACTTCTCCCCTTCCAAAACGGCAAAGATGAGGAACGATATCACCACATTCGGGCAATACGACCCTGAAACATTATATGAGGCGTGGGATCGTTTCAAGGATTTGCTTAGGAGATGCCCACACCATGGTCTTCCTATTTGTCACCAGGTATAAACTTTTTATATCGGTTTATTTTCATCTAACCGTTCTATGATAGATGCAGCCTCAGGAGGATCCATAATGCGCAAAACACCGGAAGCAGCGTATGAATTCTTAGAAGAGATGGCTTCTAATAGCTATCAATGGCAATCGGAGAGGAATGTGCCAAAGAAACCGGCTGGAGTTCATCAAGTTGACGACATCACTGCTCTTTTGGCATATTTGGAAGTGCTAAACAAAAAGATAGATAGCATGAGCATGACAGCAATGCAAGCTCAAGTTACCACTTGCGAATTATGTGGAAGCAATCATCCAAGCACTGAATGCCAGACAGGTAATCCATTTAATCTATCTAATGAGTCCGTGAATTATGTTGGAAACAGGCAGCCCAACAACCCATACTCCAATACTTACAACCCGGGGTGGAGGAATCATCCGAACTTGCAATGGTCCAACCAAAACAATATGTTGAACCCACAACAACCACCGAGGAATGTGCCTAAGCCGACTATGGAGGAGCTCTTGACCAAAACAATATGTTTAACTGTAATTTCTTCTCATTTTCCGTACTTTTTCCTGGATAATATTATGATTTTTGGTGTTTATTCGTTTGTTTCAGGAAATTAGATCGGAAGTGGAAGAAATGAGCTTATATGAAGATAACGGGCGAAATCGAGGCGTAAAAGATGAGAAAATGAAGAAGATGATTTTTTCAGATCTCGATCGATCGAGATTTATTCTCGATCGATCGAGCCAGCCAGAAGCGAGAATCAGAATTTTTGAAGTCTCGATCGATCGGTGGAAATATCGATCGATCGAGCAAGGCAGTAACCTCGGGGCTGAAAATTTCAAATTCTCGATCGATCGGTGGAAAATCTCGATCGATCGAGCGAGGCAGTAAGTTCCAAAAGCTGGCGTGAACAGTGCACCGATCGATCGGTGAAAATCTCGATCGATCGAGACGCGAAATCTGAAGATTTTATTTTCCTTTTTTATCGTGATTTTGGAGGGCTATTAAGGGGGGATCTCTTCCACAATTCAAAGGAGAGGAGATTAGACGAATTTTGAGGAGGATTTTATATCCAATATCAGACGATTTCTAGGTCAAAGAGCCGCCGCCCAACGCCGCCAAGGAGATCCAATCTCCGTTCTTCGTCCAAAGTCGAGCCAATCTCTTCCGGAGTGCAAGGAAGAAACAAGAGAAGAAATCACGGTGCAACGCACGGATTCATCCATCGTTTATCGTATTTCTGAACTCTCATTTATTTGATTTTCATTTTCATTTGTTGTTTTTGAGGTCGAGAGACAAGAAAACTCATCTGTATTTGATTTGAATTGAATTTGGTTTATATTATTGAAGTTTTAGTTCGTTGTGTTTGATATATTGATTCATTGGTATTTGAGCGCATTGATATTTATTGTTCATAGATTAATTGTTTGTGTAGATCAAAGTCTAGCTAGATTTGGTTGAATTTGAGGGTTACAGCCGAGATCGAGAGATAACGCTGTAACACGCTCCATTAATTTATGATGTATGTTACGATTGAGATCGAGAGATGATATCGCATACGTGAGAACTTGAAATCGAAAGATTTAGAGTTATAAGGTTTTGATAATTTAAGCAACTTTGAATTAGTAAATAGGTGCACGAGAGTGACTTGTTCTAATTTATTGTTAGTTTCGTTACAGCTCGAGAGAGTGTATCGAATAATAGTGAAAACCTTTCACCTTTAAAATAAATTGAGTGATAATTTGAGAATTCCGTTGAATCAGTAGAGATAATATAATTGAACGACGAGCTTGATAATTTTCTCGAGTGACTTACCTTCGCATTTCCGGAACCATTCTATTCATTGTTTCTAGTTTAATTTTTTATTCTTTAGTTTAATTTAGTTCTAGTAAATCAAACTCCTTTTATCATAGGCTAAATATAATTTTATTAATCTTATTTGGTACTTATACGTTAGTCCCTGTGGATTCGACAACCTGTACTTAATTTTCACTATACTAAAACTTGACAACCGTGCACTTGCGGTAAAATCGCTACACTGAGAAATTTTCTGTTTAAAAATAAGCGGTCAAGTTTTTGGCGCCGTTGCCGGGGACTAATCTGTATAATATCATACGAGATTAGTTAATTGTAATTTAGCCAATTCTTTTATTATTGCATTTTTTATTATTATTATTATTTTCTTTGTTTTCTTTTGTTGATCTTTGTTAATATTTTTCTTTGTGTATTGTGTTGTCTCCTTTTGTCTATTTTGTACAGGAATCAGTTCTTTAGTGCATGCATAGAAGAGAGGAACCCTTTCTCGAGCCGTTTGATCCAGAGATAGAGAGAACGTTACTAAGAAGATTACGAGAAGCTCGAGAAATGGCTGACAATAACGAAGCACAGCACCCTAGATCGATGATGGACTTTGCACAACCCGCATTTCATGGATCGTTGTCGAGTATTACAAGGCCGACGATTCAAGCAAACAATTTTGAGATCAAGCCGGCAATCATACAAATGATTCAGCACTCAGTGATGTTCGGGGGAGCAGCTACAGATGATCCGAACAATCACATCTCCAAGTTTTTGGAGATTTGTGATACATTCAAACACAATGGCTCTCTGACGATGCCATCAGGTTAAGACTCTTTCCCTTTTCATTACGAGACAAAGCTAAGGCATGGTTGAATTCTTTACCTGCAGGTTCCATCACAACATGGGAGGGGATGACAAAGGCGTTTTTGTCAAAGTACTTTCCCCCTTCCAAGACGGCGAAGATGCGGAACGATATCACGACTTTTGGTCAATTTGACCCCGAGACTTTATACGAAGCGTGGGATCGGTTTAAGGAGTTGTTGAGGAGATGCCCACACCATGGTCTACCCATATGGCTGCAGGTACAAACTTTCTATAACGGTTTATTTTCTGCTAACCGTTCCATGATTGATGCAGCATCTGGGGGATCCATAATGAGAAAGACGCCGGAAGAAGCATATAGCTTGTTGGAGGAAATGGCGTGCAACAGCTATCAGTGGCAATCTGAGAGGAGCACGCCGCAGAAACCAATGGGAGTCCATCAAGTGGACGAGATCACTGCTCTTTCGGCTCAATTAGAAGCCATGAACCGGAAGATAGACATCATGGGAGCAGCAGCAATGCAGGCCCAAACTATTTTCTGTGAGCTGTGTGGAGGCGGTCATCCTAGCATCGAGTGCCAGGCAGGTAATCAATTTAACCAATCCGTTGAAGCTGTTAATTTTGTAGGTAACAGGCCACCCAATAATTCCTACTCGAATTACAACCAACCGTGGAGGAACCACCCGAATTTGAGGTGGTCGAATCAAGAAAATGTGTTGAACCCTCAACCGCAGGCCGGGTTCACACAAAAGCCGAGTATGGAGGAATTGATGGCGAAGCTGATTTCATCAACAGAGGTGAGGATGCAGAATCAAGATGCATCAATCAAAAATTTGGAGGTGCAGATAGGGCAATTGGCCACGTTGATATCTGGGAGGACGCAAGGTACGCTCCCGAGTGATTCTGTAAAGAATCCGAAGGAGCCATCAAATTGATGAAGACAAGGAGGTGACAGTCCAGCTTGGGACTATAAATCAAGAACTTTTTCTTATTCCCTGTGTTTCTCTTTCTTTTTCTGTAGTTTAGTTTTATTGAGTTTGTTATTTTTATTTTGTAGCATGGATCCGTGTGTGGCGAGGAGCACCACTACCCAATCCCCCCTCCGGAGCATGATGAGGACGACGATCAGTGACGATCGTCGTCATGGTATGTGTCTTTGCCTTTGCATTTATTTTTCTTGTTCATTGAGGGCAATTCACATGCTAAGTTTGGGGGGGGTTTTTGATTATTTACATATACCTTGCTTTTGCACATCTTGCTACTTGTTTTGTTCCCCTACCTTGCATGACTGCATGATGTTGAGACTAATTCGTCCTTGAGCATTACCAACAAAAAAACTTTTATTGAGTTATTCTTGAGAATTGATGAGTTGGAATTGCAACGGTAATACATGATGAAATTAATCCTCATCTAGATAGGAGTCATGGAAATGCTTAACTTGTGTGTATATATCCTTTGTTAACTACATGTCAAAACTGAGGAATAATTTGAGCACTTATTGAGTCATGATTGAGTGAAGTATGTATTGATTAAATTGAAAACTTGTGTTAACTATGATGAGTCTCGAGTATCTTAGAGAACTCTACAGTTTAGTTGAAAGCACTTTGAGGCGAAATTTATAATTAGGAACTAGACTTGGAGATGATTTAGGCGAACTTTGGACCGTTTGAGCCTTTCAAGCCTACCGGTTATATATTATTCATTAGTGTCCCCTTTTGAGCCTTATTGAAAAAAAAGAATGGTTTATGCATTGCATATTATTAAAACCCCATTCGACATTCTTGGCAAACTCACTATACCTACCTTATATGAGCCTAAACGAAAAATTTTATCCTTACCCTAAGGGAGTATAGCGAATATCATTCGATGCACTTGAATTGTTATATCTTGATGAGCTTATTGAAAAAAATTGAAGAATGAGCAAAGAAAAAGAAAAGATGTAGAGAAAAGCCTTGAAAAGAAAAATTCAAAGTAAGACCCAAAGTGGCCAAGGCTAGAAAAAAGTTGAAGAGAAGCTCAAAAAACAAAAAAAAAAAAATAGTTGAACTGATTTTGTTATACTCTCTTCTTTGAATTCATCCTGCCTTTTCTTTGAAGCCGACACCAAAAGGCCTAACGTTATAAGCTTTTAAGACCTTTTGATCCAAGTCTAGGGAACAATTACATTAGTGGAGAAGTGCTGGATAGTAAACTTGTAGAGTATTTCAAAGTAATCTTGACTAGGAGTTAATATGGCACATGTTGATGTTAAAGATATATATGTAACTCATGTTTGACAATAGCACACACGCACGTTCCGATGTTGCGATGTATTGTTTAACTTAGGAGAAAATGCTTCTTGTTAAATGTTGATTGACTTCTATTGATGTGTAAGTAGGATTTCTGAGCTGTTACATATGTTGTGAAGATGATTCATGCTTAGTATCGAGTTTAACTTTTCTTTTTGAGTTTATTGCTTGCTCGAGGACGATCAAGTCTAAGTTTGGGGGAGTTGATAGGCTTAGATTTTGAGTGATTTTCACTGTAATTTCTTCTCATTTTCCGTACTTTTTCCTGGATGATATTATGCTTTTTGGTGTTTATTCGTTTGTTTCAGGAAATTAGATCGGAAGTGGAAGAAATGAGCTTATATGAAGATAACGGGCGAAATCGAGGCGTAAAAGATGAGAAAATGAAGAAGATGATTTTTTTTCAGATCTCGATCGATCGAGATTTATTCTCGATCGATCGAGCCAGCCAGAAGCGAGAATCAGAATTTTTGAAGTCTCGATCGATCGGTGGAAATATCGATCGATCGAGCAAGGCAGTAACCTCGGGGCTGAAAATTTCAAATTCTCGATCGATCGGTGGAAAATCTCGATCGATCGAGCGAGGGAGTAAGTTCCAAAAGCTGGCGTGAACAGTGCACCGATCGATCGGTGAAAATCTCGATCGATCGAGACGCGAAATCTGAAGATTTTATTTTCCTTTTTTATCGTGATTTTGGAGGGCTATTAAGGGGGGATCTCTTCCACAATTCAAAGGAGAGGAGATTAGACGAATTTTGAGGAGGATTTTATATCCAATATCAGACGATTTCTAGGTCAAAGAGCCGCCGCCCAACGCCGCCAAGGAGATCCAATCTCCGTTCTTCGTCCAAAGTCGAGCCAATCTCTCCCGGAGTGCAAGGAAGAAACAAGAGAAGAAATCACGGTGCAACGCACGGATTCATCCATCGTTTATCGTATTTCTGAACTCTCATTTATTTGATTTTCATTTTCATTTGTTGTTTTTGAGGTCGAGAGACAAGAAAACTCATCTGTATTTGATTTGAATTGAATTTGGTTTATATTATTGAAGTTTTAGTTCGTTGTGTTTGATATATTGATTCATTGGTATTTGAGCGTATTGATATTTATTGTTCATAGATTAATTGCTTGTGTAGATCAAAGTCTAGCTAGATTTGGTTGAATTTGAGGGTTACAGCCGAGATCGAGAGATAACGCTGTAACACGCTCCATTAATTTATGATGTATGTTACGATTGAGATCGAGAGATGATATCGCATACGTGAGAACTTGAAATCGAAAGATTTAGAGTTATAAGGTTTTGATAATTTAAGCAACTTTGAATTAGTAAATAGGTGCACGAGAGTGACTTGTTCTAATTTATTGTTAGTTTCGTTACAGCTCGAGAGAGTGTATCGAATAATAGTGAAAACCTTTCACCTTTAAAATAAATTGAGTGATAATTTGAGAATTCCGTTGAATCAGTAGAGATAATATAATTGAACGACGAGCTTGATAATTTTCTCGAGTGACTTACCTTCGCATTTCCGGAACCATTCTATTCATTGTTTCTAGTTTAATTTTTTATTCTTTAGTTTAATTTAGTTCTAGTAAATCAAACTCCTTTTATCATAGGCTAAATATAATTTTATTAATCTTATTTGGTACTTATACGTTAGTCCCTGTGGATTCGACAACCTGTACTTAATTTTCACTATACTAAAACTTGACAACCGTGCACTTGCGGTAAAATCGCTACACTGAGAAATTTTCTGTTTAAAAAATAAGCGGTCACTTGACACCGCGCACTTGCGGTAAAATCGCTAGATTGGAATTAAGTGTTTAAAATAAAAGCGATCAAGTTTTTGGCTCCGTTGCCGGGGACTAATTTGTATAATATCATACGAGAATAGTTAATTGTAATTTAGCCATTAATTTTTGTTTTCGTTTTGTTTGTCACTTTTGACCGTTAGGTTTACTACATTCGTTTTTCTCCTTTTGGATTGAATTTTTACAGGTAGTTATTTTCTTGGTGCATGCTAAGGAGTAGCAACCCCTCACTCGAGCCGATTGACCCAGAAATCGAGCGTACGTGTCTAAGAAGAATAAGGGAAGCTCGAGAAATGGCTGACAACAATCAAGAAGGGGGCGCAAACAATGAAGCACTGAATCCAAGATCGATGATGGATTATGCGCAACCAGCTTTTCATGGATCATTATCAAGTATTACGCGGCCCACCATTCAAGCCAACAATTTCGAGATAAAGACGGCTATAATACAGATGATCCAGCATTCCGTAATGTTTGGAGGAGTAGCCACTGATGACCCTAACGCTCACATCTCCAACTTCTTGGAGATTTGTGACACTGTCAAACATAATGGTGTTTCTGATGACGCCATCAGGTTAAGGTTATTTCCTTTCTCACTAAAAGATAAAGCTAAAGCTTGGTTGAACTCTTTACCTGCAGGATCGATAACAACTTGGGAGGGGATGACGCAAGTGTTTCTGTCCAAATACTTCTCCCCTTCCAAAACGGCAAAGATGAGGAACGATATCACCACATTCGGGCAATACGACCCTGAAACATTATATGAGGCGTGGGATCGTTTCAAGGATTTGCTTAGGAGATGCCCACACCATGGTCTTCCTATTGTCACCAGGTATAAACTTTTTATATCGGTTTATTTTCATCTAACTGTTCTATGATAGATGCAGCCTCAGGAGGATCCATAATGCGCAAAGCACCGGAAGCAGCGTATGAATTCTTAGAAGAGATGGCTTCTAATAGCTATCAATGGCAATCGGAGAGGAATGTGCCAAAGAAACCGGCTGGAGTTCATCAAGTTGACGACATCACTGCTCTTTTGGCATATTTGGAAGTGCTAAACAAAAAGATAGATAGCATGAGCATGACAGCAATGCAAGCTCAAGTTATCACTTGCGAATTATGTGGAAGCAATCATCCAAGCACTGAATGCCAGGCAGGTAATCCATTTAATCTATCTAATGAGTCCGTGAATTATGTAGGAAACAGGCAGCCCAACAACCCATACTCCAATACTTACAACCCGGGGTGGAGGAATCATCCGAACTTGCAATGGTCCAACCAAAACAATATGTTGAACCCACAACAACCACCGAGGAATGTGCCTAAGCCGACTATGGAGGAGCTCTTGACCAAGTTAATTTCATCAACTGAAACAAGGATGCAAAATCAGGATGCATCTATAAAAAACTTGGAGGTTCAAGTGGGGCAACTAGCAGCTATAATTCATGGACGAGCTCAAGGGACACTACCTACTGATACGGTGAAAAACCCGAAGGAGCAAGCGAAAACGGACCACTGAAACGGAGGTGACAGTCCAGCTTGGGACTATAAATTAAGAACTTTCCTCTATCCCTTGTTTGTTTTTCATTTTTTTAGTCTAATTGTTTTTATTTTTATTTTTGTTATTTTTTGAGCCTAACTCCGTGCGTTAATTTTCAAATGCAGAAAAAATGGAATGAGTCCAACTGATGGGGCGAATCGATCATTGAATTTTTTTGAAAATAAAAACAATTTTGGTCTGGAAGGGTCGATCGATCGGAGACATAAGCTCGATCGATCGACCAGGAGTTGTAAAAATAAATTTTTTTTTCTGTAGTGGCCGATCGATCGAGTGACTTGTCTCGATCGATCGAGGAAAGTTATAAAAGAGGAGAAATGTTCTGTCTCGCTCGATCGACCGAGCAGCATCTCTCGATCGATCGAGTGACAGATAATTTGGTTTTTAAACTCAAATCCATCCGAAATCATTCGCAATTTCCAAAATTTTACACAAAAAAATCACCACTTTTTAACCTAATCCCCAAATTTCTTCCTATAATCTTCCCATACACTCATAAATCTTGCATTTTAAGCTTCCAAGCTTCATCTAATCATACTTTTTGCAACAGCTTTGAAGATTTACAACTGAAATTGGGAGATTCATCAACAAGGAGGAACTCAAGCAAGATTCCAAACCATCACCTAGATTTTTCATGGTATATGGTTTCTACTCTTCTCTATATCTATAATTTACTGAATATTGTTGTTTGGATATATAAGGTTGAAGTTTTTGGTGAATTTGGAAATTGAGTAGTTGAGTTTGGGGAAGTGAAAGGTTGGTTGGTAAGATTTGTACATTCTTGCTGTGGTTTGTGATATTGGTGATTTATTGTTGTGGTTGGGAGTGAAGAAGAAAGAGTTGTAAATTGATCAAATGGCGCCAAAGAGAAAGCAAAAGAAAGTCGAAGCTACCACTTCGGGTGCAGATTATGATGATAAGCGCTTTGTGAGTTCTGTAGCGGCGGAATTGTACCCTAGCTATCACCGCAAACCCCTCAGCCGCGAAAGGGGAATGAGTTTGGATAAGCTTGAATGCCCGGTCATTCAAGAAGCTAGGTGATGGGGGTGGTTTGATTTCATACAATAACCTATTGATGCGGTGGTCCCGGTAGTGAGGGAATTCTATGCTAATTTGAGGACGGTCCACCCAAATTCAAGAGAGGTTGTATTTGTTAGGGGTAAAAATATTGAATATGATCGATTCAAAGTGAATGCGATTTTTAGGATGCCATCTATCAAGAACAGTGATTACCAAGCTTTCAAAACAAGCCAAATCAACTATGACGAGGTAATTTCTGTAATTGGTATCGAGGGGGTTGATTGGCAAAGAAACAACAATGGAGAGCCTCAATTGGTCCTGAAGAAACATCTGAAGCCAGAGGCACAAGCTTGGTTCTCCTTCATAGCCTTTAGGGTCATGCCATCGACCCACACTTCTGAGGTTACCAAAGAGAGAGCAGCCCTGGTATATGCCATACTTATAGGGCAAACGATGGATTTGGGGCATATTATCAATGAACATATCTGTGACATCGGCGGGAGTCCACCCACCTCTGCGTTGCCTTTTCCATCGACGATCACAGCCCTTTGCAAGAGAGGTGGGGTGAAGTGGGGCACCGATGAAGAACTCCTATCACCTAAAGGACCAATTGTGGTTGATGGGCCATGTTGGGAAAACGATTTCTAAGTTTTGGTGATTACAAACACCTACCGTATGTCAAAGACCAACTGGATAAAGACTCCTACCGGATGTCAAAGACCAACTGGATAAAGATTCCTACCGGATGATAAACACCTACCGGATAAAGACACCTACCGGATGAAGACATCTACCTGATAAAGACTCCTACCGATGAAGACATCTACCGGATAAAGACTCCTACCGGATGAAGACACCTACCGGATATTGAAGTCTTACCGGGTGATAAAGATCAACTGGATGGCTACCAACTAGATAGACACCAACTGGACAAGACATCAACTGGATGGCTACCAACTGGATAGACATCAACTAGATGGCCACCAACTGGACAGACATCTACTGGACAACTAGCAACCGAATAGTCCCACTAAACAAAGACATCAACTGGTCATAAGAGGATGAACGACCAGTTGAACAAAGAAAACCAGCAGAAGTCTAAACTTCCAGTAAGAGCACTAAGCAACGAGACAAAATAAGTACAACATTCTCTGACAAAGGTACAACAGAGCGGCGCACCCTGCTATATCTCCGCCACCATTACCGTCAGAGTGAAAAGAGTCGTTGCTTAAACAAAATAGGAAAGAAGACAATATGAATTTGGAAAGCAAATCTCTTCTATATACAGAAAAGCTACCGTTGGACAACAAAAATCTATAAATACGTCCAAGCAGAGAATGAAGAGATGCTGAGCGATTTTCAACAAAGTGATATACTTCAAAGCAAACAAGAAAATCATATTACTGATATTCCAAACGTTCAGCAAAGAGCAGACAAGCTGTGAAACTGAATCCGTGACAGATTATTTCCAATTGAAGTCTGCTGCTCAAAAACACTCGAAGCTAGAAAGTTTATTCTGTAAAGAGTGTTATAGAATCTCTTGTAATCAAAAGTTAAGAAGATTGTGATTGCTAGGAGTTTAGGCCAAGTGTGTTAGTGCCTAAGAAGGTTGTATACTGTAAAAGTGTAAACCAAGTCTTCTAGTGAATCCTTCCTGCAAAGGAAGAAGGGGAGACGTAGAAGCGTTGTGCTTCGAACTTCCAGAAACAACTCTTGTGTTATTTGTTTATTGCTTTATTACCTCAGTTTTACTCCTCACAAGTTCAGTAGACGTATTCCGCACTATAACAAGTGTCTGCTGACTTGCCTAATATTGAGAAGCAACTGTAATACTTAACAGTTTACAGTTAACCTGAAAAGAAATCGAAATATTATCTAGTGTTTATTCAACCCCCCTTCTAAACACTACCCCGATCCTAACAAGTGGTATCAGAGCTTAGGTCTTCTCAATCTTGAGAAATTACCAATTGCCAAAAAAACTGATGGCCTCATTCAGCAAGATTCCAATGTTCAAAAAAGACGAATATGATGACTGGAGAATCCGTATGCAAGCACATCTAAGTGCTCAAGATGATGATATGTGGTATGTAATCACTGAAGGACCGTTGAAGATCATGAAAATCAATACAGCTGCTTCCATCACAAGTGGTGATCCACAAATGGTAGAAAAAGAAAGATCTCAATCTGGACAACGTTGCTAAGGACATTCTGTTCAAAACTTTGGACAAAAATATGTTCAACAAAATAAAAATATGCTCAACAGCCAAAGAAATCTGGGAGAAGATTGCCCAACTCTGTGAAGGAAATGATCAAACCAAAGAAAACAAGCTTACTGTGGCTCTACAAAAGTTTGAGCATATCAAGATGATGAATGGAGAAACTCTCAACGAGTATGATGAAAGAGTGACTGGAATAATTAATGAACTGAGCAGTCTGGGTAAGGAGTTACCCAACAGAGAAGTCACTCTCAAAGTAATGAGAGGTCTCCCAAGAGAATGGGATGTCAAGACCATTGCTATGAGAGAATCAAAGGACATCAACAAGATAGATCTACATGATCTGTTTGCTGATTTAAAAGCCTATGAATTCGAATTAGGCATTCGGGTTGAAGATGAACCAAATACCAGTCAACCAACCAAAGCTCTCACTGGGTCGGAGTCTCTGCCTACTTCTACACAGATGACTCCAGAAAAGATGTGTAATGATGCTATGGCAATGTTCGTAAAGAAATTTGGGAAATTCATGAAGAAGAACCAGAGATCTTATCAATCATATCCTCGAAGGCAGAGTTCCAAAGAAAATTCAGAAGAATAAGAGCGTGTATGCTTCAATTGCCTCAAACCTGGGCACTTCATTGCGGACTGTCCTAAACCCAAAAAGGATGATCACAAAAGAGGATCCAAGGATTACAGAAAATCCAAGGAAACCAGAAGATCATCCAAAAGGGACAGAGATCAAAAGGTTTTAATGGCAGAAGAAAGCAAGAACAAATGGGCTGATTCTGAATCAGAATCAGAGGAGTTATCTAGCTCATCCAGCGAAAGTGAAGACGAGGAAGTCCACTGCTTAATGGCAAATGATGAAAATGAGGTACACGAATATAACCTATCTGAATTTACACATAGTGAACTTACCAATGCTTTGCAGGACATGATCAATGAGTATCGGACGCTATATGAATCTTTTGAAAGCTATAAGACTGAGCACTCAATCCCAATTGAAACGCAGAAAAACAAACTTGATTATGAACAATCGAGGGAGTTGATCTGCTTAAGGGAAATAGCCAGTCTCCTAGTGAAAGAAAGAGATGAAGCCAAGTGTGCCTACCAGAAACTTAGCAAACTGGTTAGCACTTGGAATGCGTCCACTACCAGAAAGGATGAAATGCTTGAATCTATAAGGCTTGCTGGTGACTTAACCGGCATAGGGTATAATAGTAATGAAAGCAGTTCATCAGGTAATAAACCTCAACTGTGTATAACAAAAAGCAAGGTTCAATCAATGAACTTTGTAAGATCTAGCACAGTATATGACCCTTATGAACTGGTTAAAGAACCTGTTAAAGCAACACTCATCAAGGAACAGGCACATCACAGGGGTATCGGTTATGTAGAACCACTCAAAGAGGCTAAACCGAGGCAAAAGTGCAGAAATGAACTTAAACCCACTGGTCGAGCAGCTAGAGAGGTTAAACCCAACTGGTACTACAACTGTAAGCCTGTCCAGAAGAGGTATATGCTCAATAACAGGAACTACAAACCAAAAGCACATGCATACACATATTATCACACTTCAGAGTCAAAATCATCACCATCACTTATAAATGCACACACATTTTAGAACACACACCGACCTAAATCACTTAGGGTCATACAAGTGTGGGTTCCGAAAGGACTAATCCTACCCGGACCCAAGTAGGATTGGGTACCAATCATTATATCGCTTTAATTGCAGGAAACTAGAATGCATCCAGTTCGGAGCTCAGAATGGTTCCTGGACAGCGGATGCTCTAGACATATGACAGGAAATGCGAGCTTATTGTCTGAACTGGTGGACTCCACCGGACCCAGAATAACTTTTGGAGATAACGCGAAAGGTAGAACCGTGGGTAATGGTAAGATTATCTACGGTAACATCATCATTAAAGATATTCTTTTAGTTGAAAATCTATGCTATAACTTGATTAGCATAAGTCAACTGTGTGACAATGGTCATTCCGTGGAATTCAATCAGCACTCATGCACAATCAAATCTACTGATGACAGTATATACTTGTAGGTAGAAGGCATGATAACACATATAAAATTGATTGGAATCTTAATCAGCCTACCTCCTCTACTTGCTTAGCTGCCCTGAATTCTTCCAAAAATTGGCTTTGGCACAAACGGTTGAGTCACTTAAATTTTAAAACTATTGCCAGTCTGCGTAAACTTGATCTAGTTATTGGACTGCCCCAAATTGAGTTCTCAAAAGACAAGATCTGTGCAGCATGCCAACTTGGTAAGCAAATCAGATCCTCCTTTAAGAACAAATGGAGTAAATCTTCTTCTCGGTGCCTAGAGTTGCTGCATATGGATCTATTTGGTCCTATACCAGTAACAAGTCTAGGGGGAATAAAGTATACCATAGTGTTAATAGACGATTACACTCGTTTCACGTGGGTCTTATTCCTAAGTGGCAAAGATCAGGCTACTCCAAAGCTGATCAAACTACTTAAAAGACTCCAAAATCAGAAATCGTGTGGGATAGATAGAATTCGCAGTGATAAAGGTACTGAGTTCACCAATCAATCAATCGAATCATATCTAGATGACCTTGGTATTAAACACGAATACTCTGCTGTAGAACTCCTCAACAAAACGGAGTTGCTGAGCGTAGGAACCGCACTTTGAAAGAAGCTGCGCGAACTATGCTCGCGGAATCAGAAATATCGCAGAAATTTTGGGCAGAAGCTGTCAACACAGCATGTTATACGCAGAACAGATCAATGATTAATAAGCGAGCAAATAAAACCCCTTATGAGATCTGGAATGGCAGTAAGCCAAATATTTCTTATTTCCATGTGTTTGGTTGCAAATGTTTTATTCACAACAATGGAAAGACTCATCTCACCGCTTTTGATGCCAAATCTGATGCTGGAATATTCCTTGGCTATTCTACAGTTAGTAAGGCCTTCAGAGTATTTAATAATAGAACTCTTACTGTAGAAGAATCAGTGCATGTAAAATTTGATGAACCTACTGACTGTACTGTATCTAATATGCAAATCAACAATTTAAGTAATCGACTGGAAAGCACTTATATTGATGAAAAAGTTGATGATGAGATAGATTACAGAAGCAGGACTGACTGCTCCTTGGAACCAGAAGTGCTTGAAGCTCAAGCAGAGGAGTCTGCTGGCCAACAAGCACTGCAGCCAGCTACCAATGAAACAGTTGCATCTACCCCTACTGCAAATGAGAAAGATGAGTCTATCAGAACCTCTGATGTGCCCACTCATATCCAGCCAAATGAAGAACTCAATCCTCATGGACCTTCGCTTCGATGGAAGAAGGATCATCCACCCGAGCAGGTCATCGGTAACCCTCTTGCTCCTCTACGCACCAGAGGACAAATGATTAATGAATTCCTTCATGCTGCATTCATATCTCATATAGAACCTAAGAAGATTGATGAAGCTATATTAGACCCAAGTTGGGTAGATGCAATACAGAAGAACTAAATCAGTTTGAGCGAAACAAAGTATGGCATTTAGTTCCACGTCCATCTCATCAAACAATTATTGACACTAAATGGGTATTTAGAAATAAGCTAGATGAAAATGGTACAGTAATTAGGAATAAAGCAAGACTAGTTGCACAGGGATACAGGCAGGAAGAAGGCATTGATTTTGATGAAACCTTTGCCCCTGTAGCCCGATTAGAAGCCATTCGCATATTTCTTGCCTTTGCTGCATTTAAAGACTTTAAGGTCTATCAGATGGATGTTATTAACGGCAATCTACATGAAGAAGTATATGTTGAACAACCTCCTGGATTTGAAAACCATCTGCAACCATCTTATGTTTATCATCTGAACAAAGCTTTGTATGGTCTGAAGCAAGCTCCCCGTGCATGGTATGAAACTCTATCAAAATATTTGATTGATCATGACTTCACCATTGGCACGGTGGACAAAACTTTATTTAAATTTACAAAGGGAGACCATACTCTGCTAGTTCAGATATATGTTGATGACAATATTTTTGGCAGTACTAACCCAAAATTATGTGAAAGATTTTCAAAGATAATGCAGGACCAATTTGAGATGAGCATGATGGGAGAATTATAATTTTTCTTAGGATTGCAAATCAAGCAATCTAGTGAAGGAATCTTGATAAATCAGTCTAAATACACTAAAGAGCTGCTGAAGAAATATGGAATGAGTACCAACTCAGCTGCTGCTACACCAATGAGCTCATCTGCCAAACTCGACTTGGATAATTCAGGAATACCAGTCGAAGTTACAATGTATCAAGGCATTATTGGATCTCTATTATATTTGACAGCCAGCCGACCAGATATTATGTTTGCAGTGTGTATGTGCGCCCGGTTTCAAGCAAATCCCAAGCAGTCGCACTTCACTGCTGTCAAAAGGATCCTCAAATATTTGAAAGACACTGAGAATGTTGGTCTATGGTATCCAAGAGACTCAACTTTTAATCTTATTGGATACTCAGATGCTGACTATGCTGGATGCAAAATTGACAGAAAAAGCACCAGTGGGTATTGTCAATTCCTTGGAGATCGACTGATATCATGGGGATGCAAGAAACAGACATCCATAGCAACTTCCACTGTCGAGGCAGAGTACCTTGCTGCTGGAAGCTGATGTGCTCAATTGCTCTGGATTCAGCAACAACTCAGAGATTATGGAATTGAGTCCACAGAGGCTCCCATCTTTTGTGATAATACGTCTGCCATTGCTATAACATACAATCCAGTTCTTCATACTCGTACTAAACATATTGACATCCGTCATCATTTTATCAGAGATCATGTTATGAAGAAAGAAATTCGGCTGGAGTATATTTCTACCGAACAACAGGCAGCAGACATTTTCACAAAACCCCTACCGGACGCTAAGTTTTCTTACTTTCGAAATATTCTTGGTTTAATTGAAATTACTTCTTGATTATTTTGTTTTGGTAATAAATTCAGGGGGAATCAGTTAGTTTATTTGCATAAATTTAGGGGGAATTTCAGTTATAATCCTATCATGGTTATTTAAGCTCAGCTGGTAATACAATGGTCAGCTGCAGTAGGTGTATCCGTACCAGTAGGACTCTACATCCAGTAGATGCCTTCCTACCAGTCAAACCCTACACACCAGCAGATGTTACCAAATATGCTTTGACAAAAATAACCCTCGATACTTATTAACCTAATGAACGTCGGAATTCAAAATTACTTTTGTGTAAAATAAATTATTTCACTCCCGCCTAAATCCTGTCCTTTTATTTATTGGTTAACATTTTTTTAATCGCTAGATGATCGCCACGTATACATGTGTCCGCTCATCTACAGTACGACGTTACATATACTTTCATTTTAACCGCCATTAGTTTCACTACTCTTCTTCTCCAGCAAATTCACTGCAATTATTTTTTTCTTCAGAAAATCTTACTCTAACAAAACTGCTGCTGTTTCTTCCTCATATTCATCCAAAATGTCAAAGAATGTTCAGCCAAGCTTCATCACCAATGATGTTCATGTAGATTTTCATTCTATATACACATCATCTGATGAAGAGACAAAGGAGCTGATTCAAAAGCTGGATACCTCAGGACTCTTGGTAATCCTGAGCCAGGCCCCCTCATTCTACAAGGACGAGCTACACGAGTTCTTTGCTACTGCTAAGGTTGTTGATGACACCGTGGTGGCATCCGTATCTGGACAGTTGGTTAAAATCACCCAACCTGAATTTGCCTCACACCTGTGCCTTCCCTCCACCGGACTTACTGATTTTTCCACTATTCCAGTGGAACTACGAGAAGAGATGCGCCTCACAGCTTCTGACTCTGCTCATCGTCTTCAACGTCCCCCATTCAGGAAAGTATTAATGAAGAGCCATTATCGACAACTGGCAGACATCATCTCCAAGGGGCTTCTATGTAAGGCTGGATCATTTGATATGATCACCCCTGAAAAATTTGACGTTATGAGTGCAATATGCAAAGGATTGGAGATAAACTGGTCAGTTGTGTTATTTCAAACTCTGACTAGTCTAGTAGTCTCTGGCAAGGGTCAATCAGGCTTTGCTCTCCCGCTAAGCAGCCTTTTTGACAGCAAACACATTAAGACAGGGGCTCTCTCCAACCTTCATCCAGGGAGACTTATCACTGCCAAGTATCTTCAGCTTCATCGACAACGAAGTGGCATAGAAGTTGGGGTGACAAAGCGCCGATTGACTCAAGTAATTAGTGACTCTGAACAAACTGTCTCGTAATCCGCTGAGTCTTCTCCTCCTCCTCCCCCTCCTAAGAAGCCCAGAACCAGAAAAGCTGCTCCTTCAGCTATCCGTCAGCCGGTCATTGCCGCTTCTGATACCATCTCCTCCGCCGGACCTACAGACGTTATTCCTGATAGAGAACCCAGCCCTGTAATTCCTCCAACTGAGGAACCAACTGCTTCATTAGCCATGGTGCCTGCTCCATCAATGGTTCCAGTTGACACTCCGTCAGCACTGGTGAGCTCTCAGCAAGCACCAGGCACTATCAGCTTTAGGACACTTAAGTCCTTATGTCCGTACTGTCATCCAAAGACCACCCCTGCTGGCAAAGGAAAAACTCTTACGGCTCCAGTGTCCACTCCTGTTGCCTTCGAGATCCAAATGGTCATGGATACTGTTGAAGCCAAACTACAACCACAGCTCGATATTTTTGATCGTTGGGTAAAGGCTCGAGTAAAAGTTCGATTTGATGATTTCGATCCTATTCTGGATCAGGCCAGGGAAGATGAGAACCAAATCTTGGCGTATCTTCAAATCTCAGACCCCGAGAAAAGCCTGAAGCTACGGGATGTTTTTCGCCTGATGAACTATGTGGGCGAACTTCAAGCCCTTGTGGAAACCCACCTTCAACACTTCAATGGTGATTCAGGCACCGCGAATCATGATAGAGCCGTTCTAAATGCTCTTGGCCCCAAGCTGGAAATGGCTGAGCTCGCTCTTCATGATATTCGCATATCCACTGGAATTCACTCATGCTCCACTGCTAAGAATATTGCAAGCCCCGACCAGCCGGATTTACAAATGGCTATTGAAAATTTGGAGATTGTCCCCTCTACTGTAGAGATCACTTCTACTGCCTAGAGATCACTCCCACTGGAGCAGAGATAGCATCAACTGCCTTGGAGGCAGCCTCTTCTGCTAAAGAACTCTCTTCTGCTCCTAGCTCTTATAATGATCAACCGTCCCAACCGATGGTTGTTGATCACACCAATGTGGACACAGTGATTCAGACGGTAGTTCAGCAAGTTACCATTTCCTCTGGCAACCATGAACCCAGTGAGTCTTCACATTCTAATGATCATACCCAGTCGTCTGTTGCTGCGGTTGACCAAGACACTGCTGATATGGCTGCTCCACACATTGAAGCAACTACTACTATCTCAGACTCCCCAGCTGTCCCACTTATTGAAGAAACTGGCTTTCTATCCACTGCAGTTGTAGATGCTCACCCCGATGCTCTTGATCCTACTGCTGATACTCAAATGATTACTGTGGATCCGTCCATGGCTCAAGAACTTTCAGAGGATTTCTTTGTCTTTACAAACCCTCTGGACGAGCCACCGAACATTGCTGCACAGCTAGTTAATCTCTCCACTGCAATATCAGCACTAGCCAGCGATGTCAATAAACTTAAGCAGGAAGAGCGGACTGCAACTCTCATTCTAGGAACCCATCAGCAGCACACGGACTTTCAATTCCAGCAAGTCTACAGGGACTTAAGTAGTTTAACAACTACTGTCACCAGACTTCAAACTTTTGCTGAGAACACTATGGCGGACACTCTTTCTCGAATTGGCCAGGCTCGTCTTCAGATTAATCAAAATAATGAATCTTTCATGCTGCCACATCCCTATCTCTTGGAGAAAAGATTGAAGACGCCAAGAGAGTCTTAACCGATCAGTTGGCCACCATGCAGGCAGCATTTGCTTCTCAGATTCAAGATATATGCAACAGCCTGCCTGCAGCTTCTCAAATAATCCGCAGACTGCCTGAACCCAGCAGAACTGCTCCTTCATCACAGCGAGCTTCAAGTTCAGCTGATTGTTCATCCCCTGCAACTGGAGCACTCACTCAGTCCAGATCAACTGCTCAACCAAGATCTCGAAGTCCGCGCCAACCGCCTACCGAAAAATGCGACTATTCCAAACATTGGTTCGGGCGAAAATAGTATCGTTTTCTGACTCCTTCTTAATTACTCCTATCTATTTACTATTTTTAGTTGACTTTTTCTTTGTATTTACTGATCAACATAAATGCATTCACACTAATTGAAACCTTTTTTGTCTATAAATAGCGACTCTTGTTTGCTCACATAACACACATTCACTCATCATGTTTAATTTCAAGACTTTCAAAATTCCTTGGTTTTCTGTTAAAAACTTTTCCGATTTATGGGTTTATTACTTATCTAAATCAACCCCTCATGGGTTGATTACTTATCTAACCCAGCTCCATTAAGCTTCAGCGTTTTGGATCCTGCTCTGATGCTCATCATCAGTCAGGAACTGCTATCAGGAGTTATCTGGGTGCTGATGACAAAAAGGGGGAAGACAGAGATAGAGTATTATGATAGGTGAATCCATGAACCATGGAAGCTGCCTGATGAATATACATATGACTCTTCCCGACCTTCTCTCTGAAACAAGGTAGACCGACAGAGATAGAGTATTTTCATTAGATCATCTCTGAAACAAGGTGGATCGAGCTCTTCCTCTCTGAAATAAGGTGGATCGAGCTCTTCCTCTCTGACATTAGGTGGATCGAAGCTCTCCGGGTCTACAGTGTTTGTTTAAAAATTTGTCATGTATCAGCTATATTGTGTAAAACTAGATTTATCTTAGATTCTATTCAAGTTATTAGAATTCATCTTAAATAAAGATGAATCTCTCTCAATTGTCCAGTTTGATTACAACTTGTAACCTGCTTATATTTATAACAAATAAAAATTTCTTTTCCATTATGTCTTCAAGTATTTTCAGGATTCTCATCTTATTTACTCGAGTAGGAAATCGATTATTGCTTAGTTTTGTCATCACCAAAAAGGGGGAAATTGTTGGGAAAACGATTTCTAAGTTTTGGTGATTACAAACACCTACCGGATGTCAAAGACCAACTGGATAAAGACTCCTACCGGATGTCAAAGACCAACTGGATAAAGACTCCTACCGGATGATAAACACCTACCGGATGAAAACACCTACCGGATAAAGACACCTACCGGATGAAGACATCTACCGGATAAAGACTCCTACCGGATGAAGACATCTACCGGATAAAGACTTCTACCGGATGAAGACACCTACCGGATATTGAAGTCTTACCGGGTGATAAAGATCAACTGGATGGCTACCAACTAGATAGACACCAACTGGATGGCTACCAACTGGATGGCTACCAACTGGATAGACATCAACTGGATGGCCACCAACTGGACAGACATCTACTGGACAACTATCAACCGGATAGTCCCACTAAACAAATACATCAACTGGTCATAAGAGGATGAACGACCAGTTGAACAAAGAAAACCAGTAGAAGTCTAAACTTCCAGTAAGAGCACTAAGCAACGAGACAAAATAAGTACAACATTCTCTGACAAAGGTACAACAGAGCGGCACACCCTGCTATATCTCCGCCACCATTACCGTCAGAATGAAAAGAGCCGTTGCTTAAACAAAATAGGAAAAAGACAATATGAATTTGGAAAGCAAATCTCTTCTATATACAGAAAATCTACCGTTGGACAACAAAAACCTATAAATACGTCCAAGCAGAGAATGAAGAGATGCTGAGCGATTTTCAACAAAGTGATATACTTCAAAGCAAACAAGAAAATCATATTACTGATATTCCAAACGTTCAGCAAAGAGCAGACAAGCTGTGAAACTGAATCTGTGACAGATTATTTCCAATTGAAGTCTGCTGCTAAAAAACACTCGAAGCTAGAAAGTTTATTCTGTAAAGAGTGTTATAGAATCTCTTGTAATCAAAAGTTAAGAAGATTGTGATTGCTAGGAGTTTAGGCCAAGTGTGTTAGTGCCTAAGAAGGTTGTATACTGTAAAAGTGTAAACCAAGTCTTCTAGTGAATCCTTCCTGCAAAGGAAGAAGGGGAGACGTAGAAGCGTTGTGCTTCGAACTTCCAGAAACAACTCTTGTGTTATTTGTTTATTGATTTATTACCTCAGTTTTACTCCTCACAAGTTCAGTAGACGTATTCCGCACTATAACAAGTGTCTGCTGACTTGCCTAATATTGAGAAGCAACTGTAATACTTAACAGTTTATAGTTAACCTGAAAAGAAATCGAAATTGTATCTAGTGTTTATTCAACCCCCCCTTCTAAACACTACCCCGATCCTAACAGGCCACCACCTCCTACAGGCCGACGAAGGGCCGAGCAACGGCCTTCGAGCAGCAGACATGCTGGGCCATCCTCCGCGTCTGCTGCAGAGCATACATCGATTACCTTGGACTCTCTTCACAGGGATCTCCAAGACCTCCACCTGGAGCAGCAGGGCATCCAAAATCTTCAACGGGAACTACAGTGGGGCCAAGCACAGATAATTCAGCACCCGTGATAGGGTTGAATATTACGGGTTTTATGCTATGATATGTATATGTTTTCGTGTTGATTCTTGGATTATTTTACGGTTTATGGTATATATTTCTCTATTCAGGAATCAATGTTGAAATGTAGGGAAAGGTGAAGAAATAAAGCTAAAATGATGAAAGAACGAATAAAGTTGAAGAAAAGAGGAAAAAACCGGAATCCAAGACACATGTTTCTCATTTCTCCTCAAATTACTATATGTTCGAGCCATGTTTGGAAAGGTGGTCCATATAAAAGTTGTAGAACTTTCTCTTATATTCGTGTGGACAGCTGATTCATCAAATTCGGAGTTTGTATGAGAAAGTTACGGCCAAAATATGAAAATCGCCAGAAGCTGAAAAAGGCGTAGAAAACATTCTGGTTGTCTCGATCGATCGAGCAGACTACTCGATCGATCAAGAAAGGCTGAAAAATGAGCGAAAATCTTACTGGAATGCTCGATCGATCGGCCCTTCTGTCCCGATCGATCGCCCAGCATTTTGAATAACATGGAAACATGATTTCTTGCCTTCCAACTTGGATTCTATTCCACCTCCAAGCCTACAAACCTCTATAGCTCGAAATAGTAGCCTCAAAAAGAATATAAAAATCATACTAGTGGGGGAGGAAATATCAGATTATTTATTGGAGAGAAGAAGGATCTATTTATGATTAAAAAATAAGGTAGTGGGCATGAACCACTAAGCCATCAATTGGAATGTTTTTGATTATTTTATGCTACAACCACCAAGTGTCCCATGATGGTGATTTCTAATGTATTTTGCAAGGTGTTGAACTTGCATGCCAATTTGTTACTTTTGTTGTATTTAATCTTGATTAAAAATAATCAACTTTTATCACCCGTGTTTGCTAACTGATCGCTTTTATTTTAAACAGTTATTTCTCAGTGTAACGATTCTATACCGCAAGTGCACGGTGTCAAGTTTTCGTATAATGGTTTAATAGTATGGATCGTCGTACCCACAGGTACTAGTAGTAATTACCACGTTCGATTAGAATTACTATATTTAACCTACGATTATGGAATGATTATCAACTAAAGTGGCTTAAGCACAAAAATTAACCTAAACAGCAGTGATGGATAATTGAAGAGAAATTATAAACGAATTATCAAGACGTCGGTTCACCCATGTAATCCCCCAAAAGTTGTCTATTAATTAAGAATTAAAATTCTATTTTCTAGGGTGCGAGTTTTCCTATTTCATTCGTTATACCTTGGTCCGGTTATAACAAGTCTAGCATCAATCTACAATAAACCACTCCCGTGTCTTTATTGAATGATTAATACTGAAAAACGCTTTGTAACTACTAGCCTTCGATTTTGGTAAATCTATTGCTATCACACGTGTGCTAGATTTTACTTTGTAAGACCCCGTTATCTAAACAAGATTTTAAGGTGCAATTAAGAGAACTAATCATTCATAAATCAGAGTATTAGGCCGTGTTGATAATCCTGAGCTTAAGAGTTACAGTACCAAAGAAGTTCAAAAGGAATTAGATACATTCCTAGCAAAAGTGTACTAAACTAAAGCTTTAGTCTACACTATGTAGAAGCATCTCACTACATCTCTGACATATAACTGAGCCATCCTCAAGTACGTGAAGGTCATACTGTATGGGATCCCTGTTTCGATTGTGTCTGATCGAGATCCGCGGTTTACATCTCACTTTTGGGAAGGTCTTCAGTCAGCCCTGGGTACAGAATTGAGGTTGAGCACAGCATACCATCCTCAAATGGATGGCCAGACCGAGCGTACTATCCAAACGCTCGAGGATATGTTGAGAGCATGTGTATTGGAGTTTGATGCTTCTTGGCAGGATTCAGTGGCCTTGGTAGAATTTTCTTATAACAATAGCTACCAGACAAGCATACAGATGGCTCCTTTTGAGGCCCTCTACGGTAGACGTTGTAGGTCACCGTTATGTTGGGACGACGTGGACCGTAAATCAGTCGGAGGACCAGAGTTGGTCCAAGAAATGGAAGAAAAGGTGAAGGTAATCAGAAGGAAAATGAAAGCAGCTCAGGACAGGCAGACAGCGTATGCTAATCAACGGCGTCGGCCGTTAGAGTTTCAGTTGGGCGACAGGGTCTTCTTGAAGATCTCACCTTTTAGAGGTGTAGTACGTTTTGGAATGCGGGGGAAGTTATCCCAGAGATATGTTGGACCATACGAGATCTTACAGCGTGTTGGCACCCTGGCTTACCGACTGGCCTTACCACCCTCTCTGTCCGGTATACACGATGTATTCCACGTATCTATGTTGCGGAAGTACGAGCCAGATCCTTTTCATGTGTTGCAACCTTTTGATGTTTAGATAGAGTCCGATGTATCCTATGTGGAGCGGCCTATCAGAATTCTAGATCAAACAGATCGCAGACTTCGGAACAAGGTGAGACATATGGTCAAAGTTCAGTGGGATCGTAGGGGT
Source organism: Haberlea rhodopensis (assembly GCA_907163345.1). Lineage (NCBI taxonomy): Eukaryota > Viridiplantae > Streptophyta > Magnoliopsida > Lamiales > Gesneriaceae > Haberlea > Haberlea rhodopensis. The sequence goes on from CAJQUN010000007.1 coordinate 5,420,375, forward strand.
GTCGAGGAGGCCACGTGGGAGACGAAGCGACACATGGTGCAGCACTATCCGGAACTGTTTTCTGGTATGTGATTTATGTTATGTTTCATTTTCGTAAGTGCATGCTGATTTCAAGGACGAAATCTTATAAGTAGGGGAGTATTGTGATATCCCCGAAATTATTATGCGCATTTGAACATTTATTATGTTATATGAGGATTATGGTGTTAAATTATGGAGCTAATTTATTTATATTGGGAAATGCTTAGTCTTGTGGGGGTCATGGTTTATTAATGCATCTTAGGGTGCATGTGGTATATGTGTTGGGAATTTGGGTTATGTCATGATTATTTGGGGTGTGTGTTGGTCATTGTAGTATAGCATGTTTAATTGGAATTTGAAGTGTTTTATTGATTAAATACTATAAAATATCATGTGAGGATATTGTAATACATCATGCTAAATACTGGGACCAAAACATAACACATCACTTAACCCACCACCCAACCACCCCATCTCAACCCATACCCATACTGCTGCAGCCATACCCTTTTTTCCACTCTCCCACCCCACCTTCTCATCTCAGAAATCCCTCCAATTATTCACCCAAAAATCGTCCAGCATCAGGTAAGCAAGAAGGAGGAAGAGATTGGTAAATTTTGTGGCTTGAAATCTTGCAAAAGTTGGAGCAAATAGGGGTGAGGAACCATACCTTGATTTGTTTAAAGTTTGGTTGAGCTTTGATAAAGTGGTGTGTAGAAGAAATGGCATGTTTAGTAGCCTTTTGTTGTAATACTTGTTTTGAGTAGCCACATGGTAGTATATTGGTGTATTTTGCATGATAATTTGTTGGAATATGATGGTTTATCATGTATTTTAGAGTAGCTTTTGAAATGTGTTCGAAAATGGTGTTTATTCGCGATTTGCAGACTTTGGCGATCGATCGGCGCTTTCTCCCGATCAATCGTGAGCACCTGGGTGCGAGGCAGAAGACTTCAGCGATCGATCGCGAGTTTGGCACGATCGATCGGTGATGCCGTGATCGATCGGCACAACTTCAGCGATCGATCGCGGAAGACAAAATTTTGAATGTTGAGGCAGTAGCATCTCGTGATCGATCGGGGCATATTGGAGATCGATCGCGAGAAGCCAAAACATGTGTTTTTAATTATTTTTGTGGGATTTTTGGTATTGGGCTATTATTGGCATCTAATATTGTGTTGTACACTTGTGTAGAGCCATCACATGTAGCCACACAACGCAGGGGATAGAGCCCTGCAACTGAAGATATTTTGGAAAGGTACGTAAGCGACGTACGGGCACCCAACGGTAACATGTATTATATGTTTATTAATTTGACACACGATAGATGCAAGTATGTATCAGTTTATGCATTGTGAGTGTGATACATGTTGATTATGCATTGTAATTGCATATGTATGTTGTGGAACATTTGTTGTGTATTCCACGAGTCACGGTTATCACAGTGATGATTTTAATGATTGCCGCTATTATGCCGCTAAAATGTGAAGCGAGGGGGTGGAGGTCCGCTTGCACATTGAAGCGAGGTTTGCCATATGAAGCGAGGTTAGAAATGCCGCTTATATGATGAAGCGTGGGGGGGAGGTCCGCTTGTTCTAAAGTTATGAAGCGATTGGCATTAAAATACACTGATGATGAACTGACTAAGGATTGATTTCAAGATTTAAGAAGCGAAGTAATGTCATGACATTTGTTTAAAATCGTAATGTCAGTTATTGATTTAATTAAGAGTTATGGTACATGGACAACCAAAATGGGCGTTTTACATGCATTGGAATTCAGGAAGTATTTTATATCTATGGTTTATGCATTTACGCTTTACATTCATATTATGTTGAATATGAATTACCATGTGCTCATGTGTTGGGGGTTGTCTTTGTAGGTGCTTTTGACATGGAGAACCAGGGTCGGGGTTGATACGCTGAGCTGTAAGGAGAGCTACAAGATTAGCAGAACAAAAATTACTTTTGTATAGCTTCTACATAGTGTAGACTAAAGCTTTAGTTTAGTACACTTTTGCTAGGAATGTATCTAATTCCTTTTGAACTTCTTTGGTACTGTAACTCTTAAGCTCGGGATTATCAACACGGCTTAATACTCTGATTTATGAATGACTAGTTCTCTTAATTGCACCTTAAAATCTTGTTTAGATAACGGGGTCTTACATATTTGGTCCGTCTCAATCTAAAACCCACGGCCTAATTTACTACGTCGTATCGTAATCTCCTATGGTCAATTCAATTACGATTACCAATATCATGCAAATGGTAGCTAATCTTTTACAAGCATTTAAAACATAAATTATGTGCAAAGATCATAGAAATCAAATCAAAACCATTAATTAACTCAAGGGTTCAAACATGGGATCCCCTATGTCTTGACAAATATTTTAGCCAACAACCATAATCAAATTATAATGCAAAAACATGTCTTTAAACAAATTTAACATCAAAATCTGATATAAAAATTAATTAAGTTCAGAAATACTAAGATAACGAGGATGTTGCTCTGTGCGTCGCTCCGTTCTTTCGTTCCTTGCGTTGCTCTTGCTCTTCAATGATTTGTGGTATGGTTCTTTGGATGGAGGAGTGGCTGCTCTTAGGTTTCATAAAAGTGTGCAAAAGTCCTCAAAATTTCGTCCATAGGTCTGATAAATAGGGTAACAACAAGTAGGAAGGAGTCCACCTTGAACCAAACATGGAAAGTTTATTTTTCTCAAAACTCTTCGCGGCGATCGATCTTCAATTCATGCCGATCGATCGCGAGTCTCTACTGGACGTTATAGCCAAAATTAACATTTCCGCAATCGATCTTCGTTCCCTGCCGATCGATCGCGAGTCTTCACTGTATATTGGCGATCGATCGTGAGTCTTGCCGATCGATCGCCAATGTAATTTTTTCAGCATCTCATTATATAGCTCCGCGATCGATCGCGATGTTGATGCCGATCGATCGCCGAGCAGTATAAATTTAATTCTTCGAGAATTCAGTCACTTTTTAACGTCTTCGCTCGGTTTGGTCCTTTTTCAACATTTTTAGCTTATTTCCTCCACTTTTATCCCCTTGGACCTAGATTCCTGAAATACACAAATATATACCAAAAGCGTAAAATCATCCAGGAATCAATACGAAAATCAATACAATAACACATCAAAATAAGTGTAAAATTCACACTTATAAACTCCCCCAAACTTAGATCTGATCGTCCTCGAGCAAGGAATGAGATCAAAATGTAGAGTTTATCATCAATACTTTAACATAATTAACTTAAAAACTCAAATGTAACAGCTCAAAAATCTCACTAACACTTCAACAAGAGTCAATCCAAAAATCAACAAGAAGAGTTTTCTCATATGCCAATACCTCGCAATATTGGAATGCGCGTGTTTGCTATTGTCGATCTTAATTTTCATATATATTTTTAAGATCAAATTCTGCTATTAAACTCAAAGGCAATATCACTATCAAGCACTCCATAAGCCTACTTTTCAAGCACTTCTCCACTAATGTAATTATTCCCTAGACTTGAATCAGAAGGTCTTTTTAAGCTTATAATGTTAGGCCTTTGGTGGTTGGCTTCAAAGAAAAGATAGGATAGCACAAAGAAGAGAGTATAAGCATGCAATGTTCATATTTTTAGCACAAAAACGAGCTTCTCTTCTTTTTTACTTTAGCCTTGGCCACTTTGGGTCTTATTTAGTCATCATTTTTTTAGGGCTTTTTCTATTCTTTTCTTTTCTCATTCATCAATTTTTTAATAAGCTCATCACAATATAGCATCTAATGAGAATCATTATACTCCCTTAGGATGAGGATAATTTTTTTCAATTTAGGCTAAAACAGGTGGGTATAATGAGTTTGCCAAAAGAATGTTGAATGTGGGCTAATTTCCATTCTTATTCATTTAAGCTCAAAGAGGGACACTAGTTGTATATATAGACAAGGTATGCTCGAAAGGCTCAAACGTTCGAAGGATCACCTAAATCATATCCAAGTCAAGTGCATAATTATAAAATTTCGCCTCAAAGTGCCCTCAAATAGATTCTAGAGTGCTCTAAGATGCTCAAGACAAATCATAGTTAACAGAATTTTTCACTCTTGTATAAATTCCACTCAATCATGACTCAAACGTGCATCAAAATGTTCCTCAATTTTTGACATATTAACTCAACCCAAGATATTCACCAACAAGTCAAACTTTTCAGAACTCTAATTGAGATGGAGATTATTTTCATCATGTATTACAGTTGCAAGTTTCATTCATGTATTTCTTAATGAAGAACTCATTTTTCACAAACAATTAACTTTAAGATGCTCAAAAACGACTTCGTACCACTCGATAAAATATCATGCAATAAAAGTAGTAGCAAGAGAACGACAGTACTCAGAAAAGACCCCCCCAAACTTACTATGTGCATTGCCCTCAATGTACAGAAAACAATAAGTGCAGTAGCAAAACACATACCTCGACGACGATCGTCAGTTCGTCCTCATCGTCCCGCTCTGGTGGTGGGTCTGGGTAGTGTGGTTCCTGTGGCTGGTATGGCTGGTATGGCTGGAGAGGCGACAATGTAGGCTGTGGCGGGAATGGGATGTTAGGGAAACCCTGTGCCAATGCAGAGTTCCATGCAGCTCAATATTGCATGAACTCCACGTATTACTGATACATTTGCTGGTGGCCCCAATGGATTTCCCTTTATTCATGCCGGATCTCCTGCAATTCACGATGGAGGGATTCCATCATGATCGATGTAGGCACTATAGCAGCAGATGATGATGGTCCAGGAAGATGGCTACTGCTAGGTCGTGGTTGTGCCATCCGTCTGACTGTGGCTGGTTCAGGATGATCGACCATGAGTAATGCCTTTGGTGGAATGGCCTCTTCTGCGGAGTCCCAGACAACTTCCGCATACTTGCACAACGAGGTGATAGTGGAGGGGCATGGCATACCAGAAGTGGGAGGTCCACGAGTGTAGTTCCGTATGGCTGCCTCGACAAGACGTCTGAGATCTATTGTAAGTCCGGTAACTATGGCATAAACAAGTATAGCTCGGTCCTTTGTGACTTCCGATGTGTGAGTCGATGGCATGACTCGAGCTACAATAAATGAAAACCAAGCCTTGGCCTCCTCCTTTAGATCTAATATCAATACCAGCTGCGGTTTTTCCGTCGGCGTTCAGTCGCCATTGAGTTCCCTCTACACATATGGTGGACAAAATAGCATCCAAGTCAATGTGATTCCGGCAATATATGGAATAGTCATCCTCCGGAATGTTCGGCATGTTATAAAGCGCGTTGATAGCCTGTGAATCAAAAAGAACTGGTTGTTGCCGTACAGAGACAACGTTGGCTTCAATGTGGTTCTGTGCCGAGAGGTTGGAGTAGAACTCCCTGACTAAAGAAACCACCACATCTCGTGGTTGGCGGACAAAAGTATACCACTCTCGCCGGAGTGCCTCTTGGATCACAGCACAGCCGAGCTTGCTCGTGTCCATTCCCCGTTCCTGTATCAGATTCTTCTTCCGGTACACAGCATAAAACTTTGCAGCTTCCTTATTTATGAACTTGTAGGAGTCAAACTCCTCAGGAGCAGAAACTACTTGTTTTTGCTTGCGCTTCGGTGCCATCCCTAGAATCAAAATTACCAACACCACTACCAACCAACAATCCAAGTTAAGTGACTAACCAACCACACACTAATCACTAAGGAGTTCTTCAATTCTCCCCCAAACTTAACAATACTATACAATTCCACCAATTCACAATTCAAAATCTTTTTGTTTTCACACCCCAACACTTAATTGTCAATCAATTAATGGCTCATGTATAACAAAGCTAAAATACCTCAACAAATTTCGAAAATAAGCTACTTGATAGTCCTTAGCTTTCCATAGCTTCAACTTGGAGTGTAGGGTGCTCAAAACTCCTTTTCCCTTGCTAATTCCTGTGAAAGATTGAAGCTTGATGTTAAAATTGAAGATACCTTTCGAAAATTTGAAGAAAAATTGAAGGAATTATGATGGATTGGGAATTTAGGAAAATTGGGGAATTTGGAGGAGGGTTTCGATTTTTAGTGTGTGTAATGTGTGGAAAAATGTGGAATCTGATTAAAAAAACAAAATTTTTGATCTCGCGATCGATCGAGGATGTTTGCCGATCGATCGCGGGAGTTTTCTGGAATGGGGCGATCGATCTTGGTTTTTATGCCGATCGATCGCGGACTAAAATATTTTGTTTTTCTGGACACCACTATCGATCACGATGGTATGGCGATCGATCGCCAAAACACACTGCCCGAATTTATTTAATTTTTTTTTATCAACACTTTTTTTCTCCCGGGATTTGTTCTTCTCCACCCGCTCTGCAAAATTGACACACGGAGTCAATCCTTGGAACTAAATTGCAAATAAAAAAAACTCTAAATAAAAATTTAAAACGAAGAAAAGGGAGAAAAATGGTGTTCTTAATTTATAGTCCCAAGCTGGACTTATTACCAACATCGCTTTAATGGTTCAGAGTATGTGGATTAGTGTCATCCACGTTGCAGTGCCTTTACCGCTGATCATTTACCACGTAAGTGCCTAGAATAAGATCACTTACTTAATTGCTCCATGAGCATAGACGGTAGTTACCATGAATGGTCCAACCCATGACGCCTTTCGGTTGCTTTGGAAAATGCGAGGTGGTGGCGCTTTATGCAATTGCACTGTCTCTCCCTTCATGAATGTTCTTTTCTCCTTGAGCTTCTTAACCTTTTTTTATTTTACCATGTCACGGCTCTTGCCTTCTTTAGGCTCTAGCTCGGACTCCACGTCCACCTCATTAGTACCTTGCACCACATCAACAAGCAAAGTGTCAATCATGTTAACTTTTAGATAATCATGCTCGTTGTGTGCGTGTGTGGAAGATTTGAACATATTGAATGTAACCTGATCCTCTCCTACACGGAGGATCAACTTCTATTCTTCAACATCAATGATGGCTCTTCCAGTAGCCAAGAATGGGCGTCCCAGGATCAATGGCATTCTCACATCCTCCTCCATATCCAACACTAGGAAATCCACCGGGAAGGTGAATTGATCTATCTTTACTGGCACATCTTCAATGATTCCTAGTGGGTAGGTGATAGACTTGTCCGCCATTTGCAACACTACCCTCGTGGGCTTCGGCTCTACCAATCCAAGTCTCCTAAAAACAGACAAAGGCATCAAGTTTACACTAGCACCCAAATCACATAATGATTTAATAGAAGAAATAGGCCCAACAGTGCAAGGACTAGAGAAACTCCCTGGATCTTTTAACTTCGTGGCCGATTTCTTTTGCACTACATTCCTCAGTCAAAAAGACAGTCTCGCGCTCTCCCAATTTCTGCTTCTTAGACAACATTTTCTTTAAGAATTTGGCATAATTAGGCATTTCTCGTAATGCATCAATAAATTATATATCGATATGCAAATTCTTAAGCATGTCTAAAAATTTGGCAAAGTTTGAATCAACCTTTGCCCTATTAGTTGCTATAGGGAATGAGAGAGGAATGTGTACCTTTTCTTGTGGTGAGATTGGTATAGTGGCTCCAATGGACTTACCCTTGTTGCGCGGTTGCTCCTTCTCCTCTTGCTTCATTGAAATCTTTTCCGTTTCCTTCTCGGCACCAAGTTCCTTTCCACTCCTCAAGGTCACGTCATTGGCTTGCTCCCTTGGATTCTTCTCGGTGTCACTCTGCAGAGTTCCTTGTGCTATTCCGGCCAAGATGGTTGCCAATTCCGACTTGAGTTTCCAAATTCTTGACAGATGCATCTTGGTTAAGTCATCCTTGTCTCAGTAGATGATATAAACTTGACAAGTAATTCCTCCATGCTCGGCTTTGGTTGGTAACCCGGTTGTGGTTGGGGGTTCAACACATTCTTTTGGTCGGACCAAGAGAAGTTTGGATGATTCCTCCACGGTTGGTTATAGTTGTTGGAGTAAGAATTACCCTGTTGTGGCCCGTTTCCTACAAAGTTAACATTTTCAGTAGATTGCACAAAAGGATTACCTGCCTGGCATTCCGTGCTCTGATGATTGCCTCCACACAGATCACATATGACCACTTTAGCTTGCATCATTGTCATGCTCAAGCCATCCATTTTCTTATTCAACGCCTCCAATTGAGCTTTTATTGTTGTTACCTCATCAACTTGAAAACCCCAATCGGTCTCGTGGGCACATTCATTTCAGACTGCCACTGGTAACTGTTGGATGCCATATCTTCCAAGAGTGTGTAAGCTTCCTCAGGTGACTTTCTCATAATGGTACCTCCTGCTGCTGCATCAATCATGGATCTATTAGCAGAAAATAAACCATTGTAAAATGTTTGTACCTGAAGCCAAATCGGAAGGCCGTGATGTGGGCATCTTCGAAGTAGATCCTTGAAGCGCTCCCAAGCCTCATACAGTGTCTCCGGATCATGTTGCATGAATGTGGTGATATCATTGTGTATCTTAGCTGTCTTGGAAGGGGGAAAGTATTTTGATAGGAAGGCTTGAGCCATCCCCTCCCAAGTAGTGATCGACCCTGCAGGCAATGAATCAACCAGTTCTTAGCTTTATCATTTAATGAAAAGGGAAAGAGTTGTAACCTGATGGCATCGTCAGGGATGCCATTGTGCTTGAACATGTCGCATATCTCCAAAAAGTTGGAGATATGAGCATTAGGATCATCAGTAGGCGATTCTCCGAATTGCACAGAATTTTGAATCATCTGAATTATGGCAGGCTTGATCTCGAAGTTATTAGCCTGAATCCTTGGTCTAGTGATGCTAGACATGGTGCCTTGAAAAGATGGTTGTGCATAGTCCATCATGGATCTTGTAATTGGCACTTCTTCGTTGTTTCCAGTACCATTCCATCGATTATTCTCGGCCAACTCTCTAGTTTCTTTCCGAAGTCTTCTGCAAGTTTGTTCAATCTCTAAGTCAAGAGGCTCTAATATAGGTCTCACTTCGTAGCATGCACTACAAAGACAAGTCCCTGCAAAATTCAACACAACAAAGGAACAACATTAGTGAAATCGTATAAACCGTAATAAAAGTAAAAATAAAAAATTATGGCTAAATTATAGTCAACTAATCTCCTATGATATTACTTAAACTAGTCCCCGGCAACGGCACCAAAAACTTGATCGCTTTTATTTTAAACAGTTATTTCTCAGTGTAGCGATTCTATACCGCAAGTGCAAGGTGTCAAGTTTGAGTATAATGATTTAAAAGTAAGGATTGTCGTACCCACAGGGACTAGTAGTAATTACCACGTTCGATTAGAATTACTATATTTAACCTACGATTATGGAATGATTATCAACTAAATTGACTTAAGCACAAAAATTAACCTAAACGGCAGTGATGGATAATTGAAGAGAAATTAACGAATTATCAAGACGTCGGTTCAACCATGTAATTCCCCAAAAGTTATCTATTAATTAAGATTTAAAATTCTATTTTCTAGGGTGACGAGTTTTCCTATTTCATTCGTTATACCTTGGTCCGGTTATAACAAGTCTAACATCAATCTACAATAAACCACTCCCGTGTCTTTATTGAATGATTAATACCGAAAAACGCTTTGTGAAAACTACTAGCCTTCGATTTTGGTAAATCTATTGCTATCACACGTGTGCTAGATTTTACTTGGTCCGTCTCAACTTAAACCCACGGCCTAATTTACTACGTCATATCGTAATCTCCTATGGTCAATTCAATTACGATTGCCAATATCATGCAAATGGTAGCTAATCTTTTACAAGCATTAAAAACATAATTTATGCGCAAAGATCATAGAAATCAAATCAAAACCAAATATTTTAGCCAACAACCATAATCAATTATAATGCAAAAACATGTCTTTAAACAAATTAAACATCAAAATCTGATATAAAAATTAATTAAATTCAGAAATACTAAGATAACGAGGAAGTCGCTCCGTGCGTCGCTCCATTCTTTCGTTCCTTGCGTTGCTCTTGCTCTTCAATGATTTGTGGTATGGTTCTTTGGATGGAGGAGTGGCTGCTCTTAGGTTTCATAAAAGTGTGCAAAAGTCCTCAAAATTTCATCCCTAGGTCTGATAAATAGGGTAACAACAAGTAGGAAGGAGTCCACCTTGAACCAAACATGGAAAGTTTTTATTTTTCTCAAAACTCTTCGCGGTGATCGATCTTCAATTAATGCCGATCGATCGCGAGTCTCTACTGGACGTTATAGCCAAAATTAACATTTCCGCAATCGATCTTCGTTCCCTGCCGATGGATCGTGAGTCTTCACTGTATATTGGCGATCGATTGCGAGTTCTTGCTTATCGATCGCCAATGTAATCTGTTCAGCATCTCATTATAGCTCCCCGATCGATCACGATGTTGATGCCGATCGATCGCTGAGCAGTATAAATTTAAATCTTCGAGAATTCAGTCCACTTTTTAACGTCTTCGCTCGGTTTGGTCCTTTTTTAAATATTTTTAGCTTATTTCCTCCACTTTTATCCCCTTGGACCTAGATTCCTGAAATACACAAATATATACCAAAAACTGTAAAATCATCCAGGAATCAATACGAAAATCAATACAAAAACACAGCAAAAGAAGTGTAAAATTCACACTTATCACTAACTCACGGTTAATCATAATTAATTAGCAACGCAGACTTACATTGATTCTGCCGAGGCATCTGCCATTTCCTCCCTTACTGCTCAACCTGCTGGTGTTTCTGCTGCAGCTGATACAACTGAAGTGATTGATGTGGATGCTTACCCTGCCATCTCGTCTGCCAAAGTATCTGCTGCAGTTGCTCCATCTGCTGATCTGACTGTTGCTGCCTTATCTGCTGATCTCTCAAGTCTTGTCACTCCTGTTGTTGCTGATGATCAAGTTGTTCCCTCATCACTTGTCCAAACTCTGGCAAGTGATCCCCCTGAGGACTTCTTTGATTTTCCAGAACAGAGTGATGAAGAAGAGCCTTCTAATTTTGCTGCTAAACTGGTTCAGTTGTCGGCTATTATCTCCCACTTGGCTGGCAAAATCTCGAAAATCAAACATGAAGAAAGAGGCTCCAGTCATGCAATTGGTAATCTATGAAGCCACATTGACTCCCAGTTCAGGGAAAGCTACCGAGATGTCAATCTTCTGTCTGATAAGGTCACAAGTTTTCAACAATTTGTCACCAAGGCCTTTTCAGACTCCTTCTCCAAGATGGGGCATACCTGACTCACACTCAGCCAGCAGAAAGAATCTCTTCATGCTGCTACCACACTGGAGCTTGGAGGGAAGATTGATGATATCCATAAGAAGCTTCTGAGCAAATGTCATCTATGCAAGCAGCCTTCGCCTCACAGTTGGAAGATCTTAGCAACAATCTTCCTACTATCACTCGTACTATTAGACGCCTACCGAAACAAAGCAAACTGAGCAGTCACGAAGAAGGGAACCAGTCCCAGAAAGGTGATCGTCTCTTGGTGCTGAAGAACCAAGTCAGTCAAGACCTTCATCCCAGCAGAGGCCACCCAGTCCACGACAAACACCTACTGACACACCTCCCTCACCCCGTGACTACATCTAGCATTGGTTGGGGCGCCCACAGTAACCTATTTTGTCCCCTTCTGTTATTTTAAAACTTTACTACAATAAAATCATGCTTTCTTGATTCAATGATTATCTTATCTAATTTACTTTAATTCAAGATTGATATGACACATCATAGTGAACCTTGCCATTTAGCATGCCCACTGCCTTGACACATCTCACACTACAACATGCTTATATTAACATTTCACTTACTGTTCTTGCACCTTCTCTGCAATACTCATTCATCGGTTCATTACTTATCTAAATCAACCTTACATGTGTTGATTACTTATCTAACCCACCTCTGCTAGCTCCAGCTTCAGAGACCAGTCTTGGTGTTCACCACCAGCCTGGAATTTGGAAAGCAGATGCTTGGTGCTGATGACAAAAAGGGGGAAGCCGGATAATTTTCATTAAAGACGGAGACTATGATGAATGAACAGAAGATTACTTTGAAGATAACTTGTTTATTTTCTAGGTTTCCTTTTGTAATATTTCTCTGTATGCACTTTCTCTCCCCCTCCATTTGTCAATAACTCTGAAACTAGCAAGCTCGGATCATTTTATACTGGCTAGTTTTCTCAAGTTACTTTTATCCACTTGAATAGATTGTAGACATATGAGTGTTGTAAGAATTATAAGGTGTAAAATGAATTCATTTTAAATAAAAATGATATTTTTTTTTGTTAATGTTTGGCTTGATTACGACTCGTAATCTACTTATTTATCTAACATATATTGCTACTCTCCACTGTTATGTTTCTAAGTGTTAACAGGTATCTGTTGTTCAATGTTCAAGCAAGAGTCTCCACTGCTGAGGTTTGTCATCACCAAAAAGGTGGAAATTGTTGGGAAAACATTTCTAAGTTTTGGTGATCACAAATATCTACTTCTTGAAGTGTACACTACATTGAAGCCAACTGACAGAGAAAATAATGACTAACTCTAGAAAGGTCCACCGGATACTAAAAGACAAAGCTATCTACCGGGTTAAGAGTCATCTAGCGGGAAAAGAGCTATCTACCTGGTGAAATGATAAAAGGAGATCTATCGGATTCAAAGACCAAGAGTTACCATCTACTGGATGCAGAAGAGTGAACGTCTGCTGGAATAAGAGTACCAGCAGACGTCTAAGGAGTTATTAGTTAACTTATGTCCATCAGACTAAGTAACTAATAACTATCCAGCAGATTATGAATAGAACATCAGCTGACCTTGTAAACCAGGAGATATACAGCAAATGAGAATTCAACAGACGATAAAGCAACAAGACAAAACAAGTACAGACTCATTCTGACAAAGGTACAACAGAGCTCCACACCACTATATCAGCGCCACCGTTAGCGTCAGAATGAAAGAGCCGTTGATTAACGGAATTGGAAAGAAGACAAACAGAATTTGAAAGGAAATCAGGAAGCTGATTTCAAGCAGAACCTTACAATTGAAGAAAAGTTCTGTTAGACTGCTATGTCTATAAATACGTCAAAGTGAAGAATGAAGAAGGTGCTGAACAACCCGATCAAAATTCAAAAGACACAAATCAACTTCATTCATTCAAGCAAAGCATACAATGCTTTACTGATATATTCTGAAGTTTTGCAAGAGCAGCAAAGCAGCCTTATTGTGATCTTGAAGATCAAAGCCCACTGAGTCTGCTGCTCAAAGAACACTGAAAGCTTAAGAGATTTATATTTTTGTGTGAGTGTTGTAAAACACATTGTAAGCAACTAAGAGAGTTGTATTGCTAGGAGTTTAGGCCAAGCTGTGTGAGTGCCTAAGAAGGTTGTATACTGAAAAGTGTAAGCCAAAGTCTTCTAGTGTAACCTTCCTACAAAGGAAGGGGAGAAGCAGAAGCTTTGTGCTTCGAACTTCCTGAACATATCCCGCGTCATTTACTTACTGCATTTTACCATTCAGTCACTTTAGCTCACAAGTCCAGAAGACGTCTTCCGCACTATTATTAGTATCTGCTGACTTGCCAACGATGAGAAGCTATTGCATTACTTAATAGTCTGTTGTAACAAGGAGAATCGAATTTGAGTCTAGTGTTTATTCAACCCCCCTCCCAACCCCCCTTCTAAACACTACTCCGACCCTAACATTTTGCCACTTGATGAAGTAGTTTCTGATTTCTTTACATTGTCTTTCAGGGTCTCTTTAAGAGTAAGAAAAATATCATCAATCGAAATATCAGCAGGATCTTGAGAATCTTGAAAATCATCCAGGTAATGATGTTCTTTGCTGGAAGAAGCCATGGAAGCATCTGGGTCATCAGACTGGTGAGATTTTAAAAATATTCAAAACGAGTTAATAGATCCTTTCTCACTTCTTCAAGATAGATTTCAATCATCTGATAATTGTAACATGTTATGACTTCATTAGAAGTTTCCGAGAAATGTGTTCAAAAGGAGAAGCAATATTCTTTTTATGGAAATTCGTCTGATAGAGTTGGATTTGTTTTTCCAAATGAGTTAAAGTATCATCCATAAATTAGATGAGGCTCGGGATCTTCTTTAAGTATTTTGTCCCAACTTTTGAATCAGATTGTCGTTTAAGATAAGGAATCATGGTATTCGTATAAGATACAATAGGTGTCAGGATCATCCCGGGGATGGGTTGCCATTCCACACCCGAGTTCAACCAACTTGAGCTTCAATAGCTCGTGTTCTTGAAATAATTGCACCGAGAGATTATATCGAGTTCGGTTGCAAAACCGAGCGGAAGACACTCGACATAACCCGCTCTAAAGCGTTTACTCATTTGAAAGATATTTTAAAGATATGCAAAAAAAGTAAATAAACAAGCATTTGTTTATGAAAGTTCGAAGGTGATGTAATCCTTCTACGTCTCCCCTTCTTCCACCTCATGGAAGGATTCCACTAGAAGACTGTGATTTATACAAACCCGTTGTACAAACCCGATCCAGTTGGGAATGCCCCATCCAACTAGAACTCCTAGCAACTCAACTATGTATGTTTTTTAATGTCTTACATACAAAGACCTCTCATCGGTTGTGATAAATCATCAACCGTTACAATGATATTCACTCTTCTATTTTAGCTCACAAATAAAATGAATAGAGTGAATACAAAGGCACATTTGATTCCATAATGAATCTGATATAGCAAGGTATGTGGTGCCAAAGGTTTGAGGAGTGCTCTTCATTTAGCAGCTTTTGTCTTTGAAGTTCCCCAATTGAATCCCAAGTGGGTTTTCTTTGGAAGGCTTGGATTAATCTTCAATCAGCTGTTATTGAGCTTCCAAATCATGTATATATAGCCCCAAGTAATGATATATACGTTAGACACAAGAATATGCCCGTTGGAGAAGGTTCTGCACCATTCCCGAGCTTGCAACGGTCATATTCTGGTTTCTGGGCTATTTGTATTTCGGACCGAACTAGCCGGATCAGCTTGGACAGATCAATCTGGCCGGATCAGCTTGGACAGATCAGCTTGGGCAGCTCAGTCTGGTATGGCAGCTCAGTCTGGTCTGGATCAGTCTAGGGCAGATCAGTCTGGCCGGATCAGTCTGAACAATCAGCTTTGTAAGGACCCTAGTTCCTTAAGTGCGATTTAAGGGTGTAATAGAGCTAAACATGCATCTAATAATATAAAGTTCGTGTTGATGTCTTGAGCCATTAAGATTACAGGCCAAATTAAAATTTCCAAAAGGGATTAATTACATTCCCAATCAATTGAATGTTAATCCTATAGTTTTGCACTACTCCTAGAGTAGAGACTATACAAAAGAATTAGGCCTGCTATGCTAGGAACACTCCTCACTGGCTCACCGCATCAACCCGCCTTCGCCCGTCCATCCCAAAAGTACCTACAGGAACAACCCCAAAACCATGAGCATGTATATAAATCATATTCACAATAATATGATCATAATTCAATGCATAAACCATATATGCGATTCACTTCCTGTATTCAACACATTTAAAAGCTCCATTGGTTGTCCCTGTACCACAATAATAATCAATGGATTATAATATCGATATGTATGTCATGACATGCACCGATTTCCATGTATACCGTGTTCAATTTCCGAGTCTTATTATATCAGTGGCATAATACCACTCGCATTAACATGACAGCGAAAATACCCTTCGCTTAGACAATACCAGCGACACTAATATCCCTCGCTATAAATATGACAGCGGTCGTGTTCTTCGCTTCATATTAGCGGCAAATATTCTCTCATCGCTACGGTATGACAGCGGCAAGTATTCACATCGCTACGCCACTAGCGGCAAGTATTCCCCATCACTGTAATATAATCCCGACTCACAATCACATGCAACCAAAATGCATGATCAACCATGATGCATAAACAAGACCACATATGCAACCAAAATGCATAATATATTCCATGTGTGCAACCATAGTGCATAACCAATTCAATACGTAATAATACGTTTTACCGTCCGATGCCCGTACGTCTCACTATTGAGATATGCCCTAAGACAAGTCATTAGATGATTGTTTGTGACATATACTGTATTATGATTTTGTTAATGGCAAATCATGAGTATATATTATTCAATTAACTGTGCAATGTGAATTAATATATATGTTAATGTCCTTAGAATAATATTGTATTATTCTTAAAGATGTCCCTAGTCAAGTATTGTCATGAATAGGGATAATGATAATACGTAGAGACTAGTATGTGTTGATTGATGAATTGTTCATTGATATGAGATATCAAATCAACACATGGGTACATGTTAGAGAACGATGTACTGGACAGACCCACCATGAGAATGCAACATGGATAGTTATATGATCGTCATATGCAATTCTCATAGTGATAATAATGTATGTAATCCTTACGACTTGTGATCATCAGATATCCCAACATAAGGAGTTATGTATCTTGATATTGTCAAACGTTACCCGTAACAGGGTAAACTATAAAGGCGACTATTGGATACACTACGAATTATGTAGAGGGATGTGGACTGATCGAGATATGATTTGTCCCTCCTATATAACAGAAGATGTGTTTGGCCCTTGATCAAGTGAGAAGTAAAATGCATGGCCATGCTCGAATGAGTCGATATGAGATATCGAGCTTATTCATTTATTCTAGTTCTACTTGGGGATCAAGAAATAAAGATTGAATATACGAGTATGACTATTCCATGACTCGTGTTCAATCTAAACACAAAGGACAAAGGGATTAAGTTACATGGTTAATATTATCACAAGTTCTAAAGGTTATGTCGAGTCATTGACATTCTTGTAATTTGGGTAGCATTGATGTGTTGCTAGATACCGCTCAATGCTTGCGACATAAAATGAGATTTTATGTCACTACCAACATTACAAGATCCTATCGGGTCGCACAAAAGATTAAATCGAGAAGGGAAATTAAATTCATTGGATGAATTAATTAATTAAGAAGAGTCTTAATTAAAAGATTATAAGGATTTAATTAAATCATGGGTTTGGGCCCATGAGGCTTTAAGAAAGCCTTAAACCTTAATTAAATCTTATAATATAAATACAAGGTGATTAATTAGATTAAAGAGAGACATAAAAAGCCTAGCCACAAAAGCAAGGTGCTCTCGGCCACCTCCTAAGAGAAGCTCACGGCCGCCTCAAAGAATTCCAAGGAGCTCTCGGTTTCTTCCTTGATAGCCGAAGAGAGACTTGGTGAATTGAGGCGATCGTTCGATTTAGAATCGAGTGTGCTTCTTGTTCCGGTTTAAGAACGAGTCTAGCAACTTGTTCTTAGACTATCCCCTCACCCGATTTGATCGTGTGGATACCGTTGAGGCAAAACTTGACAAGTTTTGCTAGTGACTCGAATGAGACGTTGGACGTGGTGCTGCTCCGTGGAATCTGCTCAAACACGCTACAAGGGTGAGACTTTTGTAAACCTTCATCCGATATGAATCCCTATGTATAGATCCGGTGTCTAGTAATCCAAATTTTTAAATTCCGTTGCGTTGTATGCTTTATGGATTACTTACAGTGGTATCAGAGCCAGGTTCAAGGCTCATATCGGATTTATGTGATTAAATAATGTTAATCATATTAGAGCTAATATTGCATGCTATTTAAAACTGTATGAACATATATGATATGTTAATATCGAGTTTGTGAAAATCATCGTAAAATTGTATTTGATATAATTGGCGAATAATTGTATACGATACACGAAAGCGTAAAATCGAGTTGTTGGCTCAAGGTGGTTCGACCACTTAATGACTTGACCCTCGGCCACCGCTAGTGAGCTAGGGTTCGGACCCTTGGCTCATGCATGGGGACGTGCCGCCGCCTAAGGGCTAGGGTTTCGAACCCTAGTCACCACAACTCTCGGCCGCCGCTTAGGAGCTAGGTTTCGAACCCTTGGCTCGAGCATGGGTCGAGCCGTCGCACTATCTAGGGTTTTGAACTCTATTGGCTCGATAAAGTATTGAGAAGGTGCAAGTTGGTTCGATCATGGTCCACGGAATTATGAGGGTCGACGGCTACACCACATGAGGGCTAGGGTTTTTCGAACCCTTGGCTCGAGATGGTTAAGACGCCACCGTCATGAACCGTGCATGATTGGACCGTGGCTCGTGGCTCATGAATTTCGGCGTTTCGAACAAGTTGGCTCGATAGAAATCAACATGGTGCAAGGCGGCTAGGGTTTGGAACCCTAGCGGCGCCGCACCCAAGCCATCGGCTCGGACCATGTCGTGGGCTAGGGTTTCAAACCCTAGGCCCATAATTAGTCCAGCCGTGGTGTGTGGTTGGTTCGAACCATGGTGGTTTGTAGCTAAGTCGCATTAAGTTCGTGACATGTGATGTCCCGAGCGTACGATAATTTTTCAAAAATTATTTTACAGTTTTAATTAGAATTAAATTTAAAATGTTTAGAATTTAATTAATTAAATGTTAAAGCATGCTTTATGTGATGTTTGAGCATGGTGCATGGTTATAGCCCTTTGACCTATTAGATAGGATTTGTAAATGTTTGTAATTTATAATACGACCTGCGTGTCGTGCCTTCTCTATTTTATTCTAAATGTTATCCCTCCCCTATGTTCCCCTCGAATGTGAATCGAGGAATTCTATATCTTGTAAATAGTATATTAATTGTTGATGGTGATCAATGAAGATGGAGCATCGTGTCGGGATGAGGAGGCCATTCACAAATTAGAGCCAAAGGAAGGTGCTTGTGAAGTTACCTTAGGTTGACTCTTAGGTTTTTCTCATTGGCTTGAGAAAATCGTTAGTAGGGGCTATAACCATGTCACGTTTAATTATGTATGTTGATGCATGATTTATCTTATGTTTTAGATTGATAATTGTATTACACATATATGTTGATATGTATACAACTATATGTAGTGGACATATTTTAAATTATCAAACTAATCATGAGATCAATAAATCCCTCTAAAATATTAAGTTTTAGATGCCTTCCAAAATTAAAAGTACTCGTCAAAAACTTCGATTGTACATGTGTGGGTTTGCCAAAGCAAAGCACCGTGGCAATCTTAGTAAGGCGCGAAAGGATAAAAGTGATATCCGTTATACTTTAAATTGGGTACGACTTAACTAGGTTATCTCAATAGGATTGGGAACTTAGAGGCATGGGTTGGATTATAATTCATTTGATGAATTGAACAAAGTGTTGTTCGTCCAACTATCCAAGAATTACATGTGATGTAATTGACAAAGTGTTGTCTACCTAAATAACCGAGTCTTGGGCGAATAGCCAAAGCTAACTCAAGATTAGGCGAAATATGGATCTTGGCCCACTAAAGGTTTCGAGGGTTGATATTTTTAAACAAAATAGTGGGAGTATCATTTAATATAAGACCATGTTAAATGATTAAATCATAAACTTATTTTGCATATTTATATTGTAGATATCCATGGCAACTAACAACGTAACAAGCACTTTATCACTGCGATCGGTCCTTGAGAAGGACAAATTAAATGGGACAAATTTCCTAGACTGGCATAGGAACTTGAGGATAGTCCTCAAACAAGAAAAGAAACAATATGTCCTAGAGGAACCCTTACCTGCTGAGGAACCTCCCCTAACGGCTACAAGAGCCGATAGAGATGCTTACAAGAAGCATCAAAGTGACGCACTTGATGTTGGGTGCCTTATGCTTGCCACCATGAACTCTGGGCTTCAGAAGCAACATGAGGAAATGGAGGCGTTTGATATGATCGAGCATCTTAAGCAACTGTACCAACAACAAGCAAGACAAGAGAGGTATGACTTCTCTAAGGTGTTATTCCAGTGTAGAATGGTAGAAGGAAGTCTGGTTGGAACTCATGTACTCAAGATGATTGGGTATATTGAGAATCTGGAGAAGCTGGGTTTTCCTTTGGACCAAGAGTTGGCCACTGACGTGATCTTGCAATCGTTGCCTGAAAGCTTCAGTCAATTTGTCTTAAATTACAATATGATTGAAATTGAGAAGACACTACCACAGTTACTTGGCATGCTTAGAACTTTTGAAGCAAATAGCAAGAAGTCTAAACCTACAAATGTTCTTATTGTGAATAAGAACAAAGGAAATACTAAAGCTAAGAACTTCAAGAAGAACAAGAAGGTCTTTGTTAAATCTAAGCTAAAGTCATCTGCACTGAAACCAAAGGGAGGGATAGCGAAGGAAGGGAACTGTTTCCATTGCGGTGAGACCGACCATTGGAAAAGAAACTGCAAAGTATATCTGGAGGATCTAAAGAAAGGAAGTGTGACTTCCACTTCAGGTATTTTTGTTATAGAAGTCAATTTATCTACTTCTTCATCATGGGTATTAAATACTGGATGTGGATCTCACATTTGTGTAAATGTGCAAGACCTCAAAAAGAGTAGATTGTTGGCGAAAGGCGAAGTTGATCTCCGAGTTGGAAATTGAGCAAGAGTTGCTGCATTAGCTATAGGAGATTATTATTTATCTTTGCCTTCTGGTTTATCGTTGATTTTAAAAGATTGTTATTTTGTGCCTTCAATTACCAAAAACATTATTTCTATTTCTTGTTTAGACAAGTATGGATTCTCATTTATGATAAAGGACAACTGTTGTTCTATTTATTTAAATGATATGTTTTATGTTAGTGCACAAATGGTGAATGGTCTTTATTTATTAAATCTTGATATGCCTATCTATAACATAAATACTAAAAGGATTAAAAAATTATGATTTAATCCGACTTATCTTTGGCATTGTCGCTTGGGCCATATAAACGAGAACCGCATATCTAAACTTCATAAGGATGGAGTATTAGATTCATTTGATTTTGATCATATGAAACATGCGAATCTTGTTTAATGGGCAAGATGACTAAAGCCCCTTTCAAGGGACATGTTGAAAGGGCAAATGTTTTATTGGGACTAATACATAGTGATGTATGTTGACCAATAAGTACACGAGCTAGAGGTGGTTTTCAATACTTCGTTACATTTACTGATGACCTCAGTAGATATGAGTATGTGTACCTAATGAAGCATAAGCATGAAACCTTTGAAAAGTTCAAAGATTTCAAGAATGAAGTACAAAACCAACTTGGCAAAAGTATCAAAATCCTTCGATCAGATCGAGGAGGTGAACACTTAGGCCAAGAGTTTCATGACTATCTAAAGGAGTGTGGGATAGTCCTACAACTCACTCCTCCGTATACTCCGCAATGGAATGGTGTATCCGAGAGGAGAAATCGAACCTTGTTAGACATGGTTAGATCAATGATGAGTCATGCAGATCTTCCGATATCGTTTTGGGGACACGCTCTAGAAACAGCGATTTTCTTACTGAACCGTGTTCCATCTAAATTAGTGGAAAAGACACCATATGAGATATGGACTGGGAAGCGTCCTAGTATGTCTTTTATGAAGATTTGGGGTTGTGAGGCTTTCATTAGACGTCACGCCACTAACAAACTTGGACCCAAATCTGATAAGTGTTTATTTGTGGGGTATCCTAAGGAAACGAAAGAATACTATTTCTATTATCCCACCGAGAACAAAGTAATTGTTGCTCGGACTGGTGTATTTCTTGAAGGGGAATTTATTTCTAGAAAAACCAGTGGGAGAAAAATAGAACTTAGTGAAGTTCAACCACAAGAAAACACTGAACCTGAGATTGAGATGGAAACAGAGCAGGCACCTCAAGCTGTTGTGGAAGAAGTATCTGCTCAAGAGACACAAGCCCAGCGTAGGTCTGTAAGAGAACACCGGGAGCCACAGAGATATGGATTTCTTGTGACTCAACAAGGTGACTTACTACTTATTGATGAGGATGAGCCGTCATCTTATCAACAAGCTATAATGGGCACTGATTCTGAGAAATGGCAAGACGCCATGAAATCTGAGATGGAATCCATGTATGCAAACAAAGTATGGACTTTGGTTGATCCACCTGAAGGGGTACGACCCATAGGGTGCAAATGGATTTTCAAGAAAAAGACCGATATGGATGGTAATGTACAAACCTATAAAGGTCGGCTGGTTGCAAAAGGATTCAAACAAATTCATGGTATTGACTATGATGAAACCTTTTCACCAGTGGCCATGGTTAAATCCATAAGGATCTTACTTGCAATAGCTGCATTTCATGATTATGAAATCTGGCAGATGGATGTCAAAACAGCTTTCCTTAATGGAAACCTGCTCGATGATGTGTACATGACACATCCCGAGGGTTTTGTCGATCCAAAGGATGCTGGAAAGATATGCAAGCTGCAACGATCCATTTATGGATTGAAGCAAGTTTCTCGGAGTTGGAATCGTCGTTTTGATGATGCAATCAAAGAGTTTGGTTTTATCAAAAATGTAGATGAACCTTGTGTCTACAAGAAGGTCAGTGGGAGCGTAATCATTTTCCTAGTGTTGTATGTAGATGACATACTTCTCATTGGGAATGATATCCCTGCCTTACAATCTGTAAAGATTTGGCTAGGGAATTGTTTTTCGATGAAAGACTTGGGAGAAGCCACCTATGTATTAGGAATCAAGATCTATAGAGATAGATCAAGAAGACTTCTCGGCCTAAGTCAAAGTACATACATAGACAAAGTGCTTAAAAGGTTTAGCATGCAAGAATCAAAGAAAGGATTCGTGCCTATGACACATGGTATATATCTCTCGAAGGAACAGTGTCCTTCAACACCAGATGAGAGACAACGCATGAGTAAGATTCCATATGCGTCAGCTATTGGATCTATCATGTATGCCATGATATGTACTCGTCCCGATGTATCGTATGCTTTGAGCATGACGAGCAGATATCAAGTTGATCCAGGTGAAGGTCACTGGATTGCTGTCAAGAATATCCTGAAGTACTTGAGAAGAACTAAGGATACATTCTTGATTTATGGAGGTAAGGAAGAGCTCAATGTAATGGGTTACACTGATGCAAGCTTCCAAACCGACAAAGATGATTTTCGATCGCAATCAGGATATGTGTTTTACCTAAATGGATATGCAAGTACCAACAGATGATAGTGTATCTGACCCATTGACGAAGCCACTGTCACAGCAGTAGCTTGATCGTCATACTAGATCTCTAGGCATTAAGTATATGTCTGATTGGTCTTAGTGCAAGTGGGAGATTTGTTGGGATATGCCCTAAGACAAGTCATTAGATGATTGTTTGTGACATATACTGTATTATGATTTTGTTAATGGCAAATCATTAGTATATATTATTCGATTAACTGTGCAATGTGAATTAATATATATGTTAATGTCCTTAGAATAATATTGTATTATTCTTAAAGATGTCCCTAGTCAAGTATTATCATGAATAGGGATAATGATAATACGTAGAGACTAGTATGTGTTGATTGATGAATTGTTCATTGATATGAGATATCAAATCAACACATGGGTACATGTTAGAGAACGATGTACTGGACAGACCCACCATGAGAATGCAACATGGATAGTTATATGATCGTCATATGCAATTCTCATAGTGATAATAATGTATGTAATCCTTACGACTTGTGATCATCAGATATCCCAACATAAGGAGTTATGTATCTTGATATTGTCAAACGTTACCCGTAACAGGGTAAACTATAAAGGCGACTATTGGATACACTACAAATTATGTAGAGGGATGTTGACTGATCGAGATAGGATTTGTCCCTCCTATATAACAGGAGATGTGTTTGGCCCTTGATCAAGTGAGAACTAAAATGCATGGCCATGCTCGAATGAGTCGATATGAGATATCGAGCTTATTCGTTTATTCTAGTTCTACTTGGGGATCAAGAAATAAAGATTGAATATACGAGTATGACTATTCCATGACTCGTGTTCAATCTAAACACAAAGGACAAAGGGATTAAGTTACATGGTTAATATTATCACAAGTTCTAAAGGTTATGTCGAGTCATTGACATTCTTGTAATTTGGGTAGCATTGATGTGTTGCTAGATACCGCTCAATGCTTGCGACATAAAATGAGATTTTATGTCACTACCAACATTACAAGATCCTATCGGGTCACACAAAAGATTAAATCGAGAAGGGAAATTAAATTAATTGGATGAATTAATTAATTAAGAAGAGTCTTAATTAAAAGATTATAAGGATTTAATTAAATCATGGGTTTGGGCCCATGAGGCTTTAAGAAAGCCTTAAACCTTAATTAAATCTTATAATATAAATACAAGGTGATTAATTAGATTAAAGAGAGACATAAAAAACCTAGCCACAAAAGCAAGGTGCTCTCGGCCACCTCCTAAGAGAAGCTCACGGCCGCCTCAAAGAATTCCAAGGAGCTCTCGGTTTCTTCATTGATAGCCAAAGAGAGACTTGGTGAATTGAGGCGATCGTTCGATTTAGAATCGAGTGTGCTTCTTGTTCCGGTTTAAGAACGAGTCTAGCAACTTGTTCTTAGACTATCCCCTCACCCGATTTGATCGTGTGGATACCGTTGAGGCAAAACTTGACAAGTTTTGCTAGTGACTCGAAGGAGACGTTGGACGTGGTGCTGCTCCGTGGAATCTGCTCAAACACGCTACAAGGGTGAGACTTTTGTAAACCTTCATCCGATATGAATCCCTATGTATAGATCCGATGTCTAGTAATCCAAATTTTTAAATTCCGCTGCGTTGTATACTTTATGGATTACTTACACTCACTACGAACCGAAATTATTCTTGATCGATCGAGAAGATCAAAAATTCCCACCTTCCGTGCTGCCGAGCTTGATCGATCGAGTGCTATTCTCGATCGATCGAGAAGTGCTGTAAATGTGAGAAATCGCCATTAATGTGCACAGAACCTTACCAAACCACATTAAAACCATCACACCTCAACCCAATACACCAAAAACACCAATAACCTTCAAAATACACCCTAAACAACCCAAAACTCTAACATCCAACCAAAAATCATACCAATCCAAACAACCCATTTAAAATCATTACAAACCCAAACCAAACACAACAAAAACATTAAGGAGGTATCCATACCTCTTGGGGACTCCAAATCTCACACCAAATCCCACAAATGAGATTTTTGCCAAGATTTCCCCTCCACTTTTATGCTAAAAATGAAAATGGGAAGAAAAGGGTTTGGGAAATGATTTTGGGGAATTTAGTAAAAGTGAAAGGTAAAGGTGAGGGTTGGGGGTATAAGTTAAATTGTGTTCCAACAATTACCATGGAATGCACCCTGAAATGCTCTACCGGGTCACGCCTACCATGTGACTAAGCATTTCACCAAGATAATTAATCCCAACACATAAACATAATTAATGCCCAAAATTGCATATAATTATTTCAGGGATATCACAAGCTTGATACAAAACAGATTGATAACTTGCTCTTCTGATCTGTTGCTTGTAGCTTTTGATTCTTTGATTTCTGGGCAAAGTGATCTACATAAAAGTTGTAGCCCTTTCTCTTAGCTTTCCACGGAATCAAGAATTGCTCAATTTCGAGTTCGTATGAGAGAGTTATGCTCGAAATACAAGGCAATGCTCCTACTGTCTGTTTGCTGGATGCAGCAGCACATGGCGTTACTTGCATAATCATTTTGGCCATCTTAACGTCCGATTCAGTAATTGACTTCCAAAGATTACTTGTAGATCTTTGTCTTAGCTTTCCAACCCATACTGAATAATCTCATTTCAATAAGCGAGCTGAGAGTTATGGCCAACAGACTGACAGTCGCTTGTTGTAACAGCTTGCTTTTTCTTCGCGGTACAGCTCGATCTTGCAGGCGTCTTTTCTCATTGATAACATTCGAACTAGCCGATCTGTTGTGAAATATGACTTTTAGTATTTTGAGTTGGATATTCAACCTCTTTGGAATCACGACATCTCGATATCTGAGCTATGAGATATGATCGAAACAATCCGCTCTGCCAGGATTTCAGTCTTGGTCCAGCTTGATATTTTCAAGCTACTTCTTTATAATTCATCAAGCTCTTAATTATGATTTATGAACTGCACACTTGATGAAATATGTTAGCAACACAATAACAAGTTTTGTTAACATCAAAACCAAGATTATTCGGGTTTTCAAAACCCAACAATCTCCCCCTTTTTGATGATCACAAAACTTGAATAAAATACGAACATTAAAGCACAATGTTGCATAACAAGAAAAATCATATTTTTTAAACAACATATTTCTCCCCCTTTTTTTGAATAAAAAAGGAAGATAAATAAAATTTACCACCCCTCAAGGATTGAGATTAAACTCTCCCCCTTAATTTTAAAATGTTTGAAAATTTGAGCAAGTGAGAGGCAAATGTGGTAGGCTAAAACAAATTAAAAAAATGCAATGCACATTAATTTTTGAACAAAAATAACCTCTTTTGATGATGCATGTACTATACTTGGCAACAAATTTGAATTTCTTGACAAAACTCAACAATGTCCATTTCATCTTTCTGCGATGGCAGCACACTTAGTCCAAATTTGAACTAATAAACTGCTTTTCCTCGAGCAAGTTTGGGCTGCAAGACCTATACCGCTGTGATACTCTATGAGTCTAGTTTGCAACGCAAAAAACGGTTCGTCATTTGGACATCCGAGCAAGAAGTTATGCCAATTTTCCCAAAGTCGCTGCAAGCTGCCAGAAAAACTAAAATGCTTCGAAATTGTTAGATAAAATCTCAAAATAAATATTTTAAACTTAAAATGAGTTTAGAACATTTTGAACGAAAATTAGAACATTTGAAATAGATTTTAAAATTATTTTCGTGCAAAATCAATGCAATGAAATTGATTTTTATGTTAAAAAATTTCATACACCATATTTTGAAAAAAATATGCTATAAAGATAATTTCATGCTCATGAAAATTTTTGAAAAAGATTTTAAAAGATATCCGCTAAAAAAATCGGTTAAAATGCTTTCCAAGAACAACCTGCTCTGATACCACTTGTCAGGATCGATCCCGGGGATGGGTTGTCATTCCACACCCGAGTTCAACCAACTTGAGCTTCAATAGCTCGTGTTCTTGAAATAATTGCACCAAGAGATTATATCGAGTTCGGTTGCAAAACCGAGCGGAAGACACTCGACATAACCCGCTCTAAACCGATTACTCATTTGAAAGACATTTTAAAGATATTCAAAAAAAGTAAATAAACAAGCATTTATTTATGGAAGTTCGAAGGTGGTGTAATCCTTCTACGTCTCCCCTTCTTCCATTTCATGGAAGGATTCCACTAGAAGACTTTGATTTATACAAACCCGTTGTACAAACCCGATCCAGTTGGGAATGCCCCATCCAACTAGAACTCCTAGCAACTCAACTATGTTTGTTCTTTAATGTCTCACATACAAAGACCTCTCATCGGTTGTGATAAATCATCAACCGTTACAATTGTATTCACTCTTCTATTTTACTCACAAATACAATGAATAGAGTGAATACAAAGGCATATTTGATTCCATAATGAATCTGATATAGCAAGGTAAGTGGTGCCAAAGGTTTGAGGAGTGCTCTTCATTTAGCAGCTTTTGTCTTTGAAGTTCCCCAATTGAATCCCAAGTGGGTTTTCTTTGGAAGGCTTGGATTGATCTTCAATCAGCTGTTATTGAGCTTCCAAATCATGTATATATAGCCCCAATTAATGATATATACGTTAAACACAAGAATATGCCCGTTGGAGAAGGTTCTGCACCATTCCCGAGCTTGCAACGGTCATATTCTGGTTTCTGGGCTATTTGTATTTCGGACCGGACTGGCTGGATCAGCTTGGACAGATCAATATGGCCGGATCAGCTTGGACAGATCAGCTTGGGCAGCTCAGTCTGGTCTGGCAGCTCAGTATGGTCTGGATCAGTCTAGGGTAGATCAGTCTGGCCGGATCAGTCTGGACAATCAGCTTGATACAAAACATATTGATAACTTGCTCTTCTGATCTGTTGCTTGTAGCTCTTGATTCTTTGATTTCTGGGCAAAGTGATCTACATGAAAGTTGTATTCCTTTCTCTTATCTTTCCACGGAATCAAGAATCGGTTGATTTCGAGTTCGTATGAGAGAGTTATGCTCGAAATACAAGGCGATGCTCCCGCTGTCTATTTACTGGATGCAGCAGCACATTGTGTGACTTACAGAATCTTTTTGGCCATCTTAACTTCCTATTCAGTATTTGACTTCCAAAGATGACTTGTAGATCTTTGTCTTATCTTTCCAACCCATACTGAATCATCTCGTTTCGATAAGCGAGCTGAGAGTTATGGCCAACAGACTGACAGTCGCTTGTTGTATTAACTTACTTTTTCTTCGCGGTACAGCTCGATCTTGCAGGCGTCTTTTCTCCTTGATAACATTCGAAATAGCCGATCTGTTGTGAAATATGACTTTTAGTATTTTGAGTTGGCTATTCAACCTCTTTAGAATCACACCATTTCGATATCTGAGCTATGAGATATGATCAAAACAATCCGCTCTGCCAGGATTTCAGTCTTGGTCCAGCTTGATATTTTCAAGCTACTTCTTTGTAATTCATCAAGCTCTTAATTATGATTTATGAACTGCACACTTGATGAAATATGTTAGCAACACAATAACAAGTTTGTTAACATCAAAACCAAGATTATTCGGGTTTTCAAAACCCAACAATAGGATACCATTTTCAGATCCAAGGAATGGAAAATTCAGTGAAAAACATCAGCGAAGCTATTCCTTCTATGCAAGAATTTTGTTGCTGTAATTTATGGATTTGTGGAGATAAATCTACCCAAGCATCATAATGCTTTTTGAAAGTATCAGGCAAATTTTTTATAGTTGTACCATAATAAGTTCATCATTGTACAAACCAATTTGATATATCATGGATATAAACTTCATCACAAACTTTTATAAACCATGAGTGTTTCTTTCGTTCATTCTCATATAAGAGAACTTTGTTAAAAGCATCAATATAATCCCAATAATTATATTTAATTAAATTATTATTTTGAAAAGTAAATTCTTTTTCTCGGAATGGAGATAGACCCCATTCTTAAGCGGTAAAAAGGCTTTTTTATAATAAGCTTACTAAAATTATAAATATCTTTCTGAGTTTCTTTTGGATTATTTGTGAAGTGTTGTATTTCACACGAATGATTACATATTAATAAAGTCTCATAGTATCCTCTGGGTTTATAAGTCCCATGAGTAATTGAATTAGTATTCATATATCTCCGCATTAAAGTTCAGGGGTCCATTTCCCATTTTAAGTCTTTATGTTCAATCAGAAATATAATTTCTTGGGTATCATTTAAAATATAATTGAGAGGAGTATCGTCCTCATCATTCGCAACATTTTTTGCAAAAAGATGGTTGAGAGCTTGATTGAGAACCCTCCTTCTGTTTTTAAAATTCAAGAAATTCTTGAAAGAGAGGGTCATTAGACTCATGAGATAGATCTTTTGCTATTAGCTTTTGTTTACGATGTTGTGCCAGGACATGTCTTGATGGTGTACCTCTGCCTCATCTTCCTCTATAAGAGAAAGTTCCACGTGGAAAGGAAGACATTCCTGCAGGGAACGTAATTATCAAGATATTCTCGAGTTAAAAAATCTGGGAGATTATTTTCCTCACTTTTTGTATAAGTACTTCAAAATAAAAAAGAGTTAAATGGGCTTGCCATCGTGCAAACATTTGTTTAGAGACATCATGCTTAAAATCTTTCCTGAACATAAATTTAGCTGATTTACAATCAGTTTTTATGACTTTTTGTTATATAAATCATCTTGAAAATTTAAGATACACTTAACTATATCAAGTATTCTTTGGCAATAGTAGCATAATTATGTTGACTATGATTCCATTTTCCTGAATAAATCGTACAAGATATTCTTGTTTAGTAGTGGGATCTATTATGGTACAACTACAAAAAATTTGCCTGATACTTTCACAAAGCATTATGATGCTGGAGTAGATTTATCTCCACAAATCCATAAATCACAGCAACATAATTCTTGAATAGAAGGAATAGCTTCGCTGATGTTTTTCATTGAAATTTCCATTCCTTGGATCTGGAAATGGTCTCCTATTATATCTTATACGAATACCATGATTCCTTGTCTTAAACGACAATCTTATTCAAAATTCTGGGACAAAATGCTTAAAGAAGATCATGAGACTCATCTAATTTATGGATTTGATACTTTTAACTCATTTGAAAAAACAAATCCAACTCTATCAGACGGATTTCCATAAAAAGAATACTTCTTTCCTTTTTCCCGGAAACTTCTAATGAAGTCCGAACATGTTACCAAAGATCATATTATTGAAATATATCTTGAAGAAATGAGAAAGGATCTATTAACTCGTTCTAAAGATGATTTAAAATCTCATCAGTCCGATGACCCAGATGCTTCCATGGCTTCTTCCAGCAAAGGACATCATTACCTGGATGATTTTCAGGATTCTCAAGATCTTGCTGCTAATTCGATTGATGATATTTTTCTTACTCTTAAAGAGACCCTGAGATACAATGTGAAGAAATCAGATACTACTTCGTCAAGTGGCAAAGTGATCAAATGATAATAAGGCGTCCTAATCAGCTAATAGACGACATGCATTATTGCCAAATAGATTGATTCCCCCTTCCGGGCAAGTCCTGAGGAACGTCGACTTGATAGTCTTTATCCCCACCATCTACCGCCTTTAACCCTGTTTGCATAGGCTCGTGCACAGATTTACGTTCAATAATTCCAGGGGGTTACTGCTTTAGAGGAAGTTCTTTTGTTCTGTTGCAGGAAAGGCTCATCTCCGGTATGGAGCCATTGCGAATGATAAAGCACAATCAAAAATCCGAGAATAAAAGATGACAAAAAACTTTGATAAAGCAACTTTGATAAAGTTGTCCGTGGCATCCACTTCCATAATTATTGTTGTTACTATTTTTTTTTGTTTTTTTCTAGTCCGTGTAATTTTATTTCGCGTCCACTCGTTCCTATATATATGTATGCTTAGTTTCATTAAGGGCATCCCTCGAAAAGAAATCCCCTAGTAAACATTCTCTCTATTGTATTGTACTACTCTTGTATTCCAGCAATAAAAGAAAAGTTTGTGTAAGTTTCTCTTTTCCTCTTTTTATTTATTTGTTGTTTGTTTCTCTTTGAGCCTAATGATAGGCTAAACCTATACTTGTGTTAAATTAGAACGAACTTAATGACATTTAAAACTGGTTCATATTTATCGAGTGCTTCTGCATAATTCAGGTTTGAATTTAAACCGGCAACTTTAATTCTTAAGAATTACGTCTCTTTGTTTGCCCGCTTTAGCCTTTGTGTATGGCG
The DNA here is from genome assembly GCA_907163345.1 of Haberlea rhodopensis. Classification (NCBI taxonomy): domain Eukaryota; kingdom Viridiplantae; phylum Streptophyta; class Magnoliopsida; order Lamiales; family Gesneriaceae; genus Haberlea; species Haberlea rhodopensis. The sequence goes on from CAJQUN010000007.1 coordinate 5,451,715, forward strand.
TTAATGGTGTTTTGTGAGACTAAGTTCTAAAAGGATTAATGGTTCTGCCAGTTTAAATCCAAGTAATTCTGATATTCTTATATTCAGAATTTGTTTAGTGTCCTGTGAGTCCTTTGCAAAAGTATGCTCTTGAGTTTTCTCAAGATGATAGAAACTGAAGGAGTTCATGGACTTGTTTTCGTTTTTGTGATCCTAAGGTTGATAATAATGGTATTATAGGAACTTTCCAAGGTCATCCAATCTTTTTGAAATTTATAACTACACCAGCTTCACGAATCTTACATACTAATGTATGAGCATATAACTCGAAAAACTAATCAGTTGTAATTTTTAAAAAATGAAGTCAATTTGCATGAAACCTGATTTATTGACAAGCCAACTATGATCTCATTTGTATAAATTTCTAAGAAACCTCTAGCAGAGGCGGCTCAAACTTTGGGGAGGCCTAAGACAAGTTATAAAATGATGCTTTATTAAATATACATCGCCTCGTCAGCTATTACTAAAATGAGGCCTTAATCAACTTGGATTACTTTTTAGAGAACAAAAAATTTCGATCATTTAGATTATTTGGGTTACTTTCTTGGATCATTTAAACTCTTAATGAACATGTTGAAAAGCAACCAATTTCACACTGTAAAACAACCAATTTCACACGTTTTTCTTTCTATCTTATCTCTATTTAATCAATATTGATAAACAAATTTAAAATCAGAACAAAAAAACTTGTCAAAGCCAACGGCACCAAAAAAACCAAGCTTTAACACAAAAACCCCAAAAACCTTTTCATCTAAAATCTTAAACATATCCAGCAACAAAGAACCAAGCTCATACAATATAAAATATGTTTACCTAACTATAAATCGGTTTCATTGTTGCTGCCCTTCATGGCGCTGCCCTCAAGGGCATCATCCACCATCCATTTAGAATCTTTTTTTTCTTTTTTTAAAAAAGATTCCAAATGAATGCTGATGATGCCCCTAAGGGCACTACCGTTAAGGGCATCATCAAACAAACCCTATAAATCTGCAAAAGCCAACCACAAGGCACAATCAAATCACAACAGAGGCAGTGAGCGACAGCGAGAGATCGATTGCTGGAAGCGATGCCGAGCAGATGGAACGTGAGTCAGTGAGGAAAGATAGACGAAGATGGAAGCCAAAGCCCCAAGAGAAAGCTAAAGATGAACCGTGAGTGGTGGTGGTCTGGTGCAGTGAGTAAATGAAACGTGATGTGGACTGGTGGTCTTGTGGAGTGAGGAAAGTGAGTGAGATTAGGTTAGAGAGATTTGTGGGCCTTGTTTCTTATATAATTTTTTCTTATAATTTTTTTTAATAATATAATGAACATATATACATACAATTATAAAATTGGTGGGCCTTGTTTCTACATGGGGGCCTAAGGCATTTGCCTTACCTGCCTTGCTGTTGAGCCGGCCCTGACCTCTAGTCTTCCCAGACGAGTGCAAAGGTTGATTAGGCAAGGGTAATGTTATTCATATGCTTTGATTTTATATTTTCGAGCCACTCCTGACATCATTCTTTATTTTTTTATTTATCCAATTCTTTCTCATCTTATCTGCATCATTCTTCCTTCGACATATGCTAATGGCAAAACCATCCATCACCACATGTTTACAAGAATAAGTAACATTTTCCAGCAACGGAATTTGATTAGAACTTGTTTTAAAGTAATCTTTTATTTATTTTTGCAGTAGCCATTATCTGCAATTTATGACCAAGAATTTCAAGACTTGCTGAATATAGACACATATGACACTTGCAAACTCACAATATCATTAAAAATCAATCCCAACACACTAGCATTACATCAATCCAATCCAAAAAATAAATGCAACAGAAAAAGCAAAATGTACTGCTAAATGCCTAAAAATCGTAATTTTTTGTGTTTTTAAATGAAGAAAATCGCAACCCAAGTGTAAAATGCGTAAGAATCAAAGAACACCCAAACCCCCAATTCATGGAGTCATGCTTTCGATTTCAATGACATCAAAAATGAAAACAACCCTAATTTTAATCAAGCAATCACATACAAGCCCATTAATCAAAACAAAAACAAATCAACAAGCACATTGCAAGCGTGAATCATAGTGCATGTAAAAATCCAAAAATTACTCACAAATTCGAAGTGGGATGCTTGCTCGATTTTGCACGGTGCTCGATTTTTGGATTTGGGCAGAAAAGTTGAAGACGAAGAGGTGGCGAGATTTTTGTGGTGTTATTTGGCAGGCATGTGAACATTCCATCTTGATTTAAAGTCAGAAGTAACGATTGGATTGATTTGGGTAAAAGTTGCAAACATGAGGGACCAAATCAGGTCAAGTAAAACAACACGGACTAAATTAGGTATTTGAACAAACATTAGGAACCAATTACTGTATTGTCCCCTTTTTTTAACCAAAGCAACACATGCATCACTATTAAATGATTCATGACACTTCTTTAATAGTGTGGTAATAAAGTGTCGAATAAGGGGTATTTTCTAGTAGTGTTGCTAGCTAGGTGTAAGCAGCATGTGTAAAATAAACCAGAAAAATCCAAATTTCAGTGTCCCATTCAAAAAAATCGTTCGATCAAATTTTTGCTAGTAGGCTATGATGCACAAACACTCCTAAAAATCACTCGGTGCAGTGTCAGACACTTATCATATATCGACATTTTCAGACACTCATCGGACACGTGTTGGACACCACATGGTGTGTCCTTAATTTTTATTAAAACATAAAATCAGACACCCATGTCGGACACTCCCCTCAAAATCGGATATCTGTGTCGGAAGGGCATGCCCACAGAAATGACATTTTTGGGTGTTAATTATACAATTTAAATTTGTTTGGCTAAAATGGAATTTAGAAATGTCTGCTAAACTTTATGTTAATTGAAGTAATATATATTTGTTGTTAGTATGCGTGATACTATGATGATTTCAGTGACACGTTTATATATACTATTTATGAATTTTGTAAGAATATTTGTGGTGTTATATTTTATTTGGATGTGCTTGTTATGCTTTATATTAATTAAAGAAATATGTATTTGGTGTTAGTATGAGTGATACTATGATGATTCCAGCGGCATGCATTTATTTATATGCTTCTTGAATTTGGTAAGAATATTTTTGTTGATTTTGCATGGTTTATGAAATCAAAAAATGCAAATTTTAGTACTGTAATATCGTACATGTATAATATATATGTAAATATAAAAATATACAGGTGTGTCACAGCCATGTCGTTTCCTGACAATTTTGAAAATCCGTGTCGCCGTGTCAGTATCCGTGCATCGTACTAGTAGTATATATACATATATATATATATATAAATATATATATATATACATATATATATATATATATATATATATATATATATATATATATATTGAGAAGTTGGGGGTGTGAGGTCTCGAACCCCGAGACCTCCGCCCTCACTTGCCTGTTGAGCCAAGAGCTCGTGGCAGTAGATAATTTTCTTTACACATTAGACATTTTCCAATCAAACATGGATATTTACTTCCTAAGGTTGTGTATGGATTGGTGGATTTGGATTTGGATTTGGAGGGGGATTTTAATTCAAAGCATTTGCAATTCGTGGATTTGAATTCTAAATTTCTGAAATCCATTGTATGGATGAAGATAAATTTTCAAAATGAATTTAAATTCATTATTTTGAATTACATTATTTGGCTAAAAAAAGTTGAGAGATTTTACATTCTAAAAACTCCTAAATTATTATACAGATTTGAAATCAAAACAAATACTATTGTAAATTTGAAATAGAGCAATTGTTGAGCCTTAAACGCATTGTTAAGTTTAATGCTTAATTAATCTCCAAATTATTTATGGGTTTTGATGATCAACAAAACTTGCATTTGTTGTACTAATATGTCTACTTAGTGTACATGGTTAGATTGATAAATTGTTGGGAAGACCAATGGAAGAGAACCCAAGTTATACAATAACATATGCGAGTTCATAGGACAAGAGGTGATTTTTATCAAGGAATTTATTGAGCTTGGACGAGAAGGAATGACATCTATGTACAACCAAACTAAGTGTTCAACATGTGTGTAATGATGTTGGAACAAAATCTTATGATGGGATGAAGACCCACGAACCAATAGTCTGTTGGTGGGCAAATTCGTATAGAAGCCAATTGGAGCCCCGTGCAGTGTTTTGATAAATCTATTAGCTCGATGATCCGAATGGCGTGAATCCAAAGAGGTTGAAAAGACAACTCAAAATTCTAGATTTCATATTCAAACATCTCAGTCCAATTCGGATTTCATCATGGAGCAAAATGGCATGGAAGACATAGCAAGTGCAGATTGTAGTAAGTTTGAGCGGTTGTAGAATTTTGGGCATAACGTCTTCAAACCTTAATCAAATGCGATGAGGTTTTGTACACACATAGCCAAGAGGAAGGGATACAATTTTTATGTTTACCACTTTTCCCAAAAAACGAGCTTAAGATGGTCATAAAGTGCAAAGTTTAAAGTGTTAAAATCTGAGAGATAGTTTCAGGCGATCCGAGCCACGCGTGCCAACACCGTGTACCATCGACCCAGACGATGGCACGCTGCACGCCTGGCGATCCAGATCACCCCAGACAATGGCATGGTCGCCCCAGGCGATCCAGAAGCATACCTACGGCATTGAAAATTGGTGGAGATCGCCTGAGGCGATCTGGGCATTTTGTGACCGTTGGATCATGGCGATGGAGATCGCCCAAGGCGATGAGCTTGGCGATGGAGCGTATGTTTGGCCCATAATTGTTGCTAACGGCTATAACGGCTATTATAACCTTTGGGAGCCTCCTACACTATAAATATGGATGATTGAGCTCAAGTTGAAGAAAAAAAACAAGAGGATACAATACAAGAAAGCTTTGTTCAATTAAATTCATTCTAGCATTGCAAACTTCATACATTTGTGTTGTATTGAGAGTTTGTAATTCATTTCTTGTGTGAGATCTTTTGTTCTACATTTGGTTATATCGTGAAGGTGTTATTTGAATCCTTGTAAGGTCCTCCAACACCGACGCAAGTTGAAAATTGTGTAAGTCATCAACAAGCGAAGTTGGTGTATGTTTGTGGCTATCCTTGGAGCCCTTAAGGCCAAGAAGACTCGTGAAGAGTGTGTGACTCGGGAAGAGTTTGTTTGTGGTTAACTTGGGGCCCTCATGGCCAAGATCAAAGTGTTCTAGTGGAACCTCGGTTGTACGTTTTCTAACCTGGAAGAGGAGACGTAGGCGATTCATCGCCGAACTTCTATAACAAATAATTGTGTTCTTTATTTCTTTATTTACATTACGCATTTACTTTATTATTTCTTATTGTTCATTGATCGATTGACTTGGAGTCTTCCGCAGCGCAAACTCGACTTTTGCAAAATCACTTTAAATCGCTAAAGTATCCAATGAACCTCATTCACCCCCCTCTTCGGTTCCAACATCAATTATATACAAAATCGATATACTAGATAATTAAAAAATTATTTAATAAATTTAGACAAAATAAAATTTTAAGTTCTTAAAAAATATTTAAATTAACTTTCACGCACAAATATTTATACAACAAAAAATATTAACATGTATTATATGATCTAAGAAATGAGTATGGAGGATTTCAAATGACATGGTCATGAGGTGGATTTCAAATTCATAAAATTCACTTATCAAATCCATGGATCAAAAGAAGTGGATTTGAAATCCTCGACATATTTTTTTAGCCAAACAGGTGCACGAGATTTGGGCAGGGAATATGAAATCAAATCCACCCAAATACGTTCATCAAAACGGATACCAAGTGAAGATTCGGCCAAAACACAATCTCTTCATCCATGGTATGTAAGACCCCGTTATCTATACAAGATTCTTAGGTGCAATTAAGAGAACTAATCATTCATAAATCAGAGCATTAGGCCGTGTTGATAATCCTGAGCTTAAGAGATTACAGTACCAAAAGTTCAAAAAGGAATTATACATATTCCTAACAAAAGTTTACTAAACTATGGCTTTACTCTATACTTTGCAGAAGCTATACAAAAGGAATTTCTCTATTCCGCTATCCTTGTAGCACGCTCTACAGCTCAAAGTATCAACCCCGACCCTAGTTCTCCGTAGTGAAAGCACCTACAAAGACAACCCCCAACACATGAGCACATCATAGTTCATATTCAACATAATATGAATGTAAAACATAAATGCATAAATCATAGGCATATGATACTTCCTGAATTCCAATGCATTTAAAATGCCCATTTTGGTTGTCCCTGTACCATAACTCATAATCAAATCAATATAAGATATTATGGTTTCTTTAAATAAATGTCATGACATAACTTCACTTCTTAAATATTTACTTCAATCCTTAGTCAGTTTATCATCAGTGTATTTTAATGCCTCTCGCTTCATAACTTTAGAACAAGCGGTCCTCCCCTCCCTCGCTTCTTCATACAAGCGGTATTTCTATCCTCGCTTCGTATGGTAAACCTCGCCTCCATGTGCAAGCGGACGTACACCCCTCACTCCACATTTTTAGCGGTATAATAGCGGTAAGCATTAAAATCATTACTGTGATAACCATGACTCGTGGAATACACACCAAATGTTCCACAACATACATATGCAACAACAATGCATAACAACATGTATCGTACTCATAATGCACAAACTTGCATTTATCATATGTCAAATCGACAAGCATATAATACACGTTACCGTTGGGTGCCCGTACGTCGCTTACGTACCTTTCCAAAATATGGTATGTGGCAGGACTCTATCCCCTGCGTTGTGTGGCTATCTGTGAAGGCTCTACACAAGTGTACAACACAATATTAGAAGCCAAATAATAGTCAAATCCACAAAATCCATCAAAAAAATACATTTCCCATTATTCAGCTGCTGGCGACCGATCGCTACATCGAGGCGATCGATCGCGAGTTACCGATCGATCGCTTCGTTGTAGCAATCGATCGCCAGACCTCACTGGCACACGGTGATCGATCGCGCCATAAATGGCGATCGATCGCCAATCATCATATTTCGCCACTGCCCTTCGGCGATCGATCGCTGCATTCGTAGCGATCGATCGCCACTTGCTGTGTGCGCGATTTTTCCAGAATTCTCGAGCATCTTATTTCATATCATCAAAACTACTTCATAACACATATAACATGCTCGAAGGATCATGCTAGGAACTTCACAAACCTTCCATGCAAGTACTTAAATCGAAGGTTTAACAAAACCTAAGCTAGCATGCATCATAATATCCCCACAAAGTTTAATGTTCATCCAAATTTCCAGAAAACAGGGCAATTATAATCTTCCCCTTTTTCGAGCACTCATTTTCATAGCAAGCAACCTACTTCATAACACATAAAACTTGCTTGAACAAACATGCTAAGATCTTCATAAAAACATCATGCAAGCACCTAAGTTAAGGTTCCACCCGAAGCTACCCTAACATGCATGAAAACCACCCAACCAAACCCAAACTTAACCAAACTTCCAGAAAAACAAAGTCACCAATTCTTACCCCCTTTTTGCTCCTCTTTTGGTATGAATTTTGGACACCTTTACCAGCCTTTTTCCCTCCCTTAATGCAGCTCTTCTGGATGTTTTTTTTTTAGAGGAAAAATGAGAGGAGGAAAATGATTGAAGGTGGAGTAGTGGGGAAGAGAAGGAGGTATGGGTTGAGGGGATGGGTTGGTGACCGAGTGATGGGGGTGGGGGTGGTGAGGTTGGGGTGCCATGTGGTGTTTAATTGTGCTCCGGTATTTAGCACGATGTATTAAAATATCCTCACTCGATATTTTATATCTTTACTTAATTAATACATTCCTCAAAACACCCACCCCAAATAATCATGCCATAACCCAATTCCCAACATATATCACATGCACCCTGAAATGCTTTAATAGACCATGACCACCACATGACTAAGCATTTCTCAATATAAATAAATCAACTCCACAATTTAACACCATAATCCTCATATAACATAAGAAATGTTTAAATGCACATAATCATTTCGGGGATATCACAATACTCCCCTACTTATAAGATTTTGTCCTCGAAATCAGCATGCACTCACCAAAACGAAATAAGACATAAATCACGTACCAGAGAACAATTCCGGATAGTGATGCACCATGTGTCGCTCCGTCTCCCACGTGGCCTCTTCGACACCCCTACGATCCCACTGTACTTTGATCATAGGTATAACTTTGTTTCGTAATCTGTGATCTGCCCGATCCAGAATCCTGACAGGTCGCTCCACATAGGAAACATCAGACTCTATCTGAACCTCAGAAGGTTGCAACACATGAGAAGGATCTGGCTCGTACTTCCGCAACATAGATACGTGAAACACATCATGTATGCCAGACAGAGAGGGTGGTAAAGCCAGTCGGTATGCCAGAGTACCAATACGCTGTAAGATCTCGTACGGCCCAACATACCTCGGGGATAACTTCCCCCGCATCCCAAAACGTACTACACCTCTGAAAGGTGAGGTCTTCAAGAAGACCCTATCGCCCAACTGAAACTCTAACGGCCGACGCCGTTGATTAGCATACGTTGCCTGACTGTCCTGAGCTGCTTTCATTTTAATTCTGATTACCTTCACCTTTTCTTCCATTTCTTTGACCAACTCTGGTCCTCCGACCAATTTACGGTCCACATCATCCCAATATAAAGGCGACCTACAATGTCTACCATAGAGGGCTTCAAACGGCGCCATCTGTATGCTTGCCTGGTAGCTGTTGTTATACGAAAACTCCACTAAGGCTACTGAGTCCTGCCAAGAAGTATCAAACTCCAACACACAAGCCCGTAACATATCTTCGAGCGTCTGTATGGTATGCTTGGTTTGTCGTCCGTTTGGGGATGGTATGATGTGCTCAACCTCAACTCTGTACCTAGGGCTGACTGAAGACCTTCCCAGAAGTGAGATGTGAACCGCGGATCTCGATCAGACACAATCGAAACAGGGATCCCATGCAGTCTCACCACATCTCTGACATATAACAGAGCCATCCTCAAGTACGTGAAGGTCATACTGTAGGGAATGAAGTGAGCCACTTTAGTCAATCTGTCCACGAGTACCCAGATAGCATCAAAACCCGAAATAGTCCTCGGTAAGTGGGTCACAAAGTCCATGGATACGTGCTCTCACTTCCATTCTGGTATTTCCAAACTTCTAAGCTCACCACCAGGCCTCTGCCTCTCAGCCTTCACTTGCTGACAAACAGACATCTCTTGACGAATGTGGTGACATCTTGTTTCATTCGTCTCCACCAAAACTGGCCACATAAGTCCTTATACATTTTCTTTCCGCCCGGGTGGATACTCATCCTGCTGCAATGGGCTCGCTGTAATATCCCCTGACTCAACTCAGGCGTATTCGGAACTACCCATCGGTCACCTAACCTCAAAGAACCGTCCTCAGCTATTCTGAACCTCGACGACTGACCCAGACGAACCACTGACAACCATCTCTGGACCTCCTCGTCGGTCTCCTGAGCCTTCCGGATGTGTTCATAAATAACCGGCTCAGCTAATAAGGTCGATACCTGTGTCGGTGAAGCAGACACATCATAATCAAAACCCAACTGACAGTAGGAGTCATCATAGCTGACAAACACATGACGTCCTCTGCTGTGTTCTTCACTTTCCGACTCAAAGCGTCGGCTGTCAAATTTGCTCTTCCTGCGTAAACAAGAACTTCAGGCTCTTGTGATCGGTGTAGATGGTAAATGAGGTACCATATAAGTAGTGTCGACATATCTTCAAGGCAAACACTATAGCTGCTAGCTCCAAATCATGGACTGGATACCTCGTCTCGTGTGGCTTCAATTGTCTTGAAGCATAAGCCACTACATGCTTATCCTGCATCAGTATGCATCCTAGACCCTGAAGGGATGCATCATTATAGAGAACAAACCGCTTGTTCTCCCTGGGAATCACCAATACTGGTGCCGAAGTCAATCTGTGCTTTAACTCCTGGAAGCTCTGCTCACAAGCTTCCGACCAAAAGATTGGAACTCCCTTCTGAGTTAGCTGCGTCAATGGCTTGGCAATCTTTGAAAACCCTTCGATGAAGCGTCGATAATACCCGGCCAAACCAAGAAAACTTCGGATCTCAGGAACTCTAGTAGGCGTAGGCCAATCCATAACTGCCTATGACCCAAAAATGCTACGCTGTTCAGCCAGAACTCACACTTGCTGAGTTTGGCGTACAATTGATGATTTCTGAGGATCTGAAGCACCGTCATCAAATGATTGGCATGCTCCTCCTTACTTCTTGAATAAACCAGAATGTCATCAATATACGATCACGAACTGATCAAGATACTTCTGAAACACTCTGTTCATCAGGCTCATAAAGACAACCGGGGCATTCGTCACACCGAACGGCATGACTAAGAACTCGTAGTGCCCGTACCGAGTCCGAAACGCTGTCTTTGAATGTCATCAGCTCTAACTCGTATCTGGTGATAGCCTGACCTCAGGTCAATCTTCGAGTAAATCTCCGTGCCCTGAAGCTGATCAAATAAATCATCAATCCTCGGAAGAGGGTACTTATTCTTAATCATCACTTTATTCAATTGACGGTAATCGATGCACAGACGCATCGAACCATCTTTTTTCTTCACGAACAAGATTGGCGCACCCCAAGGCGATACACTAGGATGAATGTATCCCTTGTCAAGGAGTTCCTGCAACCGCACTTTCAGCTCCATGAGCTCTGCCGGTGCCATCCTATAAGGGGCACGAGAAATAGCAGATGTCCCTGGCAGTAACTCAATCTCAAAATCAATATCTCTGATCGGCGGAAATCCTGGAATCTCATCCGGAAACACGTCGGTAAATTCCACAACTACCGGTATCCTCGATCCTCAACTTTTCCTTTTCCTCTGATACGTCCACCGCATAAATAAGATAGCATGTGTGACCGCGTTCTAACAACCGCGACATCTTAACTGCCAAAATCAACGGAATCCTTGGACGAGAGCCGTCCCCATAGAAGGTCCACTGAAACCCCTGATCAGACAGAAAATGTACCATCCTCTGTCGGCAATCAACCACGGCCTGGTATCTGCTCAACACATCAATACCGACAATACAGTCAAAATCTGCCATATCCAACAAAATCAGACCAGTCCTCTGATCATTGCCCTAAAAAAATGAGGCAATCAGATAATAGTCGATCCGCAATCACATGCTTTCCCGTGAGTGTCGAGACCATAAGAGGCTTGGGCAACAGAGACGAGCACAGATGATGTTTCTCCACAAAAGCAGAAGATATGAAAGAATGCGAAGCACTTGTATCTACCAAAATAAATGCAGGGTGCGTAAGTATGTAGCACGTACTTGCAATCACTTCCTCTGGAGCTGCCCCTGCCTGCTCTCGAGTCAGTGCATATACTTGACCCTGCGGTGGTCCTGCCGCCTGACCTTCCTATGGTTGAGGTGCAAACTGCTGTTTCTGTGGTGCCGTCCTGGCGTCAAATCTTGGCCTATTCAGCCCAGAGTCTTCCTGACCTCCCCGATTGGGGCAAACCCGAGCCAGGTGGCCCACCCTGCCACAAACATAACAGCCACGACAGTCACGTGTCAAATGAAATCCTCCACAGTTGTCACACTTGTTCCCTCCTGATTTACTTCCCTGCGCTGGTTCCCGATTACCTTGCTTCTGATTCTGAAATTTCTTCCCACCAAATCGAGAAGATGAAGAAGCCCCACGAGGCTTAAACCGGTCCTCTCGCGGCTTCAGACTGTCTGCAACTGGTCCTTGTGGTGGTACGAAAGGGGGTACAACTTCCTTGTACACGCTAACCCTAATCTCTTCCAGCTCTGCCCTAGTCAGGGCATCATCGAATGAGCTGGGGTTGTTAGAGATAACCCGGTCAAATAACTCTGGCCTTAGTCCCTTCAGAAAATGCATCATCTTGGCATGACCGTTCACAGCGATATGAGGTACATACCTCAACAATGAAGAATACTGCATGGCATAATCTGATACAGTCATGCTGCCCTGCTTCAGGTTGGTGAACTCATCTTCTTTTACTTTTCTGGTAGCGGCGGAGAAATACCGGTTAAGGAACCGGGTCCTGAACACAGTCCAATCTACTGTCATACGCTGAGCCCTCAGCTCCATAACTGTTGTCTTCCACCACATGGAAGACTTCTTCGCCAACTGAAACTCTGCCAACCTATGCCGGGCAGTCCGTGCACAGGGCGCTGACACAAATATCTGCTCCAGTCTCTCAAGTCATTCCTCGGCTGCTTCCCCAGTCTCATACCCTTCAAATAGCGGTGGATGATAGCTCAAGAACTGGGTCAAACTTATCTCCCCTGGTAGTAGTATCTGTGCACTAGGCTCCACGCCTACAGACATTGATATTGCCGACTCTCCCACCTCTTCATTGAGGTTCTCCAGATTAATAGCCGCCATGCTGTAACACAGGGGTTAACAACAATACCAAAAGCAGTTCATAATATAAGCCGCTAGATAACAAGAGTAATAATATTCATAATCATGTTAGTGTAACAAATTATACGCAAAGTATGCACTACATGCATAAACATGCCCACCAATGAATACATAACCAACTTGTTTCTAAAGGCTACCATTTGCTCGTTCCCTGGTTCTCTAACCACTGCTCTGATACCACTAAATGTAAGACCCCGTTATCTATACAAGATTCTAAGGTGCAATTAAGAGAACTAATCATTCATAAATCAGAGCATTAGGCTGTGTTGATAATCCTGAGCTTAAGAGATTACAGTACCAAAAGTTCAAAAAGGAATTATACATATTCCTAACAAAAGTTTACTAAACTATAGCTTTACTCTATACTTTGCAGAAGCTATACAAAAGGAATATCTCTATTCCGCTATCCTTGTAGCACTCTCTACAGCTCAAAGTATCAACCCCGACCCTGGTTCTCCGTAGTGAAAGCCCCTACAAAGACAACCCCCAACACATGAGCACATCATAGTTCATATTCAACATAATATGAATGTAAAGTATAAATGCATAAATCATAGGCATATGATACTTCCTGAATTCCAATGCATTTAAAATGTCCATTTTGGTTGTCCCTGTACCATAACTCATAATCAAATCAATATAAGATATTATGGTTTCTTTAAATAAATGTCATGACATAACTTCACTTCTTAAATCTTTACTTCAATCCTTAGTCAGTTTATCATCAGTGTATTTTAATGCCCCTCGCTTCATAACTTTAGAACAAGCGGTCCTCCCTCGCTTCTTCGTACAAGCGGTATTTCTATCATCGCTTCGTATGGTAAACCTCGCCTCCATGTGCAAGCAGACCTACACCCCTCGCTCCACATTTTTAGCGGAATAATAGCGGTAAGCATTAAAATCATTACTGTGATAACCATGACTCGTGGAATACACACCAAATGTTCCACAACATACATATGCAACAACAATGAATAACAACATGTATCGTACTCATAATGCACAAACTTGCATTTATAATATGTCAAAACGACAAGCATATAATACACGTTACCATTGGGTGCCCGTACGTCGCTTACGTACCTTTCCAAAATATGGTATGTGGCAGGACTATATCCCCTGCGTTGTGTGGCTATCTGTGAAGGCTCTACACAAGTGTACAACACAATATTAGAAGCCAAATAATAGTCAAATCCAAAAAATCCATCGAAAAATACATTTCCCATTATTCAGCTGCTGGCGACCGATCGCTACATCGAGGTGATCGATCGCGAGCCTTACCGATCGATCGCTTCGTTGTATCAATCGATCGCCATTCCTCACTGGCTCACGGCGATCGATCGCGCCATAAATGGCGATCGATCGCCAATATCATATTTCACCACTGCCCTTCGGCGATCGATCGCTGCATTCGTAGCGATCGATTGCCACTTGCTGTGTGCACGATTTTCCAAAATTCTCGAGCATCTTATTTCATATCATCAAAACTACTTCATAACACATATAACATGCTTGAAGGATCATGCTAGGAACTTCACAAAACTTCCATGCAAGTATTTAAATCGAAGGTTTAACAAAACCTAAGCTAGCATGCATCATAATATCCCCACAAAGTTTAATGTTCATCCAAATTTCCAGAAAACAGGGCAATTATAATCTTCCCCTTTTTCGAGCACTCATTTTCATAGCAAGCAACCTACTTCATAACACATAAAACTTGCTTGAACAAACATGCTAAGAGCTTCATAAAAACATCATGCAAGCACCTAAGTTAAGGTTCCACCCGAAGCTACCCTAACATGCATGAAAACCACCCAACCAAACCCAAACTTAACCAAACTTCCAGAAAAACAGAGTCACCAATTCTTAGCCCCTTTTTGCTCCTCTTTTTGTATGAATTTTGGACACCTTTACCAGCCTTTTTCCTCCCTTAATGCAGCTCTTCTGGATGTTTTTTTTTTAGAGGAAAAATGAGAGAAGGAAAATGATTGAAGGTGGAGTAGTGGGGAAGAGAAAGAGGTATGGGTTGAGGGGATGGGTTGGTGACCGAGTGATGGGGGTGGGGTGGTGAGGTTGGGGTGCCATGTGGTGTTTAATTGTGCTTCGGTATTTAGCACGTTGTATTAAAATATCCTCACTCGATATTTTATATGTTTACTTAATTAATACATTCCTCAAAACACCCACCCCAAATAATCATGCCATAACCCAATTCCCAACATATATCACATGCACCCTGAAATGCTTTAATAGACCATGACCACCACATGACTAAGCATTTCCCAATATATAAATCAACTCCACAATTTAACACCATAATCCTCATATAACATAAGAAATGTTTAAATGCACATAATCATTTCGGGGATATCACATGGTAACTACTCATAAGATTTCGTCCTCGAAATCAGCATGCACTTACCAAAACAAAATAAGACATAAATCGCATACCAGAAACAGTTCCGGATAGTGCTGCACCATGTGTCGCTCCATCTCCCACGTGGCCTCTTCGACACCCCTACGATCCCAGTGTACTTTGATCATAGGTATAACTTTGTTTCGTAATCTGTGATCTGCCCGATCGAGAATCCTGACAGGTCGCTCCATATAGGAAACATCGGACTCTATCTGAACCTCAGAAGGTTGCAACACATGAGAAGGATCTGGCTCGTACTTCCGCAACATAGATACGTGAAACACATAATGTATGCCAGACAGAGTGGGTGGTAAAGTCAGTCGGTATGCCAGAGTACCAATACGCTGTAAGATCTCGTACGGCCCAACATATCTCGGGGATAACTTCCCCCACATCCCAAAACGTACTACACCTCTGAAAGGTGAGATCTTCAAGAAGACCATGTCACCCAACTGAAACTCTAACGGCCGACGCCGTTGATTAGCATACGCTGCCTGCCTGTCCTGAGCTGCTTTCGTTTTAATTTTGATTACCTTCACCTTTTCTTCCATTTCTTGGACCAACTCTGGTCCTCCGACCGATTTACGGTCCACATCATCCCAATATAAAGGCGACCTACAACGTCTACCATAGAGGGCTTCAAACGGCGCCATCTGTATGCTTGCCTGGTAGCTGTTGTTATACGAAAACTCCACTAAGGCTACTGAGTCCTGCCAAGAAGTATCGAACTCCAACACACAAGCCCGTAACATTTCCTCGAGCGTCTGTATGGTACGCTTGGTCTGTCTGTCCGTTTGGGGATGGTATGCTGTGCTCAACCTCAACTCTGTACCTAGGGCTGACTGAAGACCTTCCCAGAAGTGAGATGTGAACCGCGGATCTCGATCAGACACAATCGAAACAGGGATCTCATGCAGTCTCACCACATCTCTGACATATAACTGAGTCATCCTCAAGTACGTGAAGGCCATACTGCAGGGAATGAAATGAGCCACTTTAGTCAATCTGTCCACGAGTACCCAGATAGCATCAAAACCCGAAATAGTCCTCGGTAAGTGGGTCACGAAGTCCATGGATACGTGCTCCCACTTCCATTATGGTATTTCCAAACTTCTAAGCTCACCACCAGGCCTCTGCCTCTCAGCCTTCACTTGCTGACAAATCAGACATCTCTTGACGAATGTGGTGACATCTTGTTTCATTCGTCTCCACCACTGGCCACATAAGTCCTTATACATTTTCTTTCCGCCCGGGTGGATACTCATCCTGCTGCAATGGGCTCGCTGTAATATTCCCTGACGCGACTCATGCGTATTCAGAACTACCCATCGGTCACCTAACCTCAAAGATCCGTCCTCAGCTATTCTGAACCTCGACGACTGACCCAGACCAACCACTGACAACCATCTCTGGACCTCCTCGTCGGTCTCCTGAGCCTTCCGGATGTGTTCATAAATAACCGGCTCAGCTAATAAGGTCGATACCTATATCGGTGAAGCAGACACATCATAATCAAAACCCAACTGACAGCAGGAGTCATCATAGCTGACAAACACATGACGTCCTCTGTTGTGTTCTTCACTTTCCGACTCAAAGCGTCGGCTGTCAAATTTGCTCTTCCTGGATGGTACTCGATTTCACAATCATAATCCTTCAGTAGGTCCATCCATCTTCTTTGTCTCATATTCAGCTCAGCCAGCGTAAACAAGAACTTCAGGCTCTTGTGATCGGTGTAGATGGTAAATGAGGTATCATATAAGTAGTGTCGCCATATCTTCAAGGCAAACACTATAGCTGCTAGCTCCAAATCATGGACTGGATACTTCGTCTCGTGTGGCTTCAATTGTCTTGAAGCATAAGTCACTACATGCTTATCCTGCATCAGTATGCATCCTAGACCCTGAAGGGATGCATCAGTATAGAGAACAAATCGCTTGTTCTCCCTGGGAATCACCAATACTGGTGCCGAAGTCAATCTGTGCTTTAACTCCTGGAAGCTCTGCTCACAAGCTTCCGACCAAAAGAATGGAACTCCCTTCTGAGTTAGTTGCGTCAATGGCTTGGCAATCTTTGAAAACCCTTCGATGAAGCGTCGATAATACCCAGCCAAACCAAGAAAACTTCGGATCTCAGGAACTGTAGTAGGCGTAGGCCAATCTATAACTGCCTCTATCTTCCTGGGGTCTACTGATATCCCCTCTCTAGAGATAATATGACCCAAAAATGCTACGCTGTTTAGCCAGAACTCACACTTGCTGAGTTTGGCGTACAATTGATGATTTCTGAGGATCTGAAGCACCGTCCTCAAATGATTGGCATGCTCCTCCTTACTTCTTGAATAAACCAGAATGTCATCAATAAATACGATCACGAACTGATCAAGATACTTCTGAAACACTCTGTTCATTAGGCTCATAAAGACAACCGGGGCATTCGTCACACCGAACGGCATAACTAAGAACTCGTAGTGCCCGTACCGAGTCGCTGTCTTTTGAATGTCATCAGCTCGAACTCGTATCTGGTGATAGCCTGACCTCAAGTCAATCTTCGAGTAAAGCTTCGTACCCTGAAGATGATCAAATAAATCATCAATCCTCGGAAGAGGGTACTTATTCATAATCGTCACTTTATTCAATTGACGGTAATCGATGCACAAACGCATCGAACCATCCTTTTTCTTCACAAACAAGATTGGCGCACCCCAAGGCGATACACTAGGATGAATGTATCCCTTGTCGAGGAGTTTCTGCAACCGCACTTTCAGCTCCATGAGCTATGCCGGTGTCATCCTATAAGGGGCACAAGAAATAGCAGATGTTCCTGGCAGTAACTCAATCTCAAACTCAACATCTCTGATCGGCGGAAATCCTGGAATCTCATCCGGAAACACGTCGGTGAATTCCGCAACTACTGGTATATCCTCGATCCTCAACTCTTCTTTTTCCTCTGATACGTCCACGACATAAATAAGATAGCATGCGTGACCGCGTTCTAACAACCGCGACATCTTAACTGCCGAAATCAACGGAATCCTTGGACGAGAGCCGTCCCCATAGAAGGTCCACTAAAACCCCTGATCAGATAGAAAATGTACCATCCTCTGTCGGCAATCAACCACGGCCTGGTATCTGCTCAACACATCAATACCGACAATACAGTCAAAATCTGTCATATCCAACAAAATCAGATCAGTCATCAGATCATTGTCCTAAAAAAAATGAGGCAATCAGATAATAGTCGATCCGCAATCACATGCTTTCCCGTGGGTGTCGAGACCATAAGAGGCTTGGGCAACAGAGACGAGCACAGATGGTGTTTCTCCACAAAAGCAGAAGATATGAAAGAATGAGAAGCACCTGTATCTACCAAAATAAATGCAGGGTACGTAAGTAAGTAGCACGTACCAGCAATCACTTCCTCCGGAGCTGCCTCTGCCTGCTCTCGAGTCAGTGCATATGCTTGACCATGCGGCGGTCCTGCCACCTGACCTCCCTATGGTCGAGGTGCAAACTGCTGTCTCTGTGGTGCCGTCCTGGCGTCAAATCTTGGCCTATTCGGCCCAGAGTCTGCCTGACCTCCCCGATTGGGGCAAACCCGAGCCAGGTGGCCCACCCTGACACAAACATAACAGCCTTGACAGTCACGTGTCAAATGAAATCCTCCACAGTTGTCACACTTGTTCCCTCCTGATTTACTTCCCTGCGCTGGTCCCCGATTACCTTGCTTCTGATTCTGAAATTTCTTCCCACCAAATCGAGAAGATGAAGAAGCCCCACGAGGCTTAAACCGGTCCCCTCTCGGCTTCAGACTGTCTGCAACTGGTCCTTGTGGTGGTACGAAAGGGGGTACAGCTTCCTTGTACACGCTAACCCTAATCTCTGCCAGCTCTGCCCTAGTCAGGGCATCATCGAATGAGCTGGGGTTGTTAGACCGTTCACAGCGATATGAGGTACATACCTCAACAATGAAGAATACTGCATGGCATAATCTGATACAGTCATGCTGCCCTGCTTCAGGTGGGTGAACTCATATTCTTTTACTTGTCTGGCAGTGGCGGAGAAATACAGGTTAAGGAACCGGGTCCTGAACACAGTCCAATCTACTGTCATACCCTGAGCCCTCAGCTCCATAACTGTTGTCTTCCACCACATGGAAGACTTCTTCGCCAACTGAAACTCTGCCAACCTCAGCCAGCCAGTCCGTGCACAGGGCGCTGACACAAATATCTGCTCCAGTCTCTTAAGCCATTCCTCGGCTGCTTCCCCAGTCTCAGTCCCTTCAAATAGCGGTGGATGATAGCTCAAGAACTGGGTCAAACTTATCTCCCCTGGTAGTAGTATCTGTGCACTAGGCTCCACGCCTACAGCAGGTGGCGGTAGAGGATTCGACTGAGCAATACTGGCATTGATACTGCCGACATCTCCCACCTCTTCATTGAGGTTCTTCAGATTAATAGCCGCCATGCTGTAACACAGGGGTTAACAACAATACCAAAAGCAGTTCATAATATAAGCCGTTAGATAACAAGCGTAATAATATTCATAAGCATGTTAGTATAGCAAATTATACGCAATGTATGCACTACATGCATAAACATGCCCACCAATGAATACCTAACCAACTTGTTTCTAAAGGCTACCCTTCGCTCGTTCCTTGGTTCTCTAACCACTGCTCTGATACCACTAAATGTAAGACCCCGTTATCTATACAAGATTCTAAGGTGCAATTAATAGAACTAATCATTCATAAATCAGAGTTGATAATCTTGAGCTTAAGAGATTACAGTACCAAAAGTTCAAAAAGGAATTATACATATTCCTAAAAAAAGTTTACTAAACTATAACTTTACTCTATACTTTGCAGAAGCTATACAAAAGGAATTTCTCTATTCCGCTATCCTTGTAGCACTCTCTACAGCTCAAAGTATCAACCCCGACCCTGGTTCTCCGTAGTGAAAGCACCTACAAAGACAACCCCCAACACATGAGCACATCATAGTTCATATTCAACATAATATGAATGTAAAGCATAAATACATAAATCATAGGCATAGGATACTTCCTGAATTCCAATGCATTTAAAATGTCCATTTTGGTTGTCCCTGTACCATAACTCATAATCAAATCAATATAAGATATTATGGTTTCTTTAAATAAATGTCATGACATAACTTCACTTCTTAAATCTTTACTTCAATCCTTAGTCAGTTTATCATCAGTGTATTTTAATGCCCCTCGCTTCATAACTTTAGAACAAGCGGTCCTCCCCTCCCTCGCTTCTTCATACAAGCGGTATTTCTATCATCGCTTCGTATGGTAAACCTCGCCTCCATGTGCAAGCGGACCTACACCCCTCGCTCCACATTTTTAGCGGTATAATAGCGGTAAGCATTAAAATCATTACTGTGATAACCATGACTCGTGGAATACACACCAAATATTCCACAACATACATATGCAACAACAATGAATAACAACATGTATCGTACTCATAATGAACAAACTTGCATTTATCATATGTCAAATCGACAAGCATATAATACACGTTACCATTGGGTGCCCGTACGTCGCTTACGTACCTTTCCAAAATATGGTATGTGGCAGGAACCTATCCCCTGCTTTGTGTGGCTATCTGTGAAGGATCTACACAAGTGTACAACACAATATTAGAAGCCAAATAATAGTCAAATCCAAAAAATCCGTCAAAAAAATACATTTCCCATTATTCAGCTGCTGGCGACTGATCGCTACATCGAAGCGATTGATCGCGAGCCTTACCGATCGATCACTTCGTTGTAGAGATCGATCGCCAGACCTCACTGGCTCGAGGCGATCGATCGCGCCATAAATGGCGATCGATCGCCAATCATCATATTTCGCCACTGCCCTTCGGTGATCGATCGCTGCATTCGTAGCGATCGATCGCCACTTGCTGTGTGCGCGATTTTTCCAGAATTCTCGAGCATCTTATTTCATATCATCAAAACTACTTCATAACACATATAACATGCTCGAAGGATCATGCTAGGAACTTCACAAAACTTCCATGCAAGTACTTAAATCGAAGGTTTAACAAAACCTAAGCTAGCATGCATCATAATATCCCCACAATGTTTAATGTTCATCCAAATTTCCAGAAAACAAGGCAATTATAATCTTCCCCTTTTTCGAGCACTCATTTTCATAGCAAGCAACCTACTTCATAACACATAAAACTTGCTTGAACAAACATGCTAAGAGCTTCATAAAAACATCATGCAAGCACCTAAGTTAAGGTTCCACCTGAAGCTACCCTAACATGCATGAAAACCACCCAACCAAACCCAAACTTAACCAAACTTCAAGAAAAACAGAGTCACCAATTCTTAGCCTCTTTTTGCTCCTCTTTTGGTATGAATTTTGGACACCTTTACCAGCCTTTTTCTCTCCCTTAATGCAGCTCTTCTGGACGTTTTTTTTAGAGGAAAAATGAGTGGAGGAAAATGATTGAAGGTGGAGTAGCGGGGAAGAGAAGGAGGTATGGTTTGAGGGGATGGGTTGGTGACCGAGTGATGGGGGTGGGGTGGTGAGTTTGGGGTGCCATGTGGTGTTTAATTGTGCTCCGGTATTTAGCACGATGTATTAAAATATACTCACTCGATATTTTATATCTTTACTTAATTAATACATTCCTCAAAACAACCACCCCAAATTATCATGCCATAACCCAATTCCCAACATATATCACATGCACCTTGAAATGCTTTAATAGACCATGACCACCACATGACTAAGCATTTCCCAATATAAATAAATCAACTCCACAATTTAACACCATAATCCTCATATAACATAATAAATGTTTAAATGCACATAATCATTTCGGGGATATCACATGGTAACTACTTGAAAATAATGGAGATAGACCTGAAAAGATACGGAAAGATAAGGAAAATCGAGCAGATTATTTTTTTCAATCTGAAAAAGATAAATATCATTAAAGTGCGCCAGAAGTGCAGGGAAAATCACAAGATAAAAAAAGAAAACAGCCACAAATCGGTTACCAAACACAAAGACATAAATAAACTAATTTCCTATGGACATCATACACCCATTTGGGTTAGAGAACCAATCAGATAATGAGAAAGGAAATGATTTCAGAAACTAGCCTTTAACCAAGTCCAAACTTTGAGTTTGATGTTGTCAACCAGCTCTTCCACTTCCAATTCCTTGTTTTTTAAAATTATGGCATTTCTTTGTTTCCATGGACTCCAAGTAGTGCAATGTCATATAGCTGTCCACGCTATCCTGCCACTCAAACTGCTTAACTGGTCGGATTAAACTTGATCGGACTGGTTCCGTTGGATCGAGACCACCGAATCGACGATTCCGGTCCCAACGGAACCGCTCGGTTCTACACCGGTTCTGGTTCCAGTTCCAATTTGGAAACGGAACCAATGATTTTTTTTTTTAAAAAAAGAAAAGGTCCATTGGCCAACGACTCACTGGAACGTTTAAGAAACATTTAGTTAAAAAACATAATTTTGACGAGGTTACTCTACAACCTATATGTAGGGAACCAACTCAACAACAAATAATATTCAACAACAAACTTTTTTTTAACATCTGCAATAAACCGCATGTCATTAGTTAGCTTGTTTATTAGATGTGAACTTCGTTTATTGTTATCTCAATAAGACGACTTTATTGAATTTGCTTTTGATATCCAACCTGGTTTTAAATATATTTTTAGACACACACTTAGGAAAAATTGTATGGATGTTTTTGTTGAATATCACCGATCTTTAATTGAGCATCTTTCTACTATAAACTGCAGAGTTAGTTTAACAACTGGTATTTGGATGAACATTAAACAACTTTCATTTCTTGTTGTTACTTGTCATTTGATTGATGATAATTGGTGCATGCAATCAAATTTTATCACTTAATGAACTATATTCTTCTCACACTGGTATCTTGATTGCTAGATATATTGTTAACGTATGTAGTTTCTATGGAATTGCAGATAAAAAATTTTCTATCACACTTGACAACGCGGCGAATAATACATAGGCAGTACGTGATCTAAAAGTAAAACCAATACTTGATGATATTTTTTTCTATATTAGATGTGCATGCCATATAATTAACTTACTTGTAAAAGTTGGTTATGAAGATTCTGAACATAATAACATTGCAAAACTTAAAAACTATTGTCGATGGATACGGCAATCACGAATTAAGCGTGAATGAAAACATACTTGTGCAACTCAAGGTCTTAGGTATATGGTAGCGTTTATCGCGTACGCCAAATTAACCCTCTCAAGTTAATAGCAGTAAATATGTAGTAGCGTGAGTAGGGATCGATCCCACGGGGAAGTGAACACTTTTATGCTAACAAGTATTAAAATAGGGGGTTATCGAATTTCTTTAACTATAACTAAATTAAATTAAAGCAAACAATTAACTAGTTTATCAAGATTAAGAAGCGATTCTTGGTTTTCGGTCAACTTTACCTTTGGAAATCATTCACTTGATCATCAAATTACTAAACTTATGAATCCATTCAATATTCATCAATTGAAAACTTAATTCCTTACTTACCTTAATCATGGTAAAAAAGAAAACAGCATTCAATTCGACTCTTATCAATTCTTAACCAAAACTACAGCCGTTAAGGTTAAATCAATGATAGTTTCAAAACTAGTAAGCTTGATGAATCTAATTAATAAGAACTACAGCCGTTGGAATTAATTATCCAATCGTTCTTCCTAAGAATTTAATAACACCAACAGCAGGTAATTATCAATCTTAGTTGCTTCTCAATTAGCATCTGATATTGCATGTGATTACTAGGTGATCAATCTATCAATCAAACACAACAATCATAAGAATCATAATCTGAAAAACAAATTGAAATCGAATTGAAAATTCAACAATCAAATCAAAATTTTCACAAGTCTTTGTATTCCAAAGGCAAGTATCCCTCAACCAAGAATCAAGGTGTTTAGCCTTGCATAATTAAATCTAAAACTAACAAAAATTGTATTAAAACATCAAACAATCAAGAGAAAAGAGAGTTACTAAAGCGAAGCACGATTCCGGCTTGTTGATTCCGTCTTCGTTCTTCGAGCGTCTTTTACAAAAATTCAATGAAAATTATTATAAAAATTCCAAAATCTATTCTAAGGTCTGAATCCTTCTCCAATGAGGCTGAAATTTCGAGTTATAGAGGTTAGGAGGCTGAGGGGTAGGTTAGAATTCATGTATGAAGGAAAGAAATCAAGAATCCAAGCTTTCCAAAACTCTGCTGGCGATCGATCGCGGATTTTTGCCGATCGATTGCGGATTTTTGATGTTTTCCGGCGAGTTTCGTATTTTGGCCATAACTTTCTCATACGAACTCCAAATTTGACGAATCAGCTGTCCACGCCAAGATAACTCAAAGTTCTACAACTTTTCTATGGATCACATTTCCAAAACTTGGCTCAAACATATATAAATTTGAGGAGAAAGGAGCAACATGTGTCTTGGATTCTGGTTTTTTCCTCTGTTCTTCAACTTTAGTCATTCTTTCATCATTTTAGCTTGATTTCTTCACATTTCCCTACATTTACACAAATATACGATTATGTAGCATATGTATCAATTTATCCATCAAAATATACCAAATCGTAGACAATTAAACGCAATAGATGTGTCTATTTCTAGTCACGTCAAACACCCTCATACTTACTCTTTTCTCGACCTCGAGTAAATCAGACAAAACTACAATATTTTTTTGCTTGGCTCATAGCATCATAAAAAACTAACTTGTCCTCACTTTTATGCCTCAACAATTTAAAACATGCATAGTAATGAAAGGCGGTGAAAAGTTAATAATGGAGCAAGTTCAATCCCTAAACAATTCGTACCCAACAAAGTAGTGAACGTTTGTGTGTGGTCATAAACAAGTGTCATGTACAAATTATAGATCCAATAGAAGCAAATCCACAATAATTCAAGTTATACACTAACACAAGTATAAGCTCACTTGCACATTCTTCTCCACTATCTTAGCCACTTTGCAAACATAAATCAAGTAGCTCTTTATTAGCTTGTAGTGTGGCCTAGGTATTGGCTTATGAAAGAAAGGTAAGGATATACCAAGTAAGAGAGTATGATGATATGCACACTAAAAGCTTCTCTTCTTGCTTGAATATTTCAACTTTTGTTTCAACATTTTTCTTCTTTTGTGCCTTGGCTCCCCTTGGAGTCATGTTTTTTTTTCTCAATGCATCCCTTTTCTTTCATGCATTTCATTCTTTTCATAATGAAGCTCATAAACATTTTAATCATTGAATACTTAAGTGCATGTGAATGAAACACATCATACTCCCTTCAAAGGTATGGATAGAATCACATTTAGGCTTATTAAGGAAGGATGATAAGCTAGTCAAAGAATGTCGAATGGGGGTTGTTTGTATGCTTAGCATACAACCATTCTTTTGCATTAAAGCTCAAAAAGGGTACTAGTGATTGATTTTATTTGCATGGTAGGCTTGAAAGGCTCAAACGCATCAAAGATCGCCTATATCACTTTCATGTTCGCAAGTAGTCTAGACATACGCCTCAAAGAGTATGTAGTTAAATTCTAGCATGTATTAGAGACTTCTTAAGACTATCTCAAAATTTACACAATCTTCACTAAGCTATGCACACTTCACAAGTCATGACAATAATATGCTCAAAATATTCAACTACTATGTTAAAGCAAAATTTGCATTAGAGTTCAAAGTGTTCCAATGTTAACAATTCACCTATGTTCAAAATCATGCATGATATCAATTAGGTTTCATCATGAGCTAGTGACTCTAAGCATCCGTTCGTTACTTAACTATGAGCTCAAAATTTTCAAATTTTTCGATTTTTTTGTATTTTTGTATTAGAAAAGCAATAACACACCACTAATCCCTTCCCATACTTAAATTTTACATTGTCCCAAATGTAAGGCAAAAATACAAGAGAATAGAAAAGTCTAACTACTAAAGCAAAAAATAAATAAAAGGGATAAAGGAAACTAACTCCCCTTGGGTTGCCTCCCAAGCAGCGCCTCTGTTTAACGTCGGTGGCCCGACGCTAGTCCTCGTGATCAGTCGAAGTGCGGTGGATCCTCTAGAGCCGCCTTGACATTCACTTGTCCACCTTCCTCGTTTTGGACACCCTCGTAGTAATGCTTCAATCGGTGACCATTCACCTTGAACGTCTTAGTGGTGTCAAAACTCTGAATTTCCACTGCACCATGAGGATATACATTAGTAATGATATAAGGACCATGCCATCTAGAACGAAGTTTACCTGGAAATAGGCGAAGACGTGAATGGTAAAGGAGAACTTTTTGACCAACTTCAAAACTCCTTCTTGATATCATTTTGTCATGGAAGTCCTTCGTCTTTTCCTTGTAGATCCTTGCACTCTCATACGCCTCATTCCTTATCTCTTCGAGCTCTTGAAATTGCAACTTCCGATGCAAGCCACTCTCATCATAGTTCATGTTAAAATGCTTCACAGCCCAGTATGCTCTATGCTCCAACTCTACAGGAAGATGACATGGTTTACCAAAAATGAGTCGATATGGTGACATACCGATTGGAGTCTTATACGCAGTCCGGTAAGCCCAAAGTGCATCATCTAGTAGTAAGCTCCAATCCTTCCTCGTGGGGTTGACAGTCTTTTCCAATATGGCTTTGATTTCTCGGTTAGAGACCTCGGCTTGGCCATTTGTTTGCGGATGGTAGGCGGTGGAGACTTTGTGGGTGACATGATACTTCTTGAAAAGACTCTCCACCGTCCTATTGCTAAAGTGTGTACCTCGATCACTGATGATAGCTCTCGGGATTCCAAACCTAGAAAAAAGGTTATGTTTGATAAAATCTGCAACAACTTTGGAATCGTCAGTCCGGGTAGCAATAGCTTTTACCCATTTCGAAACATAGTCAACAGCAAGAAGTATATAAATATGAACATAAGAGCTAGGGAATGGTCCCATAAAGTCCATGCCCCATACGTCAAAAATTTCAGAAATAAGAATGGGTTGTTGAGGCCTCTCCTTTTCTTTGGGAAATATTACCGGTCATTTGGCATTGCGCACAGTTCTTGCAAAAGTAGTAGGCATCACGAAATAGGGTAGGCCAAAAGAATCCACACTCTAGCAACTTCCTAGGCGTCCTCTTTGCACCAAAATGTCCCCCACAAGCGTAGGAATGGCAGAACTTAAGAATGTTATTTACCTCAGTTTCGGGTATGCATCTCCTAATGATTTGGTCCGCGCAGTTCTTCCATAGGTAAGGATCATCCCACACATAGTATTTGGCATCACTCCTTATCTTAGCTCTTTGAGACCTAGATAACTCAGAAGGTAGTACATTAGAAGCTAAGAAGTTCACAATATGAGCATACAATGGAAGATTGTCTCTTATGGAGAGTAGATGTTCATCCGGGAATTCCTCCTTCAAACAAAGCTCCTCATCCACGTGTGGTAGACGGCTTAAGTGATCCGCTACTTTGTTCTCGCTGCCCTTCTTATCTTTGATTTGTATGTCGAACTCACTCAAGAGCAAAATCCATCTTATCAACCTTGGTTTTGCCTCCTTCTTCGTCATCAAATAGCGAAGAGCTGCATGATCAGAATACACAATGACTTTAGTACCAAGTAGATAGGATCAAAAAATTTCAAGAGCAAAAACAACTGCTAAAAGCTCTTTTTCAGTAGTGGAATAGTTCCATTGAGCATCATTCAAGGTCTTTGAGGCATAGTAGATGGCATGTGATGCTTTCCCCTCTTTTTGGCCTAAGACAAGCACCAACCGCATAGTCACATTGCTTCGCACATGATCTCGAAAGGCTTACTCCAGTCGGATGGTTGTATGATGGGGGTAGAAGTCAATGACTCCTTCAGTCGATCAAAAGCTCGCTTGCTTGCTTCATCCATCTAAAAAGAAACATCCTTTTGTAATAGCTTGCACAAAGGTGTAGCTATCTTAGCGAAATCCTTGATGTACCTCCTGTAAAAACCTGCATGTCCAAGAAAAGAGCGTACATCCCAAACACAAGTAGGATAAGGTAAAGACTGCATAACATCAATTTTTACTTTGTCTACCTCTATACCTTTAGCAGAAACGACATGACCCAACACTATACCTTGTTCTACCATAAAATGACATTTTCAGAATTTAGAACAAGGTTAGTTAGTCTCTATGCATCTTTTTAAAACAAGTGTAAGGCTAGCAAGACAATCATTAAATGAGTTACCGTAGACAGTAAAATAGTCCATGAATACCTCTAGAATATGCTCAATAAACTCAGAAAAGATGCTAACCATACAACGTTGAAACGTGGCTAGAGCATTGCACAGTCCAAAGGGCATGCACCGGTAGGCGAATGTGCCAAAAGGGCATGTGAAAGTAGTCTTTTCTTGGTCCTCCGGTGCAATAGCAATCTGAAAGTAACCCGAATAACCATCAAGAAAACAATAGTATGAATGACAAGCTAACCTCTCAAGCATTTGATCAATGAAGGGTAGAGGGAAGTGATCATTTCGAGTCACAGCGTTTAACTTCCGGTAGTCTATACACACTTGCCATCCGTTTTGAATACGTGTGGGCACAAGTTCATCATCTTTGTTCTTTATCACAGTAATACCGGTCTTCTTTGGCACCACTTGGACTGGACTGAACCATTGACTGTCAGAGATAGGGTAGATCACCCCAACCGCTAAAAGCTTCAAAATCTCCTCTTTCACCACATCCATCATCGGTGGGTTAAGCTTCCTTTGGGGCTGACGTGTAGGACTTCCTCCTTCTTCGAGTAGAATGCGGTGCATGCATGTGGAGGGACTGATTCCCTTGATGTCAGCTATGGTCCAACCGATTGCAGTCTTGTGCTCCTTGAGCACATGAATAAGTTCCTTCTCTTGTTCATCCCCCAACTTGCTAGAGATGATCACTGGTAATGTATCTCCTTCACCAAGGAATACATATTTGAGATGGCTGAGTAGTGTCTTCAACTCTATGGTGGGTGCCTGCAAAACAGATGGAAGAACTCTAGTGTTAGAAACAGGCAATGATATAAAAGAAACGTTACCTGACTGATGTAGCTCATGTGTATCATCCAAGGCATCTATGGTATCTTTCAACTCATTTAAAGTGAACAACTCCCCATCCTCCTTCTTCATAGCCATGGTAAGAGTGACTTCCAGTTCGTCTTTCCTGTACAATCTCAAAAACTTCATGTGACAGATAATCAATAACATCAATAGAATACACAGTGTCATCATCATTGCGAGGATATTTCATGGTATCATAAATGTTAAATGTAACAATCTCACCATCAAATTTCATAGTAAGGGTACCACTATGCACATCTATCTTGGTCTTAGAGGTTTTGAGGAATGGTCTTGGTTTGATCCTCCACCTTCTCCTCCGGTATTTCCAGTTCTTTACCACTCCTAAGTGTGACTGCACTTGCATTTTCCCTTGGATTCACCACTGTTTGGGATGGTAGGATGGTCGATCCCTGGGCTTCAACACGATTGAGTGCGGCGGCTAGTTGACCCACTTGAGTGTTCAAGCTTTGAATACTTGATCTTGTTTCCTGTTGAAATTTTGTAACATTATGAGCAAGATCTTGAATAATATTCTCTAACCTGTCACTAGTAGAAGGGTAATTAGATTGTTGGGTCCTCTGAAAAGGTGGTTGTATGGTGGTGGATGTTGTGGTTGTTGTGGCACTTGAGGTGGAACATGATTCATCAATTGTGGTCCATAGCTCAAGTTAGGGTGGTCTCTCCATCCTGGGTTGTATGTGTTGGAGTAAGGGTCATATTTGCGTTGAGGTTGCCCCGGAAATCCACCTGCTGCACTCACTTGCTCAGCAGATGATTCTTGAAGTGATGCGCATGAATCTGTAGTATGACTCATCTCCAAACATATTCCACATGGCTTCACTGCATGTCCATTTCCTCCTGCCATTTGACGAACAAGAGAGGTGAGGCTAATAAGTTGTTTTTCTAGGTTAGACACGTTTACCTCTCCTTGTTTCCATTGATTCGCCTCATTCCTAAAGTTGCCAAACTACTGTGAGTTGGCCGCCATGTTTGCTATCAAGCTTCTTGCATCTTCCGGTGTCTTATCCACAAAAGCTCCTCCGCTCGCAGCGTCAACCAAGTTCCTGTCACTAGATAACAAACCCTCATAAAAGTATTGTATGAGTAAATGTTCACTTATCTGGTGTTGTGGACAGTTTGCACACAACTTCTTGAAGCGCTCCCAGTACTCATGCAATGTCTCTCACGTGTACTGTCGAATAGAGTAGATCTCCTTCCGTATATTAGCTGCCCTTGATGCTGGAAAATATTTTTCTAGAAATGTCCTCTGGAGATCATTCCATGTCGTGATCGATCCGGATGGTAGGTAGAATAACCAGTCCTTTGCAGCGTCCTTCAAGGAAAAAGGGAAAGCTCTCAACTTGATTTGCTCCTCAGTAATTCCCGTCGGCTTCATAGTGGTGCAAACCACATGGAACTCCATCAAATTCTTATGAGGATCTTCTCTTGCAAGTCCATGGAAAGATGGCAACAAATGTATTAGTCCAGATTTCAGTTCAAAATTAACATTAGTTGCAAGAGTAGGAAAAGTAATGCAAAGAGGTTGTTGGTTCAAATCCGGATTGGCCAGTTGTCGTAAACTTTGATTCGCAGCCATGTTGTCCCTTTCTTCCTCTGCTTGCCTTCGGTTTTCTCTCCTTCTCCGATGTAGTGTCCTCTCAATCTCAGGATCGTAGTGAATATTGTCTTCTTGATCAGAGGGATCACCTATACTCATGAACAAACAACACGAGTATAAAACGAAATAAATAAAACGACATTAACGCAGAAGTAATTGCCTTCCCCGACAATGGTGCCAAAATTTGGTAGCGTTTATCGCGTACGCCCAAATTAACCCTCTCAAGTTAATAGCAGTAAATATGTAGTAGCGTGAGTAGGGATCGATCCCACAGGGAAGTGAACACTTTTATGCTAACAAGTATCAAAATATGGGGTTATCGAATTTCTTTAACTATAATTAAATTAAATTAAAGCAAAAAATTAATTAGTTTATCAAGATTAAGAAGCGATTCTTGGTTTTTGGTCAACTTTACCTTTGGAAATCATTCACTTGATTATCAAATTACTAAACTTATGAATTCATTTAATTATTCATCAATTGAAAACTTAATTCCTTACTTACCTTAATCGTGGTAAAAAAGAAAACAACATTCAATTCGACTCTTATCAATTCTTTAAACAAAACTACAGTCGTTAAGGTTAAATCAATGATAGTTTCAAAACTAGTAAGCTTGATGAATCTAATTAATAAGAACTACAGCCGTTGGAATTAATTATCCAATCGTTCTTCCTAAGAATTTAATAACACCAACAGCATGTAATTATCAATCTTAGTTGCTTCTCAATTAACATTAGATATTGCATGTGATTACTAGGTGATCAATCTATCAATCAAACATAACAATCATAAGAATCATAATCTGAAAAACAAATTGAAATCGAATTGAAAATTCAACAATCAAATCAAAATTTTCACAAATCTTTCTATTCCAAAGGTAAATATCCCTCAACCAAGAATCAAGGTGTTTAGCCTTGCATAATTAAATCTAAAACTAACAAAAATTGTATTAAAAACATCAAACAATCAAGAGAAAAAAGAGTTACTAAAGCGAAGCACGATTCCGGCTTGTTGATTCCGTCTTCGTTCTTCGAGCGTCTTTTACAAAAATTCAAAGAAAATTATTCTAAAAATTCCAAAATCTACTCTAAGGTCTGAATCCTTCTCCAATGAGGCTGCAATTTCGAGTTATAGAAGTTAGGAGGCTGAGGGGTAGGTTAGAATTCATGTAGGACGGGAAGAAATCAAGAATCCAAGCTTTCCAAAACTCTGCTGGAGATCAATCGGCGCTGGCTGGCGATCGATCGCCAGCCTTTATTTTTCAGGCAGATTGTTTCGGTGATCGATCGCGGATTTTTGCCGATCGATCGCGGATTTTTGATGTTTTCTGGCGAGTTTCGTATTTTGGCCATAACTTTCTCATACGAACTCCGAATTCGACGAATCAGCTGTCCACACGAAGATAACTCAAAGTTATACAACTTTTCTATGGACCACATTTCCAAAACTTGGCTCGAACATATATAAATTTGAGGAGAAAGGAGCAACATGTGTCTTGAATTCTGGTTTTTTTCCTCTTTTCTTCAACTTAGTCATTCTTTCATCATTTTAGCTTGATTTCTTCACATTTCCCTACGTTTATACAAATATACGATTAGGTAGCATATGTATCAATTTAACCATCAAAATATACCAAAAATCGTAGACAATTAAACGCAATAGATGTGTCTATTTCTAGTCACATCAGTATACTCTTTTCCCTTCACCCATAGAAACTAGATGAAATTTTTTACATCACATGTTAGAATCTATGTTACCTTATGAGGAAGCTTTAACTGTATTCTACAATAATTATCAAATGCCTTACAAGCTAATAGTTATTTATTGTGTCCTACTGATCGTGTTTTTGTTACTCAATGTACTGCTTTTTTTTTATCTACTTTTAAGGAAGCAATCGATCATTTTTCGGTGTTTTTATCCGACTTCTCCTTATTTTCTTCCCTTGTATTTAATGTGTTTTGTAAATTTATTTAATTAAGAGAAATAGATGATTTGTCACAATTTGTTCAACTTATGGAGAAAAATTTAAAAAATATTGGGAAAATATTCCACATGCTCACTGCATATACTTTTAGATCCTAGTCAAGGAATTGGCAAATTAGACTTTTTTCGAATATTACTCTCAATTTTTGAAGAAGAATGTTGATCAGAAGACGTCAATCGGACATTCTCTCCAAAATATGTTTGTAATGTATCATTCTGAACAGGTACAAGAGTCATCATCACAGAGAGGACAGGAGGAAGAAGACATTACTCAGTCAAGAAGTAGAGGGATTAATTTGCTAAGGAGTCTTGGCAGAAAGAAGCTGAGAGGAAGCGGAGTTGCATCTACCACGTCGAACGAGTTACAATTCTTCTTGGGTCAGATGCTCGTAATAGATGAAAATTTTGACCTATGTGGAGTGGTGGAAGGCAAACGCAAGACAATTTTCTATCTTAGACGTTTTGCGATTCAAACATCCAGTGTCGCATCGGAGTCGGCGTTCTCAACTTGTGGCTGAATCATTGGAGACCATCGAACTTCACTTAATGCAGATTCATTGTGCATGCTTACATTGCTCAAAGATTGGTTCGATGCGGAGCGATGCGAAGGAATAAAAGAGGAGGAGGAGTCAACGAGTTCGGCAACCAAAGTTTCGAAGATGAAGAAGAATTTACGAAGACTATATTAATTAATTATGATGAATAATGTAATTTTTTTTAAAAGTTCAAATGTTGTATATTTTACATCAAGCTTTTCATATTCAATAAAATATATATTTTTTCATCATATTTCATGTATTATTTGAAAAAGATATTTAGACATATAATATTGATCAATCAGATCCGGTCCGCCGGATTGGATCAGTTCCATGGCCTATGGCCATGGAACCGGAATCAATTCAATCCGGTTCCAGTTCCGATCCGAATGAGCTCGGAAGCGGACCGGATTGGTCGGGATCCGGACCAATCCGGTCCATAAGCATCATGACTTGCCGACTTTCATTCACCGGCAAATTTGAGTGGTGAAGATTGTGGATTTGTGATTGGAATGACAAAATACTAAAATCCGCGATCATAAATAAATGTCCATCCAGGTACGATGGGTAACTGAGCATTTGAAAAACAAATATTTCATATCTTCGACTGCATCACTAAAGAAAACACATTGAAGATCATAACAGTTGCTAAGGATGCTACATTTTTCCAGATTCGATTGCTGCCTGTCAAGCATCAATCTCCATACGAAAAATGCAACTTTTGGGTGGAATAGATTTGTTCCAAACAAGATGATGAACTTCGGTCCAACTAGGTTGAGCTGGGGTACTACCTCTCTGCACCAGGTAAGCTGATTTAGTTGTAATCTTTCCCCTTTATCCCACTTCCAAAGCCATGAATCCACTTTTTTGTATCTGGTACCGACCTGTCAATCAAGGAACAAATTGTTGAAAAAGATTCTCGTCCCATACAAAAAATTTCTCCTCCATCTCCATTCCCAGACACATTCACCCCTAATCTATTCTCCCATCACCCTAATGGAGCAAAATTTATCTAAAGAAATATTGTACACCTTTGAAATTTAGAGTTTAAAATATCAGATTCGACCCACATGTCATGCCAGAATGAGGTTTTTGCTCCAATCCCACATTAATCTTCATGCTCTCTTTAAACCAATTCCGTTCGACTCCCTCCGTAATCTTTCTAACATTAGCCAATCAAATAGAACACTTTGTCCTTTCATTCCACATACGATCCACATCACCCAACCCACGTTTTCTAGTGCTTTTTGTATTGATCCTATTAGCATAAATGTCCAGCAAGCCAAATGTTGGTCCGATGGACTTTATGGCCCTAACCCAATTAACTGACTCATTTCAACTATAAATATGTCATTCATATCTAGGGTTAAGGATAACCTATCACTCTTAATCAATTCAGACTCTCTCTTAAAGTTAATACCAAACAAGCACTGGTGCTTAGCTTTAAGATATGGTCAGATTAGTTTGGACTCGAGGGTCACCGCTATCAGATCCACGTCGGTGAACGGTAATCCTTTTTCATGCATTTATTTTTGATATTTGCATGTTAATATAATCAGGTGCGATCGTCCGTCTCAGGGTCAGATATCTTTACTGTTTGTTTTTTCCGCTGCGCATGGATCTGTCGTCGGGCGACGGAAACCCAACAGTGGTATCAGTGTCAGGTTGCGCTTTGATTCATATGTTTGATAATTAATTTTATACGATAGTTTCCACATAATACTAATCGTATTTGGATTTTCAAAAATTACGGAGTCTGGAAAATATAGAAATTGATTAAAAAAGAGTTTTAATCGAGACCCAAAATCATCTTTACCATGGACTAACGGTGGCTAGGGTTTTTCCTTAAAATCGCAGCCTCGCTGGAGAGCAAGAAGAAGCAAAGTCGAACGACCCGTTTTCTGGATCTGCGCAACAGTTGCACGAACGGAAAGGTAACGCGGCGTGGATTATCTCAAGGATCAGTGCAGATCTGGATCTGCTAATGGTCTTCGGTGACCTTGCTACCCTCTGGATCTTGCGTGAACTTCTGCAATTGTTGTAGACAAAATCGCGTGAGCAGCATGGGTTGAACTGCCTGCGCGCAAAGCTTCACATTGCAGACGAAATCGCGTGAGCACCATCGGTGTTGCAGACAGAAATCTGCGACTAAGCTTCACGTTGTGTGCACGATTTCAACTGGCGATGAAGCAATGAGTTCTGCTCGCAAAGACTGCGGCGGTAGCGACTGGATAATGGATGGGGCTAGGGTTTCATCTTTTGGGGAAGATGATATGTGAGGCGGCGCCTAGCAACCCTACTTTCTAATTTCAAGGGATGATGAATAGAGAAATTTTGATTTTTAATAAAAAAAAAATCTTCTGCCGAAATTTCGTTTTAAATCGAGGATTTTGTTTAAATTTTTTAATTTTTGTCCAAATTGTTTGGAGTCCATAATTTTTTTGGGGTCATTTTAGATATTTATCCGGATAGTTTTTTGAAATAATAAATCATAACACTCAATTAATTAAAAATATTATTTTTAATTTTAGAAAGTGTAAAATAGAGATTTTAAAATTAACTAAATTTAATTAATTTAAAATTAAATGAAAATATTTCATTTAATTTGTTGATTACATTTTCGAGGAGTATTATGATTTGAAGCTAAAATAGTGATTTTACCAATTAATTGATAATTTAATTAATTAAAAATTAAATGAAATTATTTCATTTAGTTTGTTAATTTTATTTTTCGATTAATGTGATTTAAAGGTAAAAGAGATTTTACCAATTAATTGAAATTTAATTAATTTAAATTAAATAAAATGGTTTTATTTAATTTGTTAATTTATTTTCAATTAATGATGCGATTAGTGGAAACGATAGAATAAATTAATTATTGTGCTATAATTACATGTGATGTGATTACTACAATTACATATGATGCAATTGTTTAGTTTAATGTTTAATTACATACGATGTGATTGCATGGTGGATGATTATGAGACCAATGTGTTTAGGTGAAGCTTATGTTTTTATTGTTTCATTATAATTGTGATTTTTATCGGGCCTGCGAGCCTGCTCTCTCTATTTTCTGATGTATCCCACCCCGGATTTGTATCTCTATTCTCTTGTTTGCATGATCTAAATGTAAATCATTAGAATTAGTGGGAGATCAAGATGCAAGATGGAAAGCACCAAGAACCAAGACATGTATAATGGAAGCAAAAATGTAATAGGATTGCATTGTATACTTACATCACCTTAGGCAGACATGTGATCCATGTATGACTCACGTGGATCAATTAGGAAAAGACTGTAATCATCCATATTTATTTTATTATGAATGTGATGTATAATAAACGTTTGTTTGTATGTTTATTAGTACAATTTACGTTGCATGAATAAAACATAGTTCCATGAATCCGGCAAACAAACAAACGAGGACTTGATGAGATTTTAAAATAAATTAAAACCCTCTTTTGAATATGATTCAAAATTTTAATATCAAACTGATAAGGGGAGCTCAAAAGAGTTTCTTGCTTCCTGTCTTTCATCAACAGTTATGCCATGAGACGGTACTTGTGTCATATTGTCTTACTCACCCACGTGGGAGGCATCTGGCATGAGAAAGTTGTGTGTTTAGCTGTCATTTAATTAAAGGTGCAGTTATGTTAACCTTTTAGATTACCCACTCATGTGGGGTCTTTGGGCGTGACATTCACATCCATGGGATGGGTTAGTTTGACGTGAGAAGGCATAATTGTCCTGCCAAAGTAGGGTTATGCCAATCGCGAGACAAATATCTTGGGGGTTGCATATGATGCAGTTGTGAGCTACCTTTAGTATCATAAAGCCAGTTGGCCCACGTCCGGGGTTTTCATGAGCTAGTTGAACTTCAAGTCCACTAAGAAAATATGATTTTCCGTTCATTTGTCATGAGGGTGATGAATTCGAAAAATATAGTGGGAGCATTCAATAACTAAAGTCCATGGTTTTTGAATTAACTAATAATCAAATGTTTTGCTTATATTTTATGTTTATTCTCAGTATTATGATGGCCGTGAATCCGTTTACATCAATTCTCGATATACAAATTAACCACCAAATTATTTTGATTGGCTATTAATTTTAAGATAGTGCTTGCTTCTAAAAAGTTGTTATATACCCTTGGTGGGAGCCTCCTGTTGAAGTATCTCCCGATTCATCTCATGTAGAGATCGCCACACTTGAGAAGTGGTGGGACGATGATCTCTCGGCTAGGTGCTATATGATAGC
Source organism: Haberlea rhodopensis (assembly GCA_907163345.1). Taxonomy (NCBI): domain Eukaryota; kingdom Viridiplantae; phylum Streptophyta; class Magnoliopsida; order Lamiales; family Gesneriaceae; genus Haberlea; species Haberlea rhodopensis. The sequence goes on from CAJQUN010000007.1 coordinate 5,489,164, forward strand.
ATCAATGTCACCAATGAATTTCAACACAGATATGAGAAACTCGCTCACATTGCAGATATTTTCCAACACCTACAAATGTTGTTTGGTGAACTGACGCGATTACTGAGACTCTCGACTTCAAAAGAGCTATTTTCATTTCACGTGCAAGATGGGGCTTCGGTCTATGAGCATGGTGTAAGAAAAATATCTCTTGTTGAGAAATTGGAAAATCTGAATGTGACAATACCTCATTAACTGACTCTAAGTTTGATATTATAGTCAAAATGTTGGAAACTCATGAGTCCTTGTTTCAAAAGGAGAAACATGTTCTTCTTGTCGAATCTTCTACCAATGGTATGAAGCGTTCAAAGATAAAGTAGAGGATGGAAATGGTTCCCAATCTCAAAAGACGAAAATGGATATAGTAGTAACAAAGAAAAGAGAGGCATCTATGTTTTCATTGCTGGTCACTGTCGCAAAATTGTAAGGAATATCTAGACCAAAAGCGTTCTAGAAATGGTGTATTTTATAAAAAAATAATGTTTCTGTTGTTTCTACTTCTTTAGTATATAATACCAATTGTGCTCACGTCTTTGGAAAGAGTTGCAGATGTTGAGTAGAAGTAGAGAGCCCTAAGAAGGTGAAACCTACCTGAGGCTAAGCATTGTAGCAATAATTGTTGCAAAGGTTGTTTAAAACATTTATTTAATATAAAATCTTGAATTGGTTAGGAACTGGTTTGAGCAATTATTTATTTGTTCTAGATTTAACCATGAACATTTTTCCTATTTTGATAGAGAATGAAATTCTTTTAATTTTGCAAATGTGATTGCAGTATTTTTAAGAATGCATGTTTTATTGAATCTAGTGAACTTATGAACGATTAATATGATTATGTTCAAAGAATATAAAAAGAATGATAACTTAACTCCCACATATTTTTAGCATGTGCTGAATGTCCATTGAATTTGATTCATATGGACGTATGTGGAGCATTAAATGTTAGTGCAAGAGGATGTTGAGTTATCTTAAAGAGAATGTGATTCTATCTGAGTAACTCTCTAAAGTTACATATTTGTTGAACATAATTCATATCAATACAGTGACCAAAACTCCATATACGATATGGATTGAAAAATAATCCAAATATAGGTTTGACATTGTTCTGCTTATATGAAGTAGCTAGTGGGAGATGAGTTGGATAGTTGATCCATCTTATGTTATTTTGTGGAAATTTATATTATCAATTGGAGACAAAGTGTTTGTTTCACAAGTGCAATCTTTCTAGAGCAATGTTTCTATTAGAAATGAATGACAATATAATATAACTTGAAAGGGTTCAAGGACAAACCACAAGAAACGTGAAAATGATGAAATTAATTGAGTCAATCATAGCCTTTGAACTACACATACCAAGGAGATTTGAAAAAGTTTCAAGAACTCCTGATAAATTGAATTCCTAGAAAGGAGTCACAATGATTTTGACCATGGATGTGATCCTAGGACTTTCAAGGAGATGTTGTTGGACATCGTTTCGAGTTACTGGCGAGATGCAATGAAATTTGAAATAGACTACATGTACTCTAATAAAGTATGGACCTTTGTAGATCATCTTTGGGAATTGTTCTCATGTGCTGCAAATGGATCTACAAGTGAAAGCTTGGAGTGGATGGGAAGGTAGTGACCTTCAAAGCTTGACTGATAGGAAACGATTATTCTTATAGGCAAAGAGTTGTCTGTTGATAGGCTTAGATTTTGAGTGATTTTAACTGTAATTTCTTCCCCTTTTCCGTATTTTTTTCCTGGATGATATTATGCTTTTTGGTGTTTATTCGTTTGTTTCAGGAAATTTGATCGGAAGTGGAAGAAATGAGCTAATGAGAAGATAACGGGCGAAATCGAGGCATAAAAGATGATGAAAATATTGAAGATGGTTTCTTCAGATCTCGATCGATCGAGATTTATTCTCGATCGATCGAGCCAGCCAGAAGCAAGAGTCTGATTTTTCGAAGGCTCGATCGATCGGTGGAAATTCCCGATCGATCGAGCAAGGCAGTAACCTCGGAGCTGAAATTTTCAAATTCTCGATCGATCGGTGGAAATTCCCGATCGATCGAGCGAGGCAGTAAGTTCCAAAAGCTGGCGTGAACAGTGCACCGATCGATCGGTGAAATTCTCGATCGATCGAGACGCGAGATCTGAAGATTTTATTTTCCTTTTTTATCGTGATTTTGGAGGGCTATTAAGAGTGATTTTCTTCTACACAAGAAGGGACGAATTTTATATCCAATATCAGACAATTTTTAGGTCAAGAGCAGCCGCCCTAGCCGCCGCCCAAGGAGATCCAATCTCCGTTCTTCGTCCACTCGAGCCTATCCGTTCCGGAGTGCAAGGAAGGAACAAGAGGAGAAATTACGGTGCAACGCACGGATTCATCCATCGTTTATCGTATTTCTGAACTTTCATTCATTTGATTTCAATTTTCATTTGTTGTTTTTGAGGTCGAGAGACAAGAAAACTCATCTGTATTTGAATTGAATTGAATTTGGTTTATATTATTGAAGTTTTAGTTCGTTGTGTTTAATTTATTGATTCATTGGTATTGAGCGTATTGATTTTTATTGTTCATAGATTGATTGCTTGTGTAGATCAAAGTAGCTAGCTTTGATTGAATTTGAGAGTTACAACCGAGATCGAGAGATAACGTTGTAACACGCTCCATTAATTTATGATGTATGTCACGATTGAGATCGAGAGATGATATCGCATGCGTGAGAACTTAAAATCGAAAGATTTAGAGTTAATATGTTTTGATGATTTAAGCAACTTTGAATTAGTAAATAGGTGCACGAGAGTGAATTGTTCTAATTTATTGTTAGTTTCGTTACAGCTCGAGAGAGTGTATCGAATAATAGTGAAAACCTTTCACCTTTAAAATCAATTGAGTGATAATTTGAGAATTCCGTTGAATCAGTAGAGATAATATAATTGAACGACGAGCTTGGTAATTTTCTCGAGTGACTTACCTTCGCATTTCCGGAACCATGCTATTTGTTGTTTCTAGTTTAATTCTTTATTCTTTAAGTTTAATTTAGCATTAGTTAATCAAACTCCTTTAATCGTAGGCTAAATATAATTTGATTGATCTTATTTTGGTACTTATACGTTAGTCCCTGTGGATTCGACAACCTTTACTTAATCTTCACTATACTAAAACTTGACACCGTGCACTTGCGGTAGAATCGCTTCAACCCATTCTTTGAAATATCTTTTGTTTAAAAATAAAGCGGTCAAGTTTTTGGCGCCGTTGCCGGGGACTAATCTGTATAATATCATACGAGATTAGTTAATTGTAATTTAGCCAATTTTATTTTTGCGTTTTTGTTTTCTTTTTCTTTTTGTTATTTTTGAAAAAAAAAAAAATTTATTAAGTATGTTATTTGTTTTTCTTGCGAGGTACTTGTGATGCTTCATCAACAAGTCTTCACAAGATTTGCCCAACAATTTTCAGAGCCGTTTTATTCGGCGTGGGAGAGATTCAATGAACTGGCAGACACATTCAGGTATCACAACTTTTCAAACTATACTTTTCTACAACATTTCTTCAAAGGTTTGGATGCACAGACACGAGGATGGGTATTCAGAGGAGCACTGGTGACTGGGAGTCCCTTGGTTGATAGAGTTGAGGACAGTGTATTACACCTGTTCAATGATATGGCGGACTTCGATTACCACTGGCATTTTGATCCTTCCTTGCAAGGTTGGAGTCACCAATACCCACCAGAGCCTCACTACCCTGATGATACGCACAAAACCTTTGAGCATCACGGCGAGAAGAAAGATAGTTTTGTAGAAGGAACGGCTCAATCAGAGAATATGTTATTTAGACTCATGGCATCAACTGAGCAACATTTAGAGAACCAGACCAATTATATACGTCATCTAGAGCAGCAATTTGCAATTCTAGTGGAAACCATCTCAATGAGCTGCCAAGAGGAGGAGACGAGATCTACAAATCAGGCCTGGTTACATGATGATGATCACTCAACCAATCAAGTTTGGGGGAGTGATCTGACTCATGGGGAAGAATCAAGGGAAGTTGAGCCTATGGAAGTGATTGAGCCTACAGTGGAAAAGGCATCTGAGGAGATCCTAGGGGACAACGAGCCAAGAGTGAAGTTGGGTGATGAGATTTTCGAGAAATTTGATATCCACCCATCGATGGAGGCATGTTATGGGCCATATGTGGATACGTATTCCTCATCGATGCCACCAACTTCACCGCACTACGCCATCCATGAGATGAAGCCAATTCAAGAATCATTCTCCCATGCTCACTATGTCATGAAGAAAGTTGTTGGAGTAACAAGCTTACACCGTTACACTCTTGCCAAGCTTGAGGGCATACTATATGAAGACCCATTAGTAGTATCATACGATACTTACTATGGGCGGCAACCGCTCTTTGATGGTTGCTTCTGATGGTCAAGCCGACGACTAGAAATCAGCGCTTCTTGGGAGGCAACCCAAGCGTATCCTTTTGCATTTAGCTTTGTTTTATTTTCAATTTTGCATTTAGTTCTTGTAAATTTGTTTTAGCATCCTTCTTTTGCGAGGTACTCAAGTGGAGCGATGAACCCCTACAGCAATGGAGTTTTCAAAAGCCAAACTTCCTCAATCCTCATGCAAGCGTCTTGATCAGGGGAGTTTACTTTTTCCCTTTTGATTCTTTTAAACATTGAGGACAATGTTTCAGTTAAGTTTGGGGGAGTGGTTTGCGTGTTTAAGTTGTTTTATCCACATGTTGTGTGCTTAATTGTCACTTGAATCGTCCTTGAGCACTATACAAAAAAAAAAAAAATTTATTAAGTTATTCTTGAGAAATGAGGAATTAGATTTGCAACGGTAATACATGATGAAATTAATCCTCATCTAGATAGGAGTCATGAAAAAGTTTAACTTGTTTGTATATATCCTTTGTTAACTATATGTCAAAACTGAGGAATAATTTGAGCACTTATTGAGTCATGATTGAGTGAAGTATGTATTGATTAAATTGAAAATTTGTGTTAACTATGATGAGTCTTGAGTATCTTAGATAACTCTACAGTTTAGTTGAAAGCACTTTGAGGCGAAATTTATAATTAGGAACTAGACTTGGAGATGATTTAGGCGATCTTTGGACCGGTTGTGCCTTTCAAGCCTACCTGGTATACATTATTCCTTAGTGTCCCCTTTTGAGCCTTATTGAAAAAGAATGGTATATGCATTGCATATGATTAGACCCCCATTCGGCATTCTTGGCAAACTCATTATACCCACCTTGGTTTGAGCCTAAAAGAACAATTTTATCCATCCCTAGGAGAGTATAATGAATCTCATTCATTGCATTAAATTGTAATATGTTGAGAAGTTGATTGTGAAAGAAATGAAATGAACGAAAGAATGAGCAAAGGAAAAAAAAGAGAAGAAAAGTTGTAGAAAAAGCCTTGAAAAGAAAATTTAAATAAGACCCAAAGTGGCCAAGGCTAGAAAATGTGAAGAGAATCTCAATTTATGTGAGAAGATTTTGAACTGATTCTGTTATACTCTCTTCTTTGATTCTATCCTACCTTTTCTTTGGAGCCGACACCAAAAGGCCTAACGTTATAAGCTTTTAAAGTCCTGTTGATCCAAGTCTAGGGAATAATTACATTAGTGGAGAAGTGCGAGATAGTAAATTTGTAGAGTAATTCAAAGTAATCTTGACTAGGAGTTGATATGACACATTTTGATCTTAAAGATATGTACATTACTCATGTTTGACAATAGCACACACGCACGTTCCAATGTTGCGATGTATTGTTTAACTTAGGAGAAATTGCTTCTTGTTAAGTGTTGAATGACTTCTATTGATGTGTAAGTAGGATTTCTGAGTTTTTACGTATGTTGTAAAGATGATTCATGCTTAGTATCGAGTTTAACTTTTCTTTTTGAGCTTATTGCTTGCTCGAGGACGATCAAGTCTAAGTTTGGGGGAGTTGATAGGCTTAGATTTTGAGTGATTTTAACTGTAATTTCTTCCCCTTTTCCGTATTTTTTTCCTGGATGATATTATGCTTTTTGGTGTTTATTCGTTTGTTTCAGGAAATTTGATCGGAAGTGGAAGAAATGAGCTAATGAGAAGATAACGGGCGAAATCGAGGCATAAAAGATGATGAAAATATTGAAGATGGTTTCTTCAGATCTCGATCGATCGAGATTTATTCTCGATCGATCGAGCCAGCCAGAAGCAAGAGTCTGATTTTTCGAAGGCTCGATCGATCGGTGGAAATTCCCGATCGATCGAGCAAGGCAGTAACCTCGGAGCTGAAATTTTCAAATTCTCGATCGATCGGTGGAAATTCCCGATCGATCGAGCGAGGCAGTAAGTTCCAAAAGCTGGCGTGAACAGTGCACCGATCGATCGGTGAAATTCTCGATCGATCGAGACGCGAGATCTGAAGATTTTATTTTCTTTTTTTATCGTGATTTTGGAGGGCTATTAAGAGTGATTTTCTTCTACACAAGAAGGGACGAATTTTATATCCAATATCAGACAATTTTTAGGTCAAGAGCAGCCGCCCTAGCCGCCGCCCAAGGAGATCCAATCTCCGTCTTCGTCCAAAGTCGAGCCTATCCGTTCCGGAGTGCAAGGAAGGAACAAGTGGAGAAATTACGGTGCAACGCACGGATTCATCCATCGTTTATCGTATTTCTGAACTTTCATTCATTTGATTTTCAATTTTCATTTGTTGTTTTTGAGGTCGAGAGACAAGAAAACTCATCTGTATTTGAATTGAATTGAATTTGGTTTATATTATTGAAGTTTTAGTTCGTTGTGTTTAATTTATTGATTCATTGGTATTTGAGCGTATTGATTTTTATTGTTCATAGATTGATTGCTTGTGTAGATCAAAGTCTAGCTAGCTTTGATTGAATTTGAGAGTTACAACCGAGATCGAGAGATAACGTTGTAACACGCTCCATTAATTTATGATGTATGTCACGATTGAGATCGAGAGATGATATCGCATGCGTGAGAACTTAAAATCGAAAGATTTAGAGTTAATAGGTTTTGATGATTTAAGCAACTTTGAATTAGGAAATAGGTGCACGAGAGTGACTTGTTCTAATTTATTGTTAGTTTCGTTACAGCTCGAGAGAGTGTATCGAATAATAGTGAAAACCTTTCACCTTTAAAATCAATTGAGTGATAATTTGAGAATTCCGTTGAATCAGTAGAGATAATATAATTGAACGACGAGCTTGGTAATTTTCTCGAGTGACTTACCTTCGCATTTTCGGAACCATGCTATTTGTTGTTTCTAGTTTAATTCTTTATTCTTTAAGTTTAATTTAGCATTAGTTAATCAAACTCCTTTAATCGTAGGCTAAATATAATTTGATTGATCTTATTTGGTACTTATACGTTAGTCCCTGTGGATTCGACAACCTTTACTTAATCTTCACTATACTAAAACTTGACACCGTGCACTTGCGGTAGAATCGCTTCAACCCATTCTTTGAAATATCTTTTGTTTAAAAATAAAGCGGTCATCTGTGAGAAAATTTTCATCGGTTATGATGCTAAAGTTTATTCGTATTTATTAGCTATATCTTCATATTATGACTATGAGATATAACAGATGGATGAAAAGATATTTATACAATGTAGCCAGAGGGTTTCACAACCATTGGGAGTGAGCCAAAGGTTTGCAAACTCCAGAGGTCCATTTATGGGTCTAAGAAGACATCCCGAAGTTTGAACTTCCGTTTGATAACATCATCAAAGTGTTTGGTTTTGTTAAAAATTCGGAAGTGACATGTGTGTGCAAAAGGGTTAGTGGGAGCACGGTTATATTTGTGATGCTTTACGTCGATTATATCATGCTCATTGTGAATGGTATTGGATTAATCAATTAAAGCATGATTATGTACTAATTTCTCCATTAAAAATTTGGGAGAAGCGTCCTAGGTGCTTGGCATTAAGATCTATAGGGATAGATCTAAAGGATGCTTGAGATCTCTCAATCTACGTACATAAACACTGTGCTCAAAGGGTTTAGCATGGAATAGTTGAAAAATGAGTTACTTCCAAATATGTCGTAATATTTGACCGCTTTATTTTTAAACAAAAGATTTCTCAGTGTAGTGTGAAGCGATACTACCGCAAGTGCACGGTTGTCAAATTTTAGTATAGTGAAAATAAAGTAAGGGTTGTCGAATCCACAGGGACTAATGTATAAGTATCAAATAAGATTAATAAAATTATATTTAGCCTACGATTAACAAAGGCGATTAACTAATGCAAACATAAACTAAGGAACGAAAATTAAACAAGAAACTATAAAATGAATGGTTCCGGATATGCAAAGGTAATTCGCTCGAGAAATTTATCAAGCTCTTCGTTCAACTGTGTTATCTTTAATGATTCATCTGAATAAGCAAATTATCAATCAATTGATTCTAAAGGTGAAAGGTTTTCGCTTTTATTCAATACACTCTCTCAAGCTGTAAAGAAACTAATATCAAACTAGAACAAGTCACTCTCGTGCACCTATTTACTAATTCAATATTGCATAAATCGTCAAAACCTCGTTACTCTAAATCTCTCTGTTGCGCCTTAAAACGCTACAACTCTATTTCCTCTATTTTAAATAAAATTATCGTTTTTGTTTTGATGATTACAAAACCTATACATTTTGTACTAATGGTTTTTATTGAGTATGCAGCATAAATTATGATCAAAGTTGAAGATTATAATAGTATTGAAATGCCAAAGAAATTGTCTTTTGGAAGACACGGATCGCCCCAGGCGATGGGTGCCATCGCCCCAGGCGATGGGTGCCAGGCGAGGATCGCCACGCCCATCGACAGAGGCGATGGCTAGGCGAGCATGCGGGGCAGATCGCCCCAGGCGATGGTGACCATCGCCTGAGGCGATGGCAGCCACAGGGACTTCGCCCCCGCACATCGACTGAAGCGACGCCGAGCTTGGCGCGGGCACGCGCGCAGAAGATCGCCCGAGGCGATGGCACGAACGCCTGAGGCGATGGGCTGGAACGCCTGAGGCGATGTGGACTTCGCCCGAGGCGATGCAAATTTTGAAGGTGCTAAAGCTACGGCCTTGATTTTAGCCAGCGATCGCCTGAGGCGATCTGTGCAATTTTGACCGTTGGAACGCGGCGATGGGTGATCGCCCGAGGCGATGTCCGAGGCGATCCAGGAGTGATTTCAGCCTTTTGAAGTGCAACGGCTAGTAGGAGCCTTGGAGGCCTTCTACACTATAAATATGGATGCTTTGGAGCATTTTGAAGCTAAGGAACAAGTCTACAACTCATACAAAGTGTTGATCAATTGTTGGTTCAAATTATATCATACTCTCCATACATTGTTGTTGTATTGGAGCTTGTGATTGTTTTCATTTGTTGAGTCTTGTTGTCTTCGTGTGAGTACACCGTGAAGGTGTTTCTGTTGGTTTAATTCATTGTAAAGGTCCTCCAACACCAAAGCAAGTTGGAAAATTGTAAAGTCGCCATCAAGTGAAGGTGGTGCAATTGTGTGGCTATCCTTGGAGCCCTTAAGGCCAAGAAGACTCGTGAAGAGTGTTGGTTGCTCGGGAAGAGCTTGTGTACTCGGGAAGAGTATTGTGCTCGGGAAGAGCGTTGTAACTCGGGAAGAGTTGTGTTGTGGCTTACTTGGAGCCCTCAAGGCCAAGATCAATTATTCTAGTGGAACCTCGGTTGGAGGTTATCTAACCGGGAAGAGGAGACGTAGGCGATTCATCGCCGAACTTCTATAACAAATCTTTTTGTCATTTACCGCATTATTTCATTTACGCATTTATTTATTTTATTGTTCATTTATCGATTGACTAAAGGCTTCCGCAAAGCGCAAAATATTTTTATTTTACAAACTCATTTTAAAAAGCTAAAGTAGCCAAGGAATCTCATTCACCCCCCCTCTTCGATTCCAACAAGTGGTACAGAGCCATTTGATTTTTGTTTTTAAATCAAACCTTTTTTATGGCTAATCTAGCAAATGAGTTTGCTCAAGGTCAATCGACGAATCGCCCTCCGCTTTTCACGGGTGATAACTACGGTTATTGGAAGAATAGAATTTCTCTATACATCCAATCCGTAGATTATGATCTATGGAAAATCATAGTGAAAGGTCCACATGTTCCTTTAAAGGAAGTTGGGGGAATTAGTGTTCCCAAAGATATGGACGATTTCACTAGAGCGGATATGATATTAATTTCACAAAATGCTAAAGCGATTAATATTTTGCATTGTGCTTTAGATATGAAGGAGTACAACCGGATCTCAATGTGCTCAACGGCAAAGGAAATTTGGGACAAATTGCAAATTTGTCATGAGGGCACTAATCAAGTAAAGGAGACCAAGATTGATCTATTGCAACTCAAGTATGAAACATTTGAGATGGATTCCGGAGAAGATGTGGATTCCATGTTTAGGAGGCTCACTCAAATCATAAATGAGCTTGCCCAACTTGGAGAGAGGTATCCTCCAAAGCAAATATGGAGGAGAGCACTAAGAGCCTTACCAAAGGAATGGGATGCCAAGAGGACGGCCATCATCGAGTCCAACAAAGGAGAAAGTGCTTCCTATGATCTTGATGAGCTCCATGGCACATTGGTGACTCATGAGCTTGAAGTTGCCACAAGGAGAGAAGTAAAGGAGGAGGATAGATCCAAGAGAAATGGGATTGCCTTGGTTGGAAGGAAAGATCACTCCGATGATGAAGAAGATGATGATGATGAGGAGATGGCATTGTTCACAAGAAAGTTCAAGAAGTTCTTCAACAAACATGGCAAGTCAAAGACCTCAAGTGCAACCAAACATGAATCCAAAAATGAGGTAACTTGCTATAATTGTCAAGAAAAAGGCCACTATGCTAACAAATGTCCTAGGAAGAAGAATGAGGACAAAGGCAAGAAGAAGGCTTTTATAGCTACATGGAGTGATAGCGACTCCGATGAAGAAGAAGCCACCAATCTTTGTTTAATGGCTCTTGGAGATGAAGGAGATGAAAGCGATGATGAGGTACCTTCTTTTGATGAACTTTTAGAGTCTTATAATAATCTTATTGATGCTCTTGGCAAAACCAAGATGAGTAATAAACTACTCAAACTTGAGATTGCTAAGAAAGTTGAAGAAAATAATTCATTGAAAAATGAATTAGATTCTTTAAAGACATCATTTTGCAAATATAGTGAAAGTAGTCAAAAGATGAGTGAATTGCTTGGATTACAACGATGTAGCTTTGACAAAGCCGGGTTAGGCTTTTCAAACAAATCAAAATCTTTTTCAAGCTTGTTGGCCAAAGCAAAGCACAACTCTCCTACTTGTAACTATTGTTGTAAAAGTGGTCATACCAAAATAAGTGTAGGTTTGCTAGAATCCAATACCAACCTAACAAGAGGTGGAAATGGATTCCAAAAGTGCCTTTGAAAGCTAACCATCAAGGACCCAAAAATCAAATGGGTACCAAAGATTCTCCTATTATTAATTTGTCTTGTAGGAACAAAAATGGAATGGAGGATGAAGGGCCAAGCAACTCAAAAGAGGAGTTTGTATTATTCACAACTATAGAAGAGGCTCGAGGCGTTGGACCAATGACAAGAACGAACTCTTGTCATCGAGGGTAACATTTTTTTTTACATATTAAAAGAGCAATTCAAAATTTAATTGGCACAAATTAATTGTGACCAATAAATAATGAAGCTCAATATTGATTGGAGTAAAATGCATAACCCCTTAGCATGTGCACATATAAATTGTTTTATTGCATGATGTATGCCTATCCTTTTATAGTAAGTGCAATGAATTCTAATTTGAATATGTTATATGATATTATGTGATTTAGCATGCTATACTTGTTTAGATGCTCTATCTTTGAAATAATGCTATCATGATCTTAATAAATTTATCAAATGATGATTTGAGAATTCTAATGTTTATTGGGCACAAATGCATGAAATTTTGGTAGAACATATGCACATTTTGCACATTTTGAATTTATTGTTGATCGCCTTAAAACGCATGTTTGTATTCCTCAAAATGAATTAATCTTATGCCTATTTTGGGCTATTATATGCTTGATGAGGAACATGTATAAAATATGGCTATGTGTCAACATATTTTTGTGATTTGTCTATTTAATTTTTGTACTTTTTGATTATCACAAAAAGGGGGATAATTGTGTGATAATCTTGAAGTTTACTTCATGCATAGTTTAAGGGGGAGAGCTTGTGTATGCATGGTTTGAGGGGGAGAGTTGTTTACTTTATGCTTTACTTGATTATTTTGTATGTGCTATACAATTGTTAAGGGGGAATCAAGTTTACTCACATTTAATTTCAAAAATGCATTTTGAAATCACCTTTTAATAGTCACAAATTGTGAATTATTATGTTTTTGAGATTATGTGTTTAATTTTTGTTGTTAGATGGTTTAATGTTAGTTAGAATTATCAAAAATAATTTTTTGGTCCAAAAATTAGCTCAAAATGTTGCCAAACCATCGCCTCAGCATTCTGTGCGAAGTGCTCGTCCGTGGCTCGCATCGCCTCAAACGATCGCAAGCATCGCCTCGGGCGTGGCTCGTATCGCCTCAGGCGATCGCAAGCATCGCCTCAGGCGTTCTCGATCGCCTCAGGCGTTCTCCAGATCGCCTCAGGCGATCTCGATTTTTAAAGTCTGGAGGCTACGGCTTTTGCTCATTTTTTCAGCAACAATTCGTGTTTTTCACCCATAATTCGAGATTTCTTCATCATTGTTATAATCGATCATCCTAAGCCTTTCCAAACCATCAAATTCACTTTCCAAACACCAAATCTTCCAATTCGAAATTTTTGCAAACCCTAACCCCATTTCTCAAAATCGAAACTTTACCTCAAATCCCTTAAATTTCTTGCAATATGTCTCGAAGTAACCGAGAAGAAGGTGAATCAAGCCGGAGGAGACGCTCCAATCGATCCAATAGGAATTATTCGGGTCCTCCACTTGATGGTAAGCCAATTCCGGAAGACTATCTTACTCGCAAATTAATTCCGGGTTATATCTTTGATTTCGATTTCCTTAGGACTTCCCAGCTCCCAATTCTTGATTGGATTCAATTCCAACAATGGGAAAATTTTTTCAAACCCCCTAGAAAGAACGATTTTTTGTATCCATCCATGATTCATTCTTTCTATGCCAATCTTGAACTGTTTGAGGGTGATGGTGAGTTAACTATCAAAACCATCGTGTGTAATCGCCCAATTGAATTCAATAGCACTGAATTAGGAAATATTCTTCGCATTCCTTCGGAGGGTCCGGCTAAATTTGCTCTAGCTTCTTGGCCCAATGATGGGGTATGTGATCCTGCCCAAGCCTTGTATCTCATATTTGGCGGAACCCCTCAATGTCCAAACCAATCCTTTCTTGTGAATTCCATCCCTACAAACTACCAAATCCTTCACAAGATTGTGATCACCTCGATGATCCCTCGGGATGGTGATCGTCTTAGGTTGAAATTCTCTGATGTATACTTGATGTATTACATCATTACAATGACCCCCTTCAACCTACCTAGATTCATTGTCCAAATCTTTAGGAACACCGCCCATAATCCTAAAAAGGTTATTCTCCCATTCGGCCGTGTCCTAACAAAGATTTTTCTTCATTTCAACCTTCCTTTTGATGACAATGAGAAACTTCCTATCAAGTCCAAGGACACCTTCAATCTAAGGTGTTTTTTGTTTAACAAAATTTCTTGGAATCCTTTCACTTCATGTTGGGTTAATGATCCGGGGAACCTACTTTCTGCCTTCAATCCTAAAGACCACCCCTCATTACCCATTGATAGGATGACTAGTGCCCAAAGGGTTCATTTTCCTTTCTTGATTGAACCAAATCTTGATGAGCCACCCATTCAGCATCAATCTCCATCTACCTTTGATGATATGATGAATATTGGGGCGGATATTCCAGCTCCTGATAGTCATCAACCTTCTTCTTCTTTTGAGTTCAATCAAGACGCTTTTGCCTTCTTTACTTCGCAATTCCAAAGCCTTCGTGAGGATATGACCTCACAATTTCAATCCTTGAGAGTCGATATGAATTCTCAATTTCATTCCCTTCGAGATGATGTTGCGTCTCTTCGAGCTTACCAAGACTCCTCGAGAGAAGATTTGTCGTATTTACGACATGAAGTGGACGCTCTTCGTTCTCAGTTTTCCAGTACTCACATGGATGAGGATACTACTCACGGGAATGATGGTGATGGTGATGGTGATGGCGGCTTGGATTGAGTTGTCTTTGTTTTTGTGTTTTTTAGATTTTATCCTTTTGTAATTGTTTGTAAGGATTGTAATTGTTAAATGATGTTGGAATGGATTTATTGTGTATGTTGATGGATTATTAAGTTGTTATTGGATTTTGAGTTGTGTGTATTATTTGAATGCATTTATGGTTTATTCATTTTTTAAAGGAAACTATGTCCATTTTTTTTAAAACTCCTTCACCTTTTTTATTCTCACAAAAAGGGGGAGAATGCATATGTAAACTTGTTATGTAAACTTGGTGCAAACTTGATTGACGAAATGCTATTTGCAACCTAATTGTTTTTACAACTTGTGGTACATTTTGTAAAGGTGATAAAAATGCACATTGGAACATTGTTTATCATTGCATTCATTAAGGGGGAGTTTAAACTCTCTATGCATTGCATGGTTATAAGCCTTATTTTCTTTCAAGTTTACCGGGTTTTGTGATCATCAAAAAGGGGGAGATTGTTGCGCCTTAAAACGCTACAACTCTATTTCCTCTATTTTAAATAAAATTATCGTTTTTGTTTTGATGATTACAAAACCTATACATTTTGTACTAATGGTTTTTATTGAGTATGCAGCATAAATTATGATCAAAGTTGAAGATTATAATAGTATTGAAATGCCAAAGAAATTGTCTTTTGGAAGACACGGATCGCCCCAGGCGATGGGTGCCATCACCCCAGGCGATGGGTGCCAGGCGAGGATCGCCACGCCCATCGACAGAGGCGATGGCTAGGCGAGCATGCGGGGCAGATCGCCCCAGGCGATGGTGACCATCGCCTGAGGCGATGGCAGCCACAGGGACTTCGCCCCCGCACATCGACTGAAGCGACGCCGAGCTTGGCGCGGGCACGCGCGCAGAAGATCGCCCGAGGCGATGGCACGAACGCCTGAGGCGATGGGCTGGAACGCCTGAGGCGATGTGGACTTCGCCCGAGGCGATGCAAATTTTGAAGGTGCTAAAGCTACGGCCTTGATTTTAGCCAGTGATCGCCTGAGGCGATCCAGCGATCGCCTGAGGCGATCTGTGCAATTTTGACCGTTGGAACGCGGCGATGGGTGATCGCCCGAGGCGATGTCCGAGGCGATCCAGGAGTGATTTCAGCCTTTTGAAGTGCAACGGCTAGTAGGAGCCTTGGAGGCCTTCTACACTATAAATATGGAT
This sequence comes from Haberlea rhodopensis, assembly GCA_907163345.1. Lineage (NCBI taxonomy): Eukaryota > Viridiplantae > Streptophyta > Magnoliopsida > Lamiales > Gesneriaceae > Haberlea > Haberlea rhodopensis. The sequence goes on from CAJQUN010000007.1 coordinate 5,504,666, forward strand.
GCTTTGGAGCATTTTGAAGCTAAGGAACAAGTCTACAACTCATACAAAGTGTTGATCAATTGTTGGTTCAAATTATATCATACTCTCCATACATTGTTGTTGTATTGGAGCTTGTGATTGTTTTCATTTGTTGAGTCTTGTTGTCTTCGTGTGAGTACACCGTGAAGGTGTTTCTGTTGGTTTAATTCATTGTAAAGGTCCTCCAACACCAAAGCAAGTTGGAAAATTGTAAAGTCGCCATCAAGTGAAGGTGGTGCAATTGTGTGGCTATCCTTGGAGCCCTTAAGGCCAAGAAGACTCGTGAAGAGTGTTGGTTGCTCGGGAAGAGCTTGTGTACTCGGGAAGAGTATTGTGCTCGGGAAGAGCGTTGTAACTCGGGAAGAGTTGTGTTGTGGCTTACTTGGAGCCCTCAAGGCCAAGATCAATTATTCTAGTGGAACCTCGGTTGGAGGTTATCTAACCGGGAAGAGGAGACGTAGGCGATTCATCGCCGAACTTCTATAACAAATCTTTTTGTCATTTACCGCATTATTTCATTTACGCATTTATTTATTTTATTGTTCATTTATCGATTGACTAAAGGCTTCCGCAAAGCGCAAAATATTTTTATTTTACAAACTCATTTTAAAAAGCTAAAGTAGCCAAGGAATCTCATTCACCCCCCCTCTTCGATTCCAACACTCTCGATTCAAAGTTCTCACGTATGTGATTTCATCTCTCGATCTCAATCTTAAACATAGTTCATGAATTAATAGAGCGTGTTATAACGTTATCTCTCGATTTCGGTTACAACTCTCAGAATCAATCAAAGTTAGCTAGGCTTTGATCTTAACAAGCAATTAATTCATGAACAATAGGAATCAATACACTCAAACACAATTGAATCAATAAATCAAACACAATGATACTAAATCTCAATAAAATAAACTAGATTTATTTCAAATCAAATACAAAAGAAGTTTAATCGTCTCTCAACCTCAAAAACATCAATTGAAAATTAATATGAAATAGATCAGAGTCTAGAAATACGATAAACGGCGGAATGAATCCGTGCATAGCACCGAAATCTCTTCTCTTGCTCCTTCCTTGCACTCCGGAATTGATTGGCTTTGGCTCAGACGAAGAACCGGAAGAACGGATCTCCTTGGCGGCGGCTAGGCGGCGGCTAGGGTTCTTCCTTTTGTCCAAAAACGGAGTCTGATATGATCTCCCTCTGGAATGGAATGATTTTCCCTTTAAACCCCGAAGATTACGATAAACATGGAAAATAAAATATTCAGGATTTCGCGTCTCGATCGATCGAAAGGCTTTTTCGATCGATCGGTGCACTGTTCACGCCAGCCTTTGAAACTCACTGCCTCGCTCGATCGATCGAGATTTTCCTTCCGATCGATCGAAAATAGTTGCTGAAGTTTTCTGCCTGGATCGATCGATCGAGATAAAATCTCGATCGATCGGTGCTTTGAATAATTTCGCTTCTCAACACACTGCCTGGCTCGATCGATCGAGAATAAATCTCGATCGATCGAGATTCCGAAAATCCAACTTCTTCATTTTGATCTCTTTTTCGCCTCGGTTTCGCCCGTTTTCTTCATTTTAGCTCAGTTCTTCCATTTCCGACCTATTTTCCTGAAACAATCAAATAAACACCAAAAAGCATAATATCATCCAGGAAAAAGTACGAAAAATGGGAAGAAATTACAGCTAAAAACACTCAAAATCTAAGCCTATCAACTCCACCAAACTTAGACTTGATCGTCCTCGAGCAAGCAATAAGCTCAAAAAGAAGAGTTAAACTTAATACTATGCATGAATCATCTTTACAACACACGTAAAAACTCAGAAATCCTACTTACACGTCGATAAGTGTCATTCAAAATTTAACAAGAAGCAATTTCTCCTAAGTTAAACAATACATCGCAACATTGGAACGTGCGTGTGTGCTATTCTCAAACATGAATAATGTACATATATTTAAGATCAAAATGTGCTATAAAAACTTAAAGTCAAGAATACTTTGAATTACTCTACAAATTTACTATCTAGCACTTCTCCACTAATGTAATTATTCCATAGACTTGGATCAACAGGTCTTTAAAGCTTATAGCGCTAGGCCTTTTGGTGTCGGCTCCAAAGAAAAGGTAGGATAGAAGCAAAGAAGAGAGTATAATAGAATCAGTTCAAAATCTTCTCGCATAACATTGAGCTTCTCTTCACATTTTTCTAGCCTTGGCCACTTTGGGTCTTATTTGAATATTTTCATTTTTTCAAGGCTTTTCTCTACAACTTTTCTTATTGCTCATTCTTTTGTTCATAATGAACTCATCTAAATATAACAATTCAGTGCAAAGAATGAGATTCATTATACTCCCTTAGGAATGGATAAAAATTTTCTTTTAGGCTCAAACCAAGGTGGGTATAATGAGTTTGCTAAGAATGTCGAATGGGGGTCTAATCATATGCAATGCATATACCATTCTTTTTCAATAAGGCTCAAGAGGGGACACTAAGGAATGATGTATTAAAAGGTAGGCTCGAAAGGCACAAACGGTCCAAAGATCGCCTAAATCATCTCCAAGTCAAGTTCCTAATTATAAATTTCGCCTCAAAGTGCTTTCAAATAAATTGTAGCGTTATCTAAGATGCTCAAGACTAATCATCGCTAACACAAGTTGTCACTTTAATCAATACATACTTCACTCAATCATGACTCAAAACGTGCTCAAATTATTCCTCAATTTTGACATATGCTTAACAAAGGATATATATACATACAAGTTAAACTTTTTCATGACTCCTATCTAGATGAGGATTTTCATCATGTATTACCGTTGCAAATCTAATTCCTCATTTCTCAAGAATAACTCAATAAAAAAAGCTTTTAAATGTGCTCAAGGACGATTCAAGTGACAATTAAGCACACAACATGTGGATAAAAAAAAAATTAAACACGCAAGATTAAACACGCAAACCACTCCCCCAAACTTAACTGAAACATTGTCCTCAATGTTTAAAAGAATCAAAAGGGAAAAAGTAAACTCCACTGATCAAGATGCTTGCATGAGGATTGAGGAAGTTTGGCTTTTGAAAGCTCCACTGCTGTAGGGGTTCATCGCTCCACTTGAGTACCTCGCAAAAGAAGGATGCTAAAAAAAAATCGACAAGAGAGAAAAACAAACTAAATGCAAAATTGAAAATAAAACAAAGCTAAAATGCAAAAGGATACGCTTGGGTTGCCTCCCAAGAAGCGCTGATTTCTAGTCGTCGGCTTGACCATCAGAAGCAACCATCAAAGAGCGGTTGCCGCCCATAGTAAGTATCGTATGATACCACTAATGGGTCTTCATTCAGTCTGCCCTCAAGATTGGCTAGATGTCTCCAGTGTAAACTCGTCGCTCCAACAACTTTCGTCATGACTTAGTGAGCATGGGAGAATGATTCTTTACTTGATTTCATCTCATATGGGGCGTAGTGCGGTGAAGTTGGTGGCATCGATGGGAAATACATATCCACATATGGCATATAACATGTCGCCATCGATGGGTGCTTATCAAGATTCTCGAAACTCTCATCCTCCAACATCACTCTTGGCTTGTTTTCCCATAGGATCTCCTCAGATGACTTTTCCACTGTAGGCTCAATCACTTCCATAGGCTCAACTTCCCTTGATTCTTCCACATGAGTGGGATCACTCCCCCAAACTTGATTGGTTGAGTGATCATCATCATGTAACCAGACCTGATTTGTAGATCTCGTCTCCTCCTCTTGGCAGCTCATTGAGATGGTTTCCACTAGGATTGCTAATTGCTGCTCTAGATGACGTATATAATTGGTCTGGTTCTCTAAACGTTGCTCAGTTGATGCCATGAGTCTAAATAACATATTCTCTGATTGAGCCGTTCCTTCTACAAAACTATCTTTCTTCTCGCCGTGATGCTCAAAGGTTTTGTGCGTATCATTAGGGTAGTGAGGCTCTGGTGGGTATTGGTGACTCCAACCTTGCAAGGAAGGATCACAATGGCAGTGGTAATCGAAGTCCGCCATATCATTGAACAGGTGTAATACACTGTCCTCATCTCTATCAACCAGGGGACTCCCAGTCACCAGTGCTCCTCTGAATACCCATCCTCGTGTCTGTGCATCCAAACCTTTGAAGAAATGTTGCAGAAGAGTATAGTTCGGAAAGTTGTGATACCTGAATGTGTCTGCCAGTTCATTGAATCTCTCCCACGCCGAATAAAACGACTCTGAAAATTGTTGGGCAAATCTTGTGAAGACTTGTTGATGAAGCATCACAAGAACCTCGCAAGAAAAACAAATAACATACTTAAATAAAATAATATATATATATATATATATTTTTTTTAAATAACAAAAAGAAAACAAAAACAAAAACGCAATAATAAAATTGGCTAAATTACAATTAACTAATATGATATTATACAGATTAGTCCCCGGCAACGGCGCCAAAAACTTGACCGCTTTATTTTTAAACAAAAGATTTCTCAGTGTAGTGTGAAGCGATACTACCGCAAGTGCACGGTTGTCAAGTTTTAGTATAGTGAAAATTAAGTAAGGGTTGTCGAATCCACATGGACTAATGTATAAGTATCAAATAAGATTAATAAAATTATATTTAGCCTACGATTAACAAAGGCGATTAACTAATGCAAACTTAAACTAAGGAACAAAAATTAAACAAGAAACTATAAAATGAATGGTTCCGGATATGCAAAGGTAATTCGCTCGAGAAATTTATCAAGCTCTTCGTTCAACTGTGTTATCTTTAATGATTCATCTGAATAAGCAAATTATCAATCAATTGATTCTAAAGGTGAAAGGTTTTGGCTTTTATTCAATACACTCTCTCGAGCTGTAAAGAAACTAATATCAAACTAAAACAAGTCACTCTCGTGCACCTATTTACTAATTCAATATTGCATAAATCGTCAAAACCTCGTTACTCTAAATCTCTCGATTCAAAGTTCTCACGTATGTGATTTCATCTCTCGATCTCAATCTTAAACATACTTCATGAATTAATAGAGCGTGTTATAACGTTATCTCTCGATTTCGGTTACAACTCTCAGAATCAATCAAAGTTAGCTAGGCTTTGATCTTAACAAGCAATTAATTCATGAACAATAGGAATCAATACACTCAAACACAATTGAATCAATAAATCAAACACAATGATACTAAATCTCAATAAAATAAACTAGATTTATTTCAAATCAAATACAAAAGAAGTTTAATCGTCTCTCAACCTCAAAAACATCAATTGAAAATTAATATGAAATAGATCAGAGTCTAGAAATACGATAAACGGCGGAATGAATCCGTGCGTAGCACCGAAATCTCTTCTCTTGCTCCTTCCTTGCACTCCGGAATTGTTTGGCTTTGGCTCGGACGAAGAACCGGAAGAACGGATCTCCTAGGCGGTGGCTAGGCGGCGGCTAGGGTTCTTCCTTTTGTCCAAAAACGGAGTCTGATATGATCTCCCTCTGGAATGGAATGATTTTTCCCTTTAAACCCCCGAAGATCACGATAAACATGGAAAATAAAATCTTCAGGATTTCGCGTCTCGATCGATCGAAAGGTTTTTTCGATCGATCGGTGCACTGTTCACGCCAGCCTTTGAAACTCACTGCCTCGCTCGATCGATCGAGATTTTCCTTCCGATCGATCGAAAATAGTTGCTGAAGTTTTCTGCCTGGATCGATCGATCGAGATAAAATCTCGATCGATCGGTGCTTTGAATAATTTCGCTTCTCAACACAGTGCCTGGCTCGATCGATCGAGATTCCGAAAATCCAACTTCTTCATCTTGATCTCTTTTTCGCCTCGGTTTCGCCCGTTTTCTTCATTTTAGCTCAGTTCTTCCATTTCCGACCTATTTTCCTGAAACAATCAAATAAACACCAAAAAGCATAATATCATCCAGGAAAAAGTACGAAAATGAGAAGAAATTACAGCTAAAAACACTCAAAATCCAAGCCTATCAATATTCATCTCTCGAGTCAATGGGTCTTAAGATTGATGAGGAGAGAGAAAAGATGACATTGGTACCTTATGTTTCGACTTTTAATAGCATAATGTATGCTATGTAATGTACTTGGCCTGATGTATGTTCTTAGACTAATGAGCAGACATCATGATGATCCGGTGAAGGTCACTGGAAAACTGTGAAAATAATCCATAAGTGCTTGTGAAGAACTTAGGATATGTTCATGGTTTTTGGATCCATAAGTGGAGAAATAAAAGTTGAAGGCTAAGCTGATGCTGGTTTTTCAGTCGGATGTAGATGATACCAAATCGATGTTCGGATTTGTATTTAAGCTTAATGATATGTTATCTTGGAAACCTTCCAAGCAAGACACCAAATCGGATTCCACCACTTAAGCTGAATACATTGCAGTACGATGCAGTAAAGAGGCAGTTTGAATATGAAATTTCATCCAAGAGTTGGGTGTAATTGCTAGTACGGTTGACACAGTCCCTATGTACTATGACAACAGTTGAGCTGTTATGCATATCCAATATCTCATCAGTATCCAAACATATATTGAGATAATACCATCTAACGAGTGATATGATAGATACAACATTATTATCAAGAGAATTGCTTCAACAGAAAAATATAGTGAATCCACTGACAAAACCTTTACAATGATTGGTGTCTGACATACATCTTGGGAAGATGGTCTTGAGGCACATGAGTAGTTGGCTTTGGGAAAGTGAAAGATATTTTTATCATATGTGATTAAGTAAATCAAATTGTACTTGTAATCTTATTATGACACATCTTTGTTTGAATATTAATATATATGGCATTTCTTCATCTATTTATCCATGCATCTTGATGCATTGATGAAGTCCTTGAGATTGCTATAGTCCATAGTATGTGGTTACGCATATGATGGTGACCATGAAATACATTCTCGACTGCGATTTCTAAATGTTCCTGGTCGATGAGCCTTCGAGAATCGGATATCGATATATGCTCCTTAGAGACTGTTATTCATGATGTGTCTAGTGTAGTGCACCGCGTTTCATCGGCGTTGAATTGGAGAAGTCAGCACACATGAATAGGCATTCATTAGAAATGAGTTCACTGAACGACCCTACTCAGAATTCTATAAGTGGTTACCATTTGTCGAGTATAGAATTCATAATCATAGTTGTGCACCATTACTCCTTATGACCCGATGCGTCATTGAGGTCTTGATAGATAGCTGTGTACTTTGATTTAATGACTGATCACATGTGGGTCATAAAGTTGTAAGTTGGGTATGCAGTGATGCTGTCACAGACATATGATTGTCTTGGGGATTCACCACTGGTCTTGATGAACCAGGATGTCCTATGTGTTTTTCTGTATATGATTCAAGGAATCTCTGGCCAGAGTGGACAGTACTCGTGAAAAAAAGAGTTTTTCGTATACGCACATAATGAATCATATAACATGAAACAAATACATAGTTATTGAAATCATAAGGGGCCTCGACCAACCAATGCCCTAGATTCAATCGGGGCATATGAGTGAAAGGAATGTACCGCATGCTAACTATGGCTGAAAGGTTCTCGTATGTTTCTAGTCATTTGTATCTAGATATTCATGAAGAGCAGATGTTAGACGCTACCCACGATCGGTAGGTTGTTGCTAGAATTATATTTCAGTCATGTCTATTAAATGAGTTTAATCGACAATGGGGCAGTCAAGGTAAGCCCAAGAAGTTGTTTGACTTCTAAAATCACAAAGGTTGTGATCCTACTGCTATGATACACTTGAGCATCGCTGGGTCACAATCAACCAGCCGCCGATCTATCGATGAGAATTGAGACTTAAATGTTGAGTGCTCAAGTTGAGTGATTTAGAATAGATGGATTTAATTTTTGAAAGCTCCTCATTTTAGTGGAGTTTCTATATTTGAAAATGTTTCATTTATAGAAAGTTCTAAAATTAAAACATTTGATATATTTAAGTTTCATAATTATGTACATTGATAGTACATCAAGTTGTTCAATTAGATTGAATTACTTGGATTATGAGTTTGTAGTTTTGTGTTGGCTTTTGGGCAAGTGAGAGATTGTTAGCATAAATGTCCAGCAAGACAAATGTTTGTCCAATGGACTTTATGAACCCTAGCCCAATTAGCTGACTCATTTCAACTATAAATATGTCATTCATATATAGGGTTAAGGATAACCTATCACTCTCAATCAATTCACTCTCTCTCTGAAAGTTCATACCAAACTAGCACTGGTGCTGAGCTTGAAGATCTGGTCAGGTTAGTTGGACTCGAGGGTCACCACTATCAGATTCACGTCGGTGAACGGTAATCCTTTTTTGTGTATTTTTTTTAATATTTGCATGTTAATATGAATCAGGCGCGATCGTCCATCCCCGGGTCAGATATGTTTACTGTTTGTTTTTCCGCTACGCATGGATCTGTCGCCAAGGGATGGAAACCTAACAGATTCCTGGATGATTTTACACTTTTTGGTATATATTTGTTGATTTTGGGAATCTAGGTCTAAGTGTATGAAAATGGAGGAATTGAGATAATTAACGATGAAAAGGACCATCCCGAGCGAACATGTTAAAAGAAGGACCGAAATCTCAATGTTTGAAGAATTTTGAAGTCATGATCGATCTTGGCTTCAACCCCGATCGTATTGGTCATTATGTCCACAAAAGTTGAATATCCATAAGTGAGTGTATTGTCTTCTTTTCAGATTTCTTCTCGCTGATAATTGGATTCCCCTATATTCTTACACGTCTTACACAAAGACACATTTCGTTTTCATAAGAGTAGCGTAATTACATATATTTTCATAGTTTGTATAACATAAGAAGACTTGTTTTGATCTCTTCGGTTGTCTATCTAAATGTTACTGTTATGGTGGAGAAAATATTTGAGTTCTTTATTTTGCTCTATCTTTTTTACAAGAATAATGAGGTTTACCTACCTGCAAATTTATTTGTTACACTAGTGTTGTCATTGGTTAGTTAATTGTTATGTCAAAATTTCATATTCTGTTTTGATATTCTTTTGAAATGGTGAAGTTATTTTCTAGGTGATGTTGCTATGCTTGAGCTAGGATTTGCATCTAGTGAAGCTCTTTTTAGTCATAGTTACTCTGATAAATATATTTTCCTAAATTTTTGTTGCTGTATTTATTTGGTGAAGCATTGAAAATTTGTGTATTCATCGGTTAATATTTTTCAAAACAATCGGCTCCACTTGACCACTTGATTGGTTAAATGCTAATTACTAAGATTGCCAAAACTTTTATAGTTTTATTTGTTCTCTCTGTTCTTGTTTCTCTTTTTCTCCAATTACATTTGGTGACGACCTAACAATTTAGGGTATAACATATAATTCTAGAAAAAATTACGCGTAAGATTTACATTTTTCTTTTAAATAAATGGAGCGAAACTGGTTTCAACCCCATCCAGTTGCTCAGGATCCATATATATAAATCCTTGGAGTGATTATTGAGAACTTTTATTACAGGATATGAAGGAAAGAATGAGAAATCTTGCCCATAACCGAGGAATGCATGCCACCATGTTGAATCGAAGGACAAAAGTAAAGTATGTGTGTGTGTTGATCACTGAGAAGCTTTCAAGTGTATTCGTTTGCATCCATAATTTTATTAATATATATTACACTATAAATCAATAACAAACTGAGTTCAAAAGTTTCCAGCACTCGTACAACTTAACTTTGATTCGAAGCCTGAAATTTGACCTTGGCAGGTTGTTGATAATGAACTTGAATTATAGGAATAAAAAATGAAAGAAGAGTCCCTTGGTGGGGTCAGAATAACTCCTTGGGGTCTTAATTTGGTGGTTTGAATCTTTTGAAGCTTATGCTTTCTATTGATTTTGTTTTGTAGGCCATGTCGGCTAACTAGAAGCTTAATGATTTTATTGATATCCATTGCTTCATTGAGTGTTGCTTTCTGTTTCTTAATTATATTAAGTAGAAAATTGTGATGTCCATTTTCCATTCTATTCTTGCTTGTAGTGAGACCTATTTGCAGGAACGAAATAAGTTTGTTGCTGCTTGTCAAAAATATGTGTTGTGCAGAGTATATGTGATGACCAGAGATTAGGGATGTTAATCCCGGAGTGTTAATAACCACTAAAGTTGTTTTACGTGGCGATTTGGAGTTTAATCGAGGTGTTGGGCCTTCCGGGCTCGTCTATTTGAGTAGTTGGGATCGTTGGATCCCGAGGTTGAGATCGTATTCTCATTTCGGTGAAAACCTATGAGTTGGGTTTTTAGTGTGACTCGGAATCTCGGGTGCTTTGGGTGGGCACCGGTAGGGGGTTTTGGAGTTAGAGAGAGAGTTTTTGAAAACAGATGATTTTTAATGAATCATGATGTATTTGTGGGGCTATTAGTATTTCGGGGTATTTTTGCTATAAATACCAGTTGAACCCGAGATTTTAATTATTGGAACCATTTTCCCCACCTTCCCTCTCTCTCCTCGCGCACGCTGTTTCCCGATCCCCTTTGACCCTTGCCGATCCAGGCGTGCGCCCGCCGCCGTTCGGCGCGTCCGACCCACCGGTAGCTTCGTCTCTTCCAGGCGCACCTCTCCATACCACCAATTCGAAGTTTCGTCGCGTTTTGGGGTCGGATTTTGCAGAAGACGCAGACGCCCAAAATTTAGGGTTCTTCAATTTTGAACATTTTCCTTCCGATTTTCGATTGGGTAACCTCCCTTACCCCTTTTTCGTCATTATTGTGTAATTCCCTGCCATTTTTGTGTTCAATTAGTTCGAATTCTTGCTGTTGGCGTGAGTTGGTTCGAATTTATGCTGTTTGCGTGGGTTAGGGTTCGAAAATTGGGGTTTTTGGCAGGGGGTGGTAATTCTTGTTATGGGTCGTCTATTACATGTTTTAGATGTATTATGGTGCTTAGTTTGGGTTCGATTTGTGTTGTGAAGGTTCGAAAATTTGTGGGAATTCTTGAGCAATTTTCGATAATGGTTAATGTCGTGTGTTGACAATATTTTTGAGGGTTATGAGTGTGCTTGAGCATGGGTTGCATGTTCGTAAATAATTGTGAATTATTTATCGTGTTAGCACATCGTTCCTCGGGGCATGGAACTCAAACAAAGTCTGGCTCGAACTTCGGAGATTTAAGGTACGTGCGACGTACGAGCATTACTTTATATGAGAGCATTTTGTGAAATGCATAATGTATTTTGATTGCATTGATGGTTGTGCGTATGGTTATATATTATGTGTTGATATAGTTATGGAACGACCCAACCTTGACATCGTCGCCACAAGCGTGCGTGATACTAGAGTAGTATGACCTTGTAAGAGATATGGGGTACTGGGTTTATATGACTATTGTAGGGCATTTGAGATGCCTGAGAATGATCGTGGAATCATGTATTCATTATAAGACATGTGAGATGTCTAAGTATAATGGAGAATTGGTAAAATAAATGCTAGGCATTTGAGCTATCTGTGATTGGTAGCAAAGTTGAAAATCAGTATTAGATATCGAGATATCTACATTTGTATGTATAATGAATTTGGAATCATTAATTATTGATACTTGAGAATCAGGCATGCTATGAGTTAAATCAATGTGTTGATTTACTGATTTTTGAGATTTGATGAGTTTGATGATTGTGAGAACAGGGACAGTACACGGAATCCCGGATGAGGACGTTGCCATCCAGGGAGTATCATTTAAAATTCATTAATGTTTACTTTTGTTGTAAATTATGAATTTCATTATTGTGATTATGGGATTTTGTGTATTGGTATGCTCACCCCGTTGGGGGCTGTCTCTGTTGGGGCAGGTGGACAGGTACATCGATGGCTGTGGAGCTGAGCTCGAGCTGTTGATTGGATGTACTCCCAGGATCGTGGTACCAGGGCTTGATGGAGCACGGTATCGTATAGAGTACTTATATACACCCGATGGTTATATACATATTTATGATGCTCGCATGTGAGCACGGTTATGCTTGTATATGGGTTGTATATAAAGGCATGAGCCTTTCTCTCTTTCATTATATGTTGCATGCAATTAAGGGTAGAATTGCTAATGATATGAGAGTCGTTGGTGTATTGTGTGGGTGTTGAAACCCACTTTTGTCGTCTTATGTGTGGTGTCTTCCCTGGCTGGGAATTTACTTTGTGTTCTGTATTCTGTTGAGTATTGTGTATTCCCTGGCCGGGAATTATGTTATGTGATGTGCTTTTGTTTTCGGGATAGCTCAATTTATGGGGAGACTCTGCCCAAATTTTTATAAAAGTCCACAATGTAAAAAGTGGTGTAAAGGGGATGGTAATGGGCGAACTCTATGAGTCTATTTGTTGTTAGGATGATGATCTTATAACATGGCATATTAAAGAAAATTTTGTGATTGCCATTCAATGGTAAATCATCATCTGAGTTTCCCGATTGACTTTTATTGAAAGCATGTGCCACACATAGTGGTCAATACACTAACCAAGGGTTAAGGGCTATGGGGGTCCTTACAGCATATGCCTTGCAGTGGCCGTTGTTGTGAGTCGTTGTCCCGAATTTTGCCTCGCCATCATTTGTTCTCTGTTTTTCACATGGTCATTAAATATTATTGATGTGCAATGTTAGGATCGGTCCGGAGTGTTTCGAGGGGGGTGAATGAACACTCCTATTAAAAAGTAATCCCTTGTGATTTCTTTCGGATTAGTGAAAGAAATCTGCTTCTTAATCAACTCTTTTGCAGAACAGACCACTGAATATTTTAGTGCGGAACGGTCTGTTCTTAAATTGGTAAGAACGGCTCGATGGCTTGAATGATAGAACGAGTGCAGAAAGATAAAACACTGGATATGTTTCTGGAAGTTCGAAGGTGGTGTAATCCTTCTACGTCTCCCCTTCTTCCATTTAAGGAAGGATTCCACTAGAAGACTTTGATTTATACAATCCTGTTGTACAAACCCGATTCAGCTGGATTTACCTCACTACCAGACTGAAACTCCTAGTCACTCGATCTGTTCAGACACACTCTGTCTGACAGTTACAATTGTTTCTCACTTCTATATTTCAATACAGAATACACACGATAGACTTTAGTCTATGCACACAGTGATCCTAAATGATCAAATATTACAATATACTTGTGCTTATGAAGATTTTCAGCTCGAGAGCTTCCGAGCTTGTAAGCTTGTGCTGTTTTGCTTTCTTGTGCGTTTTTCGATTGATCAAACTCTCTTCTTGAGGTCTTCTGATGCATGCTTATATAGTTGCATGTACCAACGACATTATTTCTCTTAATGTGCAACTCTTGACTCTGCTTAAACTCTGAGAAAGCTACAGACTTCTTCTTTAAGGTACTTGCCGTTCTGGTTCATGCTTTCGGCGACTGTCAGGTAAGCTCTTCTTTGTCTTCTTACCTTTTTTGGTAATCTTCAGTATATGGTCTTTTTCAGCATTAATTGCGACATTAAATGCTTCAATAAATAGCCGTTAATGATTCGGACTGAAGAAGCAATCTTTATACATCCTTGACTGCTCTGATCTGATAAATGTTGAGATCGATCTGAAGCTTCGATCTAGTCAGTCTGATTTCTATCGATCCGGTCTGATATGCGATATGCCTTATCAGCTTGATCTGTTTTGAGCGATCGATCTGGTCAGTCTGATTTCTCTCGATCCGGTCTGATATGTTTTGTCATCTTTGAAACCTCGTCGATAAAGTCCGGAACTAACAAATTCCCCCTTTTTGATGATGACAAAACCTAGTTTCTAAATCTTTTTATCCAGTCTTTTAGGAACTCTGAAGCGTATACTTTCGGATCGATTACTTCTTCTTGTTCAAAATAAATGAACATTATTAAGTTGGATTTCGGATCGATTAAGCCTTTAATTCTTTAGTTCAAAATAAATGAACAAGGACTTAAGAAAGAAATATTTTTATTGATCACCAAAAATCTTATATACAGACAGTCTGATTATTTAGGCAACGAAACTTCTATTTTCTTGAAGATCGAGACAGATGCGGGCTTGAAGTCTTTTCTCTTTTCCCCCTTTTGTCAGCAGCAATCTCTTGGAGAAAATCTACAACTTGTGCTAGCTGAGCGCTGATAGAGTCAAGACGAGTGTCTTGAGCGCGAAGGGAATTGGCGACGGATGCTCTAACTTCAGTGGCCAGCTCGATCTGCTCTTTTCTCAGGCTATTTTTATAAGAAGCTTGCTGAGAGAACAGATCATTCAGTCCTCATTGAATGCTGCTAATACTGGCTGTCATCTTCTCTTTAAATGAGTCAAAGTCCAAAGATGTAGTCCTCTGACTTTGATGAACCTCTATAACACTTTGAGAGAGAGACAAACAGTTGTCAGATAGATGCTGAAGGGTCCTTGCCAGGGATGGAGCTGCATCAGATAGCTGGCTTGGAGAGTGATCTGATGACGACAAGGCGTGATCAGCGTCTGCAACAATAGGTATGATTGAAGACATAGCAGCTTGGCGACTTTCGGACCGGATCAAGGTGACCAAATCCGAAGAGAATTCTTCTATGAAAGCCAGATCTTCATCTGATTGTACTGGAGGAGTGCTGGGTCTGGAAGGCTCCTAAATCTGTAGAGCTGCAACAACGGTGGAAACCACCAGATCCGGATCGACGAACTCTGGTGCGCCAACTGTTGTAAGTGCCGCGGTTGGACTGAGTTGAACATGGGAGACTGATGATCCCATAGGAATAGACGTTGTTGGAGAGTCCAACAAAACATTCAAGGGTTCATCTTCTGTAGCAGACGGAGCATTAGTCATTGGCTGCTCCGCTGTCTGATCCGCTATTCGTTCTGCAGTCTGATCCGCTGCTCGATCTGCTGTCTGGTCTGCTGCTCCAGAGGGAATAACCTCTATGAAAGGTTCTGCCAGAGTCTTGCTCACAGAGGGATGATCCGGGCTGGTTACTGGAGTGGATACGCTGAGCTTCTGTCGTTGAAATCAGACAGCTAAGTGAAGAGCATGAATATCCATTTCCAATTGAGAAATAACAGCACCATCATCTTTGGCAGTTGGAGTGTTCGGATCGAAATTTGCTTTCTTAGCATCCAAAAAGCAAATTCGCCAGTCTGAATCTCTGGTTGGCCTGAAAGAGATCTTTGCACTGGACAACAATTCGAACATCATCTGTCTCTGTCCCCTTAAGGACTTCCTCTTCCATTTTCTGTAGGCGTCTCAGTTTGCCGAAGAACATCTCAATGTGGTTGATCGTTCTGTACTCAACATATTCATCAAAGACTACAATGAGCGCCTTCACCTTCTCTTCAACATCCTCCATAGCGATGTCGATGGCTGTTTGCGCGACAGATTTGGGTTTGGAGGAGAGGGGTTCAGAGAGAATGGCTTTGCCCTTGCCGGTGGAAGATGGAGATTTGATCCCTGATTGGGTGTAGTCTCCCAACTCAGTGATAACAATCCCTTTGACCACGGGAATGGCAGAGGGGACTCGGATGGTTACTTTGGGTGCAATGGTTGAAGCTGTTGAAGGTTGGGTTGTAGGTTGGGGTGCAGGGGTGGCTTTTGTGGGAGGCAATATGGGTAGGGTTTTGAGAGGTAGGGTTTTGATTGGCTTGGTGATCTGGGTTCTTGACTTTTTGGGAAGGGGCTTGGCTGGAGATGAAGGGGCAGACTGAGTTTCCTCGGAGTCAGTCTGAATGGTTAATTTGCGCTTAACTCGAGGTCTTCGAGCAACAGCCTGTTATTCTCTCTTCTCAATCTTGACGGCCACCAGATCGGTAGGAGTGGGTGGAGCACTCTTGGACTTTAGGAGAGCCAGTCTCTTGGAGTTGAGAATTTTAAACGAACTGAGAGCAGACGGCTTCCCCAGCTCGATCCAGTGTCTCCAGTAGTTTGCTTAAAGGTACAGCAAAGCAGACAACCTATTTGGAGGCGATGACTTTCTCAAGTAGAACTCCAAATAGAATTACGGACCAGTTCATCTTCTGTCCAGAAATAATAGCAGCCATGGCCCTGAATTTCTCGGCAGTGACAGCGTCATAGCTTCCGGCTTTACCCAGTAATGGCTTGCCAACGATCTCGCATAACACCTGGAAGTGAAAGAGCATTTCCTTCTTCTTGAAAGAAGGCTGCAGGCGGTGGCCAAAGATAGATACCTTCCCGTGAAGAGCTGTGAGAGAGGCTTGAGGAATCTGGCCAAACTCAGTCAGTCCGGAGTTGGGAAGACCAAAGGTCTTTGCCAGCGTCATCGGAGAAATTTCAAACGATTTACCTTTGACGGAGGTGGAGATAGATGTCTTCTGTGATACAGCATTGGCGAACAGTTCGCGAATCTCCGACTCGTAAACCACCGTGCCACACTCCAGAAAATTCCTTAATCCAGATGATTCCAAAATTTTGAAAATAGAGACCATGTCTGGATCTTCAGCCCTGTAGATATCATCAAACTCAACGGAGAGAGAGTTGTGAGTTATGGTAGCCATTTGAGTGTAATGAAAAATGATATGAGTTTAAAAAAATATGAGAGAGTTAGAGAGCAGACAGCGGCAAATGTAAAAAGTGAATGAAGATGAAATGTTCAGCCCGCTAAATAAGAGAGATAAGACACGTGTCTTTATCTCGAAGACTGATAATTCAAAATAAACGGTCATGATAAAAGAGAGATAAGGCGGTTAAAATTTGCGATCAGTCCGGGCTGTTTTAAACAATTATTTTATTCAAAGATTTGTTGACCAGACAGATCATGGGATAACATCAGATTTGACATAGATCGGTCTGAAAGTTCGGACCGGTCTGTGTCTTTCTGGACATTGTATTATCGATTTGTGCCAGCATTCAATCTTTAAAAGATAAAAGAATAAAACTTCTAAAACATCAAGTTAAATCTATTAAACCAAGAATTTGACGAAAGTAATTAAACTTAGCCTCAGGGAGTGGTTTGGTGAAGATATCTGCTGCTTGCTGTTCTGTTGAAATATGCTCGATCCGAATCTCCTTTTTGCCAACGTGATCTCGAATAAAATGATGTTGTATATCAATGTGCTTTGTTCGAGAGTGCAGAACTGGATTATACGTATAGCGATTGCACTTGTGTTGTCAGAAAATATCGGAGATTCAACAGCTTGAATGCCATAGTCTTTGAGCTGGTGTTGAATCCAGAGCATTTGAGCGCAACAGCTTCCAGCGGCAATATATTCTGCTTCAGCTGTAGATGTGGCAATAGATGTTTGCTTCTTGCTAAACCAAGAGATCAATCTTTCACCTAAGAATTGACATGTTCCACTGGTGCTTTTGCGATCAATCTTACAGCCATCATAGTCAGCGTCTGAATATCCGATTAAGCTGAAATTTGAATCTTTGGAGTACCAAAGACCAACGTTCTGAGATCCTTTCAAGTATTTCAGAATACGCTTAGCAGCAAAAAAGTGTGATTGCTTTGGTTCTGACTGAAATCTAGCGCACATACAGACTGAGAACATAATATCAGGCCGGCTCGCTATAAGATACAAGAGCGATCCGATCAGTCCGCGATACATAGATACTTCAACTGCTGTTCCCCCTTCGTCTTTATCTAACTTGATTGAAGGACTCATTGAAGTTGATGCAGTTGAACACGTTTCCATTCCGAATCTCTTGAGAAGCTCTTTGGTATACTTGGTTTGATTTATGAAAATGCCATTGTTGAGCTGTTTGACTTGGAGGCTCAGAAAGAATGAAAGTTCTCCCATCATACCCATCTCAAACTGTCCCTGCATTAACTTAGAGAAATTCTCGCATAATTTGGGGTTAGTTGACCCAAAAATGATATCATCAACATAAATTTGAACTAACAAAGTATGTTCCCCCTTAATAAATTTAAATAGAGTTTTATCTACTGAGCCGATCTGAAAATCATGGTTTAGCAGAAATTGAGACAGAGTATCATACCAGGCTCTTGGGGCTTGTTTCAGACCATATATTGCTTTATTCAGTGGATACACATGATTTGGAAATGAGTGGTTCTGAAAGCCGTGAGGTTGCTCAATGTAGACTTCCTCCTGAAGCTTACCATTAAGAAATGAACTCTTCACGTCCATTTGATATACCTTGAAGTCTTTAAAAGCAGCATAAGCAAGAAATATTCGGATTGCTTCAAGTCTGGCGACTGGTGCAAAGGATTCATCGAAGTCGATTCCTTCTTCTTGTCGGAATCCTTGTGCCACCAGTCTGGCTTTGTTTCTAACCACAACTCCATCTGTATCTAGCTTGTTTCTGAAAACCCATCTGGTTCCAATGACAGGCAGATCGCTTGGTCTGGGGGTTAGACTCCAAACTTGATTTTGTTCAAATTGATTAAGCTCTTCTTGCATAGCCTTAATCCAGTTGAAATCAGTCAACGCTTCATCAATCTTTTTAGGTTCCAGATTTGATATGAAAGCAGCATGAGTGAATTCATCCATCATCTGTCCTCTGGTTCTAATTGGTGCAGAAGGACCTCCAATTACTAGATCAGGTGAATGCCTCTTTGTCCATCGATAACTTGATTCTGGATTGTCTGGACCAGACGGATGAGTAGAAGCGGCATTATTAGTATCTGATTTAACATTCGAGTGAGGATCATCCGGATCGGCTCGATCTGAAGGAGCTTCATTGCCTCGATCCGGTCTGTCTGGTACTTCAGGTTCCGGTGGATTGTCTCTTGACCTATTTCTACAATCTCGTCATCACTGTTAGCTTCGAGATGGATATTTTCCATCTGATTTTGAATTGATTCCTTGCTACCCTCAATACATAAAGATTCATCAAAAACTACATGAACAGATTCTTCTACAGTTAAAGTGCGATTATTGAAAACTCTAAAAGCTTTGCTATTTGATGAATATCCTAAGAATATCCCATTGTCTGATTTAGCTTCAAATGCTGTAAGATGATTCTTACCATTGTTGTGAACGAAGCATTTGCAACCAAACATGAAGGTGAGAGATAGACGGTCTGTTACCAGTCCATATCTCATATGGACTGAGATTCAACTTCTTGTTAATCATAGACTGATTTTGAGTGTAGCATGCAGTATTTACAGCTTCTGCCCAGAACTTTTGCGAAATTCCAGAATCAGCAAGCATTGTTCTTGCTGCCTCTTTAAGCGTTCTGTTTCTTCGTTCTGCAACTCCATTTTGTTGGGTCGGGCGGCTGAAAATTCGTGCTTAATTCCTTGATCTTCTAGAAATAATTCAAGATTCTGATTTGAAAACTCAGTGCCTTTGTCACAACGAATCCTGTCTATGCTTGATGATTTCTCATTCTGAATGCGTTTCAACAGCTTGATCAATTTCGGACCGGTCTGATCTTTACTGCTTAAAAATATAGTCCAAGTAAATCGTGAGTAATCATCAATAACAACAAGAGTATACCGCATTCCCCCTAAACTTGTTATTGGTATAGGACCAAACAAGTCCATATGTAATAATTCTAAGCAACGTGAGGAGGATTTGGCATTCTTGTTTTTGAAGGATGATCTGATCTGTTTGCCCATTTGGCATGCTTCACAGATCTTATCCTTAGCAAAGTCGATCTTGGGCAGACCGACAACTAAATCATGTTTACACAGGCTAGATATAGTCTTAAAATTGAGATGATTCAAGCGTTTACGCCATAACCAGTGTTTATTATCATTATTAGCGATGAAGCATGTAGGATTATCAGGTTGAGCAAAATTCCAGTTAATCTTATATGTATTTCCATTCCTGATTCCTACAAGCATGGTCATACCGTCTGACGATGTAACAGTGCAAGTGTGTTTGTGAAATTCTACAGCATAACCATTATCACATAGTTGACTTATACTAATCAGATTATAGCAAAGATTTTCAACTAACAGCACATCATTGATAATAATGTTACCATGGACAATCTTACCCTTGCCCACGGTCTTACCCTTTGAGTTATCCCCGAATATGATTTTGGGTCCAGTACATTCTGTGACTTCAGACAGCAGCTCGATGTTTCCAGTCATGTGACGAGAACACCCACTGTCTAAGTACCAGTCTGATACAAGATTCTTCGGTACCTGTCATCAAACAAGATTATTGTTGGTACCCAATCCTAATTGGGTCTAGAACGGATTAGCCCTTTGGGAACCCACACCTGTATCAGCTTTAATGGCTTGTGTGTGTCTGGTGTGCTGTGAGCTGATCTGTTTCGATGTTGTGTGTGATAATGTGTGCGATATGGAAACCTTTTACTCTCATAGGGTAGTCTATATCTTCGTTGAACTGGTTTTGAATTATAGTAGTTCGATGGTCTTCCTTGCCTTAGATTTTGCACTTTTAGATTTGGTCTGAAAGACGCAAAGCTTGCTGGTGCCTTTTCTTTGGCTTGGTTAACATATCCAATCCCTTTTCTCAAACCTTGATTCACGAAAGAGACTCCCGTTTGAATTGTAGGTGCTTCAGTTTCATATACTGTGCTGGATTTAACAAATGTCATTTGTTTGATTTTGTTCTTTACCAGCAATAGTTCAGATTCATCTTTGGTGCATTCTTTGATATCAAAGCCTATGCCGGTGACATCACCGACATTTCTTTGTACCTCTTGCAATTCTTCCAATGATGTTCTTGATTTTGTCAATGTTTTGAAAATATGAGAAAGCTTAGCATTTTGTGTGCTAATTCTCATGTTTTCTTCATGGAGCTGATCGTAGGAGATTTTCAGCTTATTCAGCTCGATCTTTAGATTATTGCACTCACCCTGCTCAGAGTAGCTTGGTTTGTTATGCTCATCCATTTGATCATTGGCTTTAGCTTTACTTTTCTCAAATGATTCAGCTAAGAGTCTATAATCATTAGCCATGTCTTGCAGTGCGGACATGAGCTCTTCACGTGTAAATTCATTTGAGTCAAGATCGAATACCTCGTCTGTTTGACTCATATCTTCGTCTGCCATTAGACATTGAATATCTTCTTCACTTTCGCTGGAAGAATATTCGGAGCTTTCAGAATCTGAATCAGTCTGAGCCCACTTGCTGTTTCCTTCTTCTGCTACTAGGACCTTTTGGGATTTCCCATGATGACTTTTACGATCTTTGTAGTGCTTCTTTTTCTTGTCATCACGATGCTTTTCTTTACGCTCTTCTTTCTTCGGTCTGGTGCAATCTACAATAAAGTGTCCGGTCTTACCACAATTGTAGCAAGCCTGATTATTAACAACATCGTCCTTTCTTGATTTATAATGATGAGAGGGTTTAAAGTTCCTCTTATTTTTAGACATGAATTTACCAAATTTCTTGATAAATAATGACATAGCATCATTACTTATCTGTTCGATAGATCGATCTGCTGTGGTGGCGATCTGGTCTGGAATGGCTGCCAGTGCTTTGTTTGGTTGAGAGATGAATGGCTCTGCTTCACCTCTGCTTATCAGTTCGAACTCATATGTTTTAAGATCTGCGAACAGATCATGAAGTTCAACTTTGTTCAGATCTTTGGATTCCCTCATTGCAATGGTCTTAACATCCCATTCTTTTGGCAGGGCCCTCATAATTTTCAGAGCGATCTCTCTGTTTGAGTATTTCTTGCCCTGACCATTTAGTTCATTGATGATACCAGTGACTCTTTCATCAAACTCATTTAGAGTTTCTCCAATCTTCATTTTATGCTCTCAAATCTTTGAAGAGCAACAGTCAGCTTGTTTTCCTTGGTCTGGTCGTTCCCTTCACATAGCTGTGCTATCTTCTCCCAAATTTCTTTGGCAGTAGAGCACATTTTGATTTTACTGAACATGTTCTTGTCCAATGTCTTGAACAATATGTCTTTGGCAACATTGCCGAGGTTTGCTTTATTTCTTTCTTCATTCGTCCAGAGAGATCTGTCCTTCTCGACCATTTGGGGTTCACCACCAGTAATGGAGGCTGCTGTATTGACTTTCAGAATCTTCATTGGTCCATCAGTGATGACGAACCACATATCGTCATCCAGTGCTGCCAGATGAGCTTGCATTCTGATTCTCCAATCACCATAGTCTTCTTTTGAGAACATAGGAATTTTGTTGAATGATGCCATCAACTCAAGTGTCTTCTTTGTGCTGATTAAGACAACTTGGCTCTGATACCACTTGTTAGGATCGGTCCGGAGTGTTTAGAGGGGGGGGGGTGAATGAACACTCCTATTAAAAATTAATCCCTTGTGATTTCTTTCGGATTAGTGAAAGAAATCTGTTTCTTAATCAACTCTTTTGCAGAACAGACCACTGAATATTTTAGTGCGGAACAGTCTGTTCTTAAATTGGTAAGAACGACTCGATGGCTTGAATGATAGAACGAGTGCAGAAAGATAAAACACTGGATATGTTTCTGGAAGTTCGAAGGTGGTGTAATCCTTCTACGTCTCCCCTTCTTCCAATTAAGGAAGGATTCCACTAGAAGACTTTGATTTTTACAATCCTGTTGTACAAACCCGATTCAGCTGGATTTACCTCACTACCAGACTGAAACTCCTAGTCACTCGATCTGTTCAGACACACTCTGTCTGATAGTTACAATTGTTTCTCACTTCTATATTTCAATAGAGAATACACACAATATACACACAGTGATCCTAAATGATCAAATATTACAATATACTTGTGCTTATGAAGATTTTCAGCTCGAGAGCTTCTGAGCTTGTAAGCTTGTGCTGTTTTGCTTTCTTGTGCGTTTTTCGATTGATCAGACTCTCTTCTTGAGGTCTTCTGATGCATCCTTATATAGTTGCATGTACCAACGACATTATTTCTCTTAATGTGCAACTCTCGACTCTGCTTAAACTCTGAGAAAGCTACAGACTTCTTCTTTAAGGTACTTGCCGTTCTGGTTCATGCTTTCGGCGACTGTCATGTAAGCTCTTCTTTGTCTTCTTACCTTTTATGGTAATCTTCAGTCTATGGTCTTTTTCAGCATTAATTGCGACATTAAATGCTTCAATAAATAGCCGTTAATGATTCGGACTGAAGAACCAATCTTTATACATCCTTGACTGCTCTGATCTGATAAATGTTTAGATCGATCTGAAGCTTCGATCTAGTCAGTCTGATTTCTATCGATCCGGTCTGATATGCGATATGCCTTATCAACTTGATCTGTTTTGAGCGATCGATCAGGTCAGTCTGATTTCTCTCGATCCGGTCTGATATGTTTTGTCATCTTTAAAACCTCATCGATAAAGTCCGCTATTTCTGTTAATTATAGAACTTTTTAACTACGGTGCATTCTCACAAAGAATGAATTATGATCACTCTTAGGTACACTTTATTCCATTAGTTTTATGATCAAATGTGAACAAGTTGTGATCATTAACTTATGTTACTGAGTTGCTGTTATTGTTTGCTATCTTGTTTATTTGTTTGATGCAATTTATACTGGTTTGCTTCAATGCAATTTATACTGGCTTGCTTCTTGTTTCATTCATCTATATAACTTGTCGGTGATATCACTCCTGCTAATGGAATCCCAAAGCTTGAATGAGTATAAGGGAGAAAGAAAAGCTAGTTACTAGTATGTGTGAGCTACTTGGAAGAGGTCCAAGAGAGTGACTTTGATAGTTTATGCGAATACTTGAAAATCTTGTAATGAATTTGATAGTTGTAATGATTTTTTATTCAACTTGATTTGAATATTACTAGTTTTTTGTCATTTATGCTTTAATATTGGATAATTTTGTGACAAGTTTCTTGATTTTAAGTTAATACAGATGTTTGCTTTTATTTTATTCTGTTTTTATATATACAAGTACGAAAAATTTTAAAAACAAAAACAAAAAACAGCTTTTAAGTTATTGTGATGCACTTAGTTGCAGTGTGTTTGAAATCTATACAGTGACACTAAAAAAGTTACGAAATGGGGCTATAGTGACGTTTTTATTTAGTGACGCTTGCTAGCGTCGCTAGATGTGTGTTTCAATATGTATATAGTGACGCTTTAAAGCGTTGCAAATACTGCTTTTCGTGACGCTTTCAAGCGCCACTATAACATACATAAATATTGAAACATGCAACGCTTAAGCAAACGTCACTGTAGCCACATTTCGTGACGCTTTTTATTGTCACTAAAGCTGATTTTTCTATTAGTGAACACTATCTCCTTATATAAAGGAAGCATTCAATTGTCAGGATAATATGTGTATTCTATTGCCTTTTCTGGTTTACAACATATTCAAGTCTTTACAAGGTGTCCTTGAAAATGATTTTGGGTTTTATATTCCTCAACTATCTTGCATAAGGTCATGAGTCGAGAGTAGTTCTTGCGTTCTACGATTTTAAAAACATGAACTTCACAAGTCTTTTGTTGTTTTTTAATCGAACCATCGATTATCCAGCTCCTTCCAGCCTGAGCAGCCCACCTTACCATGGCGTGCGGTTTGTGGCTTTTAAAGAAATAGAAAAGGCCACAGGAGGAAGGTCCAGTTGGTAATGTTTATAGATGATGGATTCATTAATACACTCCTAGGACTGCAAAAAGATTCATGAGGGCGTCCTCACGATTAGGAAGGGGTGTGGCTATAAATAAATGGAAATCATATGGTGTGCTATACTATGATACATGGTTGGTAGGTTTTCATGAGACCCCGTTATCTAAACAAGATACTAAGGTGCAAATAAGAGAACTAATCATATATAATCAGAGTAATAGGCCGTGTTGATATCCTGAGGTTATAGAGATTACAGTACCAAAAGAATTTCAAAAGGGATTAGTTACTTTTCTTAGTAACAGCGTGTAAGACTATAGTTCTACTACACTCCTTGTAGAAACTATACAAAATGAAACTCTGATCTGCTAATACTGTAGCACTCCTTAAAGCTCAACGTGTCAACCCCGACCCTTGTTCTCTGTATGAATGCACCTACAAAGACAACCCCCAACACATGAGCACATAGCTATTCATATTCAACATAATATGAATACATAAAGCGTAAATGCATAAATCATAAACGTAGAATACTTCCTGCATTCCAATGCCTTTCAAAACGCCCAATTGGGTTGTCCCTGTACCAGAACTCATAATCAAGTCAACATATGATATTATGGCTTCTTAAATAAATGTCATGACATAACTTCACTTCTTAATATTAAATCTTTCTTAGTCAGTTTATCATCAGTGTATTTTAATGCTTATTACTTCTTAACTTCATAATGAGCGGTACCATCTTCCCTGCTTCATTATTTCATAACAAGCGGTACATTCTTCCCCGCTAGCGGTACCTTCTTCCCCGCTCTTCATACTAGCGGTACCTTCTTCCCCGCTTAGTATGGTATACCCCGCCTCCATGTGCAAGATTTACTCCACATTTTTAGCGGTATAATCGTAAGCATTAAAATCATCACAGTGATAACCCTGACTCGTGGAATACACACCATTTATTCCACAACATACACATGCAACAACAATGCATAAAAATATGTATCATACTCATAATGCACCACTTTACATCTATCACATGCCAACTAATGAATATATAATACATGTTACCGTTGGGATGCCCGTACGTCGCTTACGTACCTTTCAAAAATATAGGATTTGGTAGGACTTTACTTCCTTGGCTGTGTCGCCACCTGTGATGGTTCTACACATTCACACAAACCCATATTAGAAGCCAATAGTAGTCCAATCCCATAAACACCATCAAATAGGACATAAATCATAATTTCACAATTTTATGCCTTGCGATCGATCGGTCCCCAAGCCTCGATCGATCGTTAAGTGAAGAAAAATAGGCATTCATGTTCTGCCTCCATCGATCGATCGAAGCTTTATATCGATCGATCGAGACATCACACCGATCGATCGAAACAAAATTACCGATCGATCGGTAAGCTCATTTCACGCCTTGCTTGGACTCTGCTCAGCTCGATCGATCGGGACATATTTCCGATCGATCGAGCATCCCTGTTCCATCGAAAATCCTCCATGTATGAGCTTCCAACAACACCTAAACTCATATACAACCAATAACAACCACCATGCTCAACATTTAACCACAAAACAACATTAAAAAATACATCTACTAACATAAACAGCATGATGGACTAAGATCCACCCCTTTTACCCCAAAAACAAGCTACAAACCCAACCAAAACTCAACAATACTTTACCACAATGATAACTTACCACTTGAGCTTCAAGTTTCTTGTAAGAAATCCCAAAATAACTCCTTTTCAAAGCCTTTACTGTTACCTATTCTTTCAGAACGAAAATGGGAGCTTATTCTTTGCAAGAGAAGAGATGGAGGGTGGTTTGACTTAAAGGTGATGGGAAGGGATGTGATGTAAAGTATAGTGGAATGAGAGGTGGGGGTTAATTCAAATGGTATGCTTATTGGTTATGGTTTAAATTAACATGTACCCAAAAAGTGAGCATGATATATATAAAATACCCCAACATGATACTTTAAAAGCATTACCTAAGAATGCACTCACAAACTTCCATTAAATACATGCTTTACAAATTATTATAAACCATCACCAAATAGACCATGTAATACCCAATTTTCCCAACATGTATAACATGATCTCCGGAAATGTATTATTAGGTCATTCCTTTCTCATATTAAATTAATCAACACAATCGATTACCATTTTAATATGCTTAACGCCCAAGTGCATATAATCTTTTCGGGGATATCACAATACTCCCCTACTTATAAGATTTCGTCCTCGAAATCGAACGCACTTACCAACTGAATTACAACATAATTCACATACCAGAAAATAGTTCTGGGTAGCGTTCCACCATGTGTCGCTCTGTCTCCCACGTGGCCTCCTCGACACCCCTACGATCCCACTAAACTTTGACCATACGAATAACTTTGTTTCTCAGCCTGCGATCTGCTCGATCCAAAATCCTGATAGGCCGCTCTACGTAGGAAACATCGGACTCTATCTATACCTCAGAAGGCTGCAACACATGAGAAGGATCTAGCTCGTACTTCCGTAACATAGACACATGAAACACATCGTGAATGCCGGACAGAGAGGGCGGTAAAGCCAATCGGTATGCTAGAGTACCAATACGCTGTAAGATCTCATACGGCCCAACGTATCTCGGGGATAACTTTCCCCGCATCCCAAAATGTACTACACCTCTGAAAGGTGAGATTTTCAAAAAGACTCTGTCGCCCAACTGAAACTCTAACGGCCGACGCCGTTGATTAGCATACGCTGCCTGTCTGTCTTGGGCTGCTTTCATTTTCCCTCTAATCACCTTAACCTTTTCTTCCATTTCTTGGATCAAATCTTCCTCCAACCGATTTACGTTCCACGTCGTCCCAACATAACGGTGACCTACAACGTCTACCGTAGAGAGCCTCAAAAGGAGCCATCTGTATGCTCGCTTGGTAGCTATTGTTATAAGAAAACTCCACTAAGGCTACTGAGTCCTGCCAAGAATTATCGAACTCCAACACACAAGCCCGTAGCATATCTTCGAGCGTCTGAATGGTACGCTCGGTCTATCCATCCGTTTGGGGATGGTATGCTGTGCTCAACCTTAACTCTGTACCCAGGGCTGACTGAAGACCTTCCCAGAAGTGAGATGTGAACCGCGGATCTCGATCAGACACAATCGAAACAGGGATCCCATGCAGTCTCATCACATCTCTGACATATAACTGAGCCATCCTCAAGTACGTGAAGGTCATACAATATGGAATAAAGTGAGACACTTTAGTCAGTCTGTCCACGACTACCCAGATAGCATCAAAACCCAAAACAGTCCTCGGTAAGTGGGTCACGAAGTCCATGGATACGTGCTACCACTTCCATTCTGGTATCTCCAAACTTCTAAGCTCACCACCAGGCCTCTGCCTCTCAGCCTTCACTTGCTGACAAATCAGACATCTCTTGACGAATGTGGTGACATCTTGTTTCATTCGTCTCCACAAAAATTGGCTACATAAGTCTTTATACATTTTCTTTCCGCCCGGGTGGATACTCATCCTGCTGCAATGAGCTCGCTGTTAGATCCCCCGACGCAACTCAAGCGCGTTCGGACCACCCATCTGTCACCAAGCCTTAGAGAACCGTCCTCAGCCATTCTGAATCTCGATGGCTGACCCAAACGAATCACTGACATCCATCTCTGAACCTCTTCGTCGGTCCCCTGAGCCTTCCGGATGTGTTCATAAATAATCGGCTCAGCTAGCAAGGTCAAAACCTGTACCGGTGAAGCAGATACGTCATAATCAAAACCGAACTGACAGTAGGAGCCCATCATAGCTGATAGACACATGACATCCTCTTTCGTGCTCTTCACCTTCAGACTCAAAGCGTCGGCTGCCAAATTTGCTTTTCCGGGATGGTATTCGATCTCACAATCATAATCCTTCAGCAGGTCCATCCACCTCCTCTGCCTCATGTTCAGCTCAGCCTGTGTAAACAAGAACTTCAGGCTCTTGTGATCAGTGAAGATGGTGAATGAGGTACCATATAAGTAGTGTCGCCATATCTTCAAGGCAAATACTATAGCTGCTAATTCCAGATCATGGATCGGATAATTCATCTCGTGTGGCTTTAGCTGTCTAGAAGCATAAGCCACTACATGCCTGTCCTGCATCAGCACGCATCCTAGACCCTGAAGCGATGCGTCAGTATAGAGAACGAACCCCTTGTTCTCCCTAGGAATCACCAATACTGGCGCTGAAGTCAATCTGTGTTTCAATTCCTGGAAGCTCTGCTCACAAGCTTCCTACCAAAAGAATGGAACTCCCTTCTGAGTTAACTGCGTCAGTGGTTTGGCAATCTTTGAAAACCCTTCGACGAAGCGTCGATAATACCCAGCCAAACCCATAAAACTTTGGATCTCAGTAACTGAAGTCGGCGCAGACCAATCCATAACTGCTTCTACCTTCCTGGGATCTACTGATATCCCCTCTCGAGAGATAATGTGACCCAAGAACGCTACACTGCTCAGCCAAAACTCACACTTGCTGAGCTTGGCGTACAACTGATGATCCCTAAGGATCTGAAGTACCGTCATCAAATGATTGACATGCTCCTCCTTACTTCTTGAATAAACCAGAATGTCGTCAATAAACACGATCACAAACTGATCCAGATACCTCTGAAATATTCTATTCATCAAGCTCATAAATACTGCAGGGGCATTCGTCACCCGAATGGCATCACCAAGAACTCGTAGTGCCCATACCGAGTTCGAAAAGCTGTCTTTTGTATGTCATCAGCTCTAACTCGTATCTGGTGGTAGCCTGACCTCAAGTCAATCTTCGAGTAAAGCTCTGTGCCCTGAAGCTGATCAAATAAGTCATCAATCCTCGGAAGGGGGTACTTGTTCTTAATCGTCACTTTATTCAATTGACGGTAATCGATGCACAGGCGCATCGAACCATCCTTTTTCTTTACGAACAAGACCGGTACATCCCAAGGCGATACACTAGGACGAATGTATCCCTTGTCAAGGAGCTCCTGCAATTGTACTTTCAGCTCTCTCAGCTCTGCCGGCGCCATCCTGTATGGGGCACGGGAAATGGCTGATGTTCCTGGTAGTGATTCAATCTCAAACTCCGCATCTCTCATCGGCGGGAATCCTGGAATCTCATCCGGGAACACATCAATGAATTCCGCCACGACCGGTATATCCCCGATCCTCAACTCTTCCTTTTCCTCAGATACGTTCACGGCATAAATAATGTAGCCCATGTGACCGCGTTCCAACAGCCGTGACATCTTAACTGCTGAGATCACTGGAATCTTTGGACGAGAGTCGTCCCCATAGAAGGTCCACTGAAACCCCTGATCAGATAGGAAGCGAACCATCTTCTGTCGGCAATCAACCACAGCCTGGTATCTGCTCAATACATCAATACCGACAATGCAGTCAAAATCTACCATATCCAGCAAAATCAGATCGACCCTCAGATCATTGCCCTCAAAATAAATGAGGCAATCAGATAATAGTCGGTCCACAATCACATGCTTCCCCGTGGGTGTCAAGACCATAAGAGACGTGGGCAACGGAGACGGGCACAAGTGGTGTCTATCCACAAAGGCAGAAGACACGAAGGAGTGGGAAGCACCTGTATCTACCAAAATAAATGCTGGGTACGTAAGTAAATGACACGTACCAGTAATCCCTTACCCCGGAGCTGCCTCTGCCTGATCCCGAGTCAGTGCATACACCTGACCCTGCGGCGGTCCTGCAGTCTGACCTCCCTGTGGTCTGGGTGCAAACTGCTGCCTCTGTGGTGCCGTCCCAGCGTCAAATCTTGGCCTATTCGGCCCAAAGTCCGCCTGACCTGCCCGGTTGGGGCAAACCCTAGCTAGGTGACCCACCTTGCCACAAACAAAACAGCCTCGACAGTCACGTGACAAATGAAATCCTCCACAGTGGTCACACCTGTTCCCCCCTGTCTTATTCTCCTGTGTTGGTCCCCGATTGCTTTGCTTCTGACTCTGAGACTTCTTCCCACTGAATCTAGAAGATGAAGATGCCCCATGAGGCTTAAACTGGTCTCCTCGTGGCCTCAGACTGTCTACAGCTGGTCTCTGAGGTGGTGTGAAAGGGGGCACATCTTCCTTGTACGCACCAACTGCAATCTCCGCCAGCTCTGCCCTAGTCAGTGCATCATCAAATGAGTTGGGGTTGTTGGAGACAACCCGATCAAATAACTCTGGCCTCAGTCCCTTTAGGAAATGCCTCATCTTGGCATGACTGCTCACAGCGATATGAGGTACATACCTCAACAGTGAGGAATACTGCATAGCATAATCTGACACTGACAGGCCGCCCTGCTTCAAATTAGTGAATTCATCTTCCTTTAACTGTCTGGCGGCTGCAGAAAAGTACCGGTTAAGGAACCGGGTCCTGAATACAGTCCAATCGACCGTCATACCTTGAGCCCTCAGCTCCATAACTATTGTCTTCCACCACATGGAAGACTTCTTCGCCAACTGAAACTCGGCTAACCTTAGCCAGGCAGTCCGTGCACAGGGCGCTGACACAAATATCTGCTCCAGTCTCTCAAGCCATTCCTCGGTTGCTTCCCCAGTCTCAGTCCCTTCAAATAGCGGTGGATGATAGCTCAAGAACTGGGTCAAACTGATCTCCCCTGGTAGCAGTATCTGTGCACTAGGCTCCACGCCTACAGCAGGTGGTGGTAAAGGATTTGACTGAGCAATACTGGCATTGATACTGCCTATATCCCCCACTTCTTCATTGGGGTTCTCCGGATTAATGGCCGACATGCTGTAACACAGGGATTAACAACAATACCAAAAGCAGTTCATAATATAACCCGTTAGATAACAAGAGTAATCATTTTAAAAGCGTGTTAGTATAACAACTTATACAAAATATGCACCACATGCATAAACATGCCCACCAATGAATACCTAGTCCACTTGCTTCTAAAGGCTACCCTTCACTCTTTCCCTGGTTATCTAACCACTGCTCTGATACCACTAAAAGTGAGACCCCGTTATCTAAACAAGATACTAAGGTGCAAATAAGAGAACTAATCATATATAATCAGAGTAATAGGCCGTGTTGATATCCTGAGCTTATAGAGATTACAGTACCAAAAGAATTTCAAAAGGGATTAGTTACTTTTCTTAGTAACAGCGTGTAAGACTATAGTTCTACTACACTCCTTGTAGAAACTATACAAAATGAAACTCTGATCTGCTAATCCTGTAGCACTCCTTAAAGCTCAACATGTCAACCCCGACCCTTGTTCTCTGTATTAAATGCACCTACAAAGACAACCCCCAACACATGAGCACATAGCTATTCATATTCAACATAATATGAATACATAAAGCGTAAATGCATAAATCATAAACGTAGAATACTTCCTGCATTCCAATGCATTTCAAAACGCCCAATTGGGTTGTCCCTGTACCATAACTCATAATCAAGTCAACATATGATATTATGGCTTCTTAAATAAATGTCATGACATAACTTCACTTCTTAATCTTAAATCTTTCTTAGTCAGTTTATCATCAGTGTATTTTAATGCTTATTACTTCTTAACTTCATAATGAGCGGTACCATCTTCCCCGCTTCATTATTTCATAACAAACGGTACATTCTTCCCCGCTAGCGGTACCTTCTTCCCCGCTCTTCATACTAGCGGTACCTTCTTCCCCGCTTAGTATGGTATACCCCGCCTTCATGTGCAAGATTTACTCCACAATTTTTAGCGGTATAAGCGTAAGCATTAAAATCATCACAGTGATAACCCTGACTCGTGGAATACACACCATTTATTCCACAACATACACATGCAACAACAATGCATAAAAACATGTATCATACTCATAATGCACCACTTTGCATCTATCACATGCCAAATAATGAATATATAATACATGTTACCGTTGGGATGCCCGTACGTCGCTTACGTACCTTTCAAAAATATAGGATTTGGTAGGACTTTACTTCCTTGGCTGTGTCGCCACCTATGATGGTTCTACACATTCACACAAACCCATATTAGAAGCCAATAGTAGTCCAATCCCATAAACACCATCAAATAGGACATAAATCATAATTTCACAATTTTATGCCTTGCGATCGATCGGTCCCCAAGCCCCGATCGATCGCTAAGTGAAGAAAAATAGGCATTCATGTTCTGCCTCCATCGATCGATCGAAGCTTTATATCGATCGATCGAGACATCACACCGATCGATCGAAACAAAATTACCGATCGATCGGTAAGCTCATTTCACGCCTTGCTTGGACTCTGCTCAGCTCGATCGATCGGACATATTTCCGATCGATCGAGCAGCCCTGTTCCATTGAAAATCCTCCATGTATGAGCTTCCAACAACACCTAAACTCATATACAACCAATAACAACCACCATGCTCAACATTTAACCACAAAACAACATTAAAAAATACATCTACTAACATAAACAACATGATGGACTAAGATCCACCCCTTTTACCCCAAAAACAAGCTACAAACCCAACCAAAACTCAACAAGACTTTACCACAATGATAACTTACCACTTGAGCTTCAAGTTTCTTGTAAGAAATCCCAAAATAACTCCTTTTCAAAGCCTTTACTGTTACCTCTTCTTTCAGAACGAAAATGGAGCTTTTTCTTTGCAAGAGAAGAGATGGAGGGTGGTTTGACTTAAAGGTGATGGGAAGGGATGTGATGTAAAGTATAGTGGAATGAGAGGTGGGGGTTAATTCAAATGGTATGCTTATTGGTTATGGTTTAAATTAACATGTACCCAAAAAGTGAGCATGATATATATAAAATACCCCAACATGATATTTTAAAAGCATTACCTAAGAATGCACTCAAAAACTTCCATTAAATACATGCTTTACAAATTATTATAAACCATCACCAAATAGACCATGTAATACCCAATTTTCCCAACATGTATAACATGCTCTCCGGAAATGTATTATTAGGTCATTCCTTTCTCATATTAAATTAATCAACACAATCGATTACCATTTTAATATGCTTAACGCCCAAGTGCATATAATCTTTTCGGGGATATCACACCTTGCCTGAGTTCCACGACCCGATGAGTTAAGTGCTAACATGCAAATAACTCCCAATTAAACATTGACATGCAATCACGTGCACAAGCACGTTCACAACTTCCAAACCTATCGTTCATCCATGACGATTACCAAAATAAAACCCCCCCCCCCCCCCGGCTAAGCATGCATAATACACAAAATGATCCATTTTATATGTTTAAAGATAGCCAAAAACTCAATCGAGAAATCCGTTATATTAAATTTTGGCTCCAACTAATCCATTTAAAAGTATGGCACTCCCATTGGAATGTAGACATTGCCCCGGAAACGGGCCACTTAAACCTCGATTCCAAAATCCCAACATTTTCCCAAAATTTCCAAAAAATCAAATTCCTACGGGCAGCGATCGATCGCCGCTTTCAGCGCGATCGATCGCCTCTGTCCAGTGGGCAACAGTGCCCTGTCGCGACCGATCGCGAGTCTCCGCGATCGATCGCCAACTCGCTCGCGATCGATCACCGAGAACTCACGATCGATCGCCCGCACTGTTCATCGTCACCAAATTAACAGCTGCTCGTCGTGATCAATCGGCCCTCCTCGGCGATCGATCGCGACCTGCGATATTCCGAGAAATTCAAGCTTCCATGGTGTTTTTGACACCCAAACTCAAAACCAACACCCCTAACTTCCTCAACACCACCAATACACCATTTAAACTCAATAAAAACACTAAAATCAAAATTTTAGATTTTTAACCAAAACCCCCAAATTTCAAATCCAACCCAAAACTCATCATTTAGCACAAAACTATAATCAAATCGAAGCTAAAGGTGAGGAGAAGAAGATTACCAGCCTTTCTTCAAGAAATCGGGCTCCCAAGACGAGCCCCCATAGATTTGTTGCAAGAGGGGAAGAGCGGAAGGGTTTGGGGTGAGGGAAAGAGGCGTGAGGGAGAGGAGAGAGGGAAGTGATTCCGTATAATGACGGAATACCGAATCCATTTGGTATATATAGCACTCAGGCTCCAAAATACAAATACTTCCACAACTACATCATGATTCATTAAAAATCATCTGTTTTCAATAAATATCTCTCCAACTCAAATTCCATCACCAGGCCCAGTACAAAGTACTACGGACCCCAGATTCTACCAAAAACTAAATTCCAATGTTATCGCCACGATGAGAATACAATCTCATCCATTGGATCCAACGACTCCAAAAACCGGATTTAAAATTCCCGGGAGTCCCAAAACCGCAATTAATACACAATAGCAACCATTAAAATCCATTAAGGATTATTACCACACCGGGATTAGTACCCATAATTCCCGGGTATCACAATTATCCCCCACTAATAAAATTCCGCCCTCGAAATTTACATGGCGTACTCCACGTATTGCCGAGATTATAAAATCCAAATGGATTTACTCCGTCGAAGCATGAACATAACATGAACGACGCACCAACCGCGAGGATACCAACCTCGCACCAGTACCTGGAATGGAGTAAACATCCCTAACCATCATAACTCAAAGAAAGACGTCAGCATTCCCCGATGCCAACCATCTCAAAAGCAGTCAGCCATCCCTAGCTGCAAATCAAACCAAACGAATCATTCGTGATTCCAAAATAGATATTGCCTCGATGATATCTCAACAATTTAGCCTACGTGTTAACCATACATCGTCACTAAAGAAACCACAAGTACACTACAACGTACTTATACTAAATTCAATTTCCGCTTTCCAGATCCATCTCCCTCAAGGAGTAGTTGCACCACATTGCAATACGGATTGGACATCAACACGGCCACCGATCAACATGAAACAAATCTCCAAAGATGTCTACAACCGCGTATTCCAAGAAATCACATCTTGATCCAAACACTCTATCGAGACTCCACAAGGTCTCAAGTTCTCAAAAGGACATGCAAGAACAATCGATTGCCTTCCCG
Organism: Haberlea rhodopensis; assembly: GCA_907163345.1. Classification (NCBI taxonomy): domain Eukaryota; kingdom Viridiplantae; phylum Streptophyta; class Magnoliopsida; order Lamiales; family Gesneriaceae; genus Haberlea; species Haberlea rhodopensis. The sequence continues at coordinate 5,540,095 of CAJQUN010000007.1, forward strand.
CCACACGTTTCAAACACGACACTAAACAAATCCGAATCCTGGCCATCCCTCATTTATCCTGGGATTCAACAATCCTAAAATAGGGAGGCTATCAAATTATCCAAAAAGAATTTCCATGACCCCAAGGTACTACAACTCCTCCTCGGAGGAAGTCAACCAAACCTCACGATCATTTTTCAGAATAAATCGTGCCATCGAGATTACCAATCTCAAGGTGATACAATCTCTCAGTGGAGATTCGCCAACCCAAGCATACTCAATGCAATAGACTCGGGTATCTCCAATCATACCCAAAGTCCCAAAATCAATTGTCTATCCCCAGCTATTCTCATCTCGAAGAGAACAATGATTGACAGACCAACGACCAATGGTGTGATTCCAACATCAACACCACACAAATCGACTCATTGAATCTCCCAAAGATTCCAAATCGGTAGGTATATCAATACCACCTTCCTCACAAGGAAAATGTCATGAATTCATGACCCTCCAACCACGAACCATCGTTCGGAAAACTGGATATATTTTTACCAAAATATATACCGGAATTCAGAAATACACAAATGGTTAGAATAGCGCATGGATGCCACTATTACCCAATCAAAACCAGTATACGCCATGTACACTCATCCTAAAGATGCTCTGTACTAATACCATAGTACTACACAATCTTGAGCATTTCCCTGGATACGTATCCTCGAACGTCTCACCGAAAGGTAAGAGATCCATTACTCGGTCCAACACCAGTAATGCTTACCATGGCTGATTTACAATCAACCCACGACCGATACCAGCTGTCTCTATGACAGTACAATCCAAATCTCTCCAAGAGATAAAATCAATATAGTAGTGTTACCCAACTAACTATATCCCACAATTCCAATTGTGACTCCCGTTGCATTCCACATGCAAAGGTGTTCGACCAGAGCTAATAACGACTTGTCGACACTCACGTTGGTACTCCCAACAAAATTGAGCTGTCCCAGAACAAGTCCCTCAAAACATTTGACGTATAAACGTCCTCGTGAGGTATTCCCTGCCTCAATCATCATGCCACATAGAGACTACAAGAGTCTACCATAAGTCCTCATCGTATCATCATACGATTCACCGAACATGGTCCCAACGTGCAGTATAATTGCCACAACAAGCACAATATAACACTGCTACAATACCTGGCTAGCAAAACGCCGCCTCCATAGGTTTATACAAAGCCTACCAACGTATCATACGTTCCACCCCGATACACCATACTGTAATAACCATTAGAGTAGTGGGTCATAACCCAATATTTTTTTAAAAGACCAAGCACTACGGACATCCCGGTGTCCTTGTTCCATTTCAAAGCAATCCTATCCATTAGGATTAAATCCATACCCTCATGGGTGAGTGTGACCATGTCTACCACACGTCACATCGACAAAAGCGAGTAGTTTCCTCAATGAATACTCTTACCACTAATCACTTGGCCTTAGTCATTCCAGCGAGTATACCCAAGGGTATCACTACTCGACAAATATTTACCTCTAATGCATGATGCGGTACACTCACTGGTACAATGCATCCAATAATCCATCGAGCAAACCTGCTCGGCATAATGGTCTGTCAACTAGTGACCCAGACACTACCCTGTGCCCACCATCGGCACTCAAACCATACGACCAAAATACATATACATGAATGTATTATTTATCGAAACGACGCTACGCGTCTACATAGACATCCACTATATCATCGTCATCCCGTGACGGTACCTGTCAACATATGACATTCAAAATAGCATCGTCAACTCGTGACGGTACATGTCGATAGACGACATCCATAGTCTCATCGTCAAACACATGACGGTATATGTACAACAACACATGTCATCCACAATAATGCTAATAAAACAGTAATATGCCATACCTCACGCTAACAAGATAGCGGCATACCTGCCTCCGTAGTCCAACAGTGGTACACAATCAGCACCCATAGCTCGTAGGTGGCGTAATCCAGTGCTACGTACATAGCGGTATAATCCATCGCTATAGAGTCAGCGGCATGATCCCTCGTCATAGAGTCAGCGGCATAAAACATCGCTATAGATATCTGGCGGTATGAACCATCGCAATAGATGTAGCGGAATGACCCATCGCTATATATAATACCCGGCGGCATGGACCATCGCCAATAAACTAGCGGAATGCACAATCGCTAAGATACACAGCGACATAAACCATCGCCAATAGAACAGCGGAATGCACCATCGCTATGAATACCCGGCGGCATGAACCATCGCCAATAGAATAGCGGAATGAGCCATCACTATGAATACCCGGCGGCATGAACCATCGCTAATAGAATAGCGGAATGAGACATCGCTATGAATACCCAGCGGCATGAACCATCGCCAATAGAATAGCGGAATGAACCATCGCTATGAATACCCGGCGGCATGAACCATCGCCAATAGAATAGCCGATCCCTAATCTTGTTACAATAGTGTATTTTAATGCACCTCGCTTGTCATGACCGCGACAATAATACCCCTCGCTTCGACATATCATCGGCATAGAATAACCTCGCTCAAATGCGACATGCGGCAATATCCTTGCTTCAACATTTGGCGGCAAATATTCTTTCCTCGCTACGACATGACAGCGGCAAGTATTCTATCATCGCGTCAAGTGACATCAGCAAAGCATTTAAAATCATCACTCATCCATAACAACGAATCATGGGATATTCACCAAGCATTCCATCTATACCTGCAACACAATGCATATTCCATATCCCAATATACATCACCATGAGTGTATTTTAATGCACCTCGCTCAAATGTAACATGCGACAACACCCTCGCTTCAACATTTGGCGGCAAAGCATTAAAATCATCACTCCCATATATACAATCATAATGAGTGTATATTAATGCACCTCGCTCAAATGCGACATGCGGCAATACCCTCGCTTCAACATTTGGCGGCAAAGCATTAAAATCATCACTCAATATATACAACCACAATGAGTGTATTTTAATGCACCTCGCTCAAATGTGACATGCGGCAATACCCTCACTTCAACATTTGGTGGCAAAGCATTAAAATCATCACTCCAATATATATGTGCAACCACAATGCATAATCCATGTTGTATATAAAATGCAGGTTACCGTTTCGTGTCTTTCAACCCTGGCCTTAGCCCTTCATGTCATAGCGTCCCTACAGGAACAATCGCAAACCATGAGCACATAATATCCATATTCACCACAATATGATTATAGTAAGTAAGTGCATAAACCATGAGTATAAAGTACTTCATGTATCCCAATGCATTTCAAAATTCTCCCTTTGGTTGTCCCTGTGCCACAACTCACAATCATAATCAATTATATTATGATTCCATAGATGTCATGACATATAATTGTTCCACTATGATCACATATCATAAATGCACATAAGCAAAATAGTTGTGTCAGAAAATACTAACTACTATCATGCATAAATATGTGCTACCCATTCCTATCAGCATGTTCCAGGCCCTCAACAGCCCCAAAGAGGAAAACCACTGCTCTGATACCACTAATGTAAGGACCCCCGTGCCCTTAACCTGCTATTAGTGTATTAATCCATGCCATTAGTGCATACAATCATACATGTAGGGGAAAAGCCACTTATCATCATAGCCAATCATGCATATAATAAAAATTCTTTACATTATTCCATATAATGTCTAGTTTTCCCCCAACCGAGTCCACATACATCTCATGCACCAATATAATACACTAACATGTTCTCAGTTCATTTAGCAATTCAATAAATAATTGTACGCTACTCATAAATGAAGAGAGAAAGGCCCTTGCCTTTCTATACATGCCATATACACATAATAGTGCTCACATACGAGCATCAAATAGGGATGTGTGTATCAAATGTATAAAATACGATGCTCAATACCGTTACTGGTATTTCGATCCCTGGTAGCACCTCCAATCCATAGCTCGAGCTCATCTCCAAAGCCATCGATGTACCTAATCACCTGCCCCAACAGAGACAGCCCCCACACGGGGTGAGCATACCTATATCCCAAATCCAATAATCACAATAATACAATTCATAATTTACAACAATGTAAATGCTATGAAATACAAAATATGCTCCCTGGATGGTATCATCCTCATCCGGGATTCCCTGTACTGTCCCTGTTCTCAAAACAACTGAAACCATCAAATTCCCAAATGCCAGTTAATCATTACATTGATTAACAAATCCATTTACTATATACCAATATCATAATCAATAATACCAAATCATTACACAATGATTACAGATATTCCAAATACCTCACTTATGGTTCCATAGTTCTATTCCATTGCTCGCTCTACAATAGCGGCATTTCGTTCTCACGCATGCTCAACAGCAGTGGCGTCATAATCGATGTTCGCTCAAGGCGACAACATCCCAAACATTGCTCGCTCAAAAGTGGCACCATATAAATCTCAATGCTTATATATACAATTGTAGCAAATACCATAAACCATGCATTTCAATATTCGTTTATTGCTATATATCATGCATTCCCATACACATTCATTGCAATACAGTGTACCAAGCACTCAACAATTGCAATTTTATTAAAGGGCTATGCTCGTACGTCATACATACCTTATGATTCCGTAGTTCGAGTCCAACCTTTCCTGAGTTCCACGACCCAATGAGTTAAGTGCTAATATGCAAATAACTCTCAATTAAACATAGACATGCAATCACGTGCACAAGCACGTTCACAACTTCCAAACATATCGTCCATCCATGACGATTACCAAAATAAAAGCCCCTCCGGCTAAGCATGCATAATACACAAAATGATCCATTTTATATGTTTAAAGATAGCCAAAAACTCAATCGAGAAATCTGTTATATTAAATTTTGGCTCCAACTAATCCATTTAAAAGTATGGCACTCCCATTGGAATGTAGACATTGCCCCGGAAACGGGCCACTTAAACCTCGATTCCAAAATCCCGACATTTTCCCAAAATTTCCAAAAAAACAAATTCCTACCGGCGGTTATCGATCGCCGCTGTCCAGTGGGCAACAGCGCCCTGCCGCGATCGATCGTGAGTCTCCGCGATCGATCGCCAACTCGCCGGCGATCGATCGTCGAGAACTCGCGATCGATCGCCCGCACTGTTCATTCACCAAATTAAATGCTGCTCGTCGCGATCGATCGGCCCTCCTCGGCGATCGATCGTGACCTGCGATATTTCGAGAAATTCAAGCTTCCATGGTGTTTTTGACACCCAAACTCAAAACCAACACCCCTAACTTCTTCAACACCACCAATACACCATTTAAACTCAATAAAACACTAAAATCAACATTTTAGATTTTTAACCAAAACCCCCAAATTTCAAATCCAACCCAAAACTCAATCATTTAGCACAAAACTATAATCAAATCGAAGCTAAAGGTGAGGAGAAGAAGATTACCAGCCTTTCTTCAAGAAATCGGGCTCCCAAGACGAGCCCCCATAGATTTGTTGCAAGAGGCGAAGAGCGAAAGGGTTTGGGGTGAGGGAAAGAGGCGTGAGGGAGAGGAGAGAGGGAAGTGATTCCGTATAATGACGGAATACCGAGTCCATTTGGTATATATAGCACTCAGGCTCCAAAATACAAATACTTCCACAACTACATCATGATTCATTAAAATCATCTGTTTTCAATAAATATCTCTCCAACTCAAATTCCATCACCAGGCCCAGTACAAAGTACTCCGGACCCCAGATTCTACCAAAAACTAAATTCCAATGTTATCGCCACGATGAGAATACAATCTCATCCATTGGATCCAACGACTCCAAAAACCGGATTTAAAATTCCCGGGAGTCCCAAAACCGCAACTAATACACAATAGCCACCATTAAAATCCATTAAGGATTATTACCACACCGGGATTAGCACCAATAATTCCCGGGTATCACAACCCACATACCATGGATCTCAAAAGAAACGATATAGGTATCAAAGAATCTCTAGGATCAACATGATATGTCAAATGTCCATGCATCTCAATATCCCATGTAATAACATATGATGCATGTCAATATCTAATGTAACACCATCTCATGCAGTTCAATGTATCACATATACTGCAGTTCAACATGTCATATAATCACGTAGGAGAATCAAATAATGATAAATGAAATCATTCCCCGGAACATCACATGTCTTTGTTAGACATAGTGATAAAATCGGTTTTCTACGTACCTCCGACCAGAACTAACTCTAGCGAGTGCTCCTCAATTAACCTCAGAATATAATAAGCTGGTCAAACAGTTCCAAGTGCAATATAATGTCACATACTAGCTTAAAACTCGATAACACATTAATCAACTTACCCAATACCGATTTCTAGTGTTTCAACTCATACGACGTAAATCTCAGCTCGCAACTCATCCGATACTTAACCAAACTAAAGGGCCTGGTGTATTCATATAGCCAATGAAAAATTGCCAAGAAAAACTATTGGAAAAACAGGGGAAATTACCATTTTCCAACTGACCCATTTTCGTAGGAAAATCATATAGAATTCATACGAAGTCAAAATGACTCGATTCCAGTGCTCAAAATTAAAAAACTTAACCGACTACATTTCATCTTTTATAATGTCAAGCTAGTTCATCCATCTAAAAGGAGTTTGAATACTAAAAACGTAAAATTCAATTGAGTGATTCCAGTGGCAAATGACAGCCAACTCGAAGCACTACAAATCTTATTTCAGGACATTTTCAGGAATTCCAAGCCAAAAATGCTCAGGAGTTCGAAGAACACTGCATGGGTATGTCCACCCACATGCAGGGATCAGATTGTGTACTTTTGGTATAAAAATCACAACTCCTTCAATATAAGTCCAATTGAGTCCTCGTTTTTAAAAAAAACACCGAAGAGAATTCAAAGATCTACAATTTTGCTATTCATATCTTCTTCAAAATCGAAACACATTTCTGTCAAAAATCCAAAAATCGTACTGCATGTGCATTACGAGTACATGCAAGACTCAAAATGAGCACATATAGTAAAATGATCATAACTCACTCATTTTAACTCTAAATTGCATGCAATTTTTTTTTCTAAACGCATAAAATTCAAAGATCTACAACTTTTATTCTTTACTCAAGTCATATGCAGACTTTAACTAAATCAAAAAGTCGACACAAGTTGATGCATGTGCTTTCAAATTTGCAGATTTAAAGTTACAGCAACTTTCTTGTTCCAAAAACATGATTTTCAACTTAAAATCATAAAGCATGATGATAAAACTTGAAAAGGTGATTATAACTTCCTAATTCCTTAAGTTTTGAACACACGCAATCAACCAAAACAACCAAAGCTCCCATGCAGCTGCTACTTGAATCCTTGCCTCAAACTTCAAAATTCTTGCACCATAATACTACCCTAGCGTTGTAGTTTCTAAATCCTCTATTGCATGTGGGTTTTGTTCATGATTTTAAGAGGATTTGGAGGCAAGAAGTAGGCAAATTTTCGAAAATGGGGAGAAGGAAGAGCAAGACTTAACTTGAAGAAGAAAAAGGCACCTTGGTCTTGCTAAAAAGGGTGATGGGTGACAACTTCAAGGCTTGGGGGGATTATTTTATATTATGGTTTGTGGAATCCAAGTGTCAATGCATTGACCAAGTTTCATGCATTCTAAGTAGCCTTGAATGATTTGTTTACATATTTTATGGCTTGTAGTGTCCATGATTCCATCCTAAATAATTATACATATATTTATCGACATATACATGCATTTTGTGTGTCATGGTTCGGAACACCTTAATTTGTAGTCTAAACTTTTAATTATCCAGGTTTGCTTAATCATGATTAATCCTGATTAATTAGTAGCGGGGCCTGAAATATGAAAATAATGAAGAACAAAGTTTATAAATACGAAATAACACGAGGTGATGACTCCTTGCGTCGCTCGTCGTCCCGTCTCTCCTGATGTATCTTGCTCTTGAATGGCTTGAAGATGTGAAGAAGGTGGAGGCTATGTTCTAGGTTAAAAATATGAAGAAGAGTCCTTCTTTTCATCCAAATCATTCCTTATATAATGGAGTGATCGCCATCTTCTCGCAATCGATCGTGAGATTAAAGTTCTTTTTTTTTTCAGCTTACGACAAATGGTGATCGATCGTTGTAGAGTTACCGATTGATCGTGAGATCTAACATTTTGTTGCCATTTTGTGTGTGTGTGTGTGTGCTATTGTCAATTTCAAGATTCATACAAATTTCATAGATCAAACCATGCTAATCAATGAAAGTTAAGATTATCATTAATCACACTTTTAGCCTACTTTTCAAACGACTTCTCCACTAATGTTGTTACTTCTTAGACTTGGGTAAAAAAGACTTTTCAGTTTGTAACGTTAGGCCTAGGTGTCGGCTTCAAAGAAAAAGATATGATAGCTCAAAGAAGATAGTATAATCATATAAAGTTCATATTTTAGCACATTCCGAGCTTCCCTTATTATTCCTCTTCTTCTTCTTCTTCTTCTTCTTTTTCTTCTTCCTAACCATGGCCACTTTAAGTCTTATTTATATTCTTTTAACTCAAGACTCTTTCTTTTCTTCTTTCTTTTTTTTTTCTCATTCTTATCTTTTTTTTCAAGAAACTCATCAAAATATAGCAATTTACGTGCATCGAATGAGATTCATTATACTCCCTTAAAGTAAGGATAAAATTCTGTTTAGGCTCATAAAAAGGTGGGTATAACGAGTTTCCCAATAAATGTTGAATGGGGGTGTAATATCCGAGACTAATACTTGAATCTATTTTTGACATATTTGTTAGACCATCACGAATTCTAGTATAACCGTTTAAATACTCACCGAAATTTATCGAAATACGACGAGGTCAATTTTATTAAAAAGATGACTCATAAGGTCACTACTTTCATGTTTTGAGCGTTTAACGAATTCTACCGAAAGAAGGGGAAACTTAATTTTGAATTGTGTCATGTTTAGGTAGATTGTACATAACTTTCTTATCCAATATCCAAATTGAGTGATTCTAACGTCAAATAATAGATTAGACATAAATCCACAATTTTGTTTAGTACTATTTTGCAAATTTGGTTGTTACGAGACTCGAATGTACATCTTCAATTAGTGCGTTGAAATATATATAAAAAAATATTAAAAATTTTTTAAAAAAAACAAAACAAACGTTAAAAAAACAAATAATAAAATGATACAATTCCCTTAGCACGTTGGATCATCGAAAAATGGAGAAATTAGTACCTCTGGTAAGACCACCCATGAGAGTTCATTAACTCATTTCTCTGATCAGATATTGGGCACAAGGATAAAACTTACTATGACCGACTTACAATTTGTTGTTTATAAATGTGGAGTGTCGTATTTTACACACTCAAAACACACATGACACATAAAATAGTCGGGAGATAGGGAGAAAAAGAGAAGGGTTTCGCGGTTTCTTCAATTTTTGGACTCCGTGACACCGTCGAAACTCAAATAAATTATATATTCGGAATCATCAAGTTGCCACTTCAATTTGAGATAGTTATCTCTATGATTTTCTTGCATTTACGAAAATGCTAAATTTCTAGTATTGCTAGAAAATTATAGAATTAATATATGTGATAAATTAGACGATGATAAACAATATTTAACAAGAAATTTGAGATTATGTTGTAATTTAAATTTTATACAAATTTTGATGTTTTTGAAAATCCTAGAAGTTAATGTTAGTCAATAAATTTAAATTAAATGGTGTATAAAAATGAGTTACTAGAATTTTAAACCATGATACAATTAACATAATAATAGTACGATGGAACGAAATTGCTTAAATAAATTAATAAATTAGATAGGTGAGAATAAATGAAATTTGATGAATTAGTTGTTGAAACAAATATTTGAATTGTGTAGATTGACTGTCTATAGTCTAAAATCGAGCAACATCAGCTATCGAAAAGTAAGTAAAAATCCTTCTGCAACTAATGCATGAACATAGTATTTCTTGCTAATTAATTGTGATATTGATGCTTGGACAAGTGTGATGTATACAATATTTGAGTAATATTGAAATAAATAATCATTGCTTCATTTTGTTGGCTATACATTTGCATTTTCACGTGCATGCATAATATATGAGTATGTTTGATGTCTGGCATTGGGGTGTTCATCAGTTTCGTTTCAAACCGAATCAAAATTATGGAAATTAGAAAAATTGAAAACAAAACCGAAACTTTTTTGAATTTTTTTAAAATTTTGGAATTGGATGATTAGTCGAAAGAAAATCTAACATAAATAAAAATACTAATACATCATACATTGGACTCAAAAGGATTTTTAACCTTTTACTTCTAAAGTTCTAATATTATTTTGAAGTTATTTATACCAAAAAATCAAGTTAAAGGAGAACAAAATAAATTATATTATAACTGAAAACAAATAGTTAAATTAAAAGTTTTATTCATGCTATCATTAATTTTTTTTTTAAATTTTTAAAAAGAATTAATTTTTTTTAAATTTTGATTTTCAGTTCGGTTTTGTTAACCGAACCCTGTAACCAAAAAAACGAACCAGAAACCAAATTTTTTTAAAAAAAGCAAAAACCAACTCGAAAATTTTTGGTTATGTTCGGTTTGAACCAAAAAATTTTGGTTCGGTTCAGCTGGTTAACCGAACCGCTGCACACCCCTAGTCTGGCATGCATGGCATGATTTTGAGATAAATGGAAGATTTTGTTGGCCACTAGTATGGCACAGAGGTTTGTGAGGCAGACTTATATGATATGTTTAGTGTCGCGGGTGGGATACTCTTCGGAGGATTATGAGGGTTGATGGGGGATGTGCCCTTGGTAATCACGAGAGGATGGTCCACTTGACTTGTCCTCTTTGATTGATGCCGCGAGTGGATACTTCTCGAGTGATCTCGGGGGTTGATAGTGGATGTCCTTTGGAGGTCTCGGAAGGATGGTCCATCCAACTGTATCAATCATTTTGGCTATGTGCCTATTGATATTGTTCAGAGCTCTGTTCATGTAAGGACCCCCGTGCCCTTAACCCATTATTAGTGTATTAACTCATGAGTGCGTACAATCATGTTATCAGGGGAAAGCCCCACACGGGGTGCGCATACCAATACCACCAATCCAATAAGCACAATATTACTATTCATCATTTACCGAATGTAAATGCCACAAATTTAAATGATACTCTCTGGATGATATCATCCTTATCCGGGATCCCCTGTACCGTCCCTGTTCTCAAAATAACCAAACTCATCAAATTCCCAAAGTCAGTTAATCACCACAAGGATTAACCGAAACCATTCCTGCTATGCCAGTTCCATAATCAAATATGATTAAATCATTAAATAAAGGACCATAGATATCACATATATCTAACCAATTATTCCATGTTTCTATTTCATCGCTCGCTCCACAATAGCGGCATTTTAACCCCACGCACGCTCAACAACAGCGGCGTCATAACCGATGGCCGCTCAACGACAACAACATCCCAATCATTGCCCGCTCAAAAGCGGCACCATATAATTCCCAATGTATATCCATTTATCGCAATTACCATATACCATGCATTTCAATATCCATTTATTGCAAGTACCATATACCATGCATTTCAATATCCATTTATTGCAAGTACCTTATACCATGCATTTCAATATCCATTTATTATAAGTACCATATACCATGCATTTCACTATCCATTTATGACAAATACAATATACTATGCATTTCACAGGTGCAACATTATAACAGGCTATGATCGTACGTTATACGTACCTTATAATTCCGTAGTTCGAATCCAACCTGGCCTTGGTCCCGTGACTGATGAATTATGTGCTAAACACAATTAATAATCCACAATTAAATTCAAGCATGCAACCACGCCCAAGCACGATCAAAACCCCAATTATATCGTCATCCATGACGATTAGTCCTTTTAAAAGAACCCGGGCGAAGCATGCATCAAAAACTCAACACGAAAATAATCCCCCCCAAAATGGCACTGGCGATCGATCGCTTCATCCCAAGTGATCGATCGCCTCTCAAAAATAGGCACAGGCGATCGATCACTCAATTCCAGGTAATCGGTCGCCTCTCAGTGTATTTGGCTACTGCCTCATGGCGATCGATCACTTCATTTGAGGCGGTCGATCGCCTCACTGTTCATCTTCCTCAAAATTCCACCTACGTCGCGGCGACCGATCGCTCAGCCCGAGGTATCGATCGCCTCGACCTGTATCAGCCAAAAATGCCGTTTTTCTTGCAAACTTTTTCCAAAACAATAATCCCCACACCCCAAACAACATAAATCCTTAACAATTGTAAGAAATCAACCCCAAAACACAACAATCCAAAAATCTTTAGAAACCAATTTCTTAAACCCAACACAAATCCTTCCCAAACACCACAATAAAACTAAATCGAAGACAAATACAAGGGGATGGATAATACCTTATTAACTTCGAGAAATTTGTCTCCCAAGTCGAGCCTCCGATTTTTGCTCAAGGGAGAAAAGGGAAGGGAAATGGGTTTGGGGAAGGGGGAACGCTGGTGAGAGTGAGAGAAATGAGATCCAAAATGATCGAACATCGAGTCCACTTGGTATATATAGTACCAAAATGCCAAAATCTCGAGTCCTTCACAAATACATCATGATTCATTAAATATCATATGTTTTTAATAATTATCTCTCCACCTCAATTCCCATTACCAGCCCCTAGTACAAAGTACTCCGGACCCCAGATCCCACCAAAATCAAATTCCAAGGTTATCACCACGACGAGAATACAATCTCATCCCTTGGATCCAACGACTCCAAATACCAGATTTAAAATCCTCGGAGTCCCAATACCATATTAATTCATAATTGACATAACTAAAATCCATAAAGGATTATTTCCACACCGGAATTTACACCAATAATTCCTGGGCATAATAAGTATCCCCCACTAAGCAAATTTCGTCCTCGAAATTTGCACTGGTGTGCTCCACGTATCACCGAGCACACAATCCAATCGGATCCACATCGTCGGATCATGAACATATCATGAACGACACATCAACTGCGAGTATACCGATCTCGCAACAAAATCTGGAATGGTTAAGTCTCCCAAACCATCCTAATCTCAATAGAACGTCAGCATACCCCGATGCTAACCACCCAAAAGTAGTCAGTCAACCATAACTGCTAATCAAACGAATCATTCGTGATTCCAAAACAGATATCACCTCAATGATATCTCTAGCCTACGATGTTAAACATACATCGTTACCAAGGAAACCACCAGTACACTGCAGTGTACTTATACCAAATCCGGTTTTCGTTCCCCAATTCCATCTCCATCAAAAGAGTAGTTGCACCACTTTTCAACACGGATCGGGCAACTCACGACCACCGATCAACACAAAACATATCTCCAAAGATGTCTACGTCCGTATGTTCCAAGAAATCACATCTTGGTCCAAACACAACATCGAGACCCCATAAGGTCTCAAGTTCCCAAAAGGACATGCAAGAAAATCAATTGCATTCCCGCCATATGTGTCAACCACGACACCCAACAAATCCGAATCCTGGTCATCCCTCGTTTACCCTAGGATTCAGCAATCCTAACACAGGGACGTTATCAATTACCAGCAATGGACTACCATGTCCCAAAATATGACAATCCTTCCTCAAAGGAAATCAACTAGACCTCACGATTATTCTTCAGAGTACATCGTGCTATCGAGATCATCGATCTCAAGGTGCCACAATATCTTACCAATCCGATGCTCGACAAGTACCAAAATGCGGGCATTCGTATACACACACCGATGTACATGCCTAAGTACCAAAACCATGTGCATACTCAATGCACTCGGCTCGGATATCTTTAATCATACCCATGAGCCCCAAATACAACTGTCAATCCTTGGTCATTCTCACCTAGTGGAGAATGACGGTTGACGAACCAATAACTAAAGGGTGTGATTCCAACATCAACACCACACAAACAAATTTAACAAATCTTCCAAAGATTCCCAACATGTAGGTATATCAATACCGTTTTCCTCGTAAGGAAAAATGTCATGAACCCATGACCTTCCACCTCGAACCACCGTTTGGAAAATCTGGATATATTTACACCAAAATGTATATCTCGGAACCAATAAATACACAACTGGTTCAGAATAGTGCATCAATGCCACTAGTACCAAAACGAAAACCGTATACACCACTCATTCTAACGATGCCCTGTACTAATAACATAGTACTCCAGAATCTTGAGCATTCCCCAGAGACGTCTCCTCGTACGTCTCACCGAAATATAAAGCCATTACTCGGTCCAACACCAGTAAGGCTTACCATGGCTGATCCATAATCAACCCTCGACCAATACAAGCTGTCTCCATGACAGTATGTTCCAGATCTCTCCAAGAGATACAATCAACATAGTAGTGTCACCCCACTAACTATATTCCACAATTCAGATTGTGTTCCCCATTGCAGTCCATATGCAAGGGTGCTCAACCAGAGCTAACAACGACTTGTCGACACTCACGTTGGTACTCCCAACAAAAATGAGCTGTCCCAGTACAAGTCTCTTAGACATTTGACGTGCAAACGTCTCCGTGAGGTATTTCCTGCCTCAAACCTTATATGACATAGCGACTACAAGAGTCCATAATAACCCTCATCGTATCATCATACGATTCACCAAACTCGGTTCCAACGAGCAGTATAATGGCTATAATGAGCACACCATATTACTGCAGCAATACCTGGCTAGCAAATCGCTGCCTCCTTGGTTTATACCAAACCTACCAACATATCATACGTTCCACTCCCGGTACATCACATCGTACCATCCATTAAAGTAGTGGGTCATCACCCAATATTTCTCTAATACCAATGCACAAAGGACATTCCGGTGTCAATGCTCAGTCACAAGGCAATCCTATCCATTAGGATTTATTCCACACCCTCATGGGTGGGTGTGACCATGTTTTCCACACGTCACATCGACAAGAGCGAGTAGTTTCCTCAATAACTACTCCTACTAACAATTACTTGGCCAAAGCCATCTCAACGAGTATACCCAAGGTACCCCTACTCGTAAAATATTTACCTCAAATATGTGCTGCGGTACACTTCATGTACAACGTATCCCATAATTCCTCGACCAACCTGCTCGGCATAATGGTCTCGTCAACTAGTGACTCAGGCACTACCCTGTGCCCATCATTGCCACTCAAACAATACGACTAAATACATACACCTAACTGTATTTTTCATCATAACGACGTCATCCGTCCACATAGAAGGTCCTCTATGTCATCGTCATCATGTGATGGTACATGTCAACACATGACATCCACAATAACATCGTCAATCGTGACGGTATATGTCAATACATGACATCCATAATCTCATCGTCAAACACGTGACAGTATATGTCAATACATGACATCCATAACAACGCTAATAAAATAGCAACATACCATAACTTATCGCTAACAAGATAGCGGCATACCTGTATCCATCGTCCAACAGTGGTACGCAAGCTGCACCAATCGCTCGAAGGTGGCGTGATCCCGTGCTACGTACATAGCGGCATAACCCATCGCTATAGAATCAGCGGCATAAATCATCGCTAATAGAATAGCGGAATGAACCATCGCTGTGAATACCCGGCGGTATAAACCATCGCCAATAGAATAGCGGAATCAACCATCGCTATGATACCCGGCGGCATAAACCATCGCCAATAGAATAGCGGAATGAACCATCGCTATGAATACCCGACGGCATAAACCATCGTCAGTAGAATAGCGGAATGAACCATCGCTATTAATACCTGGCGGCATAAACCATTGCCAATAAAATAGCGGAATGAACCATCGCTATGAATACCCTGGTATAAACCATCACCAATAGAATAGCAGATCCCTAGTCTCGTTACAACAATGTATTTTAATGCACTTCGCTTGTCATGGCCGCAGGAATAATACCCCTCGCTTTGACATACCAGCGGCGTTGAATAACCTCGCTCAAATGCGACATGCGGCAATACCCTCGCTTCAACATTTGGCGGCAAATATTCTTTCCTCACTACGATATGACAGCGGCAAGTATTCTATCATCGCGTCAAGTGACAGCGGCAAAGCATTTAAAATCATCACTCGTCCATAACAACGACTCATGGGATGTTCACCAAGCATCCAATCTATACCTGCAAACAATGCATAATCCATATCCCAATATACATCACTATGAGTGTATTTTAATGTATCTCGCTTCAAATGTGACATGCGGCAATACCCTCGCTTCAACATTTAGCGGCAAAGCGTTAAAATCATCACTCCAATTTATATGCAACCACAATGAGTGTATTTTAATACACCTCGCTTCAAATGTGACATGCGGCAATACCTCGCTTCAACATTTAGCGGCAAAGCATTAAAATCATCACTCCAATATATATGCAACCACAATGAGTGTATTTTAATGCACCTCGCTTCAAATGTGACATGCGGCAATACCCTCGCTTCAACATTTAGCGGCAAAGTATTAAAATCATCACTCCAATATATATGCAACCCCAATGCATAATCCAAGATGTATATAAAATACATGTTACCGTTTGGTGCCCGTCAATCTTGACCTTAGCCCTCTATGCCAAAGCGTCCCTACAGGAACGATTCCAAACATGAGCATATAATAATCCATATTCACCACAATATGATTATAAAGAATAAATGCATAAACAATAAGTACAAAGTACTTCCTGTATTCCAATGCATTTAAAGATGCCCCCCTTGGTTGTCCCTGTACTACGCTCATAATCATAATCAATGGGTTATATTACGGTCCCATAAGTGTCATGACATATAACCATTCCATTTATGACCACATATCATAAGCTCATATAAGCAACATAGTAGTGTCACAACACTAACTACCATCATGCATACTTATGTGCTACTCATTTCCATCGATATATTCCCAAGCCCTCAACAGCCCAAAAGAGCAATTACCACTAATGTAAGGGCCCCTGTGCCCTTAACCCATTATTAGTGTATTAACCCATGCAATTAGTGCATACATTCATGTTATCAGGGGAAAGACTATATACAACAGTGGCATGAAATACCATCTATAAAATTTTCCTTGTATCATTCCATTAAGTATCCGGTTTTCCCCAACCAAGCCCATACATATCATGCACCCTTTGTAATACACTAACATGTTCTCAGTTCATTTAGTAATTCAATAATTCATTGCATGTAACCAATAAATGAAAAGAGACATGCCCTTGCCTTTTTATACAACCATATACACATATTACAGTGCTCACATGCGAGCATCAACAATGTATGTGTATCAAATGTATAAATCAATGTGCTCAATACCGTCATTGGTACTTCGATCCTGGAAGCACCTTCAATCCATAGCTCGAGCTCAACTCCAAAGACATCGATGTACCTATTCACCTGCCCCAAGAGACAGCCCCCACAAGGGGTGAGCATACCAATACAACCAATCCAATAAGCACAATATTACAATTCATCATTTACAGAATGTAAATGCCACAAATTAAATGATACTCCCTGGATGGTATCATCCTTATCCGGAATCCTCTGTACCGTCCATGTTCTCAAAATAACCAAACTCATCAATTCCCAAAGCCAGTTAATCACCACAAGGATTAACCGAAACCATTCCTGCCATGCTAGTTCCATAATCAAATATGATTAAATCATTAAATAAAGGACCATAGATATCACATATATCCAACCAATGATTCAATGTTTCTATTTCATCGCTCGCTCCACAATAGCGACATTTTAACCCCACGCACGCTCAACAACAGCGGCGTCATAACCGATGGTCACTCAACGGCGACAACATACCAATCATTGCTCGCTCAAAAGCGGCACCATATAATTCCCAATGTATATCCATTTATCACAATTACCATATACCATGCATTTCAATATCCATTTATTGCAAGTACCATATACCATGCATTTCAATATCTATTTATTGCAAGTACCATATACCATGCATTTCAATATCCATTTATTACAAGTACCATATACCATGGATTTCACTATCCATTTATTGCAAATACCATATACTATGCATTTCACAGTTGCAACATTATAACAGGCTATGCTCGTACGTTATACATACCTTATAATTCCGTAGTTCGAATCCAACCTTGCCTTGGTCCCGTGACCGATGAATTATGTGCTAAACACAATTAATAATCCACAATTAAATTAAAACATGCAACCATGTGCCCAAGCACGTTCACAACCCCAATTATATCGTCATCCATGACGATTAATCCTTTTAAAAGACCCCGGGCGAAGCATGCATCAAAAACTCAACACGAAAATAATCCACACAAAACGGCACTGGCGATCGATCGCTTCATCCCAGGCGATCGACCGCTTATCAGAAATAGGCACAGGCGATCGATCGCTCCATTCGAGGCGATCGGTCACCTCTCAGTGTATTTGGCTACTGCCTCATGGTGATCAATCGCTTCATTTGAGGCGGTCGATCGCCTCACTGTTCATCTTCCTCAAAATTTCACCAACGTCGCGGCGATCGACTGCCCCGCCCTAGGGATCGATCACCTCGACCTGTATCAGTCAAAAATGGCGATTTTCTTGCAAAAATTTTCCAAAACAATAATCCCCACACCCCAAAAAACATAAATCCTTAACGAGGGCTATAAACCAACCCCAAAACACAACAACCCAAAAATTTTTAAAAACCAATTTCTTAAACCCAACACAAATCCTTCCCAAACACCACAATAAAACTATCAAATCGAAAACAAATACGAGGGGATGGATAATACCTTATTATCTTCAAGAAATTCAGCTCCCAAGTCGAGCCTCCACCGATTTTTGCTCAAGGGAGAAAAGGGAAGGGAAATGGGTTTGGGGAAGGGGGAGCGCTGGTGAGAGTGAGAGAAATGAGATCCAAAATGATCGAACATCAAGTCTACTTGGTATATATAGTACCAAAACTCCAAAATCTCGAGTCCTTCACAAATACATCATGATTCATTAAATATCATAAGTTTTTAATAATTATCTCTCCAACCTCAATTACCATTACCAGCCACCAGTACAAAGTACTCCGGACCTCAGATCCCACCAAAATCAAATTCCAAGGTTATCACCATGATGAGAATACAATCCATCCCTTGGATCCAACGACTCCAAATACCGGATTTAAAATCCTCGGAGTCCCAATACCATAATTAATTCATAATTGCCATGACTAAAATCCATAAAGGATTATTACCACATCGAAATTTACACCAATAATTCCCGGGCATCACATTTCTGGTGCATAGTATGTGGGTCAAGGAGCCGAAGAAAAGTATGAATTTGAATAAATGTTGTATATATTTTTGAGTATGCATCCATGCATACATGTTATTGATGTCTCATATCTTTTCATAGCATGCATGATTTTTATTTACTGGGCATTAGCTCACGTAGTTCATGCATTGTAGGTGAGCATGACGATATCTGACACTCAGACTTACTGGGCAAGGTGATGAGCTCATACGGGTTTCTGAGATCCGCTGTACATGGATGAAGACCTGCTGGGCTATGGGGTCATCTTATTTTGGTTTTTGAGTCTGCAGATTTATCTTTTGAAAAACATGTGTTTTTTTAGATTATTTTGTTAACTTTTGGCTTTTAAATCTGCAGAACAATATTTTGTGAACTTTACTTTTAAAAAAATAAAAATGGTATGTAAATAGTATGATTATGACTTATATATATGATGGTGTTTATGGTGATATGGATTTTTTTGATGTATTGAGATTGTTGTTGTGTCTCCGGATGTCATACAAAGAGAGGAAATGCCGCCAAAATTTTTATATAGTTATATATATGGCTTGGAATATAGTAGTCAAGATTTTGGGGCGTGACATTGAATGGTATTAGAACGTCCATGTTTTGGTTCTGTAGACTGCCCATGTACACGACTTAGAACTTGTTCAGCACAGCCATGGCAATAAGTTTTATTTTATCATGTCATGTTTTATATGTTTAATTAATTTGTTTATTTTCAATGAGTTACTTGCTTTGTTATTAACAGTATTGCATAAATGGTTAGAACAAGTAGTGGAAGTCGTAGTGGGGAGGAGAATTCTAGGCCAAATCATTAATTCACTTACACAACTAGTTGAACAACAATCACAATGGATTCAACAACTTATCCAACAAAGAGGCATGGGTGAGCCGTCGAAATCACAGGTCTGGGAAGAATACGTTGAGATAGTTGGTGCAATGTTCAGAAAAATGGGTTCCCCAGACATTTGAGGATGCTTCAGATCCCACAACTGCAAATTGATTGAGAACCATTGAAAATATATTCCAGTATAGCAAGGTTCCAGAAGAAGATAAAGTGATGTGTGCCTCTTTTATGCTTCAAGGTAGTGCTGACTATTGGTGGGAAACAACAAAGAGTATAGAAGACATCACTAAAATGACATCTGAGAGATTTAAAGAGTTATTTCGCAACAAATAGTTTACTGCTTCTGTTCGTATCATGAATATGAAATTTGAGACAGGGATCAATGATTGTACCAGACTATATTCGTAAATTTGAAGAGATGTCAAGATTTGCCACACACATGATCAATACCGATGCTTTGAAAGTTGAAAGAAATGTAGAAGACCTGAGGCCAGAGCTGTACAGAGATGTCAATATGACAGGAATTCAACGAGTAACATTTTCCCAGATTGCTGAGAGAATGTTAGTTGCTGAACATGCTGAACTAAAAGTTGAACGTGCTCGTGAGGCTCAACTACGACTCCAGTTAGAACAAGGACAAAAATGGATAACATATGTAAAGGAAAGACCATTTCAACAACAAGGACATCAATTTCAATCCCAACCAAGGCAATGACAACAATAAGGAGATCAGAATAAACTTCAAAGAATTGAGCCAGACAGAACACAAATGTCACAGTCTAAATGTCCTAAATGTGGTGCTCAACATACTGAAACTGCCCGACAGAGACTAAGCAATGTTATTTGTGTGGAAAGATAGGACATCTATCCAGAATGTGCCCAAATAATCACAATCCACAAAGACAACAAATGTTTCAGCCAGAGTTTTCACAATATCCAGAGAGATGTAGAGGCGACCCCATCAGTTATAACAGGTAACCTATATATTTTGGCATTCCAACACATATTATTTTATTTTGCAGATACATATTCATTTATATCCACCAAATATATGAATAGGCTAGGCATAATACCTGATACAACCGAGATAAATTATAATGTGATGATCGCTTCTGGAAACTAAACAAACAAATATGATTTTAAGAGCATGTCTTATCCCTATTGAAAATAGAGAACTCTATGCAGATTGGATTATATTGACCATGGATGAGTATGATACCATTTTGGGTATGGATTGGTTATCAAGCATGGTGCTACCATAAATTGTAAGAAAAAGACATTTCATCCTCCCGGAGAAGAGTCTTTTACTTTTGTGGGAACAGTGAAAAAATCTAAATTTCTAGTAATATCAGCATTAAAAGCACAACGGTTGTTGAATGATGGTTGTGAAGGATATTTAGTACGTGTTATAATTATTGAGGAGCAACTTCTTTCAATCCTTAGTGAGGTACCAGTGGTTCAGGAATATCCAGCAGTATTTCCTGATGATCTTCCTGGACTACCGCCATATTGTGAGTTAGAATTTGTTATTAACCTGAATCCAGGAACAGCTCCAATCTCTAAATCTACATACCGAATGACACTCGTTGAGTTGAAAGAATTTAAGATACAACTGCAAGAATTACTGGATAAAGGTTTTATCAGACCTAGTTTCTCATTGTGGGGTGCTCTAGTCCTATTTGTGCGTAAAAAAGATGGTACAATGAGATTGTGTATTGATTACTGAGAATTAAATAAAGTTACAATCAAGAATAAGTACCTACTACCACGGATTGATGATTTATTTGATATTCTCCAAGGTGCCACTGTATTTTCTAAAATCAATTTGTGGTCTGGATATCATCAATTAAAGATAAAAGATGAGAACATCTCTAAGACTGTGTTTCGCATGAGATATGAACATTATGAGTTCTTGGTAATACCATTTGGGCTGACTAATGCTCCAACAGCTTTCGTAAACCTAATGAATCGGGTGTTTAAAGATTTCCTTGATAAATTTGTTATAGTATTTATTGACGATATCCTGATTTACTCTAAAACCAAGAAGAGCATGCTACATATTTAAGAATGGTGTTAGAAGTGTTGAAGGAGAAACAACTATATGCTAAATTTAAGAACTGTGAATTTTGGTTGGACCGAGTAGTATTTCTGGGACATTCATATCAGGATAAGGAATATCAGTAGATCCAAGCGAAGTTGAATCAATTAATAATTGGTCCCAGCCTACAAAGTCCTGAGAAGTACGGAGTTTTCTTGGTCTATCATGATACTATCGTAGATTCGTTGAAGGATTTTCCAAGATAGATTTTCCTTTGTCACAATTAACTAGAAAAGGGGTGGTATTAAATGCACCGATGCTTGTGAACAAAGTTTCCAAGAACTGAAAAAGCTATTGACTTCAGCGCCTATTCTTTCAGTTCCATCAGGTATTGGAGGCTTTTTAGTTTACGACAATGCTTTGAAAAATGGATTGGTATGTGTAATAATGCAAAATGGTAAAGTTATTGCATATGCTTCTAGGCAATTGTAGGATTATGAAAAAAACTATCCTACACATGATCTGGAATTGCTGCAGCGGTATTTGCATTGAAAATATGGAGGCATCACCTGTAAGGTGAACGATGTGAGATTTATACTGATCACAAGAGTCTAAAATACTTCTTCACCCAGAAAGAGTTAAACATGAGTCAACGAAGATGGTTGGAGTTGGTGAAATATTATGATTGCACTATCAACTACCATCCCGGAAAAGCTAATGTTGTAGCTGATACATTAAGTAGAAAGTCCACACAAAGTATAACAGATTCAGTTTAGAAATCAGAGCTGATGGATTTACAAGAAATGAATATATAACTTGTAGAGCATGGAGAAATAGAGGTAAAACTTGCAGCATTGACACTTCAGCCTACTTTGATTAATATAATTCAACAAGGACAAGAAGTAGATGAATATCTTTCTAAAGTAAAGAAAGACAATACTTCAGGGACAACTTCTGATTTCACATTTAGTCATAATAGTGTCATACAATTTAAAGGACGATTGTGTGTGTCTAACGTGAAAAATATTCGAGAAATATTTTGACAGAGGCTCATTCGACACCTTATTCAGTACAGGAGCAACAAAAAAGTATAGAGATTTAAAGATGCATTTTTTGTGGCCGGGTATGAAAAGAGATATTACACAATATGTAGAATAATGTTTAACATGTCAACAGGTAAAGGCAGAACATGAAAGACTGGTAGGAACTTTACAGCCTTTACTAATTCCAGAATGGAGATGGGAAATAATTACTATGAATTTTGTGATAGGTCTACCGAAATCATGATGCTATTTGCGTTGTTGTTGATAAATTAACCAAAGCTTCTCATTTCCTTCCGATTTGTTCTGCATATTCCATGGATTGATATGTATAGGTATATATCCAGGAGATTGTGAGACTTCATGGTGTCCCCCTATCCATTACTTCTAACAGAGATTCAAGATTTTGGTCTACATTTTGGAGAAGCATACATAAAGCATTAGGAACACAATTGGCATTCAATATTGTATATCATCCTCAAATTGAAGGACAATCATAATGAACTATACAAACTCTGAAGATATGTGAAGAGCTTGGGTGCTAGATTTTCAAGGTCATTGGAGCAAATTTATTCCTTTAACTGGATTTTCCTATAACAAAAGTTATCAGATCACCATAGGAATGGCTCCTTATAAAGCATTATATGACAAAAAATGCAGATCTCCAGTTCATTGGGATGAGATTGCGGAAAAAGAAACTTTTAGGCCCAGATATGATTCGAGGAATGACATAAGCTGTGTCACAAATTTGGCAAAGAATCCAAATTGCCAGAGCAGACTTAAAAGCCATGCATGAGAAGAATACTTGATTTTCCAGTTGGGGATCAAATTGAAAATAGCCCCAGTGAAAGGAATTATATGATTTGGAAAGAAAGGAAAGCTCAATCATAGATATATTGGTCCTTTTCCGGTGATTCAAAGAATTGGCGATGTTGCTTATACACTCGATCTACCCACATCAGTGTCTCAGATACACAGTGTGTTCCATGTGGCTATATTGAAAAATATGTTTCTGATCTGTTTCATATTCTGAAAGAGGAACCGGTGGAATTAAAAACAGATTTGAGTTTTGAAGAAAGAACAGTAGAAATTTTGCTACAAGAAGTGAAACAACTCAGAAATAAGATAATTCCATTAGTTAAGGTGCTATGGGGAAATCAATCAATAGAAGTGCTACTTGGGAAAGAGATGATGAAATGAGAGCTAAATATCCAGAACTCTTTCGGTACGTAAAATTTCGGGGACAAAATTTTTGTAAAGATGGGAGAATGTAATACCCGAATCTAATACTTGAATATCTGTTTGACATGTTTGTTAGATCGTCACGAAATCTAGTATAACGGCTTAAATACTCGTCGAAATACGACGAGGTCAATTTTATTAAAATATGACTTGTGGGGCTATTACTTTCATGTTTTGAGCGTTTACCAAATTCTGTCGAAAGAAGTGGAAAATTAAATATCCAAATTGAATGATTCTAAAGTCAAATGAAATATAAGACATAAATCTACGATTTTTGTTTAGGATTATTTGGTAATTTGGTTGTTACGAGACCCGATTTACATCTTCAGTTAGTGCTTTGAAATATATAAAAAAAAATTAATATTAATAAATTAAAAAGAAAACAAAAACGGAAACTAAAAAAATAACAAATGATAAATTAATAAGATAAAACTTAATTTGACCGACTTACATTCTTGTTGATTGATGTATAGTGTCGTATTTTACACATAAAAACACACAATACATACATGAAACATATAGTAGTCAGGAGAGAGGGAAAAAAGAGAAGGGTTTCGTGGTTTCTTCAATTTTCGGACTCAGTAACACCCTCGAAACTTCAAATAAATTATATATTCAGAACCCTCGAGTTGCCAGCTTCCATTTGAGGTAGTTTTCCCTCGGGTATTCTTACATTTACGAAAACTCTAAATTTCTAGTTATGAAATTAATATATGTGATAGATTAGATGATGATAAACAGTATTTGACAAGAAATTTGAGATTATGTTGTAATTTCAATTTTATATGAATTTTGATGTGTTTGAAAATCCTATAATTTAATGTGAGTCAACAAATTTAAATTAACTGGTGTATAAAAATGAGTTACTAGAATTTTAAATCATGATACAATTAACATAATAACAGTACGATGGAACGAAATTGCTTAAATGAATTAATAAATTTTGATAGGTGATAATAATGAAATTTGATTAATTAGTTGTTGAAACAAATATTTGAACTGTGTAGATTGACTGTCTACTGTCTAGAAATCGAGCAACATCAGCTATTGAAAGGTAAGTAAAAAATTCATCTGCAACTATAATGCATGAACATAATATTTATTGCTAACTAATTGTGATGTTGATGCTTGGACAAGTGTGATGTTATGTATTATTTGACGTATACAATATTTGAGTCATGCTGAAATAAATAATCGTTGCTTCATTGCATTGGTTGTTCGTTTGCACATGCATGCATAATATATGAGTATATTTGATGTCCGGCATGCACGGCATGAGTTTGAGAAAAAATGAAGATTTTGCTTCACACTATTATGACACCAAGGTTTGCGAGGCAGACTTATATGATATGTTGAGTGTCGCCGGTGGTATACTCTTCGGAGGATTATGATGGTTGATAGGGATGCCCTTGGTAATCACGAGTGGATGGTCCACTTGACTTGTACTCTTTTGATTGATGCCGCGGGTGAGAAACTTCTCGAGTGATCTCGGGGGTTGATATGGGATGTGCCTTTGGAGGTCTCAGGAGGATGGTCCATTCAACTGTATCAATCCTTTTGGTTGTGTGCATATTGATATTGTTCAGAGCTCTGTTCCGGTGCATAATAGGTGGGTCAAGGGGCCGAAGAAAAGTATGATTTTGAATAAAATATTTTACATATTTTCGAGTATGCATCTTGGTATACATGTAATTGATGTCTCATATCATTTTCATAGCATGCATGATTTTTATTTATTGGGCTTTAGCACACGTAGTTCATGCATTGTCTCTGTCCCTTTACCATGAAGCTTTTCTCACCTCTCACCTTTATAGTAACGGATGATAAAACATTGACCACTTTGAAGGATCCAATCCATTGTGAGTTCGCCTTCCTTGGAAACAGTCGTAGTTTATGCATTAAGACCATGTCTCCCTCACATAATTTACCTCATTTCGATGGGATTCTGATGTGATTATCACTTTCTTCTATTTCTTATTGCCATTGTTTTTGTCTATTTTGCTCCCAAGCTCGGCCTCCGTCTTCTCCTTGCAATTACCTTGCACCATATCCATAGGAAGAGTATCAATCACATTAACTTTAAAACACATTTGCTTGTTGTGTGGTTGTATCAATGTTTGAACATATTAAAAGTGAATTGATCATCTCATACACAGAGGATCAACTTCCCTTCTTAGACATTAATTTGTGCCCTTCCCGTCGCTAGGAATGGCCTTCCTAGGATCAATGAATCATCTTCCTTCATTGTCACTTGATGGACTTGTCCGCCATTTGCAGTGACACCCTAGTCGGTTTTAGCTATCCTAAACCCAACTTTCCATAAATGTACAAAGACATAAGATTTACACTTGCACCCAAATCACACAAAGATTATGAATTGATGTAGAATTAATTTTGCAAGGTATCATAAAACTCACTGGATCCTTTAACTTTGGAGATGAATTGTTTGAATTATATCAAAACGCTCCTCAATCAAACATGCTCTCCAAGTTTCCACTTGTTAGAAGTATCTCCTTCAAGAACTTAGCATAATTCGGCATTTGCCGTATATCATCAATAAAAGGCATGTCAACATGGAGATTTTTAATCAAATCAAGAAACTTAGCAAATTTTGCATCTAATTTTGCTATCTTATATGCGGCGAAAATTGGGAGTGGGATATGTACCTTAGCAGGTTGTGTGATGGGTATAGTGGTCTTCGTAGACTTAGCATTGTCACATATTTGATAGTTCATCATTTTGTTCATTATTCTTTCTAGCATTCTTCACATCAACTTCTTTTACGCTCCTCATGTTATGGCATTGATTGCTCTCTTGGATTCCTTTCAGTGTTCGCTAGGTAACGAGCTTTGTGCTCTCCCGGCTAGGATGGTTGCTAATTGCCCTATTTGTACCTCCAAGTTCTTTATTGATGCATCTTGATTTTGCATCATAGTCTCAGTTGAAGTGATGAACTTGGTTAACAGTTCCTCTATACTCGGTTTAGGTGCATACCGCGGTGGTGGTTGTGGGTTCAACATATTTTGTTGATTGGCCCATGATAGGTTCTGATGATTCCTCAACCCCAGATTGTATGTATTTGAGTAGGAGTTATTGTGTGGTTGCCTGTTTCCTACATAGTTAGCACTTTCAATAGATTGAACGAAAGGGTTACCTACTTGGCATTCTACTTGGCATTCAATACTCGGATGTAACAGGTTGAACTTGCATCATAGGCATGCTCAAACTATCTATATTCTTTGTCAGTGCTTAAATTTGGTACATTTCTCTCAGATTGCCATTGATAGCTATTAGAAGTCATCTCCTCCAATAGTTCATATGCTGCTTCAGGTGATTTTCTCATAATGGTCCCTCCTGATGCTGCATCAATAATAGAACGGCTAACAGAAAATAAACTGTTCTAAAACGTTTGTACCTACAACCAGATTAGAAGGTCGTGATGTGGGCATCTTCTCAGTATATCCTAAAAGCGCTCCCATGCTTGATGCAATGTCTCAAGACCATGTTGCACAAATGTAGTTGTATCATTGCGCATCTTGGCAGTCGTGGATGGTGAGAAATATTTTGATAAGAACGCATTCCGCAGGAAGTGAATGCAACCAAATGGAAGAGTCTTAATATGATGATGTCGTCAGTAACATCATTGTGTTTGAAAGTATCACAAATCTCCAAAAAGTTGAAGATGTGAGCATTAGGATCATCTGTAGGCGATCCTCCAAATTGGACTGAGGCTGGATCATTTGGCTGATGGCAGGCTTGATTTTGATGTTATTCGCCTGAATGCTGGGTCTAGTGATGCTAGACAATAATCCATGAACGACGGCTGAGCATAATCCATAAATGATCATATGATAGGTGCTGATGTGACTAGAAATAGACACATCTATTGCATTTAATTGTTTACGATTTGGTATGTTTTGATGGATAATTTGATACATATGCTACCTAATCGTATATTTGCATAATTGTATGTGGAATCGAAGAAATCGAGCTAACTAAGGCGAATAAAGGTCAAGAAAAGCTTTGGAGCTAATAAGGACTCAATGTAGATTAAGAAAAGGGCTAAAAATGTAATTTTAGTTGAAGCGATCGACCGCATGAAGGAGGCAATCGATCGCCTTTGTACAGAAAGTTGAGCAACAAAATTTACGCTGCGGCGATCGATCGCGAGGATGAGGCGATCGATCGCCAAAACCCACTGGAGCCAAGCGATCGATCGCGAGAAAAGAGGCGATCGATCGCCTAAGGAATTTCACAGAAAAAAATAAGCTAACGATTGATCGCTACCTTATGGCGATCGATCGCCGGCTGAGTTTTGGAAAGTGTGGAGACTTGATTTCTTTCCTTTTCACATGGATTCTACCCTACTCCATCAGCCTCCGTACCTCAATATAACTCGAAATCAGTCTCTTGGAGAGAGGATTCAGACCTTAGAACATTGTTGGGAAAACATTTCTAAGTTTTGGTGGTGACAAACACCAACCGGGTGACAAACACCAACCGGGTGACAAAGACTTACCTGGGTGACAAACACCAACCAGGTGACAAAGACTTACCGGGTGACAAACACCAACCGGGTGACAAAGACCAACCGGGTGACAAAGACTTACCTGGGTGACAAACACCAACCAGGTGACAAAGACTTACCGGGTGACAAACACCAACCGGGTGACTAACATCAACTTGATACACAGACACCAACTGGTAACAGACACCAACCGGATGGACATCAACTGGACAGACATCTACCGGATGGACACCAACTGGATAGACACCTACCAGATGGACATCAACTGGACATACATCTACCGGATGGACACCAACTGGATAGATACCTACCGGATGGACATCAACTGGACAGACATCTACCTGATGGACATCAACTGGACAGACATCTACCGGATGGACATCATGTGATGTCCCCAAAATGATTAATTGTGTTTAAGGCATAAATTGTGTTCGTATGATTAATTATGATTAATAATGGTGGTAATTGCCTTATGTGTTAGAATTAATCGCCATGTGGAAATGCTTGGTCTTGTGGACTGGTAGAGCATTTCAGGGTACACGTTATGCATGTTGGGTAATCGGGTGTTTTAATGGCTAGCAAGTGTTAGTAGTCATTTATTTTGTGAAACGTGCATTTAATTGATATTTGGCGCATT
Source organism: Haberlea rhodopensis (assembly GCA_907163345.1). NCBI lineage: Eukaryota > Viridiplantae > Streptophyta > Magnoliopsida > Lamiales > Gesneriaceae > Haberlea > Haberlea rhodopensis. Next base: position 5,569,838 of record CAJQUN010000007.1, read on the forward strand.
GTGGTGAAATGTGTCTAAAATACAATGTTGGGCATAATTTGCATTATGTTAGGAAGTGGGGTGTAAAATTTAATTAACTTTCATAACCCACTATAACCTCATATCCTCTTTACCCCCCTCACATTATTCAACCCCCAACACTATTCAAACCCTACTCTCCTCCTCTCATTTTCGAGTGGAACTCCAAGGTGGAAGAGAAGTTCTTGCAAAACTTTGTTCTTGTGATTTCTTGGTAAGATTTGGGGCCTAGGATGTATATATATATCATCCCTTGTTGTTTTGTGAGGTTTATTGTGAATTTGGGTTGTTGTTTGGAGTTTGAAAATGGGTTTATTTGGGTTGGTATGTTTTGTGGTTGGGTGTGGGATTTTGGGGTTGTTTTATGATGTATATTGAAGGTTTAAAGTGTTTTTGTGTTTTGAGTTGTTGGTCTAAGTGTTGTGGAAGTTTGGAAGGAATTTTGGTGCAAAAATGGTGAAAATCGCGTGTCTGTGCGAGGCGATCGATCGCCTGAAAGGAGGCGACCGATCGCCTAAGGGCAGTAGGCGAAATGCAGGGCAGGCGATTGATCGCCTGAAATGAGGCGACCGATCGCCGAGAGGCAGTAGCCAATTCAAGGGATAGGCGATCGATCGCCAAGGAGAAAAATTTGAGGCGATCGATCGCCTCAGTGGAGCGATCGATCGCCAGCTGAGTAATTTTGAAAATGTTGAATTTTGTTAAATTTTTGGTATTTGGCTATTGTTTAGCTTCTAATATTGATTTGTATGGTTGTGTAGAACCATCCCAGGTACCAACTACATCGAGGAGATAAAGTTATACAACTTCTCCACTTTTGAAACTAAGGTACGTAGTGAGACGTACGAGCATCGGACGGTAAATCGTATTACAACTTTAATGATGCATATTGTGAATAGTGTGTCCTTATATGTGAAGGAATACGTGAAATGATAGTGTTATATCATGATATTGGAATCAATTGTGTTTGATTATTGTGGAGAATTGATGAATGTTCCGGTAGCCTTTATCTCCGAGCGAGGGAGGTACTTGCCGCTGTCATATGAAGCGATGGTAGTATGATATTTGCCGCTGTCATGTCTAAGCAAAGTAACATGCCGCTGTCATTGTCGAAGCGAGGGATATCATATGATGCCGCTATATGTCGAAGCGAGGGGTCCTAAAATTCCGCTGTTGTATTGGGACCGGAACAGTCACAATTCTAGTGATTAATGTGAAATATTGTGGATATAATTGGAAACGTGTTATCGATCATTATGTCATGAACTAATTATTTTGTGCATAAATTCGTGAAACAGGAACAACAGTGAAATGTGCTAATGTGGTGATCAAGGAGCATATCTATTATTTTGCCGCATGCGCTTAAATTATTTTGTTAAGTTGAATTGTGATAAATGGTGATTTATATATGCTCATGGTGAGTTGTTCCTGTAGGTACGCTTTTGACGAAAGGGGCTCAGGGTTGGGTTGAACTGTGAGCTGAAAGAGAATTGAAAGAAGATAGATTACAGGATTTTGTTAGTCTTAGCATTCATTTTGGGAATGTAATTAACTAACTATTGAAGTTTTATTTTGGCCTGTAATTGCATTGAGCTCACATAACAACCAGAACTCTAAGATGTCTCTATTACATGTTTAGCCATGTTTATATCTTGATTTCATCGTTAAGGAACTAGGGTCCTTACATTAGTGGTATCAGAGCAGTGGTTAGAGAACCCGGGAACGAGTGAAGGGTAGCCTTAGCAATAAGTTGGCTAGGCGTCTACTTTTAAATATGTTGTGCGCATATGAAGCATGTGACTGTTATGCTAACGTGTTATGGTTTTCTAACGATGTATTATGTGAACTGTTTTGTACATTGTTGTTAACTCTTGTGTTGCAGTATGGCAGCAAATGTCGATGTTGGTGATGCTATAAGTGTCAATGCTAGTGCTAGGCACACAAATCCCCCACCGCCGCCCGCCTTGGGCGAAGACCCGTCCGAACAGCAGTTATTGCCGGGAGAGCTGAGTTTGACTCAATTTCTAGCTTATCGACCCCCGACTTTTGAAGGGACTGAAACAGGGGAGAAGGCTGAGGAATGGCTAGAGAGGTTGGAGCAGATATTTGTAGCTGCCCCGTGCGCAAAGACAGCTTGGATACGGCTAGCAGAATTTCAATTGGCCAAAAAGGCGTTGAAGTGGTGGAAGACCACAGTGATTGAACAAGAAGCTCAGGGTCAAGAAATAAACTGGAAGCTGTTTAGGTGTAATGCCTCGATTTGCTTTATACACGTGTGATATGATTATATCGTTATTATGACTAATTTCGATATGATATGAATTGGGTTCGGGTTGAACCGAGGATGAATTAATACATGTATAAACTGATATATGGCAATGAATGAAATCTATGGCAATGTATGACTTGAATTAAATCAAGTGTAGTGACATATCAAGTAACTATGAGTATGCATTTAATTTGGATGTCATGTACAATTTCAATTAAGAGGAAAGTTGCATTTTCATTTGAATTTGGATTTCACCTTCATGTACATGTCAATTAGCATGTCATTGCAACTAGCATGTCATTATCTCCAACATGACCTATATCAAGTGGACTAGTGGGTGGAATCACATACTGCACCACTTTTCACCTAAAATTCTCTACAAAGCTTCTCTCCAACCCTTGGAGATTCTTCTTGATTTGAGCTTGGATTTCACTAGAGAATTAATCTAGGAAGTTGAGTGAAGTGATTTCCTAACTTCTTGGTAAAGAATTTATGGTTTTGAACTTGAATTGTGTAGTTGCTGTTGAAGTATGTTAATTTGAATATCAAATGTTCATGCTTAGAATCATAACATGTTTATATGCCAAGAATTGGATTCTAAGATGGTAGAAACATGTTTATATGATACTAGGGATTGCATGAAACATGGTTACATGTAAACTTGTGAGTAGGAGAAGAAGTACCATGAAGATATGCTTGAAAATCGCCATGCTCTAAGTTTTCTGGACATCGGCGATCGATTGGTGCTTGTGTTGCGATCGATTGTCGAGGACAGATAAAATATAAGGCGGTGAAAATATGTGGCGATTGATCGGTGAGTTTGTAGCGATCGATCGCTATGAACAAGGCCTTTTGGCGATCGATCGCCAAGTAGTTGCGATCGATCGCGAGGAGACAGAAAGTTTTGGCGATTGATCGGCAATTGTAGCGATCGATCGGTGCCTTGGAATTTTTGAAAATGTTATATTTTTGTCACAATTGTTTATGAAGCCTCTTATAACATGGTTTATTGGTGATATTATTGTAGCATCATCACAGGGGACGGGGCAACGAGGCAATTAGACAGTGACGACTGATTTATCTCGTTTGTGTCGCTTTACATGTACGTGTTGACGTACGGAGTATAGATATTGTGTGATGATGTTATGAGATTGATATCATATGAATTGTGTTGTGTTGGTATCATATGATTGGTAGTATCATATGCATGTACATTCATGGATATCATGTGTTTGAGATGGATGAGGTATATGCTTCAGCATTAGAGGTATACGCCTGGTTTGGGTATATGCTCGGGTATGCTACATATACGTTAGCATTATAGGTATACGCCTGGTTTGGGTATATGCTCGGGTATGCTACATATACGTTAGCATTAGAGGTAAACGCCTGGTTTGGGTATATGCTCGGGTATGCTACAAATACGTTAGCATTAGAGGTATACGCCTGGTTTGGGTATATACTCTGGCTATTATCACATATGAGCACGGTACTATGATATGTGATGCTAATATGAAGATGTGATGTGGTTCCACTGACATATTGAGCTGAGATAGACATATCACATTAGTCTCGTGATAATAGGGTGATAGTTGAGACATGTCGACATGGTGCATTGGTTGATGCATGATACAGAGCATTCACATTGGATATGATGTTTATTGTGCTTTATCATTGATATTGTGTTTTGATATTGCACTAAGATAGTGGTTTATCTATACTCACGTTGTGTGAATGTTTCTGTAGGATTTCATAGACGTGGGAATCGTGAGTCTTATTCCGCTGCAAGGTGAACCACTGCATAGGAGTTGTGCTGGCTTAGGTTGTTATTTATACATGTGATGTATATGTGAATAGGGTTTTTGTACTTGTGGTTTTGTACATCTGTAACAACCTATTAGTAAGAAACTCTTAAACAATGTATGAATTACTTAATTCGACTCACATATGTACTTGCGATTGAATACATAATGGATTAAGTAACGAGGACCCCACATTAGTGGTATCAGAGCAGTGGTTAGAGAACGGGGTGAACATGGGTAGAGGAAGTGTATTAGGGAGTTACCTAAACACTTGACAACATGTTAGGATTTGTAATATGATGTTCTTCTAACATGTTTTATATTTGTGAATGTTATTGTTAACCCGTGATATGCAGTTATGAGAGACAGAGAGTATCATGAGGATGTTGGGGATGCCATGAGTGGCAATGCTAGTGTGAGGATGGCGCATGTGCCACCACCACCAATTGGGCAAGGGCAAGTGGAACATGTATTGTTGCCTGGGGAATTGACTTTGACAGAGTTTCTGAGTTATCAGCCACCCCGCTTTGAGGGTACGGAATCAGGGGAATTGGCAGAGGAATGGTTAGAGCGTGTTGAACATATATTTGTATCAGCACCATGTGCCAAGACTGCTTGGTTACGTTTGGCTGGGTTCCAATTGGCAAAGAAAGCTATGATGTGGTGGAAAGCTACATTGATTGAGCTGAGAGCTCAAGGTTGGACTGTGGACTGAGATGTTTTCAGAACTCGTTTTCTTGCTCACTACTTCTCTGTGGCTACAAGGCAGAGGAAAGAGGATGAGTTTACAAATCTGAAACAGGGTAGTATGACTGTGTCTGAGTATGCGGTACAATATTCGTCATTGTTACGATATGTACCACATATTGCTGCTAATACCAAGGTAAAGATTAGACAATTTGTAAAGGGCTTGAGGCCGGAGTTATTTGATAGGGTGATGTCTAATAACCCTTGTTCTTATGAGGAAGCGTTGATGAGAGCCAAAATGGCTGAGATTGCTGTTGGTGTTTATCAGGATGTGGGACATTCTCAGATACCTACATCAGAGAGCATGAGACCACGGGGGGAAACGTTTAAACCATCACGCGGAAGTGCTTCTTCCTCTTGATTTGGTGGGAAACGTTTTGGACCACGGAAAGGGATGACCGAAGAGCCAAGGGACAGTCCCAAGGTAGTAGTAGTGGCAGTGGTGTGCAATGCTTTAAATGTGGCGGACCACATTTGAAACGAGATTGTCCTCAATTGAATACAGTAATTTGTTTCCTTTGTGGGAGGGCAGGACATGTGATCCGTGATTGTCCTCAAGTGGGTGGACAACAGAGGAGAGGACCAATGTCAGAGAATACAGTGCAGCAGAGACCACAGGATGTACCACAGTCTGGTGGAGGACAGAGGGCAGGACCACCTCAAGCTCAGGTATATGCACTGAATAGGGAGCAAGCAAAGGCAGCTCCTGATGATGTGATAGCGGGTAAGTGTATTCTGTTTACTTATCCAGCTTTACTTTTGATTGATACTGGTGCATCACATTCTTTTGTTGCACAAAATTTTATTGACCGGTATCATATATGATCGTCTCCACTATTGATGCCTCTTTATGTTTCGACACCCATGGGAACTACTGTGATGGCTTGTCAGAGTGTGTCCGATTGTGTTTGTAATTGATGTGTTGAGTAAATATCAGTCTGTTGTGGATTGTTGTCAGAAGACAGTAAGATTTCAATCTGAGACTGGAAATCAGTGGTTCTTTTAGGGTCAGGGATCAAGGGCAAGGATTCCTTTGATATCGGCTATCCGCATGTCACGTTTGTTGGAACGTGGGCATATGGGATATTTGATTTATGCCCTGGATGTGACTGAACGTCAAATAGACAGGAAAGTGGAGGAGATACCAGTGGTTGCAGAGTATGCTGATGTATTTCCAGATGAGATTCCTGGATTTCCACCGAGTCGAGAAGTGGAATTTTGTATTGATTTGATACCTGGTACTTCTGCAATTTCACGAGCTCCCTATCGAATGGCACCAACTGAATTGAAAGAATTGAAAACTCAACTGCAAGACATATTGGACAAGGGGTACATAAGTCCTAGTGTATCGCCTTGGGGTGCTCCGGTATTATTTGTTAAGAAGAAGGATGGGACAATGCGATTGTGTATTGATGCAGGATAAACATGTATTGGCTTATGCATCACGACAATTGAAACCACATGAAATGCGATATCCAGTGCATGATCTGGAATTGGCTACCATAGTCTTTGCCTTGAAGATATGGCGACATTATTTATATGGTACGTCGTTTACCTTATATACTGATCATAAAAGTTTAAAGTTTTTATTCACTCAATCAGAGTTGAATATGAGGCAAAGGAGATGGATGGATCTCTTGAAGGATTATGATTGTGAGATCGAATATCATCTAGGAAAGGCTAATCTCACAGCAGATGCCTTAAGTCAAAAAGTTCATACTACTGCTGATGAGATAATGCATTTATCAGCCTTGATGACTTCTTGTTGTACCTTAGGTTATGAGTTTGATGTAGATACAGAGCCAGTAAGGATATCAACATTGTTTGTTGAACCCGATATCTTTGAGAAAATCAGAACGGCACAAGTTACTGATGACGAGGTACAACACTGGAAGGAAAGGATAGGTCAAGGACAAACATCTCCGTTTGTACTTGCAAGTGATGGAACGTTGAAATATAGGAATTGTTGGGTAGTACCTGCTACATTAGGACTACTCAAAGAACTACTACAACGTGCTCATTGTAGTCGATATAGTATACATCCTGGTGGAAAGAAAATGTATAAAGATTTGCGTACCCAATTTTGGTGGAAACGCATGAAACAGGATGTGTTGAACTTTGTAAAACGGTGTTTAGTCTGTCAACAAGTAAAAGCAGAAAGACAGAAACGAGGAGGTGAATTACACAGTTTGGAAATTCCTCAGTGGAAATGGGAACATATCACGATGGATTTTGTGACTCATTTGCCACGGACATCTTCTGGTTGGGATGCCATTTGGGTGATCGTTGACGACTCACCAAAGTAGCTCATTTCATGCCATATTGTATGACATTTACGTATCTGAGAATGGCACAGTTGTACATTCAACATGTAGTGAGACTACATGGTATACCAGTTTCCATTGTGTCGGATAGGGATCCAAGATTTACTTCTCATTTTTGGGAAGGGTTACAGACAGCGTTGGGAACTGAAGTGCGGTTGAGTACAGCATATCATCCTCAGACAGATGGACAGACAGAGCGTACAATACAGACGCTTGAGGATATGTTACGAGCCTGTGTATTAGAGTTTGATAACTCATGGCAAGAGTCATTGCCATTAGTGGGATTTTCATACAATAATAGTTATCAAACTAGTATACAGATGGCACCATTTGAGGCATTGTATGGGCGACGATGTAGATCGCCATTATATTGGGATGATGTTGATCAGACTGCACTCCATGGACTAGAAATGTTACGTGAAATGGAGGAGAAAGTAAAACTGATCAGGTTGAAATTACAAGCTGCTCAAGATAGACAAGCTACTTATGCCAATAAGCGACGTAGACCACTTGAATTCCAAGTTGGTGATCGAGTATTCTTGAAAATCTCACCTTTTAAAGGTGTGGTACGATTTGGTAGACGTGGAAAGTTGTCTCCATGATACGTTGGTCCGTATGAGGTATTGCAACGTATTGGTACGTTGGCATATCTATTGGCACTACCCCCTGCATTGAGTAGTATTCATGATGTGTTTCATGTTTCACTGTTGAGGAAGTATGAACCAGATCCGAGTCATGTATTGCAACTACCTGATGTACAGTTGGATGTAGAAATGTCGTATGTAGAACGACCGATTACGATCTTGGATCGAGCTGAACGCAGGTTACGTAATAAGGTGATTCCGATGGTTAAAGTCCAGTGGGACAGAAGGGGTGTCGAAGAGGCAACGTGGGAGACGGAGCAGCATATGATGCAACGGTATCCGGATTTGTTTTCTGGTATGTTAATATGTTATTTTTACATGTTTCTTATGTTGCATATATCATATGTGTTGTTATGTGAAGCATGTATTATGTTTGTATATGCAATTTCGAGGACAAAATTCAATGAGTGGGGGAGAATTGTAATGCCTCGATTTGCTTTATACACGTGTGATATGATTATATCGTTATTATGACTAATTTTGATATGATATGAATTGGGTTCGGGTTGAACCGAGGATGAATTAATACATGTATAAACTGATATATGGCAATGAATGAAACATATGGCAATGTATGACTTGAATTAAATCAAGTGTAGGTGACATATCAAGTAACTATGAGTATGCATTTGATTTGGATGTCATGTACAATTTCAATTAAGAGGAAAGTTGCATTTGCATTTGAATTTGGATTTCACCTTCATGTACATGTCAATTAGCATGTCATTGCAATTAGCATGTCATTATCTCCAACATGGCCTATATCAAGTGGACTAGTGGGTGGAATCACATAATACACCACTTTTCACCTAAAATTCTCTACAAAGCTTCTCTCCAACCCTTGGAGATTCTTCTTGGTTTGAGCTTGGATTTCACTAGAGAATTAAGCTAGGAAGTTGAGTGAAGTGATTTCCTAACTTCTTGGTAAAGAATTTATGGTTTTGAACTTGAATTGTGTAGTTGGTGTTGAAGTATGTGAATTTGAATATCAAATGTTCATGCTTAGAATCATAACATGTTTATATACCAAGAATTGGATTCTAAGATGGTAGAAACATGTTTATATGATACTAGGGATTGCATGAAACATGGTTACATGTAAATTTGTGAGTAGGAGAAGAAGTGCCATGAAGATATGCTTGAAAATCGCCATGCTCTAAGTTTTCTGGACATCGGCGATCGATTGGTGCTTGTGTTGCGATCGATCACCGAGGATAGATAAAATATAAGGCGGTGAAAATATGTGGCGATTGATCGGTGAGTTTGTAGCGATTGATCGCTATGAACAGGGCATTTTGGCGATCGATCGCCAAGTAGTTGCGATCGATCACGAGGAGACATAAAGTTTTGGCGATCGATCGGCAATTGTAGCGATCAATCGGTGCCTTGGAATTTTTGAAAATGTTATATTTTTGTCACAATTGTTTATGAAGACTCTTATAACATGGTTTATTGGTGATATTATTGTAGCATCATCACAGGGGACGGGGCAACGAGGCAATTAGCCAGTGACGACTGATTTATCTCGTTTGTGTCTCTTTACAGGTACGTGTTGACGTACGGAGTATAGATATTGTGTGATGATGTTATGAGATTGATATCATATGAATTGTGTTGTGTTGGTATCATATGATTTGTAGTATCATATGCATGTACATTCATGGATATCATGTGTTTGAGATGGATGAGGTATATGCTTTAGCATTAGAGGTATACGCCTGGTTTGGGTATATGCTCAGGTATGCTACATATACGTTAGCATTATAGGTATACGTCTGGTTTGGGTATATGCTCGGGTATGCTACTTATACGTTAGCATTAGAGGTATACGCCTGGTTTGGGTATATGCTTGGGTATGCTACATATACGTTAGCATTAGAGGTATACGCCTGGTTTGGGTATATACTCTGGCTATTATCACATATGAGTACGGTACTATGATATATGCTGTTAATATGAAGATGTGATGTGGTTCCACTGACATATTGAGCTGAGATAGACATATCATATTGGTCTCGTGATAATAGGGTGATAGTTGAGACATGTCGACATGGTGCATTGGTTGATGCATGATACAGAGCATTCACATTGGATATGATGTTTATTGTGCTTTATCATTGATATTGTGTTTTGATATTGCACTAAGATAGTGGTTTATCTATACTCACGTTGTGTGAATGTTTCTGTAGGATTTCATAGACGTGGGAATCGTGAGTCTTATTCCGCTGCAAGGTGAACCACTGCATAGGAGTTGTGCTGGCTTAGGTTGTTATTTATACATGTGATGTATATGTGAATAGAGTTTTTGTACTTGTGGTTTTGTACATCTGTAACAACCTATTAGTAAGAAACTCTTACACAGTGTATGAATTACCTAATTCTGACTCACATATGTACTTGCGATTGAATACATAATGGATTAAGTAACGAGGACCCCACATTAGGTCTTCTCAATATTGAGAAACTACAAAAAACTGATGGCCTCATTCAGCAAGATTCCAATGTTCAAGAAGGATGAATATGATGACTGGAGAATTTGTATGCAAGCACATCTAAGTGCCCAAGACGATGACATGTGGTTCGTCGTCACTGATGGAGCAATGAAGATCTTGAAAGTCAATACAGCAACTGCCATTACTGGTGGTGAACCTCAAATGGTCGAGAAGGACAGATCCTTCTGGACAAATGAAGAAAAGAAAAAGGCAAATCTGGACAATGTGGCGAACGACATACTGTTCAAAACTCTGGACAAAAATATGTTCAACAAGATCAAAATGTGTCCCACTGCATAGGACATCTGGGAAAAGATTGCTCAGCTATGCGAAGGAAATGATCAAACCAAGGAAAACTAGCTCACCGTTGCCCTACAGAAGTTTGAAAACATCAAAATGATGTCCGGAGAAACCCTCAGCGAATACAATGAGAGAGTAACTGGAATCATAAATGAACTCAATAGCCTTGGTAAAGATCTATCCAACAGGGAAATCACTTTAAAGGTCATGAGAGGTCTCCCAAGAGAATGGGATGTAAAAATGATTGCTATGAGAGAATCCAAGGATCTAAACAAGATAGATCTACATGACTTATTTGCTGACTTAAAAGCATATGAGTTTGAACTAGGGATTCGGACTGAAGATGAACCCAGCACCAGTCAACCAACCAAAGCTCTCACTGCATCTGAAGCTCTACCTAGCACAACAGAGATGACCTCTGAAAAATTATGCAATGATGCAATGGTGCTGTTTGTCAAAAAATTTGGAAAGTTTATGAAGAAGAGCCAAAAGACCTATCAATCTTACCCAAGAAAACAGAACTTCAAAATAGATCAGATGAAGATGATCGTGTATGCTTCAACTGTCTTAAGCCAGGACATTTTATCGCTGACTGTCCTAAACCGAAGAAGGATGATCTAAAGAGAGGATCCAAAGATTATAGAAAGTCAAAGGAGAATAGAAGATCATCCAGAAGAGACAGAGAACAGAAAGTACTGGTGGCGGAAGAAAACAAGAACAAATGAGCTGACTCAGAGTCAGAATAAGAAAAGTCTTCCAGCTCATCAAGTGACAGTGAAGCTGAAGAAGTTCATTGTCTAATGGCCAACAATGACTGTGAGGTAAATGATCCTAATCTTTCTGGATTTACACATAATGAGCTCACGAATGCATTGCAGGACATGATAAATGAGTAACAGATGTTGTATGAATCATTCGAGAACTACAAGACTGAACAATTAGTCCCAAAAGAACAGCAGAACAATGAATGTGATTGTGAACAATCAATTGAGTTGAAAAGCTTAAGGGATAATGTAAGTCGGCTCGAGAAAGAAAGGGTTGAAGCAACATGTGCACACCAGAAACTCAGTAAGCTGGTTCGCACATGGAATGCATCTACTGCCAGAAAAGATGAAATGCTTGAGTCAATAAGGCTTGCTGGTGATCTTACCGGTATAGGCTACTCTAACAATGATAGTAATTCATCCGGCATCAAATCTCAAGTGTGTCTAGAAAGAAACAAGATTCAAACAATGAATTTTGTTAAATCAAGCACAATATATGAACCAAGTGAGTTGGTTAAGGAATCTGTTGAGCCAATACTCTTTAAGGAACGGGCATAACACAAAGGTATCGGTTATGTGGAGCCAAAAGAGAAACCTAGACAGGTGCAAAAGTTTAGAAATAAACATAAACCCACTGGTCAGGCCACCCGCGAGGTAAAACCTAACTGGTATCATAATTGTATGCCTGTCCAAAAGAGATATATGCTTCCAAACAGAAACAAAAAACCTAAACAACATGCATACACCCAGTATAGCACATATCACCCAAGAACATCCTTATCATATAATGCACACACATTTCAGGACACACACAGACCCAAACAGCTCAGGGTTATACAAGTGTGGGTCCCGAAAGGACTAATCCTATCTGGACCCAAGTAGGATTGGGTACCAATCATACTATCGCTTTAATTGCAGAAAGCTAGAATTCATCAAGTTCGGAGCTCAGAGTGGTTTCTGGACAGCGGATGTTCTAGACACATGACAAAGAATGCGTGCTTATTATCTGAATTGGTGGACTCCACTGGACCTAGAATAACCTTTGGAGACAACACGAAAGGTAGAACCGTGGGTAAGGGTAAGATTATCTACGGTAACATTATTATTAAAGATATTCTGTTGGTTGAAAATTTATGTTATAACTTGATTAGCATCAGTCAACTCTGTGACAATGGTCACTCTGTACAATTCAACCAGCACTCATGCACAATCAAATCTACTGATGGCAGTGTATTACTTGTAGGAAGAAGGCGGATAACACTTATAAAATTGATTGGAATCTTAATCAGCTTACCTCCTTTACCTTCTTTGCTGCCCTGAATACTTCCAAAAATTGGCTTTGGCACAAACGATTGAGTCATTTAAACTTTAAAATTATTGTCAGACTGCGTAAACTTGATCTAGTCACTGGACTGCCTCATATTGAGTTCTCAAAAGACAAGATCTGTGCAGCATGCCAGCTTGGTAAGCAAATCATATCCTCCTTTAAGAACAAAGGGAGTAAATCTTCTTCTTGGTGCCTAGAGTTGCTGCATATGGATCTATTTTGTCCAATACCAGTAACAAGTCTAGGGGGAATGAAGTATACCCTAGTGTTAATAGACGATTACACTCGTTTTACGTGGGTCCTGTTTCTAAGTGGCAAAGATCAGGCTACACCAAAGCTGATCAAACTACTGAAAAGACTCCAAAATGAGAAATCGTGTGGGATAGATAGAATTCGTAGTGATAAAGGTACTGAGTTAACCAATCAGTCACTCGAATCATATCTAGATGACCTTGGTATTAAACATGAATACTTTGCTGCTAGAACCCCTCAACAAAACGGAGTTGCTGAGCGTAGGAACCGCACTTTGAAAGAAGCTGCGCGAACTATGCTTGCAGAATCAGAAATATCGCAGAGATTTTGGGCAGAAGCTGTCAACACATCATGTTATACGCAGAACATATCAATGATTAATAAGCGAGCAAGTAAAACCCCTTATGAGATCTGGAATGGCAGTAAGCCAAATATTTCCTATTTCCATGTGTTTGGTTGCAAATGTTTTATTCATAACAATGGAAAGACTCATCTCACCGCTTTTGATGCCAAATCTGATGCTAGAATATTTCTTGGATATTCTACAGTTAGTAAAGCCTTCAGAATATTTAATAATAAAACTCTTACTGTAGAAGAATCTGTGCATGTAAAATTTGATGAACCTACTGACTGTACTGTATCTAATCTGCAAATCAACAATTTGAGCAATCGACTGGAATGCACTTATATTGATGAAAAAGTTGATGATGAGATAATTACAGAAGCAGGACTGACTGCTCTTTAGAACCAGAAGTTCCTGAAGCTCAAGCAGAAGAGTCTGCTGGTCAACAAGGACTGCATCCAGCTGACAATGACACTGTTGATCATACTCCTGCTGCAGTAGAAGGAACAAATGAAAAAGATGTGTCAATCAGATCTTCTGAGCTACCCACTCATATTCAGTCAAATGAAGAGTTCAATCCTCTTGGACCTCCGCTCCGGTGGATGAAGGATCATCCTCCCGAGCAGGTCATAGGTAACCCTGTAGCTCCTCTACGCACCAGAGGACAAATGATTAATGAATTTCTTCATACTGCATTCATATCTCACTTAGAACCTAAGAAGATTGGTGATGCTATGTTAGACCCAAGCTGGGTAGAAGCGATGCAGGAAGAACTAAATCAGTTTGAGCGAAACAAAGTATGGTATTTAGTACCACGACCACAGCATCACACTATAATAGGTACCAAATGGGTATTTAGGAATAAATTAGATGAAAATGGAACAGTCATCAGAAATAAAGCAAGATTAGTCGCACAGGGTTACAGACAGGAAGAGGGCATTGATTTTGATGAAACCTTTGCCCATGTAGCTCGATTAGAAGCCATTCGCATATTTCTTGCATTTGCTGCTTTTAAAGACTTTAAAGTCTATCAGGTGGATGTTAAGAGTGTGTTTCTTAACGGCAAACTCAAGGAAGAAGTTTATGTTGAACAACCTTCTGGATTTGAAAGCCATCAGTAGCCTTCCTATGTTTTTCGTCTAAATAAAGCCTTGTATGGTTTGAAGCAAGCTCCCCGTGCATGGTATGAAACTTTATCAAAATATTTGACTGAGCATAACTTTACCATTGGCAGGTGGACAAGACACTTTTCAAGTTTACAAAGGGTGACCATACTCTGCTTGTTCAAATTTATGTTGATGACATTATTTTCGGCAATACTAACTCAAAACTTTGCGAAAGATTTTCTAAAATTATACAGGATCAATTTGAGATGAGCATGATGGGAGAATTATCATTTTTCTTAGGATTGCAAGTCAAGCAATCCAATGAAGGAATTCTGATAACTCAGTCTAAATATACTAAAGAACTGCTGAAGAAGTATGGGATGAGTACCAGTTCAGCAGCCGCCACTCCAATGAGCTCATCTGCAAAACTAGACTTGGATAACTCAGGAATACCAGTCAAAGTGACAATGTATCGAGGAATTGTCGGATCACTACTGTACTTGACAGCCAGCCGACCAGACATTATGTTTGCAGTTTGTATGTGTGCTCGGTTTCAAACAAATCCCAAGCAGCCACACTACACGGCTGTCAAAAGGATCCTCAAATATCTGAAAGGCACTGAGAATGTCGGTCTATGGTATCCAAGAGACTCAACTTTTAATCTGATCGGATACTCAGATGCAGACTATGCTGGATGCAAGATTGACAGGAAAAGTACCAGTGGATACTGTCAATTTCTTGGAGATAGACTAATTTCATGGGGTTGCAAGAAGCAGACATCCATAGCAACGTCTACTGCAGAGGCAGATTACCTTGCTGCTGGAAGCTGCTGTGCTCAACTGCTCTGGATTCAACAACAACTGAGAGATTACGGAATTGAATCCACTAAGGCACCCATATTTTGTGATAATACATCTGCCATAGCAATTACGTACAATCCGGTTCTTCATACGCGCACCAAACATATTGACATCCGTCATCATTTCATCATAGATCACGTTATGAAGAAAGAAATTCGGCTAGAATACATATCTACCGAACAACAAGCAGCAGACATCTTTACAAAGCCTCTACCGGACGCTAAGTTTTCCTACTTTCGAAATATTCTTGGTTTAATTGAAATCAATCCATGATTGTTATTATTTAAGATTAATGAATTCAGGGGGAATTACTCAGTAGAAATTGCATGGATTTAGGGGGAATTTCAGTTAGAATTTTATCGTGGTTATTTAAGCTCAGCTGGTAAAACAAAAGCCTGCTGCAGTAGGTGCTTCCGTACCAGTAGGACTCTACATACCAGTGGATGCTATCTTACCAGCCGGACCCTACATACCAGCAGACTTTACCGAATATGCTTTGACAAAAATAACCTTCGGTAATCATTAACCTACTGGAACGTCGGAATTCAAATTTACTTTTATGTAAAAGTAAATTATTTCACTCCCGCCCAAATTCTGTCCTTTTATTTATTTGTTAACATTTTTCAATCATTAGATGATCGCCACGTACCCATGTGTCCGCTCATCTACAGTACGACGTTACATCTACTCTTTTCCTTTAACCACCATTAATTTTATTTTATCTTCTAACTCTTATCTCTTCCAAAATTCACTGCGTTAACTTCCCTCCCAGAAATTTTACTCTACAGGACTTTTGTTGCTTTTCTGCATCTTCACCAAAAATGTCGAAGAACTCACAGCCAAGTTTTATCACAAATGTTGTTCATGTGGATTTCCATTACATCTCCACATCCTCTGATGAAGAAAAAAAGGAAGTCTTTCACAAATTGGATACATTGGGACTTCTAGTAATTCTCAGCCAGGCTCCGACTTTCTACAAAGCCGCTTTACATGAATTCTTTGCCACCGCTAAAGTTGAAGATGATTCCATGGTGGCCTCTGTTTCTGGACAACTAGTTACCATCACTCAACAGGAATTCAGCACTCACCTTTGTCTTCCATCCACTGGACTCACATATTTCTCCACAGTTCCAATGAATGTCAGGGAAGAAATGCGGATCATCTTCTCCGACTCAAATGATCGTCTCCGACGTCCTCCATTCAAGAAGGTGCTGATGAAGAGTCATTTCCATCAATTGGCCGATGTTATTTCCAAGGGGCTGCTGTGCAAATCTGGCTCTTTTGACATCATCACCCCTGAAAAGTTTGACGTCATGGGCGCCATCTTCATAGGACTAGACGTCAACTGGTCAGTTGTTTTGTTTCATGTCCTCACTGGACTCATCACTTCAGGAAAGGGACAATCTGGTTTTGCCCTACCTCTCAGCAGTATTTTTGATAGCAAAAACATTCAGGCAGAGGCCTCCTCCGACCTTCATCCAGGCAGACTTATCACTGCTAAGTATCTTCAGATACACAGGCAGCGGAGTGGCAGAGAGGTTGGTTTGACGAAGCGTCGATCGACTCAAGTTATAAGTGATTATGAACAAACAATATCTGAATCCGCTGAGTCATCTCCTCCCCCTCCTCCTCCTAAGAAGCCCAGAACCAGAAAAGGCGATCCTCCTGCTCTCCGAAAGACAGTCACTACTGCCTCTGATACCATCTCCTCTGCGGTTCCCACAGCAGTCATCCCTAGTAGGGAGCCCAGTCCTGAAAATCCTTCTCCCGAGGAACCAACTGCATCACCTGCTTCATTGGCCATGGTCCTCTCTGCATCAGTGGCTCCCTCTGATAAATCTTCCAAACTGGTGAGCTCTCAGCAAGCACCTGGCACTATTAGTTTCCGGACACCCAAGTCTTTGTGTCCCTACTGTCATCCAAAGAACACCATCATTGGAAGAGGAAAGACCCTTATGGCACCAGTGTCCACACCCGTCAATTATGAGATACAAATGGTTATGGATAAAGTAGAAGCCAAGCTGCAGCCACAGCTTGAAATTTTTGATCGATGGGTGAAGGCACGCCTAAAAATTCGCTTCAATGACTTCACTCCAATTCTGGATCAAGCACGGGAGGATGAGAACCTCATCTTGGCTTATCTTCAAGTCACGGACACTGAGAAGAGTCTGAAGCTTTGGGATCTCTTCCGTCTAATGAACTATGTGGGCGAACTTCAAGCCCTTGTTCAATCCCATCTTCAGCAATTTAACATTGATTCTGGCACAGCGAATCATGATAGAGCAGTTCTGAATGCTCTAGGACCAAAACTGGATATGGTTGAGCATGCTCTTCATGATCTCCGCATATCAACCGGTCTTCACTCTTGCTCTACAGCTGTGAATAATGCAAGCCCAGCTCCAACTGACTTGGAAATAGGTCCAATTGATTTAGAGACAGCTTCAAGTGACTTGGAGGCAACTCCTCCTGCCTTGGAGACTACCCCACCAACATTGGATATAACTCCTCCTGCCATAGAGATCACCTATCCGGCTGCTCAAACTTTCTCCTCCGCTCCCAGTCCTACAAATGATCAATCGCTCCAACTGATGGTTGTTGATCATGAGAATATGGACACAATGATTCAGACTGTGGTTCATCAAGTTACCATCTCTTCTGGTAATAATGAACCCAGCGGGTCCTCCTCACACTCTGCTGACCACACCCAGTCGTCTGCAGCTGCGATGGACCAAGCTACTGATAGCATGGCTGTTATTGCCACAGACGCACCTGCTGCACCAATTGTTGAAGCCACTGCTTTACTGACCACTGTTGTTATTAAGGGTCATCACGGAGTTCTCACTACTGCTGCTGAGCCTCAAACAGATGCTTTGGATCAGTCGATGGCTCAAGACCCTCCTGAGGATTTCTTTGACTTCTCAACTTATATTCCTCTGGAAGGGTCACCCAACATTGCTGATTAGCTAGTGAATCTGTCCAACGTGATTTCTGCACTAGCCAGTGATGTCAATAAGCTCAAACAGGAAGAGCGCACTGCGACTCTTATTCTAGGGAGCCATCAGCAGCACACTGATTCTCAATTCCAGCACGTCTATAGGGACATAAACAGCCTAACGACTATTGTCACCAGGCTTCAGACTTTTGTTGTGGATGCGTTTGCGGACTCTCTTTCTCGGATAGGGCAGGCTCGTCTTCAGATCAATCAACAAAATGAATCTCTTCATGCCGCCACCTCACTGGCTCTTGAAGATAAGATAGAGGATGCTAAGAAAGCCTTATCCGATCAACTGGCAACCATACAGGCAGCTTTTGCTTCTCAAATTCAAGACTTGAGCAACAGCCTGCCTGCTGCTCCTCAAATCGTTAGAAGACTGCCTGAGTCCAGCCGCCCTGCTCCTCTGACCCAACGAGACCAGAGACCAGAGCCCAGCTCATCGCTTATCCACTGCAGCTGGAGCATCCAGTAGGTCAAGGCCTCCATCTCAGCAAAGGTCCCACAGCTCCCGACACCCTCATACTGACACTCCTCCATCCACCCGTGACTACTCCTCGCATTGGCTTGGGGGTAAACAGTAAACTTTATTGTCTTTTTGTATTTATCATTATCTGTTTTTTTATAAATATTCACAGTATTGTCACTTCATTTCCATCTTTATCTGATTTTGTTTTGCGTGATATGACACTTCACACTTCAACTTGCTCGTTTTTTGCTATAAATAGCATGCTAGTTCCCTAACTCAAAATCATCAATCATGCATCTCTTATCGTCTTACTTGTCTTGCACCTGTTTCTATACAAATATCTATCCATGGGTTGATTACTTATCTAACCCACGTCTGTTAGCTTGTGCTTTCTGGACCAGCCCTGGTGTTCTCCACCAGCCTGGAATTTGGAACAGCAGATGCCTGGGTGCTGATGACAAAAAGGGGGAAGACAGAGATAGAGTATTTTCATTGAAGACAGACAGAGATCTTGCCAAATGAACAGAGGACTACTTTGAAGATAATGGACTCTTTCTAGGCCTTTCTCTGTTCTAAGATTTCCTGTATGCACTTTCTCTCCCCCTCCCTTTGTCAATAACCCTGAAACTAGCCAGCTCGGATCATTCCGTACTGGCTATGTTTCTCCATTTGGATAGATTGTAAAAATAGGTCTCCTAAATGACTTGTAAGATGTTCCATT
Source organism: Haberlea rhodopensis (assembly GCA_907163345.1). Lineage (NCBI taxonomy): Eukaryota > Viridiplantae > Streptophyta > Magnoliopsida > Lamiales > Gesneriaceae > Haberlea > Haberlea rhodopensis. The sequence goes on from CAJQUN010000007.1 coordinate 5,589,268, forward strand.
TAATGTTCTATGTAATTTGTAAGATGTAAGTTGTAACCAGAATTCCTTTTATATAAAATGATATTCCTTTGGCTCAGTTTGATTACTACTCGTAATCTGCTTATGTATTCTAACAAATTGCAAAGTATTTGTGTGTCTCTAAGTCTTAACAGGAATTGCTGTTCTTTTGATCAAGCAAGAGTCTTCAAGTACTAAGTTTTGTCATCACCAAAAAGGGGGAAATTGTTGGGAAAACATTTCTAAGTTTTGGTGGTGACAAACACCAACCGGGTGACAAAGACGTACCGGGTGACAAACACCAACCGGGAGACAAAGACTTACCGGGTGACAAACACCAACCGGGTGACAAAGACCAACCGGGTGACTAACATCAACTGGATACACAGACACCAACTGGTAACAGGCACCTACCGGATGGACATCAACTGACAGACATCTACCGGATGGACACCAACTGGATAGACACCTACCAGATGGACATCAACTGGACAGACATCTACCGGATGGACACAAACTGGATAGACACCTACCGGATGGACATCAACTGGACAGACATCTATCGGATGGACATCAACTGGACAGACGTCTACCGGATGGACATCAACTGGACAAACACCTACCGTATGGACATCAACTGGATGGACATCTACTGGATAGTCATATATTAAACAAAGACATCTACTGGTTACAGAAGAATGAACGACCAGTTGAATGAAGAAAGTCAGCATAGGACTAACCATCCAGCAAGAGCTCAAAGCAACAAGACAAAACAAGTACAACATATTCTGACAAAGGTACAATAGAGCGGCGCACCCTGCTATATCTCCGCCACCATTAGCATCACAATAAAAGAGTCGTTGCTAAACAAAATAGGAAAGAAGACAATCAGAATATGGAATGGTAACAAAAATTGGATCTCTTCCAAATATAGACAAGTTGTCGTTAAAGATCAAGGAGTTTATAAATACGTCAAATTGAAGAATGGTTAGCTGAATGATCTATTCAAACAAAGAGAAACACCTCAACGCAAAAAGAATAATCATCTCACTGATATTCTCTAAAGGTTCAGCAAGAGCAGACAAGCAATATTACTGTACTCGTGACAGATTATCCTCAACTGAAGTCTGCTGCTCAAGAACATTCGAAGCTAAACAATTTATTTTTAAGAGTGTCATAGAAATCACTGTAATCAAATTAAGAAGTTGTGATTGCTAGGAGTTTAGGCCAAGCTGTGTGAATGCCTAAGAAGGTTGTATATTGTAAAGTGTAAACCAAGTCTTCTAGTGTAACCTTCCTGGAAAAGAAGAAGGGGAGACATAGAAGCGTTGTGCTTCGAACTTCCAGAAACAATACTTGTGCCATTTACTTACTGCTTATTTACCATTCAGTTTTTATCCCTCACAAGTCCAGCAAACGTCTTCCGCACTATATTCAGTGTTTGCTGACTTGCTATATATTGAGAAGTTACTGCAGTGCTTAACAGTCTGCAGTTAGCCCGAGCAAAATTGAAATTGAATCTAGTGTTTATTCACCCCCCCCCTTCTTCTAAACACTACCCCGATCCTAACAAACATAATTTTTAATTTTTAGAATAGTTTTCTTTCAATTTTTGTAAAGACGCTCGAAGTATGAAGACGGAATCGTGCTTCGCTTTAGTAACTTTCTTTTGTATTGATTGTTTGATGTTTTTAATTCAATTTTTGTTAGTTTTAGATTTAGTTATGCAAGGCTAAATACTTTGATTCTTGGTTGAGGGATACTTGCCTTTGGAATAGAAAGACTTGTGAAAATTTTGGTTTGATTGTTGAATTTTTAATTCAATTTCAATTTCTTTTTCAGATTATGATTCTTATGATTGTTGTGTTTGATTTATAGATTGATCACCTAGTAATCACATACAATTTCTAATGCTAATTAAGAAGCAACTAAGATTGATAATTACCTGTTGTTGGTGTTATTAAATTCTTAGGAAAAACGATTGGATGATTAATTCTAACGGCTGTAGTTCTTATTGCTTAGATTCATTAGACTTTGGTAGTTTTGAAACTATCATTGATTTAATCTTAACGGCTGTAGTTTTGGTTAAAGATTTGATAAGAGTCGAATTGAATGCTGTTTTCTTTTTTACCATGATTAAGGTAAGTAAGGAATTAAGTTTTCAATTGATGAATAATTGAATAAATTCATATGTTTACTAATTTGATGATCAAGTGAATGATTTCCAAAGGTAAAGTTGACCGAAAACCAAGAATTGCTTTTTAATCTTGATAAACTAGTGATTTGCTGGCTTTTGTTTAATTTAGTTATAGTTAAAGAAATTTGAAAACCCCTATTTTAATACTTGTTAGCATAAAAGTATTCACTTCCCTGTGGGATCGATCCCTACTCACGCTACTACATATTTACTGTTATTAACTTGACAGGGTTAATTTGGGCGTACGCGATAACGCTACCAAATTTTGGCGCCGTTGCCGGGGAAGGCAATTACTTTTGTGTTAACGTGTTTTATTTATTTCATTTTATACTCGTGTTGTTTGTTCACGAGTACAGGTGATCCCTCAGATCAAGAAGACAATATTCACTACGATCCTGAGATCGAGAGGACACTACATCGGAGAAGGAGAGAAAATCGAATGCAAGAAGAGGAAGAAAGGGGCAACATGGCTGCGAATCGAAGTTTACGACAACTGGCCAATCCGGAATTGAACCAACAACCTCTTTGCATTTCTTTTCCTACTCTTGCAACTAATGTTAATTTTGAACTAAAATCTGGACTAATACATTTGTTGCCATCTTTTCATGGACTTGCAGGAGAAGATTGTCATAAGCATTTGATGGAGTTCCATGTGGTTTGCACCACTATGAAGCCGACTGGAGTTAGAGCAAATCAAGTTGAGAGCTTTCCCTTTTTCCTTGAAGGAAACTGCAAAGGACTGGCTATTCTACCTACCATCCGGATCGGTCACAACATGGAATGATCTCAATAGGACGTTTCTAGAAAAATAATTTCCAGCATCAAGGGCGGCTAATATACGGAAGGAGATCTACTCTATTCGGCAGTACACGGGAGAGACATTGCATGAGTACTGGGAGAGCTTCAAGAAGCTGTGTGCAAGCTGCCCACAACACCAGATAAGTGAACATTTACTCATACAATACTTTTATGAGGGGTTGTTATCTAGTGACAGGTACTTGGTTGACGCTGCGAGCGGTGGAGCTTTTGTGGATAAGACACTGGAAGATGCAAGAAGCTTGATAGCAAACATGGCGACCAACTCATAGCAGCTTGGCAACTTTAGAAATGAGCCGAATCAACGGAAACAAGGAGAGGTAAACCTGTCTAACCTAGAACAACAACTTATTAGCCTCACCTTTCTTGTTCATCAAATGGCAGGAGGAAATGGACAGACAGTGAAGCCGCGTGGAATATGTTTGGAGATGAGTCATACTACAGATTCATGCCCATCACTTCAAGAAGCATCTGCTGAGCAAGTGAATGCAGCAGGGGGATTTCAGGGGCAACCTCAACGCAAATATGACCCTTACTCCAACACATACAACCCAGGATAGAGAGACCATCCTAACTTGATCTATGGACAACAATAGATGAATCACGTTCCACCTCAAGTGCCGCAACAATCGATGAATCACGTTCCACCTCAAGTGCCGCAACAACCACAACATCCACCACCATATAGGCCACCTTTTCAGATGGCACAACAGTCTAATTACCCTTCTACTAGTGACAGGTTAGAGAATATTATTCAAGATCTTGTTCATAATGTTACAAAATTTCAACAGGAAATAAGATCAAGTACTCAAACCTTGAACACTCAAGTGGGTCAACTAGCCACCGCTCTCAATCGTGTTGAAGCCCATGGATCAACCACCCTACCATCCCAAACAGTGGTGAATCCAAGGGAAAATGGAAGTGCAGTCACACTTAGGAGTGGTAAAGAACTGGAGATACCGGAGGGGAAGACGGAAGATCAACCCAAGGATGATAAAGAAAAAGAAACTGAAGTTGGAGACAAGATCATCATGGAACAAGAGGTACCAAAAGGTAAGTCTCCTTCCTTTTTCTGAATATAAAGTACCACCCCCTTTCCCCCAATCATTAAAAGATAATAGGAAAGATGCTGGACTTAAAGGTCTATACAAAACCTTTCATTGATGTGAGGTAAACATCCCTTTACTTGATGCAATTCAACAAGTACCTCGCTATGCAAAATTTTTGAAAGAGTTATGCACTGCAAAGAGGAATCATAGGTTGAAGGGGTCTCAAAAGATTGAATTTGGAGAAAACGTATCAGCTGTGATCCAAAAAAAAATCCCTACCAAGTGTAAGGACCCATATATGTTCTCTATTCCGTGCACAATTGGTAACGATCGCCTTGAAAAGGCCATGTTAGATTTAGGAGCATCAATTAATGTCATGTCAAGCTCTATATATGCTGTTAGGATCGGGGTAATGTTTAGAAGGGGGGTTGAATAAACACTAGATTTAATTTCGATTTCTTTTTCTGGTTAACTGTAAACTGTTAAGTATTACAGTTGCTTCTCAATATTGGGCAAGTCAGCAGACACTTGTTATAGTGCGGAATACGTCTACTGAACTTGTGAGGAATAAAACTGAGGTAATACAGCAATAAACAAATAACACAAGAGTTGTTTCTGGAATTTCGAAGCACAACGCTTCTACATCTCCCCTTATTCCTTTGCAGGAAGGATTCACTAGAAGACTTGGTTTACACTTTTACAGTATACAACCTTCTTAGGCACTAACACACTTGGCCCAAACTCCTAGCAATCACAATCTTCTTAACTTTTGATTACAAGAGATTCTCCAACACTCTTTACAGAATAAACTTTCTAGCTTCGAGTGTTTTTGAGCGGCAGACGTCAATTGGAATTAATCTGTCACAGATTCAGTTTCACAGCTTGTCTGCTCTTTGCTGAACGTTTGGAATATCAGTAATATGATTTTCTTGTTTGCTTTGAAGTATATCACTTTGTTGAAAATCGCTCAGCTCTTCTTCATTTTCTGCTTGGACATATTTATAGGTTTGGTTGTCCAACGGTAGCTTTTCTGTATATGGAAGAGATTAGCTTTCCAAATTCATATTGTCTTGTTTCCTATTTTGTTTAAGCAACGGCTCTTTTCACTCTGACGGTAATGGTGGCGGAGATATAGCAGAGTGCGCCGCTCTGTTGTACCTTTGTCAGAGAATGTTGTACTTATTTTGTCGCGTGGCTTAGTGCTCTTACTGGAAGTTTAGACTTCTGCTGGTTTTGTTTGCTCAACTGGTCGTTCATCCTCTTATAACCAGTTGATGTCTTTGTTCAGTTGGGACTATCCAGTTGATAGTTGTCCAGTAGATGTCTGTCCAGTTGGTGACCATCCAGTTGATGTCTATCCAGTTGGTAGCCATCCAGTTGATGTCTTGTCTAGTTGATGTCTATCCAGTTGGTAGCCATCCAGTTTGTGTCTTTCAGCCGGTTGGTGTCTTCACCTGGTAGGTGTTCATACAGTTGATCTTTATCACCCGGTAAAACTTCAATATCCGGTAGGTGTCTTCATCCGGTAGATGTTCATACAGTTGATCTTTATCACCCGGTAAGACTTCAATATCCGGTAGGTGTCTTCATCCGGTAGATGTCTTCATCCGGTAGGAGTCTTTATCCGGTAGATGTCTTCATCCGGTAGGAGTCTTTATCCAGTTGGTCTTTGACATCCGGTAGGAGTCTTTATCCAGTTGGTCTTTGACATCCGGTAGGTGTTTGTAATCACCAAAACTTAGAAATCGTTTTCCCAACAATTTCCCCCTTTTTGGTGATGACAAAACTAAGCAATAATCGATTTCTTACTTGAGTAAATAAGATGAGAATCCTGAAAATACTTGAAGACATAATGGAAAAGAAATTTTCATTTGTTATTAATATAAGCAGATTACAAGTTGTAATCAAACTGGACAATTGAGAGAGATTCATCTTCATTTAAGATGAATTCTAATAACTTGAATAGAATCTAAGACAAATCTAGTTTTACATAATATAGCTGATACATGACAAATTTTTAAACAAGCACTGTAGACCTGGAGAGCTTCGATCCATCTAATGTCAGAGAGGAAGAGCTCGATCCACCTTATTTCAGAGAGGAAGAGCTCGATCCACCTTGTTTCAGAGATGACCTAATAAGAATACTCTATCTCTGCCGGTCTACCTTGTTTCAGAGAGAAGGTCGGGAAGAGTCATATGTATATTCATCAGGCAGCTTCCATGGTTCATGGATTCACCTATAAGAATACTCTATCTCTGTCTTCCCCCTTTTTGTCATCAGCACCCAGATAACTCCTGATAGCAGTTCCTGACTGATGATGAGCATCAGAGCAGGATCCAAAACGCTGAAGCTTAATGGAGCTGGGTTAGATAAGTAATCAACCCATGAGGGGTTGATTTAGATAAGTAATAAACCCATGAATCGGAAAAGTTTTTAACAGAAAACCAAGGAATTTTGAAAGTCTTGAAGTTAATCATGATGAGTGAATGTGTGTTATGTGAGTAAACAAGAGTCGCTATTTATAGAATAGAAAAGGTTTCAATTAATGTGAATGCGTTTATGTTGATCAGTAAATACAAAGAAAAAGTCAACTAAACACAGTAAATAGATTGGAGTAATTAAGATGGAGTCAGAAAACGATACTATTTTCGCCCGAACCAATGTTTGGAATAGTCGCGTTTTTCGGTAGGCGGTTGGCGCGGACTTCGAGATCTCGGTTGAGCAGTTGATCGGGACTGAGTGAGTGCTCCAGTTGCAGGGGATGAACGATCAGTTGAACTTGAAGCTCGCTGTGATGAAGGAGCAGTTCTGCTGGGTTCAGGCAGTCTGCGGATTATTTGAGGAGCTGCAGGCAGGCTATTGCATATATCTTGAATCTGAGAAGCAAATGCTGCCTGCATGGTGGCCAACTGATCGGTTAAGACTCTCTTGGCGTCTTAAATCTTTTCTCCAAGAGCCAAGGATGTGGCAGCATGAAGAGATTCATTATTTTGATTAATCTGAAGACGAGCCTGGCCAATCCGAGAAAGAGTGTCCGCCATAGTGTTCTCAGTAAAAGTTTGAAGTCGGGTGACAGTAGTTGTTAAACTACTTAAGTCCCTGTAGACTTGCTGGAATTGAAAGTCTGTGTGCTGCTGATGGGTTCCTAGAATGAGAGTTGCAGTCCGCTCTTCCTGCTTAAGTTTATTGACATCGCTGGCTAGTGCTGATATTGCAGTGGAGAGGTTAGCTAGCTGTGCAGCAATGTTTGGTGGCTCGTCCAGAGGGTTTGTAAAGACAAAGAAATCCTCTGAAAGTTCTTGAGCTATGGACGGATCTACAGGAATCATTTGAGTATCAGCAGTAGGATCAAGAGCATCGGGATGAGCATCTACAACTACAGTGGATAGAAAGCCAGTTTCTTCAATAAGTAGGATAGCTGGGGAGTCTGAGATAGTGGCAGTTGCTTCAATGTGTGGAGCAGCCATCTCAGCAGTGTCTTGGTCACCCGCAGCAACAGATGACTGGGTATGATCATTGGAATGCGAAGACTCACTGGGTTCATGGTTGCCAGAGGAAATGTTAACTTGCTGAACTACCGTCTGAATCACTGTGTCCACATTGGTGTGATCAACAACCATCGGTTGGGACGGTTGATCATTATAAGAGCTTGGAGCAGAAGCGAGTTCTTTAGCAGAATAAGCTGCCTCCAAGGCAGTTGATGCTATCTCTGCTCCAGTGGGAGTGATCTCTAGGACAGCAGAAGTGATCTCCACAGTAGAGGGGACAATCTCCAAATTTTCAATAGCCATTTGTAAATCTGGCTGGTCGGGGCTTGCAATATTCTCAGCAGTGGAGCATGAGTGAATTCCAGTGGATATGCGAATATCATGAAGAGCGAGCTCAGCCATTTCCAGCTTGGGGCCAAGAGCATTTAGAACGGCTCTATCATGATTCGCGGTGCCTGAATCACCATTGAAGTGTTGAAGGCGGGTTTCCACAAGGGCTTGAAGTTCGCCCACATAGTTCATCAGGCGAAAAACATCCCGTAGCTTCAGGCTTTTCTCGGGGTCTGAGATTTGAAGATAGGCCAAGATTTGGTTCTCATCTTCCCTGGCCTGATCCAGAATAGGATCGAAATCATCAAATCGAACTTTTACTCGAGCCTTTACCCAACGATCAAAAATCTCGAGCTGTGGTTGCAGTTTGGCTTCAACTGTATCCATGACCATTTGGATCTCGAAGGCAACAGGAGTGGACACTGGAGCCGTAAGAGTTTTTCCTTTGCCAGCAGGGGTGGTCTTTGGATGACAGTACGGACATAAGGACTTGGGTGTCCTAAAGCTGATAGTGCCTGGTGCTTGCTGAGAGCTCACCAGTGCTGACGGAGTGTCAACTGGAACCATTGATGGAGCAGGCACCATGGCTAATGAAGCAGTTGGTTCCTCAGTTGGAGGAATTACAGAACTGGGTTCTCTATTAGGAATAACGTCTGTAGGTCCGGCGGAGGAGATGGTATCAAAAGCGGCAATGACCGGCTGACGGATAGCTGAAAGAGCAGCTTTTCTGGTTCTGGGCTTCTTAGGAGGGGGAGGAGGAGGAGAAGACTCAGCGGATTCCGAGACAGTTTGTTCAGAGTCACTAATTACTTGAGTCAATCGGCGCTTTGTCACCCCACCTTCTCTGCCACTTCGTTGTCGATGAAGCTGAAGATACTTGGCAGTGATAAGTCTCCCTGGATGAAGGTTGGAGAGAGCCCCTGTCTTAATATGTTTGCTGTCAAAAAGGCTGCTTAGCGGGAGAGCAAAGCCTGATTGACCCTTGCCAGAGACTACTAGACTAGTCAGAGTTTGAAATAACACAACTGACCAGTTTATCTCCAATCCTTTGCATATTGCACTCATAACGTCAAATTTTTCAGGGGTGATCATATCAAATGATCCAGCCTTACATAGAAGCCCCTTGGAGATGATATCTGCCAGTTGTTGATAATGGCTCTTCATTAATACTTTCATGAATGGGGGACGTTGAAGACGATGAGCAGAGTCAGAAGCTGTGAGGCGCATCTCTTCTCGTAGTTCCACTGGAATAGTGGAAAAATCAGTAAGTCCGGTGGAGGGAAGGCACAGGTGTGAGGCAAATTCAGGTTGAGTGATTTTAACCAACTGTCCAGATACGGATGCCACCACAGTGTCATCAACAACCTTGGCAGTAGCAAAGAACTCGTGTAGCTCGTCCTTGTAGAATGAGGGGGCTTGGCTCAGGATTACCAAGAGTCCTGAGGTATCCATCTTTTGAATCAGCTCCTTTGTCTCCTCATCAGATGATGTGTATATAGAATGAAAATCTACATGAACAGCATTGGTGATGAAGCTTGGCTGTACATTCTTTGACATTTTGGATGAATATGAGGAAGAAGCAGCAGCAATCTTGTTAGAGTAGAATTTTCTGAAAGAAAAGATAGTTGCAGTGAATTGTTGGAGAAGAAGAGTAGTGAAACTAATGGCGGTGAAAATGAAAGTATATGTAACGTCGTACTGTAGATGAGCGGACACATGTATACGTGGCGATCATCTAACGATTTAAAAAAAATTTAACTAATAAATAGAAGGACAGGATTTAGGCGGGAGTGAAATAATTTATTTTACACAAAAGTAATTTTGAATTCCGACGTTCATTAGGTTAATAAGTATCGAGGGTTATTTTTGTCAAAGCATATTTGGTAACATCTGCTGGTGTGTAGGGTTCGACTGGTAGGAAGGCATCTACTGGATGTAGAGTCCTACTGGTACGGATACACCTACTGCAGCTGACCATTGTATTACCAGCTGAGCTTAAATAACCATGATAGGATTATAACTGAAATTCCCCCTAAATTTATGCAAATAAACTAACTGATTCCCCCTGAATTTATTACCAAAACAAAATAATCAAGAAGTAATTTCAATTAAACCAAGAATATTTCGAAAGTAAGAAAACTTAGCGTCCGGTAGGGGTTTTGTGAAAATGTCTGCTGCCTGTTGTTCGGTAGAAATATACTCCAGCCGAATTTCTTTCTTCATAACATGATCTCTGATAAAGTGATGACGGATGTCAATATGTTTAGTACGAGTATGAAGAACTGGATTGTATGTTATAGCAATGGCAGACGTATTATCACAAAAGATGGGAGCCTCCGTGGACTCAATTCCATAATCTCTGAGTTGTTGCTGAATCCAGAGCAATTGAGCACAGCAGCTTCCAGCAGCAAGGTACTCTGCCTCGGCAATGGAAGTTGCTATGGATGTCTGTTTCTTGCATCCCCATGATATCAGTCGATCTCCAAGGAATTGACAATACCCACTGGTGCTTTTTCTGTCAATTTTGCATCCAGCATAGTCAGCATCTGAGTATCCAATAAGATTAAAAGTTGAGTCTCTTGGATACCATAGACCAACATTCCCAGTGCCTTTCAAATATTTGAGGATCCTTTTGACAGCAGTGAAGTGCGATTGCTTGGGATTTGCTTGAAACCGGGCGCACATACACACTGCAAACATAATATCTGGTCGGCTGGCTGTCAAATATAATAGAGATCCAATAATGCCTCGATACATTGTAACTTCGACTGGTATTCCTGAATTATCCAAGTCGAGTTTGGCAGATGAGCTCATTGGTGTAGCAGCAGCTGAGCTGGTACTCATTCCATATTTCTTCAGCAGCTCTTTAGTGTATTTAGACTGATTTGTCAAGATTCCTTCACTAGATTGCTTGATTTGCAATCCTAAGAAAAATGATAATTCTCCCATCATGCTCATCTCAAATTGGTCCTGCATTATCTTTGAAAATCTTTCACATAATTTTGGGTTAGTACTGCCAAAAATAATGTCATCAACATATATCTGAACTAGCAGAGTATGGTCTCCCTTTGTAAATTTAAATAAAGTTTTGTCCACCGTGTCAATGGTGAAGTCATGATCAATCAAATATTTTGATAGAGTTTCATACCATGCACGGGGAGCTTGCTTCAGACCCTACAAGGCTTTGTTCAGATGATAAACATAAGATGGTTGCAGATGGTTTTCAAATCCAGGAGGTTGTTCAACATATACTTCTTCCTGGAGATTGCCGTTAAGAAATGCACTCTTAACATCCATCTGATAGACCTTAAAGTCTTTAAATGCAGCAAAGGCAAGAAATATGCGAATGGCTTCTAATCGGGCTACAGGGCAAAGGTTTCATCAAAATCAATGCATGCTTCCTGCCTGTATCCCTGTGCAACTAGTCTTGCTTTATTCCTAATTACTGTACCATTTTCATCTAGCTTATTTCTAAATACCCATTTAGTGCCAATAATTGTGTGATGAGATGGACGTGGAACTAAATGCCATACTTTGTTTCGCTCAAACTGATTTAGTTTTTCCTGCATTGCTTCTACCCAACTTGGGTCTAATATAGCTTCATCAATCTTCTTAGGTTCTATATGAGATATGAATGCAGCATGAAGGAATTCATTAATCATTTGTCCTCTGGTGCGTAGAGGAGCAAGAGGGTTACCGATGACCTGCTCGGGTGGATGATCCTTCTTCCACCGGAGCGAAGGTCCATGAGGATTGAGTTCTTCACTTGGCTGGATATGAGTGGGCACATCAGAGGTTCTGACAGACTCATCTTTCTCATTTGTTCCTTCTACTGCAGCAGGGGTAGATGCAACTGTTTCATTGGTAGCTGGCTGCAGTGCTTGTTGGCCATCAGACTCCTTGAGCTTCAGGCACTTCTGGTTCCAAGGAGCAGTCAGTCCTGCTTCTGTAATCTATCTCATCATCAACTTTTTCATCAATATAAGTGCTTTCCAGTCGATTACTTAAATTGTTGATTTGCAGATTAGATACAGTACAGTCAGTAGGTTCATCAAATTTTACATGCACTGATTCTTCTACAGTAAGAGTTCTATTATTAAATACTCTGAAGGCCTTACTAACTGTAGAATAGCCAAGGAATATTCCAGCATCAGATTTGGCATCAAAAGCGGTGAGATGAGTCTTTCCATTGTTGTGAATAAAACATTTGCAACCAAACACATGGAAATAAGAAATATTTGGCTTACTGTCATTCCAGATCTCATAAGGGGTTTTATTTGCTCGCTTATTAATCATTGATCTGTTCTGCGTATAACATGTTGTGTTGACAGCTTCTGCCCAAAATTTCTGCGATATTTCTGATTCCGCGAGCATAGTTCGCGCAGCTTCTTTCAAAGTGCGGTTCCTACGCTCAGCAACTCCGTTTTGTTGAGGAGTTCTAGCAGCAGAGTATTCGTGTTTAATACCAAGGTCATCTAGATATGATTCGAGTGATTGATTGGTGAACTCAGTACCTTTATCACTGCGAATTCTATCTATCCCACACGATTTCTCATTTTGGAGTCTTTTAAGTAGTTTGATCAGCTTTGGAGTAGCCTGATCTTTGCCACTTAGGAATAAGACCCACGTGAATCGAGTGTAATCGTCTATTAACACTAGGGTATACTTAATTCCCCCTAGACTTGTTACTGGTATAGGACCAAACAGATCCATATGCAGCAACTCTAGGCACCGAGAAGAAGATTTACTCCCTTTGTTCTTAAAGGAGGATCTGATTTGCTTACCAAGTTGGCATGCTGCACAGATCTTGTCTTTTGAGAACTCAATTTAGGGCAGTCCAATAACTAGATCAAGTTTACGCAGACTGGCAATAGTTTTAAAATTTAAGTGACTCAATCGTTTGTGCCAAAGCCAATTTTTGGAAGAATTCAGGGCAGCTAAGCAAGTAGAGGAGGTAGGCTTAAGATTCCAATCAATTTTATGTGTTATCATACCTTCTACCTACAAGTAATATACTGCCATCAGTAGATTTAATTGTGCATGAGTGCTGATTGAATTCTACGGAATGACCATTATCACACAGTTGACTTATGCTAATCAAGTTATAGCATAGATTTTCAACTAAAAGAATATCTTTAATGATGATGTTATCGTAGATAATCTTACCCTTACCCACGGTTCTACCTTTCGCGTTATCTCCAAAAGTTATTCTGGGTCCGGTGGAGTCCACCAGTTCAGACAATAAGCTTGCATTTCCTGTCATATGTCTAGAGCATCCGCTGTCCAGGAACCATTCTGAGCTCCGAACTGGATGCATTCTAGTTTTCTGCAATTAAAGCGATATAATGATTGGTACCCAATCCTACTTGGGTCCGGGTAGGATTAGTCCTTTCGGAACCCACACTTGTATGACCCTAAGTGACTTAGGTCGGTGTGTGTTCTGAAATGTGTGTGCATTTATAAATGATGGTGATGATTTTGACTGTGAAGTGTGATAATATGTGTATGCATGTGCTTTTGGTTTGTAGTTCCTGTTATTGAGCATATACCTCTTCTGGACAGGCTTACAGTTGTAGTACCAGTTGGGTTTAACCTCTCTAGCTGCTCGACCAGTGGGTTTAAGTTCATTTCTGAACTTTTGCCTCGGTTTAGCCTCTTTGAGTGGTTCTACATAACCGATACCCCTGTGCTGTGCTTGTTCCTTGATGAGTGTTGCTTTAACAGGTTCTTTAACCAGTTCATAAGGGTCATATACTGTGCTAGATCTTACAAAGTTCATTGATTGAACCTTGCTTTTTGTTATACACAGTTGAGGTTTATTACCTGATGAACTGCTTTCATTACTATTATAGCCTATGCCGTTTAAGTCACCAGCAAGCCTTATAGATTCAAGCATTTCATCCTTTCTGGTAGTGGACGCATTCCAAGTGCTAACCAGTTTGCTAAGTTTCTGGTAGGCACACTTGGCTTCATCTCTTTCTTTCACTAGGAGACTGGCTGTTTCCCTCAAGCATTTCAACTCCCTTGATTGTTCATAATCAAGTTTGTTTTTCTGCGGTTCAATTGGGATTGAGTGCTCAGTCTTATAGCTTTCAAAAAAGATTCATATAGCGTCCGATACTCATTGGTCATGTCCTGCAAAGCATTGGTTAGTTCACTATGTGTAAATTCAGATAGGTTAGATTCGTGTACCCATTTTCATCATTTGCCATTAAGCAGTGGACTTCCTCGTCTTCACTTTCGCTGGATGAGCTAGATAACTCCTCTGATTCTGATTCAGAATCAGCCCATTTGCTCTTGCTTTCTTCTGCCATTAAAATTTTGATCTCTGTCCCTTTTGGATGATCTTCTGGTTTCTTTGGATTTTCTGTAATCCTTGGATCCTCTTTTGTGATCATCCTTTTTGGGTTTAGGACAGTCAGCAATGAAGTGCCCTGGTTTGAGGCAGTTGAAGCATACTCGCTCTTCTTCTTCTGAATTTCCTTTAGAATTCTGCCTTCGAGGATATTGATAAGATCTCTGGTTCTTCTTCATGAATTTCCCAAATTTCTTTACGAACATTGCCATAGCATCATTACACATCTTTTCTGGAGTCATCTCTGTAGAAGTAGGCAGAGACTCCGATGCAGTGAGAGCTTTGGTTGGTTGACTGGTATTTGGTTCATCTTCAACCCGAATGCCTAATTCGAATTCATAGGCTTTTAAATCAGCAAACAGATCATGTAGATCTATCTTGTTGATGTCCTTCGATTCTCTCATAGCAATGGTCTTGACATCCCATTCTCTTGGGAGACCTCTCATTACTTTGAGAGTGACTTCTCTGTTGGGTAACTCCTTACCCAGACTGCTCAGTTCATTAATTATTTCAGTCACTCTTTCATCATACTCGTTGAGAGTTTCTCCATTCATCATCTTGATATGCTCAAACTTTTGTAGAGCCACAGTAAACTTGTTTTCTTTGGTTTGATCATTTCCTTCACAGAGTTGGGCAATCTTCTCCCAGATTTCTTTGGCTGTTGAGCACATTTTTATTTTGTTGAACATATTTTTGTCCAAAGTTTTGAACAGAATGTCCTTAGCAACGTTGTCCAGATTTTCCTTTTTCTTATCTTCGTTTGACCATTGAGATCTTTCTTTTTCTACCATTTGTGGATCACCACTTGTGATGGAAGCAGCTGTATTGATTTTCATGATCTTCAACGGTCCTTCAGTGATTACATACCACATATCATCATCTTGAGCACTTAGATGAGCTTGCATACGAATTCTCCAGTCATCATATTCATCTTTCTTGAACATTGGAATCTTGCTGAATGAGGCCATCGGTATTTGGCAATTGGTAATTTCTCAAGATTGAGAAAACCTAAGCTCTGATACCACTTGTTAGGATCGGGGTAGTGTTTAGAAGGGGGGGGGGGGGGTTGAATAAACACTAGATTTAATTTCGATTTCTTTTTCTGGTTAACTGTAAACTGTTAAGTATTACAGTTGCTTCTCAATATTGGGCAAGTCAGCAGACACTTGTTATAGTGCGGAATACGTCTACTGAACTTGTGAGGAATAAAACTGAGGTAATACAGCAATAAACAAATAACACAAGAGTTGTTTCTGGAAGTTCGAAGCACAACGCTTCTACGTCTCCCCTTCTTCCTTTGCAGGAAGGATTCACTAGAAGACTTGGTTTACACTTTTACAGTATACAACCTTCTTAGGCACTAACACACTTGGCCTAAACTCCTAGCAATCACAATCTTCTTAACTTTTGATTACAAGAGATTCTCTAACACTCTTTACAGAATAAACTTTCTAGCTTCGAGTGTTTTTTAGCAGCTGACGTCAATTGGAATTAATCTGTCACAGATTCAGTTTCACAGCTTGTCTGCTCTTTGCTGAACGTTTGGAATATCAGTAATATGATTTTCTTGTTTGCTTTGAAGTATATCACTTTGTTGAAAATCGCTCAGCTCTTCTTCATTTTCTTCTTGGACATATTTATAGGTTTGGTTGTCCAACGGTAGCTTTTCTGTATATGGAAGAGATTAGCTTTCCAAAATCATATTGTCTTCTTTCCTATTTTGTTTAAGCAACGGCTCTTTTCACTCTGACGGTAATGGTGGCGGAGATATAGCAGAGTGCGCCGCTCTGTTGTACCTTTGTCAGAGAATGTTGTACTTATTTTGTCTCGTTGCTTAGTGCTCTTACTGGAAGTTTAGACTTCTGCTGGTTTTGTTTGCTCAACTGGTCGTTCATCCTCTTATAACCAGTTGATGCCTTTGTTCAGTTGAGACTATCCAGTTGATAGTTGTCCAGTAGATGTCTGTCCAGTTGGTGACCATCCAGTTGATGTCTATCCAGTTGGTAGCCATCCAGGTGATGTCTTGTCTAGTTGATGTCTATCCAGTTGGTAGCCATCCAGTTTGTGTCTTTCAGCCGGTTGGTGTCTTCACCCGGTAGGTGTTCATACAGTTGATCTTTATCACCCGGTAAGACTTCAATATCCGGTAGGTGTCTTCATCTTGTAGATGTTCATACAGTTGATCTTTATCACCCGGTAAGACTTCAATATCCGGTAGGTGTCTTCATCCGGTAGATGTCTTCATCCGGTAGGAGTCTTTATCCGGTAGATGTCTTCATCCGGTAGGAGTCTTTATCCAGTTGGTCTTTGACATCCGGTAGGAGTCTTTATCCAGTTGGTCTTTGACATCCGGTAGGTGTTTGTAATCACCAAAACTTAGAAATAGTTTTCCCAACATATGCTTCTCTACAACTTGGTCATTTGAACACTACTGGAGTGTTATTCAACTAGCGGATAGGTCTAGTGCATATCCTAGGGGTGTGATTGAAGATGTGCTTGTGCAAGTGAACGAATTGGTATTCCATGTGGATTTTTATGTCCTTGATATGGAGAATGGTGATAAGAGTAGTCCCATTTTGTTAGGAAGACCATTCCTCAAAACTTCTAAGACCAAGATAGATGTGCATAGTGGTACCCTTACTATGGAATTTGATGGTGAGATTGTTACTTTTAACATATATGATGCCATGAAATATCCTCGCAATGATAATGAAACTGTGTATTCTATTGATGTTATTGACTATTTGTCACAGGAAGTTTTTGAGATTGTAGGGAAAGACGAACTGGAAGTCACTCTTACCATGGTTATGAAGAAGGGGGATGGGGAGTTGTTCACAATAAATGAGTTGAAAGATACCATAGATGCCTTGGATGATACCCCTGAGCTACATCAGTCAGGTAACGTTTCTTTTATATCATTGCCTGTTTCTAACACTAGAATTCTTCCATCTGTTTTGCAGGCACCTACCATAGGGTTGAAGCCAATACCTAGCCATCTCAAATATGTATTCCTTGGTAAAGGACATACATTGCCAGTGATCATCTCTAGCAAGTTGGGGGATGATCAAGAGAGGGATCTTATTTATGTGCTCAAGGAGCACAAGACTGCAATCGGTTGGACCATAGCTGACATCAAGGGAATCAGTCCCTCCACATGCATGCACCACATTCTACTTGAAGAATGAGGAAGCCCTACACGTCAGCCCCAAAGGAAGCTTAACCCACCTATGATGGATGTGGTGAAAGAGGAGATTTTGAAGCTTTTAGCGGTTGGGGTGATCTACCCTATCTCCGACAGTCAATGGGTAAGTCCAGTCCAAGTGGTGCCAAAGAAGATCGGTAAGGATGATGACCTTGTGCCCACACGTATTCAAAATGGATGGCGAGTGTGTATCGACTACCGGAAGCTAAACGCTGTGACTCGAAAGGATCGCTTCCCTCTACCCTTCATTGACCAAATGCTTAGAGGTTAGCTTGTCATTCATATTATTGCTTCCTTGACGGATATTCGGGTTATTTTCATATTGCAATTGCACCGGAAAGCCTAAATATGAATTCTATCCATACCTTTGAAGGGAGTATGATGTGTTTCATTCACATGCACTTAAGTATTCAATGATTAAAATGTTTGTGAGCTTCATTATGAAAAGAATGAAATGAATGAAAGAAAATGGATGCCTTGAGAAAATAGATAAAATATGACTCCAATGGAGCCAATGCACAAAAGAAGAAAAATGTTGAAATAAAAGTTGAAAAATTCAAGCAAGAAGAGAAGCTTTTAGTGTGCATATCATCATACTCTCTTGTTTGACATGTCTTTTTCCTTTCTTTCATAAGCCAATACCTAGGCCAAGCTACAAGCTAATAAAGACCTACTTGATTTATGTTTGCAAAGTGGCTAAGATAGTGGAGAAGAGTGTGCAAGTAAGTGTATACTTGTGTTAGTGTATGACTTGAACTATTGTGGGTTTGCATCTTTTGGATCTATAATTTGTACACAACACTTGTTTATGACCACACACGCACATTCACTACTCTGTTAAATATGAGAAGTTTAGGGATTGAACTTGTTCCATGATAGGGTTGAATATTACGCGTTTTTATGCTATGATATGTATATGTTTTCTTGTTGATTCTTGGATTATTTTGCGGTTATGGTATATATTTCTCTATTTCAGGAATCAATGTTGAAATGTAGGGAAAGGTGAAGAAATCAAGCTAAAATGATGAAAGAATGAATAAAGTTGAAGAAAAGAGGAAAAAACCAGAATCCAAGACACATGTTGCTCATTTCTCCTCAAATTACTATATGTTCGAGCCAAGTTTTGGAAATGTGGTCCATGTAAAAGTTGTAGAACTTTCTCTTATCTTTGCGTGGACAGCTGATTCATCAAATTCTTACTGTGAAGCTCGATCGATCGGCCGCTATGTCCCGATCGATCGGCGGAAGGAATTTTCAGAAAAATAACTTCCTCATAGAGTTTGTGTCCAACAAAGAAGTCCTTGATTTCCTTCCCCTATATATTATACACGAAAATTACAACCCAGATAAGATTTTGAACCCTAGGAATAGCCTCCACACCTCCATACTCCATATCACCTTCCTCCATCTTCACCTATTCATCCTAGGAATTGGAACAACCCAACAAGGCGATTAAAGAAACGATCGAGAAGGAAGCAAGAGAAGGAGCAAGGATCTACAAACGAAGTCGACATCGTGAGTTTACTCTTGTCTTTTAATATTTGTTTTGATTTGTTTTGATTTACTATGTTGAACTAATTTATTTATCGAGGCTAGGCGAATCATTTGTTATGAACCTCCGATTTGATGATTTAATGATTGAATTCTTATAGTTCTTTGCGCATGTTTTATGTTCTTCATGATTTTAGAGGATTGATCATATTTGAATGATGTTAGTATCGTAATTGAGATCGAGAGAAGATTTTATGATATTGAATTAATAACTCATATCTTGGATTTCAGACCGAGATCGAGAGATGACGTCAAATACATGCGTGATAGCCATAGATATCTAGTAATTGAAAGCTAGGAGTTTTCATGGATCTTATGCAACAATGAATTGTTAAATAAGTGAACGAGAGTTACTTACTGCAATTCGGTGTTGGGTTTAATATAGCTCGAGAGAGTGAATTAGAAAAATTGGGAGAACTCGTCACCTTAGAAATATTTGAATATTCAATCGAGAATTGTAGGGAATTGCATTGGTGAGCCAAAGTCTCGATAATCTTCTCTAGTGGATTTTTCTCGTTTACTTTTATTGACTTGGTTGGATTAGTAGTTATATTAATTAATTAGTTGTTAATTATAAATTAATTATCGTAGGTTAAATATAGTTAAAAGACATCTTATTTGGTACTTGCTTGTTAGTCCCTGTGGGTTCGACAATCCGTATCTTCCTATCTATACTAAAACTTGACACAGAGCACTTGCGGTCTAAAATCGCTACACTGAGAAATTTTCTGTCTAAAAAATAAGCGATCAAGTTTTTGGCGCCGTTGCCAGGGACTAACTTTAGTAATATCATACTAGGTTCTTTAACTGTAATTTAACCATTTTTTTTATTTATTTCGGAAAAAAAAATTATATATATTTATTTTGTTTTTTGTTTTGTTTGTCTTGTGAGGTACTTGGGATGCTACATCAACAAGCCTTCACAAGCTTTGCCCAACAACGTTCCGAGCCGTTCTACGTTGTTTGAGAGAGATTCAATGAATTGGCCAACACATTCCGGTATCACAACTTTTCGAACAATACTCTCTTGCAATATTTCTTCAACGGGTTGGATGCACAGACAATAAAATGGGTATTGAGAGGAGCACTGGTGACTGTGAGTCCCCTGGTTGATAGAGATGAGAACAGTGTGGTGCACCTGTTCAATGATATGGCGTACTTCGATCATCACTGGCATTGTGATCCTTCACTACAAGGTTGGAGTCACCAATACCCACCGGAGCTTCACTACCCTATTGATACACCACAACCATTTGAACATCACGAAGAGAGGAGAGATAGTTCTGCAGATGTCACGACTCAGTTAGAGGATACCTTAGTAAGATTCTTGGCATCAACCGAGAACAGCTTGGAGTGCCAAACCAACTCTATGTGTCACCTGGAGCAGCAAATGGTGGTCCTCATGGAAACAATTTCAACTAGTTGCCAAGAGGAAGAGGTGAGGGCTACGAATCAAGAGGTGACGAATCGAGTTTGGTTATATGATGACGATCACTCAACCAACCAAGTTTGGGGGAGTGATCCTACTAGTGTGGAAGAGTCGAGGGAACTTGAGCCTCTTCAAGAGATTGAGCTTACTTCAGAGATGTTATCCGAGGAGTTCCCATATGACGATGAGTCGAATGTGATGTTGGAGAAGGAATAAACTTTCGAAGATTCCGATTTGAGCCCATCGATGGAGACTATGCCATATGTGGATCCATATTTTCCGTTGATGCCAACTTCACCGCACTACATCCTCCATATGAAGCCAACTCGAGAATCATTCTCCCATGCCTACCAATTCAAGAATGTTGTTGGAGCGACGAGCTTACACTATTACAATCTTGCCAATCTTGAGGGCATACTGAATGAAGACCCATTAGTGGTATCATACGATACTTACTATGGGCGGCAGCCGCTCTTTGATGGTTGCTTCTGATGGTCAAGCCGAAGACCAAAACTCAGCGCTTCTTGGGAGGCAACCCAAGCGTATCCTTTTGTTATTTAGTTTTGTTTTATTTTTCAGTTTTCATTTTAGTTTTGTTTATCTCTCAAGTCGAATATTTTACCATATGCATTCTTCTCTTGCTAGGTACTTGGTTGGAGCGATGAACCCCTACAACAGTGGAGCTTCCAAAAGCAAATCTTCTTCAACCTCATGCAAGCGTCTTGATCAGGAGAGTTCACTTTTTCCCTTTTGATTCTTTTAAACATTGAGGGCAATGTTTGATTTAAGTTTGGGGGAGTAGTAGCTTGCATGTTTTACTTGTTTTAACCTCATGTTGTGTGCTTAAATGACACTTGAATCGTCCGATTATTATGAGCTAAAAAAAAATTTATGAGTTCAAACTTGAGAAAAGAATGAATTGTAGTAGTTACTATTCAATGAGGATTTTGATCTCACTATGCATATGAACTTGATTTGTGATGATTATTGGACTTGTACATGAATATCCTAATTTGAGTTAGCATGTCAAGAATGAGGAATACATTGAGCACAATGAGTCAAGATCATGTGGATTGCATGTTGAATAGTGATAATTGTTATGAACTTGATGATTTGTCTTGAGCATCTTAGAGTTATCCTAGAACTTATTTGATGATAACACTTTGAGGCGAAATTTTATAGTTACAAACTCTACTTGGAAATGATCTAGGCGATCTTTGACACGTTTGAGCCTTTCAAGCTTACCTAGTCTATAACAAACCCTAGTGTCCCATTTGAGCTTTATTGAAAAAAGAATGGTATATGCATTGCATATAATTAGACCCCATTCGACATTCTTCCCAAACTCATTATACTTACCCTTATTTGAGCCTAAATGAAAAAGTTATCATTACCCTAAGAGAGTATAATGAATCCATTCGATGCACGTAAATTGTTATATCCTGATGAGCTTATTGAAAAATATTGATGAATGAGAAAAGAAAAAGATAGACAAAGAGCCTTGAAAAGAAAAAAATAAACATATAAGACCCAAAGTGGCCAAGCTTATAAAAGAAAAGAAAGAGGAGCTCGATGTGTGCGAAAAATTTGAACTGTAAATGATTATACTCTCTTCTTTGCGCTTATCCTATCTTTTCTTTGAAGCCAACACCAAAGGCCTTACATTACAAGCTTAAAAAGTCATTTTGATCCAAGTCTAGGGAGTAACTATCATTAGTGGAGAAGTTGTTTGAAAATAGGCTTATGGGGTGCTTGATGATAATCTCGACTTTGAGTTGATTAACATGATTTGATCTTGGATATGTGCATGAAATTTAAGATTGACTATAGCACACACACACGTTCCGATTTTGAGATGTGTTACTTGATTTAGGAGAAAACATGTCTTGTCAACTTTTGTATATGTGCATGAGATTTCTGAGAATAAAATAAGTCATGAAATAATTGTTTCAAGTATCAAGAATGAACTCTACCTTGTGATTTTAATGCTTAATCGAGGACGATTAAGTGATAAGTTTGGGGGAGTTGATAGGGTTGAATATTACGCATTTTTGTGCTATGATATGTATATGTTTTCGTGTTGATTCTTGGATTATTTTACGATTTATGGTATATATTTCTCTATTTCAGGAATCAATGTTGAAATGTAGGGAAAGGTGAAGAAATCAAACTAAAATGATGAAAGAATGAATAAAGTTGAAGAAAAGAGGAAAAAACCAGAATCCAAGACACATGTTGCTCATTTCTCCTCAAATTACTATGTGTTCGAGCCACGTTTTGGAAATGTGGTCCATATAAAAGTTGTATAAATTTCTCTTATATTCATGTGGACAGCTGATTCATCAAATTCAGAGTTTGTATGAGAAAGTTACGGCCAAAATACAAAACTCGCCAGAAGCTGAAAAAGGCGAAGAAAACATTCTGGTCTAGCCGATCGATCGAGCAAGCATTGCCGATCGATCAAGCAAGGCTGAAAAAGACACGAAATTCTTAATGTGAAGCTCGATCGATCGGCCGCTTTGTCCCGATCGATTGGCGGAAGGAATTTTCAGAAAAATAACTTCCTTATAGAGTTTGTGTCCAACAAGTAAGCCCTTGATTCCCTTCCCCTACATATTATACACAAAAATTACAACCCAAATCAGATTTTGAACCCTAGGAATAGCCTCCACACCTCCATACTCCATATCACCTTCCTCCATCTTCACCTATTCATCCTAGGAATTGGAACAACCCAACAAGGCGATTAAAGAAACGATCGAGAAGGAAGCAAGAGAAGGAGCAAGGATCTGCGAATGAAGTCGACATCGGGAATTTATTCTTGTCTTTTAATATTTGTTTTGATTTGTTTTGATTTACTATGTTGAACTAATTTATTTATCGAGGCTAGGCGAATCCTTTGTTATGAACCTTCGATTTGATGATTTAAATGATTGAATTCTTATAGTTCTTCGCGTTTATGTTCTTCATGCTTTTAGAGGATTGATCACCTTTGAATGATGTTTGTATCGCAATTGAGATCGAGAGATGATTTTCTGATACTGAATTAATAACTCATACACTGGATTTCAGACCGAGATCGAGAGATGACGTCAAATACATGCGTGATAGCCATAGATATCTAGTAAGTGAAAGCTAGGAGTTTTCACGGATCTTATGCAACATTGAATTGTTAAATAAGTGAACGAGAGTTACTTATGCAATTCGGTGTTAGGTTTAATATAGCTCGAGAGAGTGTATTAGAAAAATTGGGAGAACTCGTCACCTTAGAAATATTTGAATATTCAATCGAATTGTAGGGAATTGCATTGGTGAGCCAAAGTCTCGATAATCTTCTCTAGTGGATTTTTCTCGTTTACTTTTATTGACTTGGTTGGATTAGTAGTTTATATTAATTAATTAGTTGTTAATTATAAATTAATTATCGTAGGTTAAATAAGACCCAAAGTGGTCAATGCTATAAAAGAAAAAGAAGAGAAGCTCGATGTGTGCGGAACATTTGAATTGTAAATGATTATACTCTCTTCTTTGTGCTTATCCTATCTTTTCTTTGAAGCCAACACCAAAGGCCTTACAGTACAAGCTTAAAAAGTCCTTTTGATCCAAGTCTAAGGAGTAACTATCATTAGTGGAGAAGTTGTTTGAAAATAGGCTTATGGGGTGCTTGTTGATAATCTCGACTTTGAGTTGATTAACATGATTTGATCTTGAATATGTGCATGAAACTTAAGATTGACTATAGCACACACACACGTTTCGATTTTGAGATGTGTCAATTGATTTAGGAGAAAACATGTCTTGTCAACTTTTCTATATGTGCATGAAAAAGGCGAAGAAAACATTCTGGTCTTGCCGATCGATCGAGACAAAGCGGCCGATCGATCGAGCTTCACAGTAAGAATTTCGTGGATTTTTCAGCCTTGCTCGATCGATCGGCAAGACCAGAAAGTTTTCTTCGCCTTTTTTAGCTTCTGGCGAGTTTCGTATTTTGGCCGTAACTTTCTCATACAAACTCTAAATTTGATGAATCAGCTGTCCACGCGAAGATAAGAGAAAGTTCTACAACCTTTATATGGACCACATTTCCAAAACGTGGCTCGAACATATAGTAATTTGAGGGGAAATGAGCAACATGTGTCTTGGATTCCGGTTTTTTCCTCTTTTCTTCAACTTTATTCATTCATTCATCATTTTAGCTTGATTTCTTCACCTTTCCCTACATTTTAACATGGATTCCTGAAATAGAGAAATATATACCATAAACCATAAAAAAATCCAAGAATCAACACGAAAACATATACATAAAATAGCATAAAAACGCGTAATATTCAACCCTATCAACTCCCCCCAACTTATCACTTAATCGTCCTCGATTAAGCATTAAAATCATAATGTAGAGTTCATTCTTTATATTTGAAACAATTATTTCATGACTTAGTTCATTCTTTATATTTGAAACAATTATTTCATGACTTGTTTATTCTCAGAAATCTCATGCACATATTCAAAAGTTTACAAGACATGTTTTTTTCCTAATTCAAGCAACACATCTCAAAATCGGAACGTGTGTGTGTGCTATAGTCAATCTCAAGTTTCATGCACATATTCAAGATCAAATCATGTTAATCAACTCAAAGTCCAGATTATCATCAAGCATCACATAGGCCTTTTTTCAAACAACTTCTCCACTAATGATAGTTAATCCCTAGACTTGGATCAAAAGGACTTTTTAAGCTTGTAATGTAAGGCCTTTGATGTTGGCTTCAAAGAAAAGATAAGCGCAAAGAAGAGAGTATAATCATTTACAATTCAAATGTTTCGCACACATCGAGCTTCTCTTCTTTTTCTTTTATAGCCTTGGCCACTTTGGGTCTTATTTAGTCAATCTTTTTCTCAAGGCTTTTTGTCTATCTTTTTCTTTTCTCATTCATCAATTTTTTTTTTCAATAAGCTCATCAAGATATAACAATTCAAGTGCATCGAATGATATTCATTATACTCCCTTAGGGTAAGGATAACTTTTTTCATTTAGGCTCAAATAAGGGTAAGTATAATGAGTTTGCCAACAATGTCGAATGGGGTCTAATTATATGCAATGCATATACCATTCTTTTTTCAATAAAGCTCAAATGGGACACTGGGGATTGATATGAATCATGGTAAGCTTGAAAGGCTCAAACGTTTCAAAGATCGCCTAGATCATTTCCAAGTCAAGTTTGTAACTATAAAATTT
The DNA here is from genome assembly GCA_907163345.1 of Haberlea rhodopensis. Classification (NCBI taxonomy): domain Eukaryota; kingdom Viridiplantae; phylum Streptophyta; class Magnoliopsida; order Lamiales; family Gesneriaceae; genus Haberlea; species Haberlea rhodopensis. Next base: position 5,614,916 of record CAJQUN010000007.1, read on the forward strand.
CGCCTCAAAGTGTTATCATCAAATAAGTTCTAGGATAACTCTAAGATGCTCAAGACAAATCATCAAGTTCACAACAATTATCACTATACAACATGCAATCCACATGATCATGACTCATTGTGCTCAATGTATTCCTCATTCTTGATATGCTAACTCAAATTAGGATATTCATGTACAAGTCCAATAATCATCACAAATCAAGTTCATATGCATAGTGAGATCAAAATCCTCATTCAATAGTAACTACTACAATTCATTCTTTTCTCAAGTTTGAACTCATAATTTTTTTTGTAGCTCATAATAATCGGATGATTCAAGTGTCATTTAAGGACACAACATGTGGTTAAAACAAGTAAAACATGCAAGCTACTACTCCCCCAAACTTAAATCAAACATTGCCCTCAATGTTTAAAAGAATCAAAAGGAAAAAAAGTGAACTCCCCTGATCAAGACGCTTGCATGAGGGTTGAAGAAGATTTGCTTTTGGAAGCTCCACTGTTGTAGGGGTTCATCGCTCCAACCAAGTACCTAGCAAGAGAAGAATGCATATGGTAAAATATTCGACTTGAGAGATAAACAAAACTAAAATGAAAACTGAAAAATAAAACAAAACTAAATAACAAAAGGATACGTTTGGGTTGCCTCCCAAGAAGCGCTGATTTTTGGTCTTCGGCTTGACCATCAGAAGCAACCATCAAAGAGCGGCTGCCGCCCATAGTAAGTATCGTATGATACCACTAATGGGTCTTCATTCAGTATGCCCTCAAGATTGGCAAGATTGTAATAGTGTAAGCTCGTCGCTCCAACAACATTCTTGAATTGGTAGGCATGGGAGAATGATTCTCGAGTTGGCTTCATATGGAGGATGTAGTGCGGTGAAGTTGGCATCGACGGAAAATATGGATCCACATATGGCATAGTCTCCATCGATGGGCTCAAATCGGAATCTTCGAAAGTTTATTCCTTCTCCAACATCACATTCGACTCATCTTCACATGGGAACTCCTCGGATAACATCTCTGAAGTAAGCTCAATCTCTTGAAGAGGCTCAAGTTCCCTCGACTCTTCCACACTAGTAGGATCACTCCCCCAAACTTGGTTGGTTGAGTGATCGTCATCATATAACCAAACTCGATTCGTCGCCTCTTGATTTGTAGCCCTCATCTCTTCCTCTTGGCAACTAGTTGAAATTGTTTCCATGAGGACCGCCATTTGCTGCTCCAGGTGGCGCATAGAGTTGGTTTGACACTCCAAACTGTTCTCAGTTGATGCCATGAATCTCACTAAGGTATCCTCTAACTGAGTTGTGACATCTCCATAACTATCTCTCCTCTCTTCGCGATGTTCAAATGGTTGTGGCGTATCAATAGGGTAGTGAGGCTACGGTGGGTATTGGTGACTCCAACCTTGTAGTGAAGGATCACAATGCCAGTGATGATCGAAGTCATATCATTGAACAGGTGCACCACACTGTTCTCATCTCTATCAACCAGTGGACTCCCAGTCACCAGTGCTCCGCTCAATACACGCCCTCGTGTCTGTGCATCCAACCCGTTGAAGAGATATTGCAAGAGAGTATAGTTCGAAAAGTTGTGATACCGGAATGTGTTGGCCAATTCATTGAATCTCTCCCAAACAGCGTAGAACGGCTCGGAACGTTGTTGGGCAAAGCTTGTGAAGGCTTGTTGATGTAGCATCTTCAAGTACCTCACAAGACAAACAAAACAAAAACAAAGTAAATATATATAATTTTTTTTTTCGAAATAAATAAACAAAAATGGTTAAATTACAGTCAAAGAACCTAGTATGAGATTACTAAAGTTAGTCCCCGGCAACGGCGCCAAAAACTTTATCGCTTATTTTTTAAACAGAAAATTTCTCGGTGTAGCGATTTTAGACCGCAAGTGCACGGTGTCAAGTTTTAGTATAGATAGGAAGATACGGATTGTTGAACCCACAGGGACTAACAAGCAAGTACCAAATAAGATGTATTTTAACTATATTTAACCTACGATAATTAATTTATAATTAACAACTAATTAATTAATATAAACTACTAATCGAACCAAGTCAATAAAAGTAAACGAGAAAAATCCACTAGAGAAGATTATCGAGACTTTGGCTCACCAATGCAATTCCCTACAATTCTCGATTGAATATTCAAATATTTCTAAGGTGACGAGTTCTCCCAATTTTTCTAATACACTCTCTCGAGCTATATTAAACCTAACACCGAATTGCAGTAAGTAACTCTCGTTCACTTATTTAACAATTCAATGTTGCATAAGATCCATGAAAACTCCTAGCTTTCAATTACTAGATATCTATGGCTATCACGCATGTATTTGACGTCATCTCTCGATCTCGGTCTGAAATCCATGGTATGAGTTATTAATTCAGTATCATAAAATCATCTCTCGATCTCAATTACGATACTAACATCATTCAAAGGTGATCAATCCTCTAAAAGCATGAAGAACATAAAACATACGCAAAGAACTATAAGAATTCAATCATTAAATCATCAAATCGAAGGTTCATAACAAAGGATTCGCCTAGCCTCGATAAATAAATTAGTTCAACATAGTAAATCAAAACAAATCAAAACTAATATTAAAAGACAAGAATAAACTCCCGATGTCGACTTCGTTCGTAGATCCTTGCTCCTTCTTTTGCTTCCTTCTCGATCGTTTCTTTAATCGCCTTGTTGGGTTGTTCCAATTCCTAGGATGAATAGGTGAAGATGGAGGAAGGTGATATGGAGTATGGAGGTGTGGAGGCCATTCCTAGGGTTCAAAATCTGATTTGGGTTGTAGTTTTTGTGTATAATATATAGGGGAAGGGAATAAAGGACTTCCTTGTTGGACACAAACTCTATAAGGAAGTTATTTTTCTGAAAATTCCTTCCGCCAATCGATCGGGACAAAGCGGCCGATCGATCGAGCTTCACATTAAGAATTTCGTGGATTTTTCAGCCTTGCTCGATCGATCAGAAATGCTTGCTCGATCGATCGGCTAGACCAGAATGTTTTCTTCGCCTTTTTCAGCTTCTGGCGAGTTTTGTATTTTGGCCGTAACTTTCTCATACGAACTCCGAATTTGATGAATCAGCTGTCCACATGAATATAAGAGAAATTTCTACAACTTTTATATGGACCACATTTCCAAAACTTGGCTCGAACATATAGTAATTTGAGGGGAAAGGAGCAACATGTGTCTTGGATTCCCGTTTTTTTCCTCTTTTCTTCAACTATATTCATTCTTTCATCATTTTAGCTTGATTTCTTCACCTTTCCCTACATTTTAACATGGATTCCTGAAATAGAGAAATATTTGGTATGTTTTGATGGATAAATTGATACATATGCTACCTAATCGTATATTTGTGTAATTGTAGGTGGAATCGAAGAAATCGAGCTAACTAAGGCGAATAAAGGTCAATAAAAGCTTTGGAGCTAATAAGGACTCAATGTAGATAAAGAAAAAGGCTCAAAATGTAATTTTAGTTGAAGCGATCGGCCGCATGAAGGAGGCAATCGATCGCCTTTGGACAGAAAGTTGAGCAACAAAATTTACGCTGCGGTGATCGATCGCAAGGATGAGGCAATCGATCGCCAAAATCCACTGGAGCCAAGCCATCGATCGCGAGAAAAGAGGCGATCGATCGCCTAAGGAATTTCGCCAAAAAAAATAAGCTAGCGATTGATCGCTACCTTATGGCGATCGATCGCCAGCTGAGTTTTGGAAAGTGTGGAGACTTGATTTCTTTCCTTTCCACATGGATTCTACCCTATTACATCAGCCTCTCTACCTCAATATAACTCGAAATCAATCTCTTGGAGAGAGGATTCAGACCTTATAACATAATTTTTAATTTTTAGAATAGTTTTCTTTCAATTTTTATAAAGACGCTCGAAGAACGAAGACGGAATCAACAAGCCGGAACCGTGCTTCGCTTTAGTAACTTTCTTTTCTATTGATTGTTTGATGTTTTTAATACAATTTTTGTTAGTTTTAGATTTAGTTATGAAAGGCTAAATACTTTGATTCTTGGTTGAGGGATACTTGCCTTTGGAATAGAAAGACTTGTGAAAATTTTGGTTTGATTGTTGAATTTTTAATTCAATTTCAGTTTGTTTTTCAGATTATGATTCTTATGATTGTTGTGTTTGATTTATAGATTAATCACCTAGTAATCACATACAATTTCTAATGCTAATTAAGAAGCAACTAAGATTGATAATTACCTGCTGTTGGTGTTGTTAAATTCTTAGAAACGATTGGATGAGTAATTCTAACGACTGTAGTTCTTATTGATTAGATTCATCAAACTTACTAGTTTTGAAACTATCATTCATTTAATCTTAACGGCTGTAGTTTTGGTTAAAGATTTGATGAGAGTCGAATTGAATGTTGTTTTCTTTTTTACCACGATTAAGGTAAGTAAGGAATTAAGTTTTCAATTGATGAATAATTGAATAAATTCATATGTTTAGTAATTTGATGATCAAGTGAATGATTTACAAAGATAAAGTTGACCGAAAACCAAGAATTGCTTTTTAATCTTGATAAACTAGTGATTTGCTGGCTTTTGTTTAATTTAGTTATAGTTAAAGAAATTTGAAAACCCCTATTTTGATACTTGTTAGCATAAAAGTATTCACTTCCCTGTTGGATCGATCCCTACTCGATAAACGCTACCAGGTGCCTCCTCGTTTCTTTGTTAATCTTCTCTGTCTCTGCCTTGGTTGTTATCAGCCATTGCTCGAGGTTCTCGTAGTCTCCTAATAAAAGTACTCTCAATTTCTGTATCAATAGGCTCTAGTGTAGGCTTATTACTCCTTAGCATGCACCAAGAAACAAAAACCTGCAAAAATCAAACCAAAGAGCAGTAGAAGTAAAAACATATCGAAAAACAAATAATGGCTAAATTACGGTCAAGTAATCTCGTATGATATTACTTTAACTAATCCCCGGCAATGGTGCCAAAAACTTGATCGCGATTTTTAAACAATAAAATTTAAGCGTGACGTGATTATACATCAAGTGCACGGTTGTCAAGTTTTAGTACAGTATTTGAAGAACAGATTGTAAAACCCACATGGACTAGAAGTAAGTACCAAACTCCTTTACTTTACTATATTTAACCTCCGAAAATTAGGTGAAAATTATATTAAATTAACCAAGAACAATATCCAAACCAACAAGTAATAAAAAGTGAATAAATCCAGAAGAGACAATTATCAAGACTTCGGTTCACCCATGTAACCATCATAATTCGCATATTAGTTAAGATTAAAAATCATACGTTCTAAGGTGACGAGTTTTCCTAATGATTTTGTTATACTATGATCAATCTATAACAAGTCTAATATTAATGTTGCGATAAGCCGGTTTATTGAACAATTAATATCGCATGACGATTTGTAAAAACTACTAGCCTTCGAGTGGGTAATCTATTACTATCGCACGTGTGCTAGATTTTACTTTGTCAGTTTCAATCGAAAATCCACAGCCTCAATTATTATGTCGATCAAAATATCAGTTGGTCAACATCAATCACGATGTATATGATCATTCAAAGGTGGTCAAACCCTCAAAAGTATGAAGAACAATAAATTATGCACATAAAATTATAAGAATTAATAAAAAACCATTATTTAAATTACGGGTTCAAACATGGGATACCATAGTCTTGAAATAAACTTAGCCAAAAATCATCATCAAATAACAACATAAAAATAAGTTTTGCAACAAATTAAACATCTAAAATCGAAGTAAGGGGTAATACATGATATGGTCCCTCTTGTTTGCATACATTTTTGATTTAGTCCCTATTGTTTGCACCGACCCGATTTAATCCATTTAGTTTTCTAGTTTGTCCCAGATCAGTCATAAAGGTTAAATGCACCATTAAAACTAATGGAGAGAGACTGAATCAGATCAATTAAAACTTCAGGGACTGAATCGGGAATTGATACAAATATTAGGGATTGATTCGAGTTATTTAAAAAGATTGGGTGAGCTAATTCTTTGAATTATTAATTATTATAGTAATTAATATGGATACTTTATTTCTTATTTTGGAAATTTTTTGTAAAATTATTTTATTTAAATAATGATTTAATTCTACATAAAACCATTTTTTCCACTCAAACGAAACAAAAGAAAAATCAATAGCAAAATGATATACAAAATATATTTCGATGACTAGTCTACTTAACAAGATATATTTTTGATTTCATTAAATTATGTCTATCGGATTTGTCATCAATTTATTAAAAAAATATTTTCTTTTTGATAAATTAAATAATTTTTATGATAATAAAATAATTTTTTTATAAATTGATGACATTTTTTATAATTATTTAAATTATCTTGTAAAAAATTGATTTTTTGTAGAAATTAATATATTATATCATGATTTAAATAATTATAAAAAATGTCATTAATTTATTACAAAATTATTTGATTTATCACAAAATTTATTTAATTTATCAAAAATGAAATACTTTGTTTATAAATTGATGACTCATCTGATAGACATAATTTAATGAAATCAAAAATATATCTTATGTAATAAGTAAACTAGCCATCGAAATATATTTGTATATACAATTGATTTTTCTTTTGTTTGTTTGAGTGAAAAAATGATTTTATGAAGAATTTAATATATTATAGCATTATTTAAATAAAATAATTTTAAAATAAATTGCCAAAATTATAAATAAAATATCCATATTAATTGCTATAATAATTAAAAATTGAAAGAATTAAGTCACCCAATTTTTTTAATGACTCGAATCAGTCCCTAATGTTTGCATCAATTCCCGTTTCAGTCACTGAAGTATTATGTGACATGATTCAGTTCTCTCCGTTAGTTTTAAAGGTGCATTTAACGGTTATGACTAATTTGGGACAAATTAGAAAACTGAAGGGACTAAATCGGGTGAGTGCAACCAAGATGAACTAAATCGAGAGTGTGTGCAAACAAGAAGGATCATATCATGTATTATCCCCTGAAATAATGAAGAACAAAGTTTAGAAATACGAAATAAAACAAGGTGATGACTCCTTGGGTCTCTACGTCGTCACGTCTCTACAGATGTATCTTGCTCTTGAATGACTTGAAGATGTGAAGATGGTGGAGGCTATGTTCTAGGTAAAAAAAGCTGAAGAAGAATCCTTCTTTGTCCATATCATGCCTTATATAATGGCGTGGAAAAGCCATAAAAAGTGCCCTTGTTCGGAACAAACTCTAGATGGTGATTTTTTTCAAATTTTCCTGCAGCCGATGGATCGTCATCTTCTGGCGAGATTAAACTTCTTTTTTTTTCAACTTACGACAAACGGTGATCGATCATGGTAGAGTTACCGATCGATCGTGAGATCTAAAATTTTGTTGCCCAAGTATCGACATGCTCAGGTGAAGATCGATTGCAAGATTAAAATTTCTTCAAACTCGAGATTCGTTTCTTCTTTCAACGTGTTCACTCGATTTTGTCCTTTTCATCGTTAATTATCTCAAATCCTTCACTTTTATGTACTTAGACCTAGATTCATGTAATCAACAAATATATAACAAAAAGCATAAAATTGTACAGGTCTCCATACAAAAATCACTAGAAAATCATAGCGAAATAAGTGTAAAAACTACACTTATCACGCACCCGGCACTATACTGGGTTGCAAAAAACAAGGTGGCTATAGGTGTATTTGCATGAGAGGGATGCCAGTCATGTGTAGAGATTTTCAGCCCGACAATATTCTGTTGGAAGTTTTTTTTCCCTGGTTTGATCAGGACTTGATTGCTAAATTGTTTGGCTTTGGTTTTGCCAAGAATGGTCACTAGTTCCATTCACCTTATCAACACTTTCTCGGTCGAGTCTATCGTACTAGGCTTGCCTAATGCGGTTTACCTAGCTGACGTGATCTGTAAGCTATTACATCATCCCGAGGATTTACCCAGTGCACATCCAAAAGATAGCGTTCACGGGTTCTCCCATCATCAAAAATATAATATGGGTTACTTAGCGAAAAATGTGACGTATATGCTTTTGGAGCTGTTTTGCAACAATAAGTATCTGGGCGTGATTTTTCTGATCTAAAGGCTGGTGAAACCATATACGTATGGCGTGATAAAGTTGTCAAAGATCATTTACACCAAATTGAATGGCAAATACCCTCAAAATGGTGCTCTTGTTGTCCTTAGCCTTGCTTTTTCGATATCTAAATTCAAACCCAGAACTCATACCTCGAATGGATGAGGTTTTAGTTGCCCTAAAACAACTCCAAGGTCCAAGATATGTTGAGTAAATATGAGATAATCATGTTTCCACGGTCCTTATTTACATGGCCATCTTCTCTCATCTTATCCGATCTCAGTAAAAGGTGGAACAAGAATCAGAACCAGAATCAGAACCAAAACCAAAACCGCTTAGATATTGTCGTGGTTCTGGATCATGTTGGTCTCGGTTATGGTTTAAATCATTTTAAACTAAAATTTATTTTAAATTTAATGTTTAAGAAAAAAACTAACGTAAAATTAATGACATAATCAAACAAATTAAAGTTAATTATTTTATAATTATATTACAAAATATTACAAATATTATTTTTACTAAAATATAATAAAAACAAGAATCAAATCAATTTATATAGATTAAGTAGTTTATATATATATATATATATATATATATATATATATATATATTTGATAAGGTCTTGAAAGTTAATACTATTTCAAGTTCGGTTACGGTTCAGATTTTGATTCTACTTCTTAAGTATAGGAACCAGAACTAGAATCGAACCGTAAGACACCTATTCCGGTCTCGATTTTGGAATTGAAACTGAAAACAGATTCGATTATAGTTTTTCAGAGATAGACCCGTTTCGGTTTACGATTACAAGAGAAACATGGTCGACTCTTGCCGGTGCTTTTATTTAGGCTTATATCTTGTGGTCTTACTATTTATCTGTTTCTATCATCGACATCAAAATAGGACTTGAAAGACGTCTTAATGCTTCATAATTTACAACTAATGAGATGTACCGGAACTTTTGATGCTAATATGACAAGAGATAATGGTGGCACATACATTTCTAAATTCTTAATTCATTCCCCAAGTATCAAAATGCATAAATATTTGGGTGGAAATTGGGTGGAAGGAAAGAAAGAAAGATGTCGCCGAGGGATCTATATGTTCTACAGATTTAGGAAATGTATTCGTTCATGATTTTTATTGACTTTTATATACTTTAAAACTTTAGATATATTCAATGTAGACTTTATTTACTCCATAGAAGTAGTGGTATCTAAAATAGATATCTAAACCTGACATTCTAAAACTCTATAAAAGTCAATAGATATCCAAAATTTTCACCAGATCTATTACACTCGGTCCTCATCCGTCGGATCTTTCCAATGTTTGGAAAATCGAACCAGACCGGCCGATTCAACCGGTTTAACAAGTAACCGGTGCTTGATCCGGTTCGATTGATCCTCAAACCGCCATGCTAAAAAGTCAGTGAGAACCATATTAAACCGGCCGGTTCCTTCATGTTCTATTTTTTAAAAATTTTTATTTTTTTAATTTTTGTTAAAATTATAGATCAAAGTTTTAGAAAAAAAATATATGGGATAATACATGATATGGTCCTTCTTGTTTGCACATACCCGATTTAGTCCCTCTAGTTTTCTAATTTGTCCCAAATCAGTCCTAACCGTTAAATACACCGTTAAAACTAACAGAGAGGATTGAATCGGGTCACATAAAACTTCAGGGACTGAATCGAGAATTGATGCAAACATTAGGGACTGACTCGAGTCATTAAAATGATTGTGTGACTTAATTCTTTCAATTTTTAATTATTATAGCAATTAATATGGATATTTTATTTATAATTTTAGCAATTTTTTGTAAAATTATTTTATTTAAATAATGATATAATATATTAAATTCTTCATAAAATCATTTTTTTCATTCAAACAAACAAAAGAAAAATCAATAGCATATTGATATACAAATATATTTCGATGTCTAGTTTATTTATTACATAAGATATATTTTTGATTTTATTAAATTATGTCTATCAGATGTATCATCAATTTATAAAAAAATTATTTCTTTTTTGATATATTAAATAAATTTTGTGATAAATTAAATAATTTCTATAATAAATTAATGCCATTTTTTATAATTATTTAAATCATGATATAATATATTAAATTCTACATAAAAATCAATTTTTCACAAGATAATTTAAATAATTATAAAAAATGTCATCAATTTATAAACAAATTATTTAATTTATCAAAAAAAATATTTTTTTAATAAATTGATGACACATCTGATAGACATAATTTAATGAAATCAAAAATATATATTGTTTAATAAGTAAACTAGTCATCGAAATATATTTTATATATCAATATGCTATTGATTTTTCTTTTTTTTTATTTGAGTGAAAAAATGTTTTTATGTAGAATTTAATATATTAATTCATTATTTAAATAAAATAATTTTACAAAATATTACCAAAATAATAAATAAAGTATCCATATTAATTACTCTAAGAATTAATAATTTAAAGAACTAAGTCATCCAATCTTTTTAAATGAGCCAAATCAGCCACTAATGTTTGTATCAATTTTCGATTCAGTCCCTGAAGTTTTAAGTGACCCGATAAAGTCCCTCTCCGTGAGTTTTAACGGTGCATTTAACGTTTAGGACTTGTAAGGACCCTAATCCTTAAATGCGGAACTAAGGCATAATAGAGCTAAATAAATGATCAGAGTGAGAAATAACGTGTTGAGTTTATGAGCTTAAGCATTACATGCCAAAAATAAGGACTACCAAAAAGGATTAATTACATTCCAATCAATGAATGTGTTCAACCATAGTTTTATACTACTCCTAGAGTAGATACTATCCAAAATAATCATGTCCTTCAATTCACAAAAGCATCCTCAAGCTCACTGTCTCAACCCGTCTAGCCCTCCTATCATGCCAAACGTGTACCTACAAGGAAAAACCCCAAACATGAGCAATAATAATCATTCATATTCAACACAATATGAAGATAAAGCGTAAATGCATAATCATAATAAAACACTTCCTGTTTTCCCCATGCATTTCAAACGCTTCCCGTTTGGTTGTCCCTGTACCATAACTCATGAGTATAATCAATAGATTATTTTTAATGGTCTAAACATGTCATGAACATATACCATTTCATCAATACCAAATACTGATCATCAATCCCTAGTCTGTCCATCACAATGTATTTTAATGCCCCTCGCTTATTTACATATAGACGGCATACGATAACCTCGCTTCAATGGACTGCGGGACTCCCACCCCTCGCCTCTCATTGAGCGGCAAATACCATTTCCTCGTCCTATATGATAACCACGCTCAAATGTGACATGCGGCGCTCCCACCCCTCGCTTCACATTTAGCGGAACCAAACCAAATAGCGGCAAGCATTAAAATCATCAAGGGATGACCACGACTCATGGGATGTGCACCAATAATCATATGCATCTATAAACATCATGCATAACATGTATTTGCATCCACTATGCAATACCACATATATACTTGCATCCACAATGCATAAACAATAAGTATATAAGATACATGTACCATTGGGGTGCCCGTACGTCCACTACGTACCTTTCCAAAATGTAGGGTTTGGTAGGACTTCAATGCCTTGGCTGTGTTGCCACCTGGGATGGTTCTACACATTCACACAAATCAATATTAGAACCCAATAATAGTCCAATGCCAAAAATCCCACAAAAAATAACCAAAAACACCCTTTTTGGTGTCTCGCGATCGATCGCCATCAAGCCCCGATCGATCGCGAGATCACACTGCCTCGCCCAACAATTTTCAACAATCCGCGATCGATCGTGGAGCTAGCGCCGATCGATCGCGGCCCTCGCCGATCGATCGCGCCAAACTCGCGATCGATCGCTGAAGCTCACTGCCTCAGCACTGCTGCTCGCGATCGATCGCGAGAAAAACGCCGATCGATCGCCGAGCTCTGGGCATGCGGGGTTTGGGCACTATTCACCCATCTTCAACCCCAACTCATACATACCCACATACACCAACATCAACCAAACCAAACAACTCAAAACCAACAATAAACATCTACATAAACTCAAATATACAACATCCAACCAAAATAATACCAAAACCACAACACCCAACACAACCCATTTTAAAACCCTTCAAAAACAACCCAAACTTAAACAAAACCTTACAAAATTTACAATGAGGTATCCATACCTCTTGGAGATCTCAAATCACCCAACAAGCTCCACAAATCAAGATTTTGCAAAGACTCCTCTTCACCCTTGAGCTCAAGCTCGAAAATGGGAAGGGAAAGGAAGGGTTTGGGTGTTGTTTTGGTAAAGTTAAAAAGTGATGGATGAGGTGAAGTGTGGGGTTATAAAATGAGTTTATTTAATTAAAATGCATACCAAAGTAATTCCATGGTGTATAAAACACCCCAACATGATATTTTTCAAAGCATTTACTCATAATGCACCAAATATCAATTAAACACATGATTTCTAATCAATTGCTACCAATGGCAAATAAATCATGCTTCCAATAATATTCAACATGCACCACATGCACCCTGAAATGCAACCCCGGGTCACCCTATCCACATGACCATGCATTTCCATAAGGTAAATAAATTCCAACACATAATTAATTACCACATAATTAATCATAACAATCGTAATTAATGCCCAAATGCAATTAACCATTTCGGGGATATCACAGGACTGATCTAAGACAAACTAGAAAAGTAAAGGGACTAAATTGGGTCAGTGCAAATAATAGAGACTAAATCGGGAATGTGTGCAAACAAAAGGGATCATATCATGTATTACCCCAAAATATATTATATATAATTTATTGTTATTGAAATAATTATAAAATAATATTTTATGTATGTCTCTATCAAAAAATTCATATAATTTTATAAACGTGTCTGGTATATTATATGTAAACATGTTTAGTTTCTCGTAAATAATAAAAGATTTGATCATTTCATAATTATTTTAAATCTTTTCTTATAACTTTAGGACATTGTTCTTTTTGGGTATTGCTTCTTGATTTTTGAGATATTTTATTATTATTTTTATGTTGAATATTTGGTTTGATTTTTGAAGTTTGACTATTATATTGGTATAATGATATTATTTTTATTGTGAACAACTTGAAATTACAACAAATATATGGTATATATATTTTACAAAAAATAAAATTAATATTATATAATGCTAACGTCATCACCGATTATCGATCGAACCTGCAAATGATAAGGACATCGGTTTCATGTCCGAACCGGTTTTGAAAACTCCGAATCTCTCAACCCTGCTGGTATTTTTTACCAATACACAGAAACATCTGAAAGAGAGAAAAAAAAAAACTAGAAATGTACGGTTAAGGAAATGGAGTGAAAAAGTGAATAATCAAATCAAGAAATTCGACTTTTTCGGCAGCCATTCCCATCCACAATCTCGATCTTAGCCACGATGGTTGCCATTCCAACTATTGACTCTGTCAGGGTCAAGATATGGTGAGAGGATTATTATAATCTAAAAAAATATACGAGAGATGAGCTGATAAAGTTAAAATGAAAAACTATAATATCAGTGCAATAACTTTATTTTTTTCATTTTGTTGGTTTGGCGTTGGATATTATTGACGTGATACCAATTATTGTTGATGTGACATCGAATATTGCAAACATGTACAGCAAGACGTCAGTATTTTGGCAAAAAAAACACCAAAATTGCAAATTTTGTTGGTTTGGCGTTGGATATTATTGACCTGATACCAATTATTGTTGATGTGACATCGAATATTGCAAACATGTACAGCAAGACGTCAGTATTCTGGCAAAAAAAAAACACCAAAATTGCAAAAAAGTAAAAATTAAAGTTATTACATAAATACTAAGACGTGACTACTTAGATGACTAATATCATAGTGATGTCATCCCACATGATCAATTTTGCATTTTTTACCGATTAAAATCCCTTCTATTCAAAACCCAGACTTTCCTATGTAAATCTGATTAAATAAAATTTCATTTATCCAAAACAAGGGTCCGCCATTGATTAACTGTGTGCTGATAAGAGGAAGATTGCAAGTGAATGGAATTATATGGAAAAGTCTTGTGAGGCTTATTTTTCATAATTCTTCCTATTATATTAATTTCGATGTCTTCGAAATGAAATCTAAAGCTAGTTGTAACGAGGTGATATATATTATATAATATATTTAAAGTTGTCTTCTTATTTAATTTTTTCTAGTAAATTTCAGCCAGGCCATTATAATTGCTTAAATTAATTAAAAGTTTTAATTATTTTTAAATCAGTTAATCGTACTCTCATTAAAATAAATACCCATCTGGATTGAATCGTTTTGTCCATGATACATAGTTTGGTGAAGTAGTAAGATCATCCTGTAAGTTGTTACATTTTAGCTTTTGATCCATTAAACCGTCGAGGATTTGGTTTTATTGCAATAAATTATCTTTACTTTTTATTTTATTTTTGTCAGAGCTAACTGATTACTGGATATTACTGATATAATTACTGGATATTACAGATATAATGTCGAATACAATGAATTGTGCCAAATGTTATTGATGTTTGGCTTTAGTCTGATGAAAAATAAATAAATAAAAACTAATTTATTCATTTTATAAAATCAAATGTAAGATACCAATTACTTGGACAATTTTTTTTATATTTTTACTCACATAAATACCATTGCGGATCTTAAAGTTTTAATGTAAAATAATTTGTGATATTGTCTAAAAATCTACATTGTGTGGATGTAGTGGGAATTTGTGCTATTGTAAACGGCTTGCAAATTTTAGGCAAATTATGACAAATTTGCTGCCATCCCTTTACTGCAGGCTTAACTCGAAGTTTTGTACCATGTGTGGATAGATATGCATGCTTATTTTCCCTAATAATAAATAATTAAATAACGAGTTTTGTTTAGAATACAATTCTATTCCCTTCGTCAACGAATATATATAACTTTTTTTTTTATCGAAATATATGGGTTTTTTAACTAAATATTCGAAAAAATTAAATTATTTAACAAATAATCGTTTTTTTTTCTATTATTAAAGTAACCTAAGTCGCCATGTGAGATGGCGACTTCATTTGAAGTCGCCATCTCACATGGCGACTTCTACAAAAATTATTAAAAAAAACTATTATTTTTCGATGTCGCCATGTCAGATGGCGACTTCAAATGAAGTCGCCATCTGACATGGCGACTTCAACAAAAATTATTAAAAAAAAGTATTATTTTTCCGATGACGCCATGTCAGATGGCGACTTCAATTGAAGTCGCCATCTGACATGGCGACTTCCATAAAAAATCTTTAAAAAAATATTATTTTCGGAAGTCGCCATCTGACATGGCGACATCTTTTAATTTTTTAAAAGATGTCGGTATGTTAGATGGCGACATTATATTAAAAAATAATTGTTTTGCCGATGTCGGTATATAAAGACAGAAATTTTTTTTGTTTTTAAATATTGTCGCCATCTGAGATGGCGACAAAAAAAAAATATTTTTTTATTTAATGTCGCCATTTTAGATGGCGACAATAATAAAAAACTTTGTCTATAAAACTGAAATGTTACTCCTTTTGAAATATAACAAATTCTCTTCGGCTTTCGAACAAATTCTCTTCAGAATTCGTGAAAATTCAAATTCTCTTCAGAATTCGTGAATATTTTTTCTGCAGGTATGTTGTTATACAAATAATTAAATTTCATAATATTATATATACTGTACTAATTTATTAAATTTGTGTTTATTTTAAGGTATGTCAATTAAAGTTTTGTTGTATTGGGGAGGCAATATATTACAAGATTCAGAATCTGTTAGATATGATCGTGGTCCGTCGAAAGACATGACAATATCTCGCACTATTAATTATTTGCAGTTAGTGAACGTCGTATATGATATTACTGACATCGACCGTAACCAGTTCATTCTGAAAATATATTGTAAATATATATTTAGTGATTTTTCTGGGATAAAACAAACAATTTTTCCCGTTGACAGTGATTACAATTTAGCATGGGTATTGGATTCTGAACAAAATTATAGTTGTTTGGAGATGTATATACAAACAGAACGGAGAGATTATGATTTTATTACAGAAATGCCAACAAGTGGTAGTGGTCCATTTGTAGTAGATACAGAAAGACCAACTACCTCTAGGATTCAAGATGATGCTCCTATAGTTGCTGACAATATTGTTCCCGAGCCATTAGCAGATAGTTTTGGAGATGATTTTCAGACTGACCGGAGGGAATTCCATCTGAGGATGAGTCTGATGACGATGAGGTTGATATTGAAGAAGTGCCAGATAATGTACCAGACACAACCACAACAAATACTCATGCCCTTTATCCAACAATTCCATTCTTCTCAATGACACATCCCGAAGTATTTGGAGACTCATTAGACATTCCAACAGGTAGATGGGGGAGTTACTACGACTACTCGAAAGGGGATATCCATCTAGATATGGTTTTAAAAAATAAAGCTCATTTGCAGGCAGCTGTAAAGGATTACTCTGTACGTGTTGCGAAACGGGAGTACCGCGTTGTCAAGAGTACAAAAACATTGTGGAAAGTGGTGTGCAAACACAGTACATAAGATATGTTTTGTAGATGGTACCTGCGGGCCTCGTTGAAGAAAAAAGTTGGTTTATTCAAAATAAACAAGTATGGAGGTTCTCACACTTGCCTTTTGAGTGAGCTGTCGGTCGATCATGCAAATTTGGACAAAAACATGATTGCTAGCTTGTTAGTGGGAATTGTTCGGCGTGATCCAGCTTACGAAATAAAGTATGTAATTCAAACAGTGAAAGATAAATATGGATTTGAGATCTCCTATGCAAAAGGATGGTTTAGTTTACGACGTGCTGTTGAGAATGTGTACGGAACATGGGAGAGCTCCATGAGGAAATTGCCTTACTATATGGGAGCTTTGCAAAAATGGAATCCCGGCACAGTCGTTGAGTGGGTTCACCTTGAAAATGCCAGACCAATAGAAAAGACTTTGAATTACGTGTTCTGGGCCTTCCATCCATGTGTACAAGGATTTCAGCATTGCCGCCGGGTAATAAGTGTGGATGGAACACATCTGTATACGAAATATCAACATAAGATGTTGATTGCCGTGGCAATGGATGCGAATAATCAAATCTTACCTTTGGCATTTGCAATTGTTGACGAAGAAAACTTTGTGTCATGGAGATGGTTTCTGGAGATGATTAGCAAGCATATTGTGAGAAGATCTGAGGGTGGTGTATGTTTGATTTCTGACCGTCATCCAGGCCTCATTGCTGCAGCCGATTGTATTCCTGACTTCAAATCACCCCTTGGAGTACATCGATTTTGTTTGAGACATGTTTGTTCAAACTTTAATAGTCGCTTCAAATCCATTCATTTGAAAGACTTGTGTTGGAGAGCGGGATCAGAAAATCAGGTCAGAAAATTTGATCGCACAATGGAAGAGATTAAACTTATAGAACCAAGGGTTTTTGATTACTTGAGTCGTATTGATAAGTGTCAATGGTCGCTTGCTCATGACGGATGCTGGCGTTGTGGTATCATGACCACAAATATGTCAGAATGCATAAATGGAGTTATGAAAGGTGCTCGTCGACTTCCAATCACCGCCATTGTGCAATTAACTTTTGATCGTTGTGTGCTATATTTTTTCGAACGGCTTAAGAAGACGGAGCGAATGATTCAAAATAATCAAGAATGGCCAGATTATGTGTTCGAAAGATATGGTCGTGCTGACTATCATTCCATCCATCATGATGTCCAGATGTTCGATCGTAGACGTCTAACCGCTTCTGTTATCACAAGAGTACAAGCAGGACGTGGGGGTAATACGCATGTTGTGTATTTAAAATCCGGGGAATGCTCTTGTGGAAAATGGAAAGAGTTCGGAATACCTTGCTCGCATGTGATCCAAGTGTGTCGAAAGTATGGCTTAAACGCTAAAACTTTTGTGAAGCCATATTACAATATGAATGAATATTGGAGCACATATCAAGGAGAATTCGAACCAATGTGGGGGGAGGAGCATTGGGACACCCCATGTTTTGAGTTATACCACAACTCCACTCTGCGAAAAAATAGAAGAGTAGGTCGAGATCGAACAACGCGCATTCCGAATGAGATGGACTGGCCAGAAGCCCGTGCAAGACGACAAAGTGCTTCAACTTCTCGAAATCAATAAATTTTTGAACGTGTAATTGATTGTATGTTTATTGTGTAAATGATTTTACGTTATTGTGACATTATTGTACGTTTAATTACGAAATTATTGTATGTCGAATGTATGCTCAAAGAAACAGACATTTTCTCAAATTTAATCTATAAAAAACGGTTACTATTTACAACATAATGATGACTTCACCGACGACGACGAGGAGCTAGATTTCCTCCCGTACCACAAGGAGGAGGATTTGTCTGTCTTCTAACTCTTCGTTGTTGAACGACTTCTTCGCCCCTTTCCCTTGCCACATGTGTGTTGGCAGGCTCCTGTATTGGCGTCAACTGAGGGAATAGAACGGGCGAGACATCGAAAGGTGAAGTCCTAGCTGCATATGTCGCAAACCCAAGACTGACATCTGTACCCATGCTGCTGAACTGGGGTTGAGTGGACATGGGGGGATATGGTGTAAAGGGAGATAAATCATATGATTGTACAGGAACAGGAATATAATAGTCCGTACTCATATCTGGCTCTGTCAACGTGGATGGACCTGCAATATCTGTCCACGTAGATGGACCTGCAATATCTGTCTGCATATGTGTAGATGGAGTGCCTGCATGGAACTGTCGTGTATCAACAGGCTGGACTTCATTGTATGGCGGGAAGTTTCTGTCTCGTCGGTCACGAGCCACTCGCACCACATTGTCGAACATAGTCCTGTGTTGCCTTATCGACTTTGTCGTAATAGGCACTCCATCAGCCAGATGTCGGTCATAGCTTGTAGATAACTGTTCCATCTGCTCAATCTGCAAAGTACAAATGTCCATATAAAATTTATACATCGAAACACAAATATAAAATTAAAATTTCACGTAATTAACGTACCACATGCTGCCATGCCGGGCCATCACCATGTTGATATCCTGTCTGTACAAAGTATTCTTGACGCCCAATGTATCTACGTGTGACTTGTTCATACCACTCACTGTATCCGCCAACAACGTAGTAACCACCGTCAGTAAATCGTGGTCTGTCGACACGTAGATCATTTGCCCTCTCCCAGCAAAGTATGTGAGCTATATGCCTAGTGCTCCAGTTTTTGTTGACATTTCCCCTTCTACCAACATTATGCAATGCTTCATCCCCCGATGGTGGATCTTCTGGGATATCTTGTAGCATCCCAAATTGTCGCAGTACTCGATCAGACCGTTGCATTTCAACTATGTCGAAGAAAATCAACGGTTCCTTATATGTCCCCAACTCAGTGATTCCTTCAGTGTACTCATCAGGGTACGGCTGCCAATTAAACTGCAAAACAACATTGCTTTTACATACTATGAAGAGATTATATTTTTGTACAAATTAATTTAACAGCATGCTTACTTGAGTTACTGGCTGGTCATCGAGGATGTCCCTTATGATGCGTATGGAATGACTCCCAGTTTCTGTAAAGATTAAATGACACGACCACCTGTATATATTCAAATAAATTATTAAATGCATTCACACATAAGATCAATTATAAAACAATGCATATTTGTACTACCTTACACCATATGGAGCAGAAGGTAACACATTGTTTGGGCCGACAATTATTGGTCCAATATCAGATCTATCGCTACCCAATTGCGGAGTCACTTGGGATTCGTGACCATGCCCAAATCTCATTTATTGTAGTGACATCAATAACACAAGTTAGATTGACCAAAAACATATTTTAAATATTAAAAAAAACAAACATATTATTTACCTGTAAGAGTTGCACTGCACCACCTATAACTTTTTTCCCTTTCTCTGATGACGTGCACAACTCACGATATAAGTATGTCAATACAGCACTGCCCCAACTATATGTACTGGCAGAGTCGATATCCTCCAACTTTTGTAAATATAATAATCTAACAAAATTGCCTGAGGAATCAGGGCACATAATCCCCCTAACATCAATAACGCACAACCCCTTGTGAACTTAACAACATCATCTGCTGTACTATTTTCATCCAATGGATTGAGCAGCAAATGATTATGCAAAGCAACTAATTTCGAACGTGCGCCCTTAAGGTCTGTGATGGCTGGTAAGAAACCTAAATATGTATGGCAATATTCTTGCCAATCGGGTAGAGCCCTATCAATATCAATCCCCGACACTACGATGCCATCTACTGGCAACGCCCATATTACTGCAATGTCTTGCAGTGTGATGGACGCTTCTCCTGATCTAAAATGAAACGTGTGTGTTTCACGGCGCCATCTCTCAACTAAAGCCGTGATCAGGTGCATGTCAAGTTCAATCTTTACCACACCTATAGATACCATAAAATCCAATAACGTGCAATAAATTAACAACACGTATATCTAATGGACACATATCCCAAAAATAGCTATCTGGGTTTCTCACACGAAGTATACTATCCATATCACCTGCCCATACATCCTCAGATCGATGTGTAGACTGCAACGACAAAAGATGTGTGTCAACCGGGCCTGGTTGTCTCATTTGATCCATCCTGAAATATAATACAAAAATTAACAACATTAATCTCAACATTACAAAAACAACCCGTCCGCTGCCCACCGCCGCCGCCCACCACCTGCCACCGCCGCCGCCGCCGCCGCCCGACGCCGCCGCCGCCCGCCGCCGCCGGCGGCCACCACCGCCGGCCGCCGCCTCCATCTGAAGTCAACTTAAATTTTAATCTTTCACATCACAAAAATATACTCCAACAAGTAATATACTCCCACTACATATATTAAAATCATAAATTATCTATGATACACAAATAACAAAATTAAAAAGCTTACCTTAAATATTTTGGAAATAGCTTGATTTTTGCAGAAATGTTAGGAAGAAAATTTGAGAACGAGCGGACGAAAGAATTTGCGGCGGAGAATTTGCTGAAGAACGAAGATGAAGAAATGAGAATGGTGCGGCGGCGTGTTGTGATTTTAGGTTAAAATTTCATTGGTGTCGCCATCTGAGATGGCGACACCAATAAATTTTATATATGTCGCCAACTGAGTTGGCGACATCAATATAATTTAATGGTGTCGCCATCTGAGATGACGACATCCATATAAATTAAATGGATGTCGCCAACTGAGATGGCGACATCAATAAATTATATTGATGTCGCCAACTCAGATGGCGATATCATAAAAAAAAAATTTTTTGTTAAAGTCGCCATGTCAGATGGCGACTTCAATTGAAGTCGCCATCTAACATGGCGACTTAGGTTAGTTTGATAATAAAAAAAAAATCGGTTAAATTGTTAAATTATTTTCGAAAATCGAATATTTAATTAAAAAACCCCGAAATATATATATCATTCCATAGGAATAGTTTTGGGGACTTCAAAACACACATATTTTGAAGGATTTATTTTAAAAATGTTCTTATATGATATGATTTTTCCAACACTCGGTGTAAGATTTTTAGAACTAATCAAATATGATCCTATAAAAATTGTATTTAATAAAAAATATTTCTACATAAATGTATATAACAAATTTAGCCCACATAAATTAACTTCTAACAAAAGTGAAATCATAATTGAATATGTTGGGGTTCAACAATTACCTCTGCTTTGTGATTGATCGAACACGTGGCGCTTGTTCTAGTGTATACTTGAAAAGATTGATTTTATGATATTACCCTTAACTATAGTTATTGGTAAATCGGTAAGCGCTCGATCCTACAATTGGTATCAGAGTCAATGTCTCGTGTTCGATTCCCATGAGTTGCAGAGAGTGCAATTATTGGGGGATGGATTGTTGGGGTTCAACAATTGCCTCTACTTTGTGATCGATCGAACACATGACGCTTGCGCCAGTGTATGGTTTAAAAGATTGATATTGCGACATTATACCCTTAAATATAGTTATTGGTAAAGCGGTAAACGTTCGATCCTACAGAATAGATGGTTTTGAGACTATTTTTTGATTAAAAATAAAAGATTGGGACACCCATTGATTATAAACAAAAGTTTATGGGTATTTTGATTAAAAATAATTTCTATAAAACAATATTGTGATTCAAATACTCCTATTATATGATAGGATATTTTTAAAATTTACCATTTTCGAAAATAAGCCCAACCTCAACTATGGGTTTTTAAATAATTTAAAATTAAATTAAATTTCGAAAATATTGTGAAATGAGGCGGATGATAGCTGGCGGACGCTGCCAACTTCCAGCTGCAGTGACGGACGCTGTTTTTAATTTTTAAATTTTTTTTAAAAATTTGCTGCTTTAATTTTAGTAAACATAAAAAAATAATTCTTAATGTTTTGCTGTAGGGCTGATAGGGCTGATTTTATTAAAAATGAAATCCCTCTACATTATTTGTGAAATTTAATTTAATTTTTAAATTATATTTCATAAACCCCCAACAATATCAAAAACAATAAATATAGTACACATACTACAAAACAAAACTTGCAAACCCAAGATAATAATTTACAAATACATAAACCTCCGAATTTATCCTCTGCAGACTTTCAAGACGCGGCATTCCGATGCTGCAGCCAACACCAACTTTCCTCGTTTAACGTGTCAACGTTATCCCCATACCATCCTACGCAACTCCATTGGAAAAAGCAACAAATCCTCAATATAAATATTTACCCAGACTTCCTCGAATCAAGAAGAAAAGGAAAAAAATTCAAGAATAAGAAGAAAAAAATGGCGATAAAAACCAGAAAACATGCCCTCTTCTTCTTCCTCATCTTCACCACATCCCAATTTTTCATGCATGCATCCGCCTTTGGAGCTATAGTGGGAGGTCGAAGAGAAGTAAAGAATGTGCGAAGCAACAAACAGATCCAGGATCTGGGGAGATACTGTGTGGAACAGTACAATTTAAAGATGCTGCAAAAGGGTGTTAATGGTAAACTGCTGGTGTTTTCGGAGGTGGTGGAGGCGGAGACGCAGGTGGTTTCCGGGATGAAGTATTATCTGAAGATCTCCGCCGGCTTGAGGGGCGGGGGGGTTGCCCGGGAGTTTGAGGCCGTGGTGTTGGTGAAGCCGTGGATACGTTCTAAGGAAGTGCTTACATTTGATCCATCCCCTAGATCTTACTAATAAGAAATAATTGATCAATTATAGTTGATCATGACTTGCTTGTCGATTTTCTATTTCTTTTTTTGGAACTTTTGTAATTTTTTTTTTTTTTTTGGTGTTGTTGAATTTTGTTTTCTTTTGTAGGTCGAGTATTGAGGCATATGGAGGTCGGATTCGAATAAATAAGTAAAATTTGGTTATGTAAGGCTTGTGTTGTCTGAATAGTATAATAAACATCCATTTTAGAGCCACAAATCTTAATTTAATTCCAAAATTTATAGGTTTTTTTCCTGTCCCTCGTAGTGAAACATGAACATTTTTGCATCGAGTAGATTCTAATAAGATTATATCGATTTGGAAAGCACTGCCTAAATGAAGGCAGGGCGAAGTATAAAAGTAGGTGAAGCCAAAGAAACCAAACAGGAGTTGGCAAAGGTACATAAGATTTAGTTGCTTAGATTGTGGTAGAAAGGTTTTGGGATGACGACAAACTTGTTTAGTTTAATTTAGAGTTTAAAGATTTCTCAACTAGGTAACCAACAAAACTGGGTAAATTTATAAAAATTGGTCCGATAGAATATATGTTTTTGTAACAATAGTCCCATTTTAAGACTAATAAATATACTTACATGGACATTGTTTTTAATTAAAAAGTAGTCTCAATATTTTGTTTTTAATTAAAAAGTAGTATCAAAATCTCAAAAATGATTGTTTTTGTTTTGTGGACTATAAACATTCATGTGGGATTATTGTAAATTAAAATTAAATTAAGTATGACTAT
This sequence comes from Haberlea rhodopensis, assembly GCA_907163345.1. Lineage (NCBI taxonomy): Eukaryota > Viridiplantae > Streptophyta > Magnoliopsida > Lamiales > Gesneriaceae > Haberlea > Haberlea rhodopensis. The sequence goes on from CAJQUN010000007.1 coordinate 5,639,061, forward strand.
ATTTTATTATTTCTAAAAATTTGAGACTAGTATTAAAAAATTCATAGCATTTTTAATATTTAACCCATCAAAATATAACGACAAACTATAGAATAAACTTGTTTACGGATTTAGAACAATTTAGAGTTAAAGACTATCCATTGTGTATTCAGTTTAGTGTTAACTGTTAAAGGCTATTCCACTGTGTATTCAGCGAGAAATACATATTCTATCCTTTAACGATGAAAAACGCCTTGTGCGTTTAATATCCTTTCATCACATATATAGATCTATGGGCATCTCATGTTTACGGTAACCAAAGACGTGTAATCACCGGATCTAGCATAGACAAACGTTAACGATAGATATCAGGCGAGAATGAAATGTGTATCAAAGTGCTATTTCATCAGAACACTTCTCTTCTCATTTTAAGTATAAATAGCCACAGTGACATGTGATAAATATCATTTTTATACTTATTTTGCTATAATTTTTTAACGGTTTCGTATTAATTCCTAAACGATTTAAGTTTTTGGTAGATCTTTGTTAATTTCAAGAATCTATGTTCAAGCGCATGAAAGTTGAGGACATGACTCAACTATTGAAGAAGCCACAGATCGGTCGGTAGCCTTGCACCGCTTGATCGCTCTAATGACGTAGGTTGAGTTGAAAATTGAAGAATTACCTATCGATCAGTAGCCATGTTCCGATCGTTCGATCAAAGGCCATAGCTAAAGGAATTTAATTGGAAAAAATATCAATCGATCGATACTTCTTATCGATCGATCGGTAGGCTAGAAATTATAATAAAAAAAAATAACATTTTAGGGTTGAGTTCTACAAGGAAACTACATATTCGGTCTCTTCTACAAACACAATCACATACCATGGACGAAAATAATCCAACCATATTAGACATAGGACAAACCACCAATCCATCATCCATCCTTCACCAACATCCACCTTCATTCATCATCCATCATCCATCATCCATCATAGACCTTGGAACAACCCAACAAGGGGATTTGAAGAGGTGACCGAGAAGGAAGCGAGAGAGGAAGCTAGGATCTAAAAATGGAGTTAACGCCAAGAGTTTTTCTTTGTCTTTAAATATTTGTTTTGCTTTGTTTTGCTTTATATTATGAACTAATTTTATTTATCAAGATTAGGGGAACCTTTATTTTGAACTAATAACTTGATTACTAGTTAATGATTGAATTCCTATATCCTTTGCGCAAGATTTATGATTATTAATGCTTTAATGGATTGGTCACCATTGAATTGATTTAAGATATTATAATTGAGATCCAAAGATGATGTTATAATATGAAGAGTAAATTATCTCGTGGATTTCAGTTTGAGATCGAGAGATGAGATCAAATGCACGTGTATTAGCCATAGATATCTAGTACTCGAAAGTTAGAAGTTTTCATAAGGTTTCATGCAGTAGTGAAATATTGAATAAGTGCACAACAACTTACTGCAATTTGATATTATGTTTAATATAGCTTGAGTGAATATATTAGATAGTTTTGGAGAACTAGTCACCTTAGATATATTTGGATATTCATCGAGGGTCATATGGGGGTTATATTGGTGAAATGACGTCTTGATAATCTTCTCTTGTGGACATCATCTTTGGTTTGCTTGGTTGTGATCTTATTAGTAGTAAATTAGTATTTTAATTGATTAATTCATTATCGTAGGTTAATTGTGATGCCTGAACTCTAATTATCTTGATTAATTAAGTTAATGTGATAAATAAAGGGATAATTAATAGTGAGCATCATTTTGCATTTAGACTCAATTTTGAGATAAATCGAGCATCGTGAAATATTATGATTGAGCCATAAATTTTGAATTCATAAATGGTGATGATGAAATTTGGACTGCAATTTTGGGGATAAATATAGTTATGTGATAATCAAGAAATTACTATATGAGATTGAATGTTAAATTGAGAAGTTGATAAATGAATTAAGATATCATGGATTAGAAGATGAATATACATGTTAGTGTACTGTGATGTTAATAAATTGGTTAAGTGGTGTATGGTGTACTAAATTATAAAAGGCATCACATGCCCAAAATCCTACAAAAACACATACTCACCACTTTACATCTACACACCTCCACTCTTCTCCTCCAAAACCCTTTCTTCTTCCCTATCCATTTTTCTTTCATTTAATGGAGAAGCAAAGCTTGAATCTTGATGGATTCTTGATATGATGATCAATTGAGCTTTGATAAGCTAATTCTTACCTTGAACTTTGTTTTTTCTGAATTGGAGATGGTAAATAGTTGAATGTATTTTGTGGTAGGGATTTGGGGATTTGTGTTTATGTTGTTATAATGAAGTTTATTATGTGTTTTGGTGAAGTTTTGAATGAAAAATAAGGTGTTGGTATTAATATTGATATTTGGTGCTTGAAAATGGAGTTTTCTCACAAAACCAGAGCCTCACGATCGTTCGCGAGGTTATGCCCGATCGATCGCGCAAGTGCGTACCCAAGATGCGTGATGCAGGGTTCTCGGAACCGATCGCGATCCAGTGCACGATCGATCGCGAGAGAGCCAAACTTAAACATTTTATTGATTGAGCCCGCAAGTGTGTACCCAAGATGGGCAATGCAGGGTTTTCAAGACCTATCTCGAGCCAGTGCGCGATCGATCGCGAGAGAGCGAAACTTGAACATTTTATTGATTGAGCTCACGATCGATCGCGGGCTATGGACGATCAATCGTGGGCTATGAAATGTTGTAGAAGTGTTATTTCTTGAGAATTTTGAAATGTAATATTTATGGTAAATTTTCATGATAATTTCTACATTCTAGGGAAAATATTACACACTTAAATAAGGTGGCATAAATTAAACCTAAGGAATTTATATACTACTCGATCAAATTAATTGCTCAAATGAATGTAGAACAAATTGGGATGGTTTGAGTAGTTTATGGAGTACGATAAGAGGCATGCCAACTTTTTGTGATATGATGAGATTGTTGAGGGTTGTTGCTAAATATTAATATTAAATTGATATTCAATATCGATATTGTACGAGCCCCTGGTTGTCATGGACGTCTAAATCATATTGTCAACCTTAAGGTACGTAGTGACTTACAAACAGGTGTGTGTAATGTTAATTATGAATTATGATTCATATTTATGTAATAAGGTAATGAATGAGAGTTCATGATAGAATTGTAAATACTGTTGTATGAAATGAATCGTGATAGACTAGTGATATGATATCATAGTACATGATAAATTATTGTGATGTCGTATTGAGCGTGCGATGGATCATGGAGTTGCCGCTGTTGAGCGTTCGATAGTTATTGTGCCGTCCCTATTGAATGTGCGATGGGTCATAGTGCGGCCGCTGTTGAACGAGTGATGTGATATGATGAACTTTTACGGTTTACTTATTATCGATTTTGGAATCGATGAATTTTGAGTATGAGCATGTAAATAGTTGCTAGTGATGATTTATTTGACAGTGTAGTTGATGAATTTTGAATATTGTGAGAACATGAACAACATGGGAGATCTTGTACGGTTGTGGTATACTCAGGAGGTATCCCTTTACTTTAAAGTATTATAATCTTGTGAACCACACAATATGGGTCGTAAATGACAACAAAAATATATATTGCGAAAGTAATGAATTAAAGTGGTAATGAAACTATATTGTAATGGTATGTATTTTATAATTGTGGAGGATTATGGTATTGTGAAACAGGAACCATTTGAGATATCCAGCATGCATGTTGTATCTCTTTGTGATACATTATTAATTATTTTTATTAATTTTGCATCATATATTTTGTTAACACTTATGTGAGGTATGTTGTTGGTGTGCTCACCTCGTGTAGGTGCAGTTTCTGTTGAAACATGCATAACAGATACGAAGTTATTTGAGTAGCAATCCTGAGCTTGGTTGGATAATACTGCTCGCGGAAGCGTAGCATGAGATTGGGTAGATGGTATGCATTATTTATGCAATTAGATGGATATTCATTATTCTTGGCTCGCCCGTGAGCACCTGGATATCAATATATGATATGTATATATGTCTTGGGATTTATCTTGTCATTTGATCTTGCCATGCAATTTAATTGAGAGTGAGATTGTATGATGAATTGAGAATATGATAGCGCATTGTAAAGTGTATATGATAAGTGTGATTTTTACACTTATTTGGCTATGAAATTATGGGCATTGTGTATGGATTCCTGGACGATTTTACGCTTTTTGTATATATTTATTGATTTCAAGAATCTAGGTCCAAGTGCATAAAAGTGGAGGAAATAAGCTAAAAATGATGAAAATGGCCAAACCGAGCGAACACGTCGAAGAAAGGACAGAATCTCAAAATTTGAATTTGAAGATTGGCGATCGATCAGCATCTTTACCGCGACGATCGCGGCAGTCAATAAAACTTTGGCGATCGATCGCCAATTCACCGAGATCGATTGCGGATGTTCATACTTTGAAAAATAAATTCCACAATACTTTGGTGATTGATCGCCAGCATTTCGCGACAGATCGCCAGGCGCGAAAAATCGAGATTTTGTTTCATTGTTGAATATTTTGTGTCCAAAAGTGGGAGAACTCGTCTCTCACTGTAAAAGGGATGAGGTTCACGAGACTAGGGTACTTTTGGCTCAGATTTAAACCCTAAAACACAGCCTCCACCATACTCCATCCCCAACCTTCATTCAAACCATCATAAACTATTGAAGAGGAAGCCGAATCGGAAGAGACGGACGACACAGCAAATCAAGGAGCCATCTTCTAGCGTTATTTAGTATTTCTAAACTTTGTTCTTCTATTATTTTCAGATTTTAATATTTAATTTGTTGCGAGACATAATTTTACATTGTTGTTTGATTATGATTATTGGTTAAGTTTTGTTGTCAAGACTGGGGGATCCCATGTTTTGAACCCATGATTTAAATTAAGGTTTTTGATTGAGTCTTACAATTCTATGTGGATAATTTATTGTTCTTTATGCTTTTAAGAGATTGATCACCTTTGAATGAATTTATATATTGTAATTGACTTAACCATACGATATTACAATACGACATAATAAATTAGGCCATGGGTTTAAATTGAGATTGACCAAGTAAAATCGAACACACGTGATAGCAATAGATTTACCAAAATCAAAGGCTAGTAGTTTTCATAAATCGTCATACAATATTGAGTGTAGGGGTGCTTATCGAGCCGGCTGAATCCAGACCCGGCCGAGAACCGAACCTGTTAGTCCGGTTCGAAACCGGAACCAGACTAACCGATTCCGAATCGCCCCGGAACCTATAAGAAACCGGTTCGGGGCGCTTCCAGAGATCCAAACCGGTAGAACCACCAGTTTTAGTGCTACTGGTTTGGTTCCTGTTCCGGAACCGGAACCAGTAATTTCGAAAAAAAAAATAAAAATAAAAAATAAAGTGGAATGTCAGCAAGGCAACAGTTTTATAGCTGTTGCCTTGCTGAACGTTAACGTTCAGTTTTATTTTATTTTTAGTTTTTTTAATTTTTTTATAAAAAAACTATAAATAGGTGTGTTGTGCTTTGTTAATCCTCACAATTCATTCTTGCAAAGGTGTATACTTCAATCTCATATTTTTCTCTCCATTATGCTATCTACAATTTATTTATATAATAATGGCATCTTCATCTAGCAGTGACGCTGGTCGTAGCCTGGGTCGCAGTCGGGGTCTTGTCCCGGTTCGTTTATCACTGAGTTTATCTTCGGCAATGAATTTGCCTGTGCCAATTCCTAAGTTTAATGAAAGTTATGATTTTTTTGCTGACCTCAATGTTGGTGGTTCTTCTATGAACATCGAACCACAACAATCCGAGCAACCTGCCGAATCTCCTGCTGCCCAAGCCCAAGAGAGACAACAAGTGAAGTCTTCCCGAGCCACTACAACAGCGAGTAGACAATCGACTCGTGCCAAAAGAAGTAAGATATGGGATCACTTTGAACTCGCTTAAAAAGAAGGTACTAATGAATCTGTTGCAATATGTAATTTATGTAAGATACAATATTCATATAAAACTGGTGGTTCCAGTGGAGGCACCAGAACATTTAAAAAACACTTTGTAAAAAAACATAATTTTGATGAGACAACATTACAACCATTAGGTCAAGAAGCAACACAAGTATTCTCACTGGCACGAATTTTATTTTAATTGCTAAAATTAACCGTAGGTCACAGGAACCGGTTGGAACATGATACGATCCGGTTCCTTAACGGACTGGATCGGTTCCGTGCTTAACGGATCCGAAACCGGCCGGTTCTGGACCGACCGGACCGGTTTTGTCTGTTAAGCACCCCTAATTGTGTGTTAAATAAGTGCATGACTATTGCCTTGTTGCATCTTAATATTAGATTTGTTATATCTTGACCATAGTATAACAAGTGCACTATGAAAACTCGTCACCTTAGAATGTTTGAATTTAAATATTAACTAATAGGCGAATTGTGGGGAATTACATGGGTGAACCGAAGTCTTGATAGTTGTCTCTACTGATTTATATTCTCGTCACTACTTATTTGGGTTGGATATCGAGTCTTTAGTCCATTTATTTTAATAATCATCATTAATTATCGTAGGTTAAATTTAGTTAAACTACTTGAGTTTGATACTTATTTTCTAGTCCCTGTGGGTTCGACAACCATTTCTTAAAATCTACTATACTAAAAGTTGACATCGTGCACTTGCGGTATACATTCGCTACACTGGAATTTTCTGTTTGAATAAATATCGATCAAGTTTTTGCGCCATTGTCGGGGACTAGTTTAAAGTAATATCAGACGAGATTAGTTGACTGTAATATAGCAATTTTTTTTTATTTATTTTCTGCTTCTCGATTTTTACTTCACTGCTGCTGTGGGTTGGTTGATTTTTGCAGGTGTATTTCGGCGCATGCTAAGGAGTAGCAAACCTACACTTGAGCCAATTGATACGGAAATTGAGCGGACTTTTTAGGAGACTACGAGAAGCTCGAACAATGGCCGAGAACAACCAAAGAAGAGACGGAGAGGAGGAACAACCATCATTCCAAGGCTATTTGTCTAGCATCACTAGACCGAACATCCAGGCTAACAATTTCGAGATCAAGCCTGCTATCATACATATGATCCAGCACTCAGTCTAGTTTGGGGGAGCGGCTACTGATGATCCTAATGCCCACATCTCCAAATTCTTGGAGATTTGTGATACCTTCAAGCATATGGCGACTGACGACGCCATCAGATTACCCTTATTCCTTTTTCTTTAAAAGATAAAACTAAGACATGGTTGCAATCATTGCCTACAAGTTCAGTCACTTCACGTGATGGAATTGTGCAAATGTTCTTGTCAAAGTACTTCCCACCATCCAAGACTGCCAATATGCGCAATGATATCACCGCATTTGCCCAATATGACCCAGAGACATTGTACGAGGCTTGGGAACGCTATAAGGACTTACTGAGAAAATGCCCACATCACGATCTTCCTGTCTGGCTGCAGGTACAAACTTTCTATAACGGTTTATTTTCTGCTATCCGTTCTATGCTTGATGCAACATCAGGAGGTATGATAATGAGGAAAACACCTGAAGCTGCCTATGAATTGTTGGAGGAGATGGCTGCCAATAGCTATCATTGGCAATCTGAGAGGAACGTACCGAATAAGTAGGTTGAAATTCATCAAGTGAGCAAAGTCACTACCTTAGAACATGTATTGAGTATGTCAGTATATATTAAATTGTGCATTGTGAATGCAAATACATGTTGAATTATGCATTATGATTGCATATGTGTATGTTGAACACTTGGTGCACATCCCATGAGTCATGGTTATATTGGAGTGATGATTTTAATGCTTTGCCACTGTCACTTGAAGCGATGATAGAATACTTGCCGCCAAATGTTGAAGCGAGGGTATTGCCGCATGTCGCATTTGAGCGAGGTTATTCAATGCCGCTAATATGTCGAAGCGAGAGGTAGTGCCGCTGTCATGACAAGCGAGGTACATTAAAATACACTGTTATAACAGACTAGGGATTGGTAATTGGTGATATGTCATGACATTTGTGAAACCATTGAATACTCCATTGATTATACTCATGAGTTATGATACAGGACAACCAAAAAGGGAGCGTTTAAAATGCAATTGGGAGACAGGAAGTGTTTTGTAATTGCGGTTTATGCATTTATGCTTTTTAATCATGCTACGTTAATATGGATTATTATATGCTCATGATTTGGGGGTTGTCCTTGTAGGTACATCTTGGCATAAATGGGCTAAGGTCAGGTTGACGCAGTGAGCTAGCAAGGAGTGCTTTTGATATAGAAGCTGGGATTCTTATGTATAGTTTCTTTCTGCTCTAGGAGTATTGTAAATCTATAGGATTAACATTCATTTGTTAGGAATGTAACTAATCCATTTGGAAGTAATTATCTTGGCATGTAACCCTTAAAGCTCAAGGCCTCAACACGAATTTTTATACTCTGATAATACACTTTAGCTCTACTTATGCCCTTATTTCGCACTTAAGGAACTAGGGATGGCTTACATTAGTGGTATCATAGCAGTGGTTAGAGAACCCGGGGATGATTAAAGGGTAGCCTTAGCAACTTGTTGGGTAGGAGTTTACATATGAGCATGTTTATGCATATGGTGCATATTGGTATATAATTGTTAACATGCTTTTGTTATTCATGTTATCTAATGGTGAAATATATGTATTGTTTGGAATTGTTGTTAACCCCTTGTATTACAGCATGGCGGCCATAAATTTGGGGAACCTCAATGAGGAGGTGGGCGATGTAGGAAGTAGTTAACGCTAGCATTGCTCAGAACGAATCCTCTAACCGCCACCTGTTGTGGATGTGGAACATGTTGTACAAACCGTTATTGCCTGGTGAACTGAGTCTGACGCAGTTCTAACCTTCCATCCGCCTAGATTCGAGGGACCTGAGACTGGGGAAGAAGCTGAGGAATGGTTAGAGAGGATAGAGCAGATCTTCGTGTCGGCACCCTGTGCCAAGACTGCTTGGCTGAGGTTAATGGAATTTCAGCTGGCTAAGAAGTCCTCCATGTGGTGGAAGACAACTGTGATGGAGCTGAGAGCTCAAGGGGTACCTATTGATTGGAGCTTGTTCAGAACTCGGTTTTTGAATCGATATTTCTCAGCTGCTGCGAGGGAGCTCAAAGAGGACGAGTTCACCAACTTGAAACAGGCCAGTATGACTGTCTCGGATTATGCCATGCACTACTCGTCACTGTTGAGGTATGTCCCTCACGTTGCTAGCAATGGACATGCCAAGATGAGGCATATTCTGAAGGGTCTGAGACCGGAGTTATTTAACTGGTTATCTCCAATAACCCTAGCTCTTTTGATGATGCTCTTACTAGAGCAGAGCTGGCAGAGATTGGAGTTGGGGCTTATGCTGATATTGTACCCCCACATGTGCCACCACAGAGGTCAGTTGCTGACAGCCTGAGACCACGAGGAGAGCAGTTTAAAGCCTCGTGGAGCTTCTTTCATCCTCTCAATTTAGTGGGAAGAAGTTTATAACCGGAATAGGAGAGTAGAAAGAGCAATGTACCGATCAACCGGGGACCAATGCCACGGAACAGAATGGGGGAAACAAGATGTGATAATTGTGGAGGGCCACACTCATCTAGCAACTGCCCATCTTGTTACAGTTGCGGCAAAATGGGGTCATATTTCACGTATTGCCAATCGGGGAGGACAGTCGGATTTTAGGATGAATAGGCCGAGATTTTGAT